>OY986996.1:3692556-4985635 GCA_963920545.1 Lepidium didymum | reverse complement strand
CCTTATTAAAAATTGCAATGGATTTTTCTAATTTGATTGGTCAAGCAGTAATTTTATTTTCACCAAGTGAATACTATGAGTGTTTGTATTTTACTAAATTAAATTTCAAACAAATAGTAGAATAGTTTTAATATTTGATGCAAAATGAATTTAATTACTCATATAAACACATACAAGAACCATCAAATTCTAACAATAAAATTATATGAGAAATTCGTTCAACAAAAGTTAAAAAATAGAAAATATCAAATCTTGGAGAAATGCAATCAAAATCGTTAAAAACAATTTAACTTGATAAAATATTTCTTACCTCTTGTACTAAAAGAGGATCAAAGTCATGTGGGTATGTAGGTGTTCTTCTATTTCTAATATATTTTTTCATATGTAAAATTTTGTATGTGTTTGAGCCTCCATTTTTCACGATCTATATCATACATGATTGTAGAGTCAAAAAATATTATTGATTTGTTTTGTAGGATACTCATGAAATGATTTTCATGTTGCAGTAACAAGCTCCTCTATTGTTTTTGGACAAACTTTATGTTAAAGTGTGTCGGAAAAATCCAAGATCCAAAATATTTGAATCTGGTGAATTTGAAGGTTGACACATTAACAGAATATCAAATCCATGTTGTGAAGCAGCTTCTTGAAATTCTCTGTCTTTTACATCAACATGTGTTCTTGCATTATCTTGTTGGATAAATATAGTTTTTTTCAAAGTCTTCTATCAGCCATCTCTCGCAAATTTTTGGAATTTTTTTTTCAATCAAACATTTTTTAATATTATCCCTCTTGATACATACCATCGGTTTTAATTCCATGGTCCCCGCTTTTCTGCTTCTACTCCTTCATTGAGCTTCTTGCATAGTAACAAATGGAAACGTCTCAATTTTTTAAGAAAATGTCTCATTTCCTTCTCCGTCAAATTGTGGTCAAGCCATAGTTGCTAAAAATATTACTTTCCCAATATAAATTTTGCTTTGACATGTACGTAGCGAATCCTCTTCAATAGGAAATAAATAATATGTCTTGGTCGTTTTGGCCATATAAAAATATTTTTCGTCATGATATGATCAATATTGTACATATCAATAAATTTTGGTTGATGAGGCTGAGCATACTTATCAAACATAGATAAGCAAAATTGTAATCGAACTTTCGTATGGTTTTCTTTGAATTGTGGTTTGATGCATCGAAATGCCGTCTCATTTAACCATTTATTACCCATATGAAAACCGATGTTGGATTGACATCTAAAACTATTGCTAGTGACCTTATGGTTGTTCGACGATGTAATGGGACATTAGCAACTTGGCCTATATCAATTTGTATTTTTTTACGACAACAATTCCATGTTTTCGTATTCCTATGTAAAACATCAACCACTTCATTATTAGAAGTATCTTTTGCTCTTTTCCAAATTTTCCAAATTTTGTGTCCCATGAGACTGCTTGTTGACTTTGTGGAGTTTCCAAATTTCTTGTTACCATAATATAATCACATAAATTTATTTCACTACAAGAAAACACGGGCTTTGCGATGGCAATATCCATCGCAAGTTCGTCGCAGATGACATGTTTGCCTCGAACTTGCGACATCGAAAAAAAGTCGCAAAACGTGAGTCGCAATTCTAAAGCGTTGCAAATTCGTCGCAAGTCTGCGACGTATTCTCACGTCGCTTAAACGTCGCAAACCTGCGACATATCTGCGACGTGTAACCTGCGACGTATCTGCGAGCCATGTGTCTAGCCGCTCGTCTCGATCTGCGAGCCAAGAGCGCGGCCGGTCCCGTAAACTCTCCCCTTTTTACGGGGAGCAACCTGATAAGAAAAAACACAACCACAGTAGTTAAACATTGCGACGTAAGTTAAAAAGTTTGAAACGTAATAATCAGAAAAGAAAAATTAATATCGTACCTCAGCAAATATCTGGTTCTTCTGTGCAGTTAATTGCACAGTAGAACCAGTACTCTCGTCCCCCCATCCTGGGTCAGTTGCTGCATCCTCGCAGTGACCTCGTTGTACAATTTCTCTGCCTTTTTGTCGACGAAGACCCCGGACTTGTTGCATTTGGTCTTGTAGAGGGTCTCTACCAAATCGGGGTGAGGATCCCCTGTCGCCTCTTGCTGAAAAAAGTTAAGAAGTTTCATTAAAAAAATGCATATATTTTATGTTTGTACAAAATAAATAACTTACGATTTTTCGGGCTCGGGCCTTGAACGAAGTCTGGCCCGAGCAATGTCTATGAGGCCCATCACCGTCGGGATCAGTCAAACAAGCTGCACGCGCACTTGCGCTTTTCTGCTCGGACTTTGGGTCTTGCCAATACCTGACAAGACCCGCCCACACGGCGGTGTTGAACCACCGAGGCATCGCGTCGTCTCCCTTTGCCTTCCATTTGGCCTTCCAACGGCCGACCTGGTCGCACAAGCGACTCTTGCAAACCTCCTCAAATTTCATACGGACGTCACCCGTAATCGAGGGGCTCCAGTGGTAACGTTGCTAAAAATAGAAAAAAAAATTAATGTTAAATAATATTGAAATTAATTAAAAGAAATTGAATATTTAGAAACTTACCGCAAATGTCTTGAACCACCTATCGACGATATGGTTTGGAACCTGGGAAAAGTTTGCATGCGGTTCCGTGAAATCTCTTTCGAAGATTTCATGGATGGCCGTCGCTAACTCTTGGTCGTCATCGAACCTACAAGTTTAATCTCCAAATTAAATTAAAGTAGTTAACAAAGATTTAAAGTAATAGTTTTATAGATCGTACCATAAGGTTCCCGGAGGGCGCTGTAGATGGAGGTTTTTCTGATATTTGTGGTTAGCATCGGTAAGGATGTTTTCAACAGACATCCCCGCGGCAATCTCCGGTGGAATAGGTTGGTAAACGGGAGGAGGAGGTGGTGTCAACTCTGTCTTCCGTATGGGAGTATAACCCGGCTGAGAGTCGGTGGTATATCCCGGAGTAGACGAGACAGAGCGTGAGCTAGGGGATGGGATATGGGCCTGAGAGCCGGGTGGAGTACGGAGGTTCGATCCCCCACCGTCGGAGAGATACCTGATATACGGATTATGACGTCCGGACATCTAAAATCAGATATCCGGAGTCGGTGTTAATATTTTATGGATTACGAGTTTAGAAATGGTTTAAAACGATTTAAAAAATCTTAAAATGATTTGGAAAATATAAAAATCATGTAGAAAAATTCAAAAACCATATTGAAAAATACGATTAACGTTTTCGAAAATCAAAAACGGTTTTAAAAATCAAAAAACGCCTTAAAAAATTCATAAATCACATTTAAAATAAAAAAATGTTTTTTTAAAAAACATAAACCACATTAAAAAAAACACAAAACGTTTTGTAAAAATTCAAAAACGTTTGGGAAAAGGAAAAAACGTTTTTAAAAATCCAAAAACATTTTGAAAAATTGCAAAATCGTTTTGAAAAATAAGAAAACGTTTTGAAAAATCTGAAAACGCTGAAAAAAATGCCAAAAACGTTTTGTAAAAATCTAAAAACGTTTGGAAAAGGCAAAAAACGTTTTTAAAAATCCAAAAACGTTGAAAAAATGCCAAAAACGTTTGGAAAAATCCAAAAATGTGTTGAAAAATCCAAAAACGTTTGGAAAAATCCAAAAACGTTTGGGCTCATTCGTCGCAATCACGTCGCAGATTTGCGACGTGGTTGCTACGTTTCAATGCCATCGCAAACCCGTTATATATATAAAAAAAATTACATTTCGCATTACTTAATTTTAACTACAATTACAAAACACACTTAGCTATAATACGTATTTTCACATTACTTTAGTCAGAGTCTTCATTTTCCATTTTCCATGTTTTCATCTTCATCTGTCTCATCGAACTCGTCAAAATTAGCATTTTCCTCATCAGATTCTGACTGAACGATGTCTTCTACACCTTGTTGTGCATGTATGATTTCCTCTGTTGATTCGAACGCTATAGATACTTCTGCTCCTCTTTCTTGTTGCATTGTCACATCATCGTCGACCTCACCGACTATACGACCTCTTGGATTAACTTTTATTATTGATAGCCATGTGTCCCGCCTTTGCTTTATACGAGGATACGATATAAAACACACTTGTTCTGCTTGACATGCTAGAATAAAAGGGTCAAATTTCGCATATGTTTGGCTTGCGTTTACGTCGGTTACCCCTAAATGGTTAATACGCACTCCTCTGCCAACCGTTGTATTGTACAAATTACATTGGAATAAAATGCATCTTAGCCCAAGAACTCCGAGAAATGTAACTTCGACAATTTTGTTCAAAATACCGTAAAAGTTGGTTTCCCCTAGCACGTGGATTCCATAGTTTGCGGTAGATTTATTGCGGCCATGGTCGTAAGTATGAAAAATGAATCCGCGCGTAAAATACATTGGCGCTGTCACGATCCTCGCAATTGGTGAATCCACAATCTCATGCAACCACAAAGGCAAAGGTTTGCCTGCACATCCATTCTTCACCTACATGAATAAATTAAATATTAAAACCTTACGTCGTACTGTAATTTTGATCATTAAATGTCGATAGCAATCTTATATACGTAATAACTCAACCATCCAGTGAAATCACGTTCTTTATAGGTTTCATACTCGCTTTCACTTAAACCAGGGAAGCCTTCTCGAATTTGTCTGTCAAATTCACTGCAACGTAAATAACGTAAATTTATTAGACTTTTATCAATTTAATTACTAATTGATAAGTAGATACCTTTCAAACGGAACTACATCTTCACAATTCCTCAGTATGTAATTGTGAACTGCACGACAATACGTGTGATTTTCCCAATATTCTTCCTTAATTTTTCCAGCAAGTCTTCCAATTTGAGTAAAGATATCTGGAACAGCAATGACATATGATGGTTTAATCCCTCCATCGTCATATCGGCCTACCTGGGTTCTTTTGGTTTTAACAGTCAGACTAAAGTAATACGATGTGAAATGAGATGTTTCCTCGGTCAAGCTTCCAGCAACGATCGATCCTTCTACTTTTGCTTGATTTTTGACCTTTCTTTTCAAATGGCCCATGAATCGCTCAAACGGGTACATCCATCGAAATTGTACCGGGCCACCAAGAGCTGCTTCATGAGGTAAGTGGATTGGTAGATGTTCCATCACGTCAAAAAAAGAGGGCGGAAAGATTTTTTCCAAGTTACATATCAATAATGCGATATTACTGTCAAGTTGAGCTATGCCATCCTCTGTTAGTGTTCTTGTATACAGATCCCTGAAGAATGCTCCAATTCCTACAAGTTAACACAAATTAAATAAATATATTTTTAGGTAGAACATCTTATATGATTATTAGAATGCTAAGATTTAACCTAAGTACCTGCAATTGCTTGGTGGACATTTACGGGTAAAAGCTCAAGCAAGGCAAATGGCAATAGTCGCTGCATAAATACGTGAAAATCATGACTTTTCATACCAGATATTTTTTTCCCTTGCTCGATACATCGAGAGAATCTGGATACATAAGCATCTGGAAACTTTACATCTGAAGATATCCAATTAAATAATGCTTGTCGCGCTGCTCCGGTCAATCGAAAGATGGGAATCGGTTGTTTCCCATCCCGTGTAATATGCAATTTGCATCTCGAGCATAGTTCGGCTATGTCCAACCTTGATTTGAAGTTGTCTTTACTCTTTCCCTGTACATTCAAAATCGTGTTCATAATGTTATCGAAAAAGTTTTTAACTATGTGCATCGATCGAGGTTATGACGTAGTAAGTGATCTTTCCAATACGGTAATTCCCAAAATATACTTTTTTGTGCCAGTTATGAGATTCTGTATATTTGTCAGGCATGTTTGCTGGAGTGTGCCAATTGCCCCCACGTTTACAGGTTTCCTCAGCACCGTAATACTTAATTTGCTGCAAAATCTCAGCCCCTGACATATGTGTTGGAGGAGGAATCCGCACAACCTTGTTCTTCTTGAACAGTTTCTTGTTCCTCCGGTACGGGTGGTACATAGAAAGAAACCGACAGTGACAATCAAACCAACATGATTTCTTACCATGCTTTAATTGAAATGCATCAGTCCATTCCATACAGTATGGACAAGATAACCTTCCATGAGTTGTCCACCCAGATAACATTCCGTACGCAGGAAAGTCACTAATCGTCCACAATAAAACAGCACGCATCTTGAAATTCTGCTCCTGGGATAAATCATATGTGTGAACACCTCTATACCATAGCATTTTCAGCTCGTGAATCAAAGGTTGCAGAAACACATCAAGAGATCGCCTAGGATGACTAGGACCTGGCACCAGAATTGTCATAAATAAGAATTTGCTTCGCATGCACATGTCGGGTGGAAGATTGTATGGGGTCAGTATGACAGGCCATAAAGAATATTGTCTTCCCGACAAACCAAATGGACTAAATCCATCAGTGCATAAACCAAGATATACATTTCTATGCTCCTTGGCAAAGTCAGAATGTACCGTCTGAAAGTGTTTCCAGGCTTTTGCATCTGACGGATGTGTAACCTCTCCATCATTTGTTGTGTGTTCTGCATGCCATCTCATTGCCGCTGATGTCCTTTCCGATTGGTAAAGTCGTTTCAATCTATCTGTGTTTGGCAAATACCACATACGTTTGTATGGGACAAGATTCCTTCCACTTGTTGCTCGATACCTCGGTTTCCTGCAAAAACGACATTCGTCCAGCTTATCATCGTCTTTCCATAAAATCATGCAATTGTCAATGCAAACATCAATCGTTTCCGATGGTAATCCGAGACCCGCTACTAACTTCTGCAATTCATAGTAACTCTCAGCAGAATTATTGTCTTCTGGCATATACTCTTTAAACGCATCAACTAATTGGTTCATACTTCTCTCAGTTATGTTTCCTTCACTTTTAATAGACATCAACCTAGATGCTAATGACAGTTTGGATAAACCTTCTCTACATCCCTCGTATATAGGTTGATTAGCAGCATCAAGCATATCATAAAATAGTTTCGCTTCTGCGTTTGGTTCTTCAATAGTTTTTTCACTACCAACTACATTAGATCCATGATATGCATCTGTCACCATATCATGATATCTATTACCTTGAAGATGCTCATAACTTTCAAACATATTTTCGCCATAATTATGATTGGCATTATCAGTACTAAGATCATCGACCCCAACACCCATACTCCTACTACCAGCACCGAGACTATAACCTTCCCCATGTGAAAACCATACATAATAGTTCGGAGTAAATCCTCTATTGTATACATGTCGTTTCACCATATCAACATTCAAATATTTGGTATTTCTACATTTTACACATGGACAGAAGATGTTACCGTCACTCGGAGTTAATGGGTTGTTAGCCGCCTGGTTTACAAATCCCCGCAACCTATCTCGAAACTCTTTCGTCACTTCTCCCGTGTTCGGATCTTTTCGATTATACATCCATCGCTGTAATGTGAACACTTCATGTTCCGACGTCATTTTTTAACTTTAAAAAAAAAAAAAAAACCCAAATTTTTTCTCCCTCTTTAATTTTCTACCGAATTCTTTCTCTCTCTAAAATTTGGTATGATTTTACAATCACATTGTGGGCTATTTATAGGGGAAATGCGAATTTTTGCAATATATTTGCGATAGAAGAAAACCACATCGCAACATCATCGCAACAAAGTCGCAATATTGCTACGGAAAATACACGTAGCAAAATCATCGCAAAATTGCTACGTACTTGCGATATAATTACACCATCGCAACAGAGTTGCAAAATCATAGCAACTTCGTCGCAAAATTGCGACGTTTTCTCACACGTCGCAAGATCATCGCAAGTTCATTGCAAAATTGCGACGTTGTTTTTCCATAGCAAAAAAAGTCGCAAATTGGCAGTTTTCTTGTAGTGTTTGTTTCTATCTCAGATTAATATAGTAAGAATAAAAAAAAATCGCTACTTACTCACTTTAGTCTATTCATTCACAATATAGTCTGATTAAGCAAATGATTATTAAACAAAATATAAGCATACAAAAATATATTCGAACACGTATATGTCATGGTTATGAAACAAAATATGAAAACATAACTTGTTTATTTTATTTTTTTGTAACTGGAAGACAAACTATTCCATACTCAAATATGATGTTTAAAGGAAAATAAACATTAGGTAAGTTTTAGAACATATACATGTACCATATAAAAAAATAAAAAAATTATAAACATAAAAAATAATTTGTTACAAATTGAGAGGGGACTTTCGGGTTCATCGTGAGATAGATTGCCTAAATCAGCATCATAAGAATTTGTTGGTATCTCATTTAAATCAAAACAAGGCTCTTAATCTCTCTCATCATTCACAAAACGTATGTTTAAATCAATATTACGAGGAAAAAATCATGAATAAAATTTTGTTGTTTGAGTCCATTCCATTAGAAAAATAGGGATCTTCAATGTTTTGGGAATAAGATACATCGAAAATGTTGTGGTTAATAAATAAAGATTGACTTCCTTATCTTTATCTCTTCTTAATATGATAAGAGAACGCATTTTTTTTGTATTCTTCTAATAAATAACGTTAGTAGTGTAATTTTAAATAATTTCTTAATATGTGTGAAACTTCTAAAACATCAACCAAATTGGTCCTATTACGTGAACGAGAGTATCTAAATTGGTGTCGCTAGGAAAAAGTTGTGTTAAAAAGACTATGTTGTGTTTGTGTTGTTGTTAAAAAGACTTGTTTGATTTAACGATTGTATGATTTGTTTTGACTTGTTGTGACTTGTTCTCTTAGTTTTAACTATGTTGTGTTTGTTTTGTTGCTAAAAAGACTTTAGTATGGCTTGTTGTATGACTTGCCGAGTTGATGAGCATGTCATGTTGTTGAAAAAGATATTGTATTAAGTAAAAAGAAAGACTTATTGTAGTACATTTTAGCACTAAACACGCTTGTTCATATCTATGAGGCTTTAGGCTTTATCCACCGCAGGTATTTTCAACATATGGGATATGATTACATGTACAAGCCCTTTCACAAAAACTTAAATATGACTACATGTACATAAGAAAAAGAAACATGGCAAAAAGCAGAAAATGATAAAAATGGGCATCGAACTGGTTACTTAAAAGTCTATCAACAACTAACTGAGCCAACAAATATAGTGATCATCATGGGCTGACATGTGGCTGCGTCTATGATTAACGGTGGCAGATCAACACTTAAGGGGTTTAGGTCATTTTGGTCTATTTGGGCCATTTCGGCCTTTTTCTTGCTCTAGCCCAATTGCTTTTAATCTGGTTATATAAATGTAATAACTTTCAGGGAAAAAAACAAGTATTTAATCAAATAATTATCCCCATATATGTACAGGATAAATCATATGAAAATATGTTAGTACTCATATATAAGCGTCGGTGTATATATGAGATATTTTCTGTCTTGGAAAATCTAATGTTACAAAATGGGTGGTCAGTCTAATCAGATGTCTTTAGCAATTTACTTGCTCCAGCTGTCCTTAAACTATAGTACATCGTACAATTCCGTCTCCGCGTCATTAAGTAATTAATTATTAGTTAATAATAATGTCGTGACTTAATTCGTTTATAAGTTCATGCGATAACTATAAGTCTATAAGATTAACTCTACACGTGTGAATTTCTTGTTTGAGTTGTTTAGATGAAATCAGTTTTCTTTACACGAAAACAAGTATTTTATTTCTTCCAAAATAACTAAATTCGACGACACTAATTTGAGGGAAAAATGTAGCCAGCTCATTAATTTGAGAACAATTTAAATCGATAAATATAAAGTTTTGGTGGTCCATGTCTTATGTCTTATAGGTTGTAATTGTTTCTCAATCTTTGCCTTATCCCGATGGCAATCATTCATTTAAATGTATCCTTACAATTTTGTACGTTTGTAATATTTTATGTATAGCTATAATTACATTTTGATTGATAATAATACAATTATAATTAACTAAAATGATGAAACCTTGGAAAAAAAAAATATACGTTTGAGTAAAATTTAATGACGACCATATTTAAATACAAATAGTTACTTACGACTAGGTGAGTATATATGCAGCCAAATATAATTCAATCTGTCAAAAAAAAAGAATAATTCTAATATTTACTTTCGTATATACTTTAGATTATATTAGATGTATTGTGTTATTTTTGTGTCGAGACATCTTTGTACTTTATATTAGGTTGCATTCTAATATTTCATGTGTGCGTTATCTAGTTATTGAGTCTTTGACAGCTTATCGTGAATATATTACATAGTCGTATTTGAGTTGAAGAAATATAAGTTTATATTTTATACCAATGCAAATAAAACACGAGAAAAACTCGTGTAGTAAGCTGATAGGCAGAAGGAGAATGGCATCTGGACAAAAACAGTCGGAACAGTTGCACATGTTGTAAGAACCTATAAACTTGAATAAGGTTCAGCGATTGTACTTCTCGATTAAACAAATGGTTAAAGTAAATAATTCACAGAACTGAGATGAAAGTATTGTTACTTTAATTCAATAAAAGCCTGTGATGTATTTGGATTGATGCATTTTTGAGTCCCACGATAGAATTGTAGATAAACTGTCAACGTAACATTCAACGACAAAATCAACAAACTGCGTCTACTACTATACTCTCAGACTCTAGACAGAACGTGAGGGAAAGTTTCATGTTTTAATTTTTTGAGAAAACGTTCAGAAAATGAAGACTGAGTCACGCCTTCGACTTGGACCGCAAGATTAGGAGCTGCAGTTTTGACAAAGTTAGACTTAGGTTATTTTCTTAATGAGCTTAAAAATTTAGGCCAAAAAGAATATGCATGTTGTGGGCTAAAAGCCCACATTCCTCCAAGCCCCCAGACCGGCACGGCACAGCAGCGACGACGCGCGTGTGGGATCTTATTCACTTCTCTCCTCCATACTCTTTAAGCGAGTATGTGAGTGATTCTCTATATATACACGAGGAATACATTTCTCATTAGCAATGTGAGACTTTTTAACTTATGCAATAAGTTGTAGGTTTCTTAAACCTCATCCCATTTCTCATTCTAACATAACCAACAACATTATATACGTAAAGCCATTTGGCCTTATTATTAAGTCGTTGGTCCAACACTTCCCCCACATGAATACAAATGACTTTAAACATATGACAAAAAGACTTGATAGACTCCATTGGTTAGACTTAACCTATAGATTAGACTAATAAATAGACTTTCGAGAGTGTAGACGAAAATATACTATGTCTGAGTAAGTACATTTTCAGCTTTGAACCACTCACAGTGCGCTCTGAAGATATAGCCTGATTTAATTGTCCCTTTGAACCTACTTCTTGGGATCTCCAGTTATGTAGGTTGGGTTTCCATCAGACATCCTCTTAAATCATAGGCTTTAAACTCATTCCTCTTGATGATTTCACTACTTAATCTCTTGACATAACTTTAAAAAGATATGCTAGATTATCAGTTGATTTGATGTAATCGATGGTGATAACACCACTTGAGATCATATGTCTAATGGTTGTGTGTCATCTCCTTATATGACGAGATTTACCATTATAAAGATTATTCCATGCTCGAGCTATAACGGATTGGCTATCACAGATGCGTAATGCCGACACATGTTTCTCACACATATGAATATCTTCCAAAACATTTTGAAGCCATTCTGCTTCTCCTGTTGCTTTTTCTAAAGCTATAAACTTCGACTCCATGGTGGATCGAGCCAGAAGAGTTTATTTGAAAGATTTCCAAGATATTGTTGCACCTTTTAAGGTAAAAACGTATCCACTTATGGATTCAAATTTTTGGAATCAAATATCCAGTTAGCATCATTGTATCCTTCCAAAACTTGAGGTTCTTTACCATAATGCAGCCCATAACTTTTTGTGTAAAATGTAGGTAATTTAGTACTCTAGTTATGGTTTTCCAGTGTTTATGTCCTGGATTGCTTGTGTAACGACTTAGTATGTTGACTGCATGTACTAGATGAGATCGAGTACAATTAGTTAAGTACATTAGACCTCCTATTACATGTGAGTACTCTACTTGTGAAGTTGAGAGTCAATGAGGGTTATTGTAGTACCACTTGTATAGTTCTTGTATCTATCAAGAATATTTTTAGGATAATGACCTTGAGTAGCCATGTGCATACTGGGACTCCCTTTCCGTTCTGTCCTGCTCTCGTCCCGTAATTCCCGTACCTTTCGGGAATGAGAAATTCTAAATTTTCGTTCGGGTCCAAAAATAATATCCAAACGGGTAAGGAAAAGGGTCTGAAATGGGTACGAGAATTCTCTGAATTCCCGTTGGGTATTTGTTTACGTTAAAAATGTTAAAATATATTGGATTCAAATATTTAGATATGTTTCAAATAATTAAGATCAAGCTCGTAACAATATTTGACTTAAGTTTTCACAACTTTACAATGAATACAAACTATTCAATATGAATATACTAGTATTTTTGATAAAAAATAGTAATGTTGGTCATTTAATTACTAATTCTAACACTATTATATTGTATTTTTTGTGTATTGAACATTGATATATCTTTTATAGATTGTTATTTTTGTTATATTGGTTATATAATTTATAGTAATACTCTTATTTTTTATTAGTATTTTTCAAATTATTTCTGTATATGTACCACAATTTCTCGATTTAGTAAGACTTTGGGAATAGTTTGAGAAGTAAATTTTGAGTCTTAAAATTTATGTACCATTTGCGATTCCCGAAATTCATGTCTCGTTATATAGCGGGAATTGTTTGGGAAGTAAATCTCATTTCCCAAACTAACTGTTCCCGTCCCTTACCCGTGATTTCATGTCCCGTTTCTCGTTATGCACAGGGCTAACCTTAAGTCAGAATAATTCCGTCGGAAGTTCTTGTGATTTTAATCCTTAATCCCTAAGATGACATCAGCAAGATTCATGTCTTTCATGCCAAACTTACTGTTGAGTAACTCTTAGTTTGTTGGATTAGGTCCTTGTTGCTTCCTATAACAAGTATGTCATCTACATACAAACAGAGCAATATATATGCATTTTTAGTTTGTTTAATGTAAATACATTTATCACACTCATTTATGTTGAAACCATTTGACATCATCATATTACCAAATTTTTTATGCCATTGTTTTAGAGCTTGTTTAAGATCATACAATGACTTAACAAGTCGACAGACTTTGTGTTGTTTTCTTGGAATAATAAACCCTTCAGGTTGTTTCATGTAAATCTCTTCTTCTAAATCACCATTTAGAAAAACAGTTTTTACATCCATTTGATGAATCTCCAAATCTCTTAATGATGCAATTCCTATTAGCTTTCAGATTGAAGTTATTCTCGTGATCGAAGAATATGTATCGAAGAAGTTCAAACCTTCTTTTTGTCTGAATACTTGTACCATGACTCTAGCTTTGTACTTGTCTATTGAGCCATCAATTCTCAACTTTGTTTTGAAAAATTCCATTTGCATCCTAGTACTTTAAACCCTTCAGGGAGATCGATTAACTCATAAGTATGATTCTGCATAATAGAGTTCATCGCATTGTTAACAACTTCTTTTCAATAGGAAGCGTCTCGTTTAGACATGGCTTCTGCAACAGTTCTTGGTTCTTTTCTACAAGAAAAATAATCAAGAAATCATCACCATAAGATTTTTCTTTATGAGCTCTTTTGCTCCGTTTAGGTTCATCTTGTCGATCTTCTAAGTCAGACAGAGAAGTTCTAGAAGTACTAGGCTCATGACTTGTGTTATCTCTTTATTCACGAGTTCTCTTTGAATTTTGTTTATCCTTGTATAGAAACACGTGTTCAAAGAAATATGCATTTCTTTATTCCATTATCGTGTTAATTAACATGGATATTAGATATGCCCGATTTAAAACAACCTATAGGCAGAACTGTTGTTTACATATCCAACAAATATAGAATCAACGGTTTTTGGTGGATTGTGACCTTTTTAGGAGGTGGTACTACCACTTTTGCTAAGCACCCCCACATTTTGAGGTATTTATACGATGGTGGTGAACCTTTCAAAACTCATAGAGCACCTCCCTAGTGACTTTGTGTGAAATTTGTTAAGAATGTAATTCGTGGTAAGCTGTGCTTCTCCCCACATGTTCTGGAGCAACCCAAATTCCTACAACATTGCATCATCATCTTTTTCAAAGTTTTATTTTTTCTTTCATTAACTCCATTAGATTCGGGTTAATATGGAGCTGTTTTTGATGTATAATGTTATTTTCTTTGCAAAATGCATTAAAAGATCTATCATATTCACCTTCTATGTCACTTCGAACTATTTTAACAGTGCTGCTAAGTTGATTTTCAACTTCTCGTTTATATTCCTTGAATTTTTCCAAGATTTGATCTTTGCTATGTAATAAATAAACATAAGAGTATTTTGTGTGATCAACAATAAAAGTTACAAAATACTTTTTGTCTCTTCTAGTTGACACAAATTTTAAATCACACAAGTCTATGTGAATTAGTCCTAGAGGTTCAGTTGTTCTTTCAACTTGGGATGATGGTTTTTTTACTGAGTTTTGCTTGTGAGCACACTTCACATTTTTATTTGCTAGTTTTTTTTTTTGGTATAAGGTTCAAGTTCATTAGTCTTTGAATAGACTTATAATTAACATGACCTAAATGTTTGTGCCAAATATTAAAAGAGTCAACAAAATAAGCTCATGGGTTATTCTCATTCATTGAAACATCAAAAACTACATTATTAGAAGTATAAGCAACAATAACATTATTAGCAACAACATTATTATCATCATTAGACTTGAATACACATCTTGATTATTTTGTCATGCTTCTAGCCTTTGTTCACATATACCCCAAATTTTGTTAAAATCATTTTTGCCAAAATCATTTTGATTTTGAAACCAACTTCATCCATTAGTCCTCCCGAAATCATGTTATTCCTCATATCAGGGCAATGCTTCACATTTTTGAAGGTTACTTCACATCCAAAGGTAAACTTGAGTACCATTGTGCCAGTTACAAGGACTTTTGACTTAGAGTCGTTCCCCATTTTTAGTTGGTGATCTGGCAAACTCTTGCGATAGGTGCTGAACATCTCTTTGTCAGTGCAGATGTGTGCTGAAGAGCAACTGTCGTATCCCCATTCTCTTGGGTTTCTTTGGACCATGTTGACTTCAGTGATCACTGCCACGAGATCTTCTTGTGTCATATGCACTTGGTCGTTTTTTCCCGTTGTTCTTGGGCTTGCTCCGACACTCCTCAGATTTGTGGCCTAGTTTACCACAGTTATGACATTTTTCTTTGAATTTCTTTTTCTCATTGGGCTTATTCTGCTTCTTCAAGCTCGTCGAAGAAGCATGTTTCAGGGAAGACAAGGCAACTGCTTTGCTTTTTTTCCTTTGTCCAATCCCTTGGATTTCTACTCAGCCATGTGCATGTCATGTTGAAGGACAACCGAACTTGAAACACAGTTTCTTTCTTCTGTTTGGAACCTGTTGAGAAGATATTCAAGCCCCATCTTCTTTCACTTGTACTTTAGTAGTTCTTGAAGTTAAGCCAAATTGGAGGAAGCTTTTCAATCATGTTATTCACCGTGAAGGGTTCACATATTGACATGCCTTTAAATTCGATCTCTTGACATATCAGTTGAAGTGATTCCACCTGTTCCATTACCGGTTTGGAATCCACCATTTGGAAATTTAGAAACTTTGCCACAACGTAGTTCTGACAACCATTATCTTCAACCATGTACTTCTTTTCCATGGTTGTCCTTAACATCTTAGATGTTTTGTAGTCGCTGTAGACAGTGTGTCATCAAGGCGGTTCAACATCTAGCCTTTACACATGTAGTTTGAATAAACCCATGCTTCCACAATATTAAACATCAATGGGTATGTATTACCCTTCGGAAGGATCGACTTATCCTCCTTGACAAACTTCTCAAGCTTGAGATTTGTCAGAAAAAAGATTATCTTTAGCTATCATGATTTGAAACCTTTGCCCTCAAATTTTTCAGGCATCGGTCCCATCATTAGAGGTGTGTGAATCACAGTACAACTACATGTTGTTGTGATGTAGCACTATGACCAGTCATCGAAGGATGAACACTTTCGAATAAGATTCGGCATGTCATCTCTTCAGCCTGATTATCAACATGTAAACTGGTTGTATCAAATACTTGATCTTCCATTTGTGTGTCTTGGATCTTTCTCGGTGTCTCTTCAGTACATTTGAAATGAGTAAATACACTTGATCAGAAAACATCACTTTTAAATTAATAAAAAAAATTGCAAAACCTTTCTTAAGGTTTGCAAATTCTGTTTTAAAATTAAAAGCGATATGCAAAACTTAGAGAGTTGCAAATTCCGTTTAAATTTTTTTTTGTTTTTTAAGAAAATCAAACAACGATTCGCAGAACTTGATAAAAGTTTGCAAATTTTGTTTGACAAACGATCTGCATAATCGTTTAGGCCTTTAGGGTTTGCAAATGCCATTTAGATTTAATCGTTTAAGGTAAACAATCCGCGAAAACACTTATGTGAATCGCAGCGTACACTGTTTTTCGAATATTAAAGCTGCAGAAAATGTTAGTCTAAAACGCAAAAAAACAGATTTCAAAATCGCAAAACCAAATTCGAACAATAGTTTTAACTAAAACATGGCGGATTTTATTGAGTTAAGAATGTAAGGACCTATAAACTCAAATAAGGTTCAACGACTGCAAGAGTACAATAAATAATTAAACAAACGGTTAAGGTAAATAAATCACAGAGTTGAGACGCAAGTCTCGTTACCTTAACTTAATAAATATTCGTGGTGTATTCAGATTGATGCGTTTTTTAGTCTCATGATAGAACTGTGAATAGACCGTCGACGTAATACCCGACGAACATAATCAACAAACTACGTGTACTGCTACCCTCTCATTCTTTTATAGAACCCCAAACCCTAAAAGTCCACATTCATAAACCCTAAGCATCGGCAAGACGGCACCGTATACATGTGCTTTGTTTTCTTCTCTCCTCCATACTCTTTAAACAAGTATGTAAGTACTTCTCTATATATACACAAGAAAAACATTTATCCTTAGCAGTGTAAAACTTTTTAACTTTATGTAATAAGTTGTAGGTTTCTTAAAGCACATCTCATTTCTCATTCAACATAACCAACATTATATACATAAAGTCATTGGACCTTATTATTTAATCGTTGGTGTAATGAAGTTAAAAAAAAAACTTTTCTTGCGTTGTAGGCAGTTAACTACAGCATTCAGTTAAGATATTAAGTATTAAGTGGAAAAAAGATCTAAGGAACAATTTCTGATTGTGAAGATAAAACTAATCAATAAGTATTATATAGTACTTTGTGAATTCAAATACGTCAACACAAAAAAATAAAAAAATAAAAGGACCCAATATGTATGGCCACGTCACATATAGTCAAAAAGCACAAACCTGCAATTGCCTTTACTTGAAAATGAAACTTTAATATGTGTAAACGTTCAATTCAATGCATCAATTTTTCAAATTGTATTTTGGCTGCTTTCTTCCATTTCTCCACCATACTAGCTATACGTATTCCATAAGTCATATGATCGTTCACAACTACAATTACCAATCTTTCAACAAGCAACCTATAAACCTTGAACAATATCGATCATGTTTAACGTTTGGATTTTGGCTATGAACAAATTTGTTGCGTATGTTTGAGTCAATTTGCACAAATTAAGAACTCTTGACCAAAAGTTTTGCTCACTCCTAAGATCTGTCTCCACTATTGGCCACCAAATGCTAATAAAGAACCAATGGATTCATCTTAATTTTAGTTATCTTTATACATCAAAATGAACGTTTTGTTCTTAATTAAGAATGAGATGTTTGTAGTTTCTAGGTGTATCTAGAAGACAATAATGATAATATAATGCTTCGTGTACCACATTTCTTCTGAAACATATTAATTCAGATTCTATAGAACCCCACAACTTCATTGGCCCATTTAAACTTTGAATCATTAATTATGTTTCTGTGTATTCATTTTCTTATATGACTCGAGCGTCTCCGCCCTAATTGCATTGATTATAAAAAAAATTAAAAGGGTTTAATGATAAATACTCTACAATGAAAAATTTGCATTCACAGAATTTATTCAAGTTTTGGTAATTGCAATTCACATATATATATATATATATACAAAAAAGGATGGTGTTGAAAAAAAGAGGTCGTAATCAAAAATAGGAACCTGAGAATTGGGTGTTATTGAAACGTATGATTGATAAAAACATGGAAAAAGACAAAAAGGAGTTTAAGGAGATTGAATCAATCTTCAATCATTACCAACTTATACGTTCTCTTTCTTACTATCTTTCACTATTAATTTGCCTTTGTATATTTTTTCATTTAATCACATTCCCCCCCTAATTAATTATTGGGCCTTAATTTATTAATTTTGACTTGTTTAAGGAATATTCCTTTGAGTGAATTAATTAATTTCAGAATATATAGTATATATTGATTTTCAAAATATATGTAAGTTGGTTGGTTTACTAATAACGTAGACGGCAAAACCCCTACTTTATACATGCAAATTTTGTCGTATTTTATATACTACACAATTCCTTTTTTTTAAGGGTGCAAAACGTATAATTAAATTAACTATAACTCGGATTAATTTAATTAACATGTTTTCTTACAATTTTCTCTTGAATATAGTATTTGTTTATTTATATGTATGATTGAAATTTTTCAAGAAGTGATACACGTAACTAAGTGATATATGTGGATTCGTATGGATCTTTATGTCCTCAACAGTTTAGTTCTTTTGGCCATATGTATGAATAAGAATGATCATTGTTTATTGATTTAATCAATTAATGTATGAAAATTTGATTATTTTGAACAAGCCTTATCTCCAAAATAATTGATACAATAGTTGGATGAAGCATGCATGTGTTAATGGTTTAATAGAAACAAAAGTTGTGTTATTCAGACTGATATATATAGACTCGATAGACCGATCATAGTAGTAGTGTTTATTTGGCAAACATTAATTAATCAATTAGCTAACAAATCATAGATAGGTATCTATCATTGAAAGCTATATGTACATGCATTATTATCTGTGGGTGTGTAAATCAAGCTAGATTTTGAATGAACAGATTGAAATCAGAAAATGATAGGATCGAATGAGAGGTTTAATATCACCCACATGATTCTCATTATTCCTTTATGTGGTAGCAACATACACACATTTATATGCATTCAACATTTATCTCTGTGGGTCACCTCTCTTGCTTGAATTATTGGGTTTTGATCAGCCCTTCTTTTTTATATTTGGCTTCTAATTTTTGTGTTATTTTTCCTAGCCTCGAAATTCATTTTATATATACTAAAATATCAATTGAAGAAATCGTTTTTACAATTGAACTATATTATTTGATACATTGAAAAATAATCATCTATATTTTGATAATATATCGATAATTAATGAACCGTCGATTGGGATTCATTAAATGTTTTGAAAGTAACATTTATATTTGATAGTAACTAAGATTCAACACAATTACATGCATGCATTCATATTAACTATTACTCCATAAAGCTATATATTAATTAACATTGATATTTTCTTCACATTTACATGTTATAGTGAAATGTTTTTATCCTATTGACAAAATACCATTAACATTGTAAATGTATCACATCTCGAAATTCCTCTCTGAAGTGGAATAAAATACCACAAGATCAGTTTTTTTTGTTGTCAACAAGTGATCATTGAACTGACAACAATATCCGATCCATTGCTTAAATTCTTCAAATGAAGTAGGATGAAATTTGAACTTACCAGCTCGTGTCTAACTAATTAGAGACAATCCAACTAAATTACATGTTTCTTGACTGCCACAAGATCAGTTGACAAAAAAAAAAATTAATATTTAAATATTTTATTTAATTGGAAAACAAAGTGATGACTGTAGATAGATAGATGACGGTACCTGAACCTCATGAGAACGTACCTGAACTCGAAGATAACATTAACCATCAAAATTATATTTAGAGATTTTTGTATTTATTTTAAAAAATAATTAGAGATGGACAAATTAAGATGGAGGAGAACCACAAAAGTGGCACCTCTCATAAATTTTTTAAAAACAAATAGCGAATAAAAACAAGAAGGATTTAACAAACCCATGATCATTGTTATCATTACCCTACCACGTCACTCTTTCTTTTTTGGTAGAAATGATAAAATAACACATTTGACTCCAAAATAAAAAAATAATACATTACATAAGTATCTAACAACACAAAGCCCTAAATATTTACAATTTTATCATTTTAATTAATTATGTTTAAAATTTAAAATAAGAAAAAAAGAAAATTTATGTAGATAAAAAGGACTTGGGGAAGTATATTTGCTACAGTGTCGCTATACATACGGTATAGAAAGTATTCATATATATGGTATATAAAGATGAGGAAACATAAAAGAAGAAAAGAGAAGAAGAATGAGAAATAAAAGAATAATGAGAAAGATAAGAAAGAGTAGGAAAAGATGATAAAAATGATGGAGAGAAAGAGAAGGAAAAGTAATAACGAGAAGAAAGAGTATGAGAGGAGTAAAAACAGAAATATAAGTAGAAAAAGAAAATAAAAAGAAGAAGTTGGAATAGAAAAGCAAATAAATTAAAGTTGATGAGATTTTTTTAAAAAATATATATAAATTAATAGTTTTAAAAAATAAATATACTATATCATATAGACATTCTATATACTAATGTTTTATACAAAATTAGTTAAGAACATATTTGTTTTTTATATAAAACT
The DNA here is from genome assembly GCA_963920545.1 of Lepidium didymum. NCBI lineage: Eukaryota > Viridiplantae > Streptophyta > Magnoliopsida > Brassicales > Brassicaceae > Lepidium > Lepidium didymum. The sequence goes on along the minus strand of OY986996.1, from coordinate 4,964,811 downwards.
GTGTTTATTTTTAAAAAATTTAAATCTTAGTATGTGTAGAAAAAAATCTATGTTTTTATAAAAAAAATTAAGTTTGATTTAGTTTTTTATAAAAAGTTATATTGAAAATAGAATTAGAGAATGAAAGATGATTGAATAAAAAAAATAAAAAAAAGGATAGTTTAACAAATAATATAAAAAATATATTAAATAATATTTTAAGGTTTTGTGTTATATAATTAATTATAAATTTTTTTGAGTCATTCTTGCTAATTTCCTTTTTTTTGTCCATTTCTTCTCACTTTAATACCGCTCTTGACTTACCCTCGATTTTTGCACTTTTATTTCGTTTTTTTCTTCTTTTTTTCCCCCAATTTACACTCATTCCTTTCATCATACATTTTGGACCTAACCAAATTAATAATTTAAGCAGTCTCTCAATAAACATTTTTCCAAAATATAATAGATACATGCATCCATATTTATATAATTTGTTTATACCAAATAGAGTTTATTGAAATTAAATATTTATAATCACTATTAAAAATCAAATTAAGAAAAAATTTACATAACAAAAAACAATAAAAACGATGAATATTGTAAATCATTAAAAAATAAAATCCTGAAATCTAGGGGGAAAAATAGGAGAAGAAGCATGAAATGAGAAGGAGGTTGCCTAATCAGCATATGATGATGTGGCATTAGCCGTATGTCACGTGATCTGCACAAGTTTTATTTGTTATTATCATCCTCTTTCTAATATAATCCTTGTTCTAAATTTGGGCGAGTTGCCGGAAACTCGGCCGGAAAAACGCTCATCAGTGAACTATCATGGCGAATTGGATCAACTCGGCAAAAAAATTGGATATGTTAAAAATTTAGAGTTTTTGATGTTTTAACGTTAAAAATTGAATAATTATAACTAGATCTGTAATGGTTATGCATAAAACATAAAGAAAAAAGAAGAAAACAATGAAAAACACAAAAAAATGGAGGAAAAGTGGAGGCGCCGTTGTACTAAAGTTTTACAATGAGGAAGATGACTCTGAAAAATCAATTTTACCCTTTATTTAATTGAAATGAATTAAATTACCAAAAAAATTAGATTGGGGAATTGAACTATAGACATGTAGTTCACGTTTAACCAATTTTACTACTACGCCACTTCGACTTTATCGGTATATATTTACAATATGATAAATGTTTCAAACTACTCTTCGAGTACTCTCCGATTTATTTTCAATTTCTCAATAAATTGCTAGGCGGTACCCAAGCGAACGCATAATGCCTAGCGAAATTTTGAACATAAACTGTAACGCATCGTTTCTGTTTTAATTATTCCCACGCGCTACTCTCCTCTTTGACGCGTGACATGCATGATTTTTTTTAACGTTTTCTTTTTCTACAAGAAAATTTATAACGTGTAGACAAACCATAACTCTTTCTCTCATAATCAGGAGCTCTGAATCAGATTTAATTCTTTCTATTTTTTTGGTTAATCATTGAAAATAGCAGTAATTTAATAGAGAATACAAAACGGCGTCAATTTACTCATGACACGTAGTTGTGAATTAACAGTTACATCCTTCATCTAGACTCACTTACAATAAGAAACCTATTACAGCTGTCTTATTTATGTAAATATTAGTATACAAACAAACCTATTAGCCAATGATTAATTCTACAGTTCCACAGTCAATTATTGTAAATAAGGTCTATATTTTGGATCGTTTGGATCATCCAATTCGTATGAAAGTAAAAAATAAAATGAAAGGTAATATAGAAATGGTAATAATTTGCAGTAAAATTGGTTGGTGTTGGGTAGACTTCTGGTTACCATAAAAGAAATTAAAACGTCTATAAAGTAGAATTAGAAGAACATAATAAATGTGAAATAGAGAGGAAAACATAACAAGGCGTGAAGGAAATGAAATGGTAGAGTAGGAGGTGTGGAGCACGCGCTAAAGAGATGCAAACGGTACCTTCTAATATCTCCACTTGTCATGCAACCAGCCTCACTTCGTTTTCCTTCTTTTTTATTAATAAATTCTACTCAACAAGCTACACGCTTCTAATCACTCAAAACTAGAAATCAAACTATTACTATTTTTTGACTGCAATGGTTATTTTGGAGCTATATATAAACCACCTGAGACTCCTCCATGAAATATTAAGAAGCATCTTCTAGAAAGAGAGAGAGAGAGCATTAGGGTTTCAGCAACAAAAAAAACTGAAACCCTTAAGGAATCTTCCAACAAGAAAAGCTTCTTAATCTCTATTGGAAAATGGGAATCATGATCAATCACCATTTCTTTGCTATCATCTTCGGCATCTTAGGTAATTCTCCTATGATTTTTTCACATAAATATATGTTTTAGAAACTAGTAGTGATTTGAATGGGATTTGCATGCACCAAAAACTCTAATGTTCCAATTTCGCATCTAAGCTTCGTATTTCAAAACAGAAAAGTAGTAAGAAATGAATAAAAACAATGGAGAAAATTATGGAATGTTCATCATGACCCACCTAACTCTATATATGTATTTATTCATAATTTTCAAGTTATTTCGTCATAAAATTAAACTCAAGTCATTTTGGGATCATAAATGATCTTCTAAGTCGATACTCTAGTAAAAATAAACCAATACGAAAGCATTAAATTAAACTGAAATCGTTACGCATTGTTTAGAGATATCGTGCTTGATTCATTTTTTGTTTTTATTGTATTTACAGGAAACGCAATATCCTTCCTCGTCTTCCTCGCTCCAGTGTAAGTATATTCGATTTATCTAATATTTGGTTATAAAAATGAGAATGATTTTCTGATTTCGTTTGTATAATATTGCAGACCAACGTTTTATAGAATATACAAGAAGAAATCGACGGAGAGTTTCCAGTCGCTGCCATACCAAGTGTCGCTATTTAGCTGCATGCTATGGCTCTATTACGCATTGATCAAACAAGACGCTTTTCTTCTTATTACCATTAACTCCTTCGGCTGCGTCGTGGAAACTATCTACATCTCTATGTTCTTCGCTTACGCCACCAAGGACAAAAGAGTAATTGCCCTCCCCACTCTCCTCCTCCTCCTCCTTAATTTCGCTGTTAATTACGAATTATTTAATGATAAATTATGCGTTTTCTATTTACTTATTGCAGATCTCGGCTATGAAGTTGTTCATGGCAATGAACGTTGCCTTCTTCTCGTTGATTCTAATGGTTACACATTTTGTGGTTAAAACACCAAGTCTTCAAGTCTCTGTCCTCGGCTGGATTTGCGTTGCTATATCTGTTTCTGTTTTCGCTGCCCCTCTAATGATCGTGGTAATTACGCTATAGTCTTAATGAAGGAAAAAATAGTTAATTAGTGGATTAAAATGTTAATTTTAATTAACACATTTTTGTTGTTGTCGTGAAAATAAAAAAGGCTCGTGTAATAAAGACAAAGAGTGTGGAGTTCATGCCGTTTACGCTTTCTTTCTTCCTCACTATAAGTGCTGTTATGTGGTTCGGTTACGGCTTATTTCTCAAGGATATTTGCATCGCTGTAAGCATCTATTTTTACCATTTTTTTATTTTTTGGTAAGAAAATTAAAGAAATGACTGACTTCGTTTTGTTTTAATATTGCAGATTCCAAATGTGGTAGGATTCATTCTAGGGATGGTGCAAATGGTATTGTACGGAGTATACAGAAACTCTGGAGAAAAACCAGAGATTGAAAAGAAAGTAAAATCGTCAGAACAACAACTAAAGAGTATTGTGGTGATGAGTCCGTTAGGTGTGTCGGAAGTGCACCCCGTTGTGACGGAATCTGTGGGTCCACTCTCCGTTAATCATGAAGAGCCTTCCAAAAAGGAAGAGCCGTCAATTGAAGATGGCAAGTGCCACGTGGACTCTTCTCCTCCTCAAATTGTTTAAAAGTGTCACCAAATTCAAAAAGAAGCAAAAATAGTTTTTATTTATTATGTTATCTTTTATGTTGTGCTTTTGCAGAATTTGATTTCAGTATATAATAAAGGAAAAAAAATTGCAGCAGCCTAGATTATCTTCTACTATTAAGAAGCTTTGTTGTTGACCACCTTTTTGTTATGATTACATTTTTCTTAAAAATGTCGCTGTCTATATACAAAACCAATCATCTTTTGCCATTGACGGCATATAGTTCAACGATTTTTGTGACTTTTAACAATTTTATATAAACTAAATAAGTCTGAATATATATATATATATATATATGTGTATACATATATTTTGTAGAATTGAAGTTGAATTATAAAAACCATCACCGTCCAATTTCGAGAAAATTGAAGACGCCTCAATGTTTTGATGAAAATGTATGCTAGCGAATCTTTAATATAAAGGTGAAACGTTACATTTCCAAGCAAGATTACATCATCATCAATGGAGTGACAATTACTTTATGCGTACGTTGTTTTCTCAAAATCTTATTATATAACAATAACAATATACAATATCAGTTATTGCACAAATTTTGATTTATCGAAACATATGAGTACATTACCCACAAAATAAGTAATTAGCAATAACTGGAATATTCGTAGATTTTAAAGGGTAACGACATAATCCGACAATGGAGCCATATGATAGCGAAATTCGACAACTAACTTAGTAGTCTCTAGATGAAGAGAAAAGACATGGTATTTTTAGTGGATTGGTTTTTTTTTTCTTTTCTTCTAAAAACAATCTAAATTTTCGAGCAAAATAATATAAGATCAAAACAAATGCGAAAATTTGTTAAATCCATATCAATAGAGTTCAATATATATATATCTCGACAAAAATTTTAAGAAGACGAACCAAAATCTTACATTCTCGATAGGTATCCTCTAAATAATTGTTAGATTGCGAGGGCATGTGACCCACGTTGTCTGAAACTCCGCGAGTGTGGACATTAGCCACACCACAGAAGAAACACCGAAAAGAATCCAGAAATTCACTTGGATCTTTGCAATTCAATCTTCGATCAGACGTAAACATCGCCACATGTGACTCATCAATAAACTATCTGTCAAAGAACATCATCATCAACTCTCCAGAATCTCAATTAGAGTTTTTGGTTATTAAAAGAGTCCACCTTTTGGCCATATTGTAACAACACATATAATGTACATCAACTCAAATGTTTTTTGTTTGTTTTCTATGTTTGACAATAAATGAGAGTTTAAGAAATAAGAACAAAAAAGGGTTAAGACCCAGACCGGTTTTACCCGGTACTGTTGCTCTCTGAAGTTCCCTGCTCACTTTGTCGTCGTTTCTCCCTTAAACTTTCTCCCCACATCTTAGCCTCTGCAACCGCACGCTCTCTATTGATATCTCGGGTCAATATCCGAGCTGTTTCTCTTGGCGAATCTTCCTTCTCGGAACCATCTAGATCAAATTTACTTCCTGACCCACCTCCATCGTCGTTCTTTGTTATTAACTTCCCCCCTCGTTCTTCTCGGTTTCTCCTACTATCATCTTTGTTTGGATCATATCCTTGGTTTGCAAGATAGGAGAGTGCAGTGACCACATCTGCTATGAGAGGGCGTGTAGCCGCCTGCTCTTGGATGCACATTGAAGCCACGGCTAAAGCTTGGTAGAGTGCGCGCGTTGGAAACCGTCCCTTTAATTTAGGATCCGCCAGTTTAATGAACTTTCGTCTGTCGTTGAACAAAGGGCGAGCCTGTTATAATACCAAAATGTTCTCAATTGTTAAAACAAAAGAAAACTAAAACTTTTTGCATAAGAGAATGAGAAATTGAATGAAAAGAGTTTCTTTACCCAAGCCACCAAGTTTTGCTCTCCATGCGGCATCTTGCTGTCTATAGCTTTGCGACCAGTAATGAGCTCTAGAAAAACCACACCAAAACTGTAGACATCTGATTTTACTGTCAATTGTCCGGTCATTGCATACTCTGGAGCACAATAACCATAAGTGCCCATGACTCTAGTGGAGACATGAGATTTGTCTCCGGTTGGTCCGAGTTTAGCAAGCCCAAAATCAGAAAGCTTTGGGTGAAAACCCTCATCCAGTAAAATGTTTGATGACTTAAAATCTCTATAAATAACCGGAGGATTTGCTTTATCATGTAGGAATTCCAAACCTTTAGCCGCACCAGCAGCTATCTTCATTCTCATGTTCCAATCTAAGGCCTCCTTATCCGGTGGCAAATCTGGGGACCCCAAAAAGAAAATATTAAAACTATATTTGTTAGAGGCTGCCAGAAATAACTAGCCACTACTACTTCTCGACTTAAGTCTACATATATAATTTATAGGTAATAATAAATAAACAAATTAGAAAGAATCTTCTGAAAGTAAGGGTTGACATTGACTGAGATCAGAAAGAATCATGAGTCCATATTGACCATGATCGGAAAGAATCTTAGAGTTCTGAAAGGACTAGATAAGCTTAAGAAATTTACCGTGGAGGTGATCCTCCAATGATCCTAACGACATAAACTCATATACCAAGAGTCGTTGATCTCCATCAGCACAGTAACCAATAAGGTTGACTAAGTTGGGATGATGAAGAAGGCTAAGCATAAGAACCTCTACCAGAAATTCTCTGTTACCTTGTAGACCATTCCTGTCCAATTGTTTAACAGCAACAACCTAACATAGATGATGAAAAAAGATCAGTTACAACAACATGGAAATGTATGTGAAAGCACCAAGCTGCAACTGATCTATAGCATGCAGGGGACAAAAGATCAAGCGTATCATGGAGGATAGGATTAAACATTAACTTAACAGCAACGATATGCAACTTCAAAATGGGAATGCGATATAAGTTTCCCAAATTCAGACAGAACAAAAGGTTACCTGACCGGTGCTGTCAAGCCTTCCTTTGTAGACACGTCCAAATCCACCTTCGCCTAAGAAAGTGTCGGGATGAAAGTTCATAGTTGCTGCAGCGAGTTCACGGAAAGCAAATGTATGAGCAGTAATTTGTCCAAGCCCATCCCTTGGAAGCAGTAGATCCCTTTTTGACCCTCCGTTGCTCTTTGAGCTAAGCTTATCCCCACCTGAAACGTCATCAAAGCCAATCAATCTACCAAAATTCTTCTCATACCTCATACCAACCCTGAACGCCAAGAACAAATCCACCCAAAAAGCATAAAACTTCATCAATGTCTTCAGGACGCAACTCCCAGATAAACAAATCTAAGATCCTAATCCTGATCCTGATTCAGTAGGATCATATGATCCTGATCCCTCACAAACTCCAATTCATATATGAAGACACAAAATTATACACTGAAGACAAACTTGGAACTTGCTAATCAGATCAAAACAAGTGAAATTGAAGCAAAGAATCATGATTGGCCTTGGCCTTTGGACAATAAATTCGAATACAGTTGAATCAAAACATGGCAAGTTCATCTAACCAAAGTAACAGTGAGAGAATGAAGTCCCTTTAGCCCAATCAAGATCAGATAAGCAGATCTTGTGGGCATGTAACCAAAGAGGATAACGAATCAAAACAAATGAGAAATAAAGATTAATCAGCAAACCTGAAGGGAGTCCAGAGATGCTATTGGATACTGTCGGTTGAGATTGTTTCTGACCATTGGATTCTTCCACTGGATTCAGCTTCTCATCGTCACTCGAATCGAAACAGGAGAAACAACCCATCTCCTCCACTCAATTTTGCCAATGAAGAATTACAGTAATCAAAAACTACAGAAAAAACAAACCTTGAATCCTACAGAGAAATCAATGAATCCAGAACGAATGGATAGAGAAATAGCGAAAAGTCCAGAATTTTTGCTAGACTCGGATAGAAAGGAGGGGAATTGAGATTCTGGGTTCCAATAGAAAAACCAACTTTGTTCAGATTCGAACTAAGCGAATTGAAGTTGGGAGAGAGAGAAAGCAGCTTCTTTTGTCGTCCACGAGTGTTCACACTATTACCAATTGGGAAATTAACAATGACGCGTTGCGGAAACTCAGTATATCTTCCTTCTAAACTTTTTTGTTGACTAGATAATCTTCATTACAAGCAAATAAACTTCTCCCCTTTTTCTAGGTGATTTGTTAGAATACTTTATATTATGAAATGGTTAAATAGTTTATATTAATTTATAATTATTTAAATATTTTTATAAAATTATATAATATTATTTTATTTTTTTTAATTGTGTAAACAAAAATATAATAACAAAAATATTATTAATAAAATGTATTACGTCAGTCGCGCTCTGCTTAGCTAAGTTTACTAAATTTATGTCACGTCAATGTAAATTTTACCACACTCTACCAAATTCTTCCAAACTTTATCATGCTATTATTTACTTTCACCAAACACTGTCAAAGAACATCCGTACTAACCTCTGGGTTATTAGGAAATCGTATTGTTCGAGACAAAGTATATGAGGTGTGTTGACAAAAGTTTTCAGTTGTGTAGAGTTTAGTAGACGTTGGATCCTTTGTAATAGATTTTGACGGAGTTTGAATTGCCAGTGTAGCAGATTTTGGCAGAGTTATCTGTCACAGCTTGGCAGAGTTAATAACGATAGTGTGATAGAGTTTGATAGAGTTTGTACACTGTGTAGCAGATTTTGGCAGAGTTATATTTGTTAGTGTGGCAAATGTTGGCAGAGTTATTCCGAGAGTTTGGTAGAGTTAGGCAGAGTTAGTTCATTTAATATATTTTGTAGAATGACGTAGCCCTCCATTATTACATCACCTACATTCTTTCTCGCTCACACTGTCGGCCAAACACCATTGAAGCACACAAATCACCATTGTTGCTTGAGCTTCTTTCTTATCTTTTGACCTCATTTTCTTGTTTTTGGATCTATGGATCATATAATCTTAGTTTGTGAAAATTGGAGATTCGACCAAAATCATTGGTTCTTTTTAGTGGATATTTCTCTTGGTTGTAAGATTATGCAAGTGAGTGAAGATGTACGTTATGATGAGTTTGTGGGATGGTGCATGAAGATTTTGAGCTAAATCAACAAATCTATAAGGTAAAACTGAGTTACATATCAAATGAACTCATGAATGGACTACCACATGATACACCTCCTATCTTCATGACCAACGAGAGGCAATTGCGTGGGTATGTGCAACAATTTCGAAAAGAGGCAATTCATCTTTGTGTAGAGATTTCAAGGAGAACTCATGTAGCTATGGAAGAAGGTAATTGATTTGAGCTTAAATGCGAGCCTTCCTTTGATAAAGTTGATACTACGTTTGGTAGACAATCTTCAACGCGTGGTAAAAATAGGCAAACTGTCAAAAAAGATAAGGAACACGTTAACTACACTAAAGAATATGCGAAATTGGAAATGAGATTCGACTACTGCGAGGATGTAAATGGTGCAAGCTCTGGTGATGAAGACTTCATAGGTGTTCAGAGGAAGTGTAAAGAAGAAGATAGAAAAAATCTACCTCCTAAGAAGAGAGATTCGACATTTGATTATGAGTATTTAGACATCGAAATGAGGTCACTTTAATTAGTTGTTGGACAAATTTATCTCATAAAAACCGATCTTGAGTCAAGGTTGAACACATATTTTGTTTTACATAGGTTTGACTTTGATGTCGTCTCTTCATCGAAGATGTTATTGGTTGTGAAATGATGGGTTCAAAACTGCGCTTGGAGAGTCTATGCTTCATGCTACAATGCTGAGAATCCGTGTTTCTATATCCGAATTTATTATAGAGAACACACTTGCTCTGTTACAGAGAGGTCATCTCGTGCACGTCAAGCAAAGCCCGATATTCTTGGTTTTTTATACTTGGATTTGTTGGTGGTGTTGGTCCATCTGTTCTTCCTTGCTATGTTGCTGAATCACTTTGAAGGTACAATTCCTTCATGGTCGAGTTTGGCATACGTTTGATAGTACATGGTAGATTTTGGGTGAATCTATGAATTCTTTGTGGCAGAGTTTGGTAGAGATTGTTTGACTTCAATAGAGTTTGGTTGAGGTTGTTTAACTTTACTAGATTTTGGTAGATGCAGTTATGACTCTGACGCTCTGTTTGCATTTTGTACATATGAAGTATTGGAAGACACATCGTACTTTAAAGGAAACTCGGACTATAGTAACCTATAGTAACATGAACTGCAGAGAACAGTTTTGAAGATATTCCCTCGTATTTGTATAGGATTAGACGAGCAAATCCGGGAACACTTATCAAGCTGGAAGTAGACGGTGATGATAAGTTCAAGTTTTTATTCTTTGCATTCGATGCAAGCATCAGAGGATTTCCATATATGAGAAAGATTGTTGTTGTGGATGGAACGTTTTTACAAGAAAAATATAAAGGGACTCTTCTCACGGCCACAATGTAAGACATAAATTTCAACATTTTTCCTATAGCTTTTGGTGTGGTTGATACCGAAAATGATAAATCATGGGAATGGTTTTTTAAACAACTCAACCACTTCATTTCTGATGATCAAGAATTGACCATCATTTCAGATATGCATAGATCAATAGCCAAAACAATAACAAAAGTGTATCCGCTCGCCGCTCGGGGTATTTGCACTTACCATCTGCGTAAAAATATTTTGTTTAATTTCAGAGGAGAGACTTTTAAGCTGTTTAAGAAGACTACAACTGCATATAGGCTTGACGAGTTTAATGTCATCTTAAGCCAAATTAAGAGAGTTTATGCAAAGTTATATCAATACTTGCTAAGGGAAGATGTTCGTTTGTGAAGTCGTGTACATTTCCTTGGAAATAGATACAACTTCACCACGTCGAACATAGCAGAATCTATCAATCATGCGTTAGCTGAAGTGAGAACTTTCCCTATTGTGCAGCTTATAGATGCCATTAGAGCAATGTTAACAAGGTGGTTTCGCGAAGAGGAGGGCAAAGCCAGGGGCAACAACGACCATTCTCACTAAAGCAATCGAGAAACTTCTAAAGGTATGACTTCTAAGAATTTGATAGAGTATGGTAGAGTTTGGAATAGTTTGGTTGAGCTTGGATAACTATTTAGTTGAGTTTGGTAAAGTCTGTTTTTTTGAAGTCATTTCGTTCATTACAAAATAATATTAATACTCTCATTAGACCATCATCTAGGTCATAAAAATATTGGTCATTTGGGAGTATTTGTTAACAAAAGATAAGAGTTTTGCTAAGCATATACAAATTCTACCATACTAATGAGTAATATTCCTAGCTCTAACAATCGATAAGCAACCCTTGTGACGCTGTATTTAATACTTCCTTATCAATTTAGCCCCACGCAGATTGGGATCAGTTGCTGAGATTGTCTCTGGTATTGGAAGCTCATCCATGACTTTAATGCCGAATTTTATACGGATAAAAGAGATAAACTTATCGTCTAGTTTAGAAAATCTGCATCCCAGGGCTAGACTCTCAATGCAATTCAGCGTATACATGCCACAATCACCAGATTGGATGTTTAATGGCGTCGAATTCACCCTATAGATAGTGTAAGCCTTCAGACTACATTTTTTCTACATATGCTTTGGTGTCATCCTCCTAACCAATTATGGAAGCATCCTCGCGTACGACTCGCTAGCATAAATAAACATAATCAACATGTAGACGAAAGATCTACCATTTTCTATCAAGATATACCAACAGTCTACCAATGTCTACTAAACTCTACCACACTAGCCATAATAGTCTATCAGACTCTACCAAATATTTCATAGCCTACCAACATTACATGACTGAACCGATGAGATCATCATAGGCCACAGTTGAGAGGGCTGAATCGTAGATTTTAATCCGCGTGTTAGGTAAATTGATCTCCAGTGCTACCCTATGGACGTTATTGATGTTATGAGCAACGTACAATATGTCAACTTCTCGGAACTAGTGCTTGTTCGTTGGACACCATATTAGTAGTTTTCCTTTGTACATTTGCTGAAAATAATCATCAAACACATACTTCTTCTCGTTTCTCGCAAAGGCCTTATACTAGCATGCACATAGACTAGGATCAGGGAGTGCAATCCTACTACTCTTATTCGGAGATGGTGTCTGCATACTTCTTCGACGAAACATGTTCATACCGCTAGTCATATGCTGCAAAAAGGGTAACACAACATTAAGTCAATCCCCGTCTACCAAGATCTACTACAGTCTACCATTGTCTACCACATTATCAATAATACTCTACCAGACTCTACCAATCAAATTCAAAGAATTTACCAGATCTGTGAACTATCCATATTGTTCCACTGACCAATGGTGTCTAGGTATGAGCAACTGAAGATAGAACTCAGCTAAAAGAGTGATGTCATCAATCGAGTTATCCCTGGAAATGTGGGTAATCAGCAAACAACAATATTTTACCGATTCGTAACTCAAAAACGTCTTAAAAGAGAAAGAAATAGGCTTATATTTTGCGCCTGATAAGGTTACGTAACCGTACTACTTTGCGTCTTTGTACTGGCCTAAATAGATTGTATCCGTTAGGCGCTACCTCATCCTCTATAAGACGCTTAACAACAGAACTTCCTTCGAACGAAGATTTTTGTATTAGAAACAAAACGTTATTATATCTGACAGAAATAGAGAAATAGTTAGCTCAACTTAAGTCTAACATCCTACGTTATTACGTAAAGTCCAACCTCGACCAAACTCTACTACTCTAACTTCCGCCTCGACCAAACTCCACCGAACTTCTATAATGTCTACTATGGAAATTCCAACCTCCACCAAACTCCATCGTAATCCTCCAAATCCTACCCAACTACAATCTACCTCCACCAAACTAAATAACGTAGTCTACAAACTCTAGCAAATAATAAATGGTTCGCAGCAAGGGTACACAGTCTAATTGGTTTGGGCAGCATGTCCTACATATATATCAGGTCGTCGCCTATACTATCGTCGATAGTTTTGTTGAAAATATAACAATCACTATCTTCATTGAGACTGATGATGACAAGCTAGGACTGCTCTGGAGTTAACTCGAGATCGACGATAAGAGTTTGCTCTGGAGTTTTTAGGTTACTAGTAACCTTTATGTTTCTAACAATTTTTAATGTTAAAGACATAGAGTCAGAAGTTTCTTGCTCCTCAAGCATCCATTCATTTTGGAAAGAAAAAGGTAAAAGATTAAATTAACAAAATCCACCCAAGTCCACCAAAGTACGCTTAACTAACTCCACCAAAGTACCATACTAACCTCTGGGGTTTTAGAAAGTCGTAATGTTGGAGGCAAAGTCTGTGAGGTTTGCTGATCCTCAGAGATCCATCCATTCTGTAAAGAAAAACGTATTAGAGTTTACAAACACAACTCCACCACAGTCTACCACATTGTGACAAAGGACGATAAAACTAGCCTCTAGATTTTCGGATAGTGGTAATGCTGAGGACAAAGGCTGTGAGGTTGGCTGCTCCTCAGAGATCCATTTTTTCTGGAAAGTAAAAGGTAAAAGCGTTAGTCTACCCAAATCCACCAAATAACTACCAAAGGCTTTTCCTAACTCTACCAAACTCTACCAAAGAACTATCATTCTAACCTCTAGGTTTTTGGAAGTAGTATTGTTGGGAACAAAGGTTTTGGGATTGCCTACTCCTCAGAGATCTGTTGCTTCTAGAAAGAAAGGTAAAAGCTTTAGTCTACTAAAGAACTACCAAAGTCATTCCCTAACTCTACCAAATAACTATCATTCTAACATCTACCATATTATACGTAGAGTTAGTCAAAGAACTACCATATGCAAAAACAAACCATCGAATTTATACCACAAAAAAGATCAACTAAACTAAACATTATTCATGTCTATAACACATTATCAACAATGTCCACCAAACTCTACCACAAAGTTTACATAGACAACCAAACTCTGCCAGAGAGTGTACAATGTCCACCAAACTCTGCCACAAAGTGTATAATGTCCACTAAACTCTGCCATAGTGTTTACAATTTTTTGGTACGGCTCTTATGTACCAATGTCCACCAAACTCAGTCATAATCAAGTAGACTCTTACGTACCAATTTTCCACCAGTTGAGGCCTCAACACCATTGCCTCCTCCATCATTCCCATCTCGGGTCTCACTTCCACGAGACTCAATTTGATCCACAACAGACTTCTTAGTCTCTTCCAATGCTAGCACCTCCGGTTGTTTTGTTTCCAACAACATAAGGAGGTGTTGATTGATCAAGTTCTGTTGTGCCATGCCTTCCTTAATCATGCGAAACCGCTTATTCGTTATTACATCATATACTCTTTTTTCTCCACTCGCACAAGCCATTCAGCAGTGTTTATTTGATAAAATCTCATCACATCCAACGCTTGCTTCAAGATCTACAGCATGTCAAACATCATTTTCTTATCCTTCTCTTTCCCTTGGGTTTTTGCTTCATACTTCTATCTCTATTTCTTCTCCCACCTTTCATTTTCTTTTTCTTTGGCCGCCTTCAGAGTTTCATTCTCCTTTGCCTTTGGACTTTCATGAGCCTTCTTCTCCTTCTGTGGCTCTTTCACCTTTGACTTCTTAGAGGTTCGCAGCTCACGATGTTGCTCATCGACCTTCCTCTTTGTAGAAGCCGGGACAGTCCAAAATGTCTCATCAAGTATGTCTCGGATCATTCTGTCAACTTTGGGATCCTCGACATCGAAGAAGATGCATCACGTGAACCTACAAATAGACAAAACAAAGTCAGATATCAAAGGCATACTATATCTACCAAACTCTACCAATCCAAGTTTCAAGTCAACCAAACTCTACCAAAATCTGCTACACTACATCTTAGCTCTGCCAACCAAAAACCAAACTTTACCAACATCTGCTACTCTACATCCTAGCTCTACCAACCAAAAAATCAAACTCTACCAAATTCTGGTACGCTACATCTTAGCTCAACAAAACCTACCAAAATCTGCTACCCTACATCCTACTTCTGCCAACGTATTCATAGGATCCACTAAACTCTACCAAGTGGGGAAGTTTACCTTGTTGTCGGCGGATGTCCTCTTATCAGCTTCGAATACATCCTCAATATCTAAATTGTGGGTAGTGCGTGAAGCCCACTGCAGAAGAGGAATCTCATATTCTCTTCTTCCTCCACACATTATTCCTAGTTGTGGGATATGCTCGAATGCCCATATTAGAAACACATGCATAAAGCTGTGCAGATTGTACGTTGAAGTTTGCAGTGATGATGAAGGGAGTGATCTAACCAAAGCATCAAATGCTACTCTGCCCCAAGGATGCCTCTCAAATCTTTCTGGATCCATGACCAATTTCGCATGGTAGACTGGGATCCGACTATTCGTGTGCAAACCGAAAATATCTACGTACAACACTACCAACATTTATGCATTTATGCCTAATTGGATCATGTTGCGATCTGATGCTAATCCTTGTTTAAGTGAAAACCGTAATCTTGACTGTTAATTATCGGGTATATGCATCAATTTTAAGCTTGTGGATTACAGAAAATATTTGTATTTCCTTTATCATCATGCATTCTATCTTGTTAATCCAAATAGACTCCCACTATGCACTGTACCTCCGTTTAAACTATCTATTGCTTGCTGTGTGTTTCATGAGGTCTCTTTTCGGTTTAATCTTGGCATAAAGTGTTAGGTGAGAATCGACAAAAAGCATGACTTCATGTAAATGCTGGTCCACGATTTTTGGACAAGATAGGACTAGGCGGTTTCGCTTATGGGCATGGGAATGCTTATGTCTGTGCGGAAAAGGAATGAAAAAGGGAAAGAAAAAGGGCTAAGGTGTTCATGTCTTAAGGAGAAAAGGGGCTGGAAAGTATTTTAAGTACTCTAATGAAGGTTTTGGGTAGTAAGAAAAAGAAAGGCTCTAAGCAAAGTAAAAGAAGAAAAAGAAATAAAAAGAACCAAACTGCTGTAAACGTCTAAGTCCAAAACCGCTAGAAGTCATAAATTTGTGAAACCCCCTCCTTATATTTACGAATGGAAAAGCTTTTGAATATGATCTCGGTTGCTAGAAAAAGGAAAACCCTTGAATGAAAATGGTAGTCTAGGATCAGATTCTGGGTTTAGATTACTAGGATGAAACCGATGTGAGTATACGGGTAGATGGAGTCATGTTTTTGTATGCGCCTATTGGTTCTCACCTTTAGCATTATGTTGAAGCTTATTCCATTTCATTGAGTGATCCTTGTGCATCGATTGACCAGTTATTATAATGAGATCATTCTAATATCTAGACCTTACCCTTAGCCAAACAAGCTCTTAAATTGTTGTATATGCTCAGTTCACGATTCTGTGCTAATCGAATGTTAAAAGGATTGGTTGAAGTGAATGCATGTGTAGGTTAAGGCTGAACTTATGCTAGATTGTTATTGACATGGCTAAAGTCTTTGGAGTACGGTTTGTTTAGTTGTGCAGCTTAGAACTTGTATCTTGGACTATGAGTTTAGCACTCTTATCAGCTCGTTGTTGGCTCTGAATCCCCGCTTTCACCTTCTTCCCCTTCTTGGTTTGGTTTGTTCACTTGAGGGCAAGCAAGATCTAAGTTTGGGGGAGTTGATATGCATGAACTTTACCATGTTTTAGAGCCTCATTTAACTTAGTTTTCATGCATATACATAACATTCTCATCGTTTTAGAGTCGTTTTAGGTCTATATTGCATACTCTGCATTTGCATGATATATGAATGATTTTCTAGGTACTTTGGAGGCCTCTTAGATCATTTTGGAGCAGGTCGGGACATAAAGGCTAGCACGAAACGGACTGGAGTGTCTATCATGATAAGAAGACCCAGATGCGGAGAAGGATCAGACAGCTCTGCTGACCAGCTCTACCAAGGGTGGTCGAGCTTGGAGATCTGAAGTGCAAAGGCAGGCCTCGACCCAAGAACTTGACACGCCAGGTCGAGTCTACGCACCACAACAAGTCCAGAAAGAGACCTCGAGACATGGACTCGACCAGTTGAGTGGAGTTTGGGACTCAACCAGTTGAGTGGAGTTTGGGACTCAATTTCACCTTCAAGGCACAACTCAACTCCTCCCTCGATTGGCAGACCTCGAGTCGGTTTGGATATAGACAAAGACTGAACCACAGAACACATGGTTAACATCTGAATGAAATTTGGTAATAATAGTTTTCTACTTATCCTCAAATCTTAATGCACTATCATGTCGATGCAACACAAAAGGTGTCAATCCAAGTCAAGTGTGATGCTAACAATCAAAACTATGCAGATCAACCTAATCCAAGCTCATAGTCAGTTCATCAGAGTGTCACGGAACTGAAGCATAGCAATAACAATAAACAGAGACAAAACATGCAGTGAAGAACGCAATCAACTCAGCAAGTGAAAAATAAGCAAGGAGTATAAACAAAACGATAAACGGAAATAAAGGTTCAAGAGGATTCAAGTCAAGGATCAATGCTACACTAGGGACTTTCAGCTCACTAAACAACCTAATTAGGATGACCTCTATGCAATAGATTCAATAATAACAATCCCAATCTCGTGGACAATGAACTCAGCAAAATAGAGATCGGACCTAACTCTCGTTAGCGGAATCCCAGCAAACATGCATTAAGATTCAATCTATTCTAACCAGTATACTCTCTATGCAACCAATCCGTTAGGATAAACAAGTATATCTCAGACTTTGGTTCATTCAAGCGTTCCATCAAACACTTAGTAGGTGGATGGATGCAACAAATCAAATTTCAAATAGCTAGAATGAAAGAGGCTTTAAGAACACCAAATCTAAGGAGATCCTAGCATGAAAAGCTTAAGCAAGTTGGAAACACCCTAGCTTTACACTAATCTAGCCATTTTCTCTTAAACCTTAAGTAAACTACTCACTAATCATGGACAGATGAATGAACTCGAAATTTAATGCAAATGACATGATTAGAAAGATGATGGAAAGATAAACAACATTGAAGAAGAAATCAAAGGCAAATACTCAATTAATCATCATCAAAACAAGCATTCAATACAAGAAAAAAATGAAAGAAAACTAGGGGCAAAAAGCGTACTTAATTTGAGTGTTCATGGGTATTTATAGTTCAACACCCAAAACTCTTAAAAAGTCAAACACGGAATTAAAAAGTCAACAAAATAGAGCTTGGGGAGGTGACTCGACGAGGTGTTGGTCGAGTCCCTAGTTCGAGTGGTTTAGTCTTTGTCTGTATCCAAACCGACTCGAGGTCTGCCGATCGAGGGAGGAATTGAGGCGTGCCCTGAAGGTGAACTTGAGTCCCAGACTCGACTCAACTGGTCGAGTCCATGTCTCGAGGTTTCTTCCTGGACTTGTTGTGGTGCGTAGACTCGACCTGGCGTGTCAAGTGCTTGGGTCGAGGCCTGCCTTTGCACTTCAGATCTCCAAGCTCGATCACCCTTGGTCGAGCTGGTCAGCAGAGCTGTCTGATCCTTCTCCGCATCTGGGTCTTCTTATCACGATAAACACTCCAATCCGTTTCGTGCTAGCCTTTATGTCCCGACCTGCTCCAAAATAATCCAATAGGCCTCCAAAGTACCTAGAAAATCCTCTGTATGCAATGCAAATGCAGAGTATGCAATATAGACCTAAAACGACTCTAAAACGATGAGAATGTTATGCATATGCATGAAAACGAAGCTAAATGAGGCTCTAAAACATGGTAAAATTCATGCATATCAACTCCCCAAAATTAGATCTTGCTTGCCCTCAAGCAAACAAACCGAACCAAGAAGGGGAAGAAGGTGAAAGCAGGGATTCAGAGCCAACAACGAGCTGATACGAGTGCTAAACTCACAGTCCAAGATACAAGTTCTAAGCTGCACAACTAAACAAGTCGTACTCCAAAGACTTTAGCCATGTCAACAACAATCTAGCATAAGTTCAGCCTTAACCTACACATGCATTCACTTCAACCAATCCTTTTAACATTCGATTAGCACAGAATCGTGAACTGAGCATATGCAACAATTTAAGAGCTTGTTTGGCTAAGGGTAAGGTCTAGATATTAGAATGATCTCATTATAAAAACTGGTCAATTGATGCACAAGGATCACTCAATGAAATGGAATAAGCCTCAGCATAATGCTAAATGTGAGAACCAATAGGCGCATACAAAAACATGACTTCATATACCCGTATAACCATATCGGTTTCATCCTAGTAATCTAAACCCAGAATCTGATCCTAGACTACCCTTTTCATTCAAGGTTTTTCTTCTTTTTCTTTGCTTAGAGCTTTTCTTTTTCTTACTACCCAAAACCTTCACTAGAGTACTTAAAATACTTTCCAGCCCATTTTCTCCTTAAGACATGAACACCTTAGCCATTTTTCTTTCCCTTTTTTCATTCTTTTTTCGCACACACATAAGCATTTCCATGCCCAAACCAAAACCACCTAGTCCTATGTGGTCCAAAAATCGTGGACAAGCATCTACATGAAGTCATGCTTTTGTTGGTTCTCACCTAACACTTTATGCCAAGATTAAACCGAAAAGAGACCTCATGAAACACAGCAAGCAGCGGATGGTTTAAACGGAGGTACAATGCATGGTGGGAGTCTATTTGGATTAACAAGATAGCTTGCATGATGATAAAGGAAATCCAAATATTTTCTGTAATCCACAAGCTTAAAATTGATGCATATACCCGATAATTAACAGTCAAGATTACAGTTTTCACTTAAACAAGGATTAGCATCAGATCGCAACATGATTCAATTAGGCATGAATGCTTATACTAAACCTTCCTAACATGGTGCGGTTTTACATTTCAGATAGGAAGGTATGCAACAAATAGCTTATATCTAGGGCGGTGAATCTAGCACAACGAATCAGCAAACAAAACAGGCGTAATCATCATAATCCCCTATGCAAAACTAGACTCGATCCTATATGAATGAAGTTACATGACACTCTTTTTATGTATTTTGGAAAGGTTTTTCAAATTTTTTTTTGGTTTTTATGTGCCTTATATGATATGCGATGCTTAAAATGAAAAATCTGAATGGATTTTTATGCTATGAATGTAATGAATGAAAATCGAAACTAAGAACACAAAACACATGGTTAATATCCTCTAGAACCCTCCCCCAAACTTAAATCATAGTCTCTTGTGTGTATAAAAGCTTGAAAGAGAATTCTAGACCAGCAAACAGAAACAAGTATGCAATAGTATTTACAATGGAAAAAGAAAGTTGGTACCTTGTTGGAGATGGAAAAAGGAATTGGGGCCCATCTTCTCTCAACTCGACCTCGGTCTGGTCGAGTTTAGTGCTCGAGCAGAGTTTAGCCGATGTGCCAAATTACAGCTCGATCCAAGAAGATCGAGTGAGAAGCTATCGAGCTTACAAGATCCGCGTCCGGACATATCTCACTTAATTGGTCCAGTCGAGCCTTTGACTCGAGCTTGGTTCATCCACCATGGAGAAATTGGACTCGATCCCCATCCGATCAAGTGTATAAGTCGAGCTCAGGTTACGGTGTCCAGAATCAGCTTTTCTCAGATTATATATGTTGTTCCACAATCGTCCCCTAAGTTTAAAAACAAGGAACTCTGAATAAACAGAGGAAATTTGCAAATAAATAAATATATACAATGATACCATGAGATTTCCTACCAAGTGAGCTCTTTTTATAGTCACTGAGCTTGACTCTTCATCTTATTTAGAGGGTGGGTGGATCATCGAGAAGAACCGAAGTCTTCTTGGGGATTGTTTCATCAGCCAAATAAGGCTTCACTCTCTGGCCATTAAAGGTGAAATCATAACCTCCCTTGTTGGTCAACGTGATTGCACCATACGGCAAAACTTCATTCACCCTGAACGGACCAGACCATCTTGATTTCAATTTCCCAGGAAACAACTTAAGCCTAGAGTTGAATAAAAGCACTTGATCATCAGCTGTGATCCTTTTGGGTGCTATTTTTTTATCATGCGTAGCCTTGGTCCTTTCTTTGTAGATCTTCGAGCTCTCATAAGTGTCGAGTCTGATCTCTTCCACTTCATTCAGGCCTATGAGCCATTTCTCCTTAGATGTCTTAAGATCAAAGTTTAAGTACTTTGTTGCCCAGATTGCATTGTATTCGATCTCGACGGGAAGGTGGCAAGATTTACCGTACAGAAGTTGAAAGAGAGTCCTTCTAGAGGGGGTTTTGTAAGCTGTCATGTAAGCCCATAACGTATCATCTAGCTTCACTACCCAGTCCCTCTTGGATACACCAACAATCCTTGAAAGTATGACTTTTATTTGCTTGTTCGAGACTTCCGCTTGGCCACTAGTTTATAGGTGATAAGGTGTAGCTACCTTGTGTATAATTCCATATTTCCTCATTAGATTCTCGAACAGCTTGTTGATGAAGTGGAAACCTCCATCAGTGATTACAACCCTTGTGACTCCTAACCTGGGAAAGATTATGTTCTTGAACAGCTTCACTACAACCTTAGCGTCATTGGCGGGACAAGCTACAGCTTCGACCCACTTAGAGACATAGTCCACAGCCACAAAGATGTATCTATTCCCGTACGAAGGTGGATTGAATGGTCCCATGAAGTCTATTCTCTAGCAGTCAAACACTTCAATTTCTAAGATCGGGTTCTGCGGCGTCTCATTCCGCTTACCGATATAATCCATCCTCTGACATGGATCACACTTTGATATGAAGTTTTGTGCATCCTTAAATATAGTTGGCCACCACAGACCTGATTGAAAATTTTCAGAACCGTCTTAAACGTTGCGAAGTGACCACCGTATGATGAACTGTGGCAGTGCTCTAATACTCCTCGGACCTCGTATTCAGCTATGCATCATCTAAACAATCCATCGGGCCCTCTCTTATACAGGTAGGGTTCATCCCAGAAGTAGTGATTCACATCTCTGAAAAACTTCTTTTTTTGATAAGGATCCAAGCATTTAGGTATCTCCCCAACAACTAAATAATTCACTAGATCTGCATACCAGGGTACGGAGCCTTCAGCAAGCTTACCCTTTGGGTAGAAATGACCTTCTGCAGTTGCAACGCTAAACTCGAGTTTTATTATTTTGAGCTTATCGGTCGAGTCTACTTGGGTTGCACTAGACTCGACTGCCTGTCGGTCGAGTGGCTCAATCGAGTCTCCTATCCGAAGTTGTTTTCCTGCTACTTTAAAGTTCATCAACTGCTCATCCGGCAATCATCTATGGGGACTGAATCCTCAATCATTATCCAATACAGGTGATCAGCTACGCCATTCTCAACCCCTGGTTTATCTACGACTTCCATATCGAACTCTTGAAGCAGTAGAATCTATCTTAGTAGTCGAGGTTTTGCATCTTTCTTCTTTATAAAATACTTCAGGGCAGCATGGTCTGTGTGAACAATTACCTTGGATCCGACAAGGTAGAATCTAAATTTGTCAACTATAAAGACAACTGTGAGAAGCTCATTCTCGGTTGTGGCGTACTTGATATGAGCATCATCAAGCGTTCTACTTGCGTAGTAAATCGCGTGCAGCTTCTTATCCTTTCGTTGTCCCAATATAGCACCCACAACGTAATCACTTGAGTCGCACATTATTTCAAATGGCAGATCCTAATCTGGAGCATGGACAATCGGTACACTCACAAACACTTCTTTGATTTTCAAGAACGCTTCAAGGCATTCAGAATCAAAAGTGAATTATGTATCCTTACACAGCAGGCGAGTAAGCGGCCTGCTTAAGACCCTGCACAAGTTTGACAAACACGAGGAATAAGAAGAACCATATACAGAGAAATTGTTCATAAAGACTTCAACCATTTCCTCAATCATATCCGAAAAAATAGATGGCATGCATCGTTGGAATGTCGCGGGAGCATTACATAGACCGAATGACATTCTCCTATAAGCAAAAGTGCCATACGGGCAAGTAAAGGTGATTTTTTCTGATCATCCGGGTGTATAGAGATTTGGAAGAATCCTCTAAATCCGTCAAGGAAGCAATAATAGGGATGATTAGCTAATCTTTCTACCATTTGGTCAATGAATGGAAGCAGAAAATGATCTTTTCTAGTGGCCACATTGAGACTCCTATAATCGATGCACATCCTATGCCCAGTAATTGTTCTAGTAGGAATTAATTCGTCCTTGTCATTTTTAATCACAGTCATATCCCCTTTCTTAGGCACACAATAAATAGGAGAAACTTATTTACTATCGGAAATCGGATAAATCACATCAGCGTCTAACAACTTAAGTATTTCCTTTTTCATAACTTCTTTCAGATTCGGGTTTAATTTTCTTTGGGCCTCGATACTATAGTATGATTCATTCTCTAAATGTATTATATGAGTGCAGAAACTAGGCGATATGCCTCTAATATCATCGAGAGAATATCCTATGGCTTTTCTAAACCGTTTGAGCTCAATCAACAACATGTTTAATTAAACATCATTCAAGGCATCATTGACTATAACATGATAGGTAGAGTGAGGGCCTAAGTAAGCGTACCTTAGCCCAACGGGAAGCGGTTTTAGTTCAATCGTAAGAGCCTTAAGCTCAGACCAGTCGTCACTGACGACAGTTGGGTTAGCCTTGATCACTCGTAAGTTAAGGGAGGGGGTCGAGCTAAGCAAGAGTGTGTCATTGCTAATCCTAGCTGAAGGTGAGCTGTTCCCGGATGATTCCTCAATCTTTAAACTTTCTTTACCCAGATCGTCGAACGCATCTAGCCCTTGAATCGGTCTATTAGAATCTAGCAATTATTATACCCCTTTGTTTCGATATGAAGATACTCGTCCATGCCACCCTTTGTCAAAGTGGTTTGAAGACTATCTTCCTCAGCTAGTTGCTCCAATAGCACATCTACTAGTGTGTCCATCTCTTGCATCCAAAATAACTGATCTTCAATTTTTGGCTTCTTCATGATATCTTTGATTCTGAGTGTCATTTTAAAATCTTTTCCGAGGTTCAGCTGAATTTCTCCTTTCGGTACATTGATTACACCTCCAGCAGTAGCTAGGAATGGTCTACCAAGAAGCAACGAGTCTTTTGGCTCTTCGTCCATGTCTAAAACCACAAAGTTAGTAGGTATCTCTGCGTTACCGACTTGCACATGCAAGTCTTTGAGCAATCCGTGAGGGATTCTAACAGATCTGTCCGCAAGCACTAGAGATATCTTGCATGGCTTGTAGTCATTAAATCAAAGCCTCTTGCCAATAGAAAGAGGCATCAAGCTGATTGATGCGCCTAAGTCGCAAAGGCATTTAGTGAAAGATAATAGACCTAAAGCACATGGGATGGTAAAGGTCACTGAATCATATAACTTCTTTTGAATCACCTTTTTCTAGATTATTGCACTGATCTCATGGGTAATCACTACCATGCCATCAACTTCTTTAGTTCTTTCTTTAACCGCATCCTTCAGAAATTTTTGGTAAAGAGGCATCAGCATGAAGGCATCCAAGAGCGGAATTTTCACCTCCATGTCCTTCATCTGCTTATCAAAAAAGACTTTATACTTCTTTGTTAAATCTTTCTTAAATCTGTGGGGGAAAGGTAGTTAAGGTTTTTAGGGTGGGGGAACGAACAGTTTGTTCTACTCTTGAGGTATTGGCGGGTTTTCAACATCAGGGGATGTGACTCGAGTTGGTGGATCGAGTGGGCTCGTAGGCTTGATTTTTTGGTGAATCTTTCTCACCCACATGTGCAACTCGACTGATATCAGATCGAGGCAGAGTGTCGAGTTGTGTGAAGGGAGTTCGTTTGGGTGAGTTTTTCTCACCCGGAAGAGCGACTCGAGTGCCATCCGATCGAGGCTGAGGGTCGAGTAAGGTAGGTGTTGATGTTTTGACGCAATTGTCGGCCTTATCTTTGATGAGGCTATCCTCCCCCTCCTGAGTGTTATTGTCCTCAATATCAAAAGCACTCCCAGCACGATTGGGCAGTTCTCATCCACTCTGAAGAGTAATCGCACTGGCGATATTCTGTTGTTTGTCCGGAAGCATCATAGTAGAGAAGAATGCTTGTTGATTCTCGACATGCTGCAATCTTGCAGTCAAGGTTTCAATCTTGCCATTCAAATCAGTGTGAGTAGCATCGATCTTACTGTGCAATTCGACTTGCATCCTAGATAACTCTTAAGCGCTAGATGTTTGTCCATGAAGGAGTTGCTGGAGCATACCCATTATATCTAAAGCTGGTGCAGTAGGGTGTTGCTGGTAGGTGGTAGTGTGGGAATGTAAGGTTTTGCAATCCCCTTGATTCTGCACAAAACTGACGTCCTCAACCTGATCGTCAACGTCTTTAAGAACTAATGCAGCTTCGCAAACTGTATGAACCGGTTTCGGAGAGGCTACTGTGATGAGCTTATCCAACATGTCATTAAAGGCTTTGATTTCTTGTTTACTGACTGTGTCGGATCCATCTGAACCAGTACCTTGTGAAGCTTGGTTATAGTCGTTACCGTAGTTACCATCCACAATAGTGAGATTTTCCACTAATTCCCAACCATCATCAACCTTTTAGTTAAGAAAGTTGCAATTACTAGCCATATCTAGAAGCATGCAAATCTTTGGAAGAACGCCCCAATATAGTGTAGTAAGTAAAGATTCGTCGCTAAACCCGTAATGAGGACACCATGATTGGTAAGACTTAAACCGTTCCCATGCTGCGGAGAATGACTAATAATGTTGTTGCACAAAACTGGAGATGTTATTACGAAGGGTTGTTGTTCGAGAAGTAGAGAAGAATTTGGCAAGGAAGGCTCGCTTGCATTCATCCCATGAAGTTGTAGAGCCTGGAGGTAGATTCTTTTCCCATTGACGTGCTTTGTCACATAGAGAGAAAGGGAAAAGTCTCAGCTTGACAGCGTCTTCGCTAACGCCGTGAATAGTGGTGAGGCCACAGATTCGTTCAAAGTCATCAAGATGGTCAAGAGGATCTTCCTCAAGAAGACCTTGGAATTTTTGATTTTGTATCATAGCGAGAAGTCCACTCTTAATCTTGAAGTTTCAGTTCGGAATGGCCGGGGAACAATGCCATACCATGTACTATAAGTACGTGGAGCGTCTATAGCACCAATATATTGCGGCCTCCGCTGTTGAGGCTCTTGCACGTGTGTTAGTGGGCAGTCAGGCTGTCCATGCTCGCTTTATATGATTGATTACCCCTCAATTCTGTCTGTAGAAACTCTGAAATTCAATCTAGAGGCTAAGCACGACCCAGTGGGGGTAGTGGCAAATACTTGAGGTACTGAAGTTTGAGCAGCTGAGATGGGACTCGACCAAAGTAGAGCGAGTGGGGTGCTCGAATTCAAAGATTGGAGTAGCTGGAATCGTAACTCAACCTGATCTGATGGAGTAAGCAGGTTGAGTGGCCCTTAAAAACACCAAAAACAGAGGAAACGAGTAGTCAGTTCTCGCTGTAATAGTAAGGAACTTGGTCTCAAGAGATCCAATGTTTCGAATGTAGCAAGCAAACACTCAATCTGGCAACAACACCAATTTGGTAATAGTAGTTTTCTACTTATGCTCAAATCCTAATGCACTATCATATCGATGCAGCACAAAAGGTGTCAATCCAAGTCAAGTGTGATGCTAACAATCAGAACTATGCAGATCAACCTAATCCAAGCTCAAGAGTCAGTTCATCAGAGTGTCACAAAACTGAAGCATAGCAATAACATTAAACGGAGACAAAACATGTAGTGAAGAACGCAAACAACTCAACAAGTGAAAAATAAGCAAGGAGTAGAAACAAAATGTTAACGATAAACGGAAATAAAGGTTCAAGAGGATTCATGTC
This sequence comes from Lepidium didymum, assembly GCA_963920545.1. Taxonomy (NCBI): domain Eukaryota; kingdom Viridiplantae; phylum Streptophyta; class Magnoliopsida; order Brassicales; family Brassicaceae; genus Lepidium; species Lepidium didymum. The sequence continues at coordinate 4,938,172 of OY986996.1, read as the reverse complement.
AAGGATCAATGCTACACTAGGGACTTCCAGCTCACTAAACAACCTAATTAGGATGACCTCTAGGTAATAGATTCAATAATAACACAACCACTCTCGTGGACAATGAACTCAGCAAAACAGAGATCGGACCTAATTCTCGTTAGCGGAATCCCAACAAGCAGGCATTAAGATTCAATCTATTCTAACCAATATACTCTCTATGCAACCAATCCCTTGGGATAGACAAGCATATCTCAGACTTTGGTTCATTCAAGCATTCCATCAAATACTTGGTAGGTGGATGGATGCAACAAATCAAATTTCAAATAGCTAGAATGAAAGAGGCTTTAAGAACACCAGATCTAAAGAGATCCTAGCATGAAAAGCTTAAGCAAGCTGGAAACACCCTAGCTTTACACTAATCTAGTCATTTCCTCTTAAACCTTAAGTAAACTACTCACTAATCATGGACAGATGAATGAACTCAAAATTTAATGCAAATGACATGATTAGTAAGATGATGGAAAGATAAACAATAATCAAGAAGAAAGCAAAGGCAAATACTCAATTAGTCATCATCAAAACAAGCATTACAAGAAAGAAATGAAAGAAAACTAGGGGCAAAAAGCGTACATAAATTTGAGTGTTCATGGGTATTTATAGTTAAACACCCAAAACTCTTAAAAAGTCAAACGCAGAATTAAAAAGTCAACAAAATAAAGTTTGGGCAGGTGACTCGACCAGGTGTTGGTCTAGTCCCTAGTTCGAGTGGTTCAGTCTTTGTCTGTATCGAAACCGACTCGAGGTCTGCCAATCGAGGAAGGAGTTGAGTCGTGCCTTGAAGGTAAAGTTGAGTCCCAGACTCGACTCAGCTGGTCGAGTCCATGTCTCGAGGTCTCTTTCTGGACTTGTTGTGGTGCGTAGACTCGACCTGGCGTGTCAAGTGCTTGGGTCGAGGCCTGCCTTTGCACTTCAGATCTCCAAGCTCGACCACCCTTGGTCGAGCTGGTCAGCAGAGCTGTCTGATCCTTCTCCGCATCTGGGTCTTCTTATCATGATAGACACTCCAGTCTGTTTCGTGCTAGCCTTTATGTCCCGACCTGCTCCAAAATGATCTAAGAGGCCTCCAAAGTACCTAGAAAATCCTCCGTATGCCATGCAAATGCATAGTATGCAATATAGACCTAAAACGACTCTAAAACGATGAGAATATTATATATATGCATGAAAACTAAGCTAAATGAGGCTCCAAAACATGGTAAAATTCATGCATTATCAGTGGTAGATGCAAATTTTGTACAAATTTAAAAGTATGACGATAGATTTGTTTTGTGTTGTATTATGTAATGAATATGTGTCGCAAAATTCATTTCTTCCATTTTATAAGAGGATTTTTGAGGAGTAATATTTAAGATTATGAATATTTGGTGGATTTTTTTTCTACGTCGAATATTTAAATTTTTATCAGAAATTTAGAATGACTATGCAGAGTCATATGTGGTGTTCTCGTATTTGGAGTAAAATTTTCTGTCGCTAATATAATGCAACTAAAAGTTGTTTTTCCGTAATCTTATTACTTAGTATCTTTTTGCCAATATTTGGATCGACTTCCATTTGTAGGTGACAAATAGTTAGTTTTGATGAATTGATCATTGTTGTTAGTGAGTTTTCTAAAAAAAGATTACTAACATTTAGTTTTTTTTTGTTTTGTCAACAACTGAATCGACAAAATTCAATTTATAACCAAAGTTCACACCATAAAATCTTTTTTTATATAATAATAATATTTAGGGTATAGCTACGAGTACTGATGAGGAAAGGCATGAGTATTTTCGAAATTTTGAGCTTCACCATAGGTATTTTATTTGGAATGATGCTGGAGATAATGAAGATGCTATTCAAACTGCATTTGCTAAAAACAAGAGTGACTGCTCGAAGAACTTGGATTAACAATTCTATGGTAAAGACGATAGTTGAGTAATATATCCTAAAATATTCTTTGATATCCTAAAAATATAATTTTTTATATCTTGCAGATATTTTTTGATATCTATACATTGATCGGGAAAGGAACCAGAAAACTAGGTATAGTGACTTTATTAATAAAGAACTTATCTGGTTCTCCATAGAACATGTAGAAAGAAGCATTTCCTTGATGGCCAGTGGCCTCAAACCAAGTTAGAGGAAGACACTTTTATGTTTGTTGGCGGAAAAACCGAATAAAGAATTCAAAGTCGGATCTAACTGGTCGTTTAGCCCATTAATCTGACTACCATCACGATGAAAGGAGTATTATCAAAGTAATCATCAAGATGGCGTAGGATTATGTTGGGAGCAACAATATCAGTTTTCCACATCGAATTGGACAATTTGGCACGAGGCCATTTGTAAGTATATCGGTACTATTCTCTTTCTTATCAAAGTACTAATTGTAGTGTATAGATTTGGGATGGACAAGATGCAACTACTGCTAGATATATTAGCACAAAGGTATCTCCATTTGCGAGGCTCATCTTTCAGAAGATGACGATGGCCTTTTGAATTACCTGAAGGGAGACGATGGACAAAAGATAGAGCCAACACGGTATCTCGAGGTCTTAAGAAGCAATTGATAGTAACTGAGTGCTAGATGCGAATTTTGTACAGATTTAAAAGTGTGGCGATAGATTTGTTTTGTGTTGTATATGTAATCAATATATGTCGCACCTCTATGATAAAATTTATTCGTTCCATTTTATAGGAGTAATGTTTAAAATAATTAATTTTTTGTAGATTTTTTTCTAGTACGTTCGATTGTTTAAATTTTATCAGAAATTTAGAATGATTATACAGAGTCATATGTGGTGTATTTATACTTGGAGTAAAATTTTCTTTCGCTAGTACAATGCAACTAAATTTTTTTAAACATTTGAATCGACAAAATCCGACAAAATATGATCACATTAACAGGTGACAAATAATTAGTTTCAATGAATTGATCATTGTTGTTAGTGAGTTTTCTAAAAAAATGATTACTAATATTTGAGTTTTTTTGTTTTATCAACAGTTGGATTGACAAAATTTAATCTATAACCAAAGTTTTAATTCTAAAATCTTGATGAAAAATATATATCCAATCATATATTATCAGCATAATTAATGCTAATTTATTACACAAGACTAGGAAAGAAAACTTTGTGACGGTTGCAATATAGAGAAATATAAATGTGACAAATTAGATGATCAAGAGAAAATATAGAATAACCCAAAAATCTTAGATAATATTTTTCTCTCTAGCTAAATAAAACCTTTATAATTCAAACGAAACATTACATTCTGGAGTTGTATCCTTGAACAGAAAAAACATATGGTATCAAATAGGTTTCGGAAAAAAAAATTTCAAGTGAAGACGTATAGTTATATAACAAAATCACTCTTATAATTCTCTTTGCTCCTCGTTAAAATTTTAACCTTCACCCTTTCACTTTCACTTAATTGTTCAACATATGTGTTTTTTTTTTCTGATAAAGTACGCTGTACACATTTAGTTTTGAATCATAATAAAATTGAAACTAAGAGTTGTAACATTTATATATATAAGAAATCATATTGAGTATAGAACTATAGATGATGATGATGATGATTAAATTTGGCGACGTAGATTCTCGATCATCATTCATTTAGCTTCAATCAACGATTATTTCATGTTCTTCAAATGCATGATTGGTTTGACTAAAGTTTAGATGCACGATTTGCTTCGATTACGGAAGAACATAAGAATTAATTTTAGAGTTGCGATTATTTTTGTGATTTAGCATGAAAAAATATTGAATTATTTTATAAATTTTCTTCTAATACCATGTTGAAGATCGCTGCAAGTCCGGTCCTTGGCTAAAACATAAGAAACATAGACTTTTTAAACAAACATATATAGAACTAAGTCGAAGTCGAAGATAATCAAATACTGATTAAAATTTCATGATAAAATCGTAGCATTAATAGATTTCTTTTTTTTTTAATAATAAAAAATAGTTATTTATCTCATGATAAAAAACTTAACCGATTAATATTATTATCTACAACATATTATTAATTTATTTTTACCTATATATTTTTTATTTAAATATTTCTTTTTTAATCTAACAAACTAATATCTCTATCTATAATAAAACCATAGTGATAAAAAAAAAATTATGTATCTCTTGATAAGATTCTTTAACTGATTAATATTATTATCTACAATATATTATTATTTTGTTTTTATATGTTTCTTATTTAAATATTATTCGTTTGTAATCTAACAAATTAATATCTCAAAGCAATAATATATCATACTTCAATATAATTCGTTTGTTTGTAATTATTTACCTATCACTTTATATAATAAAAGTGTAGTGTTAACTTAAACATTGTGTTGTATTGGTTCGTTTTGGATTAAGTCGTATTGTTAATAGGAAATAATAGTACATAATATTTGTATATATTATTATCTCTTTTTTTATCAAAAATTGGATCGATATGACTCGATCCATAACCTAAACCTCACTCCTAAAATCCCTTTATTAAGCTACCATAATGTAGCGGGTAGGAATCAAACTCTGGTGCCAAGTCATTAGCTGGATCATCCTAACCACCAAACTAAGAACAACTCGGTTTTCATAAAAAAACAATCATCTCTTGATAAGATTCTATAATAATTAAAAAATAATTATCTCTTTCATAATATTCTATAACTAATTATTATTATTAGCTAAATAATATTATTAGTTTGTTTTAGCTTTAAATATAATAAAAACAGAAGGTTTAAATTACATATAACACAGATCAAATTAATTAACAAACTAAGGGTAGTGTTAACTTAAACACCTTATTATATTGATATGTTTTAGTTTAGGAAGTATTATGACAAATCTTTTAATAGAAAAAAATAATCACATAATATTTTTATTTCTTACAATAATAAATAGATGGAAAATTAAATTCCTATAACTAATCACGTTTTAAACTTGGTGTCGAGTTATTTTATTCATAGGTTTAAAGAGTGGACGTCAAGAATGAATTTGCCCCCAAATAATATATAATTATTTTGCAGTTTTGAAAGATAAAATTATTTAGAGTTATATATATTGTCTTTAATATTTCGTAGTTATAATTAATTTGTAATTTTAAATATTGGTTTTCTAATTTTTACTAATTTATTTCAGATATCATAATTATAGTTATGAGTGTACTCACATCTGGTTTGGTAATGAAAAAATCCCAAAAGTCTTGGATTTGAAGTATATGTACTTTGAAAATTATCTTTTTTTGGGTTAATTTTTATATAAGCGATTATAACTCATAATATACATGAATCTGCATTGTAAGCTTCTTAATTATGATTTGCATATTGAATTGACCGATCATATCCAAAACAACGAGAAAAAATCTTTATGTGTTCGTGAAGATTTCTTTAAACGTTATCTAAAAAAACAATTAGAGAACTTCTAGAAACAAAAGAGGTAAACGTCTTTTATATTTATTTTTTGGATAATATTTTCGTTAATCTTAAATTAAATTTTATCTACGTCTTTTATATTTATTTTTTGGATAATATTTTCGTTAGTCTTAAATTAAATTTTATCTACTTCTTTTATATTGGTTCTTATATTACAATGGTTACAATTCTTTTTATTGATGCTGCCTATGGATAATGTTATTTAAGCTGCAAAGTATGTAATAAGAAAGTTTTCCTAATTGATTGGTTTGAAGACATAAGTGACTCTGAAGTAGGGGTGTTACGGAGCGGATATCCGGCCCAATTTGGCATATCCGTATCCGTATCCGTATCCGGCGGATAGTAAAATCCGTTATCCGTATCCGTATCCGGAAGGGCCGGATATCCGTGGTCCGGATATCCGTTTTTTTTAAAAAAAATATATATTTCCTAAATGGACCGGATATCCGCTCCGTATCCGGCCCATTTAGTTTATGTTAAAAATATATATTAAGGAGTCAAGTGAAATAGCACGTAGAAAATTTTGTTTCCTAAAATTTTTGCAGTAGTTTATGTTTTTTTTTGACAAATCTCACATATCGATCACTTACATATTATCTTAAACATTTATATTTAAAAATGATTGAAATTTTCGAAATAATACTAGTAGAGATTTCATATAATTGAAATAACTATAGAACCGACAAACCTAAAATTAAAACTATAAATTTCGAACAAGAATTGAATTCGAATTTCTGCAAATTTATGCCATCAAATATAGGTTATCTATTCAATCACCACCATTTTTTTTTAATATATATTTCCTAAATGGGCCGGATATCCGCGGATATCCGGCCCATTATTTTATCATATCCGTATCCGGCGGATAGTAAAATCTATTATCCGTATCCGTATCCGTTTAGTCCAGATATCCGTGTTACGGATCAAATTTCGGATACGGATACGGATATCCGGCGGATAACGGATAATGATTATCAGCCCTACTCTGAAGATCTTTCAATTATTAAACGAATGTAGAATTGTTCAAATTATAATCTTAATATGACAGATTTGGTTGTTGGAAATCCTGAAACTCTGTATAGGTGAGGATTAATGTACTATTTTTATGACCAACATAAAGATGACAAACTAAAATTCCTTAATGGAGCTTCTCGAGGTAATTTCCTTGACGCCACATATCTATATGGTGTTATTCTCATATGTATTGGAGGTAAAGCTAAACCAAAAAGTTTTAGAATTTTGTCTTTTTTTTTCATGTCCTGAATGTCAAAAACGTTAGGAAACCTTGTAAAAATTTGGTTTCGAATTGACATACATCTTGGGTCTAATATGTATGGTGTATGTTCAAAGTTGAAAAGATGTTACATCAAAGACAAGTGTAGTTGTGATGGTCGAACTACCAAATTCGTAAAGTACAATAATTTTTGGCATCGTTACGATATTGATAAATCTTTTGTATCTGAAATTTGTTTATGGGATCATGAAGTCAACTTTTGCTTCGCAGTTTTTACTTTTAGAAAATCCTTCTTTTAATTTGTTATGTTTTTAAAGTATTTATTGTTTTAGTTTTTTATTTATTTTATTTTAATAAATATTATTTATTTTGATCAAAATTATAATATTTATCACATAAGAAATTTTTTTATATATCACAATTAAGAAAATATAAACACATTTCTAATAATATAGTTATATTCTTAAATTATAAAATAATTCATAGCAAGCAACTACTAATTATAAATAAACAAACACATATAAATATATATGAAAAAAACAAACATATATATATATATATATATTTAGATGCCTATTACAAACACAGGTATATGTATATATTTATTACTAACATACAAATATAAAATATAAAAAGTAGAAACTAATATTCAAATTTTTAATAATTTACAAAAGTATACCAAAATAAAATTTGTTCCGTGCAAAAGCACGGGTTCATCTAATTAATTATAAAACCAAAAAATAAAAAATAAAAATACTGAATATGTCAACACATATAACATTATAAACCTCAAGTTTGATATATTAATATAAAGTTACAATAAAAGAAAAAAGAGAGATCGTGAGACGCATGACCTTTCGCATCGCAGTCAACGGCCAATGGATACCCAAAAAAAACGAACCTCAGAAAATTAAGCTCAAATATATTTTAAAAAACTAAATCAGACAACAAAAACATTCACAATTGGTTTTGTCGAAGAAGAACAAAGAAATAAACTCTAATTATGGATTAATTAAGGATTGCCCTTACACTAATCTCGTTCGTTCTTCCTCATTTTGATTTCCCCAAGAAACAGAGAAAAAAATCAACTTTTGAGGGTTTATAATTTTCCCGGCAAAATGGAGAAAGCTGGAAATCACCCAACGGATTCAGAATCTCACAAATCCGATGATCACGAGAATGTACATACTTCCGATGAATCGGAGCAACAATTGGATGAAACAGAATCGGAATCCTCCAAGCCGAACCTAAATCAAGTGACGGAAGCCGTGGACGATTTCATTGAAGCACTTTCCATGGAGAAGGATCCGTTAACGGAGATTCCTCCGGCTGTGGAGGCATTTCCGGAGACGGTAAATTCGTTGGTGTCGAAGACGGAATCTTCTGGGATTGGGCGAGATGAGTCAGAGGACTCTGTTTTTATCGATGCCGTTAACCGGATTTCGAAATCGGTTATGAAATTGAAGGAGCTTAAATTGGATTCAACGCCGGTTTCTTCATGGTTTAACCGGGCGAGTTCTGTTCAGCAACGAGCTGTATCGCTTCTGGACGAAGAGTTTCGTCATCTTTTAGATCGTTCCAGAGAGAAGAAGAAGAACATCAACGATGGAAACAATTCCGATCACAGCAATCACAAAACGATCGATTCGGATCGATGCGTTTTACCGGACGAGGAAGAAAGTTTCCCAGATTTTTCAACGGAAACGATCTTGACGTTGAAGAAAATCGCCGGAGCGATGATCTCCGCCGGTTGCGAAGGAGAATGCTGTATGTCATATGAGATGTCGAGACGACACGCGTTCAAGGAAGAGCTGAGCGAGGTTGGATTTGAAGAAATCAACATTGAAGACGTACAAAGAATAGCTTGGGAATCTCTCGAAGGTGAGATTGCTTCATGGATCTCAATCGTTCGTCGGTGTTCCACGGTGCTTTTCCCTGGGGAGATTTCTCTCTGCAACTCCGTCTTCTCCGAAGACGATCATGCCTCGACTCGTAAACGACTCTTCACTGGCTTGATCTCCGCAGTGACCATACGATTACTAAATTTCTCCGATGCAGTGGTGCTGACGAAACGGTCATCGGAGAAGCTTTTCAAATTCCTAGACATGTACGAGGCGCTCCGTGATTTGATCCCGGCGGTGAAAGAATCAGATTCAGATCTGATTCAGGAGATTAAAATGGCTCAGACGAGGCTAGGAGAAGCAGCAGTGACGATATTTGGAGAGCTAGAGAAGTCGATCAAGAGCGATACTGGAAGAACTCCGGTTCCAAGCGGTGCGGTTCATCCGTTAACACGTTACACAATGAACTACCTCAAATATGCTTGCGAGTACAAAGACACACTAGATCAAGTGTTTCAACACCACGAATCGAATCAGACAGACAGTGAACCTGAACCAGAGACTAAACCAAAGCAGCAACGAGAAGACGACGATGAGTACAAAGTGTCAGCTTTCGCTAGACAAATGATAAGGGTGATGGAATTGCTTGACGCAAATCTGCAGGTCAAATCAGGACTATACAGAGACCAATCACTACGTTACATATTCTTGATGAACAATGGAAGATACATTCTGCAGAAGATAAAAGGGTCGATAGAGATAAGAGATTTGATGGGACAGGCATGGACAAGGAAAAGATCCACAGAGCTGAGACAGTACCATAAGAGTTACCAGAGAGAGACTTGGGGGAAAGTGTTGCAGTGTATGAATCAAGAAGGGTTACAGGTAAACGGGAAAGTGTCGAAACCAGTTTTGAAGGAAAGGTTTAAGATTTTCAATACTTTGTTCGATGAAATTCACAAGACACAGAGCACATGGATTGTGAGTGATGAGCAGATGCAATCGGAGCTAAGGGTGTCAATCTCGGCGTTAGTGATTCCAGCTTATAGGTCTTTCTTTGGGAGGTATAAGCAACATCTGGATTCAGGGAAGCAGACAGATAAGTATGTCAAGTATCAGCCTGAAGATATTGAGTCTTTCATTGATGACTTATTTGATGGCAACCCAACTTCCATGGCACGCAAGAGAAACTGAAAACTCACAAATTATTCATCATCGTGTTCTTTTGCTTCTTCTCTTTAATTTATTCAATACGTCTATCATTATCTTCATGTTTATAGAACCCATGAGAAGCTACCATCCAAACTTATTTTTGTGTTACCATTAAAATTTATGAGTTTCTTTTTCTTTTCTTTTCTTATTGTTAAAGTCTATGATTTTATTTTCTATTTGAACAGGTTGTGAGCGAGTATTGTTTAAAAGTAATTAGGGGTAAATGACACGAAATGATCTTCAAAATGTATTTGAATTTTGTGTGTGTTTAAATGATAATTTTAAGTTCATGATTAAGTCGATCTTGTGATTTACTTTTAGTGATTTTATATGAAAAGTTGATGATGTGATTGAGTTTAAGTGTCTTATAAATTATATTTCACAAACGCATGGTAAAGAGGTCAGATTTGAGTAAAGCTAAAAGTCTGTGGATTTATTTGATTTTACACTATTCTGCATTATAAATGTACAAAAAAGAAGAAAATTAGTAAAAGACTTGGATCACAAGAAAGCAATAAAACCCTTGAATCAACCATATGATATAGATAACTGTCATTATTTTTTAAAAAGTAGAGACAAACATAAAAAATAGTTGGGATTGCTCATAATCTGTTCGGTTGTATAATTGTATAAGTACGAAAAACAAAACGTTTTTGGTAAAGGACCCAAAATAAATTTCTTTTTATTGACAAATTCTCACATTGTAACACGAGAACGAGCCAAAAAGGCTCTTCACATGTCTTTGTTTGGTAGTGGATAAAGAATTTGAGTTAAACAGTATAGTTGGTGTCAAAAATAGATCACGGACTGAATGTATTGCAATCACACACTCACACATTATCATCAAAAAGACACAAGAGACAGAGAGAGACAGAGAGAGAGAAAGCGTGAGATTAGCCACAATGTATCTTCCTCTACTCTATCTTCTGCTTCTAGCTTCATGCTTAACACATCAGGCTTTAGGTCGTGGTCGTGGCCGGTCATCACCAGAAGGAAGCTCGTATCCTTCCTCTCGCATCACAGTCGTCGGAGTTGTCTACTGTGACACATGCTCTATCAACACTTTCTCTAAACAGAGCTATTTCTTACAAGGTCAGGATTTAACATTACATGAACTGTCCTTTTGACTTTAAACTTATCTGGTTTTGTTTTTGGGTTTGATGCAATTTCGGTTTGCATCAACACATGCATGAAAGCCATCCTTAGACTCAATCCAAGATATGTCAATCCGGTTGGAGATTATTGGTTTATGGATAGAGTTAGAAATTGGATGAAAACCGAATAGGGTTTTTGGTTCTCAAATTAATTGTGAACGTTCTCTATTTAGATGGGAATAGAGTAAAGAGCAAAACAAACCGAATCAGCTAATTTAATTTTGGTTTTAAAATTGGTTCGGTTAAGCGAGTCTGTGTACTCTCTCTCAGGTGTGGAAGTTCATGTGTCCTGTAGATTCAAAGCAAGTTCACCAAAAACAGCAGAGGAAGTAAACATATCAGTAAACAGAACAACAAACAGAAGCGGCGTTTACAACATCGAGATCCCTCACGTCGACGGCATCGATTGCGTCGACGGAATCGCCATAGCATCTCAGTGCAGTGCCAAGCTTATCAAAACCTCCTCCGAAGAGAATGGCGGCTGCAACATCCCAGTTTTCCAAACAGCAACCAACGAAGTATCCGTCAAATCAAAACGAGATCGAGAATGTATCTATAGCTTAAGCGCACTCAGCTACAAACCTTCTCACAGAAACAAGACATTGTGCGGCGGTGGTGGCGGCGGCGGAAAGAAGAAACATCACCGGCGAGAGAAAAAGGAGGAGGAGATGAAGAAGGAGAAGAAATTTCGAGATTCGAAATTCTTTTGGCCTTATATGCAACCGTATTGGTTCCCTTGGCCGTATCCAAATCTGCCGCCGTTGCCGACATTACCGCCGCTTCCGTCGTTTCCTTTCCCTTTTATTCCTTTCGGAGATCCAAATCCGGCATTACCGGCGTTTGATTGGAAAAATCCCACCACTTGGATACCTTACCTTCCACGTTTTCCTCCCGGAGAACACAATCTTTAGTCACCAAAGTACCTCCACATTTGGCTTTCTCTGCGTTTTCTTTTTTTTTTTGTGGCGCTTGATCCCTTGTTTTTGGGGTTGATTGTGTGTGTTTATGATTCGATTACTTCTTAATGTGTAATTAATTATTCATAAGATACAGAAGATGAAAGATTGGGATTCAGTAGAATATTGTAATTTTGATGGGTTTGGTAAAGACAGAGCTCTTTCATTTCTTACAAAGGTTGAGATTGTGATTTGTTTTACTTGTCACCCTCATTGATTCACTTTTGATTGCATGCTTAACTTTGATGAGCCAAAAAAGATTAAAAAAAAGGGTACATGGTTAAACTGAGTTTGGGATCTTTTAATAAAGTCTAAGGCTTAATGTACAATCCTTTAAACTTAACAAAAAACCAAAAACAGAATCTGGAAACTGTGACTTATAGCATGCAATTTCCCTTGAGGATCTTCATTTGCTTCCACTACAAGAAAACAAGGTCATAACCGACGGCCATACCCGTCGGTTGTCATCGGATATAGGTCAAAACCGATGAAAACCGACCGCATATCGTCGTCGAATACACGTCGTCGGTTATTGGGAAACCGTCGGTTGTCGTCGGTTACAACCGATAGTAACCGATGAAAACTACCGTCGGTTATGCCGTCGGTGTACGTCGGTAATGATCTGTCGGTTCTCCTCGGTTCCGTACCATCGGTTCTCGTCGGTTTGCCTCCGTCGGTTCTCGTCGGTTTACGTCCGTCGGTTCTCGTCGGATCAATTCCGTTGGTTTTCGTCGGCTATAATCCATCGGTTGTCGTTGGTTTGTGACCGTAGGTTGCTGTCGGTTTTTTATTTAATTTTTATTTTAAATTTAAACGATATATTAAATAATTAAATTATTTTTAATAAAATAATTAAATATAATTATATAAAAAAATTTAAAAATAAAATTTAAAATTTAAAAATCATATAGATTTAAAAGGTATATAAACAAAGTTCAGATTATAAAATAACAACGTCCTAATCAAGATCCCGTGTCTTGAGTCGGGGTGAAGTTTGGGGTTGCAACTGCGGACTTGATGAGCTGCATTATTTCAGCTATCTGAGCCTCACTCCTCGCCTGTCTCTCCTGGGTTTCGCGAAGGGCGGCCTTGGTCTCCTCGTAGCTGTGACGAAGGTGGACGAGCTCTTCTCGCTCTCGCTGACTGAGACCTATTCCCTGGCTGAGGTCAACACATGTGTGCATCCCGTCAGCGTCTACTAGCTTCCCTAGACCCAAGCGCCGGCCCCTAGTGCACGGTGCTTCCTACAATGCATAAAACGAAACAGAGATTAAAATTAGTGATATATTAAAACTTAAACATTAATTAAATAATAATTTACCTCGACAACGAATTGGTTGATCAAGTCCCGAGGAATCTCAGTGGATGGTCCCGCTCCATCCTGGGTGAGTTGGGTCTGATGTTCCTCGATACGATCTTCAACCTTTTCCACGACCTCACAAATCTTCTGGATGTCGATCTTCCCCGATTTTTTGCTCGTGTGACATGTCTTCATAAGTTTGAGAAAATCAGGGACACACCCGTTTTTAATGGTCTACACAAAACATTATAAATGGTTGAACAAATATTAAATATAAGAACGACTGTAATAAAAGTACTTACCATCTTACGCTCTACATGCTCAAATGAGTATGGATGGTGTAAGGACGTTGAGGAAGCTTACTGGCCGCGAATCTGGCCTTTTCTCCGGCGGATTTGAAGAAATTTGGGGAGAGGAGGAGAGAAAATGGCGGAAGAAATGAGAGGAGGAACGAAGAAGAAAGGTCTCGGGTTTAGTGAAATGGCCATTGGCCGTCGGTTACCGTAGGTTTAACCTACGGTAACCGACGGAAAAATAAATAATTAATATTTTAAAAAAATTAAATTAATGCTTTAAATAATGTAATTAATTGGTTGCGGAAACCGTAAAATCCGTCGGTTACCATGGGTTCAACCGACGGGAACCGACGGATGATGGAGGGAAACTTAGGCGGCAATTATTTGGCCACGATTAAATTTCCCTCCAAAGTTCCGTCGGTTACCGTCGGTTGAACCTACGGTAAACGATGGAATTTGTAATTATGTGAAGTGCATAAAATTGTCTAAAATTAATTCGATAATAAATATAAAGAAAATGTACCGGAAAAATGTGAACAGCCGTCGGTTACCGTCGGTTTAACCTACGGGAACCGACGGCTTTTTCTTTTAGTTTGTTTATTTTATTTTTAATATGTAATAAATAATATAATATTAATTAAAATAAATTATAAAATAAAAATAAAAATAATATAACACGTTCTCCATGTTACCTTACTGTTTATAACCATAATTTAGGTGGCGTCTTGGTTACCGTCGCTCAACTTACTCTATTTATTGGCACGCAAGAAGAATATCACCATCACACTCGTTTTCATTCATCAGAAGGGAATTATAATTTTAAAACCGCAGTCTGTTAAATTTACCAAATGTTGAGCAATCGTCGCCGAGCTTTTGTAACACATGACCATGAGAGTCCACCGTACTGCCAGTTGAATGTCGTGGAGGCTCCGCCAATTATTCAATTACAACAAACTCAACAAATGCAATACCAACAACCCCTAATCCCTGGCCCAGGCCGAGCTATCCAACAAGGTCTCTTCCGGAAAAAAGCACATGACAAAAAGGTGATGCGGGGTGAATGTTCCCAAGTCAGGCCGACACAGGATTTTGTTCGTGAAGTGTATAATGAGCCACCCGCGTATAATTTTGATTTCAATAGTATTCGATGGACATCAACCATTGATTACCTACTACGTGAAGGTATTGCGTGATATTTAAATTGTTAAATTTATTTCGTTTTCATAGCACCACGATTTCGTTTTCACATACATATAGGTACATCGTCCAGTCGAACACCACCATTTTGGACACCATTGGCTGAGATCACCTACCCGTTGAGCCAATTTGTAAAAGTGAGAAAGGTGGGTGAGAATATCTATATAATATTAAGTCGACATAACTCGAATTGTATTTTTAAATTGACTCGATTAGTTGTAGGTTGTGGCAATTATTACCACAATATCCCCGAATGGCTTGGGAGATGCGACAATTACACTTAAGGATCCATCAGGCACAATGACGGGTACCATGCATTGTACCGTATTACAGAATAACGAGTACAGAAATGCTATTGTTGTAGGAGCTGTACTACTTCTACGCGATGTAGTTGTATGCTGTTTCTCGAGAAGGGTCATCAACATGAACATTGTCGCCCAAAATATCGTGACGGTATATATTATAAGTTCATATTTTGTATTTCTGATAATCGTTAAATTTATTCGTGGACATGTAATCAGATAATCGGCGTTACCCAAATGGTGAGACAGTACGAATTATACGTACCAGACTCAGACGCCGAGGGAGATGACACGAATAGTTCATTGGAATTTGCAACTGTAGCAGACTCGGATGTAGATTAGTGGATATATGTTAAGTAGTACTTTTGTATTCCGCTTTTGACAATGTTTCTTGTACTGTTGTAGTTGAATAAGGAAATGATCAATGTTGTTGCCATCTGTATTTTTTATGCGTTTTTATTACGTGTAATATGTATTATATTGGTTAATTGTACCCAACTTTGTGATTTCTGTTACAACAGCAAGGTTGTAATTATAAATATGAATCAGACCAATTAACAATTATACGATAAACAAGTGCAAAACATTTTAATGTGTGAATGTCGTGAATTACATATATTTTACTCTGAATCACTACCATATTCATCTAGCTCATCGTTAGAACTCTCGTCGGTATACTCACCAAATTCGGGAACTTCAACGTCTGAACCATCATGTACGGTTTTGAAAGATTGAGAGGTCATATCCACACAAAGGTCTACCCCAAGTGAACTTTCAATTGGGCCTAGAATGCCCGAGAAGCTTGTTGCATAGGATCGTGCTCGGAATTACCATATAGTCTCCCTCTAGGAGTGGTTGTACTCACTGTGATCCACCCATCTCACCGAGCTGAAACTCGTGGATAGGAAAGATATGTCACTTGATCAGTCTGCGATGCATGTATGAAGGGATCAAACTTATCTAGCTTTCTTCTTGAGTGTACAGATGTGACACCAAACTCGTCAACACGTACTCCGACTCCTAAGATAGGATTGTACCAGTCACAGTAGAAGACTACACACTTTAAACCAAGCAACCCAGGATATTCAACCTCCAGTATCTCTCGCAATACTCCGTAGTAGACCATATCACTTGAGGTGGAACAGATTTCATAATCACTTGTTGGTCTTTTCATTCTTGGTCTTAAAATCTTGAAAGCGTAACCACGTGTAAAGTACATAGGGTAGGATTTAGCAACCAATAAAGGACCTGCAACAAAATCAACCAACCATGTGGGAAATGTTGTTCCCGTTTTTCCGACTTCTGTGACCTGTGATTTTTGATTTTCTGTTTATTAGTGAAATGAAAGCCCCAATGGAATTTTATAAAGCATATTGCGTATTACTGAAACTCACGTAAAATTTTAACCACTTCGTGAACTCGCCTTCTTTTGTGACATGGAGTTCTTCATCAGTGAAATTTGGGTATGCTTCACGAATTTGAGACATGTAAACACTGCAACCAAATGATTAGTGGATCACTGTCAATGATAATTTTATACAATAATATGTCAGCAACAACTACGTACCTCTCAAGGTTACTGATTTCTGAACAATTGGTTGCAATGTACATATGCAAATGGTTTATCTCGACAGAAGATAGGGTTCTACGAATTGGTTTTCCACTTAGGCGCCCGATTTGGGAAAATATATCTGGAACAAAGGCCTGATAAATTGGTCACCTTCATCATCGTTGCGTGTTGGACGTCGATTTTTTGTCTGGACATGTGCTGGAAAATATAACGATGCGAAGTTAGCCGTTTCTTCATTAATATATTGAGTGACAATTGAACCTTCGACTCGGCTCAAGTTTTTGACTTTCCTTTTCAACTTAAACATGAATCTTTCAAACGGATACATCCATTGGTAATGTACGGGTCCGCCAAGCTCTACAAAACATGTTGCACAATCAATTCTAAAAGTATAGTAATCAAATAAATGAATTTTATTGTTTATGTATTTACATATTACCAGCTTCACGAGGCAGATGAATCGGTAGGTGTTCCATGATGTCAAAATAAGAAGGGGGAAATATTTTCTCCAAATTGCATAAGATAATTGGAATCTTATCATTCAAATTTTGTATTCCACCTTCAATTAGAGTCCGTGAACAAAGATCACGAAAGAAGGCACCCAACCCTGAGATTCGTACGTATTAAGGTTATTATAAACATAATATTAGTTATTGATTTTCCTTTGTTATAATGTGCATATTTTACCTGCTAGCGCTTCATGTACATTTTTAGGCAATAGATAAGCAAAAGCAAACGGAAAAAGTCTTTGCATCACGACGTGGCAGTCATGACTCTTCATATTACAGAATTTTCCATCGTTACTATCGACACAGTTTCAGAGATTTGAAACATAACCATCTGGGAATTTGACCGAATTTTTAATCCAGTAAAAAAAAAACAGCCTATATTCCAAATTTACCATTGTTAGTATAGTTTACTGTTTAATTCAAATTATAATCATTTACAGAGAGACAGAAATCATTTTTACCTTTTTTTCGGCACTTAAGCGAAATATAGGAACTGGCCCAACTACGTTATTCCCTCGTAAATGTATTGACTTCCTATCACAGATATCTGGTAAATCTAATCTTGATTTCAGATTGTCTTTTGTTTTGCCAGGCACATTCGTAATTGTGTTAATTGAATTATCAAACACATTCTTCTCAATGTGCATGACATCTAAGCAGTGGCGAAGGAGGTGGTCATTCCAGTATGGTAATGCCTAGAAAATATTGTTCTTATGCCAATTGTGGTACACCCCAACCCCATCCACATGGTAATGTCCATTTCCTTCACAAATCGGAGTTGACTCCGCACCAAAATCTCTAAGCTGTATTAATATTTCTGTCCCGTTTATTTTTGGCGGTGGACCATACAAGATTTTTTTGTTTTTTGTGAACAACGACCTACTATGCCTATATGGATGATCCATAGAAAGAAACCGTCGATGGCAATCAAACCACAATGTCTTCCGTCCATGTTTGAGTTGGAATGCTTCAGTGTTATC
Source organism: Lepidium didymum (assembly GCA_963920545.1). Lineage (NCBI taxonomy): Eukaryota > Viridiplantae > Streptophyta > Magnoliopsida > Brassicales > Brassicaceae > Lepidium > Lepidium didymum. Next base: position 4,920,166 of record OY986996.1, on the reverse strand, counting down.
CTGACAGTGAGGACATGCCAGTTTCCCATGCGTAGACCATCCCGACATCATTCCATATGTAGGAAAATCGCTAATAGTCCACATCAAGACAGCTCGCATTTGGAAATTTTGTGCAGTAGAAACATCGAACGCTAATGTACCACTCTCCCACAGCTCATTTAATTCGTGAATAGGAGGTTGCAAAAATACATCAAGTGATCTCCGAGGATGATCAGGACCCGGTACAAGCACTGTTAAAAACAAAAACTCTTGTTTCATACACAGAGTTGGTGGCAGGTTATAAGGTGTTACAATAACCGGCCAAACAGAATACGGTCTCCCATGTTTACCGAAATGACTAAACCCGTCTGTGGAAAGCCCTAGATATACATTCTGCGGTTCCTGAGCAAACTCGGGATAAAGAGCTTGGAAATGTTTCCATGCCCTTGCGTCCGAAGGGTGTGTTATCTGGCCGGCGGAATTATGTTCAAAATGCCACCTCATTGCGCCTGCTGTGCGATTTGACTGGTATAACCTCTTAAGTCTGTCTCGTAAAGGCAAATACCACATCTTCTTATACGGCACATGATTCCTCCCACTAGTATCTTGAAATCGAGGTTTACGACAAAAACAAAAGCGGCTCTGGTTGGAATCCTCTCTCCAAAATATCATACAGTTGTCTACACAAACATCAATTGTCTCATATGGTAACCCTAGCCCGGAAACCATTTTCTGGATGTCGTTGTACGATTCGGCATATGTGTTATCAACAGGCAGACACTTTCTGAAGTGACCGGTAAGTGCGTCAACACAACTCTCCGGGAGATTGTAATCTGTTTTGATATTCATCATCTTAGCTGCACTCGACAACGGTGACACGTCTTCAGCACAACCACTATACAAGGGTTTTTTCGCAGCATCAAGCATACTGAAAAAATTACGGGCACCAATATTAGGTTCCTCACCCCTCTCTCTAGCCGAAGTTAAAACCGGTACATCCTCCCTAAACGCATCCTTGACCATTTGAAATGTACCCATAGTGTTTGCATGCGGAATTGTGTTTTCTACACCTAAGCCACAGAATCCGCTACTACCAAGATTTACATCTACGCCCACATTTACCGAGTTACCTATATCCCCACCTGAATTGCTATTACCAATTCCGCTATAACTACCGTAGTTAATATTTGTACCATCTTCTCCATGCGAGTACCATATTTTGTAACTCGGTAAAAACCCTCTACGGTATAGATGACTCCACACATTTTTAACAGGAATGAATTTCAAATTCTAACATGTGTTACACGGACAGTACATCTTACCAGTTTCAAGCGTTACACTCCGATACGCAGCAAACTCCATAAAGTTTCTCAGCCCGGCAGCATACTCTTCGGTTATTTCGCCAGTTGCTTCTTCTATACGTGGTCCGTCTATCCAAAATCGATCGCTATAGTTTGCCATAGAATAATTAGAGCATGACAACGAGATATAGAACCGGGTGATATATATACAACCTATGAACCGACGGGAACCAACGGACACTGAGAGCTTCGTACCTAATTTTTGGTTACAACAGCGACGCATATGCGAAACGTTTGGATTAAGTTTACCCGATTCTCCGTCGGTTTTGGTCGGTTTAGTTTTATCTTATTTTAAAAAAAAAATCACAAATTAAACCAGCTGTTGGTTATGGTCAGTTTTGATGTTATTAAATGAAAAAATAATTCCGAAACATAATTTGTCGTCGATTGTGGTCGGTTGCTATTTTATTAAATTAAAATATAAAAATTATAAAATAATTTGCCGTCGGTTATAGTCGGTTTTGATGTTATTAAATGAAAAAATAATTCTGAAACATAATTTGCCGTCGGTTGTGGTCGGTTGCTATTTAATTAAATTAAAATAAAATTCAATACATAATTTCCCGTAGGTTGTGGTCGGTTGTAACCGACTACAACCGACGGTCATTCTCTATCTGTAGGTTGTGGTCGGTAAGTATAACCGACGGTAACCTACGGTTACTTTACGGTCGGACATTTCTACGGCATGCGACGTGTACAATTATCTGGTCACTCCCCGTTGGTTCTCCGGTTGGTTCTGATCCGACGGTAGAACCGACGGCTTTTTCTAGGTTATTACTATGTTTTCTTGTAGTGTTCTGTAGCTCATCTTTTGCATTTAAAGCTTCCTGTTGCAGTACCAAATGATTTGTGAGTATTTGTGGAGCAATTAAAATCAGTTAAACATTGGATTGTTGGAAATATCATTACGCTTAGTTGCTCTCTCAAAGAATCCTCAGTCACATCTCTGCGGATTTTTTCTTCTTGAAAGATATTCACAACATCTTCCTTCTCTTTTTCCACCACTTAGATCTTAACTGTTGACTCCTTCAGCTGGTTCGCAACGATATTTCTTATATATTGCCAAAAAGAATAACCTAAAACGACAGAATTTTGTAAAATATATATTAGAATAGAGCTTTACTTGCAACTCTAGCAGTTCTTTTTCTCTCTGCAATTTGGACACCAGATTTTGCAACTCAGACACCACTTTTGCTGATTCCTGTTTTACAGTCTGCAACTCGGCTTCTTCAATAATTGAGCCTGTTTCTCTGGAACTACAGTGCAAGATGAATTGTAATATCGAAATGGTACAGAATAACTTCAAAGGAAACTAAGATCGAAGAGAAAACCTTATCCCAACCCCATGGTTCCCGTTCTTAGGTTTTATGTCAACACCACTTCCTTGTGTATCAATCTATTTTGCAGTGAGATCAATTAGAGACTGAAATGTTTAAACAAAATGATGATTGGTAAAAGAAACTATATTCTTACCTCAGAGGTTTGGTTTCTTCCAGATAGTTCAACATATTGCCTGCATAGAGCTGGTGCAGGTCGAGTAATTGTAAAGCTATTTTCATAACTCTTTGGTCTCCGCCTTGGGGCATAACCTATCTCGTGGCACTTTGAAGACCTATTAAACAAAAATCACAAACTTCAGAGAAAATGGAAAAAAAAAAACTCATGTCTAGTAGTAGTGGGTGATACAATACCACTAGGTCTTTTGCTGTTGGATCAATCGGTTTTCGAGTTTAGCAAGAACGTGGGTTCTCTCAAAACCTTGCTTATTATGAGCAGGTTGTATGAAATTAGCCTCCAATAGCCCAATAACACCACGTCCATCACTTTCAGCAGCATTCCAAACCCTCCAAAATGGCTGAAACAAACAAACATATATGTATACAATTCTCTAAAGATAACCATACAATCAGCTGTGAATTATATATATATGTGTCACCTTGATAAGCCGGTCCTTATGGTAAACATTGAACCCTTGTATGTCAATGTGGTGACGAGCATCTTTCACAAAGCCAAGCTTTAGATAAGCAAACATCTGTAAAAGAAAAAAGTTTGAAAACACAATTTGTTTTGAAGAGTGTTATAAGACAATGCATATCAAGACTAAAGTAAGGAAAATTTACGTCTTTTTCTGGTAATCCTGGACTACGATTAGGTCTGTATGTTATGTTTTTAATCATCATCATGTCGTCTAATAAGCTGTGATGTTCGATATCTTTTCCATGAAGAATGATTTCAAATGTTGGAGGAAGAGTGAGATAGAGAATCGATGCACAACTCTGCACAAAGCACAAACACAGAGACTAGTTAGATGAACACTGAAGAATAATAATAACAAATTGGATTTTCTTACGAAAACATGAAACTGCATACACGAAATGAGTGTCGAAATGTCAAGAAATGCTTCGACTTAGGATAAGCTTTCGCCATTTCGATCTTCTTCTCATCTCTGTTTACACCTCTGAGTTGAATATCCTGTAGATAACAGTTCAGTTCATATTCATTTACACTGAATTGCTCGCAGATTGAATTTACTGAAAAATCTTGCTAGTGATATTACATGAGGATCTGTATCAAAATCAAGCTCCAACTTCCTTTCATCGTCCTCCCATAGATTGTATATAACAATCCTAGTACCTTGCTATTCTATGTTACTAAACTGTACCATTCAACAAGTATGAGATACAATTGAAAGTAGTTTCATAATTGAAACAGAAAAAAAGGGTATATAACAAAACCTGGTCCCATAGATCTTGTTGGGACAGATAAGGAGACCACTTCAGTATGGTCTCTAGATTATCAAACCACTCATCTGTTGAGTTGTATATAATACTCTTCCAATTGTTATCAACCAACTCAAAATCAACCTAAGCAAAGAAAAAAAACAGTTTTTAAGACTTAATCTTTTGAGAGGAAGAGTATTCCAAGCAAGTAGATCGATTTGTACCGTGGGGACAATTGCTTCACATTTCCTTGTCTCATAGAGAAAGGTATATGATAACATACCTATGCTTTGTGTTGGACTGAAACAGAGATAATAAGAATCAGTTAAAGGATAACAAAGAAAGTGAAACAGAAAACAGAAGGATGGTGAATATTAATGATTCACTTATTTCCATTGATTCCTTTAGAACGTGTGAAGACAATTGCATCAGCACCAAGCCTCATTGTACTAGTTTTGAAACCATTCCCATCTTCATTGTAAAGACTAGTTAAATACCAAAGAGCAGAGCTAAAACTAAACAAAATGAATTTGAAGAGACTTACATTGACCAACTGTATTAGCCATGTTGCGTTTACTTGAATACCCTAAAGAAAGGCACTCTCTAAACCTACTTGGATCCATCCCACCTCCATTGTCTGCAATATAAATCCAGCCTGATCAAATAAAAGGTTTTCATAATCATTTGTATAGAAGCAATATATGGTTTTTTTATCAACCTTCAACAATCAAAATACTGCTCTTGCAGTCTCTTTTGTTTGTACTTGAATCAACTCGAACATATGTAGCTCCATTAGATACCTCATCAAGAGAATTGTCAAGAAGTTCAGCAAAAGCACCAAGTGCCCACTTGTGGCTTGTGGCGTTGGCATGAAGAAATAGAGGATGAACCCTAACTGCTGCATCATTGACACCTAAACAAAACAATTGTCACGAATCAGGTTTTCGAGTTGCAAAATCAAAAATTAATTTTTTAAAAACTGCATCTTTCTTCTTCTAACATGGGGTATAAGTTCTAAAAAGCAGGTGGTCCAGTTGGCTTGCTCCTGATTTAGTTAGATACCAGGTGAGGAGTTCGAATTCTACCAGCTCTAATTTAATTATTTAGGTTATGGATTAGATCTGTTGATCTAAATCCAATAAGTAAGGTTGACAAAAAAAAATTATATAGTAAAAGACAAATTAGTTTTCTAAAAACCAATGCTCTTTCCTTTTGATATGTGGCACAAAGCCAAAAATACATCTTTTTTATTTTTTCTTCTAATTTATTTATTTAAGAAAAAAATAATCAAATAATAAAAAAGAAAAATTAAACTAAATTGAACGTTCCCTAATGACATGTGGCATACGTCCAAAAAAAATCATCATTCTATTATAAATCACAAGTTAATTTACCAAAAATTGTATCTTTCTTCTTGTGATATGTGACATAATTTTTATCTTTACTTCAGAAAAAAGGGAAATTAATGACACATTTTAATAAGAAATTATGTGGAATAAGATATCTCATGTAAAACCTTTTGTTTAAACTCCTTTTTGGAAAAAATGGGTATACACAGATTACAGGTGTACCCTTACATGAATATTTTTAAACAATTTGGAAATGTCTCGTATTACATGCCTACCGTATACAAATAGAAATTGGTATATTGTAGATAAATTTATGTCACATCATAAATATTTGTCAAATGTAAATTGCATCTCGGTTGCAGCATAGGAGTATTTCTTTGAAGACATGATGATATGTCATAAGAGATAATATTCTTATGTTTATAACCTCAAATGACTTTTGGTAATATGTGTTAGTCCGATAATATAGGTATTAACGCATAATATATATGGTAATCAAATGTGTTTATCATGTACTAAATTTGTTAACAGAAAATATATGTGTTAGATAATAAATATGGTAACGTATAACATAATTATGCATATGTTTTATCAAATAATATAAGAGTTTGCGGTTAATATTTTGTATTACTCATATAATATATATGTATTAATAGTAGGTATCAAACTAGCATTTGGGTTGGTCCGTGCATATAACATTATTTCTTTTGGACCGCAATGAGCTGGCCGGATAGAACTGCAATTTATAATATTATACCCAAATATACACATTATGTCTATCGGATTAGCCGACCGGCCCGCAGATTTCATATATTTCCTTAAATTTAATATTCTTTAGATAAATTATATCTCTTGTATTATTATTGTAAATTTCATAATCTTTATAAATTTAATACTATTTACATTATCAAATATTTCATAAATTATATTTCATGGGTGTAAAGAATTTAATAAATTATATTTTATGGGTGTAAAGAATTTAATAAATAAAAAAAAGACTTTATGGTGTGAGCTTTAGGTTATAGATCGGGGTTTGTATATTTAATTGTTGACAAAGAAAATTTAATAGATTTAAAAAGAGTTTCATATTTCTATTAATTTGATAGATTTAAAAAGAGTTTCATATTTCTATTAATTTTATCAAAGATTTTTACCATTTATACAATATTATCAAATTCATACAAAAAGATAAATCTAAATGTTTGTATAGTTTTTTTTCAAAATATTACGTGATATCAATATGATGTTTGATATTATCTACTAAGCTCCTGCGAGATATTAAACCAAATTGCAAATAATAATCCTTATGAAGTCATGGGAATCCTTATTATCAAATTCATGGGTTTCGTGAAAATAATGAAGTCGACATTGTGGGTAAGTTATATAGAGGCTAACATGAACTGAATCAATCTCATATATTGTATGTGGAGAATGTGGAAGATTTAATGCAAACGTACAACATGGGGAAGCCAAAAAAATGAAAAGATAGATAAGTTATGTGGATTAGGAGTTAGAATGCATGTTACACAAAATAGTAGACAATGAAAAGTTCAGCTCTGGACATATTATCCGGACCAGAATACTTAAGTAAGAACCGATCCAAAATTTTGGGTTTCAGGTAAGGATCGGGTATAAGTCAAAGTAACCATCACTTCCTATATTGTACTATCTACGGGTATGATTCGGGTCGGGTAATACTCGAATTATATTCACTTTGTTTTTGTGTGTATAGGTGTAATAAATATGTCGTAATTAGTTTTCATCACGCGTCGCGTGTTTCAAGCCTTCAACGTTTCATATCCCAAACTCCATGCAGAGACCCTACCTTTAACAAAGTTACAAAACAAAAAACCAGGTTTCAAAACCCATTATACAAACTGGAATCAACCTCTTCTCCACATTTTCGTTTGTCTTCTCCGCTTGTGCTCTCTCCTTCGTTGGCGTTGTCTAAAGCGAGATCACATGTAAGTTTTGTTTAATTTGATCTCTAAACGATCTAAATCCCCTCAGAAACTTTCATCTCGACCTAAATCCCCCCATCGTAACTTCTCAACCAAAATCTCCCTCATCTAAACTTTTTCAATCTATTTCCCCCCGATAGACGTATCAGTCAGGAAAAACCTGGTGAAGAAGCACCAGCTTCACCTGGTGATGGTGTTGGAGACTCCATTGAAGCTGCCATGACTGAGCTCACTAACATGGCCGAGATAAAGAGGGCCATAAAGATGTTGTTGACGTTCTTCCTCTCCATTATTTCTGATGTTTTATTTTGCAACTTGTTGTTGTTGTTGGTTTGTGTTTTTTTTAAGGAATTGAAGGTATGTATTTATAACTTATAAAAGGAGAAAACGAGTGTTTCAAGAAGAGAGAGGTGGAGAAGACTCACCGGAGAAGAAGAAGAACGTCAGCACAATTTTTTAGCCGGGGGGAAATAGATTGAAAAAGTTTATATGAAAGTTTGGGGGGGATTTACGATGGGGGGATTTAGACAGGGGTGAAAGTTCGGGGTGGATTTGGTGTATGAAAGTTTCTGGGGGGAAATAGATCGTTTAACGATCTATTTCACCCTCATCTTGGTTTGGTTCAAGCGGTTTGATAAGGGTTTACTTGATTTGAACCACAATTTTCTATTGGGGGGAAATAGATTGAAAAAGTTTAGATGAGAGAGATTTTGGTTGAGAAGTTACGATGGGGGGATTTAGGTCGAGATGAAAGTTTCTGGGAGGATTTAGATCGTTTACCCTGTTTTTTTTTTATGTGTTTGGTAGATTATCAAAATTTTAGGGCTTTTTGATTATAAATGTGTAAATTGATCGATGATAAGTTTATAAGATAGATTTTAATTGAAAATTTTGAGTTTTCACAATAAACTATGGTTTCGATTTCATATTTCAAAATTTTAGGGCTTTTTATTATCTATGCATAAATCGATTGCTGATAGGTTTATAAGATCAAAATCTATCCAATTTCTATTTAATTCGGAGTTTTCAGCTGAATTTTTGATAGGTTTCATAAAAATTAGGGTTTCGATTTCATATTTTAAATTTTAGGGCTTTTTGATTATATATGCATAAATCAATTTTTATAGGTTTATAAGATAGAAATCGGTCCAATTTCTATTTAATTTTGAGTTCTCAATTGAATTTTTGACAGATTTTAGAAATATTTGAGTTTTGATTTCATATTTCAAAAGTTTCGATATCTAACGTTAATAACTTTTTGTATACTTTCTTTACTATTGGAATTGTGACTTTATTATTTGTTTCAAAGCGTGTTTATCTATTTTACTCTTTGTTTCAAAGTGTGTTTATCATTACGTAGATATGTAATGATCATGTGTAGAAACTGTTTTTATCACAAGTTGTATGTGTTGTGGAGTTTCTATGCATCTCGACTGACTATGCTTTATTTATTTGAGATGAGTTTGGCAATGACTAGTTTGAGCAATAACAATCTCAGCTTCGGTTTTGAAATGATCAGTTTCTACTAGTCTTTCTAACTTTAGCTTTTCAATATTTTCATGTCTTTGCAGGTGGCATCTTCAGATCATCCACCACCGAATACAACTGATGATGCTGTTAATACTCCTAATTCTGGGAGTAAATGGAAAGAGACTACAGTTGAAGGTGATGAGAATAAAGGAATGAAAAAACAGAGGAGTAGGGTATGGGAGCATTTCACAAGACTGTAAGACAATTACAACAGAGCTATATGCAACTACTGTAGGAAAGAGCTCGCTTGTCCAACCTCATCTGGTACATCAAACATGAAAAAGCATCTAGAATCATGTAAGCAATACAAGGTACGGCTTACTGAACAATGGCAAATGGTTTTTAGTGATGATGTTGGGTTGCGATTAGGAAAAGTGTCTGATAAGGAGGCTAGGGATTCAACGAATGAATTACTTGTAACTGCTCAGCTGCCATTAGCATTTATAAAGTCAACCGTGGAAAATCTTTTGCAGTAGGGTTAGGTTACCTAAACCACACTCAAGCAGAACTGCAATAAAGACATATATGAGTTGCATGCTCAGAAAAAAGCAGAAATTAGGAAGCTTCTAGGTGATAATAAGCTGACAACTGATATATGGGTGGCTCCTTGTACAAGAATTAGGTATATGGTTATAACAACCCATTATGTTGATGAAAACTGGAAATTGTATAAGCTAATCATAGGGTTTAAGAATGTTCTTGATCACAGAGGGGTCACAATTTGTACTTGCTTGAAGGACTGTTTGGCTGAATGGAGTATTAAAAGGTTGTTTAGTATAAGAGTGGATAATGCAACATCCAACACTAATGCTCTTGCAAAGTTCAAAGACCAAATATGTCGTGTAGGAGATGATGCTTTGGTATTGGATGGTGATTACATGCATGTGAGGTGTGCCACTCATATACTGAACTTAGTTGTTAAAGATGGATTGACAGAGATAGATGACAGTGTGTGTGGAATTAGGAGTGCAATTCAGTATGTGAGGTCTTCTGGAAATAGATATAAATTATTTGAGTTGCGTATTGCTACTGGAAAAATGCATATGGTAGTCTTTTTTAGATGCATGAACTAGATGGAATTCAACATACTTAATGCTTAATCAAGCATTGAAGTTCAAGGTAGCTTTTGATAAGATGGAGGAGGAAGATTTGCCTTACAGATCTTATTTTTTGGAAACCGTTGATGAAAAAAAAAAGAGTGGGACCTCCAGTTTTTTATTGATTGGGAAGCAGTAGATGCTTTGATTAAAATTTTGGTTATGTTTTATAATAGTACCATGGTGTTGTCAGCTTCAACTTCTGTGTGTGCATACAAGTGTTACAATGAAATTGTAACAATTGTTAAGAATTTGCAGTCTTGTACTACGAGTAAGAATGCAGTTTTGAAGAGCAAAGCAATTGCTATAGTTGAGAAGCTAGACAAGTATTGGAGTCTATAAGAGATTAACAAGATGATTATAGTTGCTAGTGTGTTTGATCCATCTAAGAAGATGAAGTTTCCACAATTGTGTTTCGAAAAGCTTTATGGTAAAGATAGTAGAGAATTTGCTCAGCTAAATAGTGTCGTTATGGACATATTGGAGAGCTTGTTCGATGAATACAGCAGTAGACAGAAGAAAAATGTTGTAGTGAGTAATGCGAATTCACAACAGTCACATACCAAATCCTCTTACTCACAAGATCAATCTGGCCTGGAGATAATGGAACCAATTTCAGTGGAAAATGATTTTGGCTATGAGAGAATGGATTCCATGTATAAAGAGCTTGTGACTAAGATAAGATTGCAAGATGATAGTACATAATTAGAGATTTATCTGAAAGAGAATTTCGAGAATCCAAACCTTATGGTCGGATCACATTACGATATACTCTCTTGGTGGAAACAAATTTTTTTGAAGTTTCCAGTTATGTTTGAGATTGCCAAGGATGTACTCGCACTGCAAATCTCTTCAGTTGCATTCGAATCAGCCTTTAGTACTAGTGGAAGGGTTTTAGAACCATCAAGAAATTGTTTAACTCCCTATACATGAGAAGTATTGATGTGTGTTGAGCAATAGTTGAAGTGTAAAGCTCACGCTAGTCATAAAGGCAGAATAACAATTCAAGATATGCTTTCAGATGTAGAGATGCAAGATGAACTCATGAGAGGTAAGAGCTACTTTGAATTTTACAATTTTTATAATTTATTTGTTGTTTAATAATTTGTTCTGTTCTTTGAATAGTGAAGAATGAGGTAAATGAATATTTGACATTGTTAAACTATGAATATGTCCTAAACTTATCTACTTCTGTAATTTTTGTTTCAGTTCAATCAAACTACTTGATAGAGAGTGGTCAAATGGTGGAGTGAGAATGAAGAACTGGTCCGAGTTTCTTTTGTTTGTTGTTTCATTATGTTTGAATTGAGTCTAAATTTGGTCTGGTTTGATTATGTAAAACATTATTCTCGTTGTTTTATCACTTTTTAAATGTTTGGGTATGTTTGGTTTGGGTATATTTCAGGTATTTATACCCAAAATATTGGATTATACCGATTTCTTGTAAATTTTAGACCCAATCCGAACTGGATCTGGTACCGAAACTGACCCAAAATGATTTCGGTTCTCGTATGGGTATCCAAAATGTAGATCCGACCTGACTCGGAACTGAGTGGACCCAAACTGGTATCGACCTGGTTTTCAAGTGGTTCTTATATGGGTATCAAAATCATAAACCCGATAAACCTGGACCAGATCGATTTTTTCCTAGAACCGATCCGAATATCTGAATATCCAGACATAGAAGAGTCATTACATGGTGTATTAAGTGCTCATTAGTGTTCAAAACTGAATGTTAATTAATGGAGGCAAAGAAGTAAAATAACTACCAAGAAAGTTCAATGAATCGTAAAATTCATAATTAGAAGTCAATGCAAGATATTGACCAATCAAAAAGAGTTATGAGGAGTGTATAAGTTACACAAACGGTAGACAATGAAAATCATGGCATACTGAAAGATCATAAATGTTCCAAACGTAACGTTAGTAGATGTGAAGAGGTAAAAGACAAATGAATAGTGCCAAGTAACTTATAAATTCAGTAGCCGTCAACAATTCAGAAGGAAAGTTCCTCTCTTTGCCACATGGCCCAATCAGGAGATAGTATAACTCTCTTTTTATATATTATTTCTTCTCCAATCCATTTCTTTATTTTCTAATCCAAAAATAATATCCTAGTATTTTCGTTTTTCAATTTGTTATATATATATTTAGTAAACCATTTTTTAGTTTTAATAGTTATAAATTTGACCCATTTAATTTGTTTTTAACAATAGTTTTAGAAAATTAAACTATTATCAAAATTAAACATATATTATTCAAAAAAAATTACATTACAACACATATATAGAGATACAAAATACTAATACATTTTCAAGTACAAGTATTAGCATATTTCTCCCACAAATAATTATTTAAAACATTCATATTGAGAACTAAGCTTCTTTATCATTATTTTTCTATACCAAACAATAAAATTTTTGAAATTTATTTTTTCTATATCGAGCAAGAAATTTTCGAAATTACATGCATCCATCAAACATTATTTTTGCATTTGAAAATTTTTAATAAATATATAACTACTTTTCATGATAAAATTGATTTCATTTAACTAAATAAATAGTTTTTAATATTTTTTGGTATAAACTAAAAACATAGAAATTTTATTAAGCATGATAGATGCAAATAGTGTTGTTTAGGTCCAAAATGAAATAAAATAAAAGTTAAAAGAGTAATTTATAAATTAAAAAAAATTTATACCGAACAAAAAATTCTTAAAATTGCGTGCATACATCAAATAGTGTGAAAATATATGTTCAAATAAAGTTAAAGCGATAATATTATAATTTTATTAAATTTATAAAAATTTTATAAAATAGTTTATCGTGATAATTTTTAATTTTATTAAATAAATAAAATTTTGTTGTGAGTCTATTAAATTTATAAAATAGATATGAGCTTTTTATAAATAGTATAAATAATAGATAAATTTTGAAAATACATATCATAGTTCAACTATTATATGAAAAATATTATAATAGATAATATATACAATACTATAATTTATATATTTAAAAAATAATTTATCTATTTTTAAATTTTTTATCTATTATTATTTATTTTTAAAAAATGATGTGCAGTTTACTAAGTCATTAAACCATGTTATTTGTGTTATTTTTTTTTTTTTCAAATTTGGTAATAATTATGTGTTTTTATGCCGTTGTGTTTTAAGAAATATATTGTTAGTCTAGTCATTTGTGATGTCATTTTTTATAATTAATATATATATATATATATATTATTGTTGCTTTAAAAAATTAAATAAATATACAACTACTTTTTGTGGTAAAATTGATTTCAATTAAATAGATAAATAGTTTATGATATATTTTAGTATAAACTAAAAACATATAATTTTGTTAACCGTAATAGATGCAAATAGTTTTATTTAGGTCCAAAATGTAGTGGAATGTAGAGTATGTTTGGAGTTAATTTTACTTCATAAATGGGTATTGGAGGAAGAAATGGAGTGGGGTTGGTCCGGTTGGAAATACATTAACTCTGAAAATGAAAAAAGAAATATGGATTTGTAACTCACAACGTTGAGATCTGTGTTGTAGCTCCTTGACCTGATGGATGTAATATCAGAACTTAGGTCATTTAGAGGAATTGAGTACAACATCAACGACTTCACCCTCCATCTAGATCTCAATATAATTATAACGAATTCCAAAATGTTTTTCAATGTCCAGATAAAGCACTGGAACTCAGTGACAAGCTTTTCCCATATCGGCAACATTGCATCTTTGGCATGGTGTGAGACCGTATTTCCTTGGTCTCCGATTAACCATGCTACACCAAATAGCTTGTTCTCGTTCGGCCACGACACCCCAACATTAACTTTAAGGTTCCCATCATGAGGTTTGGACCATCTGTGATTATAGCAATGCCCATGTCTCATACTATGTGATCTTTCCCAGATATGTGCATCATTTAATACTTTAGCCACCACAATATCGGCATTGCAAGGCTTATTGTTGAACACACAATCGTTCCTCTGCTTTTACACTTCCCAAATCAACCAGGGAAGAGCTTCAATAGCTTCTTTACAAGGAGACTACTACGTAAGAGCTCGAGGAACTGAAGCATATAGTTATCTATCAGTTTCTTTACACGTGCCGGTAGATGTGGGTATCGAATTAGATCCCAGACCTTCCTCGCGTTTGTACATGAAAAAAATGCATAGCAAGTTGTCTCATTAACATGTCCGCAGATCTTGCAAGTATTTGACACATTTATTCCATGGTGATTCAAGGATTTTGCCACTACAATGACATTAAATAGGATCCACCAAAGGAATAACTTTATCTTCGGTATTGTTTTTATGCGCCAAATTTTTGCTTTCATCTTAACGCGCCTACTTGACGAAGGAGACTCTGGTTTTGCATGTTGATTAGGTTGTAAAGCTAGCCAAGTGCCACTCTTAACCGTATACATACCATCTTGTGTATAAGCTCATGTCCACTCATCTTTACACTTGAGACTAGGAGGGAAGGCTTAAATCCTTCAGACTTCATTAGGTGGAAAGATATTAGTTAATTTTTCCATATCTCATAAACCCGAGAACGTGATCAGATAAGAAACTTCCATATTCAAGTCACGCGATGCAGAGGTGGATATTGGTCCTCTAGGTCTACCATCAAAGATACAATTCTCAGACCATACTTTGGTATTGATGCCATTACTGATTGACTTGATCACTCATTTTTCCAGCAGGTCCCTACCAAACATTAAGCATCTCCAAGTGTAAGATGGTCTTGCGCATTTACATGCATTCATAAAATATCTCTCTGGAAAGTAACAGCTTTTGTAAACCTTGGCCAATAAGGAATCCGGATCACTAATAATATGCCATGGTTGATTGGCAAGGATAGCTTTGTTAAAAACCTCGACATCTCTAAAGACAAGGCCACCATTTAACTTTGACTTACACATCTTGTGCCACGCCACCCAACTTACTTTGTTCTTGTTTTCACAACCATTCCACCTGAATTTCCGTCATAGGTAGCAGTCATTGACACAAGCATGAATTTTCTAGTAACCCATGTCGAAGGATTACAGAAAAAAATTGTGATGTGTGAAGGACATTATATTCTGACAACATTTCTGGCAATGTCTCTAAAAGATCATTGAAACTCTTGTCAGACCAGCTATTATGTGTCTTGAGTCTAAACAACGACACTATGGAGTTTGGATATAATGGAGTTCCAAAACCTGCAAACTTTGCTAGGAACTCATTTTTTTTTCTTGTCCTCACCCTCTACAATCTCACTCACATCAGCCATACTTCCAAAGTCTTGATCCAACAACTGAGCAACTTGGTATAACCCAACTATCTCAACATTAAACTAACTTAAAACACCTTTATTTTCAATATCTAACTTCAATTTCCCATGGAGATACCAATTATAATACATCTTGTAACACTCATCCATTACCCTTCGTACAAGATGGTCAACTACGACACTTCCAAGATGAGGATTTATATTCCGGCAGTCAATGCAAGGTCATATTACCATATTTACTTCTCCCATAAATGCAACCATAGACTGTACAAAATTAGAAGCTTATCTCTCATATGCAGGATCAACTCTTTTCCAGGAAATAAATTAAAAGAGAGAAAAATGTAAAGTCAAGAACCCTTTACTAAAACCTAAAGCTATATAATTAAATTCTTAACCTGCAAAACAAAGATACACTCAATCCTTGTAGACCATTATATGTTATTACCTTAATTAAAATTAGACCATTTAACAAATAATTCAAATTCATATGAGAACGTATACCTGAATGTAAATAATTTTAGTGATACAATATCAATCTAAGCAATTCAATTTCAAACTCAACGCAATAATATATCACTATTTATATGTCACATTAGACAATTGAATTTGAACAAAATCACATATAAGGAGGTTTAAATCCAGACCATTCAAGTTCTTAACTTAATTAAAAGCATACCAATTAACAGAAACCCATAGGACAAATGAATAAGCAATGCAATCTCAAATTTAATGCAATCACATATTAACATCATTAATACCAATCAACGAAAAACATAAGAACAAAACCTAACACCATGAGTAATGTACCAGTCAAATATATCATAGTAAAAACCAAAGAAATATGGTACTAACATGTGTGTGATAAGAGTAAAAGAAATCTTCAAATTTTGCAGTCAGCCACACTTACAAAACAAATTTACATAATTAGTGCAAGTTAATCAATCAACAAATGCATCTATAGTTAGGAGATGCGTCTTAAACAATATAAACATTCATGTATCTAAATAATAGATGTATGAGTTCAAAATATGTCGTTTATAGAACTCATAATCTACAATGTCTCTTATGCAGAGTCGATTCACAAAGAGTGGTATAAATTTTCTATTAAACGAAACATAGTCAAATGAATCTCAGATTTCATATAACTAATGAACTAATCTCAATATTTAAAATTTATCTTATACAAATTCGTTTCACGGAGAACAAATAGCGAGTTCTTCCTTTAAAACTTTAAATGAAGCCAAATGTAGCTCAGATTATCAAAGAACTACTGCACTAATCTCAGAATCTCAAGTTTCTCTAATATACATAATCAATTATTAGAGAATATGTTGCACGCATTAACAAAATGTCTGAGAATATGTTCATTGAAGAGATGAAGCATAAAAATCAAAATTCCATAACAAAATATGTTGCTTACAAAGATAAATCTTAAATCAAAACTCCAGAAACAAATATGTTGCTTAGATTCGTGAAATCTAGAACAAAAGATATAAGAACGAAAAGAAATTCTAGAAAGAAATGCATAACAAAAATACTCGTCTTCAATTTGAGCACAAATCGGACAGCAAACACCGAAAGTAAAGCCGACGAAGATGGTGTAGTGACGGTGACCTTCAACAACGGCGGTGGGAAGAGTAATTAGTGGTGAAGTCTACAAATTATTTTGTCTGAGAAAGAGTACCAAACGTTTAAAGTTTTTTGCGATAGAGGGAAATGAGAGGGAATGAGGGAAAAGGGAATCTTTCACTAAGTTTTGAGCGGAAAAAGTGATTTTCGTTTCCACTTACTACGAAACTTATCTTAGCATTTATTAAATGCTATCGTATAGTAACCGTAAATAAAAATTGATCTTCGATAGGAGTATAGCAAACCATGATATGCCACTGTGCTATCAATGAAGATATTTTTTGTAGTGATGCCCTTCATTACATCTTGTACTTGTTTTTAGCGCATGCATCACTTCATGTGCGATAAGTATGTTGTTCGATATAATTATGCCCGCAACGAACACTCCCTAAGTTGGAGAGACAATCTCTGATAGAAGAGGCTTGAGACGTTTACACAAAATGCGTGATACAATCTTGTAGACTACCAAACACAAACTTATTGGTTGGATTAGGCTTTTTCGGTATGAGACATATTTGAGTGAAGTTCTATTCTTGAGATAATTAGGTAATTTTCATGTTTTAGAAAATCTGACTTCCTCAATAACTTGTTCTCCCAATATGTTAGAAAGAAGAAGCATGTCATTCCGTTTGCACCAGGGGCCTTATCGCTTTTAATACTGAAAGCAACGGATGCAACCTCCTCACTAGAGATTGGTTTAGTCAATTATGCGTCCATCCTTGATGTCACACGAGGAGTCAAGCCGGTTAGCAACTCCGTAGCTTGCCTAGGTGACGATAAGGAGAAGAGAGACCGAAAATAGTTCACAACCACTTCATCATATCCTTCCGAGATCTGATTTATACCTTGCGACTTAGTTAAGACGGGAATGTAATTCTGAGCTCTTCTATTCTTCACGCTGCTATGGAAGTATTTTGTGTTGCGGTCTTCATTTAGTAGCCATTTATCTTGGCTTTTATGCTCTCTAACGTAAGTTCGAACTTTGTTGTTCATACTATTGTAGTTCTAGCTAGGATCTTGACCTGGCCTAGTCAATTATTCGATACGAGGCCACGTCAGCACAAGTGGTATTTCTTCGAGAATATGATATTATATGTTTTTTGCTTATCAGGCTCATTTGTTTATCACACTCATCATCGCTCATTTTTGACCAGTTTGAGCTCTCATGGCGGTCTTTTCGATGACTCTGGTGCGTTTCCATTTCAGATTGTCTTTACATCTTACAGCTTATTCTCAGTTTTCTCATGTTCCTTTTTTCGGTATTATCATATAGTCAAATCCGAAGTCGCTCTCAGCTGCTCCACGAAGACTTTTTCAATTCAATACCTCCGCTCCTCTCACGTCTACCTCTTTTCGATTGCCAACCAAATCCGCCTTCGATTCCATTACGTTTCCATCTTCACTTGACTTCTCCGCCTCATCGCTCCTTCTTCATACATCTTCTACTAAGAGAAACCACCGCTGCTTCTCGGTTCGATCGAATGCTGAGGTTAGGGATACTCTCATCTCCGTTTGAAAATTTTTATCCGCTTTTTAATCGGAACTTTTGAGTTAATTGATTGATTCTACGGAATTAGAACTTATGTGGATTTCGTATTTCAGGTGTTAGCTGAACCCCAGTCGAAAATAACCCACAAGGTTTATTTCGATATAAGTGTTGGAAATCCAGTGGGAAAGTTAGCTGGGAGGATTGTTATTGGATTGTTTGGTGATGATGTTCCCCAAACTGTGGAGAATTTTCGTGCTTTATGCACAGGTAAGTCCAAATAACATATCATATGGAATGCTCCTTTTACTCTAGTATGTGGTTTATATGTCAAAATTCGGGGCTTAATTTTCTGATTGATCTTTGCTCAGGTGAGAAGGGATTTGGTTACAAGGGTTCGACATTTCATCGTGTCATCAGAGATTTCATGATTCAGGGAGGAGACTTTGACAAGGGCAATGTGAGTTTTTGTGGCTGAATCCTTGACAGCACTGGTTCTCTATCTTTTGTTAGCTGCATTTGGATACATATTCTTTCTTTATATATACTTTTTGTTCTTCTCGACAAGGATATATTCTTCATGTTTTCATGTCCGTAGATCCTCCCACTCTGTATGTTATAAAGAGCGAGTCAAATGTAGTTTTCACCAAGTTAATGTAAAAAAGGCATGGCTCATACCAGGATAGCAGGATGTATATTAATTTCTTGGATGTAGTACATAAGTCAAATTTTTCTTGGTAAGGAAGGATGCTTGAGCTTGAGTTCTTACTTTTGCAGTTTCAGAATTGTTCTTACAAAACACGTGTTTGGGCACATTAGTAAGGAAAAGCCTGAGCTTTTGAAAGCTTTCCACAGACCATTATTCTATTATGGGCTTTTTATTTTGGAGATCAGAGGCTTTAGAACAACTATCCCTTTCAATCTAGACTTTTGTTATATTAAAAATAAGTAATACCTGAGCTGGATGGAAGCTATAGTTGTGGTAGGGAACTCTTATACGGGATTGGATATGCAGCTAGCTCTGGCTCTTTTACTGTATGTGTCATCTAGAAATTATATTTTGTTATCTTCTGTTTCTGCATGTCTCAGTTACTGGAGGTTCTTCTGTAACTGCTAAGATAATTCCATTATAATGATAACAGAAGTCTAATTGTTGAGCAGGGAACTGGAGGTAAAAGTGTATATGGCAGGACATTCAAGGATGAGAATTTCAAGTGTAAGTTTATATCCTCTCCTGACATGTAGATCTGTTTCCTTCTTTTTCATTCTACCCAGCTGTGGTTTTGCGTTCATATTTCTCAGTGGTAATGCAATTTAACTATTTTTCTTTGCATTCTCTCTTAACTGAAATGAGTATATACCAAACCTTCAGTTTTATAAATTTCAAGAAAGTAATGATGTGTAATATGCTGCAGTATCCCATGTTGGACCAGGAGTTGTGAGTATGGCAAATGCTGGGCCAAATACAAACGGAAGCCAGTTTTTTATCTGCACTGTTAAGGTAATAGTCTCCCTTGGTTAAAACCTATTGTGGAATGAGAAGTTACATCGTATAAGTGGGCAAGAAATTTGCCTGGTGTCATCCTCGACTTTTGAGAATCCGTAGGATACCGTAGGGAGTTAGAATTTTGAAATTGGAAATAGAGAACCCATCCAAGCTATGTTGCTAAGCTGTGTTATATAATCCAAACTAAAATGATAATACAATGTGGGCAGACGTCATGGTTGGACGGGAGGCATGTGGTGTTCGGGCAAGTAATAGAAGGAATGGAAGTGGTAAGGCTAATAGAGGAACAAGAGACAGACAGAGGAGACCGTCCCAGAAAGAAAGTGATCATAGCAGACTGTGGTCAACTTCCTATGTCTGAAGCTTAAGCAAAGAAAAACGCCTCTTTGAAGACATATGAGATGGGTCCTCTCTGTTTATTTGCGTCGTCAAGTGGGATTGTATCCCTTTAGATCAATTTCTTCCTTACCTACCAAAAATTTAAGATTACGTATTCCACTGCCTCTGTTCAACTCTGATTATTTTCAATTTGCTTCAACGGATTTGTTATAAATTCTACTTTTACAGAAGTATATTTACAGACGACGATCCTAAGATCAATGATTCAAGAAAAAGCTATATTTTCAGATGTTTTTAATTTTCAGACATCTGTCGAAAAGAAAAATATATATATTTCGCTGCAGGGCCACAACATTAAAACAGTGAAGTATCACATTTTCCTTGTAGAGGATGTTTAAAAGTGAGAAACCCTTTTGGCTTTGGTTAATTTATTCATGAATGGGTACATAACCAGTGCCCAATTAAAGCTGTGAAACTGAGATGTAGAAGAAGCTCGATTCCTAAATAAATCTACTATATCAATGTAGAGTGGAAAAAAAAAGGAAAAGAAAAAAACAAGACAAAGAAAGAGATGTTTTTAGGGGTCAAGGCTGACGTCACCCCATTGGACTTTGTGCTTAGCAGCTAGGTAATGAGCACCAACTGGACCACGACTGCCGTAAGGATAGTACTCAGGGATTCTCTTCTTCTCTTCTATATCTTTGAGCAATGGAGTGAAGAGTGACCAAGCTGCATCAAGCTCGTCACTTCTTATGAACAACCTTCTCTCTCCTTCTATCGCATCCAACAGAAGCCTCTCATATGCATCTGGTATCTCCTTCGAATACCTATCTGAATATAGAAGATTCAAGTTGCTGCGATCTAATCTCATTCCTAAACCAGGCACCTTATTGTTGATTTTCAAATAGATAGCTTCATCCGGTTGGACACGGATTACAAGCTCATTTGTAGTTTGATCAAGATCAGAACCAGTGTTCCGGTTATATAAATTCCCTGGAACATGCCTGAATTGCACCCTTATCTCTGCACTATAGTATTTTGTTACTTGTCAGTAGTAGACACAAACAAAATGCAAAATCTTTCATATCATAAGTTTAAAGTTATAGGCACCTACCTTCTGGTGTGTAGTGCTTTCCCAGCTTTCATTAAGAATGGCACACCGTCCCATCTTGCATTGTCGATGAATAGAGCAGCAGCCGCAAATGTAGGAGTCAGACTACCTTTCGGTACAGTTTTGTCATCGGTGTAACTCGGATATGTGACTCCTCCTTTAGTGTGGCTCTTGTACTGTCCTATTACTACATCTTCAACTCGAATTGCCCTCATTGAACGTAACACCTTTACCTGAATTGTGTACGAGGCTTTCATTATATAATATGCTTTCTTGAACCACACCCAAATTGTAAACAACCAAAGAAAAAAAAATTACACCTTTTCATTTCTGATATCCTCTGCATCCAAACTAACAGGTGTTTCCATTGCGAAGAGGGCTAAGATTTGAAGCAGATGATTCTGCATTATATCTCTTATAATTCCGTAGTTATCAAAGTAGCTGAATCCAACATCAGAAACACAAAAAGGAAACATAAGCTTTCAATACAAAAGCGATCTTAATAGCCAGATAATTGAAAACAGGCAATATTACCCTCCACGTCCTTCTGTTCCAAAATCCTCAGAGAATATCAATTGCACGTTTCTTATGTACTGCCTCGACCATAGTGGTTCAAATATAAGGTTCGAGAATCGAAGAACAGATAAGTTCTCGACTAGCTCCTTTCCTAGGTAATGGTCTATCCTGTAAGAACAAAATTTAATTACCATATCAGCCAATCTTCCAATATCATCATCATTAAAACCAAAAAGACAAAGCTATAAGTGCAACATCTGTCCACCTAAAAATTTGATCTTCATCCAAATACTGCTTCAAGGATTTCGTTAAAGCAGCCGAGGTTTCAGAATCTCGACCAAAAGGTTTCTCGACGATGACCCTAGTCCATCCATTCGCAGATGAAGCAGAAGAGCTTGCACATTTCACAGCATCTACAAATATATTTGGAGGGATTGACAAATAAAATAGGCGGTTTGAGATTCTTCCAGCCTGCAGAATAAGAAAGAGATAAGTACACTTATGTAAAAGAAGTTGACTCCAATTTTCTAGTTTTACTGATTTAAACAGAATAAATATAAAAGAATCAATGCAGAAAATAACAGTTGGCAGTGGGACACATCAACATACCTCATGTTCCTTTAGCTTCTTGTCCAATTCGGTAAAATGTTCCTGCGAATCATACTGACCAGAGTGGTAATAACATCTTTTGAGAAATTCTTCCATCTTTTCACCACAGTTTGCCCTGAAGTCCAAATGAAACAATGGCATAATACTCAATAATTAATAATCTTCACAATCCAATCTAATAACTGAAAAGATGCATAAAGACTTGGGATCCTTCAGGAGCTTCAACTGCTCACCTCTTATCAATTCTGCAGGTAAGAGTTTTGCTGACCATGTTTCTAAGTTCAACATCTGTCATCTTACTCCTAGAATAACCGTATATCGTAAAATGCTGCCACACAATAAAGTCAAATTGTCAATCATGAAGCTTTAGAGTGCAAAACACAAACACAATCAGTGTGATAATCTCGGAGAAGAAAATCATCTTCTTAGAGATACCTCAGGAAGACAGTCTTCATAGTAAAGGGCGAAAAGGGCCGGGAAAATCTTCTTCTTGGCCAGATCACCAGAGGCTCCAACCACTGTGATACTAACCGTGGACTGATTTTGACCATCAACGTTATCTGCTTCTTCAGAGAGAACTGATATCACCTCGTCTTTCAACCCTTTAAGAGAAGATTGACTCTCTATTGGATTTATATTGGTGACTACTGGACCTAAAACCCAATCTACATGTTAGAGCAAATCCTTCTACTCAAATGAAAATTACATTGAATCTACAGATACACCTAATGATTCCATGAGTATTGAAAACTTCCACATAGAACTAATTCGATTAGCATATTAAAAGCTTTGATCAAACCCAATCCGGAAAATAGATAGAAGAATCGAACTAACCATCTTGCATAGAGACAGAAGAACGACCAGACTTCCTCTGGAATCGAACACAGAGGTCATGAGAATTCAATCCTCGAGGAGAAGCAGACAGGAACGAGAGTGATTGCTGTCGGGTACCGGTAACCGATGAGAAAGAAACCGAATAGCCGGACCGATAGGAACGGGAGGTGACGGAGGAAGACAAAGACGTCATCGTTAAAGACACTAGAGAAAACAGAGATGAACGATTGGAGCTAAAGCGGAGATATTTAGTTAGATATATAAGAACATAAGAAACATCGAAAGAGATTTAAGGGGCATTCCTGCAAATAAGAACCTTTTGAGATCTCCCAAAGGTTGTCTTTTGTTTTGCCTTTAAAACTGCTCACTGGTGTGCTGGTATGGCTATGCGAAGGGCGTCTCCAGACGAAAATATAATAGGGAAAATTAGAAAAAAAGGATATTTTTTTTTATAGGTTTGTCCATTTATACCTTTTTTTTTATTTATGACAAAAATACTCTTTAAAAATACTATTCATGTTTTTTTTTTTTAAATTAATTTTTTTTTCTATATGTTCTGCAAATTTCAGAATATACATTCTATGGTTTGTTTTATAATCTATGAAAATCAGAAATTACATTCTACTAAATTCTCTATGTTCTACCTACCGCAGAAAGTAAATTCTAAATTAGGTAGATTTCTCACAAATTTTAGAATATATATTCTGCGGTTTCTATTATAATGTACGAATTTCAGAACTTACATTCTACCGATTTTCCTATGTCCTACCGACCGCAGAATATAAAATCTAAATTAGGTAGACTTCTCACAAATTCTAGAACATACATTCTACGATTTCTTGTATAGTCTAAGAAATTCAGAATTTATATTCTATGGATTTCTCTATGTTCTACGGACCGTAGAACTTAAATTCTAAATTTGGTAGATTTTTCACAAATTTTAGAATTTGTAATGTAATGTTTTTCGTATACTCTAATCAGTTCAGAATTGACAGGTTTCAAGTATATAACCTTATGTAAAATTATTTTCCTCAAATAAAGCAAACGATATCTATTTCCATAATAAACATAATGTTAGCTTTAAAATTTCAATATTTGTAAGACTTTCTATCTCATGAAGTATGTTCCGCATAGCAAAAATAAGTTAAACATGAAGACTTTATTGGTATATGACTAAAAGAATGTTTCTTTAATATGTAATAGTTGATGTACAATACGAGAAAGATGAATCATTGAATTACTTGTTCAATGATTAGATGTAATTGTCCGAAATGTCTTGCTATAAAAAGATGTGGACATATATAAAAAGCCAAAAATAGTACCAAAATTACAAAAAGTCAATTCTCAGTCTAAATCTACAACATGGGAATTAAGTGGTAGGTAATTGAAAATACAACAGAACTGCTTGAAATCGATGTCATAGCCCTATAAACACCCATAAATCAACAACATCAAATAATATTTTCTAAAAATGGACAAATCAATCATAATACAGTAAATAAGGTAAGAGAAACCTTACACCGGTCTTGTAGACATATTCACACATAAGGAGTTCCTCTTCTTCAGGCGTGTAATCAGGCCTTTCATTCTCACCACGTCTTATACACGGGATATAAGCGTTCTTAGGCTCAGAACCAGGCAAGTATTTTATATATGAGCATATTTCCGTAATATGCGCACAATGGCTGCATTTTGCCAGGCAAGAATCAATCTTCTCTTCTCTTACTCCCATCTTTCAGAGAGTTTAGATCTATGATTTTCGTCGATCAACTCAGCCGGTAATCATCAAAAATTTTAGGAATAGACTCACTAGTCATTTGAAAGGTTTCTCATAGAAAAGTGTGTTAAACACACAGAATCTGAACTCTCCTTAAAGTTTGAACAACAAGCATATCTAAAGACACGAAACGAACCATGCTAATAATAAAAGTAGTATAAGTGTTAAAACCGTGAACGTAGTCTCTGTTTATTACTCAAAGATTGAATGAAAATACAATTAAGGGTTTGGTCTAGAGACCCTAAACTCTCTCTAAGCCAAAAGGCTCCCACTAACTAATTGGCCAAAGACCCCTAATTGGTATCATTTCTCTTCTATTTATATACTAATTACAATCAACGCTTGTCAATGCTTATCAATGAGTCTCGGTTATCCAACGAAACTTCGTCAATAATCACAACAGTGTTTGCCTCATCACCACCCAGAATTAGACACTCGATAGCTCCTCACAGAGGATAGCAAGAAAACTTCAGCAAAGCGAAACATCCTGGACAAGTATTTAAAATTCAACACAAAGGAAAAGACTCATAGAAAGGATCCTTGCCTTCAAAGGTAATGAAAAACATCACCGAAGCATCACTGGTCATGCAAAAATTTGCTTTGATGGCCTTGACAAACTCATATTTTGTACCTGTATTTGAAACAGAGGTAAATTCAAAACCATTCATGACTAAGCACATCTTTCTTATATTAGTGAGTGAATTTAAAAAGCAGAAGCATAAGAGACTGGTTAGAATTAGACCTTCACTTCATTGTATCTCTCAAGAGATCCTAGAGACAGCCTATTTAACTCTCTGGTAGTCTCGAGTCCCACGACAGATCCCAAGACATATTTGTTATTGTCATCGAAATTAAGCGGTAGGTAGTTAAAAATACAGCGAAACTACTTGAAATCAATGTCATAACCCTATAAATACCCATAAATTAACAACATTAAACAACATTTTCCAAAGAATGGACAAGTCAATCATAAGAGACTGAATAAGGGAAGAGGAACCTTACGCCAGACACGCAGACTTGTTCACACATATGGAGTTCCTCTTCTTCAAGCGTTGAATAAGGCTTTTCATTCTCACCACGTCTTATATACGGAGATATTTTATATAAGCACTCTTAGGCTCAGAACCAGGCAAGTATTTTATATACGGAGATATTTCCCTAATAGCCCACTCTGAGACAACCGGAAAATCAAAATTAGAGAATTTGATCCGTTGATAGGTACTATATATAAGAAATAAACAAAGAAAGAAACTAATATAATACTACCTTTTTTGTCCGGTTTGAGATTGCTTGAGACGTACAAGGGCTCGCCATAAAAAGAATAGTAGACCCTAGCTTGGAAATGTTTTGTCTGACCACAAGGACCCTTACCTTCAAAAGTAATGTAAAATACATTCGAAACACCAGCAAGGTAATAATTGGCTTTAAGAGCCTTGACAAATTCATATTTTGTATCCTGTTTTTGAAACAAAAAGTAATTAGAAACCACACATCTTTCTTAAACAAGTGTTAGAATACATAAAGCAGAAGCATATAAGAGGCTAGTTTAGTATTAGACCTTCTTTTTATTGAATCTCTCAAGGGATCCTCGAGAGAGCCTCTCCATTACCTCTCTGGTAGTTTCAGGTTCCTTGACAACATATTTGTGGTTATCAACAAAATTAACAGGTAGGAAATTAAAAATGCAACGGAACTGCTTGAAATCAATGTTATAACCCAATAAAAACACCATACAGATCAACAACATAAAGTAAATACTTTCCAATCAAAGAAGATGAGAATGTAACTCTCTACAACACTAAAAACGAAGAAGCTTATGTTGGTCTCAAAGAATTGTTCTCTGATGGGTCGTTGCTCTTCTTCAGGCGTGTAAGCAGGCTTTTCATTCTCACCACGTCTTATATACGGAATATACATATCCTCAGGCTTAGGCTCAGAACCAGGCAAGTATTCTATATACGGAGGTGCCTCAGTAATAGTCCAGTCTGAGACGAACGGAAAAAAAAACGAAATTGTGGGTTTTGATCCTACGATCGATACTATACATATCCTTAGATTTAGAATTGGATGCGTACCTAGTATATCCATCGATCCATCCGATATCGCCTGACCTTTGTTAACAAAACTAAGAACCCTAACCCCTAATCGAGTTAATAGTTGTCAATATTTTAGAATAAGAAATTGGAAAATAGAAACCAGAGAAGTTGAAGAAGAGAGGAAAACATGGTGTTTAGGGCAAAAATGGTTTAACAATAATATAAAGATTATAGTAACAAATTCTATAAAAAAAAGGTATAGATCCCAAAGATATAGAAAAAAATCATTTATTTCCAATTTCCCCAATATAATATTCAATTCAACCAATAACTCCTCCTCAAGTGGACTTTTGCTTTCTCTTTTGTTTTTTTTTTGTACATAACAGTTCGAAATATAAGGATTCTCCGAGATATACTTTCATCAAAGATCCTTTTTTCCTTCTCTTGTATTTGAGAGTGATAGATGTAATTCGATGATCGTAGTTTGGAAGCTGGAGACTTTGCAATTTTGTGTGAACTTTTCATATGAATTGAATTGACAACTCTCAAAACAAAATTTTATGAGTTTAAGAAACAGACAAAGAGAATTTCCCGTTTTCATCCCCAACAATAAAGAAGAAAAATTGACAACTCTCAAAACTACAATGATAAACTCGCAGGCCCCAATAACCTGGACAAATTTCATCTCTCTCCCTAACATGATTTTCTTTACCAACACCATTAAAAAACTACCAAAAATCCTCAAAAACTGTGATTTTGAAGAAGCTCAAAATCAGAGAACAAGGGCTACTTTCTCATGAGATATCAGCAGAGATGGCTTCGCAATCAAGGGCTCGTAATGGTCTGCTCCACCAGCACACCAACCTGAAGGAGAGTGGGATAATTTTACAACCAAATTCAGATAAATGGAGGAGGAGAAGAAAAGATCAAATGGAGTTTGTTCTGTACCTGTGCCTTTCATGAAAAGAAAGACTGGGACTTCGACAATCTCACTTCTTGGCTTGTGAGGAAGGAAGAATACACAGTTCTCTTCTTCTACCATCCCATCTGATCCATGCGCTTGCACCTATAATTACCCAAATTTTACAACTTTATTTTGATGTCATTTGGAAAACACAACCCCAAGTAATAGACAAACTTCACAAGCAACAGATTACCACTCACCACATAGATTTCTCGTTTGAACTCTGTAGCTAGACACTCAATTGCTATGTCATCCCCAAACGCTGCGGCATGTCCTTCTCGGTTCTCATCTACAGATAGCAACCCATCTTCCGTATACTGCAAGGTGATGATGTCATGTTCATCGTCTGCTGAGCCTGAAATAGACATGTACTTAGCCCAACTTAATCCATCATTCACCGGAAGACACCTCTCTTTATAGATTGATTCTGCAGCAAGTTCTCTGCATTGAGGAAAATACACAATATAAATCCTTTTTCATATCAGCTACATTTGCGTTCTTCTTTTCCATAACCATAAGAACAAATCCTTTTTGACAGAAAAACGTATTCTTTAGCATCAAGATCCATTCCCAAGAGCACTTATCGTAGAAACAGCAACAAGATCTGAATCCATACTGAGGGAAATAAAGAGCAAGTACCTCTGCATCCCAATCTGAATAAGCTCCTCAATGGCTGAATCTAGACTTTCCCGTTCGTCTTTTTTGGCTAACAACTTTTCTTCCTGAACAATATGAATCCCCCACCCGCTTTTCAGATCCGGCGAGTACATATGCTTAATAGCATCTGTTACAACCTCTTTCTCCTCCTCGCTTGCGGATCTGAAATCCTCTAGGAATCTCCGTACCGTACGCCGCCGTAAATCCCGAGCGTCGATCCCACGCGCCTCCATGGCCTTCTGCGACGCGGTAAACAAACAGTTACCGTCGGAAGAAACCTCTCCGCCGTGAGAGAGACGGAAAACAACGGAGGCTGAGGATTCATCTTTCCCGGGATGCTTCCACAAGATACCCCTGGCGTGTAGCCGGCTGAGATGCCGTCTTTGCTGCTCCTCAAGTCCGTAAACCTCATCCCACTCGGTGGTAGTAATTGCGGCAGCCATCGTCTTCTCTACCGCTTCCACCGCAGCAGCCGCAGCGGATTGGTCAACAAGATCGACATCATCTCGAGACACGGCGTCTGTCGATGATGGTTCCCTCCAGGGAACAGTTGGTGACGGCGATTGAAATGTCGTCGTAGAATCACAAAGAAGCTTTCCCATTATTTAAAGATTAATTAAAAACAAACCAAATCAGCAGATTTGCGCCGCCCTCTTCTTCTCTTTTCTCTCCTTCAAACGAAACTACGAAAGAAGAAACAGAGAAGAGGAGAGAGAGAAAGGTTGTGATTGGGGCTCAACGGCTAGATATGGGAGGTGAGAGAATACGACTGTTGAAGTTAACGGTCAGATCTGTGAAGACTATAACGCGGGAGAGGAAAGAATACACGTGGCGTTATATTAGTGGTTTTGTTTAAGCTCTCTGACTAACGAATGGCTGAGGCTTGACCGTGACTCGGTGGACCACGCCGCTCTAAACAATTACCAATTTCTTTTTTTCTTTATTTATTTATTTATATTAAATCGTGTCGTTATTAGCTGGCTGTTGCTCTAACGTGCACATGGTGCCTCCTTTTTGGTATATTACCAATAATAGCTAGCCACGTCAGCTACTATAACGGATTCCACCAATGAGAGCTCGCTCACACGTATCTACTGTGTCAGTGTCAGTGATCGGGCTTTTACAACGAGCCTGCGCCACATGTGCAGACTTGTCTCGACCAACGTGACCGACGACGTTAATCCAGGGTTCAATAAACCCGTATTTCTACCTGTAACGGCTACTTCGAATGTATGTGAAGCAGATCTTAAGCTTCCATTTGTTGAAGACGATGGTAAGCTTTTCAAAGATAATTGATATTTCATGTCTTAATTGCTCGTTGGCTCGCTCACACTAAGCCTTGGAAGAATTCTACACCAACTTTTCTACCTTTCACATTGTTATTTTGAAAGTCATTATTGGATAACAGATATAGAGATGTGAATTTCAGTTAAATAGGCCTGTGTTGATAATATGATGGGTTTATGATTGAAAGCCCAGATATAAATGGGCCTTAAGGTTATGCTTGGAATGTCCAGGTAGATATATTAATTACTCAAATCTCTATCGAATCTTAAAAAAGTAAAAAGAGCATCTTTGAGAAGACAAGCTAATCATTAGGAGCAGCTATAAATTATTTTAGAATCTCGGAACTAATCTTGGAATTGTGTTAGTTAAAAAATTGTTTGTAAGTATGATTTAAGTAATTAATATCGTGCGCAATGTTCATATTCTATATGCACAGACACATACAATAATTGACCGATATGAAGACAAAACCAGAAGATATGTAATTAATACGTGTTTATCTATATCCAACCTGCTTGAGTATTTAACACATTCTTCTATCTAATTCTAAATAAATAGTGCAGAAATTGGAAACTACCTTCTCTCTTTTTCTACTACTATATGATAAGTTTCCATTAATGATTAATGTTACAACATTAAGACTCATTTTCATGTAGGACATGTTTCATATTTCTTCAGTTGTAGGCAGTCCATAGAGAAGAAAAGGAAAAAGGAGTTGAGGTGGGCCGTATATAATTGGAGTCCAGTTTTCACTTAAAATTAAATTTAGTAATAATAATAATAATTTCTGCCTCTCCTTATCTGAAAAAACCCGAAATAAAAATAAATAAATTTCTCTCCACTGACATCGGTAAAGGCGCAGAGAAAGAGAGAAACTGTTCACCATCATCTCCCCCAAGAGAAAAGAAAAAAACATTCAACCATGAAAATGAACAAGAAAGGTAAAGTTTATCCATCTCCTCCTCCTCCTCCTCCTCTATCATCATCTTCTTCTTCGACTCACCATTTGAACAACGAAGATGATTCTCTATCTGTGTTGAGGCTTCTTCCAGCTACGATTTTGGTTCTAGTTTCTGTTCTCTCAGCTGAAGACAGAGAAGTTCTTGCTTACTTAATCACAAGAGGAGGAAGTACCATTTCTGCTTCTGTTGATTCCAAAAAGAAGAAGAGTATCAAATCTAGCAAAAACCACAAACCTCCAGTATTTGATTGCGAGTGTTTCGATTGTTATACTAACTACTGGTTTCGATGGGATTCATCGCCGAATCGTGAGCTAATCCACGAAATCATTGAAGCTTTCGAGAATCATCATCTCACTAGTGGTGCTACTGAAAACTCAACAACTTCTCGGAACAAATCCAAAAGAGGTAAGAAGAAAGAGAAACCGGGTCGTCGGGTCGATGATGATAAACCCGTGGAGCCAAAGACTGAAACCACAGTTCCTGAGACTGAGAGCCACGTGTCATTGCCTGATAACTCATCGGGGAGGTTGAGTGAAGCTGAGGTGGCGGAACGAGAGGCGGAGGATGAGAAAATAGTGGAAGAAGAATCGACGGTGATTCATCCGACGGCGACTGCAACTGTTGGACACAAAGGATTGGCGAGGAAGGTACTACCGGACGTGTTGGGATTATTCAATTCCAATTTTTGGAGACTTTGGAATCCGAACGCGTAAAAGCATCGACCCTAATAAAAGTTATGCTTCCTTTCTTTTTTTTTTGCTGTTATCAGAAAAAAATAATTTTATTTTTTTCTTCTTTCAATATATCACAACTTTGGTTACATGTTTAATATTCTTGGTTGAAAAAATGCAGCACTTTTATTAATTCCACTGTGTAATTTCTGTTCATTAAATTCTCTAACATTGTGCAATTTTTAAGTATTTTTGTTGGTAAATTCAAGTTTTTGGTTTGGTGGTGGACTCCAGTCTCTCCAAGCAGAGAACAGGGATTTTAAGATTATTAAAAAGTATAGCTTAGTAAGAAAGTATGTGGATTAGGTGGATTGTTTCAAAGAGTGGGCCAACAAATATTTGCCTTCTCATTTAGGCAATCGCATCCTCATGCTCTCAGACTGTATCTCTTTCTCTATTTTTTTCTAGACAATTATTTAGTAATTGATTTTTGTTGTTTTCCTTTTTTTAGGGTTAAAAGTAGATTTATGGTGTTTTATTCATCGTTGTAAGTTCATTTTGTAAAATCCGAAAAGTTATTTGGAAGTCTCATATAACGATATTGATACTTGGTTAAAGGTTGGTCAAATTAGACCCGAAGTTGAAGAGGCCTCAATCATTCATTCATACCAGTCTATTTTGTGACAACATGTTTAAAAAATTAAATAAAAGTAAAGAAGCAAGAATGAAAGTAACTACTAACTAGTGATTGTAGGTGACTCTAATGGGAACCTAAGCCAACTGCTCCAACATACACTTTGATGATGTGTCTCCAATTTATTATATTAAAACTAAGATTATACCTGCGTTATAACGTGGGATTTCATTGTTTTGATTAGTTTTTTAGATTGTGTTCATTTAGGCTGTTAGATCCGTGTTGATACTTTAAAATATTGTTTTCGATATGTTATTTTAGAGGCCCGAAACCAGACCAAAATCGATCAAAATTCGAGGAACCGAATCCGACTAAATACTCAAATAGATCCTAAATTTATGTACCCAAAAACTTGAATCCGAACCCGAACCGAAACCAAATCAACAGCTAAATTTTAGCTTTTTAGAATTTTTCTATTATTATTTTTAAAAAATTTTGAATTTTATATATGAATATCTGAACCCGAACTTGATCTATACCGAACCAAACCATATCCAAAATTAAAAAGACTCGAATAAGTCTTAAATCAAAAGAACCAAAATACCGAATTAGATGAACCGAACCCGACAAAATATCAAAAATGGTTTCTAAATCTATGTACCCGAAAAACTGAATCCACCCAAACCGAATCAAGACACAAATTTGTACCTGATATATTTTTATTAAATTTTTTTTAAGAGTTTTTTCTATTAAATCTTTATTACTTTTTAATTTTTATATAAATATTTATTACGAAACCAAACTTAAGCCTATTTTTAAGGGTAATTACAAATCATATGTTAATTTTATCATAAAGTTTACTACACGTCCAGAATAAAACTGTTTCTCGCTTTAATATATAGGAGTAGGATTCAACCCGCACTACAATGCAGAATCATTTTTTATTTTTTTATTAATCTTTAAAGGATTATAAATATTTCATACTTTAATAAGATTAATTTATTTGATTTAATAGAAATCATAGGAATCTTGATTGTATGAGTTGCATTGGCATATATAGTACAATGTTTTAGAAACAAAAAATATTTTAAAACCATTTATATAAATATAAATGTATATATCTTAGTTGATAAAAGAACAAAAAAATAAAATAAACATATCACATAAGTCTTCGTTGGGATTTCTATGATAGATTAAATTATTTTGAGATAAAATTTATAAAGTATAATTAGCAAAATGTATAAATTCGAGGAAGTTAATATGTATCTCCTATAATTAATGATATATTAAATAATGAATGATTGACAATTTAAAATTTTAATTTATTAATGAATTGATAGTTGTTTCTATATCAAGATCAACTATAATTTATTATATATTTACATATAGTAGACAAATTTAATTAGTTATGGAGGTAAAAACTAATAAATAATTAAAAAAATAAAAATAACAAAATATGATAAAAAAACAAAATCAATTATTCCGTAAATTTTCAAAATGAAAAAATAATTAAAATAAAATTATAAATAATGGAAAAAAAAACAAAGATAATAAAACTAAAAGTAGAAACCATATAGTAAAAGTTTGAGTTGATGATCCCATAAACAAAGATCACATATAGTAGACATATTCATGTCATATATACGTATTCATGTCATTATATGCACCGTACTGGTTGAAGTCATGGTTGATAGTAATGCATGTCCTTGTTTGGCCATTATAGTTACAAATGTCTTGATGATACGATGTTTTCAAGTCTATAATAGCTGAATTATTACTATAACTGATATGTCGGTTGACTTTTATGATTTTCGCTTCCAATACATGATTAGCTATCTGAGTGATCTGTAATCTTGTCCCATTACATAACCGTCCATATGGATCGACATTTCTAAGCAGAATAGTATGACATCCGATTTTATGCCTCAGACAATGGTTAGGTAAACCGAAGGCTTTGATAGAGTTCAAAAAATCAGGAGTATATGCTGGATTTTCGATAGCTTCTGTATTCGTCGGGTCAATACTATCAGAACTTAAGTGAATCCTTTCATCACCTGCATTACAAACAAATACAATTAAAATAAATAAAAAGTCTTATAAATTACTAATTTAAGATGAAAAAATAAATAAATAGTATACTAACCACCAATTCTGTCAAGCATACGAATATTAATAGAGTTGACATCTTCATTTGTAGGATACAGTATCGCTCTGTCTCGGAAAAATTTAGGTTTCTCATTCTCCAATGATCTATTGTTTCTGTAAATTGCTCCAACTATGGAATCAATAGGGTCAGAGCCGAATGTAATAAGCAGTTCTTGAGGAAAATCTATATCAGCAACACCATCGTTCGGAAGATATATTTTACCATCACCAACATCTAAAAGCCAATTAGAGAACCGTTCTACCTCAGATTTTTCATCCACATTAATTCTTGCAAGAAGCCTCATGTTGAACCTCGTTGTTGATTTAGAAGCATTATGAGATAATAACACTCTTCTATTTTCCTCGGAACATTACTGATCCGACCAACAGCAAAAATGCTACGACTTGTTTTTGCCAAAACTTATCTCTACGATTCTAAGTGTAGAAATTAGGTATCTCCTCGTAAGGCAATGTCTTGGCAAACTTATCTTTCTTATTCAAATCAAACCAAGCTTGAAACTGAGTTCTACCGCTAGTAAAACGTTCTATAAACATCATCAGTCGTGTCATCATCATTTTAGTAGATAGGTTGTTTACCATCTTCGTGGAAATGAAGTACTAAAACTGTTGTTGTACGAAAGTGAATATCATATTCTAATATTCTCCATGTAGCTTCACATGCATAAACTTACCTATCAATGACCACAATAATATCATAAATATATACAAATTCCAGAAAAAAATGTAATATGCCAACAAAATTATTAAAATTGTACCAGCAATCAAAAAAACCTTGGAGTTCATCCTTATCGCTAACAGTACCACTTGGTCCAACGGATAAAGTAACACGATCTGGTCCTTTTGTAACGTATTTGAATAGATACATACACGCTCCAGACTGATTGCCCCATTCAACATTAATATGAGCTCCATATCTGAGAGATAGCTTCTTGTCATATTGCACAAAATACCTATTATCACACTAAATGCCACACTTCTTTACATACCGACATGTTTCTCTTCTATAGTATACATGAAAACCCTCATTATCAATCTTTGAATAAGCAACATATGGTTTAGGATAAAACTTCAAACGTTTACCATCAACCATGCATGGAGAGTTAGTATTAGCATTACCACAAGGACCGTGAATCATGTAATTTTTGACGAAATCATATAGCTCAGGTTCATACTCTTTATCAGGAATTTCAACTGAAATAATTTTGTTGACCTGGTCGCATTGGTGAATTTGGATATGGCTTTCATTCAAACTAATATATGAGCATAAGAAAGACCACGTTTTTGAAGCTCTACAGTATACATAGCTACAAAATGTTTGTAGGAGAATTTTTAACAACTTTATAACACTAATACATTAAAATAAAAATTTAAATAATATACTGAACAATAATACTAAATTACCTGAAGCAGTTTTACCAAAAACATGTTTTTTTGGTTAAATCATCCATTTGATTATCTAGTTTCATCTTGAAGATTTTTGCTATTACATCTGGCCTATCATCGCTTTTTAAATCGCGCTTCTCCACAAATCTAGTAATTTCTGGCCATTTAGGATTATATGTGAACGTGATCAAAAAATTCAAAAAACCAAATTGTTTTCACGTAGCCATATCATCCAAATAACGTTGTTGCATGTACCGAGGACCACTTACAAAAGTAGCTGGAATAGAAATTCATTTTCCTTGATTACTAAGATCGGTGCTTCATGATTCTTTTGCTTGCTTAACATTCTGAATGTTAGTAATCCTCAGTTTTGTTTGATTTTTTAAAAGATATCATAGTCTATTAGATTCGATCATGGTATAAGCATCAACGACAAACTGTTGGAGAAGACGCTCAGATAGAAGCAAAACATGTTTCTCAGCGTTCCTTTCTTGAAGCCTATATGCAAAAAACTGTCGCATACTTATATTACTATTTTCTCTTCTGTTAGCAACATTTTTTGCTTTAGGAATTCCCAAATGAAATCTATCCTCTCCACTTGGAAAAATAGTAGGATACTGCAAAGCTAAATATGAAGGATGAAGTTCATCAATCCTTTTTAATTTACCTGATTTTGTTTCAAGGACAATATCACATTTACCCATGTTTACGTGAAAGTCACCAGGAATGAGAGCAGCCACTTTAGAAGTAGTTGGAAGACAATATAATCTTCCATCTCCACTTCTATTAGCTACTATCCTCATCTGAAGATTCTCATTATCGTCTATCTTGACCATATCCCTAGCAATCTGAAATGACTTGACATGAGGACTTACTTCGTCCAACATCTTCATTATGGCCTCGATAATTTTAGGTCTGAATTTATTCCTCTTTTGTATTGGTTGAACGTTTTTACCCTTGCTACATTGATAAAAGATTAATCATTAAAATAAATTAACGAAAAGAAAAAAAATTCAAATAACATAAGGTGTAACGAAGTAATAAATGGATTATAATTAACCTCAGAACATCAATCATATTCTGAACCTCGTTCTCAGTATCTACAATATATAATTGCTGAAACTTAGCATAATCACCATCCTTCAGCTTCAAAGAACCCATAAGATGATAGTTATTGCCTTGCATGGAAAACATATGCGGTCCTCTACCTTTTTTTACCGAACGATCTACCTTTCCACCAAGTGATGTCATTGATAAAACCATATTGTAAGCTCTAGTGTTATCTCTAAAATGTTTTGATAATTGGTCATTGCCCGTAAACAAATTCCATATAACTTCTGATGAATCAGGAAGTTGAGGCAATTTAACTTGTCTTTGCATACAATAACCAGTGTATATTGAATTAGATGATTTTCTCCTTCTATTTAGGCGCTAACCATACCCAAAAAGTGCGCCACAATATACACAACTATAATTAGGATCACCATCATCAATATACGTATGGTATCAAAATTATGTTGTTTAACAAAATATTGGGTTATAAATATATAAGTGGTTTACATTTAGATGATTGTTTTTTAGATCGAGTGGTTGGGTTTGTGACATGAGAGCAAGATTTGTCACATGTATCATTTGGAAGAACTTACGAAGGATTTCCTTCATACTCATCTACGGCATCATCTTCGCTGGAAAAATTATAAACTTTGTCCCTCGTCATAATCACCTATTCAGAAAACCAAATCCCTTTTAAATAATATATATATAAATATAATAAAATATTTGAAAGAAAATATAATAACGTTTGTAAAAATTAAATAAGATACTAACCATATAAATTCTCAATAACATCATATTCTAATTCATCTAAATTTTCATGATGCTCTATTATATTGTCCATGGGATTAATATCTTATAATAATTATTACAATAGAATGTTACAATAACCTTTTTCAACATTATTTAATTTGTATAGTTACAAAATTAAAAAAAATATCATTACCTGGTATAACAGATTTTTTTGCAGGATCATCACGTAGTTTAGTATTGTGAGGTTGTGCTGTTTTGCTAGATATGCTTTTTGGACTACAATCTCGTATAGGAACTGATGTAAGTTGCAAAAAAGGTTCATTCGATGAATCTGAAAAATGTTATAAAATTAAGAAAAAAAAGAAAAAAAACTATTCAAAAATTATAAATTATAAATAAGAATAAATTGGAATTCTGAATCTTGAATGGAATAATGATAAATATATCAAATGACTATACTTGTGTGATTGCCTTGGGATTCCCGTGTAGGGCGGTTTACATTTTGCGTCGAAAAATTAGATTGTAATGAATTGGTGGAAGGGATCAAAGGATAAGACTCTTTAACGACTGTGCTTGCAGTAGATCAACCTGATATAAAAAAATATTCGAATAATATAAACTATCCACCATTGTGTCTAATAAAATACTAAAAAGCCACAAACACAAACCTCTTAGATGATTTGTAATAGTACTATGTTGTAAGGTCTTGAAATAATATAGAGTATACAGAACTTGCTTGGGATTAGAAGGTGAAATATTCCCTTGATTATGAGATAGAACAATATTCTCAGAATCATCTTGATTTGGCTTAGATCGACATCTTTTAGAAGAAGATTGAATTTTTGTTTTTCCTTTATGCTTCATATTGAGATATTATGAGTGGAATTGGATAGGTGGTTAATCTAATTGTTTCGATTTTTTCTGTTTTCAATCTATCTATAAACAACAGCATAAAAAATGTAGTTTAACAATATGTTTTTTGTTTGGCCGAGTAGCTTAACGATATGTTGTTAATAAAGATTTGATATTTTTTAAAATCAATAAGATAAATAATATAGACAAATAAGGAATTAATTTATATTCAAAATATTATATTAATAAATAAGAAGCGTATACTTAAGGAAATTTACAATTATATTAGGTACATATCAATTGAATGCATAAAGATAGTTTTAGTTATATTATCATAAATATTGGGAAACTTCATGAAATCGTTTGAATTTAACCGCGAGAAATATATTGGAAATTATTGAATAGATACAAAATATTAAATAGTACTAAACTAAAAATAAAAACAGTAAATTAAAGCATGGACTATAAAAATTACAACCCATTAAACAAAAGATTGACTTCATGATATCATAAACAAATCTCACACGCCGTTGATGACTTCATATCATTACCGGAACAATAAGAATGCCAAAGACTGTTGGAATTCAGAAACTTGGAAGTTTTACCATTGCAGTCATGAATCTATTTGATATAAAATAATTTCAAATCAGACAATGCATTATGTGCACGCCACATAAGATACTTATTAGTTTGAGCCCAAATTGTTTCAAGGTACTGTATTATTTTTAACATTATTGGTTGGATAAGAACATACATATGTTCAAAACCAGTAGTTTGTTTCGCAATATCTCCAAGAGATATTAAAATGACATCGTAAAGATAGATAGCCTCATGTAAAGATTTCAGAGAAGCTTCACGTAACAATATGAGTCTCTCGTCCTTACGGTTGTCCAGGAAATAACAAACTATTCCCAATCAATAAAAAGCTTGAGGGTTCTCACTCAATAGTAACTTGTTATATCTTGTATAAGATATCTGAGGACTGTACCAAGATGGATAGAAGAGGTCTTCTTCAAAAGATATTCGGCTGAGAACTGAGCGTTCGTTACATATAGAACGAAACTTTTTGCATACCTTTCTGAGGTTACTAACATTAGATATAGACGAAGATGAACAACATGCGGCGATTGTAATTAAAATATCATCAGGTAGAGGCATGATAGAAATATCATGCTTTCCATAATCAAAATATGGAGAAGACATGAAATAAAAGACGAAATTTCAACAAAAAATACTGAATATGATAAAATGAAATAAACGATTGAAAGTAATATATATATATATATATATATATATAAGAAAGATATTAGGGTTTCACATAATCATTTTTCCAAATTTGTTTTTTTTTGTTTAATCAACATTATAAAATTAAACTTTATTTTATTATTTATTATATATCATATTATCTTCTGATTTTTACAATAAAATAAATTCTAATTAGATAAGATAACGATTACAAACTTTATAAGTATAGACTAACTATCATAATTAGTCAATATCGAATAAGATAATAAATAGTCCATTGGTTAAAGCTTTAAACTGTTATTACTATTAAGAGAACTTATATTATGTACAATATAATTTAAATATTTTACAAATTAAGGTTTAACAAATATTTATAATTTTAAACAATTAAAATACTTAAAAGATTAACGATTAGGAATTATTCCTTTATTCAATATAATTTAAAAAGAAGATTTTAAATACTGAGCAACAGAAAAGGAGTATTATCGAGTAATCTATAATTATCAGGAAGTATATTTAAAAAATTTAAAATAAATTGAAATAATTAAAATAAACAACAGAAAAGGATATATTCTAATTTATAAAGTTAATAGGTCAAGATACTTCTTAGGTTTACCCCTATATAATAATTAACTAAAAAGAAATTATTTGTAAACAATATTAAAATAAATACATCTTGGAAACCGTTATAATCATGATGGGAAAGACTAAACTTTTAAACTTCTCAAAAAATCTAACCAAATATTTTATCCACTTTATCTTCCATATCGAGAAAACCCTCGTCTTCAACCTAAAACCATCTAAAGTTTTTCTTCACAAATCAGGAAAAAAACTGTTGGTTTAAAGCAAAGAGAGTAGAGATTCCCCATGGAAACAAAGGTAATTTGCAGAATAATCGGTTTAATTTATGTATAAATCACTGACTATATAGTAATTTCAAACTAATTTATGAAAAAGATAACTCTTTTGTAGAAAAACATGAAGAGAGACAGAGATTTGAATCTGATCCTTAATAAGATATATTTCTTTCTTGTATCATATAATATGTTGTTAATAGATATGAAATTAGAACTAATTGAAATATGTCATAAGATATCAGGTTTATATTTCATATATAACATGAAAAGAATATTACAATTTCGATATCAAAAACCTTGTTGAGCATATTGTACTTTGTTTATGATTGTATATAATTTTCTAAAGTGATAGAGAAAATTTAATTGTTAAGCTCAATCATATCGCTATACTATTTGCTAGAAATCTAACAATTAGTCAATTTTTTTTATGAAGTATAACAATCCTTTTAAATTTTACAGAATAAGCTGGTAAAAAAATGATGGAATTGATATCAGACGACATCCTAGCAAACATAATCTCATGACTTGCACCAGAAAAAATATATAGGATCGAGAATTTGAAGATTGTCTTATAACGATTTAGGAAAATTTGTGAAAGAAAAGAGGTCCTATCTAAGCTAGACCTTGGATATATTCCTTTCTATCCATGGGATCGAAAAGACGCTCTTTTCAACAAATTCCATGAGAAGTTATGTGATAAAGGTAAAATTGATATCTTATATAGATTAGGTATAGGAAATTATTTCGTGAATAATCGTTTCAGTGAGGGATTAAGATTGCTAGATGATGCTAGTAAAGAAGGTAATCTAGAAGCTAGATTTGTTTATGGAACAATTATACTCTGTCTTGGAGATAATTCTAGAGAAGAATGTATGAACACTCTTAGGAAATTACATAAGCTAACATTGAGTACATCGTTGGAGTTTGTTGGGACAATTAGACAATGCGTATATAGTGGACCAGCAAATCTTTGTTGGGAAAGAGAAAATGGTTTGAAGATCCTCAAAAATTCCTATGTCAAAGGACCATGTGATTGCAGAGAACATTTCATACAAACTATATCTTACTACCTAAAATGGGATGGAGTATATGAGGGTATAGACATGCCAATGGAAGCCACATGTGAGACCTACTTCTGGGATTATCAACTTAGATTCTTGTTTCCTAATAATTAGTATTGGGAAAAATATCAATTAAACATTGTTTCTGCCAAAAATCGTTAATTGAACACTAAACTCCTTTGATTAAACATGTAATTTATTGTTGACTTTTTTAAAAACATCAAACTTATAGTTGACTTGGCCAATTAAATATTCCGTTAATTTGAATAACAAAATTAATAAACGGCGTTTGAAAACCGTTAGCGATGTCAGTTAATTAAAACACTGCGTTTTAATCATCTCCTTCGCACCTTCTCTTTCTTCCCTTTCTCTCATCTTCTTCAACTTTGTATCTGATGAGGGGATAAAGGTTGATTCAAATTTCAACGATAAGCTTATCTCAATCATCATATCTTGCTGCTTTAATCTCCGAAATCTCAGTCTCTTAGTCAATCCAATTACTTTATCTTCTTTACTTCCTCTTTCTACTTCTCTATCTCTCACCTCTCTTTCTCTCCAATTGTATAGACCTCAAAATTCTGATTTCACTTGGGTTGCTTAGTTTCCTTTCCTCAAGGAATTCACTCAGGAAATAACCGTAATCCTAATTCTGACTTGAAAGTTGTTGAATTGGGTTTGGAATCGATTTCTTTAACTGGACTTGAATCTGATGATACTGGAGTTAGTTGGTTATGGAAAAGTTGCAGAAAGGTAAAGAAGTTGAATCTAAAACGAAATTGAATTTGAACGCTTCTCGGTCCTAACCATTGCTTGCCCGAAGAAAGAGAAGGTGTGAAGAAGCCGAGTGCTTAGTTCTCCAGAGATATCCCGGAGACAGAACCGGCGTTTGAAGAAGAAGGCGAAGGAATCATCACGGAGATCGAGAGAGGAATCATCGACGCACTCGTGACCAAAATGACGACGGACTATTACGTGTGGATAAAGTTTAGTCCACATGGCTGCTTTTTATTGGTTCTTCTTTGTATAGATTTCTTTGTTTTTTAAATAAATAAAATAAAAAATTTCAAAATGTGAAGTGTGGACAGTTAATGAAACGTAGCGTTTTAATTAACTGAAATCGTTAACGGTTTTCAAACACCGTTTATTAATTCTGTTAGTTAAATTAATAGAGTGTTTAATTGGCTAAGTAAACTATAAGTTTAATGTTTTTTAAAAAGTCAACAATAAATTACATGTTTAATCAAAGGAGTCCATAATTTAGTGTTTTTTTTTGTCAACCATCATAATATTAGCAACACTACCACAAGGGTAGAGTAAAAGTTTACAACACTAAGTCATTAGCTGACTCTCCGGAATTCAATGTTTAATCAATAATTTTTGGCAGAAACAATGTTTAATTGACAGTTTTCCCAATTATATTAGTTTATTTAGCAATTAATAATTCACATGTATCTTACAACTTCACATATTGTTTCTTTGATAAAGTGTTATGTAAGACTTGGATATACAAAGGAAAGCTTTAGACCATCTAGGATATCTCAAGCATACAATTAGACCATCTGCGAAAGCTCAATCTTACTATTGCAGCAAACCTTTTCCACCTTGTATGTGTAATGGCCATTGATATTGTTCCCCTTCTCCACATTAAAGCCAAACTGAAAGTCTTTCCAAATAGATCACTAATTGAAAGATGCATTCTTTCAGGAAATTCAATTTATATGTTGCAAAAAAAAATTTTGATTACTCATATGGTGATTAATACGATAAAAAAACCAAGAAAATAAAATAAAAATCAAGAAATTAGGTTAAATTACCTCTCCAGATCGATCGACTGAGAGATCATATACTCTTTCTCATATAGCTTCAATGGCTAAACGTTCAAACAAAAAACATTTGGTTACACCAGTATTGTCCATTACTTTTAAATTCAAGTTTAACCTAATTTGTAGGAAATCACATGAACGCAAAATATTAAAAAGAAACAGTTTTATATAAATGAAATTAAAATATACATGGGTGATCAATTTACCTTGAAGTCACGGATGATGTATCTTTTTAGCATGAATGACACCAAAAGGCCAAATATTTCTTAGGGTAGTTTTCGTCAAAAATATCATCCGGTAAGCGAGGAATAGTATCATATTTACAGATGTTGCGACGGAAATAATACCAGTTTGGCTTCCAAGAATTAAGTCCCAAAACAGTACCCATAACACGGTGTTTACCAATCTGAAATAATAGCTCGATAACATGAGAAAACAAAGTAAGTTAACCATTCTGGCTTATAAATACGTATATGATGGGTCACATATTGAAAATCTTTTAATTAATCTAGTACATAACTCTGGTTATTGATGTAATTTAGCAATAGATTTTCTCGGATATTGTAGTCAAATATTATCATCTCCAGTTTCTTTTTGACTTGTAGGGTTCAAGATATTGAGACGTAGACCATCATTCGCCAAACTGAAAATTTGTTTAAGTAAGTAATATATAAAACAAAAATAAAACGCAGATGACTAAATTCAAAAATAACAATTAATAGTATATTTACGTCTTCATGTTTTGTA
Source organism: Lepidium didymum (assembly GCA_963920545.1). NCBI lineage: Eukaryota > Viridiplantae > Streptophyta > Magnoliopsida > Brassicales > Brassicaceae > Lepidium > Lepidium didymum. Next base: position 4,875,925 of record OY986996.1, on the reverse strand, counting down.
TTTGAAGAATTAAAGCACTTATCTAAAAAGTTGTTTTTTCAGAGTCATTGATAAGAAAATGTGTATCTATAAAAACAGAAAATTTTAATTAGAACGAAAATATACTAAAAAAGTTTTTTTTTGTTTCATTTGTTATTACATAATGTTACCATTCCAATACTGGATTTTTGCAAAACGAATGAGCAATTAAATAATACCATCTTCGAATTCAGTACAATGTTTTGTGAAGAACTCAGCAATATACCCCCAAAAAGAACATTTTAGACGATCACTTAGATTAAAAGAGATAAAATAAACAGTTAGGACAACAAAAAGAATGAGAGATAAAATTAGTAATAGTTTATAATGCACTGAAATAACAAATAAAGGTTCAAAAAATTTACTTGTGATCCCTTATTTCAAAATCATTCTTCTTTATGGGTTGATCGAGATACTTTACGTCATTAATTTCTTGAAGAGTAACGACTTGACCAAGAACATCTAAATATAAGAAAAAAAAGTATAAAGATACTAACAATACAAAACATTCTCTGAAAATACAAATAGTACGATTTCAACAAAATCAACAATGAAGTTTATAAGTTACTAGCCAAAATATGAGAATGATATTCTCCTGCGGAAATATCATTGTAAGGTAGTAGTGAGATGAATTGGTCATCTACAATATGGTCACATGAGATAGCTGTAGTATTATAGCCAAAACATAGCTTATAAGCAATGTTAGAAGCTTTGTATTGACTATTATCTTGTATCACAATGAAATTTTGTATTATTATCCAACAATACTTAGCGATAGATTTCTCGAATTTCCTTGTCGGATACTCATAGCTTGCGACTATTTTCATGCCCTTAAGAAAAAAAAGCAGCAAAGATGAGATAAATCTATAAAATTAATCGAACAATAAAAACACTTGTAAAAACACGAAAAGAAAAAAACTTACAGTCTCGTCAGCAAGAATAAGTTCAATCGGATTACTAAAAAAATATTGAGGTTTTTTCCATGAATGAAAGATTTTTACAGCGAATCCTCCATGTAATTATGCAGGGGTAAGGTTTTTGAAAAGGGTGTAATCTTCAAGAGATTTTACGAAACCAATAGCCATGGATCTAATAAATTGAGTTAGGTTTTTTTAATGTGTTTCATGTCTTAGTATTTATAACGAAAAAATTAAAATTAATAGAATTAAAATGTTAGATGGAAGCAAGTGGTCTTTAGTCTAGTGGCAAGCGATAAGTCCACATAAAACATGCGCACTTGCACAACCAGGGATCGAGTCCCACCGCCTACATTATGTAGGAACTTGGCTAATGGGCCGGTCTGTTGTGCCCCAATGTTGACAAAAAAAATGTTAGATGGGATAATATAAGGAAAATATATCCCGAATTTATGCTACAAAATTGCAGATTTTAAAGATTTGATTACGATAAATATCATAAGTGTAGATATTGAGATATCCTCCCAAAAAACGAATCATACTAATAATTGGAATAACAAGTTACGAATCATTGAAGTAAAAACCATGAGAGTTTAATAGATTATTTTATAGTACCTAAAGATATCGGTTTAATTAATTATTATAGTAAATAACTACTAAAACTAAAGAGGTGGCAGCTTTTATATAGTAGATATGCAATGACCGAACATAATATATCTAGTTGTACATAAATTTATAACTTCAAAAATAGATTTTAATAAGCATTATGAAATTTATTTAAAACTAATAAATATTAATGCAAGGGAGCAATATGTTTCTAAAGGAACATAATAATTTAGTAAAAGAAATATATAAAACTGGGAAAAACATAGTTCCAAAATTACAAATAAGAAAAAACAACTTTAAATAAAAAACGAACTACGCAAAGGTGTCCAAAGAACAATAAATAAAAACTATGATAATATCACTTGCGACGTTTGTAAACTGTTTTGCGAGCAATATAAAAAGCAGTTTCCTCTTCTGCTCCTTCTTTGAAAAGAGTAGTAGACGCAAACTCAACACCCTTTATGTCAGCACAAAATTTCTTATTTGATGAAGACTTATCATCATCGGTTCCTTCTGGATTAGATTGCTTAGATGAAGATGTTGAAAATAATGAACTGCCAAAATCAGAACTCTCACCACTATTGAATATTGTTGGAATAATCTTTATGAAAAATTATAATATATAATTAAAAATTAAGAAATAGCAATGCGTGTTAAAAATTCTAAAAAATATAGGTGAGACAAAACACTTACTTGATCACTTGAATTAGATAGAAGATTAGTTAGTTCACTTGCAATCTTACCATCAGACCAAACTTTAGCTACTTTAAAAGTGTCATTTCTCAAACCAATGTTATCCTTCTCAACTATAATTCCAAACTGAAATATCTTCCCCTTTAGATTGTTGAGTGCAGCTGGTAATTCTTCTGTGCTTTCAATCTCCTTAAATACATGACAAAAAAAAATCATATAAAACAATTACAACACTCGTAACAAAATAATTTTAAAAACAATTAATTAATTAAAAAAAAACCTCTAAATAATCTTCACCGAGAATATCACTTGCTTTCTGACCTATGACCTCAGCAGCAAAACTATCGAACAACATGCATTTGGTCTCACCGGTAGAATCAATAATTTTAAGATGAAACTTAAACCTGAACTCAATTAAACAATTTAATGCATTATCCAATTGAGTAATAGGACATAAATATACTAGTAGATTAAAAACACACCTTGGGGACACGTTTTTTGTGAAGATTTTACATGTTTCACACCAGAAATTGGGTTGAGGTTTAGTTGATACACCCTCGATCTTGATAAGAGTATGAGGAAATGCTTTCCTATTACACTTCTTACAACCAAAATAATACCAACCCCAATCGGTATCGATTTCATAAATTGTACACAACAAACGACAATGGCCAACCTAAAGAAAAATCCATAATAGATATTAAAACGATATATATTTAGCAAACAAAAACTGGAAAAAAGTTATCATTACCTCGAATGTTTCAAGTAATTCCGAGATGGAAAGCATTGGATATTTAAGCCAAAGATCATCATTAGATACTTTAGGTACGATTGTTTTAGAACTATTCATGAAGATTCTTACTCCATCGGCGACCAAACTAAAAAAAAAAAAGAAATCAACGAACATCAAATTAAAATATTAATGTCCATAATAAAAATATTTAAAAAGAAGAGTACTATAGTAACGTATAATAAATAAATATTACTCTTTGAAAGCTTCGATTCTGGCAACTACGAGTCAGAATCAATAATAGATGTGTCGAAAGAGTTACTAATACTCCTAACATCTATACAGAAAAACAAATAAATCCAAAACTGAAAAATAATTTGTAATAAAAATTTAAAATAAAAATAATTATCATTCAAACTTACGTTTAAATAAAAATATATATATTATACAATGAACACATATACCATTCCAAACATGAAGTTTGGCAAAACAAATCAAAAAATACACCAAGCCATCAATAGACCGCAAAACAGTGTCATAGAATCTTCTAGTATAAGAACCCCAAAGACAACATGGTAGACGGTTATCACTGTAAAAAAAATAGATATACAAAATTAATAAAATTAGATATATATGAAACAATTAAAACTAAATAAACTTTAAAAAAAAAATCAAAAATACAATTAAATTGCACAAAAAATTAATAATAAAAGCTTACTTATGGTCTCTTAATACGAACTCAACTTTCTTTGTTAGTTTCCCACAGACATGAAGTTCTTGAACCTCATTCACACTAACGATCTGTCCAAAAACATCTATATACAAAAGAAACAAATAAATAAAATACGTAAACTAATATGTATGGAACTAATATAGAAAAATTCTTATATGTTAACACATTGAGATCGTAAGCCCAGTTGTTAATACCATCGAACGTGGCTAATGAGATGAAATTATCGTTCAGAACAGGATCACATGGAGTGACACCAGTAATGTTCAGAAAGACAATTTTGAAAGACAACAACGATATCATGTAAAGACTATTTTTTTAGAAACATAGAAGTAATGCATTATCTTCCATTGGCCAGCCTTGATCGAATGTTAGAACTTCCGAACATGTTGTTTTTTAATCGTGACACATAGTTTCGAACCCTTACAAACAAAATAACGAATAACAATGTCACATATCATATGAAAATAATAGTATTTAAAAAAATACAACAGAAACTATTAAATAAAAAGTAAATGTACAGTTTCGTCTGCGAGGATCATCTCTATAGTTTTACCAAATATTTTTCCATATTGTGACCAGATATGCAAGATCTTTCATCTGATTCTCCAAGGGTTGTCCTTGTTCGTTTTGATATCCTTGAAGAGAGTGAAATCATCAACCTTGGCTAAAGCAGAAGACATACAACAATAACATATGAAAAAGGATTAGAAACAAATAATGGCGAGGTCATGATGAAGAAAACAAAATAGAATGCGATTAGGGTATTATATAGTAACACTTACATATGTATTCGATCTAATAAAGATAAAACCAAATTGGGCCAATATATTATCGTAATTCAAATTTTCATTTTTTTAGGGTGTAGTTAAAGTTAAGATATTTGGTTTATGAAATACATTACAGCAGAATTCTCTAAAAATTTATATATAATTTCGTAAAGATATTAAAAGGGGGTAGATATTTCGAATTAGTTTCCTTAGAGCGTGGTGATCCACATAAAAGAAAGAATCTATGCGTATTAAATTCGATATAATATCAAAATAAATGATAAGGCCGAGAATATGGTGGAAAAGATTAAGATCGGAACAAATATTTCAAATTTGAAAAATAAGGAGATTAAATACAAAATATAAATTAAGGAAACATATATCGTCTTCTCCAAAAGATCATCGTCTTCTACACCATTGTTGAGCAAACTTGCGTAAACATGAGGTCCGACGTCGGAAAACTTAAAAATTACCAAAAACAACTTTTGTAAAATATATGGCTAGGTTAAATGGAGGGAAAATTATTTTGCAAATTTTTTAAGAATTTATATGTGATGGAGAGGTGAGACTTGATTTGATTTCAGATGAATTTTCTGTATTTTTTTCATATGCCATTAGAGAGTTATAGGTGATTAGAGAAGGTTTGACTATAATCCTTAAATAAAAATAGTTAATTTGCAGAAGTAGATTTTTGATTAATTAAAAAACAGACGGTCATGATTAAAAATTAGACGAACGGTCGACATCTCTTCTGAGGGTCGCATGAAAACTATATGTTAATTTTAACCTATAGTTTTGTTACCTAATTGCCCCTCCGCATTTATTGCAAAAAAATTTCTCCAAAGAGAAATCATGTGATTGGTAGAGCCGAGAGGGCAAAAAGAAGAGGATCTCAAATTGTACTCCCACTTTAATGTATAGAGACTAGGATTTCAACCCGCGCTAGAGCGCGAAATCATTTTTTATTTTTATGATTTTTTTAAGGATTAGAAAACTTTCATGCATTAATAAGATTTACTTATTTGATTATATATAATTCACTGGAATCCTGATTTTAAGAATAATTTGTGATGAAATATATATATAACTTATAATATTAATTTCATATTTTAAAACTATTAAAATTCATGTTATTGCTTAGTATTAGAATTATATATCACATCAATGATTTTTATTTTTATTTTCTATCTTTGATATATATAAATATTAGAGATTACTTGGAAATAAATAGGATATGATATATACCACAATAAAATAATTTTATTTTAAATTAAATGAATATAAAATTAAGTTTTAAAAAGATTAATGCAACAACTATTAGATTATTGGCCTAATAAAAAAATCTGATATGGGTTGGGCTTTAAATACATGTTGGACAATCGAAAATGTTAACCACTTATATAGTATTTGTAGATTTAGTTACAAATAAATATAATCATAGATACCAAAAGATTTGTTTATTCATTAGCTACTTTACTCTAAAAAACTATTTATATTCTCTCTAGAAGATAACAATTCTAGTCAAGAAAATATAAAGTATGTAAGTTTTCTTTTTTACTCATCTAGTATTCTAAATATAACAAAGAAAAAATTTGTTCTTATCAAATTTTGTATTAAAATGAGTTTTATTTACAGAAAAACAATATATTTCTTATATAAAATTTTTTTTGTTTCAATGTAAAAATGGGATCTTTCTTTCTTTAAGAACTCAAATCTGACACAGAAAATGATAACATGAAAATTTGTAAGTTTTTTAGGTTTTTTATTAATTGTTTCAATAATGTTGTTCAAAATAGTATAAACTATATAATATAATAACTAATACACAATGAATAGAAGATTAATTTTAGACCACAATATATATATATATATATATTATGATATAGAAGATACATCAAAGTCTTTTTATATTAATTGATTATTATCAAATGTTGTATACATTTAATGGTATATTACTTAAAGTTTTATTCTTGTAATATAATGATGTGTTAATTAATGAAATTTGTTTTATAGTCATGTACGAATCAATAGAATATATACAGCTCAGTATTTATTTATGAATAATGTTTAAAATGAATATAAAATTAAGTAAAGTCATTTTTTTCAAAATAATTTCATAGGAAGTGTTGTAATCATATATTCCAAAAGAGATTTTTGAACTTTTTCCATAAAATTTGAAAAGTAACTTGCTTTTCTTGATATTTTAATCATATCTCGACATTTTAATATAAGATTCTATTTATGTATTATTTATTTATAACTTGAAAGATAAGTTTTCATACTTATATTTTTTTTTGTGAATCAATATTTACTGAAATTTGATATATCATATATTTATTCATATATCATGACTAGAAAGACTAATTTGTAAAAGATTGATACAAACAATAGTTATGATTTTGTGTACATTTTTCAAACAATTATTTCTTATAAACAAAACTTTGTTATATTGAAAAAAACAAAAATGAAATAGTGTATGTTTACATACTAAAATCATACGTAAAATAAGTTACAATTGATAAAGTATTGTGTATACATATATAGTTTGAAAACCTCACAATAAATTCATATATTTTAATGGCTAGAATTATTTATATATATATATATATATAATTAGAAATTACTGGATAATGTTTATATAATCATAGTTTTTCTGAAAGTCTAATAAACTTTCTGCATACAAAAACTGACACAGATTCTTGGAAAACCGATTTTATTCTCTTTCTTTTAGATTTTTTTTAAAATAAATTCAACTATATATCATTTATTTGGTCAAGAAAAAAATTGACAATGAATATAAAAATAAATTAAATCTCACTTATATATTTGTTAGATGATTGTTTATTAAATAATAAAACAACAAATTCCATTTAATCGAATTAATTAAAATATAAGATTTTAAAAAAACAATATGTATTATTCTATGATAATTAATATGTTTATTTATAACTTAGCTTGTATTGTGTATGCATAAGATTGCTTTAATTACGACAACAGAGTGGTTGCTTCTAAGTCGTTTATAAGCTAAGTATTATATAACTTTTTTTAAGTGTAAATATGTTTTGTTGTATTTTATATATTTGACAAACGTCAACCAATTATTTATTTGTTATAGTTTTTTTTTGAATTATTTAAACAATTAACAAGGCAAGAAAGCATGGATCTATCGAGAACCAAAAAAAAAAGATAAGTGTGACAACATATAAATGTAATAATTATATTTCTTGAATAATAAACATAAAATAGTTTGACCAAAACATTATTTTTATCTACTTTATATGTATTTTTTTTATACAAAAAAAAACTAGATCTATCATTATATTTTGATTTTGCCCCATGAGCAAGATCCAAATAATACAAATTATAATGGTATAATCAACTATATTGGTTGGTACTATTCATAGGGAAAAATTAAATAAATAATATTTAGTTAGTAAATATGATTGAATTGTCAATAAAGAACATGGTTACATCAACATTACTGGTCATTTAAATGTCTACAGCTAATTGACAATGTTGATTGACTTGTCTCAAAAGTGTCTACGAAGATTTGGGTAAATCAAACACAATCAACAAAGATAAGTTCTGATGCCATATAAATTTTAATTAATTAACATAAATATTATTGTATATTGCGTAATATTGAACTAACTTTTAATTGTCTCGAGAACTCCATCTTAATTGTTCAGATTAATAACAACTAAACAAAAATATATAATTTGTTCTTAGTTAAAAATGATTCTTTTTATTATATAATTATACTTTTAAGAATTTCAATGTTTAACTCAAGGCCGTTACTAGTATTATCATTTTTATAAGTTTACGATTCCTTAGTTCCAAAAAAAAATTAGTTAATGAACTTTAAGTTTCCTATCACCGCAAGTGGCCTCTAGTCTAGTGGCATGCGGTAAGTCCACTAAGACATGCGTACTTGCACAACTAGGGATCGAGTCCCACCGCCTACATTATGTAGGAACTTGGCCAATGGACCGGCCAGTTGTGGTCTAGTGTTGACAAAAAAAAAAGTTTCCTATCACCTAACAATGCCTTTTTGTTTAGATTTGTTTAAGGCAGAAAGAGGACATGAGAATTTTGATGGGCAAATACAAACTATTTTTTTTAGAGTAAAAGAGTTTTAATAAATTAAATACTCATTACATCGGATATTAATTTTACATTTATTATATCTTATATATATAATACTAAAACCCTATGTCGGAAAAAATGTATATTACAAAATCTGTGAATGAGAAAAACAAAGATGCAAATACAACATGAAGGGTTATACTTTTAAAAAAGAAAGAATGAATAAACTATAAAACTTAAATTAATAATCCACAACATTAAAAACAAAAAAACAAAAGTGATACAAACGTAAATAATATAATATTTAAAATGAAACTAACTTCATACATTATAAAATGAAAATAGAAACAAAAAATATAGCAAAATTCCATAGAACCAAAAAAAAGGATAAATTTAAAGTATATTAAAAAAATTTATTCATAGTAATTGATCTAGTACTCTCCACCTAGTGTACTATAGACTATGTTATCCCATAAACACAATCGGCACACAGAAGATGATGAGATGTCTTCGCTTACACCATATTATGCCATGGAATGCTGATGCGAATGAATCTTTTAGCTGAACTGTCACAGTTACAAATATCTTTTAACATATAATGTTTTCAACTCTGAAAAAATAGAATTGACATTAGTCCTGAGATATTTGCAGACATATATGCGAAGAAAATGAAATCTTTACATCGTTTTGGACATTAACGGAATGAGAAAAGAGGACAAAATTTTAAAACCCTCCTCTTTTGATGATCCTCCGAGACATATTAGAATGACCAAATATAGATTCATGGCCTCAGGATAACCAATTTGAGAAGCATCACATAACAATATAAGACCTTCCTCCTTACGATCATCATAAAAATAGCACAATATTCTCAGACAGTACAAAACATTATGATTACGAATTAGGCGTAACCTGTTATATCTAACATAACTTTGCCTTGGATCCCCCCAATTTGGGCAAAATTGTTCTTCTTCAACTGAAAGTCTTTGGAGAACATGATCATCATCACAAATAGCTTTGAACTTCTTGCACACTAATCTTAGGTTACGAACTGGCGATAAAGAAGAACCAGCACATTTGGAAGCTATCTCGAATAGCAAATCATCATGAAGACACATGAGAAAACTAAATCCGTTGATTTTGAAATTATTGTTGGAGGAAACCATAGAAAGATATTGAAGAAGCGAGACTAAAAAGATAAAAGTCGATACAACTATTGAGAAAAATATTTATCACAAAACTGAAAGTCTGCAATTTATGTTTCCAGTGTGTTTTTATAAGATAAAAAGAGACAACCTAATTAGGTTTAAGCATCAGTTCAATGACTCTGGTTACTAATTCTTATCAGTTGTATTGTTTTTTTTAATAAAATTTATTTCTATCTATTAGTATAAATAGAATAATAATTGAGGGAAAAAAGGAAAGCTTAATGAGTTAAATCTCATAATTATGACTATCATTTAGATGCTTGGTCAGAAAACAAAAGATTCTCTACATCAAGCAGTGTCTTGGAAACTGCCACACATCATTAGTTATTTGAAACAAATGCTCTTCGATTAACTCCATTTTTTAATGTTTAAACAAAGTATAAACTGTTACTGAGTTTTATTAAACTATTATAATATTAAGAAAGATAAATAATGACAAAAAATAACGAACAAAAATTAAAGTTCCCAAACTAAAAAGAAAAAAAAACAAAAACAAAAATTGATATTTTAAATTCATAAACCGTTTCATAGAAAGACACTATTTTTGGCGTAAATATAAGGTACAAATTAGTGTTTTACAATATTTAAACTATATTAAAATAGAAAAAGGAAAAAAATCGTATATTATAAATAGATATGTTAACATAAAATTACTTTTTTGATTGTCTATTTCCAAGGCAAAAGAATATTAACTAAGGTTAAATGACTAGTTAGATAACCTATTTTCCTTTTTAACCAAAAAATTATAATTAAGAAATAGTTAAATAAAACATTGAAATTTGTAATAGAAAGGTAATATATAAATAAATTCGGTAACAATTTGAATGTAACAAACTCTATAAAATATAATATTCCAAATAACCTACAAATAAAAAGTATCAAAATTATATATCAAAAAATTTAATTAGACATTAACATAATACTTATCCAATAGCAGAAAATATGACTACAATTATCATCCAAAAGCATTTAACAAATATCAAGTAACCTGATAGAAAACAATTAATCTATGCAAAAATAACAAACGTCATATGCACTGCAATCGTCGTATACATACTCTAGAATGTCCACGATTGAATAGTAGTATGTGTTCTCATAGTTTTCTGCAAGGGGAGGTTCAAGATCTTCGATTTGTGCCATCACTGATTCGGCTATGTTAATAAGTGGGAGGATCCCATTAACCTCATAGTACAACGTTGACAAAACACTATTTCCAATGTCGTAGAATCCTCCACATATAGAGAAGATTGCACATGCAAAAACAGAGTTTGGTATTTCCACACCTACCGATTTCATAAGTATTAGACTCTCACTCGATGGCCCCAGCTTAACCCCCATTTGCATTCCTTCAACATACTGAGCTGTTTTGTTTACTGCAACAACACATTTAAGAAGAAAAGGCATGTAAATGGAACCTTGGTTACTCATCCCTGGGTTTTCCAAAAATTCCAAAAGGTTAACGCCCTTCAGTATTGCTGGATTATACACTGCGTCCCTACTGTCACACCCACTTCGGAGCAACGCACCAAGTTCCCTGAAACCTACAAACGAAGCATGTTTTGCAATATTCAGTAGAAAATCTTTTGGAAGTGATGTCATTTTCTGATATGGGTCTTCTTCGCTTCACATATACATATTATATAAAAAATAATACCCTCAATTCTCATAAAATATAAAAATTTGAGTTATATCCAACTGACTTTGAGGAAGAGAATGAAAACAAAAAAGTTTATTGAAAGAAATATAATTTTACAAATAGTATTTCATTTCTGTTTCAAAAAATAAAATGGAAAAGATCTAAGGTTAAAGCAAATGTTAAGGGTATTTTTTAAATTATCGATTAATATAATTATTATGAATAATAACTTAGAAAAATTATTTTAAATAAAAATTCCATTATAATTTAATAAAATATTAATTAAGAACATATTAAATTTTATTGAAATTTTTTATTATATTTTCTTGTCAAAATTCATTTAATATGATCTTAATCATATAGAATGGTCATTACACAACCAAGAAGATCAGTGAAACTGCAAAAAAATCATTCTTTATTTAAATGACTTACTCTAAATTAGTTAATTATTTACCAAGCATCAAAACACCTAATGTGTTTGATTACAAAATTAAACTCTCAAAAGTACAAAAATAATATATAATAATAAATAAATAAAAACATAGAAAATAATATAGAGTAAATCGGTTGGGAAAACATAGAAAACAAACATATGATACATCTTTTTTTCAAAATAAGAATATATCTATAAATATAAAAGTAAATATTATATTTTTCAAAAAGAATAGAAAAAGTAAATCTAATATATAGTAAACTACGTTCTCTATGATTGGACAATATATATTACAAAAATATAAAAAGTAAAATATAGAAAGGTGTAGTTAAACTGTCTTCTACTAAAACAGACGACGATTTGGAAAAACATATTCGTGAAACAACACACTCATTAATAGAGACAGTATCAATCACTTTATATAACACAATTTATACACATTCTTCTTTTATGAATTACAAAAATATGGCAACTAAAAGAAAAAACTCAACAGACAATGAGTCAATCCTATTTGCATTGCCAGAAGATATATTGCTCAAGATTGTTTTATTCTCTGGTAGCTCTTCTTTATCTGCACATTTAAACATTTGTTCCACAATCAAGAAGATGAAGCAAATATGTGATGATTATTACATTATCTCCCATATTTCACTTGCGGAAGTGAGATTCAATCCTTACTGGCCTGAGTTAGAGCAAGGATTTAAAATGTATAGAAAATTATGCAAGAACAGAAATCCCAAAGCATTATATCGTCTAGGCGTTTTCTGGTTTTTAAATGAGAATAGAAAGGATCTAGGACTTGAGCTACTTCGTGAGGCTGGAATGGTCAATCACATTGATAGAAAGCACCTTTACGGAATCCTTCTACTTCATCTTGGTTGTAAAAGTAAAAACGAAGGTATCAAAATCATGTCATAACATATAAAATCATTGTTGTCAAAAACAGTGCAGGTGTTCTTTGATTTTGATCATAGGATCGAAACAATCATCTCGCTGCGATGCCATCACATTATAAGAAGTTTGAAGGAAGCTTATGTCCCAGATAAGTGTGTTTATGACGGGAAAACAAAGAAATTTTATAAGGTCGAGAATCTGTGGCATGAATTTGGTTCAAATAACGATATAGTGAATAAAAATATGTGTCATAGTTGTTTCTGGTACTGTATTGAGAGAAATTCTTTAAGTGGATGGAATTTTTATCATATAATTAATTTATGAATGCTAAACAGTTACTCTTTGTTATCCCTTTTAATTTACATAAACAATTTGTAGAAAATTATTAATACAAATAAAAATTTAAGTTTTATTATGGTTCAAACTTGTATTGCATACTTCAGCACCCATTCACCAACTCTCGTTTCTAATTAGTTTCCTTTTTTGTTCTTTTTTTTAATGCTTAAAATAATTTCTTTCCAGTAATACAAATAGAATACATCTGAATAAGTTATATCATAAAATTATAATAAATATATTGATTTGATTAATATGTTAAATTCAAAATTTTTATGACTGTGATAATGCTACTTGGTCAATAAAAAAAGATTCTCTACTCCTATCAACACCTAGGAAATTGCAAATCACCATTACTTAGTTGAACCAAAATCTCTTCGATATACTAAATTTTGATTTCTGTAAAAAGTAAAAACAATTAATAAGTTTTATAAACTATTAAAATAATAAGAAATAGAAATAATGAAAAACATTTTCAAACAAAAATAAACTCTCGCAGAGTAAACTAACAAAAAAACAATAACAAAATTTGCTATTTAGAAATCAGAAAGCATTTCATATAGAAATAAACAAAATAAGGTGTAACAATACAAAGTAGGATTTCACAATATTAACAATTTATTAGAAATGAAATAAAGAAAAAAAACTAATTTCGTATATTATACAAAGAAATGTTAACATAATGATAAAAACCAATTTCTCAAACCCAAAAATATATCACATAGTTTTGGAGAAAATAATGATATGCAAACCAAGAAAGCGTGCATGATATGTTTCTGGAATTACACTGTAAAAAATACTCAGAGGATATATATTTAATTATAACTTCAACATAATTTTGTATTGACTAATAGTTCATGTCATATTTGTTTTTCTATAGTCTAATATTAAATTTTAATGATATTGTATTTAAATATTTCAACATGTTTGTTATTAATAATCAATGTTAATTTTAATAATTTATTTTTCTGAAAACAAATATATGGAATATGTTGATTTGATTTTTGTTTAATATACTATTGATTAAACTAAAATCATCATTAAGGCATTCAAATAAGTAAAATACCAGTATACTTAATTAATTTTATTCATGTTTTGAGAAATAAAGCTTAACAAAATATACATATCAATAAATAATTTTAAAAAAAACATCTAAAAATAATATCCGTGAAGTAAAAGTTTAAATTGGAAATCCCATAAACAAAGTTTGCACGCAAACGACGAATTCATATTATAAACGGCACGATATCTCAGAAATATAATGTTGTCCACTATGAATTCTGTGGTCTTATCATCACACATACATTGCTTGACATAAGATACATTCAAGTCTATAATTGTTGAATTTCTGCAATGGCTAAGATGACTGCTGATACATCTACAAACAATTTCAAAGCTATCTAATGTTTCAGACATCAACAGCATAATTAAAGAAGATAGATGCAAAAATATAATGTAAATATATGCAAAGATATAATGTTATGCCTAAGAGATGAAATTCAAAATATGGAATCTAACAATGTATATTTAAACATATATATATAAGAATAGTAAACATTATATTAAAAGTGTAATAATTGCAAATTATTTTATAAAACAAAAATGTTATTAGAAACAAAAAAACTAAAAAACCAATAGTCATGTATCTATGAAATAAAATTAATAATATGAATCAATAATAAGGACCGTAGATTCTATACCCATTCATCAAACGATCAACAACGTCATCGCATAAACATATCTTACATGCAAAACAGGTTTTCATGTCACCATGAGAAAGATGTTGAAGTAAAGATTGTTGTAAATATGTAGCAATTCAGTAGTCTTACCATCACAGTTATAAATACCTTTATATATGATACCATCAATTGGTTAAGGTCTCGTAGAGCAGTTGGACATAAACATTGTCCAACTCGCATCCGAACTTTTTCAAGAGCTTCATTAGTTTCAGACAACATAGGCATGATATAAAAAGACAGCAATTTGAAACCTTTAGGTCTTGAAGAACCTACAAGACATATAAGAATGATACCATAGAGATACATGACATAAATAAAACCTTTCTCAGGTGCTTCCCGTAACAATTTGAAACCTGCATCTTTAAATCCATCATACAAATAATTAACTATTTTCAACCTAAAAAGACCTTCTGGATTTCCACAGGTGCATAACTTGTCATATATTTTGTAATAATAAGAAGGATGGCGCAAAACTGGATCGAACCATACTTCACGAAAAGAAAGACGGGAAAGAATATGGCGGGTGCAACATATTGAATGAAACTTCTTACATACAAAACTAAGATTATGAAAAGAAAATAAAGATCACCATGCAAATACATTAGAGACATTCTTTGATTAGGAGTTTTTTTAGTTGAACATTCCATGTTGCACATGAATTAAAATATTGAATCTTAGAAACCATACTTATAAGCAATGATTTAGGGTTTATCATACTTATAAGCAATGATTTAGGGTTTTGCCATTTTAAAAATATATATATCGCAAAAAATATTTCAGTATACTATTGATAAATTTCCATATTTATTTTATTTTTTCTATATTTTTATAAACTGAAAGAGTAAAGAAATGGATATTTTTGGGATCCCGTCAAATTAAATAAAATAAATATTTATTTCGATAAGTTAAGAGATATTTAATAGAATATGTTTTACACAAAATTTCTACATGTTTATTGCAACGGCTAAAAACAAATAATCATTTTATTATATAAATAAAAATAAATTTAAAAAAAAACTATAATGAAAGAAAATTATTAATGTTGTGAACCTCAAAAAAAAAAAAAAACAAAAAAAAAATATAATGTTGCTCTGGACTTTGTACCCGAGTAGGAGGAGTCTAACTTGGTGACCCCATAAACAAATATGACAAACAGAATATGTACTAATGTCATTATCTGCACCATAACGATGCCAAAAATCGTTGAACCTGACAAACCTGGTAGTTTAACCATCACAAAGTCAATTATCTTTCTTATAAGATAGTTTCAACTCTGAACACACACCAGATAAGTTAGGCCTAAGATAGTTGTCAATTCAAAAACGAAGTTTATCAAGGTACTCTAGGGTTTGGGACATTCGGGGCATAATAAAGTAAGAAAAAAATTTTAAGTCTCTTGTTCTAAATTCAGCTCCACAACATAAGAGAATAAGACCATAAATATACATGGCCTCATGAAAATCACCTCGAGCAACTCCGCTAAGAAATATAAGACCTTCCTCTTTACGTCGGTCATAAAAAAAGTATTATTCCTACCCGATACAAAGCCTCACGATTACTAAGTTGGCATAACCAGTTATATCTTCTGTAGAATTGCAAAGGACCAAAGAAAAATGGATAAACCTCTTCTTGATAGAGAGATAGTCGTTTAAGAACATAACTTTCCGCACAAATAGCCTTAAACTTCTTCGACACTAACCCAAGAATAATAATAGTTTTGATGTAAAAGGAAGCACAATAAGATACTATGGAAGTCATAATATCATCAGGTAAAACCATGATAGTAGACATGATATATGACCAAGAAAAAAAACACACACAATAATATATAAACAAATAAAAGTATGTATATTTATAAGAAAGAAATACACAAAGCTTATTTCTTTGAGAGTTGAAGGAAAATTTATCGGAATACAATGATTATATTGTTACATAAATGAGCTATATCTAAATATATGTTGGCTAATCATTTTTTTTTTGCGAGTATCTATTTTCACATATATGCCAATATTGAATATTACGAACAATACTCATGAGATATGATTTTGGGAAACAATCCATATTAGTCGAAACCAATTTAATGTTATAAGATTTTTAAACAAGAAAACAAATATCATTAAGCTTCAACCAAATTTATATCATCGATAACCATTTCATTATTTTTCCTTAAATATTCCAAACATATATATATTTTGAAATTATACTTATGAAATTCAAAAGTAACAAATATTGAAACTGAATATTTGTATTCCCGAAAAATAAGTTCGGTTAGTATCTTTCTAATTGTTTTTTTTTAAATATGGTATATACATCTTATATCATATTAATAAATATATATATTGTAGAGACGATAAATACAAAACTCAATAAACATCTTCATATTGTGCTATACATTCAACAACTATATCTCTCTACTTTTCTCAGTTTAATCCCATGTATTCTTTTTTTATGTCTTTACCTGATGATTTTTTAATAAAAATTACATCATGTTGTGCTCCAAATTCTCTAAATAATATTCGTAACCTTAGATGCATTTGCAAGAAATTTCATGCATTGTTAGACCAAACTCATGTTCTCTTCAGACTTTCTTTAGAAAAATTAGAATTCGATCCAAGAGCTTCCCATCTGTTGATACAAAACATATAAGAACTTATACGATCATGGGAATCTTGAAGCTCTTTATAGCTTGGAAATATTTTACTATTTCCATGGAAATGACACACAAAGGTTTGAGATTGTTAAAAGAAGCTTCTGAAGAAGGTTTTCTCGATGCAATTTATCTATATGGTGTGACTCTTACATGTCTTGGAAGATCATCAACAGAAAAAGGTCATCAACTATTGTCTACATTTATTAAACCTATGTTGTCAGAAACATTTTCAAATCTTCGCAAAATTCGTGGACGTGTGCAACGCTATTTGAATTTGATCAATCCATTGATTTTTAAAGAGTTGATGAAATCATACGTTTATCGCGGTTGGGACTTACATGGTAAACCAATAAATGAGGGAGAATATGACATTAAAATGTCTTAGGCATGTAAGCTCTGTATATGGGATTTTGAAGTCTATTGTGTGATAGATAAAAGCTACTTGTTCGTTGAAAATTTCTGGTAAACATCATGTGATTTTAATTCATTATTTTTATCGTTCTTTTATTTTTTTTAATATGGAATATTTACCTATGTTTTATGTTATTCAGTTCTTATTCATATTTCAAATAAAATTTATATTATGTTACTGATATGATATATATTATTATCGTTTATATATATAATAGCAACAAAATATTACATGATACATACATTCTGAAATTAAAATGCATGTAAAACACACATTTCAAATTCAATACAAACCATAATCATAATAAAAAAGTTTTATAATATAAAAGTAAACATAAAATAATTTTCACCTACCAAATAATATATAAACAAAATGGTAGTTTAATATATGTAAACAACATAGTAATTATAACAAAATCGGATATACAAATCAAATCACATACAATTTGGAAGATTGATATATAAAACATGAATTTGCCAATTGTTCCATATATAAATAAAAAATTATAAATAAAGAAAATATAGTAATTATAAATAAATATAAATAACCATAAATATATAAAAAGTTCATTAAAACCGACGTATGTCTTTTTCTTTTTTTCCTATGTTTTTTTAATATATAGTTCTTATTAATATTTTGAAATAATTTTTCCTATTCATCCAAATATATCAATAAATAAACATTATAAATAATTGAAATAAAAAAAAATACTAATTAGTAAATAAAGTAATAATATAACACAAATTAAACAGATAATTAAAATGTGTTAAAAAATTAAGCAATAAAATTATAAAATTACATAGATAGATGGGAGTAAGAAAAGAAGTAACACATAACAAAAGATATCTACCTAATACAAAACTCTAAAATAAAGTAATACACCTTCATCAAGAAGCCGGATAGTCGATCTCCCTATAGTGGGAGTCAAATATCAGAACTCTAAAACGTGAATTTCCTTTATACTCGAAACGGAGAAGGTACCCTAAAGCGATGGAATGAGTTTCTAAAAACTCACTCAAACAACCTTCAAACCAAATCTCATCACCAAGATGTGTCACTCCAATAATAGTTGTGTATCCCGATGGAGTCTCAAGGGTTATCTGATCGTCCAATTCGAGACCTAAAGCAAAAAAATTATTCAGGGACTAACTGCGAACATGCAATACCATGAATTTTGAAACCAAATGAGTATTTGAGGACTAAATATATTGCAATCAACAGAAAAATTTAGTTCAAACAACAAAAAAAAGAAAAAAAAAAAGGTAAGATTGGATTACCATGACCCCGATTTTGAAGGTTTCCTCTATAATAGGTTTCAATAATTTTTCAGAATTTCCGACATGACCAATATTTGGGAGTCTATGCATATTGTTCTGCCTTGAGTTCAAATTTTTTTATGGGAAAGCTTATTTGATTTTGAGTTGTAAGATAAATGAAAGGATATGTTGTAGTATAATGAAGGTAAATGATTCTTATCTTTAACCAAAAGAAATATTGTGGGACAACCTTTTAGATTTTCAAAAAAAAATTTAAGATTCCAAAGTTCTTTAAGTGTACTGTATATAAAATTTGAAAATAATTATGAAAACATATTTAATATTTAATAAATAATTCAAAACTTTGGTTAAAGTTGGGCTTTAGACCATAAATATTCCAATTTGATAGCTTATAATTTAAAATTATAAAAGTGATCTAACACAATTATTTGATTTCCAACAAAATATGCATACACAATAGTTCGCAAACGAAAAAAGATATAAAGATAATGGTATAATACGTTTTTTACTAAAATAAATAGGATTCAGATAATGAAATGATAATAACAATATATAAATAAAATTACACTATTAAATTTTTTTTAAATAACAGAAAAAAGTGAATAAGTGAATTTTGATAAGAGAAAAACCGAATAATAAGATGAGAAGCTACGAAACTATGTCTATTTGATAGAATGAAACATAATAGTCAGCATGGAATAAAACAATAAACAAAGTATATCTATTTATAAGAAAAAAAACTAAAAAATATATTTAACGTTTAATAGTAATTTAAAATTTAATATACTACATAATTAATATTGTTGAAAATAATAGTTGAAAACATGATGCCAAATAAGCAATCAAATAATATTAAGATTGGACCAAATAAGAAATTAAATTTTTTAAAAAATGAGAAAAAACTAAGTTAAAAAAAAAGAAACTAAGCAAAGGTGTCCAATGAACTAAAAATAGAAACAACGATACTATCACTTGCGACGTTTGTAAACAGTTTTCTGAGCGATAGGAGAAGCAGTTTCATCTTCTATTCCTTCTCTGAAAAGAGTAGTTGACGGAAACTCGACCACCTTTATGTCAGCATGAAGTTTCTTATTCGACGAAGACTTATCATCATCGATTCCTTCTGGATCAGATCGCTTAGATGAAGGTGTGGAAAATAATGAACCACCAATATTAGAACTCTCACCACTATTGGATATTGCAGGAATAATATTTACGAAAAATGATAATACATAATTAAAAATTAAGAAATACCAATGCGTGGTACAAAATTATAAAAATATAGATTAGACAAAACACTTACTTGATCACTTGAAGTAGATGGAAGATCAGTGAGTTCACTTGCAATCTTACCATCCGACCAAACTTTAGCTATTTTGAAAGTGTCATTTCTCAAACCAATGTTATCTTTCTTAACAACAACTCCAAACTGAAATGTCTTTCCCTTTAGATTGGTGAGTGCAACTGGTAATTTTTCTCCGCTTTCAATCTACTTAAATACACAACAAATAATAATTAAAATAAAACAATTACAATACTCGTACCAACATATTTAAAGGAAAAACAAATTATTATATAAAAACAAATTATCAAACAATACACATTTGGTCTCACCGGTGGAATCAATAATTTTAAGATGAAGATTAAACCTGAACACAAGTAAATAATTTAATGCATTATACAATTCAGTTGTATGACATAAATATACTAATAGATCAAAAACACACCTTGGAGACACGTTTTTGGTGAAGTTTTTACATGTTTCACACTAGAAATTAGCCTGGGGTTTAGTTGATACACCCTTGATCTTGATAGGAGTATCAGGAAATGCTTTCCTATTACACTTCGTACATCTAAAATAATACCAACCTCAATCGGTATCGATTCCATAAATTATACACAACAAACGACAATGGCCAACCTCAAGACAAATACAAAAAAAGAAAAATCCATAATAGATATTAAAACGATATATAGTTAGCAAACAAAAACCGGAAAAAGGTTATCATTACCTCAAATGTTGCAAGTAATTCCGAGATGGAAAGCATTGGATATTCAAGCCAAAGTTCATCATCGGATACTTTAGGTACGATTATTTTAGAACTCTTCATGATGATTCTTACTCCATCGGCGACCAAACTAAAAAAAATAGGAGAAATCAATGAACATCAAATTAAAATATTAAAGTCCATAATAAAAAAATGTTTAAAAAGAAGAGTACTATAGTAACGTATAATAAATAAATAATACTCTTTGAAAGCTTCGATTTTCGCAACTGCGGGTCGAAAACAATAACAGATGTGTTGAAAGAGTTACTAATACTCCTAACATCTGTACAGAAAAATAAATAAATTAAGTTCAAAACTGAAAAATAGTTTGTAATAAAAATTTTAAATATAAATAATTATCATTCAAACTTGCATTTAAATAATAATAAAAATTATATTATGAACACATATACCATTCCAAACATGCAGTTTGGCAAACCGAATTGGAAAATAAACCAACCCATCAACAGACCGCAATACAATGTCATTGAATCATCTAGCATAAGAACCCCAAAGAGAACATTGTAGACGGTTATCATTGTTTAAATAAAATTAGATATACAAAATAAATAAAATTATATATATATATATAAAAGAATAAAAACTAAATGAACTTAAAAACAAATTAAAAAATAATAATTTCAAAAAAATAAAATAAACTACAAAAGCTTACTTATGGTCTCTTGGATATGAACTCAACTTTCTTTGTTAGTATCCCACAGACATGAAATTCTTGAACCTCATTTACACTAACGATCTGTTCAAAAACATATGTATACAAAACAAACAAATAAATAAAATACGTAAAACAAATATGTTTGGAACTAATATTGGAAAATTATTACCGGGTAAGACATTGAGATCATAAGCCCCGTTGAGAATACCATCGAACGTGGATAATGAGATGAAATTGTCGTTAACAACAAGATCACATGGAGTAACACCAATTATGTTCAGAAAGACAATTTTGAAAGACAACGACGATATCCTGTAAAGACTATTGTCTTTAGAAACATGGAAGTTATGCATTATCTTCCATTGGCCAGGTTTGATAGAATGATTGAACTTCCGAACATGTTCTTTTTTAATCGTGGCACATAGTTTCGAACCCTTACAAACAAAATAACGAATAAAAATTTAACATATCATACAAAAATAATAGCATGTAAAAAAAATATGATAGAAACTATTAAATAAAAAGTAAACTTATTGTTTCGTCTGCGAGGATCATCTCTATAGATTTACCGGACATTTTTCCATATTGTGACCACGTATGCAAGATCTTGCATCTGATTCTCCAAGGGTTGTTTTGGTTTGTTTTGATATCCTTGAAGAGAGTGAAATCATAGACCTTGGCTAAAGCAGAAGACATGATGCGATTAACGTATAAGAAATGAATAAATTTGAGTTGAGGATGAGATGAAAAAAATAGAATGCGATTAGGGTATTATATAGTAACGCTTAGGTATAAATCCGACCTAATATAGATAAAACCAAATCTGACCAATATATTCTCCTGATTCAAATATTAATTCTTTTAAGAGTGTAGATTAAGTTAAGATATTTTGTTTATGGAATAGATACAGAAGAATTCTCATATAATTTGGAAAAAAATATTAAAAGTGTGATGATATTTTGAATTAGAAGGTTGTGATCCACATAAAATGAAGAATATTTTTGTATTTAATTATAAATTAATGATAATGTTGAGAATATGGTGGAAAATATTACGATCGGAATAAATATTCCATATACAAAAAATAAGGATATTTAATACAAAAAGTTAATTTAAGGAAATGTTTATCGTCTTCTACATTGTGTCATCGTCTACAACATCAAAACATGGGCTCCAACGTCGAAAAAGTTGAAAGTTGCCGGAAAAATTATAAAAATATATAGTTAGGTTAAATGGAACAAAATAAATTTTGTAATTTTTTCTATGTGATGGGGTGAGGCATGATTTGATTTTAGATGATTTTTTGTGTTTTTCCGATCTGTCATTAGAGAGTTATGAGTGATTAGAAGAGGTTTTGCTATATTCCGCAAATAAAAATAGTTAAATTGCATAAGAGAATTTTTGACTGATTAAAAAAAAGGACGGTCATGATTAAAAATGGAAACAGACTGTCGAGATCTGCACATGAAAACTATAAGTTAAATTTAACCTAAATTTTTTACCTCTTTGCCCTTCTGCATTTATTGTGAAATTTTTTTCTCTAAAGAGAAATTCTCCTATTAGTTCTTTCTCAAGGGGCAAATTGAAGAAGTTCTCAAATTATACTCCCGGTTTAATACGTGCTTCAATCCCAAACTTCTCTTACTTGGGCTCAACATGGGCCTCATGTTAATCCTCAAACTTTTTTTTAGAAGGTCGGATACATACTCTGATATCAACATGAAACCTAGTTAGATTATGCGTCCTTATAGAACAGTTAATCAAACATTTACTGTGAATAAAGCCAAAAATATAACGGAGATATCACATCACCACTAAAGTCACCATACAATCTGATTTTCACCCAATACGTGAAATACATTCCTACCAAAAGCTTATGAATCTCGATAACAGCTATTGGCCCACATTAGAGGCTTAAACTTTGTTTATATTTTGTCAAAGCCCAATTTTTAGATTAAATGTTGTTTTTAAATGTTTTCCAAAAAGATATAGAGGGTGCGTAGAGTTTTTATGAATCAACATCTGATCTGTAAATTAAAATCTACATTTTAAATTCTTTTTAAAATTTTTTTATTATATGTGATGGAGAAAAATCAAATATTTCATCCTAATTACTAGTCTGAAAAAATAGAATACACATAAATTAAAATAACAATTATAAACTAATTCTCTTTTGCAGCAAATCACTGTGTATCGTCGATTTCTTTTTCCGACGACTGGAGCACACCACTTCCAAAAAAAGAATCCGTTTATGTCTCTTCATCTATTTCGGTCTCTTACCGTCATCAAACACTAACACAACATAAAGCTTGAGTTAGGCTTCCTCTGCCTATCTTTGCCAGTTGCATCTCCGCTCGTGCACGCCGGTATTGTTGCGGTTCTACAGTGGTGGGTATCCTCCCTCATCGCGCGAGGACATCAACGAGAGAAGAAGATCCAGCAAAAGTGGCTTTGTCTAAGAAGCAGGTCTGACACCTCTTTCAGCCATACTCGTCATAGGATAGTGCTGCGTGGCTCCAAGTTTTGCTGAGGTTCGTTGTCAGAGCAGCTGCTGTCATCTCCACCATCTAGTGCATCATCATTTCTGGGGTCTTCTTCGCCAGAAATATCAACGCTTTCTAGGGTTTTTTTTTTTCTTCCTTTATTCTTAAGTTTGGTTGCTTCTTGATTTTGGTTTAGCTAGAGGACGGCTAAATGTAGGGTTTAAATAGTTTAGGTTGTGGGTTTATGTAGTTTAGGTGAGTTCCGGTATTAGGGTTTGGGCGGGTAGCTGTCAATTTTGGATTTGTTGGTTGTGTTGGCTCAGTGTTTCTAATGTTATTTTTTTTATTTGCGAATCTGATTATTAGCAGCAAAAGACTAAGTTCGAAATTTTTGTTTCTCTTAAAAGGTTTAGTATCGGAGGCGCTTTCATGGAATAATGTACGATACATTTTGAAAAAGTTGTAGGCGTCACTAAATTTGAATATTAGGGCTATTTCTAGACCGGACCGCTCGTGGCAATCTCTTTTGCAGTTTCTTTAGAATTTAGTGTTGGTGTTCCTTCAACTTTGTTTTTTTTGTTCCATTCGCTACTCTGTGTTTTCATAGTTTGTAGTTTTTTTTCTTTTTAGCGAATTTTGTAGTTTTTTATTTACTTTGTCTTTTTCTTGTTCTTGTAATTTTATCAAAAATTAAAAATGATATATTAGTTTAACATTTTTACCCAAAAGAAAAACAGTTATAAAACAAAAGAGACAAATGCTCTAAATGGTAAATGAGGAATTGGAAAATTTATCAATTCCACGACATTTTTCATTCCTCAGTTACCTTCAACTTTAATTACAATTCCACTCACTTTTAGTTTATTTATTAATATTTTAAAGTAATATCTAATAGGTTTGAGATTCTTTATTAAATAATTGATTAGTTTCTATTACTTTCACAATTCCACGAGTTTTCTAATTACATATTTAATATTTAATAGTTTAAATTAAGTATTGTAACCTCTAAGGATTATATCTAATAAACAAAATATATTAATAAATAATTTCTCAACAAAATCTATTCAAATTTATAATTGTAATTTTAAATATTTTAATATAAATTTTAAATAAAAATAATAATTGTTAGGTATATTATTATATTTTAGATTTTTTATATCTATTCGGTTTTCCGTTTGGATTCGAATTCATATTTAATTTTTTGGGTATATAAATTTGGTATCAACTATTCGATTTCTCTTCAATATAGAAGGTAAATTAAAAAAGTTTTATAATGATTTTGACTATGAATTAAGTTTTATTGATCTAATTGTTAAACTACATGTAGTTATTACCATATAATTTTAACTTATTCGAAAAAAATTTAGCTAAATTTAACATTCAACAAAATTTGATAATTACCATTTAGAGAATTGTAAAATTAAACACGTGTATCTTCAAGAAATTTCTTAGGGGTTATAATATTCAAACGACCAATCTCTTAATTGTTCTACTTTTTCGTTTTGTTTTAACTTTTGCGCTTTGAATGGTCAAGCAAACATGGACTAGCAACAGTTAATGGTGAGCTACTTTAGTTTTTTTCTATATTTAATTATTTAATAATTGGCAAAACAAAAGGTTTCAATACTCAACCTAGGAGAATCATTATCAACCACGTCTGCGCCATGTTCCCTTCTACAAGTATTAAAATTTTGACCAAATTTCTAACCACATATATGAATTTTATTTAATTACTCACGTCCAAAATCAAATCATTTACAACATAGATACACTTTCCATTACTGTTCTCATGAAGACTTTTAATTATTTCGCCAAAATTTCTTAATTCATTGTTATGTAGAATTGAAGGAATACTTGATTCAAACTAGTTCCTCCGCTTTACACGTGTAATTAGTCAAAAAAAAAACTTGTATATACAATATTTGAAAAAGACTTGTCTACATAAAAAACCCAATCTATTAAAATAATTATTAAAGAAACTTTTTATATGCATTTTATCAAAAAAAAAAAAAAACTTTTTATATGCATGAATTCAAACATAGTAGACTTTGATTGATCAATTCATTAAAGGTAATGGGGTATATCTTTACCATATACACGGATTAAATGACGTACGACAAAAGGAAAAATAGTAAAACCATATGACGTTTTTTAGAAAAAAAAAGGAAGAAAAAAATGTACCGATAATATGATGTCATTAATTAGAAAATTATTTATGAGAAAATCTTCCACTAACCAATGAAATATTATTCTAACTTGGTACGTCGGTGCATGCATCATAATTTAATCTATAGTTCAATAGATCGTGAAAAGCAAATCTACTAAGTAATTAATATGCTAACTGTTAAACTCGAGCTGAGTTTAGCTTTTTAATTTCGTCCAATTTTAATGTAAAGAAAGAAAGAACATCGATGAATTTTACGAGTTCGGATCTCAAAGAGATCCTACGTCTCGTTGGAGTTTTAACTCTGGAATCTACTATCTTCTTCTGCTTTATCTTTAGCTCAAATTGAGCTTGATTACAGAGCTTATCGGTCACTCCCTTGTTCCCTTTACAAACTCAATACAATCCCAATCTCTCATGCCTGTGTCTCTCTCTCTTAAAACCCAGAAAGAAAACAACAAGAGATTGAAGAAGAATCACTCCGTTACTTCCCGTAACTACTTGAATCTCCACGCACAGCTTTCTGTTACGCGTAAGGAAGAAGAAGATGAGCAACAACACTTTATTCAATCTTGAGTCAACGTCCTCGCTTCAACGCTCATGATTGATACACGTGGCAGAAGATTAGTGTCACTAAAACTGATTCGGATCCTTCTCTTGGATCTTATCCGAACCTGCTTCTTAAACCCGAAGCTTTTAAATAACTTGAAGCTTCATTTGAATTGCTTGAATCTTCATTATAATCCTTTGGTTAGATGACTATTATTCTTCAAATCTCCACCTTAGTCATTAACCTTTCCCCAATACGCTGGTGGATCTTTGCTCCTTGACCGCTTCATTGCTTTGTTACTCGAAGCATTTGAAGTGCTTCTTGTAACTTTTGGACTGGAATGATTTTGGTGAGTATGTCTGATGGGTTGTAGTCTGTTGAGATCTTCTGAACTTCTAAGACTCCATAATTGATGTAATCTCTTATGAAATGATACTTTACAGCAACATGCTTGGTCCTTTCATGGTGAACTGCATTCTTCCCTAAAGAAATTGCACTTTGAGAGTCACAGTGAATCCGAACTAAGCTTTGAGGAAAACCAAACTCTTCAGCTATTCCTTTCAGCCATAATGCTTCCCTTCCTGCGTCTGAGAGAGCCACATACTCAGCCTATGTGGTTGAGAGGGCAACAACCTTTTGCAGCCTTGACTTCCAACTTATTGTATTTCCTCATGCAGTGAAAACAATACCAGAAATAGACTTTCTATTGTCTAAGTCAGCAGCATAATCGGAATCACAATAACCTTCAATCTCAAATACACCATCATTCCTGTAACTTAAACATGTTGAGATTGAACCCTTTATGTATCTAAGTAGCCATTTTACTGCCTGCCAGTGATCTTTCAATGGCTTACTCATGAATCGACATATCAAGCCCACTGGATAGGCTAAGTCTGGCCTTGTACATACCATGGAATACATGATACTCCCAACTGCGCTTTGATAAGGGATGGCCTTCATAACATCTTGTTGATCATTTGCTTCTCTGTCAGTGGCTGATCTGAGTTTGAAGTGAGCTCCTAATGGAGTTAAGACTTCTTTTGATTGATCCATCTTGAAGTTTTCGAGTACTTTGTGGAGATAGCTCTACTGGGAGATGTTTAGAGTCCATGCTGATATGTTCCTTGATATCTCCATCCCTAGTATCTTTTTAGCTTCACCTAAGTCCTTCATCTCAAACTCAGAACTCAAAAGAGACTTTAGCTTATTTATCTCAGCCTTGTTAGAAGAAGCAATTAAAATGTCATCAACATATAAGAGTAAATACAGATATGAATCATCATGTAACTTCTTTAAGTATACACAATAATCATATTCACTTCTCTTATAACCTTTTGAAATCATAAAATCATGAAACCTTTTGTTCCATTGCCTTGGTGACTGCTTAAGTCCATATAATGACTTCTTAAGAAGACACACTTTGCCTGGATTTTCCTTATCAATGTATCCTTCTGGTTGCTCCATGACAATGAATTCTTCCAGATTTCTGTGAAGAAAAGATGTCTTCACATCTAGCTGATGCAATTCCATATTAAAATGTGTAACAATAGATAGAAGGTACCTTATTGTTACGTGTTTAACGACTGGAACAAAGATCTCATTGTAATCTATTCCCTCCCTTTGTGAATAACCTTTCGCTACGAGCCGTGCTTTATATTGTGGTTTCTCAACACCTGAAATGCCAGCTTTGCGTTTAAATATCCATTTACAGCCAATTACCTTTTTGTTCTTTGGTCTATCAATGTAAATCCAGGTCTTGTTTTTGTTAAGTGAGTTCATTTCTTCATCAGCTGCTCCAGTCCATTTATCACTATCCGAGTCTTTCATAGCCTCATCAAAACTAGTTGGCTCCCTGTAACATGCATCCTCAGTTACATAACACTCAAAAATAGATAAATTTTCATTTTCAAACTCAGATTCACACTCATAGTCCTGAAATATTTGAGGTGGATTAATTTGTCTTCGAGTTCTGTCTCTTGCTATGTTGTACTCAGAATTTTCTTCTTCTTGATCTTCTGTTTCCACTTCTCCTTCTGTTTGATTTTCTTCAGCTTGGTCATTAGAAAACTCATTGCCAGCTCCACCTTGAGTTGTTTCTTCTGTACTTTGTTTATCTAATAGACCTATATCAAAAACAATCTCATTAGTTGCAAAGGATTTATTGTGGGAGATGATACATGCCTTTAAGTCTTTGTACATTGTATCCTCTTTGAATACAATGTTTCTGCTGATGGTGCATTTATCTTCATCGAGAATCCATACTCTAAAGCCTTTAGTCCCTTCTGGATACCCAATGAATATTGCACGTTTTGCTATAGGTTCTAGCTTTCCTTCACTCGTGTGTATGTAAGACAAACAACCAAACCTTCTCAGATTTCCAAGACTTGGCATGACTGAGGTCCACATTTCTTCTGGCACTTTGAAACTCAGAGCTGAAGATGGGGATCTGTTTATCAAATAGACTACAGTTGATGCAGCCTCAGCCCAAAACCTTTTATCTAACCCACTTTCACTGAGCATGCTCCTTACTTTGTTCATTATGGTGCGGTTGAGCCTTTCTGCAACTCCATTCTGCTGTGAAGTGTAAGTGCAGGTTCTGTGTCTTACAATGCCGTGTTCTTTGCAATGTTTATCAAACAGTTGATTGCAGAATTCTAGTCCATTGTCAGTCCTCAGCTTCTTTAACTTCCTTTCTGACTGAACCTCGACCATGTTCTTCCATTCGACAAAATTCTTAAAGACCTCATCCTTGTGTTTCAAAAAATATATCCAAACCTTTCTTGTGAAGTCATCTGTGAATGTTAAGAAGAACTGGCACTTACCAATGCTGTGAGGTACATTAGGGGATCCCCAAAGATCTGAATGAACATAGTCGAGTTTATCTTTTGTGACATGAAGAGTTGGTTCAAAACTGATCTTATGTGTTTTTCCTATGACACAGTGTTCACAAAATCCAATGTCTGACACTTTATGATCCTTGAAGCATCCTTTCTGGTTCAATACTTGAAGCCCTTTCTGACCAATATGACCAAACCGGTTGTGCCATAATCTCGTGTCATCTATCCCCTGTTGTTTGTCTTTTGAATGTGCTCTGTTTGTTTTCTTTTCTGCAGCCACATTACTGCATTCATTCACAGTCTTATCTAAGATGTTAGCACTAGCAAGTAATGTATAGAGAGTGTTAATTCTCTGCCCTTTCATGACCACCATACAACCTTTTAATACTTTCAAGATTCCTCCACCTCCCTTGAAACTACAATCTTTTTCCTCTAAGGTTCCAAGAGAAACCATGTTTCTTCCAATTTGAGGCATGTATCTAACCTCATGTAATACGAATGTTGTGTTGTCTTGATTTGTTAATCGTATGGAACCAATGCCTTGAACATCCGAGAGTGTGTCATTCGCCATTCTTACTTTTCCTCATGTAACTTTCTTAAAGTTGATGAACAAATCCCTTCTCGGTGTCATATGGAATGAACACCCTGTGCCCATGATCCATTCTTCTCTGTTGATTTCTCCTTGTGATAAGTTCACTTCTACTGCTACTAATCCCATCAAATCTTTTGCATCATCGCGAGCCAAAGACGATTCACCTCTGTTTTGTTGTTGTTGAGAATTGTTCTTATTCCTTTCCAACCACTTGTAGCATAGTTTCTTGTAATGACCAACCTTACCACAAATCCAACATTCACCTTTGCCTTTATCTCTGGACTTAGATCTCCCTTTACTCTTCGATCTTGATGAGCCAGATTTGTTGTCGTTTCCTCTTGATTTTGTTCTTCCTCTAACGAATAATCCTTCGCCATTTGTTTTGTAATTCTGTCCACTTCTCCTCAGCTTCACTTCCTTTGATTTTGCAGCTGTTATAACATCGTCTATGTTCAGTTTATCCTTGATGTAGGTGATTGTTTCCCGTATGTGTTTATACACTTTTGGAAGTGATCTTAGAAGAATGATTGCTTGCATTTCTTCTTCTATTTCGATCTGAAGGTATCTCAGATCTGATACTAGCTTGAGGAAATCGTTGACATTTTGATATATGGTCTTGTTTTCCTGCATTTGAAAAGAATACACTTCCAAGAGGCAATAAATTATGTTGGGTAAAGAAGTGGGAAGATATAACCTATCGAGAGCCTCAATGATTTCGATTGCTGTTGTGTGATTCTCGATCTCTCTCAGTACTTGATCATCGATGTTGAGATAGATGAGACTTATTGCCTTGTCGTCTCGATCGCTTCTTTCTTCCTTGTCTGCAACTATTTTCTTCTTTAGTTGAGCATCTTCTTCTTCTTCATCTGAGAGTAATCTCGGAGAGTACGGTTTCAGCACATCCTTTAATCCCTTGACCGTTAAAGCCGTGATCATTCTTTTCTTCCATAACCCATAATCGACGGTGCCATCGAAGACTGCAATCTTAGTCTCCGAGCTCGATGTCGTCATCTTCAGGTCTTGCAGAGCTTCGCCTTCTCGGATCTTGGAAGGCTCTGATACCAATTTGTTAAACTCGAGCTGAGTTTAGCTCTTTGATTTCGTCAAATTTTAATGTAAAGAAAGAAAGAACATCGATCAATTTTACGAGCTCGGATCTCAAAGAGATCCTACATCTCGCCGGAGTTTTAACTCTGGAATCCACTATCTTCTTCTGCTTTATTTGTAGCTCAAATTGAGCTTGATTACAGAGCTTATCGGTCACTCCCTTGTTCCTTTTACAAACTCAATACAATCCCAATCTCTCACGCTTATGTCTCTCTCTCTTAAAACCCAGAAAGAAAACAACAAGGGATTGAAGAAGAATCACTCCGTTACTTTCCGTAACTACTTGATTCTCCATGCGCAGCTTTCTGTTACGCGTAAGGAAGAAGAAGATGAGCAACAACACTTTATTCAATCTTGAGTCAACGTCCTTGTTTTAACGCTCATGATTGATACACGTGGCAGAAGATTAGTGTCACTAAAACTGATTCGGATCCTTCTCTTGGATCCTATCCGAACTTGCTTCTTAAATCTGAAGCTTTTAATATAAGTTGAAGCTTCATTTGAATTGCTTGAATCTTCATTATAATCCTTTGGTTAGATGACTATTATTCTTCACTAACGCCAGATTATCAATAACTCTTTCCTCTATGGTTTATTAATATTTATTTTCTGATAAACATAATTTATTAAAATATGTTTATCGGATAGATCTGATCCTTATCCATATGCATATGAATTTCTTATATTCCTGACAACTCAGTAAAGTAAAATAAATAATCTCTTAAGACAATTATGGATTAAGAGGTAACATAATTAAGTAATATAATATATGTAAAAATGGTAAATTGTAAAAATGAAGCTTACGTGTCGTCTACGACTAGGCTTCTTAAAACGATGAGCAACGGGCCGCCTCTTCGTCTTTGACTTCATAGTCTGCCATAAATAATTATCTCTATATATTATACACTCAATTTTTAATATGTTTTCACACAAATATCTTATTATACGCACACAATCAAACAAACAAATAAAGAGAAGAAAACATATATTCTCCTTGTTTGGGAATTCTCAGGTTGTAAGAAGATTCGCAACAACGAATATACGAAGAGACTATGGAGGGCTATAACAATGGATCGTTGTATGCTCCATTTTTGTCTCTAAAATCTACAAATTCAAAACCTGCAGAGTTGGATCGATTAGGAGAAGAAGATCATGGATCAAAGATAAGATCATCAGAAGGTTGTTCGAGAAGTGTGGCCGAGTCGACGAAGAAGAAAGGGAAGAAACAAAGGTATGCGTTTCAGACAAGAAGCCAAGTTGATATACTCGATGATGGTTATCGTTGGAGGAAATATGGACAAAAAGCCGTCAAAAACAACAAATTCCCTAGGTAATTTAATTTGTCATTCACTCTCTAGTTTTATTTTTGATTAACTAAGGAGGAGTTCGGGTCGAAACCTAAGCTAACCGTTCAAAAGTCGGATATAACCCATATGTTTAGATATCTGATGGCCAAATAAAAATAGTTAGCAATTTTATTTGAAAAGAATCGGCCTAGACCAACATGTCGACGTCCTCTTTACTTTGTTAATTTAATTTGTTATTCCTAGATCTATTGTTTTTTTATGCAGTATATGTGTATATCAATCTAGATTGATTTTTAAACTAAGATCCATCTTGATTGGAAATAGATATAAAGAGTAGACATTTGAATTGTGCAGGAGTTACTATAGGTGCACATATGGAGGATGCAACGTGAAGAAGCAAGTGCAGAGATTAACAGTGGACCAAGAGGTCGTAGTCACAACTTACGAAGGAGTGCATTCACATCCCATTGAGAAATCCACTGAAAATTTCGAGCACATTCTCACTCAAATGCAAATCTACTCTTCTTTCTAGTTGTTATTCTCTCAATCAATCTTTTACATCTTTGGAGTTATATATAATCCCTGAAAGCTGATGCATGTTGTGAATTATTCATACAACAAATTAGTATAATGTTTCATTTTTTGGGAATGGTCAACTTAGTTTGTATCTTAATCATTTTCATTATGAAATCACCAAGCGAGTATATGGAACCTGATATAATTTAAAATTAAATTCTAACAGCAATAAGTAATTAGATATACAACCAAGTATTGTTTACGTTACTTGAGAGATAATGTTTTGGTGCTGTATATTTAATTGGGTTTTGGAATTCTTGTGCAAAAAACATGTTAATTACGTCATATTGTCCGTTTTACATGTTTTACTCCTTTCTCTTATCTTTTTGATCGTTGATTATCATCTCTCTCACTAATTCGACAAGACATTCCATTTTTCTTTTTCTGTTTTTGTCCTTATTACTGAATGGTCTTACGACCAATTTAAAACCAGTGAACAAACTGATTGATCCTCTGAATTAATCTTACTTCTTTTTTTCCGGCAAATTTTTTTGTCAACTTGTAATATATTGGGCTCGATTTCCCTTTCAGAAGGGCTTAGGACTCTCTACCCCATTTAGAGGCTTTGCTTTGAGGTGTATGGTAGAGCTGTAGTATCGAAATTTCCTTAATCTTCAGGAATATTTCCTTAATTTGAAACTTTCCGGGGCAATAAGTGATCTTATTTCCTTGCGTAAGGAAGAAGCAATTAATATCCCTGGTCTCGACTTAGTTTCGAAGAAGCAATTTGCACCGTCGCAGGAACTTTTGGCTGTTTCTACTGGTTTCGTAATCTATTGTTCGTGTTGATAAGCGGAGTACGGTGTATTGCATCTGTGATACTTTTCCGAAAACACTGAACCTGATTATGGCATCATCTCTTCGAAAAGAACTGGAGAAGATGTCTATTGAAGATGATAAACCATATAAACTGAAGTCTGTACCAAAACATAGTGTGGCAGAGAAGAATGGCTGCAGTATAATGGGAAAGCTCCTGATCCTTGATGTCAGCGGATGTCTGACTTTATTCACGATATGTCGAGACTTTGGAGAACAAATGGAAGATGTCGAGGCTATGCTCTATCGTCTGAGAAGTTTCAGTTTATTTTCGATTCAGAAGCCGATTTGAATGCTGTCTTAAATGCTGGAGTATGGACCTATGAAGACCGGTGTCTGGTTATTGAACGTTGGATTGATGACCAACATGCGGATTACCTGCGATTCTTACCGGTGTGGGTGAGATTACGAGACATAACAGTGGAGTGTTATGGCGTAGATGTTCTAAAAGAGATGACAGGATACTTGGGCCGTGTAATGGAGTTGGCCTTCGACCCTATGAAGCTTCAAAGTAAAGGGTTCATCCGAGCTAAGATTTTGTTTGATAGAACAAAGGCGCTAAAAAACCCTAAGGAATTTGAATTGCCTACTGGAGAAGTTGTGGTGATCAAGTTTGAGTATGAAAGGACTAGGAAGAGATATTATATCTGTCAGAAGCTGACACATGACAAATTACGTTGTCCTCTCAACCCCAATAACTGACATTGTGATGCTACGGTAGGGAATGAGCTGGTATTGCATACTCGTGATACTAAGCTTACCAGAGATACTCCAATAACCGGCAGAATGATGCTACAGTTGGTAAAGGCGTGGCTATGCATACTAACGAGCCTAAAACTAACAAAGATGACCCTCTGGTGGGAGTTTTAACAGCTGATGACATGGGAATTGATGAGCGAACTGGGAACGAAAAATATCGGCGAAAGTTTTGGATGTGATGCAGGTATACCTATTAGTTCAAGACCCCGCTGAGAAGCAAGCCCGAATCATACGCCTTAGAAGACATGTATGGAGTCTAGAAAAGGAACCCCACAGCCAACGCTCGTATCTGAGAATGGAGAAGCCTACAGTGATATCCTCTGACGTTAACAAAGAGAGGGGTCTGGTGTTTGAATTCTCTGGCGAGCTAAGTACCGTGAGTATTGTTGAACATACTCAGTCATTGCCTGCTGCAAGTTCAACAGTGGAGGTACTATTACCGAAGAAGAACAATGTTGCAGGATTGTCTTCTACACAAAATGTAAACAGTGATATTAACCCATCGGTTTTCAAAGTTGACTCTGATGGAGTTGGTTCATCCGAGGTTAATACTTGGTACATCCGAGGTTAATACTTGGTACAACCGATATCGGAAGAGACCAAATAAATGGCGAAGACAACAAAGTAAAAGGAAAACAATGCTGGTCTACTAAGAGAAGCAACGGATAAATACAGAGGAAGATACAGCTCAAAAGAGGAAGGCTGATGTAAAAGAGGATGAAGAAACTTACTCAAAATCTGCAAAGCACAGTACACTTGCAGTGGTTCCCGAGGAGAAAACGCTGCCTCAGTATTGAGTCTTTTGAGTTGGAATTGCCAGGGTTTGGGGAGCAACCTGACAATTCAAACACTTAGGGAAATAAGAAGAGATTTTTTCCCTGATTTTGTGTTCCTCATGGAGACCAAAAACTCCATTTCTTTTGTTTCAAGCATTCAGAATTATTTAGGTTA
Organism: Lepidium didymum; assembly: GCA_963920545.1. Lineage (NCBI taxonomy): Eukaryota > Viridiplantae > Streptophyta > Magnoliopsida > Brassicales > Brassicaceae > Lepidium > Lepidium didymum. The sequence continues at coordinate 4,839,924 of OY986996.1, read as the reverse complement.
TGATAAACTACATCTTGTGGAACCAGATGGATTTAGCGGAGGACTAGCTTTATTGTGGAAATCTTCTTACAATTCAGTTGTATTGTACTCTGACAAGAATATGATTGATATAAAAGTCAGTTTGGGTTCATTGGATTTTTTCATCACATTTGTATATGGAGAGCCAACAAGGTCTCAAAGAAAACGAGTTTGGGACGAGCTGATTGGATTGGGTTGTAATAGGAATGAGGCATGGCTTGTGATTGGGGACCTTAATGAGATTGCTCAAAATTCTGAAAAGATAGGTGGCCCTCCAAGACCTGATGCCTATTTTCTACCATTCTTGAATATGATTGATGATTGTCGCTTGCGTGAACTTCAGTACAACGGGAATATGTTTTCATGGGTTGGAAAACGAAACTACTTGTACATCCAGAGCAGATTTGACAGAGCGCTAGGGAATACCGAATGGTTCCAAGTCTGGCCAAGAGCTCACGCCAATTATATGGAAAGAATCGGGTCTGACCATTACTGATTCTGGTAAGCTTGCTACACGAGGTTACAAAACAAACTGGAAGATAAACGATGGCTCTCTAAACCAGGTGTGCAAGAGATTATATCTAATAGTTGGAATGGTAACAGAGAAGGAAACGATGGCGGCTTATTAGACAGAATTGTGAAGTGTAGAAAATATCTATCTAAATGGAAAAGAAGCTCGGATTGCAATTCAAAAATGAAGATTCAAAGGTTTAAATCGCAGCTCGAGAAGGAAGGAAAAAAGGCGCAGCCCGTAAATACAGATGAGCTCTTAGAAGGTTTTCAAGCACAAGTAACAAACGAGATTAATCAAGACCTTATAAAGGAGGTTACGAATGATGAGATTAGATATGCAGCTTTCGGAATTCAGAGTCATAAGTCTCCTGGAGCAGATGGCATGACTGGTACATTTTTCCAAAAATATTAGGACGTTGTGGGAGATCAAGTCATCAAAGTGGTGAACCTCTTTTAGCAAAACCAGTTGCCAAGAGATTGGAACTACACCCAAATCTGTTTGATTCCTAAAGTTCCAAATCCAAAGCATATGACCGACCTTAGGTCTATTAGCCTTTGCTCTGTGGCTTGTAAGATAGTGTCTCGGGTTTTAAGCAATAGGCTTAAACGATACTGGACCTGGTATCAGAAATGCAGGGAGCATTTGTGGCGGGTAGACTCATATCCGATAACATCTTGATAGCCCATGAGCTAATTTATTCTCTCAAAACCAACCAACGGTGCAACAATGGCTTTATGGCCATCAAGACAGATATGTCTAAAGCATATGACCGGATTTAATGGTCTTTTCTAGAAATTCTTTTCACGAAGATGGGTTTTCATGAAAGATGGGTGAAATGGCTTATGGAATGTATAAGCATTGTGTCATATTCAGTGTTGCTAAACGGATAGTCGCATGATTAATTAAACCAGAGAGAGGTTTACGACAAGGTGATCCATTGTCTCTGTTTCTCTTCATGTTATGTGCTGAGGCATTGATATATGTAATGGGGAAAAGCTGAAGCAGAGGGTCGAATATCTAGTCTACACATTGCAAAGGAAAGTCCCTCAGTACAGCAGCTACTTTTAGCAGACGATAGTGTGTTCATATGTCGTGCCAATCTGCATGAATGTTCTGAAATTTTGAGGTGTATTCAGCTGTATGGAGACGCATCATGAAAAGAGATCAATTTTAGTAAATATGCCATTACTTTTGGTGGTAAAACTGATCCGATCATAAAAAGAATATTTGCGGAGTTTTGTGGTATAGATCAAGAGGAAGGTAATGGGAAATACTTGGGTCTTCCCGAGTGTTTCTCCGGTTCTAAAAGTGCAATGTTGACCTTCATTACCGAGAGATTGAAGACAAGAACGAGTAGCTGGTATGCCAAATCCCTATCACTATATGGCAAGAAACAGAGACTTAATTGCAAAAGCAGATTAAATAAAAAGACTGATTTGTAATTAGTCTAAACTTCTCAACTTTCTGTTATAATACTACTGGATTTGTTTCGAAAATACTCTACGCTTATGCTGGTGAATGTTTGTGGAGGGTAGACTAGGACCTGAAACTCTAGTTCTCCTTTGATTCATGATTGTTATTGAATGAATCTTGCATTTTTTTACTTTGGATCTATCACACGACTGGAACTAGTCGAACAGAGCTTAAAAACTCACCTGTCCGTAGCATGCAAATATATAGATGCAAATCACTAGAGTTCTGACGCATCGATTTGGATTTAAATTCAAAATTGGGATTTAGGACAAAACTTCTCAACTCAATATCCAGTTGTGAACACAAGCAGGAGTTGTTGGAAAAACAAAAACAGCAGCTTGACCTATACTGTTTCATAAATTTATTATCACCATGCTCCAAAGATGTAGCCCTTTGTACTTGCAAAACATTCAAAGTTCAAACAAGATACAAATATCTAAGAAGTTTGGATCTTTAGATTGGAGCAGATTCTGCTTCCATATACTTACAAATCCTTTCCATAACCTCTCGTCCTTTACTGCTATTCTGCATGAATTTCTCCGCGCACTTCTGTTCAACTTTCTCAGCCATTGAAGCCAGAGCCGACAAAGGTTTGATCCGAATGCTTGTCTCCTGGCTACAAATTGTCCAGGCCGACGGATTTTCTGGATGCGGATCATATCTTATCCGCTCCTCCACTTCAATGAACTTTTGGAGACTAATGTTCTTTGTTGAAAGCTGGATTAGAACCATTGGCCCATAAAGAGAACGAAAAAAATATAGTTAGATATCTTTCTTCGATGTTATCCCAGCACAAATGCTAAGCTACACACTCCTCTACGGTGTTTTTTATGCCTTCTAACTACAAACAGAGATATCATGCCAATCAAACTTCTATCAACCAGATAACAACAAACTAAAACCAGTTCTCTTCTTAAAAAGTTTGCATTTTTTATACTAGATTGATCTTTCAACCACACGTCCCAGGAGCTCAAATGTTTGCTGTATAAGCTAATAAAAGCACTCATCTATGGTTGTTTATGCCTTGTAACTATTGATAAATACTTGATCCCAATCAATCTCATTCATTTACAAATCACAAACTTTAGAGGAAAAATTATAGAGAAACCGATGATACCTGCATAGAACGTGATTTTCCATCCACAACTGTTGTTTCAACACAGTGACAGATGTCCTGACCAATGATCCTATGAACAAACCATGGACCAGGAGCATGAATGGTGAGAGCACGTGTGGTGTGGAGTTTTCCAGTGTCAGTGTCAAGTTTCCGGTTCAAAGTATCGACTTCAAGGATGTGCGATAGAATGCGTTTGTTTTCTGGGTCTGCAAACTTCCTCCATGAGGCAGCACTCACCCGCTCCCACGGATGCTTGTAGACATGCTCTTGTTTATATGCTTTTACCATCAAGTACCTAAAACCAATAAATTGAAGAATGAATATACTAAAAAATTTGACAAGCCTTGTCAAAATCACAAAAAATTTCAGATCATGAATGTCTTGTATACAGCATTAGAGTTTCAATCCGAGTAGAAACACCAAAAATATTTGATTGAGATGGCAAGAAACTGAAAAGTGTAATCCAATTGTTTTAGTTTCAACATTTGATGTAACAAAAGAACAGAGAAAAATCCCTAATCTGAATACATGAAAGCGTAAACGAGAGATTTTTCGAGAAATGCACTTCAAAGTGGGGGTGGGGAAGATAACTAGATCCAACCATGTGATTTGGTCCACAAAAATTGATATTTTCAGCTACGAGGAAAACAATAATAAAATTCTAAAAACAAAGATTTGAACACGATCCACTACGAATTGGATGAGTTTGCAAAAGAACGGTCAAATCACAGAAGTTCTAATTCCCAAATTCGAAGATATTCTTCTAGAGGGTCAAATCTAAATATAAGAATCGCAGTTTTGGATGAAAAAAGAATGGCAGTTGTTTGCACTGAGCTAAGAAAATTCCAGAATTGAAGAAAGAATCGCACTTGAAGTTTGACTCGATGCTAATCGTCGATGGGAAGGAAAATGTGAAATCGGGGAAGAAAAAGTACCTAGAGAGATAGGCAGATTAAAATCGTGGGTGAGCCTTAAAAGTAATACCCAAAAATGGAGAACGTGACGAGAGTAAATAGAGGAAGCAAATCAAAGAAGGTGTCTGTCGAGACTTGCGGCTTATGTTTCCGAACAACGATGGTTCTCTCTTAGGCGGCACACGTTTTTGGGCCTTTATAAAGCCCACCTATGGTTGGGCTTTGATTCTGTTGACTTTAACCCCGAAAAAATATACTATTACACATCGAATTATATTCCTTGTTCGGCGATTCTAGCGGTCTGATTTTCTCAGGCATTTGGTAATTAGCTATGAAGGCATCTTGACATTATGTTAAGGGTTTTACATAGCAGTAACAAAATTACAGACCGATCAATCAACTAATCCTACTTTAACTAGATCAAGTATTTCAAACTTTAATCCAGTAAATTTGTTTTATACAAGGGTTGGACTAGCTTGGACCGGACGGATGAGAATATCAGTGATGTAACTCCGGATTTCAGGTATGATTTGCTTGACAAACTTTGCAAACCTGCGTTACATATTATAAAATAAAACCTGATTTAGTAAAATTTCTTCCCAAAAAATGTTATAAACAATGTAATGAATTTGCATACCATAATTGAGTGCTAAGCTTAGTGAAATGCTCAAGAACAAAGAGTGTGCAAGCTCGTCTTAAGGCTGAAGCATTGAATGTATCTGCTAACTCATACATGGATGGTATGTTATCCAAACAGATATCCTGCAGGAGTATTGTGTATTTTATTTAAATACAGCATTAGTTGCTTTGTAAAGGAAAAAAGAACTTGGTTTTGAGTTTGTTACCTGTGCAATTATGTATTCACATTGACGTTTGAGACCCTGGAGAAGATATTGATCAGCTGCTACAAGCAGATCTTGAGCCAAATGTTTGGCGATGTTAATTCTTCCTGTGTAGATAAATCTGCACTTTGTGTGTTTGTATCAATCACTTCTTTAGACTCTGGGCTTATTATGTGGAACTTTCAAATGTGAAAATGTTTGAATTCATAGAACTTTACCTCATCATAAGCTCAAACACTTCCAATCTTATATTTGGAATCTCTACATTTTCAGCATTGCGTTCCTAGAACCAATTCTCAAAGTTAGATGGGTGGACAATATGATGTACTATGTAACCACAATCATAATTCAAAAGCTTACCTTGTAAAGACCATCAAACATTGCACGAAATATATCAGAGGAAGCTACCAAGCAAATCTTGTGAGCATAGAATTGTTTACCTAACATATGCCATGGAGAGACTCGGTTAAAACTTGTTATAATAGGAAGATTTTGATTATAGATAAATGGGATTTAGATGTTATACCATCAACTAGGAATGTGACATCGGACAAAGTAGGGTTGTTCACAAACTGTTCACCCGAGAACGCCTGCAATGTAATAACCAATTACAAGTCAAGACTAAAATTAGAAATCATATGACACAGGGAAAAAAAAAACTATTTACCTTTTGGGTGGGTGAGGAAGGAGCTGAATCCTCAGGTGCAAAGGATGTAGCTTTTTTAGCTAATTCGTATAAAGCGCTTGAACTATATTTCTGCTGCTTGGTGCTTGAGAAATAAAGAAGCTCAAACAAAAACTCTACTCCTGCATTAGTAATACATCTATTGATTAGAAACAACCAAACAACAAAAAGTTTTAAAAACAAATAAATCTGTAAAGAGATGATCACCATTATTATCAATGAAAATTAGTTTTCCATCTTTAGGGTCACAAAGATGTGCAAGAGCCAGAGCAATTCGTATTTGTATAGTCTTCTCAGCAGTCCTCATTATGTATAATAATTGGTTTAGTACCTGAGAAGGGTGAGATGTATCAGGGAACGAAAATCATCACCAAACTTAATTGAGAACCAAAAGGTCTAACACAATAGGCACTCACAGGTCCATGAATCTTATTCTGTAGCCTCTTCAATGTCCGCACCACACAATCCTTAGTCGGCTGCAAACAGAGTACTTGCAATTAGCATTTGAGTATCCTGTAGATTAGTTTTGCAAATATAAGTAGCCAAATGCATACTTGAACAGTGAAGTTGTCATCTTGAAGCTTTTGTACACCTCCAGCCTGTATGAAATCTGCTACGTTTTCCTATTCATGGAATAATTAATTAAGTACCCATGGTATGTCAAGTGAGCAAAAAGTTTAGTTGTATATAAATTGGTTCATGGTGAGTCTGGTATACCTCGTTATCTGCAAGGCCATACAAAGCAAAGGCAGCATTGTGTTGCACAGTCCCTGTTTGCACATCAAGAAGATTTAGTAATGAGACAATGCCTCCTCTATGTCCAATGCCAGCTTGATTGTGTGCATCCTACAACATTTAATATTGAGAATTACATAAGAGGTCTGACTGAAGAATCATCTTTTGAGTTAGATTCCAGAAGCAAGTGAAACATTCATATGCCAGTTCAAACATAAGTACCTGAGCCAACCGGCCAAGAGCAAAAGCAGACATTTCCATGACCTGCTCATCTGATGATTGGAGCAACCTAATTAATGGTGTAATGGCGCCTCTCTGGGCTATGTGCACCTGCATGATCATATTGCTAGTTAAGTTTCATATTCTAGTTTGAATCCATCGTGTTATATCATCAAGAGAAACTGGGTTGGAGTAAGCATATGCTAAGATTATAGTACAGCATGTCAAGAAAGAGACAAGCTCATACCTTGCAATCAGAATCAGGCGCAGCAAATTGACCTATTAATAAAGCTGCTTCTCTCTGTGTTTCCAAGCAAGTTGAACTATAGCAGATATCATAGCAATCAGTTAGAAAACATATTTCAAATTTTCAATAGTAAACATCTGTTTCAGCATAAACAGACAATCAAAATGAAACAAAAGAAGCATACCTAAGTAGACCAATTACTGATTGTAAGGAACCAGCACGGATAACTTCTTTCTTGATGTCATGAGATGAATGGACAAGATTTCCAATTGCTCCAATCTTAACAGTCAATAGTACATTAGAACGAACTGAAAAACGCAAACCAATGGCAACCAATTTTAAATCAAGATCAAGAACTAACCGCTTCGCCATGCACGGAAGGGTCTTTTGATTGAAGCATCAGTACAAGCGTGGGCAAAGCATTCAACTCCACAATCTATACAGTTGGTTTTTATGTAAGAAACATGTTTCTTTTAAGCTTAAATAAAAACATCATAGTAAAACATACTTGGGTCTTGTTCTCATTGTTTCTAAATGAAACCGTTCTCAAGGCCCCTGCAGCAGCCCTTTGTACTTTGATATCCGGAAAATTTAGAAGTTCAACAAGCGGTGGAATGCCACCATCAACCCTGAAAAGAATTTTTTAATAAGGTGTCAAAGTGAAAACAGCATCGTCATAACCATAACCAATAATAGATATCAGACACTAGTACCTTATATTTGTTTTAATTCTTGGATTGTCATGAGCAATATTAGTGATTATGTCAGCAGCTCTCCTAATAACAGCATTCGCAGCAATGCATCCACAACAAATCCCTCGTCGCTTCAACAACTTCACAGTGGGGACGATAGCCCCAGCATCCACAATGAGTTGCTGGTAATCAGGCTATTAAACAGAGAAAAGCTAACATCAACAAACATCACTTCAATCTAACATAGTTGCAACTCGTCCGTTTCAAAATTCTGATGCTAACACAGATATTGAAACTTACAATCCAGAATTCCATTAAAAAAGACAGGTTACCTGAATCGCTGCAATAAGTCCAAGAGCAACAGCACAATCTTTTTCTAGTTTATGCTCGCACGATTTGGGAACATCGCTGATACCTTCTGAAGACAACGGTGATTCCAGATATCTCACCAAAGCAGGGATAGCTCCATTCTCCACAATGATTTCCACATTTTCGTCTATATAGACAGATAAGAATATAAATGTCAGCCAAAAATTACTTCTAGGTCTCGCCTAACTGAAATCAAATACGAACTAGAACATAACAATTGCAAATTAGGGTCCACCAAGCAAGGGTAGTGCACCGAGTTCAATATATTCACCGAGTAGAGGATAAAGGATGAGAAACGGTACCGATTTTAGCTAATTCCGAGATAACAGCAGCAGCTTCTTTGACAGCTTCGCGATCAAATTCAGCATCTGAGAAGCTGGAGTTAAGAACCTCGACGTGGTGATGAATCACGGCGACAAGATTTGCGTCTTCGTGGTCAGCCTCCGTAAATTGGGTGACGATTGGCGACGTATCAGTGTTCTGACTGAGTTTTCGCTTCAAGTTTCTTGCGGCGAGGCGTGTTGTTCGCTGGCGCTTCAAATGGCTCTCCATAGGCGGATGGTTTTAATTTACAGGCGCAGTAGAAGATCTGACGGCGAATTTAAAGGGTACCTTGAGCGATTTTAAGAATGCCATCGGAGTGGAGAGAGTTTTCTTTATAATAGCGAAGCTCAGTTTTGGCGCTTTTGCTAAATCTTTTTAATTTTGGAGCCAAACTGAAAATATGGAGGGAACTTTTTTTTTTCGTCGTAAACAATTTGACGTTTTAAGAAGGGAAAGAAAAAGAATTTGACGAATCAAGAAACATAAAAGGTTACAGATCCCTTAAGGCCCAATAGTAGCCCATACACAAATAAAGAACAGGATACCCAGTAAATAGAACCCAAAACAATTAAGCCCATACTTGAGCCCAAACCGTTCCAACATCAATTAATTAAATAATATTTATAATCAATCACACGAGAACTGAAAAATCATTTTTAGATTTAGATTTAGATTTTCTATGTAATTGCACACAAGTAAGGTTTTGCAACCAAATTTAAATAATAACTATTAAATTTCACATGTAGTATATAAAATCTATCTACTTGCACAAATTGTTGGATAATTATAGGATCTAACCCTATCGTAATTGAGTTTTAATCGGGTCTAAAATTAGTTTAGATTCGGTTAATTAAGGGTTTAAGATCGTAACCAATTTTTGGTTTACAACAAACTCATAATTATCCAGCAATTTTGTGCAATTTGATAATTTCGTATACTATATGTAGAATTCGATAGTTATTATCTAAATTTAGGTGCAATTAGACCTTACATATATACTTTGTGTGCAATTACATAGAGGGTCAAAGTATAGGTTGATCAGTTGTTATATCAAAATTTTGAGGTATAGATATATTGTCGACCCTTTTTTAAATTTGAATTATATATATATATATATATATTTGTCAACATTATTCATTGGATCAATAATGCTTGATTCATAGCCTAAATGTTTTAACTGGAACGTGTGGGATTCGAACTCACTACCTAGTGTCTAGTTAGATCATGGACAAACCTACTGAGTCACATGCTTCTTAGCTGAATAATATTTTGTAATTCATTTTTATTTATTGGTGTGATACGATTTAAATGCATAAAAGCGAGATAAAAATTATTTTGATTAGTGACAATATAAAAGTATGGGATAAAAATAAATTTTGATTGACAAAAAAAATAAAAGTAGTACGATTTCCAAATAATATTATAAATTAAAATTATTAAAATAATTTCAAAATTAAATAGTTAAAATTGTTTAAAAACCATTAGTTTATAAAGAAAAATATAATACAAATAATTAAAATAAACAAAACTATTTCAACAATTTTGATATTTCCATAATGATATGAACCCCCAAATGGAGAGGATTTTTCTGTGAAATTGAAAGGTCGGAATGGAAAGAAATGGAGTTCACATAGACAAACTCCAGCAGGTGGGTCGAGTGTGTTTGAGTTTAACCAAAAGTGAACGGAATTGGATGAAATTAAACGAGTGAAGAGATGAGAAGATGAATTGTTTGCTGGTAAAATATAATATTTTTTAACGAAACCATATAACAATTTAATGTACCGATTTATATAAATTGTATGTCTTAAAATTATTTATTAAATGTTAGATTTCTAAATGGAAATCAACGAATCATTAAAATGTAAATGTAATATTTCAGTTAAAAAATAATTATTAATTTCAGTCTAAGAATGTTAAATGTAATATTTATTTTGTGTATAAACCAAGATATATCATATTTTAAAAAAAATTTATAGGAATCTATAATATTTAATATTATTTATGTAATCATAGTAAGTATAATTAGGGTTGTTAATCATGATCTGTATCCGCCGGATATCTGTATTCGTATTCGGATTTTGATCTGTAATACGGATATCCGGACAAAACGGATATGGATACGATCATAAATTTGTATATCCGGCGGATACGGATACGGATTGGAGGAAATAATAGGTCAGATATCCGCAGATATCCGGGTCCATATCGAAGCCCTAAACAGTTGATGAAACCCATTACCAAACGAAGCCCATTACCTCGTTGAAATCAGTCTTCGTATTTGTTTTCTCTCCGATTATCATCTGTTTTTCTTCGATTTTTGATTTTTGAAATCATTCGTTGTCTTGTTTCGGTGATATTCTTCAGGTTTGTAAGGTCGGTTAGCTTTAGCGCCATTTGTTGTTCTTCAATCGTTCTTCCAACGCATATTGATGTGATACGTGGGCCGATGATGACTAACGAAGGAGTTGTGTCGTGATCACTCAAGGAGAGTCTCGACTTGGAGCAAGCACAGCGGATGGAAAGGACCACACGGTCAGGGTTTCAACCGTGATACACCTAAGAATGACCTTGTTCAGCCGAGGACCAACCTCAAGGTTGAAAGATCGAATGCTTCAAGACTTAGTGACTAGTTCGAGAAGACAAGAGATTTCGATGCTAGGGTTTTGATTCAGAAAAGTTGTGTCTCTTATTGAACAAGTGTTGGGTATTTATAATATCCCCAACCCTAAACATAAACTACATGTTGTTTTAGAAACGACAAAACAACATGAAGTCTAAAACTTAAACAAAAACAACATAGTGTTTTAAACAAAAGAAATCGAAAATTAGAATGCAAACTTCTAAGTGTTTCTAAGACCTTATTTGTTGCCTAACTAGTGAGGCTGGTCTTCGAGTGCTCACTTGAGGTATTGCCTCGCTAAAACCTCTCCCGGAAAACCCAATGGGACAAAACCGAAAGTAGGGAAAAGAGCACAATTCTCAAGCAAGTCTTTTGTGTGTTCACTCTGGATGGATAGTGAACACACTAGAAGCTGCGTTTGATGCCCTTAGAAGCGTACAGGGCATACATATAGATAAGAAAGTGTCAGCTCCATTGCTACTAGCTGCGTCCGATGCTTCTAGTTCCAACTCGTCCTCCTCAAGCTCCAAAACGTGTTCTACCAAGTTGCTGAATTTGTAGCTAAGCTTCCTAGCTTTTTGACGAGTTAATGGACCACTTGGCATTGTTGGGATGATACTGGTTGGGCTGCTACTGATGTCCTCATCATTCCCTCCCTCTTGTAGACGTTTTGTCCTCAAAACTGGATCAATACCTGCATCAAAACGTTCCAAGTCAGCAACATTGAAAGTAGAAGAAACGTTAAACTCACCTGGCAGCTCCAATTGATATGCATTGTCGTTTATCCTTCTTAGGACACGGAAGGGACCATCTCCCCTTGGTGACAACTTGCTTTTCCTCTTGTGTGGAAATCTTTCTGGCCTGAAGTGCAGCCACACCCAATCGCCTTTCTTAAACACAACCGACTTTCGACCCTTGTTGTGTTGTTGTTCATATGCAGCTGTCTTCTTCTCTAAGTTGTCTTTCACTTTTTGATGGAGTTTCTTGACAAATTCTGCCTTTGATTCACCCTCTAAACTCACAGCTTCAGCAGGAGGTAATGGCGTGAGGTCCAATGGTGAGTTTGGGTTGAATCCATAAACCACTTCAAATGGGGACATCTTGGTTGCTGAATGCACTCCTCGGTTATAAGCAAATTCAATGAATGGCAAGCATTCCAACCATGTCTTTAGGTTCTTTCCAATTGTAGCTCTTAGGAGTGTAGACAAGGTACGATTGACTACTTCTGTCTGTCCATCAGTTTGCGGATGGCATGTAGTTGAGAAGAGGAGCTTCGTCCCTAGCTTTCTCCACAGTGCACGCCAAAAGTGTGACAAGAACTTGGTGTCACGGTCTGATACAATCGTCCTTGGAATACCATGAAGTCGCACAACCTCTTTGAAGAACAAGGCTGCAGTTTGCGTGGCATCATTGGTTTTAGCACACGGTATGAAGTGTGCCATCTTCGAAAACCTGTCTACAACAACAAAAATGGAATCTTTGTGGTTTTGCTTAGGTAACCCTAGCACAAAGTCCATGGAAATGTCAGTCCAAGGAGTAGTAGGAATAGGTAAGGGAAGATATAACCCGTATGGATGGACTCTTGATTTCGCTTGCTTGCAGGTCAAGCACCGTGCACAATGTGCTTCCACATCCTTCTTCATATGCGGCCAGTGGAAGTGTTCCTTGAGCATGTTCAGCGTTTTCTCAACTCCGAAATGACCCATGAGACCTCCCCCATGTGCTTCTCGAGTTAGTAGCTCTCGAATTGATCCTTTTGGAATGCACAATCTCTTTTCCCTGAAAAGAAAACCATCGAACAGATAATACTTGTTATAAATTCCTTTACCATGTTCTGTGAATGGCTCCTTGAAGTCCTCATCTTCTGCATATAGCTCTTTGACTAGCTCAAACCCGAAGACCTTAGATTGCATAACGGTGATGAGGCTGTATCGTCTTGACAAAGCATCTGCGACCACATTCTCTTTTCCTTTCTTGTATTTGATAACATAAGGAAACATCTCTATGAACTCCAACCATTTGGCATGTCTTCTTTTCAGCTTAGTCTGACCCTTAAGGTGCTGCAGTGTTTGATGATCGGTATGAATCACACACTCACGAGCCAGCAGGTAATGTTGCCAAGTCTCCATAGCTCGGACTAGTGCATACAGCTCCTTGTCATAGGTTGGATAGTTAAGTGCTGCTCCACTCAATTTTTCGCTGAAGAAAGCAACCGGCTTGCCTCCTTGTGTTAGCACAGCTCCTATGCCAATTCCAGAAGCATCACACTCCACTTCGAACGTCCTGTTGAAGTCTGGAAGTGTTAGAACAGGCGCTGAAATAAGGCTGTCCTTCAACCTTTGAAACGCCTCTTCTTGCTCTGTTTTCCATTCAAACGCTTGATTCTTCCTTAGAATTGAAGTTAACGGGCTAGCTATGCTGCTAAAATCCTTCACGAAGCGTCTGTAAAAGCTTGCTAATCCATGGAAGCTTCGGACCTGACTTGAGTTAGTTGGCGTCGGCCATTCTCTAATAGCTTTGATTTTGTCGTCATCCACCTGTAATCCCTGCGAACTTACAACAAAACCTAGGAAAACTACCTTATCAGTGCAGAATGTGCACTTCTTGAGATTTGCATACAATCCTTCTTTACGAAGTGTTTGCAGTACTTGCTCAAGATGTGTCACATGGTCAGTTAAAGAAGCACTATAAATGAGAATATCATCAAAATACACAACAACGAACTTACTGATGTATGCTCTAAGAACATGGTTCATTAGACGCATAAACGTGCTGGGAGCGTTTGACAGTCCGAATGGCATTACCAACCATTCGTAGAGCCCTTGCTTGGTTTTGAATGCCGTCTTCCATTCATCACCTTCTCTAAGTCTGACTTGATGGTAACCTGATTTGAGATCGATCTTTGAGAAGACCGTTGCTCCGCTTAGCTCGTCCAGCATGTCATCTAGGCGTGGTATAGGATGTCTATACTTGATAGTAATGTTGTTTATCGCCCTGCAGTCCACACACATTCTCCACTTGCCATCTTTCTTTGGCACGAGCAGAACCGGAACCGCACAAGGACTAAGGCTCTCACGCACATAGCCTTGCTCCAGGAGCTCTCTAACTTGTTTTTCCAACTCCTTAGCCTCGTCCGGATTGACCCTATAGGCGGCTCTGTTTGGTAGTTGGGCACCAGGCACGAAGTCAATCTGATGCTCAATTCCACGGATTGGAGGTAACCCGGGTGGAAGCTCTTCAGGAAAGACATCGGCATAAGTCTTAAGTAGTGAATCGATTTCAGATGGCAATTTCATATCTGTATGATCTGCACTAAAGACTTCTTTAAACAACATCATAATCACATTAGTCTTGTTAGTACCAATAAACTTATGTATGTGATTAGACTTAATGAATAAAGACTCCCTGTTGGCGTGGCTGTTCTGGTCCTTTTCTTTGGCCATCTTAACTTGTGCTTCCCTCACTTGTTGAGGTGAGAGTGGTGCCAAGCTAATTCTGCGCTTTTCATGGACAAAAGAGTAATGGTTGGTTCTTCCATTGTGCGTTGACTCTTTGTCAAATTGCCATGGACGACCTAGCAGCAAATGTCCAGCCTGCATGGGTACTACGTCGCATGTGACTTGGTCATGGTACCGTCCAATGCTGAAAGACACCTTCACCTGCTCGGTCACACTTAGCTCCGTTTTGTTGTTCAGCCATCTCAGCTTATATGGCTGTGCGTGCTTATACCTTTCCAAACCTAGCTTTTCCACCATGTAAACACTAGCAACGTTAGTGCAAGAGCCTCCATCGATTATTAGATTACATACCTTGCCCTTTATGGTACACCGAGTGTGGAAGATGTTTTCCCTCTGTTCTATCTCGTCCACATTGATTGAAGTGCTAAGCACTCTTCTCATCATTAGCAATTCTCCAGAGTCTGGATACTCTACTTCCTCATCAAAAGGCACCTCACACTCTTCTTTGTCATCCTCGGACTCATAGTCTCCTGAAGGTGTGAGTATCATCACACGCTGGTTCGGACATTCACGTGCCATATGTCCACGACCTCTACATTTGAAACACGCCATGTCTCTGGTCCGTGGTTGGCCTGGAGGTTGAACCGTAGGATTTGGTGCTTGCCGCGGGTTGCTGGGAGCGTTCCGCGAGCTGTTTGGTGCGGTATTGGGCTGATCCTGGGTTCTGTTTTTGAACCGTGGGTCACTTTGAACTTCTTTAGCCCTGTTTTCCTGCTTAGATGGAACATTCCAATTAGTTCTAACTCTATTTGTTGTGTTAGAAACCTTACGTTTGTTTTGCTGTTCAATCTGAGTTGCTATGTGCAGCAATTCTCCAAGATCTCGATATGGCTGTCTCTCCACTTTACGTGCAATTCTTTCTTGAAGTCCATCGAGAAATTGTGCCATCAAAGCCTCTGGAGATTCCTCACTCTCCAATCTATTTCGAAGATACTCAAACTCTTCGAAGTATTCTTCTACACTTTTGCTGCCTTGAGTTAATCTCCTGAACCTCTTTTGTAGTTCTCGTGTGAAGTGAGGTGGTACAAATCGGCTTCTCATGATATGTTTGAGATCTTCCCAAGCTGCAATCTGTCCATATCTATGTCGAATCCTCTCAGCAACTTCTCGATCCCACCACGTTAGTGCATGGTCCGTGAATTGAGCTGCAGCCAATGCAACTTTCCTTGGGTCGGTGTAGTTGTAGTATTCGAAGATATGCTCCATCCTCCTCTCCCAATCCAAGTAAGCTTCTGGATCGACTCGTCCAGCAAAGGTAGGTGGCGTGAGTTTCACGTCCGGGTATTGCTGCTGCTGTGGAGGTGGAGGAGGTGGCCGTTGGTACCGCTCTTCGTCTGGATAGAGTCTTGTTGGTTCAGGCCGAACTGAATGTGGTGTAGGCGACCTATCTTGCCCACGTTCATGCGGTCTTTGAGAGGGCTCAGGTCTGTCTGCTCGTCTTTGAGGTGAACGAGAGCGATTCTGCTCCATCTGTTCATTCATCCTCGCTAGCTGATTGCTAATGTTGGCTAACATTTGCAACATCGCGGCTTGAGCCTCAACAGGGTCCGAACTTTCGGACATGGTACCGAGTACCTTGCACAACAAGAAAGCCAAACAACAATTGTGGTTTAGGGAAATCGGTTATGAATTTTAAAAGAAATTAATCCTAGAGTTACTAAACCGAAAATTTTAAATTTAAACTAACTAAACTCAGCAAAATTCAATTTTAAATAAATCCTAAAGACTAGGAAAAGATAAAACAGAATTAAGAGATAAGGATAAGAAGGAAGCTTATTGTTTGGATAAGATTGTCAAAATCTTTCTTCTTCTTCTCCAAGCCACGTTTTCTCTCCTTCCTCTAGCTAAACTCGATGGAACCTGCAACAATGGGACTCAACACACACGTTAAGACTATAGGGTGGTTGATACAACACAGCCCTTTGACACAAAATTTGAAAAGAAATCGAAAACTTCTAAGCCTATAATGATAAAAACGAAAATTAAAAGCAAAAGGGATAGGTTTATACACTTCCCTTATTAGATCTTCGGCTCTGATACCAGATGATGTGATACGTGGGCCGATGATGACTAACGAAGGAGTTGTGTCGTGATCACTCAAGGAGAGTCTCGACTTGGAGCAAGCACAGCGGATGGAAAGGACCACACGGTCAGGGTTTCAACCGTGATACACCTAAGAATGACCTTGTTCAGCCGAGGACCAACCTCAAGGTTGAAAGATCGAATGCTTCAAGACTTAGTGACTAGTTCGAGAAGACAAGAGATTTCGATGCTAGGGTTTTGATTCAGAAAAGTTGTGTCTCTTATTGAACAAGTGTTGGGTATTTATAATATCCCCAACCCTAAACATAAACTACATGTTGTTTTAGAAACGACAAAACAACATGAAGTCTAAAACTTAAACAAAAACAACATAGTGTTTTAAACAAAAGAAATCGAAAATTAGAATGCAAACTTCTAAGTGTTTCTAAGACCTTATTTGTTGCCTAACTAGTGAGGCTGGTCTTCGAGTGCTCACTTGAGGTATTGCCTCGCTAAAACCTCTCCCGGAAAACCCAATGGGACAAAACCGAAAGTAGGGAAAAGAGCACAATTCTCAAGCAAGTCTTTTGTGTGTTCACTCTGGATGGATAGTGAACACACTAGAAGCTGCGTTTGATGCCCTTAGAAGCGTACAGGGCATACATATAGATAAGAAAGTGTCAGCTCCATTGCTACTAGCTGCGTCCGATGCTTCTAGTTCCAACTCGTCCTCCTCAAGCTCCAAAACGTGTTCTACCAAGTTGCTGAATTTGTAGCTAAGCTTCCTAGCTTTTTGACGAGTTAATGGACCACTTGGCATTGTTGGGATGATACTGGTTGGGCTGCTACTGATGTCCTCATCACATATTCTCTATCTCAATCACTCAAAATCGAAGGTAAGTTTATCAGTTTCCTTCTTAGATCTTCGAATTCTTGTTGTGTTTTTGTTTCTAGACCTATGTTCTTTCCAAATTTCAAGTCAAATCTCAAATTGCAGAGATTGGTAGACCTCCATTTTCCTGTAGAAACTTTAGCCGGCCTCTAACTGTTGCATTGAGTTGATTGTTGTGATGTAGAAACCCTAATTTCTGGTCTGTGCAGTCGAATTTTGTATGAACTCTGTATCTGCGCAACTTACGCTGGATTTTTAGATTTTCCGTTTTCAAAATCGTTCTCATGATTACCTCGGTGACGTAAGATATGTACCTCTGCAATGACTTTGTACTGATAACTACTGAGTTGCTTAATTTTTATTTCCATCAATCTGTTGTACCAATTCGTGTTTGTAACTTTCTGATGCATTTAGGGTTCATAACTTAGTTAAAAATCTTAAGGATTTCTTATTTTGAACATTGGCTTCTTCACTTATATTTGTATTTGTTTGTGATTTGTGAAGCTGACTGTAGAAACTTTTCTCACTGATGTTCTATCTAATTACTGTGTTTAAGGTTAATCAATGGTTGTCTTAATTTAGTAGTCAGGTCTTATGCTTTTTAAATTGAATTTGGGTCTCTAGAGAATTCTTTTTGGATAAGTTTACAAGTCATTGACTTTGATGAAGTAAGGAGTTACGTATTGTCTTGTGGATTAAGGTGTTTGTATTTAGCTTCGAATCTTTTGACCAAATTATAATCAATTTGATAATATCTTTTGCTTGGATCTTGAATTATAATTCCAGAAGAATCTTTATAACATTTTGTGTTAATATTTTGCATTTTATATGCGTAACATAACCATAGAGCTGAGGTCATTGATAAAAATGTATTATACTGTAATTACTATACATATTGGCTCGTGATTTTTAAGTTGAAGTTTGTTCTAGTTCCTTGTTGTGAATTTGATATGAATGGCGCTCAAATTTTGTGGTTTATGTGATTGGTTACTATCTTTTTTTTTGGTCAACAAATTGCCTACTACTTTCGTTTTTCCTTTTCTTCTTGTGTTTAGGAGATGTTTATCTTCTCCTTCATATAGAGATCTATGCTAATGCAAGTGGCATGTTTAGGAGATTGATAAACCGTAACAAGTGTTTGTGAGGAAGGGACAATCTTTTGCTTGGATCTTTTGTAGATGGCTTCAATGGAGGACACTGCGAAATCAACTCAAGATTGTTGCACTGATGCTGGCAGCTCCAAGCAAGAGTCATGTGAACAACATCCAGAGACGGAATCTTCAGAATATATTGGGGATTCAAAGAAAAGATCTAAGATTTGGCTGCATTTTGTGAAGACTAATAATTTAGATAAATCGAAGTGCATTCATTGTGGAGTATTGATTTCAAGTAGAACTAGGCATGGTCCCACAACTAGTGCAATGTTAAACCACATATCTAGATGCAAATTAATTCCTAGAGAAGAAGCCGATAGTGAAAGTGACGGTAAAAAGTTGAAGCAATCAACTTTATTTCATCATAATCAAGTAGATGACTCTGCAGGAAGTAGAGTACCATTGCATACAACATTTAGTGAACCAGCATCTCGTAAGGCTTTAGTGGAAATGGTCATCATGGATGAACTACCTTTTAGGTTTGTTGAACATATGAGATTTAGAAGATTCATGAGTGTTCTTCAGCCGCGGTTTGAAATCCCTTGTCGGCAAACAATAGCTAGAGATTGTTTAAGGCTTTATGAAGATGAAAGGGGAAAGCTTAGGAAGTTTTTTAGAAACTATAAAGGTAGTATTTCTCTGACAACAGATTGTTGGACCTCCATTCAAAATCTCAGTTACATGTGTCTAACTGCACACTATGTAAATGAGAATTGGAGGCTGCACAAAAGAGTCATCAATTTCTGCGTAATTGATAATCGTGCTGGTAAAACGATAGGTAAAATGGTTGAGAAGTGTTGTAGTTTCTGGGGAATTAGGAGAGTGTTCACCATAACCATAAATAATGCAAGTTCGAATGACCTTGCATTAAAATACCTGAAGAAGAAGTTGACTTTGTGGGGAACAACGGTCTTGGGTGGAGAGTTTTTGCATATGCGGTGTGGAGCACACATTCTAAGTCTGATTGTGAAAGACGGTCTTCAAGAAGCACATGGTTCAATCTTTAGAATCAGATAAGCTGTTAGGTATGTTCGATCTTCACCTGGAAGGTTGAAAACGTTTAAGGAGTGTTTGGAGATTCAAAAGGTTGAATCATAGGCTGGTCTTTGTTTAGATGTTGAAACGAGATGAAATTCAACATTTATGATGTTACAAGCTGCTGTAAGTTTGAAGAAAGGGTTTGATATGCTTGATGTAGAAGATGACAAGTACGTTGCAGAACTTAGTAGAATTTGCAATGCTCAACTAAGTGGAAGTGATTGGTCATATGCTAGTGCATTGACAGAGATTTTACAGTATTTCTATGATGTAACTGTGAACAGCTCTGGGATTACTGGCAATACATATATGAAAGAGATATTTGGAGTGGGCTGGATGATAGTGAAGATGGACACAGCAGAGGATGAACACAAGCAGGCTTTGGCTGAAAAATTGAGGCTAAAGTTTTATAAGTATTGGGGGAATTTCAACAACACAAACATGATGATCTATGTTGTTGCAGTTCTTGATCCGCGATACAAAATGCAATGGGTAAAGTGGATGATTGAAGGTACGTATCCACCTTATGAGGCTAACTGTTTGGTTGAGAAGATCATCGATGCTTTGAACAGATTATTTGCATACTACTTGTCTTTGATATCACAAGATACAGTGATATCTTCACAAGAAGATTCGGAACCACCATCTAAGGAGAAAAAGAAGAGACATACTCTAATGGATGAAATGTTTGATGATGCTGAAAAGAGTGAAGGGTCTGAGATTGTAAAATCAGAGCTAGACTCTTATTTACATGATATTCGAGAGGATAGAAAGAATCCAGAATTTAGAATACTGAGTTGGTGGAAGACAACAGGTTCTAAGTACAAGGTTTTGAGTCTGATGGCAAGAGACTTGTTGGCTATTCCAGTTTCAAGTGTTGCATCCAAGTCAGTGTTTAGCACAGGAGGTCGAGTGCTTGACCGTTTCCGTAGTTCACTTACACCAAGAATTGTGGAAGTTCTTATATGCACTCAGGATTGGTATCGTGATGATGATGTGGATTTAAATGTAGAAGAATTGCTTAATGAGCTTGAAAACATTGAATCAGGTACATCTTTTCTTGTTTTACACTTTTATTATATCTTAAATGCCTTTCCATTCTAATATCGTGTTCTCTCTTATGCAGAGATCAATACTACAAGCATTCAACTGTGAATTGTGTAAGAATCCCTTCTCTCTTATGTTTATACATTAATTCGATGCTATTTGATGCTTGTTGTATGTATTTGATGCTTGTTGTATAGATTGATGTTATTTGATGTTTGTTGTATGTATTTGTCTTTGATTGTTTTCAGGTTAAACAATGAACTGAATGCTGATAGCTTGGTTGAAGTCTGCCCAAGACACTCAATGGCCAACACAAAATGTTTGTTTATCCAATCTTCCCCTTATATTCGAACTTCATGTAATATTTAAGTTCACCAGAAATCGATTCGGTTAACTTTTATCTGAGATTATTGATTCAAACCAAGCTAAATTGTATTGGATTCGGAACTAAACAGATTCGCTTAATGTTTTTGCTCTAATATTAGTACATCAGCTAAAGAAACAGATAAATGTATATAGAAAAACGGATATCCTGAACGCGAATATCCGTTGTTTCGGATATGGATATAGATCACTTTTTTTACTATCCGCCGGATACGGATACGGATGCGGATATCACAAACTGGGCCAGATATCCGCTCTGTAACATGATTAAGAATAATTATTAATTTTCATTAATAATTAAAAACGAAATGGTAAAGGAAACCGATATTTCTAACATGTATATGTGATCTAAAAGACAAAAAGTATTTAATATTGGAATAAAATTTTGTATACGAATCTATAATATTTAATACTATTTGTGTAATCATAGTAAGTATAATTATTAATTTTCATTAATAATTAAAAACGAAATTGTAAAGGAAACCGATATGTAATTGTGATCTAAAAGACAAAAGTATTTAATATTGGAATAAAATGAAAAATACGGAATATAGTCCATATTTAATGTGTTTTAGGCAAAGTTAAACATATTAAAAGACCATAAATAATATTCCAATTTATTCTATTTTGTATAATATGTTCCTTTTACTTTAATATTTTTATATACACTATTAATTCTTGTCTACGGGTCGGATATCTGAGATTTTTATGAAATCCGGATCCGGATCCGGATCCGAATCCAAACATTACGGATATCTGAAACTTGATATCCGCAGATATTCGAATCCAGATTCACAGATATTCGGATCTAAATTATTATTACATTAGATAAATTTTTCATAAAAAATAATATCATAATTATAATAAAATAAAATCATGGTATTAAACATTATTGAAGAAAAAAATTATTAAAAATGATAAAAAAAATAATTTTTTAATCAAAAATATCAAATATATTAATCTTTTATAATTTATATTCAAATATTATAGAATAACAACATTTTTATGTTAAATCCCAATATTAACATCTAAAAATATTATATAGCTCATGATTTGAAAATTTAAAAAAATATGCACATCAACACATTTAAAATTATTTAATAGAAATAATACATGTTATAAAAATCATACACTAAATATTCTAAATCATATCGGATTTGGATATCCGGAGGAAATATTTTATTAACTGGATCTGGATTCATACCACAGATCCGTAATTTTATTACCCGGATATAGATCTGTGTATCCCATATATATGAAATTTTGCAACATATCACATATTAAATCTCGTATCTCGGATAATATGCCCAGACCTATACACTACAACAAATATAAAGATCATTTAACAATTATAGTCAGAAATACAAAAATAAGAATCAATGTATGAAATATAATATTTTTTAGTGGAAACAATACAACAATTTAATGTAGCGATTTAATATTTCTATAAATTGTATGTCTTAAATGGTTTTTTTTTGTCTAACATTGGATCGATAAGACCTGATCCATAGTCTAAAGCTCACCTCCCAATAATCTTTTTTTTAAACTACCATAGTGCAACGGGTAGGAATCGAACCTTTACACCAAATCATTAGCTGGATCATCCTAACCACCAGACTGAGAGCAAATGCTCTAAAAAACCAGATCAATTAGGTCTGTGGATCGGCTCACTTTCCTAATCGAAATAAATTCAAAACGCGAGACACGACACTCGCAACACGAGAATCGAATCAAGGATCAACCCCCTTCTATATCATTTAAGCTGTTACAGAGGGCTGCCAGCCGCAGAGAGGAATGCCATCAACTATGTCTTAAAATTATCTATTAAATGTTGGATTTCTAAATGGAAATCAAAGAATCATTAAAATGTAAATGCAATATTTCAGTTTTTAAAAAAATTATTAATTCCAGTATAAAAATAGTAAATGCAATATTTACTTTGTGTATAAGCCAAGATTTATCGTACTTTTAAAATTTTGTATACGAATCTATAAAATTTAATATTATTTGTGTAATCATGGTAAATATAATCATTAATTTTCATTAATAATTTTTTAAAAAAATGTAAAGGAAGCCAATATTTTTATTATGTAATTGTAATTTAAAAGACAAAAAGTATTTAATATTGCAATCAAATGAATAATACGAAATATACAAATGTGAAAATATATTTAATGTGTTTTAGGCAAAGTTAAACATATTAAAAGACCATCAATAGATTGACCATAACTAATGTTCCATTTTGATGTTTATAATCGTGGATGTTTATTATTAGTTTTCTCCAATCAGACCAATTAGTCTCTCATTGG
Organism: Lepidium didymum; assembly: GCA_963920545.1. Taxonomy (NCBI): domain Eukaryota; kingdom Viridiplantae; phylum Streptophyta; class Magnoliopsida; order Brassicales; family Brassicaceae; genus Lepidium; species Lepidium didymum. The sequence continues at coordinate 4,816,788 of OY986996.1, read as the reverse complement.
TCTCCACTATATTGGTCTAGTGATGATAAAGAAGACAGAGACACAGATGCAACAATTCATAAGACATAAGAGAAGTTATCGATCAGATAAAGCATTGTAAAACAAAGAAGAGACAGATGAGGAACGATAAGCATTGATATCATAACCCAACTCAAGCAGAATTTTGGGTAAATCATATGATTTTGCGTTCAATGGTGTTCTCCATCTATCCACTGCATCAAAACCACAGTGAAATTTCAAAAAACAACAACACTAAAGAATGTCATTTCTAAAGATTTGGTCAATATATTAACAAGAAAGCTGAAGAAAACAAAGATGGAGTCGATAAAGAAGAGGAACCTCGACTTTTGCACCTTCATGGCGAAGGGATTTGATTGATACCTTCGATGTCTTTGTAACTCACTAGCTGTGAAGAAAAGCTCTAAGTCGGCCATTGAATGACGACAATGACGTCTTTGTAACAACGCTAATGACGTTACTCTATAATTCCCATTGAATGGTAACTTGCTGTAATGAATGATAACTCACTCTAACTGTCCATTGAAGAGGTAAGGTCTATGAGACCTTCTAAATCGAAACATGAAAATACTATAGATCTTCAAGCATCAAGTTTTTATAAATAATACATATGAATGCTTCTCTTTCCAAACAATTGAACGATACACATAGTTGTTTCATATCACTGGCGGAAACGGGAAACTTAAAATCTGGTGAATGTCCATGTCTTTGAGCATCACAGATCGACCACAAGAGTCACATGGTGCAGTTCTTGAGCCACAAGTACTCTCATATTCATATATTCCTCTCATCTTGTCTCTAGCATCAGCTGTAACCTTGCAAGTTGCCCGCTTCCACCATGTCTCCGCAGAACCTACATGCAATTACGCGAAGAGGACAGTCTCTCGCTTGATGTTGAATGATTCGAGAAGTATACATAACAATGTAATTAAATGAGAACTAGTTTGAAGAGGCAACGTTGCCTCTGTCATTCTTTCTTGAGACTTGTATGGAATGAGAGTTGGATATCTCCTAATCATACTCTGTTTTTATTTGATTTTATAAGAAACAAAATCCCTCTTGAAACATCTCTTGAAGCATGAATCGATCACATAAAATCTCATAATTAATAACTTATTGAAATCTCCTAAAATCACCATGTAATTTATTTTGTTAAAAAGAAAAAATAAATTAAATCTTCTCAAATATCCTAAAAACTCACTTGAATCTTTCAAAATCTATCAAAATCGAAATTCTACCAAATCACCTAAAATTTTATATTCAATATACCCCTTAATAATTAGAGTCAGAAAATACAAAAAAAAAAAAAATCTTCGATTAAAAAATATAGTATTCTAATATCTAATCTATCATATTGTTTTTTTTTACAAAAATTTATATCTAGACTTGATTTATCACCATAAATATACAATCAAATTGAAGAGTTTATCTGACTTCGGGAGTAGCACAATATCATTAATTTTGTCTCCAGAAATAATCTTAGCTTCAATAAATCTTATGAACATTTTTATAATGTGAAACTTTGTTCCATTAAAAAGACCGGATCTAGCATTAATGTCTCTCATCAACATAATTTTAAACAAAAATGAACTTGTTCTAATTTTTTTTGACTAAAGAGAAACAAAAAGGGGATGAAGATAATTTGAAAAATTGTAAAATTTTGTGTTAGTTGTATGAAAAAAAATAAGAAATAAGGTGAATAATATATGTGAAAGTCTTCTCTCTTATATTCTCTCTGGCACTATTATCGAGACCAAACTTTTTTATGCTTCCTCCGACGTCGGTGATGCTGAAACCACTGGAGCTCACTGGCGTCGGGCCTTCAATAGTTTCGGTGCCTGCTCTCCTTATCTTTGTTTCCTCTCTGTGTTGTTCCTTCGGTGTATCTGCTCTATGTTGAGGTTATTGTGTCTCCCTCCTCCATCAGAAAGCTTGGGCGGCGAGGATAGAGCTCGAAGCGCTATCTTCCGAGGTCGATGTTATCTACAGCGTCGCCATCTCCAGCTATTTCCGGTGGAATTGAGTTTGTTTGTTCTCTCCCCCTCTATCACTCATCTTTACTCCACTCACTCGCCGAGAACTATGTTTGGGGTTGAAGGTTGAAGCTCTGGTTTTAGAGGACGAAATCATCTTCTATACCTTCACCGTCGACTAGTCCCGTCGGAATTGAGAAGTATGTGTTATCCCCCACCCCGTTTATCTCTGCTGTTTTCATTTGCTTTGTTGTTCGTGGTCCAAATTTTTTTGGGAGCTCATGTCTTCCGAGATCGCTTTTGTCACCCTCCATCGATCGCTGCGACCTCTCTCTCGGAGGAGATACCTCTCGCCAGAGGCGGGACTCCGGCCAGCGGCATCGCTTAACCTTCCACCAAGATTTCAACTACTCCCGCATCATCTACTTCCTATCGGGTTTCTCGGTAAGCTGGATTAAAGGATGGGTATTATGATGGCCGATATAGTCTTTTTCTCCGGCAACCTTACTGGTGGTCGGAGAGGAGACCGGCGATGACGTTATCCTCTTTGGCAGCGCCACTCCCTCTTCCCAAAGAGGTAAAATGATTAGGGTTGCAGTTTTGGGTCATGGGCCTGGTATTGGGCCATGGCTATGGACTTTATTGTTAATTAAACCTTCAACTAGACCATCTCTTTTAAACCCAATAGTTTATACTTATGAGGACAAGTGGATTCTTTTGGGCCAAGACAAAGTGTGATTGTAGGTTATAAGATTATTAGATCTGTTAGTCTATTTTCTCCTAGACATGACTTAGACTGTATTGTTTTGTCCCTTTGGGATAGAATTCCGTCTAGAACCTCCGAGATGGAGATATTCAAAAGCTTTATGGCATTAAGAGCTTATTTGGGAGTTCAACTGCCCTGCGTGGCAACAAAACTAGGATTAGTCTTTGATTCTCCGACTCGAGACTCCTTATCCAACCTCTATCCAAGACTTTCGGAGCGTCAGAGTCACATCCGCTTGGTTCTATCTATTCTATGGCTTAGTTTCCTATCGACTTTGATGTATTTTATGATTGCAAGTTGGAATTGTAATTCTGATTTCTAATTAATAGAAGAAGTTGTTTGACAAAAAAATATTTCCGGAAAAAGTGTAAAAATAATAGTATGTCCATTTAAAATATTTCCGGAAAAAAATTGTAGTCAAACACCATATAAAATATGAATCAAAAATATTTAAATAATTTTAATGATTATTAGAATCAGACTTTATCTGATACCATGGTAAAAGATTATTAGAAGAGTAAATTTATGAATGATGAATAATAATTATGAATAAATGAATGATAATGCAAACAAAGACAATGCATATATTTATATGGAAAAATTAGGGTTTTCAGTTTCAAATGACAATTTAAGTTATTTTGTAATAATGATAATTTATAATTATAATGATATTCTATAAATTTTTTAATTAGAATATTTGTTTAGACTAGTTCTATTGTGTAATGAAGTTAAGTTGAAAAAAAAAAAGAATAGTTCTATTGTGTAATGAAGTTAAATTGACAAGAAAAAGAATATTTATTATAAAACAGATCTTAAACAATAAATTTTGAAATATTATCGCTGCAATAATCATTGATTACTTAGATCTAATTTTAAATACATTTAAGTATTGTCCTAAAATACATTTCTCAACTAAATGTTTTTCATAAAAAAAATTAATCGAGATCTTCATATTAAATGTTTAATTAACGATATGAAATTCTCCAAATTATTCTTATTAACAATCTAATCTATGATCATGTTATTTCTCTAAATTGCTATCTAAAAAATTATTTAAGTATATCTCTTACAAATATAATCAATGAGATGAAAGAAAAAGAAAAGTCTATATTTTTTCCATCTAGAACTTTATTCATTTAACATGTACAAGTACAACAAAATAGTTTCATTTCAACAAAAGATTACAAATCATTTTAAGCGTAGTGCCACGTATAAATCTTCAAGCGATGTGTCTGACGATAAAATGGATCAGGTGAACATGTGTCGTTCCTCCAACTTTTGTTGCACAAGAGTTGAATCCGATGAATTGAAAGTTGCTGAAAAAACTATCCAAACAACGATATTGTTTACTCATCGAAGATGAGTAAACCGGGTAAAAAAGGACCATGAACCAACAATCCATCCCATCCGGTTACTAAGGATTCCAGCAAACACAGGTAAACGGAGATCGATTGAAGTCCATGACCAATTGTCTCACTTATTAAAGCTCTAAAACCCAATAAACATCGACAAAAAGGCAAGTAATTTGAGCCTAAGGGAAAAAGCTATAAGGAGAGGCACATTCGATACTACGACCTATTTTGAGTCTGAGATAGAGATGATCCATCTCCAACAAGAAACCAAACCCGAAGATACAACATGATATTAAAGTGTATATCCTTACAACAACTAGGTATTATACACCGTAACCGACAAAACAAAAAAACATATAAGTTTTTTTGTGCTCGGAAGATAATCGACCATTGCCACTAAAGAAGCCGGATACCGGACAATCTAACAAATCTAAAGAGCCATAACAACTAAAAGTGTCTAAATCAATGATGAACCTAACCCAACCTAGACTAAACCAGATTAGAGGAACCAGATTCAACTCTAGATTAAAACAATCTAGGGACCAACTAGACCAGATAAATGTAACAGAAGCATAACCTAACAAAACTAAACAAAGTCCTTAATCAAACTGGACAAAGAAGAACACTAAACTTAAAAAAACTAAGTGACATAGCTAGGACATCATCGACCGTCCAAAAGAGCTATAGATCTAAAAATCCACCACAGCAAACAACAAAGCAACCAGATCCTAAACTAACCAAAGCAACTTAACCAAAGAAACTAATCTAGGCAATAAAAACGTAAACTAACAGACCAAGGGAAGGAAGGAAGCCAACCAAGGCAGAACACGGAGCTTCTACAATTTTTATCACCACCAATGGTGAAGCTTTAGCAAGGTGATCACCACCAACGGCTACACCTTCAGTGGATTTTTGACCATCACCACCTTCGATTTCGACCAAAGAAGACTCCTCCCAACACACCAACAAAGAAATAAAAGTAACGACAAAACACCAATCAGAGCGGTGGGGAGCAACGACGGTGGCGGAGTCGCCTCTCCGGAATCAAAGTACAACGGCGGAGACTATGCTAGGCTAAGTTTACGATCGCTTCTCTCTCTTTTTTTATCGTTTTTTTTCTTTTTAGACTTTTTAAGTTTTACAAATCATGGTTTAGGGAAAGGAGCAAAACTAGAAAAAAAAAAGAATTACTCAGATAGTTCATTATGATCCTATAATTATTAGAATAGTTTCTTTTGATTCATGAATAGTGACAAGGTGTGGAAATGTCCATAATTTTCCACAATGATCCATTTATTACAAGAATGTCATCTTTTTCTTCATATCTCCGTTGTTGTCCTCATCTTCTTCTTCTTCCCTCTTTTTAGCTTATGTTTCGTAGGTTTTAGTTTATGTTATGTAGGTTTTAGTTTATGTTATGTAGGTTTTAGTTTATGTTATGTAGGTTTTTTGTTTCGTAGGTTTTAGTTTATGTTACATAACATAAACTGAAACCTATATAACATAAACTGAAACCTACATAACATAAACTGAGAAACCTACATAACATAAATTAAAACTTACATAACATAAACTGAAACCTACATAAAATAAACTGAAACCTACATAACATAAACTGAAACCTACATAACATAAACTGAAACCTACATAACATAAACTGAAACCTACATAACATAAACTCAAACCTACATAACATAAACTCAAACCTACATAACATAAACTCAAACTTACATAACATAAACTGAAACCTATATAACATAAATTGAAAAACCTACATAACATAAACTAAAAACCTACACAACGTTATGTAGGTTTTTATTTTATGTCATGTAGGTTTTTAGTTGATGTTATGTAGGTTTTAACGTAATTTTTTGTAGGTTTTTGGTGGACTTATTTTCGGGAGCTATAACTCTTCGGTCATTGATTCGTTCGTTGATCAGAGTTGTATTGAGAAACTTATGATCATTTTAATGTAAGAGGCTGAAACATTACCTAAAAACCTACATAACATAAACTGAGAAACCTACATAACATAAACTGAGAAACCTACATAACATAAACTGAGAAACCTACATAACATAAACTGAGAAACCTACATAACATAAATTAAAACCTACATAACATAAACTGAAACCTACATAAAATAAACTGAAACCTACATAACATAAACTGAAACCTACACAACATAAACTCAAACCTACATAACATAAACTGAAACCTACATAACATAAACTGAAACCTACATAACATAAATTGAAAAACCTACATAACATAAACTGAAACCTACATAACATAAACTGAAACCTACATAACATAAACTAAAAACCTACACAACGTTATGTAGGTTTTTAGTTTATGTCATGTAGGTTTTTAGTTGACGTTATGTAGGTTTTAAGGTAATTTTTCGTAGGTTTTTGGTGGACTTATTTTCGAGGGCTATAACTCTTCGGTCACTGATCCGTTCGTCGTGTTCTTGGTATGGTTGGAAAGATCTCGATCTCAAGAATCTGTAGCTTCAAACTGTTCGTTGATCGGAGTTATATTGAGAAAGTTATGATCATTTTAATATAAGAGGCTGAAACATTACCTAAAAACCTACATAACATAAACTGAGAAACCTACATAACATAAACTGAGAAACCTACATAACATAAAATGAGAAACCTACATAACATAAACTGAGAAACATACATAACATAAACTGAAACCTACATAACATAAACTGAAACCTACATAACATAATGCTAACGTGGAATTATTCATTAATGGCAGTTTCATAATATATTTTTTTTCAAATGATACAGGAGTAAAATGGTATTAAAAATGCGAAAAAACTAGTCTAATAATTTTAATTTTTTTAGATTATTTCAGTGCGAGCTAGAATCATAATAGACTAGTAAAGTAAATCACCAAAAAAAAGTCTATATTTCTTTTTTCATGTTGGAAAAAAAAACAGTATTCCACGGAAGCTTGTTATAATGATTGGAGCTCGCGTCTTTTGTATTACGACAGCACTGCAAAGACCATCAATCTTCTTCCTCTCCAAGATCCAGACCCGACCCATTTACAGATTATCACCCGCAACTAGATCCATCATGGCCATGAGCACCACCAGCAGAAACCAAGAGGAACTCGATTCTATTTTCAAGCAGAAACGGGTTGTGCGGTCCTCTGTGCGCAAAACCTTAAAAGCCATGGAACCGTCCCTCCGAACCCAACAAGGTTCAGTCTTTTTCCTCGTTTTTCTTTTCACCTTTTCAAAACAAATACTGATCTCCTTCGGGCTGCCTTGATTGTAGATGATGCTATTCAAAATACTGTTCTTGAAGCTCCTTGGTTCAAATCATGTCGGAGATTGTGTGCTTACATTAGCTGCAGGTCTCTCAATGAAGTCGACACTTCTAAAATCCTGTCTGAAATTCTGCAACAGCCTGGTACTCCTCTTTAATCCCAATCCGAGTCTTTTGAATTTCATATGTTGAGCTCTCACTTGTACTAAAAATTGGAAAAAGGAAATCCCTTTACATTTTAATAACTGATTAATATTCACTTGGTTAGATAGCATATCCTTTATTATGAGGACAAATAGGAGATCACACTTCGCTGTATATTTGATGCAAATTGCTGTTGTCTCTATCACAGAAGAATCTGATAAGTTTGGAACCGAGAGAAATCAATAACAAAACAAAATTAAGAACCTAATTGTAATAGATAAAAAGCTATTTGCTCCACTTAAATTTTTCCTCTGATGAGTCTGCTCTGCTTTATTTTCTTATCTAGATTCAAATACTATGGCTCAGAAAAAGTTATATGTCCCTTGGGTGGAGGATAAGAACAGTAACATGCGTATGCTGCACATATCTCATATGGATGACCTCGTTGCAAACTCGATGAACATTTTGGAACCAGCTCCTGTTGATGCCCAAGGGAATGAGCGTGAAGATGGTATTGTCCTTTTATCTGTCTTACCACTATAGCTTCACATAATGCGTATAAGATCGCTTTCTTGAATTCAAAGTTGTTTCTTTTTTCTATTGACAGTGATGCAAGCAGATGAACCGATCGACCTTTTCATCTTGCCTGGTATGAATAAATTGTTTCGTTTCCAATTTTTTTTCCTTACCTTTGTCCTTAATCAACTTTCATTTCAAACTCTTGTGGTCAGGTCTTGCATTTGACAGATGTGGGCGACGTTTAGGTCGTGGCGGTGGGTAAGTTTGCAATGACCCCAAGTTTTCTATTCATCATAGTGCTATAGATTCATACTAAGGGTAATGCTGAAGATCTAATAGCAGTATTAAATCTAAATGATAGGAAGCTTTTGTTAAGCATTTTTTTGTCGTTGTAATACTTTGTTAAGAGAATACACAATACAAGTTTCATGTCTTCTCTTACCTTTTGTCACAACTTAAAATCTTGCCATCCCAATAGTTTCATTCTTGCAAGTAGAAGTGCTCTATTCTAACTCCTACTGGATTATATGGGTAACGCATATAAAAACAGATACTACGACACTTTCTTGAAGAGATACCAGGACCGTGCAAAGGAGAAGAATTGGAGAAATCCACTTATGGGTATAGACCATAATCTTATTGATACTACAGATTTTTTTCAAGATAAAGATTAGCTAATCACTGTTTTCTTTTTCTTCCTTTTGCAGTTGCATTGTCATACTCGCCTCAAATTCTCGAGGACGGAAGTATTCCTGTAACACCGAATGATGTTCTGATCGATGCCCTTGTGACACCTTCTGGTGTGGTTCCCATTAGCCCTCGTGCTATTGAGAAGTAAGATGCAAATTGTTTTAGCTTTCCCTGAGATCTTTTATCCATGTTTGACTATGTTTGATGAATTTCTTTGTTCCTAGAATGTGAGCTCAAGAGTGTAGGTGAAACTCAGATGACTTTGTTGGTTGACGCTTGAAGCATGCACTCTGGATTTTATCAATTCAACATCTGCTTCTGAAATTGTCACTAAAATTTTCTAAACTCGGTTTGAGTCTTGTTCTTGGATGATGAGCTATGAAAGAAGTTTAATCAGAAGTTGTTTTTCATGGTCTCTCACCTAGGTTATAAATATACCAAAAGCTATTGCCAATGCTAAAAGGACCCAAGCAATCCAGATCAAAAGCTCACTGAGAAAAATCAAAAAGCAGTTTCACTTTTCAGTTACTAGGATCTTGGCTCGGCTCTTTTACCTGAGCTTTGCTCAATTTATATGTACTCAAATTTTATTTAATGTAAAAACAAAATAGTGAAAATATCAAGGTTTTACTCCTCTCTTTAATGCATTACAACCATACATATATGAGTGTAGTACTTTATCCCCTTCCTTTCTATGAATGGAGAAAACAAAAGCTGGTAGGAGAACTAAGAAGAACAAGAAAGCATGCAGACGCCTGGCCTGTAAGCCCAGGCTGGAGGCAACCGAGCATATTTCTCCATCCCTGGCTGTTCCTCGTAAGGTCGTTTCATTAGACGAATTAAGTTGTTGACTTCTGAGAAATCACCTTGTTCGGCTGCATCTATTGCGCTTTGGCACATATAATTCCTTAGAATGTACCTTGGGTTCACTGAATCCATTCTTGCTTTCCTTTCTTCATCAGATGCCTCGCTACTACTCACCTGCAATTCCAAATCCACACGCATAAATTAGGAGTAACAGCAGCTAGAAATATGCATGAATAAGCAGTGTAACTGTAACTTAGTGGAAGGTCAAATTATAGATTATGAAGAACTGAAGATAGAATTTTTGGAAAAAAAGGTAAGAAACAAATGTGATACCTCTTGTATATAGCTTCGCATCCATTTGATCCATGCTTCTTTTCTTTCCTTTCCGATGTCCAAGAGCACAGCTTTCAAGGGTTTCAATAACTCATCTTCAGGTGTGTTGAGGTTTGCTTTTACATTTGCAAGAAGACGGAAGAAGTTTGTGTAATCAACTTTATCAACAGCCATATTGTTTAAAAGCTTACTAATGACCTCCTTGTTATACTTGGAGAGACCAAGCTTCTTTGACATTATGGCTTGATAGTCATCCATGAATTTATCACCATACCTGCATCACGAGTCCCTCAACTATTAGTAGTTCTTAAGATATAATCAACGGTAGTGCGACAAATCTATAAAAAAAACAAAGTTACCTCTCCATGGCGTAATTCGCCTCTTTTTCATTTATCAGCTCAGCCACCGCCAGAGTCTTAGAAAATTGAGCAATATTCCATAAGCCGATGTCAGGCTGATTTGCAAAGCAGTATCTTCTTCCTGGAAGATCTGTTGTGTTCGGAGTGTAACTAGGATCAAAAGCATCCAAGAACCCAAATGGGCCATAGTCAATTGTTTGACCCAAAATGCTCATATTATCAGTGTTGAGTACACCATGGGTGAAACCTACACCTTGCCATCTTGCAATTAAAGTAGCTGTACGCTCAGCAACTTCAACAATCCATGCTAATACAATAATACAGAAAAAATGCTAAAGCGTTAAGTTCAATATTGCCATCAACATAACTATTGGTAATAGCAAAAATATGATCAGGTATCCTGATTCAGAAAATAATAATAATAATGGTGTCTCATGCAGCATTTTGATGAATACATTTTTAGGAGATTACCTGCATACTTGTTCGATGTTAAATCCACAACTGAATCATCTTCATCGCTTGTTTTGAAAGATAAGCTATCACTTCTGTCCATATTTTCTATATGTGGGAAATGATGTCTAATGGCATAGTCTGCCAACTTCCGAACAATATGAAGATCCTCTTTTCCTCTAGAAGCATGTAATTGGTATGAGCCAAACCGAAGAAATGACTGAGAAACCCTGCAAACTATCGCACCAGGTTCTTCCTTCGGATTGCCACTGCAAATGCACATCCCAAATGATGAGGATAGTCAATAACCATGCCCATGTGTTAGTCCAGTAAGTTATATAAATCTATGTCAACCATGCCTATGTGCAGTTCCTATCAAGCCTAGTTTGCTTTGTACTTGGAAAATACATAAACTTCTAAAACAGAGGAGAACATAACACCGGAACAAGTTAGATAGGTTTTGGACATACTCATAAAACATATCACGGGTGACATCTTGACCTGTGGTGAGAAGACAAAGGGCACGTGTGGTCGGGATTCCAAGATAGTGCATAGTTTCACTGCAAAGGAACTCCCTGATGCTACTACGGAGCACTGCAAGCCCATCAGCAAAACGGCTGTATGGAGTCCTACCCGCACCTTTAAGCTGAAGTTCCCACCTTTCACCTTTGGAGTTCAAAGCTTCTCCCAGAGTTATGGCACGACCATCACCTAGTTGTCCAGCCCACATGCCAAACTGGTGTCCTCCATAGCATTGAGCATAAGGCATTCTGTAGGGAAAAAGAAATCAAAGCTGCAATTAGAAACTTTAAATTTATGAGGCTTGGACCTAAATCAGATTTAGGTAAGGAACACATACGCTCCAGGCAAAGGCTTAGCACCAGACAACAGGAGAGGGAAATCTGGCCTTTCAAATCTGAATGTCCAACAGAATTATGCCAAGAGTTAGCATACAAAGAAAGAAAAAAACGTGTTGGAAAGGCGAAAGATATAAAGGTACAACACTCTAAGAACTTCAGTTTCACAAATGAATATATTTGAGCAAACCAAATTCCCTAATTTCTTGAACGAAACTCAAGACCGAAACCATGAAGGTGAATTGGTAAAAATTGCATCAAAAATAGTGCAAGTTGCTCATCTACTTGCTATCTTAGTCTAAGCCCGTCAACCCCAATTATCCTCTGCACCAAAGTTCCAGACTTAAGTCTGACCATACATAACAAAACTCACTCTTTAGGATCCAAATCCAATAGTTCTGCAACAGAATCAGACCATGCTACAAGTTGAGGATCATCTACTTCTACTGATGGCGAAACTTTTGAATAACAAGAATGCAATACCTGCACATTACAATAAAAATCAAAATTTGGATTCCCAAATTAATTAGCAAAATGGGAAAATTGTAGAGCAGACCATGAGACAGGCAGTGTCACACATAGTATATCGGAGGTTTGAACCAAATTCGGGAACGCTGGTAAAGTAAATGATACTCATTCAACGTATACTCTATCAATACAGATTCAGTGAACTTTCAACTTTTGTCTTCAAATGAGCAATATTAAATCCTCAGTCCAAAGTAGAAAATTTATCAACTTCATGATTCCAGATTCCAGATTCCAGATAAAACCACAGAAAAAATAGAACTTCTCTTAAGACCTGAATCGCCAGATCAAAAAAAGTATTCACAGATATTTAACGAAAGCAAATCAAGGTTGTTTCTATTGTCTCCGTTCAATATAGAAACAAAAATTTATACCTCACGCGAGATAACATCGGTTCGCGGATCACCAGGCAATTCCTTAACAAAGGAGTGGTCCCAGTTAATCTCTTCGAGCTTCCGTTTGATTTTACCACCTTCATCAACGGCTCCTAGAGTTTGGTTCTGCAGATCTTTCGCTAAAGAATCAGCAGCCGAAGCGGTTACCGGCGTCGGAGACGAAGACGAAGCCGGAGAAGATTCCATACGACGGAAGGAAGAAAATTGGTGAGGGCTCAATCGAAATTCTCGCCGACGAGAGGGACAAAAAGAGAATGTCGAAGTTGAACTGAAGAGATGAAGCGGTCGGAGGTAGAAGAAAGTCGACGGACACGCACGCAACAACATTTCTTCTTTCGTTTTCTACTCTTCACATTATTCTATGGGAACTTGTTTAATTTCAATTTTGGACCGAACCGCCTTGTTTGGTTTTTCCGGTTCAGATCGATTTGACAATACTACTTTGTTCTCTGTGTTTGCAACTATTAATACTCGTTGGCAATTAAAACTGGATTAACATTTCCTCATATGAATTAGCTTAGATAAAGATAAACTGATGATTATGTCCTTTTTATTTATTAATAAAAAATATATGTATGTGTACAATGTTAGGGATGTGCTGGTATGAAAGCATACCAAATTTATAAATAAAAATCGGTTTAAGACAGAACCAAAAAGTGAAACGAAGTGTAAGTGAAACGACAAAACTTGCCGTCGTTCGTGTAACTCAAACCAATCTATCAACTGGTAAGAAATTAGGGCACAATATTGTCGTTTCACGTCCGCGACTCAAAGATCCCTCGGGAAATTTATCAGAGTTTTTCCAGTAATTCTTGAATTCCACGGCGTAATTTCTGCTTCCAGGACATCTAACGTTTGCCAAATCGATTTGGGGAAAGTTTTTCTACAAGAATTTCCCTTGTTCCAATCTTCTGGTTTTTAGATTTGTCCTCCGTTCTCTTCCTCAAATCTATGTTTTTTCGCGTGTAATTTCTTCGATGGGAAATTTTGGCTGATTCAATTTTTGGAGTAAAGATCCAAAGGTATTTTCTTTTTGATCTTACATTCTTTCTGCGCAATTTAAGTTTTGTTTATCTTGTGAGCTTGCGTTGATGTGCGTTGTTACATTGGCAATTAGGGTTTAGGAATTTGCAGTTCTCGAATTAAGCACGTCTGCAGAAATTCGAATTTTTTAATGATTAAGGTTGCTTGAATCGAAGTTTCTTTTTTCTGTTGTTCGAAGCTCATCATTCTGCGGAAGGGACATGTTTGGCCATGTAGCTTGAGTTTAAGAACTGTAATCTGCATGTATTGGATAGTGTAATTTGTTGTGTTAAGTTTCCATTTTTAATTTTTTACAACAAAATTTAGTTCTTTCGTGCATTCAGGGTTCCCACTTTTAATTTGCAGAGTGAAGGTATTTGTTTGTTCTGTAAGAGATTTTATGTTTTGGCTTTCTTCTCGATTGAACTTGTTTTCTTGGTCTTGCACTTCGTGCTTTGGTGCAACTAGCCAGGTGTCGTTCTACGTTTTGATTTCCTTAGGTTCCTTGTGAAGAGCTATATAAGGAAGGGACACAAATGGATTACCGACCTTCTGATAGTAGTGGTGAGTTTTATGTTCTATCATTCAGTCAGCTGCTAGATTTGTCATCAATCTCTCTCTTTCTCCTGTCCACAACTGGATGTTCTTTTTAATGTATTTAACTGTGTTTGAAGCCTTTATAGTTAGGAGAATTCGTTATCGAAGTATTTTTTATTTGAGTTTATTCCTCTTGTTCGTTGTTGTTTACTGATCCTTTAGTGTAGCCCTAAACTGATTTACTATGTTTTGTTTGTATAGATGTATATCTTGTTGTTTGTTTCCTGATATGTATTTTTGTGCGGGAACTCAGGTACGGATGATGATCTGCCTCCATCACATCAAGGTAGATATCAAAGAAGCGGTAGACCTGCTGGCAATGGCAGGCCTTCAGTTCTCAATTCTGCTCCTTTATCAAGGGTTCACAATGAAATGGAAACTCAAATTCATCTCATTGAGCAAGAATCATATTGCTCAATACTCCGCGCATTTAAAGCCCAGTCTGATGCTATTACCTGGGTACTTATTTTGCTTATCTTCTTCATTATTTAGTCCATGTTTATGTAACTTCACCATTGAAGAGAAAGTTGCCCTTTTTCCTTTGTTCTTCTTGTTCCTTTGGCTGGGAAAAATATTCAGGAGAAAGAAAGTTTGATCACTGAACTCAGAAAAGAACTTCGGGTGTCTGATGAGGAACACAGAGAGTTGTTAGCAAGGGTTAATGCTGATGAAATGATCAGGCGAATAAGGTCTGTTGGATATGAATCAATCGCTAATATATCTCTGCAGTAAATCAAAAGCAACTTTATAGCTTACGAGGTTATTTAAATCATGTCAGGGAATGGAGAAAGGCAAACAGCCTTCAGTCTAGTGTTCCCCAAATGGTTCATGATGCTCCGAGTCCTGCTGTATCAGGATCACGTAAGAAACAAAAAACATCACAATCAATTGCCTCGTTAGCGATGGGCCCGCCTTCTCCTGGCTTGCTCCCCTCGATGCAACCATCTTCATCTGCTTTAAGAAGGGGAGGTCCTCCACCGGGTGCAAAGACCAAGAAGCCAAAGACAGTAAGTCATGATGCTGCATGACTCTCTAATTGTTACCATGACTCTTGGTCTTATATTCTTCATGAGTAAAAGATGAAATATATTATTATTGTGCTTGATAAAGTCCATGCAGTATCCAGCTACTGGCATTGCTGGAAGGCCTCAGGCAGGCGCATTAACAAATGAACCAGGTGAATCTGGATCATATGACCCGTTGATTGGAAGGAAGGTGTGGACAAAGTGGCCTGAGGACAACCATTTTTATGAAGCTGTTATCACTGACTACAACCCCATTGAGGTATCTTATCTTTATTGCTAGATATTAGTGTTATAGTGCTAAATTTCCGTTGTCTGATGTTTTTTTTTTTTCCTTTTTTTAACTTTGATAAGGGGCGGCATGCTTTAGTGTATGATATTAACACTGGGAATGAAACATGGGAATGGGTAAACCTTAAAGAGGTAATAATGATTTCAGTTTTTCTACTTATCCTTTTTACCTTTCCAGTAGTGCAGAAGATGAGGCTGTGTCGTGAATTTTGAAGAGACCAGGACTTGTTTTCATATTTATTTTGTTATGATCTTGATGGCTCTTTATTCAATATGCCCTGCACCTCAATGAGAGGCTTGTTAGTATTTATACGACTGCAATGTTTTGTACAATGCACATTAGAAGAAATAGACTAGTTTTACTTGTTGACTGTCACTCAAGTTCAATCCTGAATAATGCTGTAACCGCTTCATTTAATTTAGTTATATAGATGGTAAGAACGTCAACATTGGATAAATGCATAAAAATTGTGGATTAAAGCTGGTAGTATCATAGTTGTGCCCAGAACCGATTCATCCATTGATTATGTTCTTTTCTATTCGTTCGGTTTCTTAGTTGCCATCAGTAAGCAATAGAGGATAAAATTGTATAATTAGCTGCTCAGTTCTTTACAGTTAAACTATATTCAAAGAGCTCATCTCATTCGTGGATTCTTAATTATATATGGTTCTGAATGTTCTTTATATGTATCATAGATATCTCCGGGAGATATCAGGTGGGAAGGTGAGGATCCTGGGGTTTCTCGTAAAGGAGGACATCCTGGGCAAGGCCGTGGAACTTCAAAGGCCTTGGCTCGTGGTGGCCCCACAAGCAACGCAGGCGGTAGAGGTAGGGGTAGCATGAAAACGCAGCAACCCAAGACACAGAATGGCATTGGGAAGAAAGCTTTAGGTGACATTGAAATACTCCACACTGACACACTGATAAAAGAGGTAATCATCCAAGATTTCGATATGGGAAATATGATACACTGATCTTGATCTGAGTATTACATTATGAATATATGACTAACAGGTAGAAAAAGTATTTGGGTCAGTTAATCCCAACCCAGCAGAGGTAGAGAAGGCAAAGAGAGTACTCAGAGTAAGAACCATGTAAATGTGTTTGTCGAATCTGGCCACTGTATCATGAAGCGAAGCTGACTATTATGTAATTTTACTTGGAATTTTAGGATCATGAACTAGCTCTTATGGATGCAATCGCAAAGCTTGAAGAAATATCAGACGGAGAAAGCGGTAATATTTGATAGGGGCCTTCTAACTCATCTCAGGTTCACATCTTTCTTCTACTCTTTAGATTCATGGTTTTTGTTGAATTGAAATTATAAAGTGGATGCGATTTTGGACGCAGATTCTTGAGAGTCGGAGCAGTGGGCCGGCTAAAAGGTGTAGATGGTGGCAAAATGTGAATGTATGAGGGGGGAGGGGGGGGGGGATTTCGAAACTTGTAAGGATCGGAAAATGTATTTTGTTTAGGAGGATTTGATGACATTTGTGTGCCACATAACTCCAATAACTGGATTTGGAAATTAGGGTCTTAAGCATTGTAAAATCCATCAGACTTCATATAAATGTAGAATGAATGTTGAAGAGACGGGCTGATGGGCAAAACTCAACTCTCGACAAGTATGAGACGGAAGCGACCAAGAATCATCGGTCTAGATGATGAATCCATCAACTTTATAAGACTCGGTTTCTACAACCATAGAACCAATGTTAATGTAAACTAATAGATGCTTAGTAGAGCAACTCTGTTTTTGTACTTGGAAAACAGTTTTCGGAGATTTCAGTGTTTAGAGACGAAATAAAAACTTAAAACTAACTCCTACAATTGAAAACATAGAAACTTTTGAGAGGGAAGGAAGGAAAGCGTATAAAAGAGTTGAAATTGAAAATGTTAAAAAGTTTCATAACAAGACAACTGCACCACAATCAACGGAGAAACATAACTGTATTTTCAGACTCTAAGCAATCGGGTGCTTCTTCTGAGTTCTGAGAATCGAGATGCAGTAAAAATACAAACAGTTTTGATGGGACCGAGTGAGCATGGTGTTGTTTCTGGTCTCGTGTTAGCATACAAGACTTCACCATTTAGGATTTTGACACATGTATTGTAGAGTATATTCGATTACAACTTAAAAATTGGAGAACTTAATCCGTAACTCGTACTTGGTGTGACCACAAACACAGCGTGACTACAAATTGCTCTGTTTTGTCTGTCTTTTTTTTTTGGGTAAAGTTTTGGCTGTTTTTACAACATCAAAGAGGTTCTCTGGGTTTCCTACCAAAAAAAAGAGGTCCTTGGGGTCTGAGTTTTTCACCTATTAGAACAAATACACGATTGCTATGTCACAGTCCAAATTTCTTAGGCCTGAGGTAAGTGGTGCCTTTTTTCAAGCCAGGCCCGGAAACTTGTTGCTGCTGCTTTGCCCTTTTCCGTTTCTCTCTCTCTTTGCTTCTCACCTCCGACTCAGCCTGATTTTTTCTTAATTTCTCCATCTCTTCCTCCATTGCTGTTTTCTCTTCCTTCTGCTTCTTTTTATGCTCTAACATAGATGTATCTGAGTCTTTCACAGAGAAGAACATAGGCCCTAACTCAGCAAGCCAATGTGGCTCAACCGATGTAGCACACTGCATGTACTCCTTAGTGGTCAAGATCAGTTCGTGGTACACTACATAATCCGGTGTGTATCCAAGACCATACAGTGCACTGCTCGGGTGCAAATGGCAGGGCATCCCAGTTCTACAGTTCACATACTCCCCAACACCTTTTAATCTAGCTGAGTTGTGGAAATATGCTGAGCATATGGCTTTCCTTACAATATCCCAATCCGGTCCACATGACTTGAGTGGTATCTTCAGCTGCTTGAGGATATCCAGAAGCTGGGATCTTACTTCTCTAGCTTTTCTCAGACCTTTCACTTGTAGGTAATGGTCATTGCACCAGTCTCCTCTGTAGTCATGCTCTTTCCACTGCTGATATACATTCAGTAGAGTTAGATGATCTGATTCAGGCACAAAAAACTTCTCCCTCGCAGCGTCACTCTCTTCTGCTCTCTCTTTAGGTCTGAAGAACACTGAAGGCACAGAAAGCATTGAAACAATCGTCAGAACCTCATTTATACAATCAAGCCGTTCACCCATTAACAGCATCTTTGCAAGAGGTGGATCCAATGGGAACTCCACCATCTTCCACCCAAGATCAGTTAATCCTCCAACATTACTAAGAGCACCCAAAACCCAAAGCTGGTACATAGAGTTGAGGATGTTTTCTTGCGGCGGTGGATCCATAAAATCAAAATCTAACAAGTTGTCTATCTTGAGTGACTTCAACAACAACACAACGTTTCCTAGATTCGTTCTCTGAATCTCAGGCACAGGACTTGGCAACATCTCATTCAAATAAGCACTTTCAGTATACAGCCTATAGCATGTTCCAGGCCCTGTCCTTCCAGCTCTTCCTGCACGCTGATCAGAGGCTGCACGGCTTATGGGGAAAACCTGAAGAGCATCCATACCCATTCTAGGATTGAAAACCTTCATCTTTCCATACCCCGTGTCAATCACATAATATATTCCATCGACTGTCAATGATGTTTCAGCAATATTGGTGGCAACAATGCACTTGCGGGCTCCATCTTCTGGTTTCTGAAAAATTTTTGCTTGCAAATCAGCAGGTAACTGAGAGTATATTGGCAGAATCAGTAAATTCGTGACTTCTCTGCTGGAGGATGATACGAGCTGTTCCATTCTCTCCTTAAGTGAAAAGCACGCTGCTTCAATCTCATCTTGTCCAGTCATAAATATGAGAATGTCCCCAGGTGCGCTTGTTATGTGTATCGTCATTGCCTGTTTAACAGCAGCTTCAACATAGTCTTCACAAGGAGTTTTGGAGTAGAGAATATTGACAGGGAAGGTCCTTCCAGGAATGTTGAATATAGGAACACTGCATTACCAAAGCAAAAAACTATCACATAAGAATTTAACCTTAAGATTTTAAACTGGTTTATGTGAAGGATGGTAACCTACCTCCCAAAGAAATTGGAAAACTTTTGAGCATTGAGGGTTGCAGAAGTAACTATCAGCTTGAAATCACGACGTCGGGCCACAACTTTTTTCAGTATTCCAAAAAGGACGTCTGTGTTAAGTGACCTTTCATGCGCTTCATCCATCACCACCACGCTATACAGAGGTCCACAATAAGAATCAGCGCTTTATTATGCTTAAACCAGTTATAAGCATGATTAATCAGAGGGCGCTTTATTATGCTTAAGCCAGTTATAAGCATGATTAATCAGAGGTAATACATACCGATACTTATCTAGGTCAGAATCTTTGAGGGTCTCTCTCAGTAGCACTCCATCGGTCATGTACTGTAATTTCAAAGCGAAATATGGTTCAGAAGAATTATATCACCAGTGATACGCCAAGCTTTATGTCACCAGCTAAACTAGAAACATCACAAATTAGCAAGAAGAAGGTTATTACTTGAGAACACCATACCTTGATAACAGTGTTTGGACCAGTTACATCTTCAAAACGAATTGCATACCCCACTTTATCACCCAACTCTGTTTCCATCTCTTCACTAACTCTCTTTGCAACACTCATGGCTGCTACACGTCTTGGTTGGGTGCAACCTACTATACCATTTATAGTGTATCCATCCTCATGCAGATACTAACAATAAAAAAACAAATTAAGTTCATTGTCTTCATTGTTTTATAAATCTGTATAAGAACATAAGGATTCCATGAAAAGTATTAGTAAGGGAGAAACCTGTGTAAGTTGTGTGGTCTTCCCCGAACCAGTTTCACCAACCACCACTATCACCTGGTTTTCTCTTATTACCTGAAGAACATATTTAAAAGTAGGTGAGTTGACGAAAATATGAAATTCAAAATCAGTAACCTCCTGAAATTGATTTCCTAATAATAATTATGTTATAATCCAACTCTCAAGCCCCTCAAAAGGAAAGACACCAACCTGCAAAAGTTCGTCTCTAACAGAAAATATGGGGAGATACTGCCGTTGCTGTGCCATGGTTTTTGACATGGCAAAATCACTAACAGCTTCTCCCTTCTTCATATGTTGAGCAAATTTCGCCTCACCTTTAAAATCTATTTCACCTTCGTCACCAACTACAGCAGTATCCGCATCAATCTGCAATAAGATCCAGAGTCACAAAATGTCCAAAAACGACACTACCAATAAAAAACCAAAATCCATCGGAGCATTACCTGCTCAGCTGATTTTTCAACACCAAGGATATTACCAAGATTTGAGCCTGCAAGCTCCCAAAATCGCTGTCGCGATTTATGCATACTTTGTTTCTCCCGAATTTCTTTGACAAGACCTGATCCTTTTCGTGAAATTATTGCCATATCTGATGTGGGATCCTTTACAGGCATTACTGGCTCTGCTTGCTTTGTAAAAACGACTCTTCCATCAAGGAAAGGAGGTTTCGTATCTGCAATTACCAAAAGAATAGAATGTTACCCGATATGTTACATGTTCCTCTTTTTCAAACTTGAAGTTGTGGTTAACTTTGGGCTATTATAGTAGTCTATATACCATGTACCAGAAGAATTGCCTTCCGTTCTTCTTCACTATCAAACTCAGTCTGCACTTCTGTGCCTCTAACTGCTCCAGATCTAAGAAGCTGGCGGTCTTCCCACTGAGCATTATCAGCATTAAGCTGAGAGTATTTTTTACTCTGAGCTAGTGACATTTTGCTACCATCCCTTCTAACCTGCATTACAAATATCATCAAGCATTCAATATATGAGGTATACTACGTTTTTACGCACCAAAAGTCAGATTGCCAAGAATAGATGGATTGATTCATTGAACAAGGAGCTTCATGCGACACTGCTATTCAGAGTGCACCTAGAATTCAAATTTCCCTAAACAAAACACCATAATTCAGCTTAAGTAAACTTCCTCGAGAGCATGAAAAGAGATGAGAGATTAATACTGCAGTCATGATGAAATTAACTAGATAATTTATGCCAAAAGGAAAAGGAAAAGCCTAGCCATAGATGAACGAAAAGATATACACAGCATCAAATTAAATATTACATCAATTGGTATGAGAAATACCAGTCTCTTTGCCAACTCAGCTTCCTTCTTCTGTACAGAAGCATCATCTCCAAGAAAAAATGATGCACTGTCCGCATCGAACAGTGAATTCCCTTCGTCTGTATCATACCTGTGAATGAAAATCATATTTTTCACACAGGCTTTACAAAATATGAAGTTGCTTTGGCAATTAACGTGAAGAGTGAACTATGCCTTCAGTCTATAAAACGTTATTGATTGCAAAATGTTTATTATACTGCCTCCGGAAGAATGGTGAATACTCACCATGCACGATCTGAGTGATATTCCATCTCCAAACGCATTGTTTCTGTGATCTCATTGTTGAATTCTTCAGCTCCTTGTGGTCCATCTTCACCTGAATGCCCCTATAGAGGCAATAAAAACAAGAGAACCATAATCATCGTCAACATTCCTCAAGAAAGCTTCACAAAGATTTCCTAAAACACGGGAACATAATGGGAATTCAGACTATCTGATAAATGTGGCATGAATAAAAGTGCACAATGCAAATAAGAACTAATACCTCTTTTGTCAGATCACCTTCCTTAGAGTACGCAAATTGATTGGATCTTCCACTATACCTAGAGCTTGAGGATCTGATAGATGACCCAGAAGCACGTATTGGAACAGGAGAAGGTGCACCGATATCCCATGGTGAAGCAGAAGACACTGCATGCAAATAAGGACAAGGTAATAAATCCGGTTGTTAGTCATTGCAGGTGGTTGGAACTCAATAAAACCAAATCACAAAGTTTAAACACAACATACTAGTTGAACGTGGTGTATCCAGCCACGGGGAGGCTAAACGAGCATCAGGTGAAGCTGCAGCTAACATGGGTGATGGAGAAGGCTGATGTCGCTTGCTGTAACTAGAGTCTCTATCTCTATGTGGACTATCTTCCCATTCCCATTTTCCATCATCCCAATCAGACCTACCTGCACGATTTTGTGTTAATGAACATTGAATAGGCCCAACAAGTGTTGTATTAGTGACACCCATCATGCTTATGGGAATAAACATATTATAAAGACAATTGAAAAAGAAAAATAAAGACATTTATATCAAGAATAAATAAATTGATAACTTTTGTGATCTTCTACAATCTTTATCATACCTGGAGTCCTCCTTTCGCTGTTGTATCTTCCATGCTTTTCTCCGTGATAGTCTCGGTTAGATTGGCGATAAGACTCCCTCCCTCGGTAGGGATCCATCTCATCATCAGTGTTTCTCTGCCGTGACCGCGGAGTTTCACTTCTGTCATACCTGTGTTCTCTTCGATATCTAGAGCTGTCATCTTTCTCGTATCTAGAATTGCTAGATAAACTCCTGGGAGTCATGGAAATCTTCATATCGACATGAGAAAGACATATCAGAATACTTAACGTCAAGTGGCAAGGTAGTCAGACAAATAAATAAGCCGAGACAAATGATGATCTCATATTTCGAACTAAATGACTTACATCTGACGTTGCAGCATTTTCTGTAGTTATGGTACTTACTGCAATACAGACAATAAATAAATATCACAAGTCATAAAAAAAGAAGATACTGAATGCATAACGAAATAAAAGGGTGGCTAGGATACAGAATGCATACAAATTACTAGATTCACTATAAAATCATTGTAATGTAAAGCCTAAACTAGTAGCCATGAGGAAAAAAAATACCCTCAGCAGTCTGAGATCTTGAAGACTTGTCTCTATATCGTCTGCTGGAATGGTCATGTAGTATGTTTTCAGTTCCATAATCTGATCCTGATACATCAGATTTATCCTCTTCATCCAAAGTTGATGTAATAGACATTGTTGACTTCTTCGGGACCTTAAACTCCCCCTGAGTCTTGGCATCCTCCCTTTTCTCAATTGCCTTTATATCTAGACCTACGGATAAATGCAAATTTACCATCGGTTGATATATAAAATTCCGAAACAACTAATCAACAATTGTATAGCAATTGTTACTCAGCTCATACCTAAACGGGACCTCTTCTCAGGAGCTGTAAAAGTCAATCTATCTTGCGGAGGGAGACCACCACCGGTTTCGGTTTCTTTCTCGGTTTCTAACATGTCCGTAGTTTTGAACGGATCGACCTATATCAGAAACAATACTAATTACGGCTTGCACACAGTAGGTTCCTAAAAAAACAAAACAACCTAACAAAATCCGATCAACGAACCCAATTACTAGTCGAAACTTACCCCCATTAGTTCAGTGGTGGGATTGGTCGATTTCAGCCCAAAACTCTTAATATTCACAACAATATAACGAACGTTCCTTCTCGGAAATTAACCACAGCTAAGTCAATCGTTCCTTCTCGACGAAATAACAACTCTCTGGTGAGAAATAACTTTCCCTCGTTTCTTAGAGCTTCGGTTACTTCAATTCTTCGGACTAATACAGAAGCTAATTCTGAATTTTCCAATTATAAAGACGTGAACAGCTTCTTCGGGTTTGATCTTGATGATCTCTCCAGAGTAGTCGGTCGTTACGAGAGAGAGATAGACAAATGGAAACTGTGGTGAATGGTGATGATAGCAAAACACGAGATCGGAACAAAGGATCACTGCCGGTTAGGTTACACACGCCTAACGCGATTTGTTTATGCGCGTGGGAATTCCGATTATTGTAAGTTTCGAATGAGAATAAAGTTTTACATACGAGCCGAATTATTTTACTTATGGGCCTTTGACCTTAAATACATTAATCTGTTTTTACGCCGACTTAATTTTTCTCATCACATTATCGTAAAAATCAATTTCCCTTATTGGGCCCAATCCATACAAAACGGTGGAAAAAATAATTTTTTTTTGCCAACTACGGTGGAAAAAATTAATTAGGAAGAAAAATCCGTCAAACGTTAAACGATATAACCAAAAAGGTAGAATTATGATCTTTTAAAAAAATATAAAACGTTAAACGATATAACGAAAAAGGTAGAATTATGATCTTTTAAAAAAATATAAAGGTTAAACGCGTGATTGACAATAATTTTAGTTGTTTTGAAAAACAATTTTTTTAAAGATATTGAAATTTAGAGATAACATTCCACGATTTGATTGTAATATTGTTTTTAGTACAAATTTATATAAGATATTTATGCGTGTTTTTGTTTTTATTGGTTTGAACAAGTGACAGATCTTTTTAAGGCAATCTCAGAATGGACTAAACGACATTGATTTTTGAAGCAGTTTCAACATGAACTAAACGACATTGATCTTTGAAGTAGTCTCAGCATGGACTAAACGACATTGATCTTTGAAGCAGTCTCAACATGGACTAAACGACATTGATCTTTGAAGCAGTCTCATCATGCACTAGTAAGAAAAAGGCATATACCCACAAAAAATTCTTGAATAAATATAAATAATTTTCGTGGGTTAACTACCCACTAAAACCCACGAAATCTTACGTGGTTATAATACCCACGAAAACCCATGAAAATTTTCATGGGTAATTATTCATTTTTTTTTGCATCCGGGGGAATTTGAACTCGGATCTCAAATGAGTCTTTTTAATCTCTTTTTTTGGCAGAAGTGAGATTCAAACTCGAGTCACTTACGGGTCATTCTAGGGATGTTACTAGCAGAGGTAGGGACAATTCTTGGTAAGCAATACCATTACTAATATATATCATTAGTAATGGATGTTCATAATTATTTAAGATAGTTTATTTTTTAAATACGGTCATCGAATTTTCATTTCATGTGACTTTTTTATAATGATGTACCAGTAATTATGTATTCTATAGGAAAAAAAATTTAAACATCACGACACAATTTTTTAGTAGAACATAGCAAGCTATATTAATAAATATTACAACATACTTCAAAACTTTAAAATCAAAAACACAACAGGTACAACACACTGCATATAGCTTATTCAATACAAGGAATACAAACAGACACGTCTACAGCGAATTACGGATTATTAACTGTTACTAGATTTATTGTTACAGCGAATGTCGAACAAGATATAATTCTACCACTAATATTTAAAAATTGAAATATATTTTCATGGGTAAACACGAGTTTTTTCAAACCTACCTACGTAAATTTCGTGGGTATTTTAAACATACCCACTAAACTTTTGTGGGTAAAAATACTACCCACGAAAAATTTCGTGGGTAAAGGTGGGTATTTTAAACATACCCACAAAAATTTCATGGGTAAACGTAGGTATTTTAAACTACCTACGAAAAATTTCGTAGGTTTTCGTTGGTATTATTTTACAATAAGTCTATCCACGAATACCCACGAAAACCCGCGAAATTTTTCGTGGGTAAAATAATACTCACAAAAACCCACTAAATTTTTCATGGGTAAAATAATACCCACGAAAACCCAAAAAAATTTTCGTGGGTAAGAAATTACTGTTCATCGTGGGTTTTCGTGACATTTCGTGACTTTTGGGCTATACCCACAGAAATTTTCGTAGTTTTTTTGTGGGTATAGCTTTTTTTTTTTACTAGTAATGGACTAAACGATATTGATCTTTGAAGCAGTCTCATCATGGACTAAGACATTGGTCTTTAAGAGAGTCTCAGCATGGACCACAATAGGCCTATGATCTAACACTAAGATACGACCAAATCTGAAAATAAACTATAAGTCTATAATATAAATCTACTTGAAATTATTTCATAACTAAATTTCATTCCAACCAGCTGATAAAATAATATTTAAGTGACTTTATTAGGAAATGAAAGTTTCTCCAATCTCCACGACAAAAAAAAAAATTGTTAAGAATTTCTTGGAAGGACTATTGGTGTTGGTTATAAACCAAGTCATTCCAAATTTTTCATAACCGCCCGAGAATCCAAATTGGTAAGTAACGTGCTAGACGTGAGAAATTCTCAAATCTTGTTAAGTCACGTACTCCTATTATTTAACGGTCAAAAAACAATTTTGGAAAGAACAATGGTAAAAATATTTGGAACTCATATGAATGAGGTCAAAGAAAGCATTCAAATTTTAAAAAACGGCTTCCACTTTTTTTATTGGAATCTTCAACTTTTTTGAAATTCCAATTGGTTTTTGACGAATATACCCTTGCATTTCAGAAGTTTTACGTTTTGTTATCTCAATTAATAAATTGGAGGGACCTAACTTTTGCTTGTTTCAAGACAAAACCGACATTGCCCCAGTTGTCCCACTAAAAGAAAGATCAAACTTGATGGTATTAGTGTAATTAAAATTAAAGATAGAACCTATTTGGACACGAACTTCAAAAGTGTCCTTTTTTAAATACAATTCTTTTATATTTCTTCAATTAAAGCTGTGCAAAAAAAGGAAGAAAAACACAAAAAAACATACATTCAGACGCATATGACAATATCTCTTTCTCTCTCTCTCTCACTTTGCGTACTTAGCAGCTAAGTAGCTTAAAGTTGTGCCTGCTTTGCTCCGTCATTGTTAGGGTTTCTGGATCTCTCTTTCTCTTTCGCTCTGTATGTTCCTTTCAATGTTGCATTCCTGTTCATTGTTGATTTATAACATTTCTTTGCCTCTGTAGTCTAATGATTATTTTGTTTGCTTTAAGGGGGCCGAGGGACCTTCAAAAACGCTTAACCTGGAGGTTTTAGGGTAGGAGCAAATGTCTGCTTCGAGAGGAGGAGGGTCTTCTGATCAAGGACCGTCCCAGCCTCAGCAGCGGCGGATCATACGGACTCAGACTGCTGGTAATCTTGGAGAGTCATTCGATAGTGAAGTTGTTCCTTCGTCGCTTGTTGAGATTGCCCCCATTCTCCGTGTTGCTAATGAGGTTGAATCCAGCAATCCTAGGGTTGCTTATCTCTGTAAGCTCTCATAAAATCATTCCTTTTTATCTCGGGCATGTAATTTTGTACTGCTTTTGGAGAATATTTAGTTTTTGCTCCCTCTCTCTATCTCGTTTAGGTCGGTTTTATGCATTTGAGAAAGCTCACAGGCTGGATCCTACTTCCAGTGGAAGGGGTGTTCGGCAATTTAAGACTGCACTTCTACAGCGTCTTGAAAGAGTAAGCTTTCGTAATAGTACTCTGCTTGATTCGTGCATGTGGCAGATATGGATAGCTACTGATATTTGTAGAAAGAACTCTTGGTTTTGGTTACTCTATTAGAAAATGTACTCTTGGTTTTTTGCAGGAACATGATCCAACACTGATGGGCAGGGTTAAGAAAAGTGATGCCCGTGAAATGCAAAGCTTTTACCAGCATTACTATAAAAAGTATATCCAAGCTTTGCACAATGCCGCTGATAAGGCTGACCGGTTTGTCTGACCTACTCAAAAATGTCATTTTAAATGCCAATTATTGCTCCGTCAGTGTTTGAGAGATACTCAAAAACGAAATTCCTTAAAAGAACGTGCTGTCAATTTTCAGTGCTCAGCTGACAAAGGCATACCAAACTGCCAATGTTTTGTTTGAGGTGTTGAGGGCTGTTAATCTGACACAGTCGATTGAGGTTGACCGGGAGGTAAGGCATTATGACTTTTTAGTCCTGTCTCCGTTTAGTATTCTTCATTGATTCATTCATCTGTTTCCATCCCTTGTGCAACATTACAATGGAGTTTAATGTTTCTAGATTCTGGAAGCTCAAGATAAGGTTGCAGAAAAGACACAGTTGTATGTCCCTTATAATATCCTGCCTCTCGATCCTGATAGTGCAAATCAAGCGATTATGAGATATCCTGAGGTCAGTCCCCTTGTTGTTCCACAGTGGGCATTGTTATTTATTTGTGACATGTTGTCCGTGGGTAATGTAATCTTTAATGCAGATCCAAGCTGCTGTTCTTGCTCTCCGCAACACCAGAGGTCTTCCTTGGCCAGAAGGTCACAAGAAAAAGAAAGATGAAGACATGCTTGATTGGCTTCAAGAAATGTTTGGATTTCAGGTAATTTTACTAGTGCAATGATGCTTTCCAATTCTCAATAAAATTTGATGGGAGTAATCTATAAATTCCTGAATGGTTTCGAGGAAAGACAATGCAGCTAATCTTAGGAGCATTTGATCTTATGCTTGTAACATTCATATTTCATGTTTTATGTTATGGTTCTGCAGAAAGACAACGTGGCTAATCAAAGGGAGCACCTGATCTTATTACTTGCTAATGTGCATATAAGACAATTTCCTAAGCCTGATCAGCAGCCAAAGGTTTGTACCTTAATTTTAACCATTGCTTAAAGACCGCTCTTATATAGGTTTTATATGTCCTTGCATGTAAACTACAATTTCATCCTTTAGTTGGTCTTTTTCACATTTTGTTCTCTTAAGTTGCTTTTCTCTTCTCAACTGAGAATGTTTCTATCCATTAATGTTTTTCCATGGAAACTCTATGTATTTGCATACTACAATTAGTATTCTATCATAGTAAATGCACATACAAATTAGCGTTTCATTTGTTCTCGTAATAATTACCCATTGTGCTCTCACAGTTAGATGATCAAGCATTGACAGACGTCATGAAGAAGCTTTTTAAGAACTATAAGAAATGGTGCAAATACCTTGGTCGAAAGAGTAGTCTATGGTAAGGGAATCTTGGAGACCTATACTTGATTCTGTATAGTTCCTGTAGGTGTAGCTATATGAAATCTATTTTAATGGAACTGATTTGAAGGAAATATTGCTTTCAGAAGCAACAGAGCGTATCTTTATATTCTTCATGAGAAAGAAATTAAATCTTCTCTTGTGGCTAAATGTTTATGCAAACTCTGAGGTCAAGAATCTTTTTCAATGTATGATCTGCTTGTAGGTTGCCAACTATACAGCAAGAACTGCAACAGCGCAAGCTATTGTATATGGCCCTGTATCTATTAATTTGGGGTGAAGCAGCAAACTTGAGATTCATGCCAGAGTGTCTCTGCTACATTTATCATCATGTAAGTTTCAGTTTGCAAAGTCTTCCATACTTTGTGCGTGATTCCTACTTTTTATTATGCTTGTCTGGGAATGATGATACCATTCTTATGTCACTCTTTAACCTTAAAATTTTAATCTTTTATTGTTTCTTTTTCTGCTAATGAGCTACAACTTGCGAGCACATTGATAAATATTCATGAGAGTCTTGTTTTGATGCTAGACATGCTCACGTAGATGGATTTATAATGGCAAAATGCCAATTGTTAGAGATTAATATTTTAGGACAATACGGGATGGGTGACATGCTTGTGTTTATAATACATAGAATTTTTGCTAGTATGTGTTTCCTGAATGTGATATTTCTGTACTTCCTACTCTATTTCACGGTCTTGCAGATGGCATTTGAACTCTATGGTATGCTGGCTGGGAATGTTAGTCCTATGACTGGAGAAAATGTGAAGCCAGCTTATGGAGGCGAGGAAGATGCATTCTTGAGGAAAGTTGTGACTCCTATTTATGAAGTGATTGGGATGGTGTGGATTAAATTCTGAGTCTTTAAATCTGCTTTCAGCATTTTTACTTGATCGTTTAACATTTTTAGTTCCGCAATCTTACCATTCACAGGAGGCTCAAAGAAGCAAAAAAGGGAAGTCCAAGCATTCTCAGTGGAGGAACTACGATGATTTGAATGAATACTTTTGGTAATATACCTTCTTCCACATGATCTTAAAGGTTTTCATGTGTGGTTTTTTATGCTTAGTGACATCTGGTTAAAACATTGCAGGTCAGTTGATTGTTTCCGATTAGGTTGGCCAATGCGAGCTGATGCTGATTTCTTTTGTCTCCCTGTTACTGTGCCCAGTACAGAAAAAGATGGGGTACAAAATAACTACAAATCTTCGCTGTTCTTGTCAACAAATTTTTCCTACTTTTTTTTTGGGGGGGGGGGGAGAGGGGGAATTGCTACACTGATCTAGTTTCCAGGAATGCGTATTCTCACTAAATATGACATTGATGATGATTATTGGAAGGCCATGATTATTATGGCTTGGGATGGTGGAGAGCCAGGTTCCAGGGTTGTTTTTTATGTCAGGTTCCAGGGTTGTTTTTTTATGGTGGTTCCAGAATTTGCTACACTGATCTAGTTTCCAGGGTTGTTTTTTATTTGTGGAACTTTAATATCAGATAA
Source organism: Lepidium didymum (assembly GCA_963920545.1). Taxonomy (NCBI): domain Eukaryota; kingdom Viridiplantae; phylum Streptophyta; class Magnoliopsida; order Brassicales; family Brassicaceae; genus Lepidium; species Lepidium didymum. The sequence continues at coordinate 4,786,249 of OY986996.1, read as the reverse complement.
CAACCACCACTTATTGCTGTATTCTTCACTGTTTTTGTTATCAAATATTACAGGATAACAGCAAGCCTACTGTTGCCAAGGATAGGTGGGTGGGGAAAGTAAATTTTGTCGAGATTCGTTCCTTCTGGCATGTCTTCAGAAGTTTCGATCGAATGTGGAGCTTCTACATTCTTTGCCTTCAGGTATTACTTTCTTCTAATTTCATTGCCCTTTTTTGGAGCTGATGTATTCAAGAAATGCGTATTCTCACTAAATATGACATTGATGATGATTATTGGAAGGCCATGATTATTATGGCTTGGGATGGTGGAGAGCCAGGTTCAGTCTTTGGGGGTCATTTATTTCAGAAACTTCTGAGCGTGTTTATCACAGCTGCAATAATGAAGCTTGGTCAAGGTTGGGTTATGTTATTTATCAACAATTTCATAATTTTACTCGAGTGATGCAAACTCATCTACTATAACTATTTATCTGCAGCTGTTCTTGATGTGATTCTTAATTTCAAAGCTCACCAAAGCATGACCCTGCATGTTAAACTAAGATACATCCTGAAGGTGTTGTCTGCTGCAGCGTGGGTTATTATTTTGCCTGTTACTTATGCTTATAGCTGGAAAGATCCTCCAGCATTTGCCAGAACTATCAAGAGTTGGTTTGGGAATACCATGCACTCACCTTCACTATTTATACTAGCTGTCGTTTTCTATTTGTCGCCTAATATGCTCGCGGGTGTACTGTTTCTTTTCCCTCTGCTACGTCGGTTTCTTGAGAGGTCCAACTACAGAATTATTATGCTAATGATGTGGTGGTCTCAGGTATTCATCTATTCACTCGGTTTGTGTTCTTATATAAGAAACTAGTGAAAAATTATCAAAAGATTGTAACGTTTATAATTGCTGATATGATAATATATAACCGTATTTTATCTCACCTTGTAGCCCAGACTCTATGTTGGCAGAGGAATGCATGAGAGCGCTTTTTCCCTCTTCAAGTTTGTGGCACAAACACTATTTGGATTTTTGTTATTGGTGCAAGACTTGAGTCCTCTGTTCACCAATGTCTTTCTACCTTTTTCTTGTGTAGGTATACCATGTTTTGGGTGTCGCTTATTGCAACAAAGCTGGCATTCAGTTACTACATTGAGGTACGTGTTTCTCGAATCTGGTTCTGGTAACCATTAACTACATACTATGAGACGGGTAAGATAAGTGAAGTGACATGTAAACAATAGTTATGTGATTAATTTCACCCTGTTTGCCTTAATTCTTGGAGTTGATAAATTGGCATTGCTCACAGATCAAACCTTTAGTTGCTCCAACACAAGCCGTTATGAGAGCCCGTGTGACTAATTTTCAGTGGCATGAGTTCTTTCCTCGCGGTAATACACTTTCACTTACACTTCATGATTACTAAAATGAAAATTTATTATTCTCACGACAATTTATTTCTGCAGCCAAAAACAATATTGGTGTCGTTATTGCCCTCTGGGCCCCTATCATTCTGGTGAGCATGGTCATGCTGAACATGTCTCAAATCTTTTCCTGCTTTGTGCTGTTGCTAAATTTGATTTTGGGTCTATGTTGCTGCAGGTATATTTTATGGATAGTCAAATCTGGTATGCTATATTTTCCACGTTATTTGGAGGTATCTATGGTGCTTTCCGTCGCCTTGGAGAGGTATGTTATTTTTGTGATGATCTGACTGATGCTGAGTTATTTGGATTTTGAATTATAGGTTTCCCTTGCACTTTTCATCGATGACCTTGGATACTTACATTTTTTATTTGTTACAGATTCGTACCCTGGGAATGCTTAGATCACGTTTTGAATCACTGCCTGAAGCTTTTAATGACCGCTTAATTCCCGATGGAAAGAATCAGCAAAGGAAGAAGGGATTAAGGGCAACTTTATCCCATAACTTTACGGAGGATAAGGTTTGTTGAACCTAGTGAACTGCTATCATGTATGGTTTCATTGATAGCTTATACTGAACATTTACTTCAGGTACCTGGCAACAAAGAGAAAGAGGCTGCAAGGTTTGCACAGCTGTGGAACACAATAATCAGTAGTTTCAGAGAGGAAGATCTTATAAGTGATAGGTAATCTTTGTTAGTTTTGTATGTCACATATCTAGCTGAAAGAAACCATGTGGAACTCAAAAAGTTGCATTATCTCTTTAAATTTGAACTACTAATAGGGAGATGGATCTGTTGCTTGTTCCATATTGGGCTGACCGTGATTTGGACCTCATACAGTGGCCTCCCTTCTTATTGGCTAGCAAGGTTTGTTCTCACTTCTTACATGAACACATTAAAGTTTGATCTTTAGGATTCTCTGATTTTAGATATTTGGTTGTAGATTCCAATAGCATTGGATATGGCAAAAGACAGTAATGGGAAGGACAGGGAGCTCAAGAAGAGGATTGAAAGTGACACTTACATGAAATGTGCTGTTCGTGAATGCTATGCTTCATTCAAGAATATCATAAAATTTGTGGTCCAGGGAAACCGTGAAAAAGAGTAAGTTGGGTTAAGTTGTTGATTCATAGCGTTGGATTACTTGCCTTTGTATCTTACATACCTGCTTCTGATTTTGATAATTACAAGTTTGCAACATACCACACTTTATTATGGCCAACTTATATCATGGTGTCTCAGGGTGATAGAGATCATATTTGCCAAGGTTGACAAACATATAGATGACGGTAATCTCATTCAAGAATACAAGATGAGTGCTCTTCCTAGCCTCTATGATCACTTTGTCAAGCTGATCAAGTATTTGGTAAATGTTCTTCCTGTGGTACTATATTTTTCTCTTTCCATTTCATTTCGTTCAATATCTTCCGTTTGTTATCCCATGTAGCTAGACAATAAGGAGGAAGATAGAGATCACATTGTAATTCTCTTCCAAGACATGCTGGAAGTTGTAACAAGAGACATTATGATGGAAGATTACAATATATCAAGGTTGGCAAATTTCTACAGAAATGTTTTGTCATATTGACATCAAAATCTTATATATCCAGTTGTCTCTGTAGCTTGGTAGATTCGACCCATGGTGGCACTTGGCATGGGGGAATGATACCTCTCGAACAACAATATCAGCTGTTTGCATCTTCAGGTGCCATTAGATTTCCTATTGAACCAGTAACAGAAGCTTGGAAAGAGAAGGTTATGCGGGATTGGGTTATATATAAGTTACACTCCTCTAGTCTTCATGGATTTTGTGATTAAAGTTTCATATCTTATATGTGCAGATCAAACGGATATATCTATTGCTGACTACTAAAGAGTCTGCTATGGATGTTCCCTCTAACTTGGAAGCAAGAAGGCGGATCTCTTTCTTCTCAAATTCTTTGTTCATGGACATGCCTATGGCACCTAAAGTTCGCAACATGCTATCATTTTCGTAAGCCTTTCTCTATCTCACGTATTATTGGAAATGATTCGTTCTTCGTCTTACGTTCTGGTTAAACAATATTGTGTCAAGGTGATAGTTTCCTCAAATTTGTCTCAAATTGTGACAGTACTAAGATTTGACACTGTTGTATCATATGATTATAGTAGTTTACCATAACTAACCAGCTGGGTTTGTTAGTCATTTATATTTCTCCTTGCTATCCCTATAGTGTTTTGACTCCATATTACACTGAAGAAGTCCTCTTCTCCTTGCTTGACCTGGAAACACCAAATGAAGATGGTGTTTCCATTCTCTTTTACCTACAAAAGATTTTTCCAGGTGAATTTTGTTTATTATTCTGTTATGTAGTAGCATAAATTTTTGAATCACGTTTGAACCGGACCTTTTACCCTAGATGAGTGGAACAATTTTCTTGAGCGAGTGAAGTGCTCGAATGAAGAGGAACTTAAGGAGTCTGATGAATTAGAGGAGGAACTTCGATTATGGGCTTCATATAGGGGCCAGACTTTGACTAGAACCGGTATGCTCTTATGGTTAGTTTTCTTTGAAGTGAAAGATTCAATGCATGCAATGGATATCTGTTGTTAAATCATATGATATTTTTGCAGTAAGAGGAATGATGTACTATCGAAAAGCATTGGAGTTGCAGGCATTCCTTGACATGGCTATGCACGAAGGTTTTCTTCCAAATTGATATTATACTCCAAAGGGGATTAAATCAATTCACGCAACATTTTGTTGAGGTTGACCCATTCTGAAATTCACTTCCCCAGATTTGATGGAAGGTTACAAGGCTGTAGAACTGAATTCAGAGAACAATTCAAGAGGCGAAAGATCACTGTGGGCACAGTGCCAAGCTGTTGCTGACATGAAATTTACATATGTTGTATCATGTCAACAATATGGTATTCATAAACGATCTGGTGATCCTCGTGCGCAGGATATATTGAGGCTTATGACAAGGTATGCAGAATAATCCTATTTTGTTGTCTTTTTATACTTGTTTGACACTGATGGCTTTGCTTACGATTGGCAGATACCCCTCGCTCCGCGTTGCATATATTGATGAGGTCGAAGAACCAGTGAAAGACAAGTCAAAGAAAGGGAACGAGAAAGTGTATTATTCTGTTTTGGTAAAGGTGCCTAAATCAACTGATCATTCTAGCCTAGCACAAAATCTGGACCAGGTAATGCAAAGCAGCCTGACATATGTCTCAAGTTAAAGATTCTGAAATCTTTTATTATGTGCTGAATATTTTTGTTGCACCTGTATGGTAAAAATTTCCAGAATAAGTGGTGCTGATGCTGAATTTCTTATTGTGGCGTTCTAAATGTCAATGCTGAATATGTCCTGCAAAGATTAATGAAAAGGAAACTTAATGACATACACCTGCGTTGACCATTCTTTCTCTTGGAAATATTCTTCTTTTGTGACATTATTTTTAGAAACACTTCTTACTGTTATTATACAATCTCATGTTAGATTTACATTTTGTATTCTCTTGATTCTTACATGAATGTGTTATGTGTAAATTAATGCACCTCTGTCTTGTAGGTTATCTATAGGATTCGACTTCCTGGACCTGCTATTCTTGGAGAGGGAAAGCCAGAAAACCAAAATCATGCTATCATTTTTTCTCGTGGAGAAGGTTTACAGACAATAGATATGAATCAGGTGTGCACTTGTTCTTTTTCCTCAACCTTCTAGATATCATGGTGCTTTTGATATAAGTTCTTATGGTGCCATTTTATTCAGGATAATTACATGGAGGAAGCACTAAAAATGAGGAATTTGCTTCAAGAATTTCTTACAAAGCATGATGGTGTGAGGCATCCATCTATTCTTGGACTAAGGGAGCATATATTTACTGGATCGTGAGTATTTAGCATTTTTCATTAATTTGAGTGGTTTCTTTCTCTTTGGCTCGATGAAATTTGGTTATCTCTAAGAGCAATTGATGTTGGCGCTTCGCAGTGTTTCTTCCCTTGCTTGGTTCATGTCGAATCAAGAGACTAGTTTTGTTACGATTGGTCAGAGATTATTGGCCAACCCTTTGAGGTAAGTGTGCTTTCTGTTATCACTGTAGTGAACTAGTGATGATAACACATGATTATCTATGTAATCATTTCCAAATCAATGTGTTGTTCTCTTGCAGGGTTCGTTTCCATTATGGTCATCCAGATGTGTTCGATAGACTGTTTCATCTAACAAGAGGTGGTGTTAGCAAAGCATCAAAGGTAATCAACCTTAGTGAAGATATATTTGCAGGTAAATTTTCTCTTACAGAGGACCATTTGTTTCTTTCCTTGAATTTAAGTGATTTCCTTGCTGATGAATTGCTACTGTTGGTATTGAGCAGGATTCAATTCTACGCTACGTGAAGGAAATGTTACCCATCATGAGTACATACAAGTTGGTAAAGGAAGAGACGTTGGTCTAAATCAGATCTCTATGTTTGAGGCCAAGATTGCTAACGGTAATGGAGAGCAAACACTAAGTCGAGACATTTACAGGCTTGGACACCGTTTTGACTTTTTCAGAATGATGTCATGTTACTTCACCACTGTTGGCTTTTACTTCAGCACCCTGGTATTGTTTCGTTCTGTTTTAGTTGAACTAAGTATCACACAACAAGCTCGGATCTGAACCATTTTATACTGTTTTCACAGATTACTGTTCTCACTGTCTATATCTTCCTTTATGGACGTCTCTATCTTGTTTTGAGTGGGCTTGAAGAAGGATTAAGTACACAAAAGGGCATCCGAGACAATACACCTTTACAAGTAGCTCTTGCTTCGCAGTCTTTTGTTCAGATTGGTTTCCTAATGGCTTTACCTATGCTTATGGAAATTGGACTAGAGAGGGGGTTTAGGACTGCCTTGAGTGAATTTGTTCTGATGCAGCTTCAATTGGCCCCAGTGTTCTTTACGTTCTCTCTTGGGACGAAGACCCACTACTATGGAAGGACCTTACTTCATGGTGGTGCGAAATACAGGTCCACAGGCAGAGGGTTTGTTGTCTTTCATGCCAAATTTGCTGATAACTACAGACTCTATTCCAGGAGCCATTTCGTGAAGGGGCTTGAGATGATGCTGTTACTCGTTGTGTATCAAATTTTTGGCAGTGCTTACAGAGGCGTACTTGCCTATCTTTTGATCACCATATCTATGTGGTTTATGGTCGGGACTTGGCTTTTTGCTCCCTTCCTCTTCAATCCTTCTGGTTTTGAGTGGCAAAAAATTGTTGACGATTGGACTGACTGGAATAAATGGATGAACAACATTGGAGGTATTGGTGTCCCGGCAGAAAAAAGTTGGGAATCATGGTGGGAGGAAGAGCAAGACCATCTCAGATATTCTGGAAAGCGTGGTATAGTTGTTGAGATTTTGTTAGCCCTGCGGTTCTTTATCTATCAGTACGGGCTTGTTTATCATCTCACAATTACAGAGAAGACGAAAAACTTTCTGGTATTAAACAATCATATCAGCTCTTAATGTTGGTGTTTTCGTATCAAATTATTAAATCTCTTCTATTGAAACTCAGGTTTATGGAGTATCATGGCTGGTGATTTTCTTGATATTGTTTGTGATGAAGGTGATTTTACTTGATATAGATACCAATCCCTTGTTAATGTTTTTGGACATCATGGCCACTAATTGTAGCCTTTTTGTTGTTGTCTGTTTGTCTCAGACTGTTTCAGTTGGAAGGCGGAAATTCAGCGCGAGTTTTCAGCTGATGTTCAGGTTGATAAAGGGGCTAATATTCATGACATTTATCGCAATTATTGTGATATTGATCACACTGGCTCACATGACGATACAAGACATCATTGTGTGTGTCCTTGCCTTTATGCCTACTGGTTGGGGGATGCTCTTGGTTAGTACCTTTCTCTTGGAGTCTTAACTGTAAAAAAATGTTGTGTGTGTATAAAAAAACAAGACAACAATTTGTGTTTGCAGATTGCGCAAGCGTGTAAGCCGGTGGTTCACAGAGCTGGATTCTGGGGATCAGTGAGGACTCTGGCTCGTGGTTACGAGATAGTAATGGGACTGCTGCTGTTTACTCCAGTGGCATTCTTGGCTTGGTTTCCATTTGTGTCAGAGTTCCAAACTCGTATGCTTTTCAATCAAGCTTTCAGTAGAGGTCTTCAGATCTCTCGAATCCTTGGAGGACACAGGAAGGATCGCTCTTCTCGAAACAAGGAGTGATCTCATCTCATCTCTTCTTTGTCGTCTAATGCAAGATGTTATATGTAATCTTCATGTTGGTACAAGTAGCAAATCTTATGAATCGACTATTCTTAAATTAATGTAATCTAGTTTTCAACAATTCGGTTAGAATACATTGTAGCATTAAATCATTAAATTAGTCGTGATCTTAAACCATATTTGCTTGAATTACAAGATACAGCGACGGCATAACTTTCAGAAAAGCCCAAGAATTGATATTTAGTTAATGGGCCGAAACAAAAGCCCCCAATCAAAAGAGACCAAAAATCGCCAAAAAAGTAGGAAACGTGGCGGCTATAGGTGTGTCCACGACATTTGTACGAGAATGATAAAATTTGTCTGGCTCGTTCCAGCCTGTAAATGGTGATATCAGAAATGTGTCCGTACACATACACTCCTAAAACAAGAACAAATTGAAAATGACGGATTTGGCCATAAAAGCTGTATACACGAGGGCAAAAACGGAACTTTATGCACATATTAGACAACACCTATCGTCATCAGTCTTGTGGACACTCTTAACCCCACTCTCTGCCCCCAACAGAGGTTTTTGAATGGCGGCGATGATGAAATACAAAGGAAGCGTTTTTATCATCGTTATCTTCCTTCTTCTTTCGTCCCAACTTGCTCACTCTTCTTCTACAAGATGTAAGTCACTCTTCTCATTACAAACATCTTTCATCCTTAATTTCCATCCTTTGGTTCTATAACATATATGACTCATCTGTTCTGGCTTTTGTCTCAAGCCTTTTTTTTGTTAAAATCAACTGAAGATAAGAAAGCCATGAAGAAGGTAATCATAAACTGTTTCACAAACGACTGAACAATAGTTTTCAAGTTTTTTTGACCCAAAAAGATGAAACTTTTTTGTTTTTTAGCTATGGATTTTGATATGTTCGTTTGTTTATTCATTAGTATTTTGATGCACAAGATGAATGATTATTGTTTTTGGGAAACAGGAGAAGGAGATTTTTGAAGGATCAGGAAATGAAGTTGAAGAAAGACAAGTTCCGACTGGATCCGACCCTCTCCATCATAACCACATTCCCTTTACTTCTCCATAAGACTCTCATTTATGTCTTTAAATCTTCTGTTCAGTCCCATTTATTGACATATTAGTTTATAAAACTTTCCCACATTCCAGCTTTGTTTATTGTTTCTCTGAATGTTAGTTTATATAGAGTTTCAATTGAAGCAAGAATGTGTGAAGCATTTTTTGTCATATTTTGAGAAATATTAATTGTGGATGCTTCACAAAGATGTCAAAACGCAACTAAACCTTATTAGAAAACAATTATAATGTGCATTATTTGGGTTTATAACTTGCACGTATACATATTTTGCGCTTGGCAAATGTAACTGACATATAGTTAATTTTGACGTAAATACATCCTGTGACAAAAGTTAAAGTACATTTTTTAGAGTTTTAGTGTATAAGATCTGAACCAAAGTGAAAATGGTTACACGAAGTGACACTTATTGTTTTAAGGGTATCATGAATAACTCACTGCTTGGCTAGAATGAGCTATATAGATGGGAATGGGTCACTTGACCCCAATACATATATCTTTTTACAACAGGGAAAATTGGTTAGATATCATTGAAACGTAACTCGTTTGGTTTGGCACGATAAACGTAAATAAATTAGATTAGTCATTGAATTATTCTTTCCAATAAACTAAGTTGAAAAATTATAATCCCTAAGAAAACAAATCGGCATTTTAAAAAACATAAAATTTTGATTATTTTGGCACAGAAAAATGAAAAATAAAGTAAAATATCGTTAAACGTATATTAAAAATTAGTTAATACCATTAAATTATAAATTTTGCCGTGCTCTAAAAACATATTATAATTTTTTTTCTATTATCAAATCCATAGTTTTTTTAACGTCTAATATTCATTAACATCAAATAAGAAGAATTGATACATAACAAGTGACCTTTAGTCTAGTGGCAGACGGTAAGTCCACTAAGACATGCACACTTGCACAACCAGGGATCGAGTCTCACCGCCTATATTATGTAGGAACTTGGCTAATGGGCCGACCAGTTGTGGCCCAGTGTTGACAAAAAAAAAGAGTTGATATATATAGAAAATAGAACAATTAAATAGCCTAAAATTAAATAGAACAATGAAAAAGTGAATTTCTACGATGTTTTTGATATAGAAGCCTTACTCGCTAAATGGATAAAACCCATTTCTTTCCTTCTTTAGGATTAATATAAGGGAAACTCTCCACGAAAAGAGTGGAGGAAACGGTCTCACGTTGAGAGAGAAAGGGCAACGTGGAAATAATTGCCAACAAGAAAAGGTGGGACAATCTACTCTCACTCTGCCGGTAAAGAAATCGGAAACCATCATCAATATCAAGTGTAGAAGATAATCATCATTATCGCTAAAAAAGCCATATTTTTTTCTTTATTATTATTATTATTAAGTACCAAATTAGCATTCTTAAAACATAAAATTTAGATTTTTTAAATGCGATTATGAAAATAAAATAAATTATCGTTGTAAAGACTAGTTATTTTTTGTTAATAATTGATTGTTCCCGCGCATATAAAAAATTAGTTAAGACTGTTAAATTGGTGCGCTTTAAAATTATATTATAATTTTTTATAGTATCAAATCCACAATTTTTTTTTTTATTATTAATTTCTCATTAGCTAGTTACTATATGCGAATCAGATAAAGATAACACAATTTTTTTGTTCATGATGGAGAATCCACATGTTAATATGTTATAGAAGATAAGATTATTAAGAATTTGGTAAACAAAACTGTAACGGAGGAAACGAGGCACGTGAGCAAAACAAACAATATGAATGTGTTGGATCGATCTTATTATAATGGCCCTATAAATACTTCTTCTATCACTCTCATTTTCAGTCGTCTGTTTTTCTCTGCGGCGCGTGGACACTCTCTGACAAAAGGCTAATGGCTAACTTTCCTCCAATGAAATCTGCCCCTCCCTCTGGAGCTTCTTCTTCCAGCAATGATCGTAACTTATCTTCCGCCGAACAGTTGATACTCAATCTCAGTAATCCCGAACTTAGGGAGAATGCACTTCACGAGTTGTCCAAGGTCTTCTCTTTACCGAAATTCACTTGTTTTGACCGTTTGGGTTTTCATTTTCTGCGTTTTGTTCAAATGAAATTTGGAATTTTGGGGATGTTTAGTCCTTTGAATTGTGTACATGCTTTCCGATTTGTGATTATTCTTCTTACGTGCGGCAAATTTTTCAGCGAATTTGTAGGATAATCGTTGGTATTGTAATATTAAGCCACTTTTCCCAAATACATTTTGGCCTTTGGTCTCGATTGTGATAAATTTTATATATCAAAGGATCTCTGAGTTGGTGAGAGGGTTTTACGAAAGTTAAATGTTTTTTATGATCTGAGTTTCAGATACATGTTGACTGAACTCATTACTTTTCATTGCTTGCATTAGGCAGAGGATTCTTTTGTGGATATATTCTTCTCATTGAAATTCATGTCTATCAGTGATATAGCCTGCGTCCTGTGTTTTTTTTTTCTTTCATTTTTCAGAAGAGAGAGATCTTTCAAGATTTGGCTCCGCTTTTATGGCATTCTGTTGGTACCATTCCTGCTCTTCTACAGGTACTCTCTCCATGTTTGCTGCTCTAGTTTTGGCACTTTGTTCTTTGTTCTTCAGGGGGAAATTATTTGTTGCTTGATGGCTTCTCTACATACTGCATTATCTTAAGAACACTGAATCTGATGTACGCTGTATTGGTCTAAATATGGTCATTTTTCTTTCTTTCCTCATATCAGGAGATTATCGCAGTTTACCCGTTCCTGTCTCCTCCAACTATGACTCCTGCTCAATCGAACAGAGTCTGCAATGCACTAGCGCTTCTTCAGGTGCAGAAAAAACTTGTTTTGGGAATATCAAAAAACGTTTATATATGTATTTTCAATTTGGAATACTCTAATCCCTGTTGATACCCTCCTATTTTTTACATCCAGTGTGTTGCTTCTCATAACGAAACGAGAATGCTGTTCCTCAAAGGTACAATCGCATGTCTTCAAACAATTACAAGAATTTTTTGGCTTATGTATATGTAGATTTGTCATTTTTGGGAATTACATTAGCTGATAACCCAACCTGTCTACCAAAACTAGTTTCAAGAGCCACCTTATTGATCTCTCATTAACTGATCACAACTGAACTGTGTGGTTATACTATGCTTAAAGCTTACATTTAGTTGCTTTTTCAAAATTCAGCTCATCTACCATTGTACCTGTATGCTTTCTTGAACACATCAAGCAAGTCAAGACCCTTCGAGTACCTGCGGCTCACTAGCTTGGGGGTTATTGGTGCACTTGTCAAGGTATTGCCTTGATTTTTAAAATATTTTCCCTTCTCTGGTTTGTGAAAACTTTTTTTATGTCAATAAGACAGGAACATCCCTATAATTTACTGACAAGTATTTAGCTATTACATACGATATAGTCCTGGTAAATATATTGTGTTGACTTGAAAAAAAATCATTAAAGTACTTTAAGACCTTTGAGTAAATACTGCTAAGTTATCATGAAATCATTGTCTATCTTAGTGATATGGATGTTACACAATTGTTCATTTTGTTTGGTAGGTTGATGATACAGAAGTGATCAGATTCCTTCTTCAAACTGAAATTGTCCCATTGTGCCTCCGGACAATGGAAAATGGCAGCGAGTTATCTAAGACTGTAAGTTTGTCTACTTTTAGAGGCTTATATGTATATTCACATACATGATACATGTATATATATACAAGTTTCTTCTCACTTATTAGAGCCATTTGCATAGGTCTGAAATTGTTGCTTCATACAAAGAAGTAGTGCTTCTGCAATTGATGTTTCTGCGTGGTTTTGGGCATGCGCAGTTCATCTGATTGATTTGTTTGAGCTGGTTTTGTCAGGTTGCTACCTTCATTGTTCAGAAAGTTTTGCTTGATGATGTTGGGCTTGAGTACATGTGCACCACAGCCGAGAGATTTTTTGCTCTGGGTCGAGTTTTGGGAAATATGGTTACTTCACTTGCAGAAGGACCGTCTCCTAGGCTGCTGAAGCACATCATTCGCTGCTATCTGCGTTTGACCGATAACCTGAGGTGCAATAATTATCTCTTCATTTGAAAACAATTTTATATGCACGCTTTCTTACATGATACAGTTATTGATGACATTTTAGAGCCTGCGATGCACTTGGAAGTTGCCTTCCAGATCTTCTAAGGGATGCTACCTTTAGTAGTTGTCTCTATGTAAGTGTATATGTAGATTTGATACCATTATAATCAATTATTACTGATACTGATACCAAGTTGTTATCAATTAGTTCATTTTAATATTGTCTCATTTCCTTTGGTACTTGGGACTTGGTTGTTTTAAGCTAGTCATATTTTTTATGTGGACAGGATGATCCACCTGCAAGGCAATGGCTGCAGCAACTGCTCCACAATGTTAGCATGGGCGGTAGAGCAGTTCAAGGGCTGTCTCATCTGTTTGTGAATTAAAGCGAGCCCCAAATACTATATTATGGGCAATAACTGTTATTCATTGGACATAAAGTTAGGTGGAGTCAGAATTAGAGACGAGCAAAAAGAAACTGGCAACCATAGATTTTGAGTTTGATGGATATATGTATTTCGATTTCCTGACCGCTTATGTTGCAATTAATAACTAAAAGTCCATTGAAAAGGCTGAACCAAGCAATAAAAACCCCAAGTTTAGAAAATAACAAACGTGTTATAGAAGCAGATGTAGATAATATTGTCTATAATAGACTGTCAGATCTTGCAGGTAGCCTCCTAAAGAGATTGAGCGGCAGAGAGGGGAGCCTGTGCCTGAACCTTGGATGCCTCAGCACATAAATCCCAGCAAGAAGTGCAACAACCTGAAACGGCGTAACGTACAACACTATAGCAGCTATGAGACAGAAGAGCACAAACAATGTGGTCGCCCTCGGGTCTCGCCAGCTCAGCAGTGATAAAAACCGCTCTCCCTGTGTTGCAAGATCGCCTATCACGGTCTGAACCCGTCCTCCTATGCTTCTGAGCCGGTCATATCGCATCCGCACAATTTCAGGGGATCGCGATGTTGGGAAAGTATCAAACTCTTCATCAAGCTCGTCAGGATGGACAGCATCTGCATGGGACAACCGTGTGTCCATGTGTGGCGGGTGTCTTGGTCTCCACCGGAAATTCCAGATTCCAATCAAGAAAAGATACAAGAAAACCGTTGGGAGGATGAGTTCTGGGTAGAGAACTAAGATAATGAAAAGAACATGAATGAGAATTGTGGTCATTGGGTTTCTCCATTGACAGATCTGATCAAACCATTTTCCAACACCAATGAGACCACTCAGAACATTCATGATTCTGAAAAAGTTAGCTTTACTCCTCCTCATGCTCCACATGTGGGAATCAACATCGAGCATGTACTCTACGATCTCTTTGCGAAGAGGAGGCTCAGCACGGTTCAGCCTCGCTGAGACAATGTTCATCGCCTGGTGCCTCAGGCTGTCCAGCTGGAGAACCGATAACGGGTGAATGTAATGCATTTTGGGTAGTAATGGTTGAGAATACATATGAAGCATGTTGATGAGAGATAGGCAAGTGAACCGCACGGCTAACTGTATTTCACCCGTTTTCTTGATTCCAGAAGGATGAAAAACTAGCAGCGGATATGAATGTGTGTAGATACGGTCAGCTTCAAGGGTCGACAGACGGATTCTCACTTTTCCGATCCTCAAATCTTTCCCGCTTCCTCCTGGAATGTGTCCGTTGTCAAATGCCCCAAAAGTTATCACGGTGCAGGTATCAAACACTTCCCATGTGTACTGCTCATTCCATTTAGGCGTGAAACTATCAACAATTGTTCTTGTTCTGATCCATTTCTGTCCGTACTTAGCCACGCAATATGCATCTGTTGTTCCCTTTCCATCTTTTGTCTTCATAGGCATCAGTCCGTGTGCGCTTATGATCCCTACTTCAAGCAATCCAATGCTCGGTTTCCATAGCTGTTTCGCGGTTGGCCTTAGGTCGCTGCTGTAGTGAGTTGATTCATCAAGAACATGGTATCCACCTTCAAGAAAGATTCTTAGATGAATCCTACTGGCGAATTTAATTTCTTTTTTCTCTCCGTCCACCATAATATGTTTCTCCAGGTTGAACCACCTCGAGTGAAGCGGCCTATGGTCTAACCTCCTTTGGACATTCTGCAACGGGATTGCACACCGGCCTAACGTTTCATCTTTGTTCGGTGCAACCCTATCTTCCACCGCTAGAATCAACGGCTCCTCAAAAGGTTCAGCAACAACAAACATCAGATCTTCATTCCACATCGGATTCAACGTTTTGGTCTGAGAAATACGTGTTCTCAGAGTTTGGTTTCCGAGCATTGCTTTTACGTAAATCTCAGGGAACTTGGTTTTATCATGAGGTATCAAATCTTGAGCCTCAATTACATTGACTCTTACATACCAAAGCTTTGGCGATAGATAAACCTTTGAACGGATATTCGCCACCCCCTCAGGTCCAACCGTGGCTGCATCTGAGTGCCAAGCATCCGAAAAAGCTTCATCGGCTTGTGTCCCCATCCAAACAGCTAACATAAGCTCTCCCTTGACCTTACGTCCATGCCTATCCTCCAACCTATACCACTGAGGAGCCAATGGACTATCGGGTGGAACTCGCTTAGGAATCTCATTAAGATCAAACATGATTCTACCAATCAAATCATCCGACACAAAATCTTTGTCTTTCACTACAACCTCCAAGATTGATGCTTGGATCCTCTCCTTTGAAAACGCAAATACTTGCTTCCACTCTGGATTCGACTTCTTCTCGAAATGCTTAGTCATTCCTTTGTAGTTTCCCAGCTTCACTTCTACATAAGGATCGCAACTACCAGTCACATCTTTCCCCGGTAATTCCTTTGCCTTCACGACCTGGACGTAGAGGTAATGCATCTGCTCAACCAAATCATATGTGCATGAGAGTTTATCACCTGTCACAGCTCCTGCACCAATGTTTGGTGAAGTCTCCTTCAGTGCAAATTCGATATTTTGCCCTGGTTTCTGCATCTTATCTGAATCTTCTGCAATTCTATTACAAAAGAATCCGTCTCTTGAGATCCAAGAACTTGTAATAAGAAGCAGTTTCAGGAGGAGCCGCTTGGTTCTGTTATCTTAAGACAACCTTCTGGTACAAAAAGACATAACAATAGATCAGAGAGATTTTAACAGTTTACCAACAATGGCTAAAACATATATGTAACATAGACATCTCTCGAATCAAAATTAAATTAAAGAGCAAGGAGTTTGAGATCTACACTCTACTGAGAATAATATAAGCAGTAAGAAAATGTTGTCAGAGGGAAAAAGTAAATTTATACATATATTATTTAATGTTATACGAAACTATTGTTGAAGTTTTCTTACCAAACAAACAGCTACCATTGACAGAAATTTTCCTATAAACAAAGATTCCCCAAAAATGAATTTAACTTTTTTCCTCAATTAAAATAGAGCAACTTCTCATAGCTTTCTTCCAATCTGATCTAAACAAAGCTCAAAAAGTGAAATATTTTGACAAAAAATCCTTTACTTTAAATAAAATAATAAGAAGAGTAAACATGAAGATCTATATGTAACCCAACAAAAAAGAGTAAGTTATGTCTCTGAGAGACAGCTAAACCCCACAAGAAATGTTTTGTAATAATGTCTTTTACTCTTCACTATCAATGTTACTTGAGCAACTGATCAATTACAACTACACATAATATAATATATACAATCAAAAACCAAAAGAATAAATAAATGAAGACATGGTAATGTACCTCAAAAGATCTAATGAAGAATAGAGAAAGTAACTTGGAAATAATTGATTCTTCTAATGGAAAGAAAGTAAAGAAGACAGTGAAGATACTGAAAATGAGACTGCGAAGCAGAGTGTGTGAGTGAGGTTGAGAGAAGAAGAGAGTGTACAGTAGAAAATAGAATATTTGGGGGCATGTGGCTGCTAAGATCTCTGCTGCTTTTAGTGGACCTATTCTTTTGACCTCTTCTTTTACAATTTTATATTTGCCACTTCTACTTTTACACACACTCACACTCACACTCCAATCTTTTGTTAGTTTATATATTTTACTAGTTTATGTCTTAGTAATGCATTTAAGGTTGAGTGCATTGATTGAAAGAAATCAATGTTTGTTTTGTTGTCAGCAGCTTTGTTTCATTGCTCAGCGGAATATACTTCCTGTCTACACACTACTTGATTTTCAACGATTTTTTTTCCAACAATTTTTTATTTATAGTCCAAAACATACTTCGTAAAGCACCTTTTTAATCTATTTTATATAATTGACAGGTTGAATTCACGATACTAAATCATTAGTTGGATTATCCTAACCACCACACTGATAAAAGTTCTACCAATTTATTTCTTTCTACAAACATTATTTTCTTAACACTTGATTTCGATATTAAAAAAAAAATTATTTTCATAACTTTACTGTGATAAGAATAATCTCTTAGATGCGAATTCATTATTATTGGAAGTTAATAAAATACTTATTTCTCTTTTAAAAATTATATCACAATTGAGAATCTTTCAAGAGTGTAGTACTACTATGTATATATTTCTGAATTGTGAGAAAGCTCACGAAACGACAAAAACAAAGATGTGCGATAATCGATGGCACAAAC
This sequence comes from Lepidium didymum, assembly GCA_963920545.1. Classification (NCBI taxonomy): domain Eukaryota; kingdom Viridiplantae; phylum Streptophyta; class Magnoliopsida; order Brassicales; family Brassicaceae; genus Lepidium; species Lepidium didymum. The sequence goes on along the minus strand of OY986996.1, from coordinate 4,768,888 downwards.
TTGTTTATATATTATTAATTCATTATACTGCAACATACATTTTTAAAAATGACTGCAACACACAAAGTTACAAACCAACCTAAGAGGTTAACACATCTAAACACACAACCCTTATATCTATTTTTCTTATTTTCTCCCAATTTTCTAAAGGAGTTTTAATCAACTATTTCTTTCTTCAAGTTCGAACATCGAAGTACACATTGTATGTTTCATCTCTTAAGCTGAACAATGGCGATAACACAAAGTTTCTCTGTGTTCCGCTCATCACGAAACTCATCGGATTGTATTGACTCATTCCTTTCTTTAAGCTAAAGCTTGCTGCCTGTTTAAACTTCTCATCGGTTGTATCGGAGTCACATTCAAGCCTTAGTCTCATTCCCGTCTTAAGTGTTTGATCGCTGTACACATAACAACCCTTTTTGTTCTCTAGTGTTAATGACACGCTTCCTGGCTTACCATTAACTCCAGATACTAACTGGAAGCTAGAAGCTCCTTTCTCAGTAGAATCTTGAACCGCAAGGGAGTTATCAGTTGCTTGCATTACAAGCATGCCAGGGAAATCAAACGGTTCAATCATCACATGGCTTCCAATTAGCTCCTCTGGACCTGAAATCTGTTGTTTAGAAGAATCAGCAGTCACAAGCCTGAAAGTCGCCGCAACAGCGTTTTGTGTCCCTGGGGCGGGTGGTACTTCCATTGTGATGGTTCGGTTGTTGTTTGACAACACGTAAGATACGTTTCCAGATTGTAGTGAGAGTGTAACAAGGTGACTGTTGTGAGTTTCGGGTATAGGGTTTATCCAACTTTCAGCTTTCGCCTGAGTTGTGATGCTCCACTCACTGTTCGTGAGTCCGACTAACAAGTAGGGGCCATAGAGTATGGCCTGAAGAGATGAGTACTCTGGCCGATCATCTGAAAATACTCACAAAAAGGGGAAATTAGTTTCTTTTGACTATTTTGTCAAAACAGAGTTGTATGTACACAATGAACATGACCCGGTTCAACCTTTTATAGCTTCGAATCTGATACTTAACGGTAGCTCCATCGTAATTTGATCACCGAATTTCCAGTTCTGTTTGACTGATAGAAAATTACCTGCAAAACAAAAGGTTGGTCCAATACGATTCTTATCTCAATAAACGTAGGAATCTGGATTCAGGCACGGGTTCTGCTTTTAGAATCTCAAAACCATTTTTTAGTAAATCTGTCATTCCGTTTCAGTATTATATAAAGGTTACAGCACAATATAATCAAATCACCAGAAGCTGGTAGTTTCAGAGATTGTCCATTCAAGGATACTCTGGCACCGTCAGAGTTTGTCCAAACCGGAATTCTAAGATTCAAAGTCGACTCTTTCCCAGTGCTCTGCAAGAATGATGGAAATATCAAATTGTCTGTTCAATGAAACAAGTTGGATCACGTACTGCAGAAGTTAACCTCTTTGGAAGGAGAAAAAGAGAATGTCACACGCATGTATGGGTCCCATGACACAACGGGTTTAACTTTCTGAGACAGCAAAAGACCTGCAGATTTCCAATCGAGTGAGCTTGATATATATTGGGTGACATAAAGAGCTGGAGATTCCCCATCTTCTTGGAAGTAAATGGAATCTCCCAGTTTTGAGAACGATTCAATTCCTGTGGAGAGAAACCAAAAAGAAAAACTTCAAAACTTATCATCTTTTTGTAATTGAAAAATCTGTGGAAAACCAGATGATTATGGGTTGAAACTTACCAGTGCCATAGCAACACCAGAAAGCATCATAAGGTGTTCCCCAACCATGATAACTCACAGCCTTAGAAGCACCTTTACCCAATGGGAGCATGTAGAGCATGACTCCGGGCTGTGTTCCTCTTTGAATTCCAAGCACACCGTTTGTCAAAGCCCGCTCGTAATAATCTGCATAGCTAACTTCTTTTGTCCACCTGAACAGATTCCTAGAAACCTGAAATTGTATAAATTTTGGTATATGTTATCTTGAGAAAAACATAAAAAAAGAAGGAAGAGTTGAGTTAAAAATACTACCTTGAGCATGTTATAAGTAGTACATGATTCTTCATTCTCAGTTTGCAGCGTAGTTGCCATTCTCTTTGGATCTTTCCTAAAGTTAACATTCGCAAAGCATGGTTTGTCAAAACGAAAGTCATGTTAAATTGAGGAAAACTCTAAAGTCAGGTAATAGTAGTACCAGAATTCTGTGACTGATGTTCCTCCAGTTGCGTAGCTGTGAGAAGCATTAACGATGTCCATAAAAAACATCGAAATTTCCTGGAAATGCAGATTTCAGAATCAAGAGAACATGCGTTTTCTTTAATTGGTATCACACTTTTCTGGGCTATGCTCAAATACCTTATGGAGTGGATCACCAGTGATTTCATACCGGAGCTGGGATCCAACGACAATGGGAATATGCGTGTTAGAGTGGAACCCGCTTATATCATCCGCCTGAAAAGAATGCACAACATATTATGTTATAAAACTATTCACATCTATTCATGCTAATCATCAAGTAAAGTACCTGAATTGCGAGAATTCCGAGAAAGCAAGGCTTGTCAAAGAGATGCGCAAGCAGCAAATACTTGGAATCTCCCTGCAGAGTCCAACAAAGTATGATATGACACAAAGCTAGCTAGTAATCTAAGGAGCTTTTTTGGAGTCTGATAATTTTAACCCACAGTGATGCTGTATAACTGATAGAGAACATCATTCATGCCACCAGTCTCTTCGTTTAGTGATAGCCAATGTCGTGCAACGCTGTAATTCCTTATCACATTCCGAACACGGCCATAAAAGTAATCAGCCATCCACGATGCCATTTTTAGAGCTTGGTTGTTCCCAGCCAACTTGTATTGATCCACCAGACCGGCTAAAATCTGTCAAAATTAAGACAAAGTTTAACTCTTCTGTAAAACACACGCATATTATCTGCATTATAGATGACTTAATCAGAGTTTCACCTTGTGAATGGTGTAATATGGAGCCCAGACAGGCTTTACAGCTTCAAAGCGGTCAAAAAAACTGGTAGGAAAAGCAGAGAGATATCCTGTGCCAATTTTCTGCTGGCATTCCGATAGAGCTGAGACGAGAGCTGACATTTTCGCTTTGAGAGTATCGTTATGACTACTTGCCCACATATAAGCTGTTGCACTCAAATAGTGACCTTCAAAAAACAAACAATCAGATTTTATGACCCATCTAGTAAAAGGTCATCCTCTGTATACCAAAAAATTGAATAAGATTGAGGACTACAAGGCAGAGCTTTATACCGACGAAATGGCCACGGAGTTCCATGTCTGGACGCTCCCATCCTCCATAAGGCTGTCCTGGTGCAGCAAGCCCAGCTTCTTTACGAAAGTTCCAGGCCAAACTATCAATATTCAGCATCAATAGATACTCAAGATTTGTCTGCTGAGCCCTCCAGTGGAAGGTGTTTGGTTCCAGCCTAACGTCGTGCAAAGAGACTTCCTTGAGAAAATTACCAGATGAATTGGAGTTCTTGAACTTCCTATACATCAAAGTCCAAGCATATTCATCTTCTACTTCTGTCAACATCTTCCTTGGCAACAAACTTGACCAAGCTGCATCATCAGTAGGTGTAACATGGTAATGAGAGAACATCTCTGTCTTTAAAGTTTCGTTCTTCGATTGCAGAAGGTCGTAGCGAAAAGTATGAGATGAAAGCTGCGTAGGAATGTTTGTACACTCTTTCGCTATGCAAACCAGAACAAAGCTTGTGCACAATAGAGCAATGGTTATGAAGAGACTAGACTTCATCGTATCCATGTCTCCAAATGAAACAAAACCAAAACCAAATTCAAAACGTGTCTAAAGGCTAGATTTTGTAATGTTCAAAACCCAAAACCCCAAAATCCCAAATTTAAAGACTCGAACCCCATTAAACAGTTAGGGACAGTTGAGAGAGATTTGAATTGGAAGAAGAGACTAATGTGAGAAGATATTTATAAATCAAAAGAGTTCTGGAGATTTAAGCAATGTCTACCACAAAACAGAGAGAACGATATAATCACGTGAAAGAGAAACAGAGAGGAATAAGAAAAGAAACAAAAGAAGGAATTTTGAGTAGAAATTCTGAGAAATAAAAACGAGGTCTCAGATGGTTTGTCGCTTTCACTGTCTAGTTTTGTATTGACACTGTGAAAAGGAAGAATTGCGTCGAGAAAGATCAGTGGGTTGTTTCTAGCTTTTCTCGAGATGAAGAATCAGTAAACGACTAAACACCATGCCCAATGGTGTAAATGATTCCCTATTATTTTCTTCGATTTAAGAAATAATAATGGTTTCATCGATAATTAACAAAAAAAAAAACGGAGAAAGATGAAGAATAGAGGCTTTTTCGTTGTTCAGAAGAAGATGAAGAGATGAGTATTTGGGAGGAGAGACAAAAAAAAAAAAATATTAACAAAAAAAAATGAAAATGAAAAGAAATAAAAAGATGATGTTAAAAAAAAAGATAATTAAATTGCATGCGGTCAATACTAAAATTTGTGCTTTTGTTCTTAACTTGTGTTTCTGACTTTTATTTCATAAACTAAATTTTGTAAAAAAATCAACTTTCTAATATATTTATGAATTATTCCAAGCTTATTAGATTGTTTAAGTAACTAACTAACATAACTAGTTTGAATGATTGGAACACAGCTGGATTCATAAGTAACTGGAATAGGATGACATGTAAGTCTATTTTGTCTATTTTCAAAGAAGGAATATAGTTTTTTTTATTTTTGTTAAAATATAAAAGATATTTTATTCTTAACATATTGAAATATAATTAGAATAGTTCAAGATAATACCTAGAATACTCCTCTAAAACTTTGGAAAAAAAAAGTGAGAAAAGTCACAAATAATATGATTTGTCTATTTTAGTACAACACACTATAAAAGAATTTTTTTTTTTTTTTACTTCTCATCTCTTCTCCAACTCTTCAGTTTCTTCATCTTCTTCGTCTTCTCGGTTTCTTCTTCTTCGTCTTTGTCTTCTTCTTCAAATTTAACAAAAGACTCCACAAGTTAGATTCTCTTTAACAAAAGACTCCACAAGTTAGATTCTCGGTTTCTTCTTCTTTGTCTTCGTCTCGGCATCTTCGTCTTCGCCTACAATGTTTTCTTTCAAATCGAAGGTAATGTAGTAGTTTTTCTGCGATTTCAAACTCTGTAGCATATTGATGTTGCTTTTGTTTTTCAAAGATTTGAGAGATTTTAAACCTTAAACTTACATATTTAACGATTCAAAGCATTGATTTTAGTGGATTTTACATATTTGGTCAAAGTAAATATTGTATGAGAAGTTTTAAGGCTTAAATATTGTGGGTTTGTCTCGATTCTTAGTTTGTAAGTTGGTAGATTTTGGTGGATTTTCTGGGTTTCTCTCGATTCTTAGTTGGTAATGTGGTAGAGATTAGTAGAGTTTCTAGGATTGTCTTTCTTGTTCTTTTTTTCGTCTATTTCAGAGGGTTTGATGGTAGTTTGATAGATTTAGGTATACTTTATTTACAGGTTGGCCAAGTTTGTTTGTAACTTAGCAGAGTTTAGGTTTTGCATTTTATTGTTTAGCAGAGTTTAGTGAAGTTTGGTCGAGTTAGGTTATAGAGTGGTAGAGTTTGGAAGAGGTAATTATAGTTAGTAGAGTTTGGTAAATGTGTTTTATTGTATGATGGAGTTTGGTGGATGTAGTTTATATAGTGGTAGAGTTTGGACGATTTTGGTTTTAACTGTTTTATTGTTTATTTTCCACAGCTATGTCGGAGGAGAAGAAGTACCCTCAGAGGATAGTTTCAAGAGGAAAACTTTTGATGATAAACAAAAGCATTAACCATTATTGCACATTGAAGAAAAATACAACAGGGAGGAGTCTTATTGGCGTTGATGCATACGATGACATAGAGAGGAATTCTCAACTTGGTATTATACTGAAGTTTGCTGGTGCAAGGTTCACATGGACAAGCAAACATCTGCAACACCTTTTGGGTAATATGCTTCAGACAGCTAAGACGCGTGAGCTGTGGGTGTTAGCTGATGGTCGTCCAATTAGATTTTCTCTACATGAGTTTTAGCATATCACGCAGCTCAACTATGGATTACGTGATCCTAATGATGCAAACTTAGTTGCATGATATTTATGGACTGAGATGAGTTTGCTACAGGGTGATGGCCCGAAATGGGCTAAGCTTGACGCATCATTAAGGGGATACAAGGATTGGTCGCTTGCCAAGAGAAAGATGGTGGGGTTGCTGGTGGTGCTGTACGTAGGTATTTTCGGTTTGCACACGAATAGCCGGATCTTAGTCTACCATGCGAAATTGGTCACGGATCCGGAAAGATTTGAGAGGCATCCGTAGGCAGAGTAGCATTTGATGCTTTGGTTAGATCGCTGTCTTCATCATCACTACAAGCTTCAACATACACTCTGCACGGCTTTATGCATGTGCTTCTAATATGGACATTCGAGCATATCCATAACTAGGAGAAATGTGTGAGTGAAGAAAAGAATGTGAGATTCTTCTTTTGCAGTGGACGTCACACACTACCCGCGGTTTAGATATTGAGGATGTCTTCAGATCTAAGAAGAGGATATCCGCCGACAACAAGGTAAGCTTCCCACTTGGTAGAGTTTAGTGGATCCTATGAATACGTTGGCATAAGTAGAATGTAGCGTAACAGATTTTGGTAGAGTTTGGTTTTTTGGTTGGCAGAGCTAGGATGTAGAGTAACAGATGTTGGTAGAGTTTGGTTGACTAGAAACTTGGTTTGGCAGAGTTTGGTAGATACAATATGCCTTTGACATTTGGCTTTGTTTTGTTCATTTGTAGGTTCGCATGGTGCACCTTCTTCGAAAGCCTTACGACTAAATCTACCCTGTTTGGCCAGGAGATGTTGAGGATCCCAAAGTTGATAGAATGATCCGAGATATACTTCCTGGGATATTAGATGAAACGTTTTGGACTGTTGCGAGTGATACAAAGAGGAAGGCCGATGAGCAGCATCGTGAGCCAGAGAAGAAGAAGGCTCATCAAATCCAATGGCAAAGGAAACTCTGCATTTGGCACCTGATATGACTTTGGTCGACTTTCAGAAGGCGGCCAAAGAAAAAGATATGGGGCAAAAACCCAAGGGGAGGAAGGTGGGTAAAAAAATATGGTTGACATGCTGCAGACCATGAAGCAGATGTTGGATATGATGAGATTTGATCAAATAAACACCTCTGAACGGCTTACGCGAGTGGAGGAAAAAAGCATAGACGATGCAGTGACGAATGAGCAGCTTCGCATGCTTGAGGAAAAAAGCATAGACGATGCAGTGACGAATGAGCGGCTTCACATGCTTGAGGAAAAAAGTATAGACGATGCAGTGAAGAATGAGCGGCTTCGCATGCTTGAAGAAGGCATGGCACAGCAGAACTTGATCAATCAACGCCTCCTGATGGTTGAGGAAAGTATAGCATAATAGAACTTGATCAATCAACGCCTCCTTATGTTGTTGGAAACAAAACCACCAGAGGTGCTGGCCTTGGAAGAGACTAAGAAGTCTAATGCGGATCAAAGTGGGTTTTGTGGAAGTGAGACCCGAGATGGGAATGATGGAGGAGGCAATGGTGTTAAGGCCTCAGTTGAGGAAAAATTGGTACGTAAAAGTCTACTTGATTATGACTAAGTTTGGTGGACATTGGTACGTAAGAGCCGTATTGAAAAATTGTAAACTATGTGGCAGAGTTAGGTGGACATTGTACACTCTGTGGCAGAGTTTGGTGGACATTGTACACTTTCTGGCAGAGTTTGGTGGTTTTTGTAAACTTTGTGGTAGAGTTTGGTGGACATTTTTGATAATGTGTTCTAGACATGAATAATATACTATTGAGCAGACAATCCTAAAGCCTTTGTCCACAACAATACCATTTTTCAAAAACCTAAAGGTTAGTATTGTAGTTCTTTGGTACAGTTTGGTAGAGTTAGGGAAAACCTTTGGTAGTTCTTTGACTAACTCTGTGTATAATATGGTAAAAGTTAGTATAGTAGTTGTTTGGTAGAGTTAGGGAATGACTTTGGTAGTTCTTTAGTAGACTAACGTTTTTACCTTTCTTTCCAGAAGCAACAAATCTCTGAGAAGCAGGCAATCCCAAAGCCTTTGTTCTCAATACCACTTTCTAAAAACCTAGAGGTTAGTATGATAATTCTTTGGTAGAGTTTGGTAGAGTTAGAGAAAGCCTTTGGTACTTCTTTGGTGGAGTTTGGTAGACTAACATTTTTACCTTTTTACTTTCCAGAAGAAACAGATCTCTGAGTAGCAGCCAACCTCACAACCTTTGTCCCCAACAATACCACTTTCCAAAAATCCAGAGGTTATTTTTATCGTTCTTTGTCATAGTGTGGTAGAGTGTGGTAGAGTTTTGTTTGCTAACTCTAATATGTTTTTCTTTACAAAAAAGACGGATCTCTGGGGAGCTGCAAACCTCACAGACTTTGCCCCCAGCATTACGACTTCCTAAAAACCCAGAAGTTAATATGGTATTTTGGTGGAGTTAGTTAAGTGTACTTTGGTGGACTTAGGTGGATTTTATTTAATTTAATCTTTTACCTTTTTCTTTCTAGAATGAATGGATACTATAGGAGCATGAAACCTCTGACCCTATGTCTCCAGCATTAAAAATTGTTAGGAACCCAGAGGTTACTAGTAACCTAAAAACTCCAGAGCAAACTCTTATCGTCGATCTCGAGTTAACTCCATAGCAGTCCCAACTCGCCATCATCAGTCTCAATGAAGATAGTGATTGTCATATTTTTGATAAAACTATCGACGATAGTATAGGCGACGACCTGATATATATAGAGGACGTGCTGCCCAAACCAACTAGACCTTGTACCCTTGCTGCAAACCAAGTATTGTTTGCTAGAGTTTGTAGGCTACGTTGTTTAGTTTGGTGGAGGTAGATCGTAGTTGGGTAGGATTTGGAGGAGTACAGTGGAGTTTGGTCAAGGTGGGAGTTAGAGTAGTAGAGTTTGGTGGAGGTTGGACTTTACGTAGTAGTGTAGAATGTTAGATTTAAGTTGAGCTAACTATTTCTCTATTTCTGACAGTTATAATAACGTTTTGTTTCTAATACAAAAATCTCCGTTCGAAGGAAATTCTGTTGTTGAGCGTCATATAGAGGATGATGTAGCCCCTAACGGATACAATCCATTTGAGCCAATACAAAGAGGCAAAGTGGTTCGACTGTGTAACCTTATCAGGCGCGAAATGTGAGCCTATTACTTTCTCTTTTAAGACGTTTTTGAGTTACAAATCGGTAAAATATTGTTGTTTGTTGATTACCCACATTTCTAGGGATAACTCGATCCATGACGTCACTCCTTTAGCTGAGTTCTATCTTGAGTTGCTCATGCCTAGACACCATTGGCCAGTGGAACAATATGGATGTTCACAGATCTGGTAAATTCCTTGAATTTTACTGGTAGAGTCTGGTATAGTATTATGGATAGTGTGGTAAACAATGGTAGACTGTAGTAGATCTTGATAGACTGTAATTGACTTAATATTGTGTTACCCTTTTTGCAGCATATGACTAGCGGTATGAACATGTTCTGTTGAAGAAGAATGCATATACCATCTCCGTATAAGAGTGATAGGATTGCATTCCTTCATCCTACCCTATGTGCATGGTGGTGTATGCAGTACAAGGCCTTCGCGGGAAACCTGAAGAAGTATATGATCCATGATTATTTTCGGGAAATTTTCACTGGAAAACTACCAATATGGTGTCAAACGAACAAGCACTGGTTCCGCTACATTGATATATTGTATGTTGTGCATAACATCAATTGGGTAGCACTAGAGATCGATTTACCTATCTCGCGGGTTAGAAACTATGATTCAGCCCTCTCAGCTGTGGCTTATGATATTCTCATCGATTAAGTCATGTAAAGTTGGTAGACTATGAAATATTTGGTAGAGTCTACTAGACTATTATGGCTAGTGTGGTAGAGTTTAATAGACATTGGTAGAGTCTGATAGAATATTATGGCTAGTGTGTTAGAGTTTAGTTGACATTGGTAGAGTCTGGTAGACTATTATGGCTAGTGTGGTAGAGTTTAGTAGACATTGGTAGACTGTTGGTAGTTCTTGATAAAAAATGGTAGATCTTTAGTCTACATGTTGATTGCGTTTATCTATGCTAGCAGGTCGTACGCGAGGATGATTCTATATCTGGTTTGGAGGATGGCATCAAAGCATATGCAGAATCAATGTAGTCTAAAGGCTTACACTATCTATAGGGTGAAGTCGACGCCATTAAACACCCAATATGGTGATTGTGGCATGTATACGCTGAAGTTCATTGAGTGTTTAGCCATGGGATGCAAATTTTCCAGACTAGACGATAAGTTTATCCTTTTTATCAAAGTCATGAAATTCAACATTGAAGTCATGAATGAGTTTCCAATACCAGAGACAATCTCAGCAAGTAATCCCAATGTGCGTGCTAAAATTGATAAGGAAGTATTGAATACAGCGTCATAGGGTTTGCTTATCGATTTGTAGAGCTATGGATATTACTCGTTAGTATGGTAGAGTTTGTATATGCTTAGCAAAACTCTTATCTTTTGTTAACAAATACTCCTAAATAACCAATATTTTTATGACCTATATGATGGTCCTATGAGAATATTAATATTATTTTGTAATTATGACTTCAAAAAACAAGAAACTTACTAATTATTTCAAACTCTACCAAACTCAACTACATCGTTATCCAAACTCAACCAAACTATTCTAAACTCTACTATAGTCTATCAAATTCTTAGAAGCCATATTATCAGACGTGACATTAAAAAAAATTAGAATTAATAGACTCTTCCACTTCTCCGCATGCGTACAAGAAACATACTAATTGCCAGATGCTACAACCATTATTATTGGACGCGACTCTTCGCCTCTCAACTTGTACGGACACAATTCTTCAACTTAAGGACACGATTCTTAATTCTTTATATAGGTGATACATTCGCATCTTTTACTTTAAACAGAAGCAAGCATACTCCGACATGGCTCTGTGAACTTCTTATCTAGAATGACCATATATTTCAGAGTGGTTAAGAGGAAAAAGGTACTCAGAAGAGGTGTAACGTCTACTGTGTATCTCGAAAAATGAAAATATGAAGAGTCTAAGAAGAGGGCGATAAAATATGTTCACATCTCGCAAGCCGACACTCTCTTTCAAGAGGAGCGTATGCTAAGACGTGTTATTTGTCCAAACGTTCTCTGTTGTCTTGGATACGACATAGCTCGTGATGAGTTTGATTCGAATAGATCAAATCACAATCTTAGTCTCGAATACATATCTAGTGGAAATCTTAAAGAGTTTATTCGTAGAAACCATCCTAGAGGATTGCGGGGTGTCACACGTCAGAGAAATTGCCAAAGATGTTCTCAAAGGGATTGAGTATATACATGGCAATAACATAGTGCACTGTGACATAAACCCGACAAACATACTCTTACACCATACCCAATGAAAATGGAGAAATGTCTGGTTTATGTCTGTAATTTCAGACTTTGGGTTAGCAATGGATGGAGATTTGACGACGCAATACAGACACCAATTGGCTCATAAATCGAGAGATAAGAGGTACAAAGCTCCAGAGCTTATATGCTTTAAGACAATCGACTTTACACTTAACATTTAGGCTTTCGGATGCACATGTTAGTATGGTAGTTCTTTGGTAAAGTTAGGGGAAACCTTTGGTAGAGTTTGATTGATTTTGGTAGACTAACGCTTTGACATTTGGGCTTTCAGATGCACAGCTTTAGAGATGCTAACATGACAACCTCCTTGGAAGTAATACGAAAGATATGGTAGAAACTGGTGGAATGTTGTAGATGCCAATGAACTGCTGTCCATATCGGATTGGTACTCCGACGCCACAAAAGATTTTCTCCTTAACTGTCTCAATTGGAATCATGAAGAAAGGTCGGGAGCAACTGCACTCCTTCACCATCCATTTCTCATTGATACTGCTTTAAATGGTATGTGAATTTATAGGTTATGTTATTTTCTAATTTTCTATGTTATGTGAATACTATTCATCATTGTATATCATGTCTTCAATCAGATATTACTCGCTAGTATCATATCTTCAAAACTCTCGGAAGATACTAGGGTAAATGAATTAACTCTGGCTAACTCTATGAAAATCTCAGAATAACTTTGTCTAACTCTACCAAACTCTCGGAATAACTCTGCTTAACTTTATCAAACTCTGCCTAATTCTACCAAGCTGTGACAGATAACTCCCAAAATCTGCTACACTGGTTATGTTATGTGAATTTATATGTTACGTTAATTTCTATGTTATATGAATACTATAAATCTTTCTATATCGTATCTTCATTTGGATATTACCCGTTAGTATCATATCTTCAAAAAACAAATATCTTCAAAAAAAAATTATACTAGAGTTTCGTAGAGTTATAGTAGAGTTATGTATAGCTAGGATACGAGTTCACGACTGGACGTCTGCTCTACATGTCCGGGCATTATGTCCCACACATTTACATCTTGAACAAGTTGTCACTTTTCTTGGGTGTTTTGCATCGAGTGAGCACTTAAACCAACTCTTCAACTGTGAGTTCTTTGGCCTAGCAGGTTGTTTACGTACAACAGAAGGTTTACAAACTTTAGTAGCGACTTCTTCAGGTATTGGAAGTGCTGCATCTCTTGGCATAACACATTTGGCATACGTATGATACAAGTAACTAGTATAATAATATGGATCTATGATGTCGATCTTCGAACACTGCCATGCTTCTGCTGCGGCTAAGGCATGCACACAAGAATTTTTATCCACATCAAACCATTTGCAAGAACACATTTTCTCCGTCAGATTAACCAAATGTGAAGACGCCAAACATGTGACAACAATTTGATGCTCATCTATGGCTTGAACATTGTACTACGTGGCTTCCAGAAGTCTATTCTGCATGGCAGAAAACCAAAACCATCAATTAAAATTTACCAAAATGAAAACCATCTTTACACCAAACTCAACTACATAGTTATCCAATCTCAACCAAACTATTCCAAACTCTATCACACTCTATCAAACTCTTAGAAGCCATACCTTTAGAAGTTTCTCGATTGTTGTAGTGAGAATGGTCGTTGTTGACCCTGCATTTGCCCTCTTTTTTGCGAACCACCTTGTTAATATTGCCCTAATGGCATCTATAAGCTGCATAATAGGGAAAGTTTTTGCTTCAGCTAACGTATGATTGATAGATTCTACCATGTTCAACGCGGTGAAGTTGTATCCATTTCCAGGGAAATGTACACGACTCCACAAACGAACATCTACACTTAGCAAGTACTGATATAGCCTTGCATCAACTCTCTCGATTTGGCTTAAGGTGACATTAAACTCGTTAAGCCTATATGGAGTTGCAACCTTCTTAAATAGCTTAAAGGCCTCTCCTCCTCTGAAATTGGATAAAATATTTTTACGCAGATGGTAAGTGCAAATACCCCAAGCGGCGAGCGGATACACTTTTGTTATTGCTTTGACTATTGATCTATGCCTATCTGAAATGATGGCCAATTCTTGATCATCAGGAATGACGCGGTTGAGTTGTCTAAAAAAACTATTCCCATGATTCATCATTTTTGGTATCAACCACACCAAAAATCATAGGGAATATGTTAAAATTTTTATCTTGCATTGTGGCCGAGATAAGAGTCCCTTTATATTTTCCTTGTAAAAACGTTCTATCCACAACAACAACCTTTCTCATATATGGAAATCCTCTGATGCTTGCATCGAATGCAAGGAATAAAAACTTGAACCTATCCTCTCCGTCTACTTCCGACTTGATAAGTGTTCCTATTAATATAGCCCGAGCTTCCTTTAAAGTACGATCGATGTGCCTTCCAGTACTTCATCTGTGTAAAATGCAAATAGAGCGTCAAAGTTATAACTGCCTCTACCAAATTCTACTAAAGTCACACAACCTCAACCAAACTCTATTAAAGTCAAACAGTCTCTACCAAACTCTACTACAAAGGATTCATAGATCCACCCAAAGTCTACCATGTACTATCATACGTATGCCAAACTCGACCGTGAAGGAAATTATACCTCCAAACCGAAATATTTGTTTAATGATTCAACAACATGACAAGGAAGAACAGATGGACCAACACCACCAACAAAATCCAAGTATAAACGATCAAGAATATCGGGTGTTGCATGACGTGCCCGAGATGACCTCTTTGTAATGGAGCAAGTGTGTTCTCCACAGTAAATCCAGATATATAATCACGGATTCTGAGAATCATGGCGTGAAGCACGGACTCTCTAAGCACAGTTTTGAACCCAACATTTCACAACCAATAATCTTCGATGAAGAGATGACATTGAAGTCAAACCTATGTAAAACAGAATATGTCTTCAACCCTAACTCAAGATCGGCTTTTGTGGGATAAATTTGTTCAGCAGGTGATTGAAGTGACCTCATTTCGATGTCTAAATACTCATCATCAAACGTCGAATCTCTCTTCTTATGAGGTAAATTTTTTCTATCTTCTTCTTTACACTTACTCTGAACACCTATGAAGTCTTCATCACCAGAGCTTGCACCATCTACATCCTCACAGTAGTTGAATCTCATTTCCGCTTTCGCATCTTCTTCAGCGTAGTCAACGTTTTCCTCTTTTTTTAGACAGTCTGCCTAACTCTACCACATGTTGAAGATTATCTATCAAATGCAATATCAAATTTATCAAAGGAAAGCTCGCATTTAGGCTCAAATCTATTACCTTCTTCCACAACTACATGAGATATCCTTGAAATCTCCATACAAAGACGAATTGCCTCTTTTCAAAATTGTTGCACATACCCACACAATTGCTTCTCGTTGGTCACGAAGATAGGATGTGTATCTTGTGGTAGTCCATGCATGAGTTCATTTGATATGTAACTCTATTTTACCTTATAGATCTATTGATTTAGATCGAAATCTTCATGCACCATCCTCACAAACTCATCATAACGTACATCTTGACATACTTGCATAATCTTACAATCAAGAGAAGTATCCACCAAAAAGAACCAATGATTTTGGTCGAATTTCCAACTTTCACAAACTGAGATGATTTGATCTATAGATCCAAAAACAAGAAAACGAGGTCAAACGATAAGAAATGAGCTCAAGCAACAATGGTGATTTGTGTGCTTCAAAGATTTTTGGCCGACATTTGGAGCGAAGAAGGTAGGTGATGTAATAATTGAGGGCTAAATTCGTCATTTGTATACTAGGTTAAATGAACTAACTCTGCCTAACTCTATCAAACTCTCGGAATAACTCTGCTAATAGCTGCCACACTAACAAATATAACTTTGCCAAAATCTGCTACACGGTGTACGAACTCTATCAAACTCTATCACACCGTCATTACTAACTCTACCAAGCTGTGACAGATAACTCTACCAAAATCTACTACACTGGCGATTTAAACTCCGTCAAAATCTACTACAAAGGGTCCAACGTCGACTAAACTCTACCAAACTAAAAACTTTTGTCAATACACCTCATACACTTTGCCCCAAGCAATAAGACTTCCTAATAAGCTAGAGATTAGTATGGATGTTTTTTGACAATGCTTGGTGGAGATAAATAATAGCATAGTAGAGTTTGGTAGAGTTTAGTAGTGTGTGGTGGAGCTTACACTAACGTGACATATTCCATTAGTAACATTTTCGTTATTATGTTTTTGTTTACACATCTAAAATGAGCAATATGATATTATATGATTTTATAAGAGTATTTGAGTAATTATGAATTAATATGAACTATTTGAAGCATTTCACAAGTAATATGGAGTATTCTAGCAAATCACCATAACATATTATATATAAACACACACATGTATAACTACTGATTTTTGTATTCTATTAAAAACCTAAGAGTTTTCCAAGAATCGATGGATCCCATGGATCGTTTGGTGTTATTGCAACGTTGCACTCGAAAGAGACAAAGAGAATGAAAAGGATGACTTTTTTTATAATTAAATTGGTAAAAACACTATTTATAGTGTAAAGTTTATTTTTTAACCAAAAAAAAACAGTTTAAAATTTATTCTAAAATTATTTTTCTTAATCTATTATATGCAGTAGAGAGTAATAAAATAGTTGATGTCAAATCATTAATTGGATTATTCTAACTAGCTTATTAAAAAAAATTAGTAGAATAACATAAAAACAAAAATATTAGCATGAGTGATAAACATCATTCACTCATATCAAATTTTCCAATAAAATATCTAAACTGAGTAACAAAAACATTTAATGTTTTTACTCGACTATCATTTATTACTTGTAAATTTGACTTCTCTATGTTCAAAGAAGATTCTCTTTGTACAAATTACATTCAATAGTTACCAGGAAAAATAAAAAATAAAAAAATAAAAAATCTGCATACAGATCAAAAAGAAAGAAGAAAAAAATAAATGCACATATTTAAGCTTTGAATAGTTACCAGGAGAGATGCAGATTAAATACATTTGGGGCTATCTACATTTAAATCTTTCAATCATATACTTTTATTGCAGGAGAGAAAAAATAATAAAAAATTAAAAATCTTCATACAGATCACAAAAAGAAATAAAAAAGGAATACACATATTTAGGCTTTGAATGGTTACTAGGAGAGATGCAGATTAAATACATTTGGGATTATCTGCATTTAAATCTCCCAATCACATATTTTTATTGCAGGAGAGAAAAAATAATAAAAAATTAAAAATCTGCATACAGATCAAAAGGAAAGAATAAAAATAGAAATGCACATATTTAATGTTTTTCTCTCAATTCGCATATTAAATATATTAATTGTTATAATATAACGATGAATAAATAGTATAGAATCACATACTATTTTGACACTTTCACACTTATACATATATATATATATATAATTTTTTTCTTTTATTTTTACTTAATTTAGTTATATAATATCAAATTCTATTAATTTATATCATTATTTCTACACTACAACTTAAAGAGAAAATGTATTTTCTTCTAAGATTAAAGTTTGTGAAATCAATTAAATATACGTAAATATTTCATATAGTTCCTATAAAAACAATTATCGCATGTCACCGTTTGATAATAGTTCACTTCCTAAACTATTATAAAATAAACACAAAATTTTTGGCCGGAACGAAAGTAATCTAACGTATAATTTTCATAGAATCAAAATTGCTTTTTGATTTTATTATAACATTTATGATTAATTGATTTTAATTTGTTTCTCTCTTTATTCATCAAAATTACAAAATTTTAAAATAAATTTTATAATAAAATAAATATAAAATATGTTATGTATGATATGCACGATCTGCATATGTTTTGCATGATCTGCATTCACCATTCGAAGCCTTAATGTTTTTCTCCCAATCTGCATATTAAATATATTAATTTTTATATAAGGATAATTAATATAACGATGAATAAATAGTATAGAATCAATTACCATTTTGACGGTCTCACACTTATACATATATATAATGTTTCTTCTTTTATGTTTATTTAATTTAGTTATATAATATCAAACTCTATTAATTTATATCATTATTTCTACACAACAACTTAAAAGAGAAAATGTATTTTCTTCTAAAATTAAAGTTTGTGTAATCAATTAAATATTTTATATAGTTCCTATAAAAATAATTATCGCATGTCACCATTCGATAATAGTTCACTTCTTAAACTAATATAAAATAAACACGAAAGTTTTGATTAGAACGAGAGTAATCTAACGTGTAACTTTCATAAAATCAAAATTGCTTTTTAATTTTATTATAACATTTATGATCAATTGATTCTAGTTTGTTTTTCTCCTTATTTATCAAAATTATAAAATTGTAAAAAGAATTTGATAATAAAATAATAATATAAAATATATTATGTATGATCTGCATGATCTGTATTTTTTTATCTGCATTCACCATTCGAAACCAATATAAGGGTCTGAATGTTTTCCAGATATAATACAGATTTTCTACAATACAGTTTAACCTTCTTTTTAATTTATTTTCTATTTATGTGCATTTAAGTAACTAAATTTATCAATTAAATATTTTCATTAATTCCCCTAAAATCATGTACATAGTTATATTCTTTAGATTACATATTAATTATATTAAAAATGTAAAATGGTAAAATATAAATTCTTATAGGGTTTGAGTATGATCTCTCATTTAGTTAACATAAATAATATATAACTAAAATATTATAATTTTTCATTTAGTTGAAAAAATTAAAAAATATATATTAAACAAACACAAAATAAATTTCATCGGAGCGAAATTAATCTAACGTTAAGAATTACTTATACATCATTTTTTCTTTTTGTCAAGACTTACTTACTAAAAACACAAGGAGCAGTTGAGACAGATGCGGAAGAAGGTGCGGCCGAGACGGTTGATAGAGATGATCTAACGTCAAAAATTACTTATTAAGATCAACAAAAACAATTAGTATAACAAATCTAAAAATTGTAAGTAAACTTATATATCATTTTTTTAAAGAAAATGACAACGCAAATTTTAGGACTCAAGTGACATAAAAGTTATGGAAATAAGAGAAAAATCTCTTATGACAAATATGGGAGAAAATATTGTAAAGTTGTTATCGAAATATCAAAATACTCAATTTTAATGTTTTTTTGTATAATCTACATAATCTGTATGATTTGCATATGCTCTGCGTGATCTACATTTTTTAAACTGCATTCACTATTAGTCAACAACACCATTAGTCAACAAGGAGATTTGCTCTGCAAGGTTAGTTATAAAATTAGTGAACAAGTTTTATGCAATATCAAAATAATTATTACTATCTCTGGATTTAGGAAAAAATTGTTTGATTTTATAGGATGTTTAACATAATTCCATGTATACTCAAATGAATTTGACTATTAATATTCCATCTATTTTTTTTTAGATTTTCAATACATATTTGATTTGAAATTTATTTTTGTCCGCATTTATTTATTTTCTCTTTTCTTAAACTTTTTTTTTTGTGGCAATAATTAAAATTTCATTTCACATGAAAATCCTAAAACATTATGTAATAAAATACAGAGGGAGTAGATAATTGGTTGAGTTTATTAAACCAAAATATTCAATAATTTTTATTGATAAAATTTAAGTCTCTAAATATGTGTTTTATCTAAAAAATCTTATATTTAGTAAAAATAAAAACATATCGAGATCTCTAATTTTTATGGGTTTATGGTTAGTAAATCTTACAACCAAATAATGAAAACATACAATGCCCTTTATCAATCAAAAAAAGAAAAAACTAAATAATGAAAATATTGATTTCCAAATTTGTCAATAGAGATTGGCTTGTGAAAATCATATACCGTCGAATAAATGAGTCTCAACATGTATGATTTTTTTTTTTTGTTAATGTATAACTACCAGAATTGTAAATCATTTACTGCATATAAAGATGATCTATTCTTGACAGCAATATATCGATATTCTCTAACGTGGAGGCATTCAATTATTATACATGTGGAAGTAAATAGAAATGAAAGATAGAACCAAATACATCACTGGAAGAGTTGTTGTGTCTTAATGAGGAGAGTGATGGATGGTTAGTTAGATGTACTCGTCATTTGTCTATTTTTAAGAAAGAGTTGTTTCACAATTCCGACAACTTTGTTATTTTCATCGGTGGCTAAGATACTGATGCCGTCAATTATTGGATCCAATATTATCTTCAATAGTTTTTCATTTGTTTTTGGTTCTTAAAAGTTAAGGTAATGAATAAAATGATGACGATTTTAATTTTGTTGCTTCAAGAAAAGAGCATCATCTTCACGTCAATGTTAACCACCTAAGTTCTCTTTTCGAGGTTAGTGCGAACCAGTTTTCAGCCCACTTGTGATCCACCTCTTGCCGTATTTATCAGGCTTGGGCAATTAATATATGTGGTCCGATGTGATCTCAATAATTTCATGAATTGAGATGCAGTTACTTTGATAATAACACTTAAGATATTTGGATTTGATCTAACCATAAGAAGTTTACTAATACGATGCTTCAAAGCATAGTTTGCACACAAACTTGATACGAAATTCACTCATGTACGATAATGAATGATCTTGTTAATAGGAAAAGGGACTTAGAAGCATCACATACTTGTTGTGCAAGTTTCTCCCGCACGGTATTCACGTGTTTTTTGTGTCGTATCTTGTTATTCTTCTACATAAATTATGTCTGCTACCTAGTTTTAATTGTAGATAAACTGAGAGAGTATTAAGTTTTTTGTATATAAGGTATGTTCATTCTACACGTACATGTAGATTAGAATTGTGTGAAATATTTAAAAATTCGTGCGAGTATCTGTAAATGATTTGTAATACCATGCTTTCGTATATATCAAAACTTATGGTAATATCTGTATCGCGTGCGACAAATTGCATCCTTCGAAGATAAGGCCCACCACCACCGTCATTGGACACAAGCCCACCAAACGAATGAGGTCTACACCCTCCACCGCTATTTGTAAATTAGGCCACCAAATTGGAAGTTTAGACTAGCCCTGACCCCCAAAAAAAAGTAAGACTAGCTTTAGGTATAAAAACAGGAATTGAATATCGAACAGAATCTTTGACAAAAAAAAAAAAAGAAAAGAAATATCGAACAGAACTGGAGTGAAAATCACATTTTTACAAAAAAGACTATTCAGTTTTAATAATTAGGTAATTTCAATTTTCAGGTTTTATTCTATTTTCGATTATATTTGGTTCTAAATAAGAACCAAAACTAATTAATACTAAATATATTTTAGTTATTTTTTGTTACTTTTAGTTATTTTTAATTATAATTAATCACCTTTTTTTTTGGGTACTCGGTCACTTTCTAAAAAAAAAAGTAAGCATTCGAGCCGGACTAATATTTTAGGTCTAATTTAATTTTATCTAGCGGAACAGAACCAAATTTTAATTAGTACTTATTGGTTACTACATTTTCATTACGTAAGGATGTACCTGAACCAAACCAAAAAACTAAATACCCATAACTAGTATGGACACAAATATAGTTTAATTAGGTTGTTTGAACGAAATGACATTTCTGAATAAACGTTGAGGTTTTCTTTATAGAAACAAACATTATTTGAGATTGGATTTCTTTTATTTACTTAATTCAACTCCAAATTTCATTTCCACTAAATCAACTATTACATTATTTATCCCGCATAATATATGAAATAATCCACTCAGGAGCTATGGAATAAAGTTTCGAATCATGATATAAAATATATATTTTTAAATTAGGTAGATGACGAAATTACCCTTCTAATGATTATAATAATTATTAAATAAATAAATAAAAACTAAACTTCGATATTATATTCTACGATGACTTCGTGAATTGCATAAACCCAAATAAATAGTTAAAATTATAGTTTTTAGAAAAATTGGAGGAGAATAAGAGATCAATTTTGTCACTACCTAAGTCAAGAAAATTATATATATATATATATATATATGATATATTGTTAAAATTTCAGTCAAAAACAGATATTTTAAAATCATCCATGGAAGTGTCTTTCTAGACAAAAAAAAAAACTAGAGCAATTGTGGTATCCACACAATTGATTCATAAAATTTAGACCTAAGAGCAAAGTGTTTATGTAGCAGAATGACGGGTCTTCGTGGTATACAGACCAAATTATTGGATGTATCGCGGCTTCACTGATCTGACAAGCATGGTCGGTCCAGATTTCTAAACATTGTTTACAAATTAGAACCGGTGATAATATGTTATTTTCAAAGCTTATCCTGAAAATATAAATACGCTCATATGCTTCATTGATGATGGTTTGGTTCGAGAATCAAAGCATATTAAAAAAAAAAAAAAAAGAGACTACAGAACTCACCAAATGGAAGATATTTCTTTTGCCTTTTACAAATGGCTAGTTACATGATAACGTGACAGTACAATAATAATAATATTCAAACTCAAGCTACAGATTTGATCCCTCAATTCATAAATTAATTAATTATTTATCTCTTACAATTCCCAAGAGGCTTTCCACAGAGACATGCATTGTACTCAAATGACGTCGCATCCAAATGGTCGAAAGGAGATCCATTAGGAATCTTCCCACACAGTTTGTTATGGCTCACGTCTAGGTGGCCGATAAAAGACGCCTTCGTGATAGTCGCCGGCAACGGTCCCTGGAGACGGTTGTTCGAAAGATCCAGCACCGAGAAGTACGACCTTGGCCCAAACGTGTTCGGTATCCGTCCGGAGATAAGATTCCCGCTCAGATTCAAATTCGATATCGAGGATGTCATAAGAGTCCCTGGAATCGAGCCGGGGATTAAATTCCCGTCGAGATTCAGCGTCGCGAGCACCGACATTTTACCGATTGAAGCAGGGATTGGACCAGCGATTCGGTTCATTGAGAGTTCAACATCCGCGAGACGGTAGATTCGGCTCAGAGATTCAGGTATTTGCCCGGAGATTTTGTTACCACTCAAGAGCAAACGACTCAACATTTTTAAGCTCCCAATATCTCTCGGTATGACTCCTGATAGATTGTTGTTCCTGAGATCCAAATGCGATAAACTCGTTAATCTCGTGATTGACGAAGGAATCCCACCGGATAATTGATTATCAGCGAGATTCAACACTTTGAGTCTCTGTAACTTCCCAATATAAGGCGGAATCACGCCGGAGAGTTTATTTCCGACGAGATCTATATGTCTTAGGAAAGGAAGATTGTAGATGCAACTAGGAATGCTACCAGAGATTCCCTTCCAATCAGCGATAATGAGACCGGAGAGACTAGTGAGTTTACATATTGCCGGGGAGATAGAGCCAGTCATGAGTCCGCTCCGTTTAGCCTTTTGGAAAAGAGGCTCTTCAGATTCTCCACGAAGAGTAATGCCAGCGACTCGACGAGTATGGGGATCACAGCTAACACCATACCAGCCATTGCAACAGTCTTGACCTTTCCATGTGTTGAAAACTCCAATGTAAGGCTCATTGAGCTTTGATCGGAACTCTAGAAGCGCCGCTCGATCTGAAGGTGAGCAAGATTGAACCACGGTGGTAAGAAGTAAGACGACAAGAACGTTGCTTAGAAGTATCACTAAGGACTTGTTAGCTTCCATATTGTAAGGACTTTTGAATTGGCTTTGAAGGACGTTGACATGGAAGTGATGACTTCACTTTGGTCTTTATTTATAGTCGTATTTTGATTGACCGTTAAGACGACGAAATCTTACTTTTTGTTTAAAGCCTTTCTTCCTTGAACCTTCTCATTTCCTGCCACGTCTCATCTTTGCATGCTCTTTGTTTTCATTATTATCCATTATTCGTTGCTAAATAACATGGTTTTGTTTGTTTATGTCTCTTTGTTGTACTAACAATGCCACCATTCTGACTTGGACTCCCCATTATGTAATTAGAACATCTTTAGCGGCAGGTTTTAATGAGTCTTTCACTATTAAAAAAAATAAAAACAATAAAAAGTAAAAGAGATAAGAGACTTTGAAAATCTCATGTCATATGTATCTATATGATTAGTTAAATTTTATATTTAAAATTAAAATTTAATTACATTAAAATATTAATATTTTTAATTTTTGAAAGACTATATAGGTTTCTCACTAATATAGATGTTCTTAGTAATTAGTAAACTTAGAGACTCATCTCTCATAATATAATTTTATTTTATGATTTATAGATATATCAAATTTAAGGAAATAATAATATATAAATAAATTAATTAACATTTAAAACTATTATGGATTTGATTTACTAAAATTTTTTTATGAACTAATCATAGAGTGACACATGTACAAAAGAGAGTCTTTCAACAATTTTAATAAATTTTTTATTTTTTATATTATTTTATTGATGAAAAATTCTAATAGAGACTGCGAATACATATAGTTTTATGATTTTATGAAACCAAAATACATGCATAGTTACTGCTGCTAGGAAGAAGAACCAACACCAATTTGATGATTACATTTTTAGATTTTCGATGAGCCAAGACTTGACCAAAAACACGTGGAATAGAGATGTTACAGAAGGTTTTTCAATCATATAACAAATTCAACTATGTGTATTTTTTGTTTTATTTTTGTCTTTACATACATTGAAATTTGGACTTAATCGTGAAGACAACATTCAAGTGGATTAGGTTACAGTATTTATTATTATCCTAGCTTCTTATTTTGTCCAGTCCACACTACTGTACTTTTTGGCTGGACTAGTTACTACTAGTTTTATTTATGTATATAGATGCATAATTTATTAATAAGATGTCTTGTTACTAATCTTATCTCTGTAAATGAACATGTGATCTTTGTTCGTTGTTTAGCACTTAGCAACGACTCAAAGTGTGAAGATACTCTGGTTTGAAAGCGATACATCAGATTGTTTTTTTTTTTTTTAAATAAAATTTTTGATACATCAAATTGTTTTCTTTTGAATTTCACAAAACAAAAAAAATAATCGATTCAACGTCGTAATTTAGTGACATTATTTAGCTTTGTAGTCGTGTTTCAACTTTTTATTTTAACGACATGATAGTTTGAAAATTTGTGAAGTCCCTTGAGATTTCTCAAACTTTAATCAATCATGGTCGGCCCTAAATCTAGGACAGGTAATTTGGAGACAGCTAGAGTAAACGTGATTCGTAGATTTGGCAGTTGTTTAATTGTACCAAAAAGATTTAGAAGGAAGAGTTTAGTCAGAAGCGCTGAGTCATTAATGGCTTTGACGTTATTCGAAACAAATCTCATGTGCCTGCATGTGCTTCTCGTTCGTTTTCTCCATTCAATTACTAACATGGATTATGAAAACAATTATTTATCATTATAAACAACTTTACGAAATAATCCTCAAATCATTACTAATTGCCGGATATCATGTTAACATCATTTTTTTTGTTCACGGAACAAAACAAATTAATAAAATTAGAAATACGATTGAGTGTCAACAAATGAGAAATTTATGGGAAAAATTATACTAAGTTACTACTCAAAAGTGTAGGTAGTATGTAGGGGAGTCAATAACAGACGACTTTTTTTTGTCATACTTGAGAAAACGAGAACAACATAGCACGTGTATAAATTGCCAGATGATATATCGTCACGTGTAATCGTGTAATAGCTAAGTTTCTATCAAATACCCAATCAAGAAACGAAACTTTTGGTTCCCAAAATTTTGGAAATAATGCGTGAGTACAAGTTGGGATTGGAGTAAACCATAATCTCAAGACTGAAGCTGCTTTGTCTAATCCTTTAACAAAAAGAAAAGAAGCCTGTTTTGTGAGAGATGATTTCATATTTTGTGATCATATATATGATGTGTGTAAAAGACAAGAGAAAACTGAAATTTTTGTGTATTCAATACTGAAAACGGTCATTTACAAATGAGCAAGACAATTGTTTTTTTTATAGAGTATACAAGAAGGATCTAGACTGTAGTGAGTTACTATCTATACATTTGTAAAGTGGCTAATCCTTATCACAATAAGAAGGAGAGGTATAGCCGTTATGCATTATAATCTTCGGTTGAATCACAATTATGCAAGTTCTGTCCAATATTCCCCCTCAAACTTGGTGTGAGATTATTGATAACGCCAAGTTGACTCAATTAATGATGAAAGATCTATTACCAAGTGGTTTTGTAAAGATGTTTGCAACTTGAAGGGACGATGGAATATGTTGTGTTTCAATGACCAAGTAACACTTGTTCTCTTATATAATGGAGGTCTGATTCAAAGTGTTTTGATCTCTTGTGAAGTGTTGGATTTACAGTCCAGTAAATAGCAGATAAATTATCATAATGGAGTAGAGTAGCATGATGTTAAGAGATTCTTATATCACGAAGAATTGATGATGTCCATCTAATTTCTTGGGCAGTTTCAGGAAGTGCTCTGTACTCAACATTGCTTAATCTCAATCAGGTTAGTTATCCCTTAAATTTATAAAACGACTTTATTATTATTCACAAGTGTTGATGTTGCTTTATTTTACTACAATTGTGGAAGAAATTCAGCAGAGATTACAATGTTGACATGGCTTAAAGATAAAATGGTTGTCTTTTGAACATTGTCTTATGTATTATTGATTGCTGTATAACCATGGATATATGAAGTAAGGTAGTACTTGATGTTTGGTTTGGTGTAAAGTAGTTGGATGTTGATTGTTGGATGTATGAATGTTTTTGGATATTTAATATATATTAAGGATTCATTTTTCAGTTTTGGATGTGTAAAATATATTATGGTTTGAGCAACAAAAACAAATATAACTGAGTATAGCTTATCAAATGTTTCAGGTAGCTCGTGGTATATATATATCTATTATAATAATTCTAAAAGTGTTACAAATTAACTATACAAAACTATTTTACAATAGACAAATAATGTTGTATAAAATTATTTTACAGCAAAAAAATATAGCTATATTAAAATTTTTTACAACACATGAAAATTGCTACAATAAATTATATAGTTAGTTTATAATGTGTCATGGTAAACTGTAATATCATAAAACTAATGCTATTAGAAAATCATATATAATAGCATAGTTTTGAAAGTTGAAAGTTTTGGTTTTGGTGAGCGTCCTGCTACCGAGCTTTTGTTGATCTCCAAAAGATACCCATATATCTAGATATATGAAGATTATGGACATGTCCAAGGACTTTTTCAGACAAAGTTCCAAACAACCAGGAGTTGACTAGCTGATCGATGCAGAACCACACATCATATTGAGGAATAGAAATTTGACTTGTGACTCATTTATGCTCTACCGTTATAGTAGGTGATAGAGCGTTTATAGTGCCATTAATAAAGCCGATAAGCTTCTGGCTTGATAGAAGATATTCAAATTGTGTTTTCCATAACAGAAAATTTGAATAATTGAGCTTGAGTGTGACTGAACTAAGAATATGAATATTGCTTGGAAACAGATAAAGAGTATCAACCATTTGAAATAGTTTGCTAGACCTACAATGACTCTGATACCATGCAAAAGACAAAAGAAAGTTGAAATTTTTGTGTATTCAATACTTAAAACAGTCATTTATAAATGAGTAAGACAATGGCCTTTTATTGAGCTATACAAAAGGATCTAGATTGTAAAGTGGCTAATCCTTATCACAATAAAATAGAGAAGTATAGCCGTTATGGAGAGCCTACAACTCTGCTTTAGTGGTCTTGCCAACGACTGTATTCTCAAGAATTGTCTTCTTGTGCTGAATATTGCTGGGCTTTGTTGGATTTTATTGATCTTGAGCTGAATCACAATTGTGTAATTTTACATGTCCAACGATGTGTTTGAACTCTTTAATTTGTTTTCATTTGGTAGAAATTATAAAAAAAGGTGTCCTTTTTATGAATAAATAAATATAATCAGCTTTTACTTTTTTTATTAACCCTAAAAAGAAAGGTTAAGAAAACATCTTAATGTTTGTATATTATATCAACTAAATTTTTACAAAATTAGTTTTTGTATAATTCTAGTGTTTTTATAATGATCTAATATTAATTAAGAATTTTCTCCAAAAAAGAAATATTAATTAAATTTTTTACCTATTTATTATTTTAGTCAGATTAGAAATTGAAATGCCAAAAAAAACTAAAAAATAGGGATTGATTCTGTGTCGTGAAAAAATGACAGTAGACCCAAACTAGAGTAATGTAGACCCAGAATATGATGAACCCAACGTTAACCTTCAATCCTTTCGTCTTTCTTTGGGGGGAAATCTCATTTTTTTGAAATTACAGAAAAATCCAAAACCTAAAAGATCAATATTGAAAATTCTCTGAAGAAGACGAACCGTTTTCTTGTAACCTTGTTGATTTCTCCTCTCCTCTCTCATGGAAGAACTCGGGCTGGATCCGGATCCCGGGTCTTACCCATTTCCGCCCGCTTCAGTCCATCTTGCCTCCTTCTCACCCGTCTCGCCTCCCTCTTCTCGTCGCCTCTCAAGCAACTTCACCCGTCGTTCCCAGCCACTTCAATCGTCTCGACGACTAGCTTACATTTCTCTCCAGGGTTTGCTCGTCAATTCCGATGAAGCTAGCTCGGCTCGCTCAATTGGCGGCCGGTTGAGCCGAGAAGAAACCCTTGCTTGGGAGCTCTTTACGTCTTACCAGAGATTCCTGATTGTGGCCGTCATCGGTGTCGCCGCCGCTGAGTCGAAGAAGAATTGTGTGATTCGACAGCTCCAGAAATCGGTTGATCTTAGGGTGCGTGTTCTTCTTTTTATATCTGCTAAGAATTTGAGAAATTTCATTCCTTTCGACAATTTATATGATCAAAATTCAGCTTTTTTCTCTGATTGTTTAATTAAAGCACTTTAGTTAGTTCATGATTGTTCAATAATGCTTCAATTTCCGTTACTTCTTTTTGAATTTCATAAAGTAGAACTTGTATCATGACAAGGTTTTGCGTATTGTCGATCTCTCTAGATCTTGACATTTTAGTGATCATAAGTCCACTTATTAGTCCAAATTATATACTTCAAGCTCATCAAACTGGTCTAAGTGGTCACTGCACAATGGTCACACTGATGATTTAACCTATTTCATCCATTTTGTTTATGAAATTCTTACAGTAAAATTGGTATGTTCTTTTAACTGCTAAAGTGTGGAACTTTCAGGATCAGGTTCTTTCAAGCATGCAACACAAGCTAGACGATCTGTGTCAACAGCTAAATCTTGTCAAGGATCAGTCTGGAAATGGATCTAAGGCCTCAGATTATGATAATGTACAATCAACTCTCAAAGAAAATTTCGGATCTGAGAGAAGTAATCTCGTAGACTGTGGCTGCTGGCTATGTGATCAACACCATCACTCATCACCAGTTATACAGGTATGTGTGTGTATGTTTGCGCGCGCTCTTTGCTTTGCCATGCAATCACTGAACATATGTATATGATTCAATCGACCGTTTTCTCACTGGTTCTATTGTTTAGGATAAAGCTCCTGGAAATCTCGTGATTGACGCAGAGCCAGAGGAAAGGCGTCTGTCTTACATGTCAGATTGGTGTTCCAGTGTCGCTTCTGCCCCAGAAATTCCTGTATGTTAAGAATATGCGACTTTCTGAAATAACCTTTGTGGTGGATCTTGGTTGGTTTTGTAAGATCATTTGGATAATAAATGTGATGCGATCACTAATGAACCAAACCGACATGTCTTTATTTGAACCAGCATTCCAAATCACGTTTCTGCAATTTGATTATTGTTCTTTCAATTATCATTTAGTAAGAGACTTAGTCTCTTTAGGAATTAGGAGTTGTGCATCACTATCTCCACTTTCCCATTTCTCGTAAGTTAGGAGTTGTGCATCAGTTAGTTGTTCTGCTTCTTTGTCTTATTTCTATTTAATGAATGAAAAAGAGGAAAACAGACAGTTTGAAGTCTGCAAAAAGTTCTGTGTTCTTTGTTTTCCTTCACTTGAGATCGTGATCTCAACAAATTGTTTATTGCAGTTTGATAGTCTGTCACTCGACCAAGACATGCTTTCCCTCAGAAAGGAGTGCCAAGAGAAAGATGCAACAATAAAGGATTTAACTTCATTTCTTCAGTTGTCCAGCAAAGCTGGTTCAAAGGTAACTGTGGATTCCTAGACTTTTTCAAACGCTCTTTAATCTATTTATATAACTTATACCATGTTTCACTTCTCTATTTTACAGCGAGAAACGGAGCTTGAAGAGATTATTCGTAGGAAGAAGACAATAAGTAAGAAGCTCAAGAGGGACGTACTGGTATTGGAAGAAAAGGTGAGAACTGTACCAACCCTTACAAGTTACATCCCGAAGTGTTCCTCATAACAACTTCAGCATTAGAAATCCTTAATCATGTTACCATTCTACTGTTGTGAAATGTGTGCAACAGCTCACTAGGCTCCGGAGGTCCTCCTATTCAGCTTCAGTCTCAAATACGCATAAATTCCCATTGAAAGTGGACAATCTTCTTTATGATTTGGATATTCTTACAACTTCTTCATCCTCTGATTCAGAAGCTCCTGTAAACACACCCGCACGAACTGTGCTCGAGGCTCCAGTTGATTCCACAAAAGAGGAACCCTCAGTTGTAGAACAAACCCATAAAGCAGCGCCAGCTAAATCTGCTGTCCCACTTGTGAAATCTGTGAAGCCGCCTTCAGTAGTTAGTCCATCAACTAATCGGAAGCCTGCCCCAGTTTCTTCTTCATCTTCTTCGAGGATTAGACGGGCTTCCTCTACAGGTGACTCAAAGAAACTAAGAAGGCCAATTCAGACCACCTCGAGAGATTCTTCTGGTTTACATAAGAGATGGGTTTAGTAAATATGGCTCTTCTGGTAAGTGGTAAGTATCAGTTTTCCTTTCGGAATAAAAACAAAAATTACCATAGTATTGAACTTAGGAGCTATAATAAGAGATCCATTGTTATGCTTTAATTTAAA
This sequence comes from Lepidium didymum, assembly GCA_963920545.1. Lineage (NCBI taxonomy): Eukaryota > Viridiplantae > Streptophyta > Magnoliopsida > Brassicales > Brassicaceae > Lepidium > Lepidium didymum. Next base: position 4,738,391 of record OY986996.1, on the reverse strand, counting down.
AGCGTTTCAATTAATTATGATTGGCTCGGTTCAAAACTAGCTATTCATGGTTTGATAGATATTTCAATGTATTTCTTCTCAGGGAAGGTGTTTGAAGTCTGAATGCTGAACCAGAAAGAAATACCAGATATTAGTGTAAGTAGGTGCTTCGGTATCTATTGTAGCTATAAGTAAAATATATTCCAAAATTATTTATTTATAAGATGCTGACTTCATATCTAAAGGCTAAAGCTGTTACAAAACTTTTGGTCCTTTGAGTCTTAATACAAGATGCTGACTTCATATCTAAAGCTGTTACAAAACTTCAAGCGGCTATAAAATACAAGACGTTGCTGGCTTATTGCTCAGGCTTATACAATGACGATGTTTAAACGACAAAAACACATGCCATTACGTAAGATTAGACTAAAATGATTTTAGAGCAACAGTTGTAGTGCCAATTTTGAACCTTGACCCCAAGTATAGACCGATGTGTAAAACAGAAGGTAACTGGAGTCCAGCGCCAAAGTTTGATGATTTGTGGCATCTGAATTAAACAATAAACATTTATTATTAAAAAAGAAAATAAAGCTGTTAAAAAAAAAGGGAAAGGATACTTCGAAAAAATGGTTTAAGTTGGTATCTTCCCCGTCTTCGACCAAATGCTTCAATACTCTCGTATGTTGAGAGGAAGGCTAATTTACTCCTCATCCAAAATTAATGAAAAGACAAAAAATCCACAAAACTTAATATTTACAACCCAAATATCCCAAAATAAACCCTAACTTTTCTTCGCTCATGGTAAAACATCGTTCTCGCTCTGGTAAAGAAATATCAGAGAAAAGATAGAGAAGTAGACGAGAGAAGCCGTTCTGTTCCAGAGAATCTTCGATACTGTGATAAAGCTTCAACACCGGTAAGTATTGTGTTCATTCTCACTCTTTTAGTCAGTTGATTTCCCTCTTCACCAATAGATGTCATCGTTGGTAATATATTTTCTTGTGGTTGGTCAGATTCCAGTTGCACAATATGTATTGTAATGTTCTTATTGCTACAAATATAATTTCTATATCTCTAAAGATGCAGAGGAGAGACTTGAGCTGAGTGTGAGCGTGAGACTTGAGCGTTGGAGGTAAAGGGAAGAAAGAATGTTGAGATTCATTATTATGAGCGTTGGCATTATGTGTACGAGGTAATGAGGGAGAGGAGAGATAAATAGTTTGGTGAATTCATTTAATATTTATTTATTTATTTATTTTTGTTTTTGTTTTTAGTGCAAGGTCAGTTTGGGAATAACACAATCCTTTTAATGAGAAAGGAGTATGACTTTTTTAAACATTTAAGAGTATTTTAGAATTTGATCCAAAAGCAGTTGGTAAGCTTTCCATTTTACACACTGGACGATGAGCACATACTAAAACCTGAGTAGTGAAAAGGCGGGAAATCAAGAGAGACCCAATTTATCGATCGAGGTCAAATCAATGGAGAAATACTTGGTTCCGCCGGAATCTTCGCCCCCGAAAGCCACAAGTGTGGTCAGGTAATTCGATCTACTATGGTTTTCTTTCGCTCTTCGTCTTTATTTGTCAAATTGCGATATTCCGGTATAATTTACTCAAGTTTATCGACCCTTGAAGGCAACCTTGCAAGCGATCTTTAATCGAATTGAATGGATGATTTGATGCAAATGACCGACATGATCTCTATACTCTGGTTGCTCATTCCTACTTGGAGGTCTTACACTCCCTTCGTTTCTGAGCTTATCCTAAGATTCTATTCTTCTTTAAATTGATATTTTGGATAGTTCGGGTGTTTCTTATTGCGAAGATTGGACATTTTCCACATTTTATTACGAGAACGAGGAGCCATGTCCAACCCATGTAAGTACTTTTCATCTTCCTTTTGAAGTTTTTCAGTGTTCAATGATTCTTTGGAGCATTTTGAGAGTTAAAATTTTGTATTTCAGATGAGGGAGCTACAACCGCATTACTTGAAAATGTCAGTCGCTTTTATTGCTACTACTTACACTTTCTAGTGATTTCAATTGGTTTTTCACTCTTGATTTTAATTCCGTGGTTCCCAGTCGAGGCGTTACAGGGCTGGAGTTTGATAACCAGGTGAGATCTCAACAACCCTTTTGGTCTCGTTTCCGTAGAGGTTTAGTGTTATTTCATCATCTCTGATTTTCCGTAGAGGAGATAGGTTGTCTCAAGTTCTTGTGTTATTTCCCTAAACTCCTTTGATTTTCTTGTTATCATTTGTAAGGTAAACGTATTGTTTTCAGGGAATATACATAGTATCTGTCACAAGATCAGGGTGCTTGACCGTACATGACTTTGAAACTCTGTATTGCCAGAGTAAGGTTGGCCCAGGTGATGCTTTGTACCTTTGTTCATTACAAGTTTAAGTCCTGAGTAAGTTACTGAGTCATCAATAATAGGTTCTATGGAAGATGAAAGTAAGCATGTTGTGCATTTTACTTTCCCGCTGGGTAAGGAATTGGATGTTGTTAGATGGAATCCTACAAACCAGAATGCGGTATGGCTTTTCAGAGCCGCAAAGAAGGAAAGAAGGAATCATTCATATATGGGACCTTCGTGGAGGACGAAACTCTACTGCTTTTCAGAGCCGCAAAGACGTAAGTCTTACAAGGGAAACCGGAATTGGCTATGGCTCATCTCTAGCACTACATGAATTTACTTCCATTCTTGTGTTCTTTGGGCTCTACCAAACATGTATTTGTCATCACGTTTTCATATTGGTAACGTTCAGGTGAGTCACTTGCCATTAGCATCTCTACATCTTGCATCGATGCTGCAGAAGATTGCATCTCTCCAGGTAAGTTCTGTCTTTTCTTTTGCATCTCACTTGTGACATCATTCAAGCAAAACCTTAGACTACCGTTATGTTCTCAAAACCTGGAAGCTGTGTATTCAAATCCTTACCAACACAGAGTTCAAATCTTAATGTGGCGATCATGTTACCCCCAAAAATTTCTTGCAGATAATCGTATTGAAATTGGCAGCTTTATAGAAAGTGTGCATCTAAAATTGAATCCTTTGCAGGCACAGACAGAAATTGTCCCCAAGGAAATCCATTCCATCAATGTAAACCCATCTTCTCCTCATCAACTGGCATTTCACCTTGACGATGGTTGGTAAGTCAAATCTTTCAACAACACTTGATTTCACTTCAGAAAAAGGGTTTATTTTTATGTTTTGTTTTATAAATTTTTTCGCATTTTGTCATTTCATTTGGTGAATATTTCTAGTGCAGGTCCGGTGTTCTTGACATTTATAAATCTGAAGTTACTCATGTACATTTCCCTCCTCCAGCTTGGCTGTAAGTTAAACTCAAGAATTTGCAGGTTAATCTGTAACAAGAAGCATATAAATTGATCAGCACTTGGACAAAAATGTTTAAATATTGGATTTTGGTTTAATAGGGATGGTTCCAACAACAACAGTGGTTTGATCGTGCGGAAACCATCAATGGCTGCCAACATCATCTGTAAGCCATGCACTTTGTATTACCATTAACTGTCGTAACTGCATATTTTATTATCTTATTTTGTACAAATTTCGTACAAATTTCTTTGTTTCTTATTGCAGATATATGTAGTTGGGTCCATGAGTGAGAAAGGTATTCATGTTCTTGATTTTCATCCAAGCCTCAGGTCGCGTGTCACGTCGACTACGAGTAAGGATTTCCTTAAAACTCCCGGTATATGTTATGTTCTCTTTAAACTTCGTGGAAACATTTCAGATATGGTTAATATCTTATTGCAGTGAAGATTCACAGAAAAAGGAGAACAGAGACGAGTTTTATCACAATAACAAGTTTGTTTCATTGTCTGAAATTGTTACAAATTGTGCTGCACATCCTCTCAACAACATGATTGTAGCTGGAACTCAGGTATTCAAGTTTGCTTTAAGCATTAAATCAGTTTTAGTCTGGGACAACCATGATTTTGGATTAGTTTTAGATTTTTAGTAGTGGGTTAGTTTTAGATTTTTAGTAGTACTCGGCTAGTAAAACAAATTGACTTCTTGTCTGGTAGTAATAGAACACTGTAATTGGCATCGTTCATTAATATGACAAAGACAAAGCGTCAAAAATGATAATTCACTTTCTAAATGGAAATTTTGATTTTGCAGCGTTCGTCTTTGCTGTTGTTCGTCTTTGCTGTTGGTCGGACAGAGACATTGCTCATCTATAAGAGACACTGTAGAAGATGAATGTAGCTTTTTACTAGCTGGGCCGGTCGTAGGTTTGTAACATATAAATCATCCAAGAGATTAGTTTTGCTTAATTGTATGTTCCAAAAAGAGTATACTGATCACATTATAAATGCTCTTGAATGATATGATTCACGTTGTGAATTATCTATATATCATTACTATATTCCCTTTTGGTTGGTCGCTAATCTGCTTCACTACTCTCAAACGAACGTAGCTTTGTGGTAGCTGACTCATAGAAATGTCATCTCATCCAATTCTTGGATAGATGTTTAACATTTTGTGAGGTATCAGACGTTCCCATGAGTTTTATACCTTACAAGCTAATTACTTCCAAATTGCTTGGTTTATAATATTTAATTACTACGTTTTAGGTTGTTTTTTTTTTTTTTTTTTTTTTGTCAAACATCTAACTCCATTAATTCAACGTTTCAAATACATCATCATAAACATTGAAATACAACGCATAAGCCAAATAGATATAACTAATAGATAAAACTAATAGATAAAACTGGATCCATGTGGAGTAACTCAAACACAATGGAAACACACGATAAGGGCTGGAATTGAAGTCTCGTCTCTCGAAGGAGTGCTTAAACATTCCTAGTTCTGTCACCATCAGAGGTAGTTGAACACGCCAAGTAGCTGAAGGTTCGCTTCAAGCTTTGAGAAGTTTTCTCACGAGGAGAAGATAAATCTAGCAAACTAATCCTAAAAGGATGTTGTCTAGAAGAAGGTCTAGAACCCAATAGATATCCTTTAGCTTTTTTTCTTAAGGCCCATTACCATAATTGTGTCCTCAACAATTAAAACTAAATGGCCATTTAAAAGAAAGTAAGAGATATATATTAATGCAATTGAAAGCATAAAACCAACCTTAGGCCCATTAAAAATTCCTGCAAGCCTAGATCTTAAATCAAGTGGGTATTTGACAATTCTTATACTAAGACCCAATAGATAATGAATGTTCTCTAAACATATTTCTAATGGGCAAGAAGGAATAAGAATAGCCCAATACCTTAATAAGAATGAAGCAGTAAGAAAGCCCATACCACATGGGAAACCTAATCCATCTCCAAGAGGTAGAAGAGGCGCCGCCACTTGGTCTGTCACTGCCGGAATCACGCCGGAGTTGGCTTGACTCGCTACAAACTCGCCGAGGTTGCAGAGAAACAAAGTTGACAAGAACGGAATCGATAAAAACCGAGCACCAGCGGCTAAGGCTTCCACCGTTAGTCAAGCACAATAGATAGGACATTGAAGCTCGAGGTTGGTCAAGGCCTTTCACAGGTGGAGAGGGAGCTCCAAAATGGTGGTCCGCAGGGAGAGAATACACGTCATGAGAGTCCCGCAGCCTCTTGCACAACGGTGAATATGGTGGTGCGATGGCTCTAATTGAAGAGACACACTCACGAGAAGATGGAAAGTGATCTCGACAGGGATAACACGCCGGAAAGAGAGGGGTTCTAAAGGACCCGAGCTCTAGCATAACCGGAGATAAAGCACGCTTTGGGTCCACCGGAAAAGCTAGAGGAAGATTTTCCGAGAGTCTGATGAAGAGGGGCTCTTGCCGAGAAAAGAAGGGAAGATCTACAAGTAGCGGGAACAACAAATCGGAAATTACTGAAAAGGTCCGACGCTGGCGAACAGAATTGCCGCCGGCGCCGGTGGAAGTGGTTGGATACGAGGTCTCGATTGAAGTGCCTGAGAGCTTTTAATCGATTTTTTTTTTTGTTAAACATGTTTTAGGTTGTTTATGATATTAAGCTTTGAAGCAACAAATAATGCTTGTAAAAAAACTAACTTTTATCTCCCTTAGAGCCACAGGTCAGGCTTGTATTGTATCTATTATATGGCTTCTTAATGGGCAGAATTGTGAGTGGATTTACCCTCATTGCAAAGTGTGGAGGTTTACCTCCTGTTGACTTCCGAGCTCTCTGCTTCCAACGAGCCATTTTGATATGTAAATAAACTTTTGTTGCTTCTGACAAACATGTGTAAAACTTTGTGTGAGTAGTGATTTATTTATTTGTGGAGAATCTAGATGAAATTAGGGAAATTCAAGAGTTTAAAGAATGATTTTGTATCTTATCCGTAAGAACTATTATTTAACCTGTGAATTACTAATTATTTTTTTTTGACTACCAGATATCTAAATTTAGGTTATGTCTGATCTCCGAAAGGTTAGTTTGGATTTTGGTCTAGACCTCTTGTCAATTAACAAAAAGAAAATATTGTTTAACCAATAGAGACCATAGATTCACTTTCAATTTTCTTTTTTAAAAAACAACCGTTGATAATATAATCAACGTTCAATACTTTTTGAAGTTGTGAATCACGTACCTACAACAACAAATAAGAATGAATGAGATTTTTTTTAAATAATGAAATTTTATAACATTCATGATTACTAAGTTTTTAAATAGTTAGACAAAAATGAGAACTTAAAAAAATCGTAGAAAAAACTTGCAAATCAAAATTTATTCACAAAAAATACTAATTTAAGGGATAAAAACCGTTGATTAGTTTCTCACCTTCCAAAGCTAGCAAAACTACTGATTACTCAGAGTTTTCGATATTTTTATCTCTCAAATTACGTGGTGATTTACAATGAACAATGAGAACAAAAATCTCTTTAGTGACATTAGTAAAGTTATTCTTTCCCTTGCTGATGTAATTATACATAATTATTTACCTACGAGTTTCTAAAAACTTGCCCAAACGAGAATAGATGACCTAAATTGAAGTATGTTAGGCCCAAATGAATCGACCAAGGATTTTGAAGCCCAGATTTCAGGAGGCCCATATTTGTCCAGATCTTATGGGAAAGGTTGGACTATTTCATTATGTTTACAATATATATCAGTAAATCATACATTAATATTTTTATTTTGGTTTAAACAAACTTAACACATGTGTTAACTATATCCTTTCTTCAAATTTTTTATAACTGTGACATTATCTGTAAAGAATCTAGAATTCTATGATCTTAAACCAATTGATGAAAAAACAATAAACCTCATATAAATGGTAAATTATGGCCGGTTCGGTTCATTAACAAGAAAATACAAAAAAATGAAATCAGAAGACATACTTTTGAGCATGTGGAGGGTTTGACAGAACACTTTATTAGGTTAGGCTGTTTGTACTTTAAAAATGGGTTTGGTGGGTTTGGTTTTGAAAGTTTAACACACAAATTTCTTAACAATCATTTTATCATCATTATATTATAAACAATTTAATCCTTTTTTCTTACTTTCTTGATTTCTTCCATTTCTTTTGTCAACAATGCAGACTTTACAGCATTATTGTAAAACAACTCTTAAGACATAATCAGTCCCACACGAAATTTTATCTTCTACTAAATAAATTTTGTTTTTGTCAGAAAGTTATCTTACCTTTTAGCTAAGTCATGACCTATTTGTTTTCTAATGTATACCTATTCTTCTGAGATATATAACTTAATTATATAATCAAACTACTGTTTGCCTTAAACAGAAACCAGAATTATTTTATTTTCATTAAGGTCTCTAAGTAATTGCTACAACAATAAAGTGAATTTTGGTATATCTTCCGGTGACCTATTTTTGAAAAATATTTATGAGACACATTATGATCCTTTTTTTTTGTCAACAAAACTATGATCATTTCTGGATGTGGTATTTTAATTTTTTAATTTTAATTTTTATGGTTTATATATATAATTTCAATGTTTACTTGTAAATATTTATTATAAATAGATATTATTCGTAGTTGTCCAAAAAATAGATTCAATTCCTATCTTTCATTTTTTTTCCATTTCATTAGTTTAAATATATGAAGTCTAGTGTTTTTTTAAGGGTCGAAAGAAATATAGTAATCTAATATCCAATAAAAACCATTTATCCCTAAAATACAAACAAAACTTACATCAAATAATTGTTTCATTTTGATTGACAGTTGATAACACCAAAAAATAGTGTAAATCATGTAGAAAAAGTAGAATTAGGTTTTTGTAAACTATTCAATTGGTTTTGATATATTAATTACCCTTCAGAAAAAAAAAACGAGGGTAAGTTCGTAAATAAACAAATGGTCTCTGCCCTTCACATGCGTTCTTTCTATCGGTCCTTTTTAGAGAAGAGAGACAGAACATTCTTTGGATTCACTCTCTCTCTCTCTTCTTCACACACACAGAGACATCATCCTCTTCACAAACTCTTCTCCTTCTTTCATGGCTTCTTTGGAATCAAAAATGAACAAAGGAAGAGAGAAAGAAGAAGCCATAGCTAACGGAGTGAAAGTTAGAGCACTTCAAGCGAGTCTTATGCAGAAGTCAAGCCCTTCTTCTAATTACAATCTCAGAATCCCTTCTTCTTCTTCTGCTGCTTCTCGTCCTCTCCCTAACCTCTCTGCTCATGATTACCCTGTTTTCACTCCTGTAACTTCTCTACTCTCTTTCGTTTTGCTTCCATGAATGATTACTTTTTCTTGTCTTTTACTTGATTGTTTTCGACATTCTGTATTGGAATTTGGGTTTTGTTTATTTGCTTTTAGAATTCTAAACACATTTTCATCAAACTCGAGATTTATTGGTTTAACCCGGTTCTGGCTCGTTAATTATTGCATTTCAGTATCCAATTTAGATTATGTCTTTCTTTATTAAATTGTAAGATGTCGTTATGCGTTTTGGATATTCACAGGAGGTTAGGTTTATTATTTCGTAATAAACTATACAATTTGGTTAGTCACTTAAATAGTTTAAACACTGTTAAAGAGTTGAACGTATGAAGACAAACAGAAAATACCTGAATTTGGTACAACCACTGGTTTTTTTCTTTGTCTTTCCCTGACACACTGTTCTGTTCTATAAGCTTAGACAAAAGTTACTGTGTGCTTTTAATTTACAGGCATTTCTCTAATAACTTCTGTCTCTTGGAACAGAGCTATGATGATGAGCCTGTGTCTGCATTTCATCAAAAGAATCGTACTTTATCTGAGAATTGGGATGAAGATGGTGTTGGTTTAGTAGATGGAGATGAAGATCAAGACTTGAGACATACTTATCTCTCTGATTCTTATAAAACCTCAACTTCAAAAAAGACTTTAATGCCTCATCAGGATTCTCACCATCATGTTTACACGATGTCTGACGCTCTCAGATCCCCACCATTACATTTTTATACTTCCGGTAGAAGCAATTGTGGCTCGGTTGATTTTAGATCGGTTTCTTCTTGCAATGACTACAACAAACAAAAAGGTTTCGATACCAAGAGCTTGAAAAGCTCTAATCTTGTTGTGCCCTTGACCGATTCGCACTCGGCTGTTGTTTCTTCTCAGCCAAGGAACCGTGGAGGAAGAATGATGTCTTGGTTATTCCCAAAGTTAAAGAGGAAGCAGAAGACCAATTCAATCTTTAATTCCCCTAGTAGAACTGAGAAATCAGAGGACGTTTCTGAGGTGTTGAAGGATTCGAGTTCGGGTGTTGAGAAGTTGAAGAGAGAATTGATGGAAGCACGCAGAAGTAGGGACGCTGCGTTAACACAAGTCTCAGAGATGAAATCTTCATTGGGAGAGTTAAGTGAGAAGCTTCAATACTTGGAAACTTACTGTGACAATTTAAAGAAAGCTTTGAGAGAAGCAACAGAAGTAGTGTCACAGGAGAATAATGTTGCAAGAAGCTCAGGGAAGAAGAACTCGGAGATGCCAGTGAGTGACGAAGTGATGGTTGAAGGGTTTTTACAGATTGTATCAGAAGCAAGATTATCGTTTAAGCAATTCATGAAAACATTAGTTTCAGAGATCGACGAAGAAGACTCTACTCTAATCAGTAACATCAACACTCTCCTACAACCTCACAACATATCATTCACCTCTAAGTACTCCAAAATCATTCAATACCACTTAGAAGCGATCATAAGCCAATCGATTTACCAAGACTTCGAGAACTGCGTTTTTCAAAAGAACGGTAAGCCGAAATTGCTTGATCCAGAACAAGATCGACAGGCAAATTTCTCGTCTTTTGCTTCCTTGAGAAACTTAAGCTGGAACGAAGTACTGAAAAAGGGTACAAAATACTACAGCGAGGAGTTCAGTAGATTCTGCGATGAGAAAATGAGTTTGATCATTACGACATTGAATTGGACAAGACCTTGGTCTGAACAAATGCTTCAAGCATTCTTTGTAGCTTCAAAATGTGTGTGGTTGCTGCATTTGCTTGCCTTCTCGTTCAATCCAGCATTAGGAATCTTGAGGGTTGAGGAAAACAGAGTGTTTGAACCAAGTTTTATGGAAGATATGGGTGCAGATAGAGACGGGAAGAGATCATCATCGTCCCGTGGACCGGCTAGGGTTAAGGTTATGGTGATGCCTGGTTTTTATGTTAAAGATAGGGTCTTGAGATGTAAGGTTCTTTGTAGGTACAAGTCATTAGCCTGAATAGAGTCACTCTCATTCTAGTCTAATCGTATAATTGTTTAGTGTTTTTTTTTTCCTCTTTTTTTGGTCACGAATCACGATGTTGTTTAGGTTTACTTATGTAACAATCTTTGTTGATCTCTTGTATTTTTTTCTTAGGCTTCAGTGTTTTTTTTCTACATTCGTCTTTGTTTAAGACTTTTTGTTGGTTATCCCTTTAATTATTGTCATTACTAGTTATCAAGGGGATTTTGTTTCCCACGACCAAACAAAAGGGGATTCTGTTTTGTTTGATATAATATATTTAGAGGGTGTATTAAATTATGAATTCTAAATGATTGGACATTCATTTTCAGATGTAGAGAAACGAGTAATTCACAGTGATATGGGTTTCTATTTAAGTATCCTGGAAAACATAGGTAGTGGTAAACCAAAGTATTTGTCTTTGTTAGAGAGAAACTTTATAAGAGGATCAATAGTTGGTCATCAAATTTTTTATCAAAGGTCGGTAAAGAAGTACTAATAAAGTCTGTCTTTACGGTGTTGCTAACGTATGTAATATCATGTTACAGATTACCAAAGACTATTGTAATAAAGTTAAATTCAGCAATCGCAAACTTATGGTGGAAAAATTCTGAATTATCAAAAGGGATTCAGTGGAAAAAGTGGAAACATCTATGTAAATCAAAGAAGAAAGGTGGTGTGGGTTTCTGTGCTTTGGATGAGTTCAACTCTGCACTCCTGGCTAAACAATTATGGAGACTATTAGATTTTCCTATCATTTTTTGCAAAAGTAATGAAGGGAATATATTACAAAATCCAATGATCAATGACAGCTAAATCGAATTCTAGCATGTCATATGGTTAGAGAAGTATTTCTTCAGATTAAAGATGACAAAACAACATTTTTATAGAGAAACCCATGGATTCCAGATGTTTGTCCAAGAACGGCAATTGAGAGAGGACCGATGATGTATCCAGATCTTAGAGTTGATCACTTCATTGATACATATTATAGGATTTGATGTGATGTTATACTAAGATAATATTTTTGATTATATTGATGTTCAACTTATTCTGGGGATTGCTATGCCCAGAAAGGCAAGATATGCCTGTTGGGGTTCGCATTTCACTGAGACCAGTCGTTACACAATAAAATCTGGGTACAAAACTAAGGAAACTAATTCATTACTTGAAGTAGGAAATCACAAACCAAATTTTCAAGCTCTACAAGCTAAGATTTGGAAACTTGATTGTCCAAATAAGATTAAACATTTTATATGACAAGCATTATCTGGGTGTACTGCGGTTAAGCAGAATCTTAATTGTCGGGGTATTAATTGTGATGTAAGATGTAGCCGATGTGGTGCAGATGAAAAGACAATTAACCATGTTTTATTTAAATGTCCTCCGGCGACTCAAGCTTGGGCTCTTTCATGTATACCCTCCGCGGTTGACATTTTCCCAGAGAATTCTATTTGGTATCATCTCGACTATCTTTTTTGGCGTATCCCTGACAAAGTCGATGTCAAGATTTTCCTATGGCTTATCTGACATATTTGGAAAGCGAGAAATGATCACTACTTTTCACGCATCAACAAAGATCCAAGAGATATTATCATTCAGGGGGAATTAGAATCCATGGAATGGTCCACATCAAGAAGTAAAGCTCTTGGAGTTCGCCAACACTTGATCTAAAACTGAGTTACTTTCAAACCCTATTCCCATAGGCGAAAAATAACCAAGCAAGCATTAAGATTCAGTCTATTAAAGCCAATAAACACTCTAGACGACTAATCCCTTAGGCAAGAGATGTAAATCTCTGAAATTAGTTAGTTCAAGAATTTCATCTAAAACCTTTTGGGTGTGGAAATTCCAAGAATCTAATCTCAACTGATCAGATAGAAATTAGCATTAAGCACACTAAAACAGAAGAGATCTTTTCAAAACTAAGCTTAGACACATAGGAGATCAAGGATTCCACACTAATCTAACACATCCTCAAGAACCTAGATAAACTACTCATAAATCATTAGGAACTTAAACAAAACGAAAATCAAAATAAACAACATAATCATAAAGCTAAGAAATGAATAAACAAGATGAAAAGAGAACATACATTGCATTAAAAATTCATAAGAGGAGAGGTTTGGATTCTGGAATTACAAAGAGAAAATTTTCTTGCACAAAAGAGGTAAAAACGAGGATAAATGTTCTAGTGACATAAGGGGAGTATTTATACTCTCACTCCATTAAACCTAAAAGAAGTCCAAAATAAAAAAAAGTCAACAAAAATACGTCATCGTCTAACTCGACCATGTGGGTATAGCTGAGAGGTCGAGCTGGAGAAACTTCATGATTTGGCCGCCAACTGGATCATGGTGGTCGAGTTGGCAAGAGTGAAACGACTCGCTCCATCTGCTAAAACGGCTCATCAAGCTGGTTTGTGCGAGACCAATTCGATCCATGTGCTAAGTGGGCCATTGAGCTAGTATATGTGGAGTTAACTCCATCCATTTGATATAGTGGCCCATTGAGCTAGTAAGTGCGGAGTCAACTCGATCCACTTGCTAGAGTGGCCCATCGATTTAAATCTAAATTATCCATCTTTTTGCTCATATTCAGCTCCAAAATGCGCTTTCTTCTCAAGTCCTACTGGATTCTTTCATCTTTGATCCGGATTAGTCTTTAAAAGTGCTCAAATGTTATTGAAAACAACTCCAAATGCAAAATGTATGCAATGCAAATGCAACTATGCAAATAAACCAAAAAGGACTCTAACATGATGAAATGCTATGGATATGTATGCGAAATGAACTAAATGAGACACCTAAAACTAGCTAAAATGCATACATATAACATTACCTAATGAGAAAGAATCCATCAGACTTTCATTGAAACATCGAGTCTTGATAGATGAAAAAATCCGATCACATCTCGTCTGTAACCACCATCAATTAAGATCCTTGAATCGATACCGTTGTATCATAAAAAATTAAACCTCCCGTAGAGGATCGACATCTGAAATCTTCAATATTGAAATCGGTAAATTTATTGCCAGTAGTTCTACTCGATCTTCCATGTTAAAATTCATCGTCGGAAATTGCCAAATCGCCTCCCATCGCCAGTATGCTAAAGTTTAACTTATTTATTTGTTAATTGTCAATTATTAATTATCAAGGAAGTTTTGTGAAAATCAACTTAACTAGTAACTAAATTCAACAATTTGTACAAAAGTATGGTTTTAGAATAAAGAAAAAAATATAAGAAATTTAGGCAAATAAGGCACGGCTCTGAATGAATATACTTAATACAATTAGATTCAATAGATTCTTGCCTAACTTTGCAAAAAATTCATCAATTTTCACAATCCAACGTCATTGATACGACAAATACAACCATTATAAATTTATTAATTTGTAGATAAGAAAGAAGAAATAGATGAACAAGAAGAAAAAAAAAGAATAAAAAAGAATTGTTTTAGTTGAAAAAAACAATGTTTCACCAAATGCCAGCTCTTTATAAGTGCTAGTGACACTAAATGTTGGTCAATATTGGAACTGATTCATGTCAGAACATAAAACACACATTTATTTTTGTCTTAATCTGAAACGTTGACCACAAGGCAGTATCCAACCGCAGTTCTAACCTCTCTTTAGCAATGGCGGACGCTAAACCCACTCTGAAAATAGTGATGTTTCCTTTCATGGCACAAGGCCATATCATCCCTTTTGCAGCTCTAGCTCTTCGTTTAGAGAAGAAGATGATGACGATGAACAGAACCAAAACCAGTATCTTTCTGGTCAACACTCCTTTGAACATCCCCAAGTTACGCTCCAATCTTCCACCTGATTCCTCCATAAGTCTGATCGAGTTACCTTTCAGTACCTCCGGTCACGGTCTTCCTGACGACGCAGAGAATTTCGATTCTCTACCTTACTCTTTCGTCATCAGGCTTCTAGAAGCAGCCAGGTCGCTTCATGAGCCCTTTAGAGACATGATTAAGAAGATCTTGAAAGAAGGAAATGATGATGATGAGCAGAGCTCGGTTATTGTTATCGCTGACTTCTTCTTGGGTTGGATGGGTAAGGTTTGCAAAGAGATTGGTGTTTCTTCAGTGATGTTTAGTGCTGCTGGTGCTTTCGGGTTAGGCTGTTACAGATCCATTTGGTTAAACTTGCCACACAAAGAAACCAAACAAGAACAGTTTCTCTTATATGATTTCCCAGAAGCAGGGAAGATTGAGAAAACTCAGCTGAATTCTTTCATGTTGTTAGCTGATGGAAACGATGATTGGTCAGTTTTCATGAAGAAGAATATACTGGAATGGTCTGATTACGACGGATTCTTGTTCAACACGGTTGAGGAACTCGATCATATCGGACTATCGTACTTTCGTAGAATAACCGGTGTTCCGGTTTGGTCTATTGGGCCGGTTTCAGAGAAAAAGGCTGGATCAAAGTCTACAGAAGAAGCCGTGAAGACATGGCTTAATTCAAAACCGGACCATTCGGTGGTCTACGTATGTTTTGGTTCAATGAACTCGATTTCTCAAACACATATGTTAGAGTTGGCTATGGCATTAGAGAGTTGTGAGAAGAATTTCATATGGGTCGTGAGGCCACCGATAGGTATGGAGGTGAAGAGTGAGTTTGATGTGAAAGAGTATTTACCAGAAGGATTTATGGAAAAAATAAAAAGATCAGAAAGAGGATTGATTGTGAAGAAATGGGCACCACAACTTGATATATTGTCACACAAGGCAACATGTGCGTTTTTGAGTCATTGTGGATGGAACTCGATACTCGAATCACTAAGCTATGGTGTGCCATTGCTCGGATGGCCCATGGCAGGAGAGCAGTTCTTCAATTCGATATTGATTGAGAAACATATTGGAGTATCTATTGAGGTGGCTCGTGGTAAGAGTTGTGATATCAAATGTGATGAGATTGTGTCCAAGATCAAGTTGGTGATGGATGAGACTGAAGTAGGGAGAGGGATTAGGGAAAGGGCTAAAGAGGTGAAGGATCTAGTGAGGACTGCAATGGAAGATGGAGTTAATGGATCCTCTTTGATTGGTTTGGAAGAGTTTCTTAGTCATTCAATGGTTATGAAAGAGTAGAATTGAGACAGCCTTGTTAATTGTGTAACAATAATAAGGGTTGTGTTGTGGCTTTTATCGTAAAATAAGACGATGTATTTTGTGTTTCTCTAGATTGCGCCAACTTCTTTCTAATGAAAACTCGATCAAACGATGTCGTTTCTTAAGTTAAGGTATCCTCACTTTTTGTTTGTGCTATTTTTAACAACAATGCCTTGTACGTCTATGAGAAGACAAAGAAAGTTTCGTTTTGTAGAAAATTTTACGTTCTCTATCCTTTACTTTCCTCAATAAGGAATTAGACACCACTGACGAGAAAGTAACTTTTGAGACTAAGAGGCACATTGAGATACATTTATACTTTTGTAGTCAAAACTTTTGAAGAAAAAGAAATAGTTAAAAGGAAGCAAATAATTGCATGATTCTATATATTTTATATAAAAAATCATTTGGTACACCTATAGTTATAAAATGTATCTTATATAAACTTTTTTTTTGTCAAAGACCTTAATAAAGTCAATTTCATTAATATGCCCCAAAAGACTAAGATTACAGTTGGACTAATCACTACAAAAAACACACGATTTACGACTACATTATCAGACTCAGGTCAGTTGTATTTTGTTAAAGTAGACTGAAGTGTTATTGATACCGACTAAAATGCAAAAATGAATATGCTTTACTCAAAATGCAGATTGCCTTAAAAACTACCATCGCCGCCTCTGTTGGAGAAATCACCACATGTGATGCTACGTGTTGGCCTGAAAATGACTTCAACATGCATAACACTGGCGGTCGCAGAGGAATCGCCGCCGGAAACATCTCATGCCACTTTTTTCCTCCACGCTTAGCCCGGTCGCTTGATCACCTCTACCAAAAAAATAACCATCGGAGAAACGAATCCATGATTAAACTCACCGCTACCTCGCGTTCAATCTAACCTCCAAAGAAACTCTTGTGTCACCAAGCCCCAATCTATTAGACTTATGCTTAACCCATCATTAAGCTTTTCTCGTGAAATGATGGAAAAGTTTAAGAATATTATTATTAATCATATGAGATAGTCATGGTAACTGAAACTCAAATCCTATCCAAATTAGGAGGAATCAAACCGCATTGAATCTAACGAAATATCATAATAGATTCTAAATTTATGTACCCGAAAAACTGAATTTGAATTTAAATGTGAACCGAAACCGAATCAAGAACCGAATGTGTATTTGATACATTTTTATTAAATTGGTTTATTTAGTTTTTTAATTAAATTTTTATTAATTTTGAATTTTTATAAAAATTTGAATAAAAATACATGAATCTGATTTATACTCGAACCGAACTTGAACCAAAAAATAAAAATACTTGAATTGATTTCAAATCAATAGAACCAATTGAATCCGATACTTGAAAAGACCAAATAGATATATGAATGAACAGACCTACGAGAATATGTTCGTATTATAGTTTTAAGAATAATAAAATTAATAAAACAAAATAACTAATAAAATAATAACATGATTTGTAAAAAATAAGTGGTTTAGTTGAGTTGCCTCTTATTTAGGTAGGCAATAGGAGGTGAGTTCGAATCCCACTCAGCTCCAGTTAAAAAACTTTGGCTATAGATCGAATCTTATTGATACAATAATTTCTTATTGAATAAAAAAATACTAACATGATTCAAATCTAAAAATTAAATAAAACAGTAAATAATCAAACAAAATAGTCCATATATATATATATATATTGTTGAAAATGTTCCAATATATTTAACAAAATATACGTAGCCTCTCTTTTTCGTAAGATAGATTTGTACGACAAAACTGACATCGCTAAGGTATTTGCGTTCTTTCTCCAGTATATCATACAGTTATTAATACATATATTTATCATATGATATTGTAATCCGAGTCCAACAACCAATTTCTGAACCT
Source organism: Lepidium didymum (assembly GCA_963920545.1). Taxonomy (NCBI): domain Eukaryota; kingdom Viridiplantae; phylum Streptophyta; class Magnoliopsida; order Brassicales; family Brassicaceae; genus Lepidium; species Lepidium didymum. Next base: position 4,720,749 of record OY986996.1, on the reverse strand, counting down.
TGTAGTAAGTAGTAGGGGTAAATTATCTTTGAAAAAACTATTCTTTAGAAAATAAGCAAACGCATCAACACAACTCTCTGCTAAATTGAAATATGTCTTGATATTCATCAACTTAATTGCGGTTGATAGCAAAGATAGGTCATCGCTATACCCACTATACAAGGCTTCTTCGCTGCATTCAACATATCAAAAAATCTTCGTGCGTCAAGGTTTGGTTCTTCCCCTCTGTTTCTTTTCTCACTAAAAGATGAAATATTCTCCCTGAATGCACAGTGAACCATCTAAATGTACTGATATTGTTTTCTTCCTCCACAACTGATTCCACACCTAGACCAGTCTCATTATGTTCACTAATACTACCAACCTTAACCATAAATTCATTTTTTCACGACCATAAATTCATTTTTACACGTATTAATTCCACACCTAAAATCAGCATCAGTACGTTCACTAGTACTCTCTTGCAAAATTAATCATATATTTACTATTTCCATGTGAATATCAAATTTTATATCCATGAATAAACCCCCTCTTATAAAGATGATTCCAAATTTTTTTTACCTGAAACAAATTTCATATTCTGATATTTATGATATAGATAATACATCTTACTTGTTTCGATAGTTATGATTTGATTTGTCGCAAACTTTATGAATTGTTTCAACATATCTGCATATTCCTAGGTAAGTTACCATTTATCCACAAACGAAAATGGTTATATGACAACTTCTTTTTTTCTTTTTGTTGTAAAAAACATGGTGAAGATGAAATGGACCATTTATAGTTATATACGATAATTTTCCGAGGGTTTCCACCAAATATACCAACTTATCGATTACAAATAAAAACAATATATGTGGAACATGGTCAATTTTTGTACTGGTTTCTGTTATAATATGTAAGAAGTTGTCGAAAATTTATGACGGTTCCTAACAATTTTGTCGAAATTTTTTGTTTCGTCGTTTTTGGTCAATTTGAGTCAGAAATTTCGCCAGAATCTGTATGCTTTTTCGTAATGTGTAAATTAGTTTCTCAAAATTACTTTAGTGCTTTAAAGAAAAATCCAATTTAACAAGTTTCAACTTTTACCTAACATAAACATATCTCTACGAAGTGCAGTCAATATTTTCCCACAAGAAGTGGGAAGTTTTATATATAAAAAAATGTTTGCCGTGTTGTTAGATTCCATATGTTAATCACAACACCAATACCTTTGACTATTGCCCATTGATAATTAACACAAATCTTATTTATTTATCTAACCCTCGAGCCTTACCTAGTGCTCTCTCATTATATATAATTAAACTTCTCCAGAAAAGTTGATCAGTTTCCCTTTTGAAATTGAAGATGAGACGTTCATGGCCGACAAGAGTCATCTTCATGATGGTGATGAGTGTGGTAATCACCATGATCGCAGTAGCTTATGGGTCGTCGTCAAATCATAAGTTCCCACATTACAAATACAAAGCCCCAAGTCCTCCTACTACGTATTCTCCTTACCGTTATTTCTCGCCGCCTCCTGTCACCGATTAAGATTCCGCACCTTATTATGATCAATGAACGCACTGCAGTACGTCTATTGATCTTGATTTTTTTTTATTTTTTTTTATTTTGATGTAACGTTCACAATTGATGGTTTGCTTTTCCAAGTAACCGTGAGAAAGATATGCACCAAATTGACTATTTATGTTATGTAAAATGAAATACTTTAATCAGAATTGTTGCAGTAGTTTTGACCGGTCTCCTAGTGAAGTTATTGTTGGATTGCCATTTTTACACAATAATTGTGGTTAAGAAAATTTAGCTAACAATTTAGTATCAGTGGTCTAATTTTTTTTATTACATATAATAGATTTTTTAAAAAATTAGGATATGAGGTAAATTATGGATCGTGTCAATTTTATTTTTGACAAAATGTAGTATGCTTTTGGTTATTTCTGTTAGAATAGAACAAACATATTAATTAAGAATAAAACGTAGAAACAATGACTTTGTAAGAAATTACATTCGTTACATGGATTTAGATTGGAGTTTGTAATCTTGACTTTGTCTAAGTGATGTGTAAAAACTTGTTTGAAAATATTAATGAATTTCATTAGACTTAGTAAGCCCCATTAACAAAAAAAAAACCTTAGCGGTGGTATAAAAATTGAAGTATTATTAATCATTGACTTTTTTTTGTATTGACTGACTCTAATGATTTGTAGCCGTCGTGGCCGCCGCGGTTTAGCTGTTGGTATTGTAGGTGATGAGAAGGCAAATTTTGTTTCCTTTTGACATTTTTATTTTATTTTAACTTTTAAATTATTAAATCGAATATTACATACACCACTTCAAACCAAAGGCAATTATTAATCAGCTGTTAACAGCTAACAACTGTATGAAACAATTACCAGCTAATAAGATTGTCAACGAGATAGACACGTAACCTAAATCTATCTCATTTCTAAAATTTCTTACTCCATACAATAAAATGTAAAAAAAATTGAATTTTAGACATCTAAATCATTAGTTATTAGTTAGGATATGTAATCACCAGAATTTAAAAAAAATCAAACACTAACTAATAAATTTTTTTTGTAATTTTTTTACTGAATTTTAATTATTTTTTCTTAAAACAATTGGATCGAGAAGATCTGATTCATAGTTAAAATCTACCTCCTAAAATTTTCTTCGTACTTAAATATTTGTAAAATAAATACTACCAGTGATCCATCTATCTTCGATATTGTTTTATGTGATTCTAATTAACAATTTCTTAGCAATATTATCTACATCATATCATTTCAAATCAAGATAAATATATAATTCCATATAAATTGCGAATTTATGTAGGCCAGAAACAAACAAGATCATGGCAAGCTCGGTAGTTCGATCTCTTCCAAGTAAATTCACTTGGAATAATAAAAGGAAAAATTGGCTAGAGTACCCCAACGAATTTCTAAATTGTGTTCTATATCACAATATTTTTTTCCTCTTGATTATACCACTTTTAATGGTATTGGTGGCACCTTGGATTACCATTTTGCCTTTACTCCATTTTTCATACTAGTTAGAATAATAAAAGTCAAACTCGTCATTCTATCTTTTTCTTTCCGTCATTGTTCTCTCCATTCATGTTTTTCTCTTTTCAATTTATTATTTTCTTTCACCTTCCCGATTTTACTCTTTCTTTCTTTCTTTTTTTAAATTTTTTGTGGTTTATCTGTTTCTTTACTTTTTTATGTTTTATCTATTTTCTTTTGAGAAATGAGAAAGAATTTTTTTAAAAAATTATGCAATGAATCAGCAACATATAACACATCAAAAAAAAAAAAGAATTGTGTTGGATAACGGATATGGCTATAAACAATAGACGGAAAACATGAGATCGATGAATATGAACATAATTAAAAAAAATATAGAGATAATTTTAGACATGATTATGGACATATCTAAAATCGACATGGACATGATCATAGACAAATAAATTAATGATATCTGGCAAATAGAAAAAATAACAAAACTATTTGACGGCGATCACGGAAATAAGTGATGGACATGATATTGAAGAATACAGAGATAATTTTAGACTTGAACATGTCTAAAATGGACATAGACATAAGGGATAGACATAAACATATCTAATACTGACAAAGATATAAGCGATGAACATGAACATGTCTAAAATGGACATGGATATGTCCATGGTTGAATAATTCAATAACACGTGACAAATGGAAAGAGAAATGAAAAAATTATTTTCGCCGATGGACATAGACATAAGCGATGGATATGGACATGAAATCGATGCACATGAAATCGATGGACATCAGAGCATATATACGTGGTCGAAAAACATAAATAGAAAATTTAAATAATAAAGAAAGGAAAAAAGAATAAGAAAGTAAATGAGAGACAATTAAAACAAAAATAGAAAAAGATAAATCGAGAGAAGTTTGAAAGAAGAAGAGAGGAAGAAGAAAAAATAATAAAAGAATGAAGGAGAAAAAAAAAAGTAATTTGGGCATTTTTGTCATTTAATCCAACTCAAATTTGGTCAAAATGGCATTTTTGAAGAGGTTCTGTTTTTTTTTTTTGTCAATTCAAATGATATCAGAACTTTACCAAAGCCAAATAAATGTCTAAAACATTAAACTATTGACTTACTTTCTAATGCTACGAGCGAGAACATCAACTTTATGATTTAAAGATCCCGTAATTAGTTATTGTGGCATTTTTAGTAATTTGAAAGTAACATAAGTCAAAACAACCCCATAATAAAATGTAAAATAAAAAATCAAATACTAAACCGGTGATGAAAATTTGTCAATTCAATCCTTTTCTACCTTCAAATTACGGTAAAACAGGACATGATGGGTCAGGTTAAAAGCTAAAACTATAGTTTCAGATAATGCAGATATGATACTGTCCGACTCAGATATAATTAAATGAGCATGAAGTCCATTTTATTGTGAGTTTCTTCAAAGACAATTTAATCAGAACCAAGTGTAACCAAAAGTTCTCCACCACAAAAAAAATTCATGTAAATGCATAATGATTAACCAATTAGATTTTTGTTACCAAAAAAAGGCCCTCATGGAGTGAAGTGAGTAATACTTTAATTATATTCTCTATATATATATACATTTATATAAAAAAGATATGTAATAGATATATAAAATTAAAGGTTAAGATACATCAGCTAGTAAAGTAAGATTCAAGTTTAAGCTAATGCATTCATTCAATGGCAGTTTGTTAATTTTTCCTTTATTTGGGGCTTTGTTCTTATGAGTGATAATTGCTTTTTTAATGAGTAACCACTTTGTCTTCATTTAAGAAAATGATATATTGCGTATAATATGCATAATATATATATACTTTTAATGAATTACTACTAAACTTAAGTCTTCCGTTATATCACTCTCAAAACAGTTAAATACAAATGACCCTACTACAATTGAACAGTGATTAATCTCATAATACTGTTTTCTTCTTATTTATATAACACGAGCTCTAAATTTTATCATGCAAACTTATATAATTTTTTTGAGTAGAATTCCATTGAAAAAATTGCAAAAATAAGCATTTGGTTAATTTGGTTATTTGATGATATGATTTTTTTTCCATTTTTGTGCAAATCAATGTATATATAAGTGTGTTTATTTTTGTTTCTTTCCTGTTTAAGACTTTAAACTTATGGAAGAGAAAATTAAATGTTAAGAGTTATACTTTTAGCAATGCCAGTCGACGTTGTTGAGATCCTAATCGAAAATAATTTTTTTTCTTCAATTTTAAGCAAAAAAAATATCATATATGAAACGTTTAAATTAAACAAAAAATGGAAAAAAAAAAATTTTTTAAAAAATCTCAATTACGAGTTAACACACAATTTTGATTAAACTACTTTTGACTAAATATGATTTTTTCTGCATTTTTTCCTTGCAAATCATCCATCAAAATCACATAATCTATCTTCTCAAGCATGTATTTTCAATTAACAATATGGCTAATTCATTCAATATCTCTTGTGACATCGTGGATCGCAAATAATTTTTGATCAACTTTAACTTGGAAAAAAAAATCAGCAAAAGCAACTGAGACTGAAATAGTCAACAATATCCGATAATAAATCAATGTGTTTGGATAACAACTCTCCATTATTTTCAAAAAATTCAGCACGTTAATAGGCTTACTCATTTCATTTTTCAATACTTCTTGTAAGACTTTTAGTTCTATAAACCTAAAAATAAAAGTTAACTCTAAAACTTTTGGGTCCTAATCCTTGGCCTAAGTGGCCTATGTCATGGTCGGCTCCGACTTTTAAAGCAACTTCTTCTTATTTTTGTCAACAATTAGATCAACAAAACACAATCTATAAATAAATCATCCTAACTACCAGACTGAAAGGAATTTGGCAGCACAACTTCTTCAAAACATATATACAGAATCTTATTATATTTGGAGGTTGAGTAACAATGTATTTGAATCTCTTGCTACCCACAAAACCCCCATGCGTTGAGAAATAAGTGTGGGGATTTAGATTGACTGTAGATTTTAATCGTGTTCGGTGGATCGATCTAGGGATAGAAATTGATCTCATGAAAACTTGGTAAACTCAGACTCAAACAAAGAAGATGAAGGAAGATTCAACAAAACAAATGTGTCTTCTAAAGTCTAGAGATATTTGGCCTTCTCTACATTAGTAATATTATTGAAGATTCAATATTCTAGCTTCTTTTGTACTTTATCTATGCAAGTTTTGTTTATGATTGTACAAAAAGTTATGTTTTCCGGGCTGGTGGGCAAAATATATTAACAAAATTAATCATATGATATGAGTGTAATTCTAGACTTTTAAAAATACATGACACACGTTTATATTTAGAAAAAAACATTTAAAAAAAGGATAAAGGAAAATAGTATTTTCTCCATTACAATAATTTGATTTCTTCAAGTATACGTGTTGGTGCGTGAGAGGTGGTTGTGTGAAGCCGAAGCAAAACTTCTCTCTCGGTTAAGCCTCTTATAAAACAAATATAAATGGTTTTGGCACACGTCCATTTTTATTTAAACAATCCATATACATATATGTATATATACGTACATAATTAATAAAAATAACAACATTTGCTTACCTTGAAAATGAAGATATCTTTGAATAGAAATTGACATTCTCATTAATATATATATATATATTAATGTTAAAGTTTATATAAATTCTATAATATATATATCACACGTAAGGTTAACGAATTAGACATGTCTTGTAATATATACCTTAGAAATTAATAAAAATGAGTTTATATATTCAAAAGAAAAAAAAGAACAAGTGAAGATCACTTCTCCTTTATTTGTCTTTGTTATTTGCATATTAGGTCTCTCTCAAAACCGTTTTCGTCTATGACTGATCAACTAACGTTACTTCATTTGGTCAAATTAGTTATATACATTTGTTGTTGGTATACTTTAATATTTACCTCTCAAAAACCATATCTGCCGACTAAAAATGTAATTATATTAGTTTGAAAAAAAAGAGTCGAGGCTTGTGTGTTTTCATGTTTTAAAACAAAGCAACACATTAAATAGTAAATAAAATAATGATCCAATTAAGGAACATAGATTTTAAAAAATGATATTTGTCTTCCTAGAATTGTAAGCAAACCATACAACCATCCCTTTCATCATCATCATCATTCTCCCTTCATCAAGTCTTCTTCTCTTTTCTCTTTTTATTATAAAACAAACATCACTCGTTCACATCAATCGATCCTCGAGAAAAAATAACACAAACTTTTAACAATGAGGAAACCAGATGTGAATGGAGGAGCTAGTACTCAACAAGTGATTAAGAAGATGAAGAAAGGACTTTGGTCTCCAGAGGAAGACTCAAAGTTAATGCAATATATGTTAACTAATGGACAAGGATGTTGGAGTGATGTTGCTAAAAATGCAGGCCTTCAAAGATGTGGCAAAAGTTGTCGTCTTCGTTGGATTAACTATCTTCGTCCTGACCTTAAACGTGGAGCTTTCTCTCCTCAAGAAGAAGATCTTATCATTCGCTTTCATTCCATCCTTGGAAACAGGTTTATATCTTTATCATTATACCAATTGGTATATTTGACATGATGCAAGTAGTGGAAAGAATTGTTTTGGCAAATTAGCATTCTTTTGGTAACACTTCATAATTGGGTTTTCTGTAAAAAAAAATTTCTTTCGGGTTTTAAGCATGAGTTTTTTTAGTTTATATATCGCAAAAATACTATATAAGATATATTAGCATCGTAAAACATAGATTACAAGTTTGTGGTCGAGTAGTAGGAGCGGGACTGGGATGTTAAATCGTTTGTATGCTCGAGTTTTTAGCTTTTGCTTTCGGTGCATTTACATACCTAGGAAAGACTCCAAAAAGTTTATTCTGGGTTTTAAACAGGTTTGGGGCAAACATTTTAATTTCAAAAAAGAAAGAAAAACAATGTATAATATATAGTTAACTGTTTATATTCAAAGGGGATGAATGATTGATTGTGAAGAAAATTGACCCGAGAGAAAGTTGAGTTGGAATAATAATAGTAACAAAAGAAAATAGACGAAATAAGAAACAAATTAGGTATGAAAAGAAATATTAGATGTAAAAAAAGTGATTGGTCAAAGTTTGTTAATCGTGGGTTCTAAGACATATATAAGTGGTGCGTCATATGATCTTATCTAACAACAAACACTTTGTTTAAGTGAAAGCTGCTTTTGTCTCTTTACCACCTTTTAATCTCTTCTTTAGGGTTTTACTTCAAATTTCATCTTTGTAATCATACGTTTAATGTGTTTTTTTTTCCTCTGTTACTTTCTCTAGATACATATATTTAGTATTCTACACGCAGGACACATATATTGAATTGATTTTATAGTTGATAATATTGATTTGCATTTATAGTCTTAATTATATGTTGTGTGTGAAACTATGCATGTATAAATGTTTCAAAACATTGTCTAATCCAAACTACTCTACTCTCTTCTTCTTCTATTTCATAGGTGGTCTCAGATTGCAGCAAGATTACCGGGTCGAACCGATAACGAGATCAAAAACTTTTGGAACTCAACAATTAAGAAAAGACTAAAGAAGATGTCCGATACATCCAACAACAACCTTATCAACAACTCATCTTCATCACCAAACACAACAAGTGACTCCTCTTCTAATTCAACTTCTTCTAATTTGGAGATTAAAGACATCATAGGAAGCTTCATGTCTTTACAAGAACAAGGATTCATAAACCCTTCTATGAGCCACATACCAACCAACAATATACTTCCAACGCCACACATGATCAATCACCCTTGCAATGACGATTTTACCCCTTATGTAGATGGTTTATATGGAGTACACGCAGGGCTACAAGGGGAATTTTTCTATCCACCTTTGGAATGTGAAGATGGTGATTGGTACAATACATACATTAACAACCACTTAGATGACACAAACACTAATGGGGTACTTGGTAATAACGCTCCTGAGAGTATGAGACTGGAGGAATGTTGGGACATTGATCAGCTGATGAACTCTGAGGTTCCTTCGTTTTACTTCAACTTCAAACAATCCATTTGAAATTTTACGTCGATCTTCTTCTTTTTTCTGTTGCGGATTTATAATTGAGATTCTTAGCCACACATAAATGCAAATACATATATACATCATTGTTGTTGATAGATGAAAAGTTAGAGAGTCTTTTGTATTTCGAATAATTCTTTCATACTAGGGCTTGAGCTTGACGTGCCATGCCATGCCATTTGTAATGATTAGTCAATGTACGTAAAAATATATATACACCATAATAAAAGAAGAAATAAACACATCCTTTTACATATAACAGAACATTTGAATAATTTTGTATATGTTTTGGGGTTAGAACTTTATATTTTATACGCATAAATGAATGTTTTTTCGTTCTCTGAATTGATTTTTTCTTCTCGAATATGAGAAGAAAACCTTCTTTGTCTTGATTGTCAAAAAAAAGAAAAAAGAACCTTCTTTGTCTTCTTACAACGTTGGTTCCTCGCTACTAGGGTGATGACGAAGAACAAACAAAAATCTATAAACATATTTGTATCTTTTGATTTCCGTTTGATAGTTTTTTTATAATTAGATCGATAAAATTCGATGTATAAAAATAAACTCCTAAAAATTTATGTGGAACAATGGGATTATCTGAAGTCGAATTTTGATATAAAAAATAATATATGCAGATATTTAACTATTTGATAAAATACATTTCTCGGTTGAGATATACACTCAGTTCTACTTCTTTCCTTACTTCATGTATATATCTTTGTAAATATTCTCTTCACTTAATTAGAAGATTAGGTTGAATTTCCCTTTATATATATATGGCTGTAATCTTATTTCGAATACATAAGAATACGTTATTAACCTAAACGTCGTTCTTCTAGGTACCTATTTTGACATGATATCAGAGCCTATCCACTAAAACCTATTTATTTTTCACGATTGAATAACCATGGTCGAGGTATCGGATATTGGTGTTTCTCGCATTGAAAAACACATAACTATTTTGCCATATAATTTGTCTACATCGAACAATCATTGTGCGATGATTTCGCATCCTCTACTTAACGGAAGAAACTATGATGAGTGGTCTTGTAGTTTCAAGATAGCTCTTGAATCTCGCAAGAAGCTTGGATTTCTTTAAGGTACCTTGTCCAAACCCTTGCTTGATTCGCCTGATTACGAAGACTGGACACCGATTAATGCTTAGTTGGTGTCATGGATAAAGATGAGCGTTGAACCGGAGATCGGCTAAAACTTGTCACATCGCCCTGTTGCACGTGATTTATGGGAACATATACACACTACAAGAAAACTGACGGCTTGCGATGGCAAAGGGCGTTGCAGTGGTGTCGCAAATCACCATTTGCAACTCCACTGCGACACCCTACTTTCCGTCGTAAATCGTGAGTCGCAAATCGTATTCGTCGCAGTGGTGTTGCAAAAATTGTGACGCCATTTGTTCGTCGCAAACCTGCGACATCGTTGCGAGGCAGGCTCTGCAACGTCGTAGCGAGACATGCTCTACGACATCGTTGCGAGGCAGCCTCTGCGACGACTTTGGGAGGCATTACCTGCGACGCCTTTGCGAGGCAGTATCTACAACGTTGTTGCGAGGCCTTAGCGATACAATTGCGAGAGAGCAATTACGAGGTCGTTGCGAGATCCTTGCAACGGCCTATTTAAAATAATATTTTTTTAAAATTTTAAATATAATTAATTTGAAAATAAAATATATTTAATTTATTAAAAAAATTATTAAAATAGAAATAAAAATAATATATATTAAAATTAAAATATTTACCAAAATATTTTAAAATATTTTAAAAAAATTGGGGTGCAACTCCTTCAACTTAGCAGCTAGTTGCTCTTTATTTTGCGGCCAAAAAAGAGAATAACTGATCGTATTGCGATATCTTCTGCTACTGCGAAGAGATCAAACTTGTTGCTTCTTCTAGCTTATTCTTCATCTCCGCTATTTCAGAGGAATCCCCAAAAGCTTGAGACTGAGATCATTGCGGCGTAAGACACTGGTCTATCCTAGAGCCGAGAGAGCGACCGGTCCCAAATAGTCTCCCCTTTTTGCGGGGAGCGACCTGATAAGAAAAAATAAAGTATTACGATAGTGTAACTCATTCAACGGAAAATACACGAAATAAATTTGAAAAATCTTACCTCTGCGTATATTTGGTTCTTTTGTGCGTTATAAAGCATGGTAAATCCAGTGCTCTCATCACTACATACAATTCTGAGTCAAGTCCTGCATCTTCGCAGTGACTTCATTGTAGATGCTCTCAGCCCTCTTGTCGACAAAGATTCCGGCCTTGTTCATTTTTGTCTGGTAGAGAGTCTCTACCAGATCAGGGTGATGATCTCCTGTTTCTTCTTGTTGAAAGTATTAAAGAAGTATATATAATTGAATAAAATTTTATGCAAAGTATTGAAAATATGCTAAACGAAAAACTTACCTTCTTGCGGGCTCGGGCCTTGAACAAATTATGCCTCGAGCAATGCTTATGCGGACTATCGCCATGAGGATCAGCTAATCGAGCCGCTTGTGCACTTGCGCTCTTCTTCTTGGATTTCGGGTCTTGCCAATAGCGAACAAGACCGTCCCAGACCCTTATGTCAAACTATCGGGGCATCACATCATTGTCGTGTGTCCTTCATTTAGCCTTCCAACAACCAACCTGGTCGCACATGCGACTCTTCAACACGTCCTCGAACTTGTTACGGACTTCACCCGTAATCAAGGGACTCTAGTGGTAACATTGCTATAAGGAAATAAATTTGTGACTCAAATTTTGTGGAAAACAAAAATGAAAATGAACTGCTTGACCAATCCAATTAGCTGAGGTTTGATCTCATAATCTTGCCTCTGAATTGGCGGAGGGCGAATAACAAACCTCTTCTGATAGAACTGGTAAGGTGTGTCCAGATCACTTATAGCTCGCCTTTGAGGCAATTTCTGTTGTCGCTTAAGTTCAGCAATTTCTCGTTGTAACTACTCCACTATAACTGCTCCATCTTAACCTTGTTGGTCATTTCCTTGAGTAACTGGATCTGTAGGAAGCTGATTCATTGCTCTAGCTCTTCTGTTTTCGCGTTTAACTCTAGCAAGTGTCTTCTTATCGAAATTCAGAAGTTGTTCAGAGCCTTGACTTCTTCTAACCATAAACCTGAAATAACAAAAGAAACAAACAAAATGAAAAACGTAAGTAAAAACACTTAGACTAGAACTTGATTCTCAATCAAAAGGCAACCAATTGGTCCTCGGCAACCGTCAAAATCTTGATACACAGAGTTTCAACCCTAGATATCTAGTGCAAGTGCACATCAAATCAAAGTAGTACTTAAGGATCGAATCCACGAAGACCAATGGATGCACTATCAATTATTCAAATCTAATTCAAGCTAAGACATATAAAATGAAATTAATTGTAACTAGCAACTTAAACGAAATGTGGTGGTGAAATTCAATAATAAAAGCATCAGGCATTCGGGAATTCATCGGAAAAATAAAGAATCGAATCAAGAAATTATTCAGGACACACATTCAACCAATTCCCGACTCAAACATAAGACTATAACAAACTCATTGTCGTGGCGTCAACTACTATATCTCGCAACCTAGAAATTTAAACTGTTGTTTGGTTCTAGAGATCTAAATACGCATTAAAGAATTGGTTTGATAGGTCCACAATTACCCTTAACATCAGCTTTTGTTGGTTAAGGACTAATTGCTCATCTAAGCAGTTCATGCATCTAACAAACTTTTGGAGAGTTAGACAACCTAATATCATAGACTTGTTGATAGGCTAATCTAAGCATTACATATAGCAATATATGGAGAACACAAAGGATTACAGCCCTATTTGTTCCTAATTCATTGATTCCTAAATCCCTAGAAAATCCTAAGCCTGATTAAAGATCTACTCAGACATAATTAGATAAGAACAAACAAAAGAGATGATAGAAAGCATGATGGAATTACAATTGAATAAATATAAAAGAGTTTCCTAATTATTCTCCAAAATGTAGAGGATGAAATCTTCTCCTCAAGAGCTTACAAAGTCAGCCGTCAAAAGAAAAATATGAAAGTTGTTTCTAAAAAATTGAAAACACTATTGTTTTAAAATGACAAAAACGCGTTGGTACAAAATTAGGAAAGAACGAAAATATCTCGCAGGCCCGTGGATCAATCGATCCAGGTGTTGATCGATCGATCCACTATGAGATGGTCGATCCTGAACTTGGCTGGTCGATCCATAGGTCGTGCACATATTACTCGTCACGCTCTTGGAACGATCGATCCTGAGATGGTCGGTTGATCAGATTGTCGTGCGTAACTTCTGAAAAGATGGAGATTGATCGACACATGATTAGCTGGTCGATCATCAGATCGTGCGCAACTTCTCATGAGATGGAGATCGATCGATCAAAGAGAGGATCCGTCGATCCTGGAAAACGCCAGAATTTCTCTTTTTTGCTCCAATCCGTGTTTTGAGTGCTTTATTCTGTAGTAACCCATTTTGCATCTGAAAAGATTCCAAAATGCTAACAAGACTTGAAAAACAAGCAAATAAGTGAATCAAAAACTGATAAAAATGAGGTACATCAGTAGCTAAAATGGATATCGTAAGATTGTTCTTGGCTATAGCAGCTGTTCGAGGCTATAAACTCCACCAAATAGATGTTCATAATTCCTTTTTACATGGATACTTAGATGAGGAGGTGAGGTTTATATGAAGTTACCTCTAGGATTCGAATCCAAAGATCCTAATTTGGTGTGTCGCCTATATAAATTTTCATATGGTTTGAAACAAGCCACTCGTTGTTGGTTTGCCAAGCTTTCAACTTTTCTTAGGAGTTATGGTTTTATGCAATCACGATCAGACTACTCTTTGTTTACTGTCACTCGCCATGGTCATGTTCTTCAAGTATTGGTCTATGTTGATGATTTGGTTATAAGTGGCAACAATAAAAGAGAGATCACACACTTCAAGGACTATCTCTCTACTTGCTTTCATATGAAAGATTTGGGAATACTTAAATATTTTCTTGGCCTCGAGGTAGCGCATAACAAAACTGGGATATATTTGTCAGTGAGAAAGTATGCCTTAGATATCATATTTGATGCAGTTTTACATGGAGCTAAACCCGTCATTCTACCGCTGGAACATAACCATAAATTGGCAAGGTCAAAATCACCTTTCATTACGGACCCTGAATCTTATCGAAGAATTGTTGAAAGGTTGATATACCTTGCAGTGACACGTCCGGACTTATCCTACTCGGTTCATATACTTGCTCAATTCATGAAAGAACCTCGTTTGGATCACTGGAATGCAACATTGAAAACGGTCTGCTACCTGAAGTCCAATCCGAGACAAAGCATTTTGTTAAGAGCTGATTCATATTTGCATATAAATGGGTGGTGTGACTCTGACTGGGCCAGTTGCCCTCTTACCCGCCGCTCCACGACAGGGTATTTTGTTTCAGCTAAGTACCTCTCCTATTACGTGGAAAACATGAAAGCAACCTACAGTTAGTCGCTCATCCGCCGAAGCGAAATACAGAGCAATGGCCTTCTTTACTCATGAGCTTCTCTGGCTGAAACATGTCTTGTGTGATCTTGGCTTCAATCACACGAGACCTATAACCATGCATTTGGACAGCAAGTTAACAATACATTTGAGTGCAAACTTAGTTCTATATGAACTTACGAAGCATGTGGAGGTAGACATTCACTTTGTTAGAGACGAGATTCTCAATGGCACAATCAAGTCTACGTACGCACAAAGGATCAACTTGCGGATATCTTTACTAAGTCATTGGATTGAGGGGAGATGTTGAGATATACACTCACAGCTACTTCTTTTCTTACTTACTTTATATATTTTTGTAAATATTTTCTCCGCTTAATTAGGAGATTAGATTCCATTTCCCTTTGTATATATATGGCTATAATCTTATTGTGAATACATAAGAATATGTTTTAAACCTAAACGTAGTTATTCTCTTCTATGCGCCTACTTTAACATTTTCTATTATCAAATAACAAAAATCGACAAAGTATTTGTCCAAAAATGCGACCCCGAAAAATAAAACTACCCCAAGAGAGCCTCGTGTAGCAACTAAACATATTTGTATTTAATTATCTGTTATAAATTGAATATTAGTCTTGTTGTCTTTGTGAGGTCCAACTCCTAGCGAAGACATAGTGGCCCATATTGGACAATGTATAAATTATTAATTAATGATCGAATGATGGTTTTTGTATGTTATTGAAGTCGATCTCAAAGAGAGCATATGACTTTTGGTTAAGTATTTAAGCCAATAGATGATGTCAGCCACTTAAGGCGGAGATCTCTAATTTCCACCTCACGATCTCTTTCTCTCGTATCTCTCTATCACTCTTTAGCTCTGTTCTGTCCGTATATTCTTTTTTCAACATCCACCGTCCATTTTTCATCCAACGGTTCATAGTCTGTCTTCCTCTCTCTTCTTTTACTCCTTCCTTCTTCTTCACTTTCTTCCTCGTCTACTCTCGCCGACGCTTTGACAATGGCGTCTCTTGCTTTATCTGGTTCCTGTTCTCTCGCTTTTCCCCTCAAATCTCGATCTCTCCTTCTCCCTCGTCCTCCTTCCTCTCTCAATCTGCCGAAACCTCTCAGATCTCTTGATTCTCGCTTCTCTTTAGTCAAATCTCCACTTCCTCTCTCTCTTACTCGGAGATCAACTCTTGTTAAGGCCTCTTCCGCTGCTGGAGCTTCTTCCTCTCCCTCTCCTCCCGTCGTTCCTGCTCCAGTTCCATGGCAAGGAGCTGCGATTAAGCCGCTTATTGCATCGATCGCCACGGGTTTGATTCTATGGTTTGTCCCTGTTCCCGAAGGAGTCACTCGCAACGCCTGGCAGCTACTTGCGATCTTCCTCGCCACGATCGTCGGAATCATCACGCAGCCGCTTCCTCTCGGTGCTGTAGCTCTATTGGGACTAGGTGCTTCCGTTCTCACCAAAACCCTAACTTTTGCCGCTGCATTCTCCGCTTTCGGAGACCCAATCCCATGGCTCATTGCTCTCGCTTTTTTCTTCGCTCGTGGTTTCATCAAAACCGGTCTCGGAAACCGTGTTGCTTACCAATTCGTCAAACTCTTCGGGAGCTCCTCACTCGGGCTCGGTTACAGTCTCGTCTTCAGTGAAGCGCTCTTAGCTCCAGCGATTCCTTCCGTCTCAGCTCGTGCTGGTGGAATTTTCCTCCCGCTTGTGAAATCTCTCTGTGTAGCTTGCGGTAGCAACGTTGGGGACGGAACTGAGCACCGTCTTGGCTCGTGGCTGATGCTTACCTGTTTCCAGACTTCTGTGATCTCTTCTTCTATGTTCTTGACGGCTATGGCAGCGAATCCCTTGAGTGCTAATTTGGCGTTCAACACGATTAAGCAGACGATTGGATGGACTGATTGGGCTAAAGCTGCGATTGTTCCAGGAATTGTGTCATTGATCGTTGTTCCGTTTCTCTTGTATCTTATCTATCCTCCAACAGTAAAGAGCAGCCCTGATGCACCGAAGCTGGCCCAGGAAAAGCTAGACAAGATGGGACCTATGTCCAAGAACGAGTTGATTATGGCTGCCACTTTGTTTCTCACGGTAAATGTGCTTCTGCTTCTGCTTCATGATCTCTTGTGCTTAATTTTGTTTGAAAACATCTGCATCACTCCAAATCCATCACTTGTATGAAGAATTTGATTTTAAAGGTGCTTCAATATTGAACATGGGTAGATTTTAGCTAATGTAGTTAATTAGAGTGTAGCCATTTCATCTTCATTTAGGTGAAGCAAGGGCTCTGTTTTTGTTAAACGCATTGTGCTTTTTGGCAGACATAAGATTTCCATGATGCTAAACAATTTATCTCCTTGACACAGGTTGGTCTCTGGATTTTCGGAGCTAAGTTGAATGTAGATGCTGTGACTGCTGCCATTCTTGGATTATCAGTCCTCCTTGTGACAGGTGTTGTGACATGGAAAGAGTGCTTAGCTGAGTCGGTCGCATGGGACACACTCACCTGGTTTGCCGCTCTCATTGCGATGGCCGGCTATCTTAACAAGTACGGTCTCATTGAGTGGTTCAGCCAGACCGTAGTCAAGGTTTGTTAATGATTACATGTTAGCCTGATGACTTATCTATTGCCAATTAAAAGCTTTTGACAATGATTGGGTTTGTCTGTCTGCAGTTTGTGGGAGGATTAGGTTTGTCATGGCAATTGTCTTTTGGAATCCTTGTCCTCTTGTATTTCTACACTCATTACTTCTTTGCGAGTGGAGCGGCTCATATTGGAGCCATGTTCACAGCCTTTTTATCTGTCTCAACCGCTCTAGGCACTCCACCTTACTTTGCAGCCTTGGTTCTAGCGTTTCTTTCAAACCTGATGGGGGGATTGACCCATTATGGAATCGGGTCTGCTCCAATCTTCTATGGGGCTAACTATGTGCCGCTGGCTAAATGGTGGGGTTATGGTTTCCTGATTTCAATAGTCAATATTCTTATCTGGCTTGGTGTAGGTGGTGCCTGGTGGAAGTTCATTGGCTTGTGGTGAGGACCACCAGAGCCCAGTATTCACATTCTTTTCCTTACATATATTATCTCACAGAATGGCTTTGAGATTCAGATTTGAGAAGGATTAAAATCAGGGTTTTAAGAGTTAACAGATATTTTCTACAAATTTTTATTCTCTCACACATTTTGAGGTGTAAGCAAATCTTAACTTGAGTTAATTTTGTTTATTTTCTAACTTCACTTTTTTGTTTTCAAGTGAGATAACCACCTTCACTTGAAAGTAACTCAACTTCAAAATCTACTCTATAAAAAGTCGCTAGAATAATAATGTAATGAAAAGACATGATTACAGAGAAACAACAAATAAAATGAATCTTATTAGCTGAAACAATTATGTTATTATTTCTCATAGAAGGTTCTCTGACAAATATGAATGAAATATTAGAAAAACGAGAATACAAAAAAATACGGGAAATAATAGAGGCAAAGAGAAACGCTTTGCCTTTGCTACAACAGAGAGATAACAATCAATTTAATGAGGCAATGAAATTCAGAAAGAAGTCTGAAAAAATCTGAGCCTTTTAGGGTTACTAGGGTCGAGAAAAGCTTACCCCGAATTTGCATTTTCGTTTGCTTTCTTCAATAATAAATAAACGAATAATCAGTTTCACAGCTTCAGAGAAATGTGAACTTCTCTCTCCCTTTCTCTCCTTGATTCAGCGATCCAGCTGCAGCTGTTCAAGCCACGCATCAAGAATGCCGCCCTCACGAGTGTCGAGGTTCTGGTGAGGGTTCACACTTGAACCAACTTGAACCAATGGCCTCCCACCGTTCATGTTCACGGCTCGGTTGCTGTTCCTAGGTGATGCAGAGTCTTTTACCAGCTGTTGAGCCCATGAAACATCTGCTTCCCTGTTTGGGTTATTAGCCAAGGAATGAGATTTTCTTAACCGACCTAACTCATCTGATTGTACCGACCAATCCACCTTGCTTCCATGTGTCTGGTCCCAATTTGACCACAAACTTAGTGGCGAACCAGAATCAGTCGGCATTAAATCACGGGGCAGACTGGATCCAAAATCACGGGAACTGAGGCTACGTGAATGTAGCTGCTGTTTCATTCGAGCGTTCATCGGGGAAATAGGCTCTCCCGCTCGAGGTGACGAGGCTTGTTGCAGAAGAGAATGTTGCTCCACATTCTTTGGAGAAGACGTAAGATTTGTCTTAATAGGAGAAAGCATGCTCTGTTTATTATTCTGTAGCTGATTAAGAAGTGCGGATTTGTGGGAAGGCGATAGAACAGATGAGACAGCAAGCTGATCAGAGAAACGAGGGGATGAAACCTCGGCTACTGAGAAGAGTTCCTCCAGATTCGAAGGGGTCAGTGTCTTGGGACGAGCTGAATGATCCATAAACCGTGGACTGGGCATATCACCAGCAAGCTGACATTGCCTTTCAAACTCATGCAGCATGCTAAGCTGCTCTGAAGGAATATCTCTAGCGTTGAGAGAAGATCTCAGACGGCTCAACTGGACATTGCTTCCAGGAAGATGTAATGCTGGTATGTTCTGTTGAGGCCAACCCATAGATGAATGCGACATAATACTATTTCCGGAAGGAGAGATTGGTGGGGTGAACGAATGTTGAGCAGCAGATGGTGAGCCCGGTAACATGTTCAAAACTGAAGCCATGTCCATAGTTGAGGCAGAAACAGCAGAAGATGCCCTTGGAGATGGCAATCCAGATCCTGTGGAAGGGTACAAGGGACGCAACTCTTCACTAACGTGAGCAAAGAAGCAAACCCTTCGGTTGCAACCCATTCCGTCTTTGCACAACCGTGTTCTATACTGAGCAGGGTGTAGCCAGCATTCAAACACCCCATGAGCATATTCACACATATCACCTTGCTTACATGATCCCTTCTTAAAATCCGGGCATGGAACACAGGAATAGTGAAACTTCCTGGGGTCTCTTCTCCTTGCATTCTCCCCTGGGTGCACAAATGGACATTCAGTCCAGTCATGGGAATAAGCTCGAGAACATGGGCGTATCTTAAACGAAAACATACGAAACTCATCTGTCGAATATATCCCATTTTTTATGTCGGGCAACGATGGATCAATTGGGTACTCTTTTTTCTCTGATGCGAAAGTTACATCAGCACCGTTTGGCTTAGTCGGAGAGGATACTGAATCTAAAGAGAGTAAAGAGGAGCCATTATCCGGTAATGATGAGAGAGACCGGAAACTTGATCCCAAGCTAGATGACGACGCAAGCAGATCTTCAGATATAAGCTCATCTTTCTTCAAGATCTTTTCAAGGATAGTTCTTAAACCAGGAGCGTGTGGAGATACCACGAGAACATCAACGGGACGATTTCCATGGGCATCAGGGATGTTAGGGTCAGCTCCTGCTGTCAGAAGCAACTTGATAACATCCAGGGAATTCACAGAAGCACCAGAAGCAGCGCAATGGAGAGCAGTACTTTTATCTGGACCACAAGATAGATTCAACTCCGCTTCAGGAAAAGAAAGAATAAACTTAACAACGTCCAAACTTCCATATATCGAAGCAACCATCAGCGGGGTTCTTTGCTCAACAACCATCCTTCTAACAAACCTCTGGCGTCTGTACCACAGACCCATCTGGTTGATACAAGAGACCTCAGAAAGTTGCCGCTTAAAGCCCTCTACATCGTTGTCTGCAGCAAATTCAAGTAACGCAGAAAATGAATGTTCCCACTCAGCATCGCTAACGGGTTTGTCTAAAGAATCATTCTCTTGGTCAGACAGTGATATAAGAGTATCTTCCGTATCCAGCTTCTCAGAGAGACCACACATGCTTCACGGCACTGGAAAAGAAAAGGTCTGAAATGATAAACAGAAAGAGAAAGCTTCACTCGGAATCAACCAATAACGTTTGCCTGCAATGTACAAGAAGCATAAAAATTTTAAGTCAACAATCAAAATAGACAAATAAGGAATACTATTGAATCCATATTAATATAAAAATTGATCAAAATAAGGAAACAAATTTCCTCCTCCATAAGAGTTGACATGGAAACAACAGAAAATCAGATGATTTACCAAAAGAAGACTCAAAAGATTAAATCCGTCATAAACGGATCTAATAAATTCTAAATTTTATTTCTGAAGCAAAGCGTTTAAAATTATTTTCTACTGCTAAAACCCAGAAGAAAACTAAATCTCAGAACCACCAGATTCAGTATAGTTCAGCTGAACAACATCCTCAAAGAACACTTTCTCACAAAAAATTTCCTACCAACCAAACAGATAAACAACTTTAAGAAGAGACGATTCAGAATACCAACTACCTTAAAACCAAAAATGATTAAAATAAAAGATTTATGTAAACTTAAAAAAAAAGCTAGAAGAAAAAGTCAATGAACAGTCAACCACAATTGAAATCTCCAAACTACACGAAACCAGAACCTATTCGACTTAAATCTCAATCACCCAGTTGAAAGCACCAACAAAGCTGAAAGTTCAGATTGAAAAATAAAACCACAAAAAAACTCAAAACAAATCTAGTGCACAATAGCTTACCCTATGGGAAGATCACAAGCTGAATCGTGCGATCGGGGAACACAAAACAACTGGATCTAAACCAAAACGTCTGAAATAAAGAACTAAATTTCTAGATCCCAAAGGATAAAATGCTAAAAGTACAGATCTAGAAACAGAAATGAGGGAGAGGAAGATCGATCACCTCAGTTGAGAGAGAGAGAGAGAGGGAAGGAGCTTTTTTTCTCGGAAGAAAAACGAAAATGGATGAGAGGGTAACTGGCGTGACCGGAAGAGGTGGTGAGAGATAGAGTAGGGAGCTTAAAGAGCTATGCAGCGTATGTGACGGGATAAAGCGGTAGAAGGTGACGGGCGCGTGGGAAAATATTTAAGCGTATTGGAATACGGGTTTTGAAATCCACGTTAAAAAAAAAGAAGAATCTGATTCTTAACTCACAGCCGTTGGATTAGAGGAGCGGACTTGGAGTGACTTTTAGACGGTGGTCAAGCTGCAGATCTTTTGGTTTTTATTTGTGTTTTCTTTTTGTCAAACAAAATAGAAGATATTATTTGATTAATTTTTGTCTGACGTTTTATTTAATGTAAGAGGTGACTCATAGCCGAGTTGCTTGTCTCCATCCTTCTTTCCAAGCTAACACTTGGGTTCAATACCCTCTAAAAGTTGGTCTAGATTTTTTTTTAAAGAAAAATCATAAGAATTTAGTATAAAGAAAAGAAAAAGAATTTCAAGGCACATCAATTCGGAGTGACACCAATCTAATTACAATTTAGTACCCTCTCTTTGTTTTCCTTAAATACACGTTAATTAAAAAACTTTTGCGTTTTGTATTTTTTTTAAAAATTCATCATTTAATATCAGTATTTAATTTTTTAAAAATGAAAGTAAATATGAAAAATTGAATTTGATATAACTTTTAATTTACATTTTGTCTTGGTTTTAGAAAACAACTTATATTTTTAAATTAACAAAAACCTCTAAAACAACTTATATTATTAAAACAGAGAAAATATTATCGTATATTATAGTCAGCGTGTACATCTTGTTCATTGTCTTTATTGCGTTGTTTGATATACATATCTTTCAAGTATGTCTATTTTAAGATTACATCTTAAAGGTATTACATGAATTAGATTAATCACAAATATAATGAATCCAACAATAGTAGGAATCCGCATATGTTGTGGCTGGGGATGTAATGAATCCAACAATTGCAACCAATTCTTTTTTTGGTATTCATTGGTCCAACCAAAAGATTGAAATTTTCTATTATTACTTTTTTTTAGTGATCAGAAACAACTGAAACTAAAAATTACTAAATAACTTTTAACTTTGAAAAAAATCACAAACAAACATAAACCTAAAAAAATTAAATTATCATTCAAAGCTTCTCTTCTTTCGATAACGCTTTTTCTGTTTTCAAATTTTCTTCTAATTTTTTTCTCTGCAATTTTTCTTGATATGAAAATCTACAAAAGTCTCTGTAAATTTAAAATCTTTCTCATGGATATTTATGTAATTCAAATTTTGGTTAAGTATTAACTTAAGATTGTGAAGTTAGGATTCTTCTTAAGAATAGAGAAACCATACTCATTGTTCTGTTTTCACTTTTCGTTCTTATATTTATATGCATTTAGATGATATTGCTCAAAATCGTAATTACCAATCGGATCCTAAGGCGAACGAAAGATGACAATACTGTTTTGTTGATTACAATGATGTATTTTTTATGGTGATTATAGTGATGTTTGTACACATTTTTTCCAAACCAAATCTAGCACAGATTTAGATACTAAATAAAGTATTTGTTGGGATGTAGTTGGTATGTAGTTGAACCTCTTTCCATCTCTATTATAGTTCCATATGGTGCACTGTTTATTTGATGCATATGTGGTCTTGCCACTAAGTACCTTATGAGGTGATTCTATATGCTGTCTACAAAGAGTCTAGATTCAATAGTTTTGTTTGAAGGAGTACATATTTTTAACGTTCATATCTTAAGTAATCTAAAACAAGTCCCGGGGATTGTCTATGGTCGTATGAGTGGAGTAATCTTTGATATCTTAGTCTATTTAGTTGTTTTTTTTGTTCAATGGTTGATGCAGGGATTTCATCCATATATTGGGATGCCCTGTGAAAGAATAGCTCTGCCACTTGACATAACACAACAACCCGTTTATGTGAATGCAAAATAGTATGAGGGAATTCTAAGGCGCAGAAAAACATGTGATAGGGCATAGTTAGAAAGGAAAGTCATGAAAGACAAAATGCACATATATCTTTGGTACGCTCGGATTTGTTCTCTCTGGGGTTATTGGTCGGATGGTTGGTGTCTTGTCCATGCTCCTTGGTTGATGATAACTTGATGTCCTCATCTGAAAGAGACATGGGTTCAATAACCAACTCATCAGGTACAAAACCAGTGGACACAGACGCTAATGACACTCTGAATTCTTTTAAGTGCTCCATAATAGAAAGGCAAAAAACATTTTGGCCGGCAAATCATTCTTGGCATTTTGGTTTTTGTGTTCGCTAGTTGTTCTTGTCATACTCTCAGATTGTGTGGGGTTTTGTAGCTATGATTGTACAAAGAGTGAGTTATGTTAGGTGTTAGATTTGGAGACAAGAGATAGGGATAGCAAGTAGGACTTGTCTTTATTCTTTTTTCTTTTGCGGATTTGGATAATACGTTTGTTTAATCGTTTGCCTTATTGACCAGATAGTGTTAACAGAACTACAACCATGCTGTAAAGTCGTCCACTTAGTTTCCACCAACTATACAATATTACAATGTATAATAGACATTTGACTTGAGCAGAAGTAGAAATTTACTAAACATATCCTCGAAAAGAATGTAAAAGCAATTGACAGTACAAGACAAAAGGACGGTGTAAAACAAATAAATTTGTCGAATCTACAACGGGAAGGTCGGCTACAAAAATTAGGCGTTGTCATTTTTTGAATCCGCAATAACGAAGAATAAGAGGGTCAAATTGTGTGTATCATTTTGAAGAAGAGAGATAAAGAGGAAGATTTGACTCTTCTTCTTCTTCTTCTCTATCTCTCCTCTCTCTATCACTGCATCTGTTTTCCCTTCACAGTATGATGACTTTTCCCTTTCATTTTTCGTTCTGCATATCCCTTTTGCTTCAACTGATTGTACCCATTAAATGTTTCTTCCCGTTTACATTTTGAGGTCTGTGTTTTTTTCCCTTTTTCTCTTGTCTTTGGTCTTAGCTAGGGTTTGCTTATGTGGGTTGTGAATATGTTGGGGTTCTGTTTGATTTATTGTTGTTTGGAAATGGTTCTTGGCCATTAGAAACTAATTGGCACGTTGAAGAACAGTGCTCAAAGTTTTGAACTTTCTGGGTTTTCAGGAATCCTGAGATTTCATTAGATGGGTAATTGTTGTGCTAATCCGGGTTCGGCTACGGGAGAGAGTAAACAAGGGAAACCCAAGAACAAAAATAATCCTTTTTACAGCAACGAATACACTGCAACAGATAGATCTGGAGCTGGCTTTAAACTCTCTGTGCTGAAAGATCCTACAGGAGATGATATATCCTTGCAGTATGATCTGGGACGCGAGGTCGGTCGTGGCGAGTTTGGTATAACTTACTTGTGTACTGATAAGGAAACAGGCGAAAAATATGCGTGCAAGTCCATATCGAAGAAGAAACTGAGAACAGCAGTGGATATAGAGGATGTGAGGAGGGAGGTTGAGATAATGAAGCATATGCCTAAACACCCAAATATTGTCTCTTTGAAGGATGCCTTTGAGGATGATGTTGCGGTGCATATAGTTATGGAGTTGTGTGAAGGAGGAGAACTGTTTGATCGGATTGTTGCAAGAGGGCACTACACCGAGCGAGCTGCTGCTGCGGTTATGAAGACTATCGTTGAAGTTGTTCAGGTTCCAATCTGTGTTTACAATGTCTTTGAAATCACTTTGTTCCTTTTTGTGTTCTTCTGTTCACGCCGTCATTGTCTGTGTTTACAGATATGCCATAAGCAGGGAGTGATGCATCGGGATCTTAAACCAGAAAACTTTCTTTTTGCAAATAAGAAAGAGACATCACCCCTGAAGGCCATTGATTTTGGATTATCTGTATACTTTAAACCTGGTACATTTATAAGTATCGGATTTTGATGAGTTTGAATGGATCATATTCATTAGTGTATCTTTCTTTACCTTACCTAAATTTGCTAAACTGTAACAGGTGAGCAGTTTAATGAGATTGTTGGAAGTCCTTATTACATGGCACCTGAGGTGCTGCGACGGAACTATGGACCTGAGATCGACGTCTGGAGCGCAGGAGTCATCCTCTATATTCTACTTTGCGGTGTCCCGCCATTTTGGGCTGGTTTGTTTTTGCTTTACAGTCTTCTATTTGTTTCATCTGGACCATTCACTTAAGACCCTTTTTCAGAAGTTTAATTATTTATTTTGGTACAGAGACTGAACAAGGTGTGGCTCAAGCGATCATTAGGTCAGTAATTGACTTTAAGAGAGATCCATGGCCAAGAGTTTCTGACAGCGCCAAAGACCTTGTGAGAAAAATGCTTGAACCTGATCCAAAAAAACGGCTTACCGCTGCACAAGTACTCGGTAGGCTTCTGTTTTTAGCAGCGGTGTGTTTTTCTGAATTCGTGTACTCATAAAGAAATATTCTATTGGCAGAACATTCTTGGATACTGAATGCAAAGAAGGCTCCGAATGTCTCTCTTGGAGAGACTGTGAAAGCAAGGCTCAAACAGTTTTCTGTCATGAATAAGCTCAAGAAACGTGCTCTACGAGTATGGATTCTGTTAAACCAGGCCACTGAATATTGATTTGATTGAAATCTGATGCAGAAGCAAAATATAAATGTAAACTTGTTTCCTTTTCTAGGTTATAGCGGAACACTTGTCAGTGGAGGAAGCAGCGGGGATAAAGGAAGCTTTTGAAATGATGGATGTAAGCAAGAGAGGAAAGATAAACCTCGAGGAGCTTAAATATGGACTTCAAAAAGCTGGACAACAGATCGCTGATGCTGATCTTCAGATTCTTATGGAAGCTGTACGAATTTTTCTTGAAACTAAGGCGATAAGCTCGAAAGAAGTGCTATATCACTTCTGCAAAATTGACTCTTTTTTATTCCCTGCAGACTGATGTTGATGGGGATGGAACACTGAACTATGGCGAGTTTGTGGCTGTCTCAGTGCACCTTAAGAAGATGGCGAATGATGAACACTTGCATAAAGCTTTTAATTTCTTTGATCAGAACCAGAGTGGTTACATAGAGATTGAAGAACTTCGTGAAGCCTTGAATGATGAATTGGATGACATTAGCAGTGAGGAAGTTATCGCAGCCATCATGCAAGATGTTGATACTGATAAGGTAACCACAGAAAAGATGATTCACATTGCGTAGAATTTTACATTCTTGAGATTTTCTAGTAAATTTAACATCTTTCTGATCAGGACGGACGCATAAGTTACGAAGAGTTTGTTGCGATGATGAAAGCTGGAACAGACTGGAGAAAAGCCTCGCGGCAGTATTCACGGGAGAGATTCAACAGTTTGAGCCTCAAATTAATGAGAGATGGTTCATTGCAATTAGAAGGCGAGACCTAAGAAAGTTTGGATTTTTTCTTTGTTTTTTGAG
Organism: Lepidium didymum; assembly: GCA_963920545.1. NCBI lineage: Eukaryota > Viridiplantae > Streptophyta > Magnoliopsida > Brassicales > Brassicaceae > Lepidium > Lepidium didymum. Next base: position 4,693,965 of record OY986996.1, on the reverse strand, counting down.
GAAGAAGCAGAACAACAATCAGAATTGGTGAAAAACTGTCAAAAAGACATAATTATGTTCTATAAGCATTTAACACGGAGAGATTGGTCTTAGGCTTTAGGTTTTCAATTGTTTGAAAGTTTCATCTTTCTTGGACAGCGATGTGATGATAATGATGTCGACAAGTTTCTGAGTTTCCAAAAGATGAGTTTGCGATTTCTTATTCTCAAAATGATGCAAGTTGCAGGAAAATGAGCCAACGTAGGAAACACACATTTTATATACTGGTGTAAGATGCGTCGTGAGAGACACGCGTCAGTTGGAATATATCATGAGGCCCACCATATAAACTAAAGAGAGAAAAACCCTTACAAACACACTGAAGAAAGAATTGAACTTTTCGCTGACTCTCCGCTACTCTTAGCTTAACCTACAGAGAGAGACTGAACCAGACGACTTTCAGAGATTTGTCCTTTTTCTCTCTCTCTGTAGCATCAATGGCAATCGCGTCCTGCTTCTTCTGTGTTCCTACCCCGAATACATCTATCTCTGATTCCAATCTCAAATGGCCTCAACTCGCTTCAACTCCTAGACTCTCTTCCTCCTTTAGCGGCGTAATCTCCGCCAAGTCCATCTCTTTCAACCGCCGCGTCTCTATTTCCCCTGTTTTTTCCGCCTCGATTGATAACGGAGGTTCTGATAACAACGGAGGAGGTCTTGGTGGTGGTGGAAGTGGTGACGGAGGCAAAAACAATGGAGATGGAAACGGTGGCGAGGACAGAGATAGGAACAGGGACGAGGCGATGCTTTTATTGGCGGAGTCTGGGACTGGATTGGACACTCTGCCCAAGGATCTAGCTGCTGCCATTGAGGCGGGTCGGATTCCTGGATCGGTCATCACCCGGTTCCTGGAGCTTCAGAGATCGGCTGTGATGCGGTGGCTCATGCAGAATGCTGGCTTTAGGGAAAGATTATTGGCTGATGATCTCTTCTTGGCCAAACTCGCCATGGAATGTGGTGTTGGAGTCTTTACAAAGGTCTCTGCTTTCATACTCTCTTGCAAGTTTAGATTTTTGGTTTTCCTTCTTTAGGTGATTTCTAGAGAACTCATCGGTAAAATCTTTTAAATCTTTTGTTTTAGTTCTATCTAAAATTCTAACCGTGCAAATTCTGATAATCCTTGTTGTAAATTTAAATGGTGTAGTGTTATAAGCTAACATGTATGGGAATATGTTGTTTCTGTTATTGCAGACTGCTGCTGAATATGAACGTCGTAGAGAAAACTTCTTCAATGAACTTGAAGTTGTCTGTGCCGATGTGGTAAGCATTTTTCTCTATTGTTGCTTCTGCATATTCCTGTGACACATTGTGGAAATCTTAGATGGTAGGGACTGGTGAGAAAATTAAGAAAAAATATCGTTTAGATGACCCATTCGGATACACGAAAGGTTAGAGGGTAGTTTGCGGTTGTGATGGGGTCTGCAACTTTTCCCCATTAGTTTTTGCATAAATATAAGAAAGTAGGTGACTTGCTTTGTCTCTGAGGTAATAACCAACTTTTTGAACTGTAGAATATCAGACCGAGTCTGTTGGTATCCAATTTTTCATATTAGCTTATCTTTTAGTTTGTTTACGATAAATATCAGCAAAGCAGATTTCAAGAAATTTAAAGTAAAACGGTCACCTAAAGTGAGACGAAATTCCTTAAATCATATGGCAGATAGAGAACTCACAAGTTTTTTCACTGATGTGTTTCATTGCAATCTTCTGATGTATGGTATTAGATTTAGATTTTGTTTTCTCTTCTTAAGTTGTTGTTGTTCTTAAGCAGATTTATTGTTTTCATTTTTTTAAGGCGATGGCTATCATTGCCGATTTCATGTTAGTTTATCTTCCTGCTCCTACTGTTTCTCTTCGACCACCTCTTGCACTTACTGCTGGAGGCATATCCAAGTTTTTCCACAACTGCCCAGAGAATGCCTTCCAGGTATCAGTTTTTATAAAAGAACATGTTGGCACATGTGGATTAAGTTTTCAAAAGATTGTTCTCATCTAAATACTTAATGTTTTTGCTACAGATTGCTCTCTCCGGAACCTCTTATACTCTCTTGCAAAGGCTAGGTGCTATAGCGGTGTGTAGCTTCTCTCAATCTCTTCCTCTGCGATTTTAGTTGTGTATCACGCAATAGTTTGTTTTTGAGGGCTGTAAATTTCTGATTCATATATTATTTGTATATGTTATGCAGCGCAATGGGGCTAAGCTGTTTGCCGTTGGCACCACATCCTCGCTGGTGAGTTAAAAATATCTAGATTGAAAAAGGAATCTTTAGTCATAAAATGAATGGATTTCCATAGATCAAAGCTGCTCTTCGGGTAATTCTTGTTCATTTTTGTTTATACATTCTTTTGACATAATAAATCTGTGTAATTGGTCAGGTTGGTACTGCTGTTACGAATGCATTCATAAAAGCACGACAAGCTGTGGACACAACTTCTGAAGGTGAAATCGAAACTGTTCCAATAGTCTCTACAAGCGTTGGATATGGTGTCTATATGGCAATTTCTAGCAACCTAAGGTACTGAGTTTTTTTCTACCAAACTGCTAAAGTCAAAAAGAAAAACAAACCTGGATAGTGCGTTTTATTTAGATTGGATAATCTAAAGAGATGTGGTTTGAAATAAACAGGTACCAAATATTGGCTGGTGTGATAGAACAACGTCTCTTAGAGCCAATGCTACACCAACACAAACTTGCACTCAGTGCGTTGTGTTTCGCAGTTAGAACAGGCAACACATTCTTGGGTTCCTTATTGTAAGTTTTCTCAAAACCCAAACCTTGTTCGTACCCTCTGTCCCCAGCAGTTTTAAATCACATGTTCCTCTCATTTATATTGCAGATGGGTGGATTATGCGCGTCTCATTGGTATCCAGAAATCTCATTGATGAAGTAGAATAAGAACCGGATGTGCCGGATTCAACATGGTCTTACGACTTATGTATACGGAAAATACTTTGTCTGCATTCCATTGTTTCTGAAATTAGGACCGTTTAATTGTTCTGTTTTGGTCCTGTTTCTTGAAAATTAGTCGATTTTTCCATGCAAACTAAGGCTAATTTCACAAAGCTCATAAAGACTATGCATTCGAGGTTATAAAACCTCTTGATTCCCCTATGTGGAGGTTGATTTTCCCACTGTCTTTTGTTGGTGCACCTAGATGGTACAGCAAATCAATAAAATGATAATTATTCATTGTTACACAAAGGAAAAAAGAATCATATTCAACTACAATTACTGGGACTCGGAGAATAATGTTTATTACAAGAAACAACCTAAGCAAGAACTTCATCTTTACGACAAGCTCTTATCTTCACTTCCAAAATGTCCGTACTGTTAATATTTTGAACATCGCAACATTCGATGCCTTCACCCTGTCAAATATTTCAAGTTGATTTTAGAACTTATATAAAAGAACAGATATAGACTACAGAGGATGGATATTGATACCATCTTGTGCAGACTAGCAGCAATGACTTGGACTTGTGAAATATTACGAGCAGAATGGTTGCCATTTGGCAAACAAAGAGATAATGCGATAATGCGCGTTCAGGTTTAGAGCTAAAAGAATAGATTGGAGTGAGCTAATTTTCTGATAAACATTGACCCTCTTCCTAGGTGGGTACTAACCGTTTGCGATCATGCGCATTGGAAGGTTTGATGGAGCCATAGTGAATACCTGCAGAAAAACATTAAACATTAGAAGTGTTAGCTCAGGAAAAATATGTGATAGATGGACAAATATTATCTGCTAACAAATATATTATCATCTAACTAATATATTATCTGCTAACAAATATATGGTCTGTTAACATATATTTTATCAACTAACGCAACAACTTTTGTGAATCATCTTCTGCGTTTCGTGTGATGGTACGTCGTGAGGGTTAAGCACAACAAAAATCCACAACTCGATTTCGACTCAGTGAATCGGATTCCCTTATAATCTATTCTAGATCTCCCATTTAACCTTGGTAAAGAAGAAAGAAGAAGAGTTAATTAAGCATGAACATATGAAACTAAAAAGACTAATATTTATCAATCAAAACCAAGATAAGAAAAGAGAAATTCTTGGGAAATTTAATTCTTTGAGCCATGAATGTTAGATTTTGGACACACAAGATCAAAAAATCAGTAAGTATGTCTGTAACTTAGAATAGTACTACCATTACCGCCGATTGATTTCTTTCCTCCTCCATCACTGATTCATTTCCATATTTTTCCACCACCCCCGTTAATGACAGAAGCTGCATCCATTGATATTTTTAAGATTCACCACTGTCGTTAATGACAAACCTGAAGTAGCATGAAACGAGATTGATGAATCCACTCTTCTCATTCTCACTGAAACAATGGAGAAAACAGTGAAAATTGTCAAAATCATCAAAAAAAATTATGATCTCAATAAAAAACGATGGGAAAGAGAGAAGAAGCAAGAGAAAGATATAATTTTTTCTTTTTTTCTTTTTTTTTATAGATAAATTAGTCTCTTGGGGCAAAATGGTCTTCATTTATTGAATAAAGAGGCTATGATAGAGGCTATAATAGTAGCTTTAGTGTAAAACTATTAACATAAAACTTTATGTTACCTACTATAATTTCTCTAAGTTTTACATAATTAGTTATGAGTGGAACCCTATATGCCTAGCACTCTGTTCAATTCTCTCTCTCCATATTACCCATATTACGTGAACAACATTATAAATAAATGTCGTTTCTCAAAGTTACTAACTAACACAATTTTTCTATGTGTCAAATCCAATGATTAGAAAATTTTCTGTATTTATATATCTTATTATATAAAGTATGATTTCTCAAAGTTACTAACTAACACGTTTCTTCTACGTGTCAAATCCAACGATCAATTTTTTTTTCATATTTATATACAAAAAAATAAAATAAAACATATTTTAAAAAGATATTCATCTCTATCAAAAAATATTTATCTTTATTAACAATTCTAATACAAAAAAATTGTAAAATAAAAATAAGTATAAATATTCATTTATTACTAATTAAAAAAAAACAAAATCTAATAGAAGATAATAGTCGATATTTTTTAAAAATATAATAAAAAAACGAATTTACAAAAACAATTTCAAATATATTAATAATCTTATCAAAAAATTTAATTATTTAAATTACATTTTCTCAAAATTACTTATTAACAAAATTATTTCACATGTCAAATCTTATTATATAAAGTATGATTCTCAAAGTTAATAATTAACACTATTCTTCCACGTATCAAATCTAACGATCAGAAATTTTTTTGTATTTATATACAAAAATAAAATAAAATATATTTTTAAAAGATATTTATCTCTATCAAGAAATATTTATCTTTATTCACAATTCTAACATAAAAAAAAATTATAAAATAAAAATAAGTATAAATATTTATTTCTTACTAATTATAAAACAAAAACAAAATCTAATAGAAAATAATAATCGATATTTAAAAAAATATAATTAAAAAAACGAATTTACAAAAAATATTGCAAATATATTTATAATCTTAACAAAAAATTTAGTTATTTAAATTACGTTTCTAAAAATTACTTATTAACAAAATTATTTTACATGTCAAATTCAATATTTTTAAAATCTTAACAAAAAATTCTTAATAGAAGATAATTATCAATATATCTCTCTATTACTAAATATTATCTATATAGATATATCTAATCTAAAAACGAATTCTAATCCAAAATAAAATTTGTGAATATTAATTGTTATATATACATAAGAAAGCAAATAGACAATTTCATGGAACTTTAAATATTTTTCTAGCTCTCTCAAACTTTCACAAATAAGTTTCATTACTACTTGCATCAAAAATATTTTTTACGTTATTAATTCTGTCTTTTTGTTTATATCCAACAAAATCAAGAGAAACAAATAAAAGAAGTAAATAGTTAAAATTATATGTATCATTATTTTATTAATTATTAATATAATTTCTTATTATTAAAGATAAGCTTTATGGATGAACATCTCCCCATTTCAGTTTCTTAATCTTATTATATAAAATTTGAATCCTTAAAGTTACACATTAACAAGATTGTTTTATGTGTCAAATTTAGCGATCAAATTTTTTTTCTATATTTATATATTTTAAAGAAAAACAAACTATATTTAAAAATAATTTTCTTCCGTATTTATAAATTTTAAAAAAGGAAACAAATTATATTTTAAATAAATTTTTAAAAATATTTATTTTTATCACCAATTATTTTATATCTATTTAGAATCCTAACATAATTTCTTGAAAATAATTATCTTTATTATAGTTATTAAAAAAAAATCTCATATTAATATAAAATAAAAATCAGTTTATATTTTAGAAAATATAATTAAAAGACGAATTTACATATATAATTGTAAATATTTTCATAATCTTTACAAAAAAATCATAATCATATTATATAAAATTGTGTTTAAAAAATTAGTAATCAACATAATTCTTCTACGTATCAAATCTAATGATTCAAAAAATTTCAGTATTTTTATATATTTTAAAATATCTTTTGTTTTCAATATTTATATTTACTACAAAATAATTATTTATATTCACAATCTATTATTGTCAGCCTATAGTGAAATTGTTGTAGGTCTGCCAACCTTTTGAACGCGCCCTCGCATAACTCCAGTCACCATAGTTACTATATCAGCTTTATATGTTGCCAACCTAATTGAATGGATGAAGAAACATGTTTGAACCTCATTAAGCTAGTGTTTATCAGATAATGTATGAGTTAACACATAATATATGCGTTAACAGTTATTATATGTGTTAGTCACGACTCAACTTAACCCAGAAAGCTCTCATTCAACTTCTGAAAAAGATGAAAATCAATGTTTATAAGATAATAAATATGTTAACGGGTAATACATGTATTAGTCAGATAATATATATATGTTAACGCATAACATATGTGCTAATAAAATATGTGTTTATCATATAATATATTAATTAGTAGATAAAATAAGTATTAATAGATAATATATGTGTTAATCAAAACTAAACTTAACTTATAAAAATCTCATTCACAATTATAGCCGCATTATTTTAGCCTTGAGTGGAATTTGTGAAGGTCTGCCAAACTTTTGAACGCGCCCTCGCGTAACTCTAGTCACCACCATCATTGTATCATCTCTCTATGCGACCAACTTTATTGGATCGATGAAGAAATAGATTTAAAGCTCATTAAGCTAGTGTTTTATCAGATAATTTATGCTTTAACAAATAATATTTGTGTTAACAGTTATTATATGTGTTAGTCAAGACTCAACTTAACCTAGAAAGCTCCTTATAAATGTTTTCCACAGCTCGCTTGCATATGTACCTTGCCACAAATCATTGGCATATGTAACGTGTAATGACAGATGCTTCTTTTTCATTCTCACCTACATGCTGCTTCCTGTTATCTCTTCTCATGCCCCACGCCACCCTCATTGTTGCAACAAAAAGTTTACAGTATGAAATGAGGATAATACAAAAACTTAAGAAATGAGGTGACAATAAAAGTATAGTTCGAAATTAGGAGTCCCAAGCCACGTGCGTATGTGATTTACCATAGTACCCCTAACGCAAAATGGAAACATTTTGGCACTCAATATTAGTAACTGTTTGAGCATTACATGTCAAAGATTTGCAATGGATATTTATCTTTCCTGAAGGTGTGATGGCAACCACACAATTGAGGTAAGTATTTTTTCCCCAAAAGAATAGATATATTGATAACAAGAGAAACATATTGTTTTAGACTGTCACAAATCCCTAAGAATTGAAAGTAAAACACAAGAAAAAAAAAAGAGATTTAACCATAACCGTAATTCAAAACAAAAGACCCACGAGAGTAATAACCGAAATAGATAAAAACATTAAAACAGAAAAGCATCAAACACCCTATCAAAAGAATCAGGGTGTAATGAGACGCTTGTTAAAAACTGTTGGAGTTCTTGCGGATTGAAGGTTCTGTTGTGTCAGGATAATGAACCCTTTTGGAAGCCAGATTGAGAAGTGTAGTGATTCCTTGTTGTTCGGAGCTTGTTGCAAGGTCTTGATCAATGTTTGTGATGTTTGTGATCGTTTCCTTCCCACACTATTGCTTGATCCAGGATGTCCGAGAATGTCACAGTTGTATTGTAGAGTGGATGAAGTGTGTCTTGTGCAGTTCCACTGATGACGAATGTGGTTGAGTTGTCAGAGAAGCAGAGCATGGAGATGTTGTGTCAACAGAAACATCGCTTGCAGAGGAGGAGTTTTTGTCGTTGGTTCGGGGCATAAGGAAGTGATAATACTCTGAAGGCATGGGCATGTAGGGGCAGTGAAAGGTGTTGTGTGTTAACCTCTGACACTTGAAACAAAGTTTGTCAACATATTCATAGTGGAAGTGGATCATAAGCCTATCACCATTGTGAAATCTAACGGGTCTGAAGAACTTAAGACGATCCTGAATATGAATTTTGATTTTAGTTCTAACAAGAAAGGATCTTGTCATCGAAGCTTCTTGGACATCAACATCCAGAACATCCCCCAAAGCACTTGCAATCATATGAACAGAGCCGATGAAAGCAAATTGGAGAGGGAGGTCACAGAGTTGTACCCAAAGTGGGATGTGATTGAGAAAGTTTGGTGGTGCATGCTCCTCCCAACATTGAATAGCTACATGCCAGCCTTTGAATAAAGTGGGTTGTTGTCTTAGGGCAGTGAGGAGATCCACTTCAGAGGTGAAGAAAAATTGAACAAATTCAATGTCAATGATTCGACCATAAGTTGATGCTTCCATACCCCATTCTTTAGGGAGGAATTCGATGAGTTCACAGAGGTCTTCAGCGTAGAGGTTTAGGGGTCTAGCAACCAGACTAAGACGATTGCGAGCAAGAACGCCTACATATGCGTGATGTGGGATGAAGATTTCAGGATCGTATCTTCTAAGGTGGAATTGGTTGAGAGAGTTCCAATCATTGTCAACCATAGCGAGAATTATTGGGGAAAGTTTATAAAGTTGGAGTTCAGTGAAGTAGCTGATATATATGATCCTGATATGGGTTAAGGCAGTGAACTTATAGAATGATGTGAACCCCTTCATTGGCCGAGATCCTAGTTCTGGCCACGGGGCGAGCGTCTTAGAGATAATGGTTGCCTTGCAAGAAGCACTTTAACGTGCAGAGAATGCGTGAATTCCAGCACTGTCGAGAGATATATGCTCGGATATGGAATCTTCAAGCTGATGAATTATGAGGCATTGAAGAGCACACCGCAGTGATTATTTGCCAAGTGTCCAGAAAGCACACGAGAAGAGGTAATGACTTGCTATGGGTTAGAGGTAATGATGGGATTATAAAAGAGATTACAAAAGGTTTTTAAAGATTAGGAAAAGTAAGACAAAAAGAAGCGACAAAAGAAAGAAGACAGGGAAAAGTGAAAAGTTTTTAATATTGTGTCTTCTTCTAAGAGTTTTTCTTCCCTCAACAAAAATAATGAAATTTTTTCTCTACTCAACAAAAAAAGAAATTTAGTAAAATAATCTCTATATATAATAAAATTGTAGTGGTAACAGATTTATTTTTTTATAATAATAAAAAATAATTATTTATATCTTGATAAGATTCTTTAACTGATTAATATTCTTATCTACGATATATTATTAGTTTGTTTTTACCTATATGTTTTTTATTTAAATATTCTTTGTTTGTAATCTAACAAACTAATATCTCAAAACAATAATATATCGTACTTTGTCATCTTATTTGTTTGTAATTATTTTCCTATCTATATATATAATAAAAGTGTGTCATTAACTTAAACACCATATTATATTGGACTAGCTTGTATTGTTATTAGGAAATAATAGACACATAATATTTGTATCTATTATTATCTCTCACAATAATAATAAAATAATTTATCTTTTGATAAGATTATATAATTGATTATTGTTATTATCTAGATAATATTATTAGTTTGTTTTAACTTTAAATATAATAAAAGTAGACATTTTAAATTATATATAACACAGATCGAATTAATTAACAAACTAATTTCTTATCTCTTATATAATAAAAACATAGTGTTAGTTTAAACACTATGTTATATTGGTTTATTTTGGCCTAGAAATTACGGTGACAAATTTATTACTAGAATAATAATCATATCATATTTTTATCTCTTATAATAATAACAAAAAAACAATTATCTCTTCATAATACTATATAACTAATTATTATTATCCACATATAATTAGTTTGTTTTAAATTTTGATATTATAAAAAATGAAAGGCTTAAAATACAAATAAAACACTAAGGGCTAATTATCTTGAAATTGTTGTGCCCTGTGTTTATGGTTGAACGCAGAGATAAAATTTTAATATCTACAATACTTAATTTTAAAGTTGTTACAATTTGTAATTATAAACAATTGTTACATGCAAATGGTCTTTAGTCTAGTGGCAGACGGTAAGTCCACATAAGACATGCGCACTTGCACAATTAGGGATTGAGTCCCACCGCCTACATTATGTAGGAACTTGGCTAATGGGCCGGCCTGTTGTAGCCCAAAAAAAAAATTGTTACATAATTATGGTGATAGCATCAACACGTGCACAAAACATTTATATCAAGTAATATAAACATAGTCTACAGTCGTATTTATAAACATAGTCATATTTATAAACATACTTTCAAGATTTTAGTATTTAACTAAAATTTCAATATTTTATGAATGCTTTGCTCGGGCATTATTTATAAAAATTATTAATTAAAATGTTTAAAATAAATATAAAAATTTATCTTAACTAATTCCTAATATTTAGGTATATCATATAGGAGATATCCCTAATGAATTTCTATCTTAAAATTTTACCCCTAATCTTAATAGAAAAAATCATATCAATCGATTTCTATTTAAGACTCATCCCATGACTCTTTCTCATAACACCAAAAATTTTCAACAATTTTTATAATTCATCATGTGTTTTTCTGAAATTTCTTCGTTGAAACCCTGCAAACAAAAGTGGAGAATCAAAGTTAAGATTCTCAAGGTCTGTAATGTATTCATTAAAGAATTTGATCAAACCATTGATATGATTTTTTGTGATTCTAAGGTATGTAACTACTAACAAATATCTATTTGCATTTATAATCATTAGGAATATATTCTAATTAATTCATATTTTTTGTAGGATGATAAAATTCATTGTAATGTGAAGAAGGAGATATATATTCATATATTTTTTTACATTTTTCGAGATAAAAATATTTAGAGGTATATATATATGTATCTTTAATATATAACAATTCTAATTAATTTATAATTTATTCATATATTGCTTTTTCTAATTTTTACTAATTTATTTGAGATACCATAACTCTTTCGAATGGTTATAAGTGTACTCAAATTTGATTTGATGATAAAAAAAATTCCAGAGGTCTTGGATTTGAAGTACACATAGTGACAAAAATAAATCTTCTATGTGTAAGATTTGTTTATGGGATCACGAAGTCAAACTTTTGTTTCACAGTTTTTACTTTTAGATTAATTTTCTTTTAATTTATTATTTTTTACAATTTATTGATTTAGTTTTTTTATTTTAAAAAATATTATTTCTTTTGATCGAAAGTATAATATTTATTGCATAAGAATTTTTTTTGTATAACACAATTAAGATAATATATATGCATTTCTAACAATATAGTTATTTTCTTAAATTATAAAATAATTCATAATAAACAACTACTAATTGAAAATAAACAAACATACATATATGACGAAAAAAATAAAATAAAAGCATATATATATATATATATATATATATTTATTACTAACTTAGATATATGAAAAATAAAACATAATATATATTTTTTTATTAATATATTTTTATATATAATAAAACCGTAGCGTTAATAAATTCATATCTTTTATAATAATAAATAATTTTTTATCTCTTTATAAGATTAGATAAGACTCTTTAAGTGATTATTATTATTATTATTATCTATCTACATAATATTATTAGTTTGTTTTAATTTAAATATATAAAATTATAATAATTAAATATCATAAAAATCTAATATATATAAAAAAAACAAAACATAAACTTTTTTTCCGCAGGTGACCTTTAGTCTAATGACATATGGTAAGTCCACTTGTACATCCAGAGATCGAGTCCCACCGCCTACATTATATAGGAATTTGGCTAATGAGCCGGCTAATTGTGGCCCAATGGTGACAAAAAAGACTTTTTTCTAGTAAAATATATTAGGATATAAATTTTGGACGAGTTTAAATAAGAATCACTTATATAATAAATTTGTAACACTAAATTAAACACTGTGTTATATTAGTTCGTTTTGGTTTAAAAAATATTATAACAAATTTATTAGTAGAAAAATATAATGATAAAATAAAATTATAGTCACATAATATTTTTTAGTTTATTTTAAGATAATTCATAAAAATATTGGAGGTAATCTTCAAACACACGTATAATAAATAATAACTAAAATTTTATATATTATTAGAGAAATAATTTAAAAAAACAATTTTCAAATACCACATTCAATTTTAGTAAAATTAACCCTTAATATTATAATTTACTTTTATATAATATTAATTCATCTTTAATTTAGTTTTTTATTATACTTATTTTTTATTTAAAAAAAAAATTATCTCTTAAATTTTAAAATTTTCAAAAACTGGATTAAAAATTTGTTCTTATTTAATACTCTTTTAAATATACTTACATATATTTAAAATTAATTCGATTTTAATTTATTTTTTAATTTTAACTTAATACTTTTTATTTTGAAAGGAAATATAATTATCTCTTAAATTTTAAAATATTCATATGTCAACACTATATTCAATTTTAGCATTCTTGATTACGGAGTTGCCTTTAATATTAAAATTTATATTTATTTAAAATTGATAGTTTTAAAATTAATTTTTTTAAAAAAAAATTTAGGAAATTTTTTTTTAAAAAAATTCAAGGCAATATAGTTATCTCTTAAATTTTAAAATTATCCGAAAATTATATATATATTTTTTATTTAATGCTATTTTAAATTTTAATGAGATACATATAATGACATATCTTTAATAGTTATCATAAATTTTAATAAATCTTATCCTATTTGAATATTACGCTATTTTTCTATGCTTTTTATATAATAAAAACATAGCAATATTGTGTTATATTAATCCATTTTTTTGGTTTAGAAATTATTGTAACAAATTTATTACTAGTAAAACATTATAATAAAATAAAATTATAATCACATGATATTTTTTAGTTTATTTGAGATAATACAAGAAATATATTTGAGATAATATTCAATCACATATATTAAATAATAACTAAAATTACTATCTATTTAACAAAATAAACAAATAGAATATTTTAAAACTGATGTTTAATCCTAAAAACTAAAAAAGTTTATTGACTTTGACAATTCATGTAAAACAATCATATGATTCATAAGATTTTTGGACCAATGATTTATAATATTTATAAAAAATTTTTTTTAAATAATCACAATTTGTATTCTGGAATGTATATAGAAAATCCTCTATATAATATGGTTTTCAGAAATCATATGTTAATTATGTCTTGGATATCATTAGTTATTTTTTAATTTTTATATTATGAAAGATTATAAACCATACCCTTAATTCGTTAGAATACAAATAAAACATTATTAATCTATTAAGAATATATATGTTAAAATATTATAAGTTATAAATTTATTAAGTCTACTTATTATAACTTTGAAATAAATATAAATTTTAAAATTAAAACCAAACCATGTAATATGAAAAAAACAAACAAAAAAAATACTAAAACGACCTCACATAATAATATAATATGTATTTACAAAAAAATTAAATGCTAATACAAATAGATATATTATGTAGATATAACTGATAATATATAATGATGATAAAAATGAATATGAATTTAAAACCCTAAATGAGCGCGAGTCTAATAATTTAAATGAACATGAGTCTTAAAATATAAATGATACGAGTTAAAAAAGTTTATATGTGAAAATTATAATGCATCAAAACTTAAATCAATAAAGTTCAAAAAATATAATTCGTGTACAATTATCATTATAAATTGATTTTAAATATATCAAATACATATAAAATTAATAAATTTACATATACAAATCAAACCATGACATAAATAAAAAAAACAAATATCATATAAATATTATAAATAAATTAAAATAACTATAAATATATTAATTTTTCACGGGACATCATCTAGTACATATATAAAAAGAAAAACATAATTTTGTTCCATGTAAGACACGGAAATTCATCTAGGAAATATAATATTGTGTTTTCCTCTTTATCACCAAACATAAATCAGTTTACTCATCAACAAGTAGTTAACTAGCATGAATTTGTGGCATACCATTGCCTAGGTATGAAGATGCGAATTATAAATCATTGTATAAAAAATTGAAGTATTTATAGTGATAAAAATGATCACTTTCGACACAAACTTTAAAGCTACAGATTGATAACCTGAAAATCTATGTAAATAGATTTCCCGTGACACTCTAATAACAAAACCTAAAAGATTTGTAAAAGTAAGTTAATAAATAAACTGAGAGATGCATTGAAAAGGATGGTTCTTTTTCTTTCTGTTGAATTAGAAAATTGGTTTGGTTGGACTTAAACAAAATCTGGTGAATGGTTTAACTCCTTGAATTGGTTTAGGTCTTTGAAGTAAGCTCTTTGGAAGATGAGGAAAATGGAACAATCGACGGCGACATCAAGCAATCATTTTTTTTTTCTTTTATAAAAAAATATTTGTTCGGCTCGGTAACAACCATCGACGATGACCCAACTTCCTTCAATCAGCAAATAATTTGAAATTTTCATTGTTTCTTCAAAATTTTTATTCGTTTGGTCGATCATACATCTCCTGAAAAGATTCAACATTTTTCATACCCTTTTCCTGATTCCTCGTATATTTCACAAATCTGCTTCATTATTGTCTTTCCATTTCCGATTTGAAGACTTTCTATCTATCATGTCGCCGACCTGACCTCTCTCTCCCTTCTACTATCTCACTTCTTCTCCAGATTAGTTTTTTCTGTTTCCTTTATTTGATCAAAACAG
Source organism: Lepidium didymum (assembly GCA_963920545.1). Taxonomy (NCBI): domain Eukaryota; kingdom Viridiplantae; phylum Streptophyta; class Magnoliopsida; order Brassicales; family Brassicaceae; genus Lepidium; species Lepidium didymum. The sequence goes on along the minus strand of OY986996.1, from coordinate 4,678,788 downwards.
AATCTATAAATAATGAGCAACTTTGGCGACTTAAATCCCCTCTTCTCTGGTGCGGGTCGAAGCAGCAGCAGCAATAAACCTGATGCGACTTTCAATTCAGCGCCTTTTTCGCGGCCTTCTTCTTCTGGTCTTTCGAAGCCGAGATTCTCTAAGGTGAGAAGGCAAATGAAGTCTCAACAGAAATTGAAGCCATCGGTGACTTCAGATTCCTTACCGTCGGGTCAGGGTTTAAACCCATTTGGCTTCCACGGGTCTTTTGCGATGTCTCCTGGTCCCGTTTCTAGTGATTCACTTCCTGGTGAGATTGGATTTGGCCGGAGCAGTAATGAGTGTTTTGTATTTGGATCAATTGATGGTGGAAAATTGAGTTCTGATGAAGAAATTGGTAAAAGAGTGATGGAGGAAATGGGGAAATTGAAAATTGAAGGTGAAGGAAAGGATCATCCTAAGAAGCATGAACATTTGGCTTCGAGTCTTCCTGAAGATATGCAGAATTTGAATATCAAAGATTCTCATTCCAATTTTTGTTTCGGTGGCAACAATGCGAGAAGAAATGTGGAAGATGAACTTCCATCTCTATTAAGTAATAAACTGACAATTGGTGTCAGCAAAGATAGCTTCGATCCTCTTTCTTCTTCGAGTACAGGACATGTGATCCAGGAAAGTATGGAAAAGTTAAATATTTCGGAGCAAACTAATAATGTCAAGTCGAAAGAGGAGTCCCTGCATTATATTGGTGAGAAGATACTCTCTGATGAATTGTGTAGAAAGTTAACCGTTGGCAATATGGCTACTGATGGGAACCTTTCAGCAGATTCAGTTCAGAGAAGTGTTAATGAGAGGAACGTCCATGATATTAACAGTTCATCATGTCCATTGAACTATAGTTCTGTCGGTCCAGAGCCAAGTGAACACCTGAATCCTAGAAATGTTCATCATGTGACATCTACAGTAAATACTTCTGAGTTTAATTTTTTGAGTAATCAAGACAGTCAGGGGGCGGATTTTATGGAATTTAAGACTCCCAATTCGAAACTAAACCCGTTTTCTAGTTTGGACCATAATTTGGGGTTCAATGCAAAGAAGGACAATGGTGGTGCCACAAGATCGAGAAGGAAAGGGGGTAAGCAGCCTGTGAAAGTGCAGCTAAATATTGGACATGATTTTGCTTTTTCAGATAGTGCTTTTTCAAATGGAAGCAATGAAGCTCCTGAGGCCTATTCACCCATGGATATATCTCCGTATGAGATGACAGATGATTGTAGAGACTTTTCTGCTGTATCAGATCAGTTTCCTAATCCAGACAAAAGCGATCTCTCACCTGATATACCGCCTGGTGCTCCAAATGATGTGTTTGATACAGAGCTAGTTGCTGCAACCGAACAAATGGAAATAAACGAGGGGGATGTAGTTAACAACTATGAAGTTAAGGAACCTAATACTGGGAAATGTGCTGATTATGAAGACCTTGCTGACGATTCTGTATCTGGGGCAGAAACTGAAAGTTTTAAATCAGCAGCGGAAGAGATGGAAACTAGTAGTGAAACTTTTGTATCAGCTTCAGAAAGTGAGGTTACTTCAAGCTTTAAGCCTGATAGGCTTGAACATGTTGACCAATCCCTTTTTCATTCAAATGCTGCTAGCTCCAGCTTTACCTTTTCTGCTTCATCGTTTTCGGGAGTGCATGGGCAATCATCAACTTCAAAACGTATCAACAGGAAGAAAAACCCACTTAAACTTGGGCAGGATCCATATATCCTAATTCCAAATGCTTCTTCATTAAAATCTTCACAACATTCTCCGTTAACTAGTGGGCAGTCACACTTGTTTACTGGAAAACCTAGTGAAAGAGATCCGTTCACTCTTCTACAAAAACCAATTAATAATTCTGTGATAGACAAAGCACGAGACGAAAACGATGTGTCTTATGTAGCGCAAGAAGCATGTGAAAAGTGGCGTTTAAGGTTGTTTACAAGTCTGCTATTTCCATGCCTCTTTTTTTTTTGGTCTTATATTTCCATGCCTCTTTTATTCTTCTAATCATTGTTTTTGTAGTGTTCTGAGTGTCTAGGTGTTAATGTTGCTTGCTTGGGTTCTCTCTTTATATTTGATCAACCTTTTCTTGAATGCGACTTTCCCAGAGGAAATAATGCTTATAAAAATGGAGATCTTCCTAGAGCTGAGGAATCTTACACTCAAGGAATTAGTTCAGTGCCAAAAACCGAGACTTCTAGAAACTGTCTGAGGGCATTGATGCTTTGCTACAGCAACCGTGCTGCAACACGCATGGCTCTTGGAAGAATGAGAGAAGCAATAGCAGATTGTATGATGGCTTCTTCAATAGACTCCAACTTCCTTCGAGTTCAAGTCCGAGCTGGAAAGTAATAATCGACCTTCCTTGAAACTTCTTATTAGTGACTTTTAGTTTTTGATACAAGAGCTTGAACTGGAAAATGAAAGTACTTGATATTATTTCATTTATTCTTTAACCTGGAGATGTCCTGGCTAATTTGCTTGTTCATTCCTTTCCTTAGCGATCAATAAGTAATAATATCTTACCATGTTGTGATGTCTTATTGGTTGATTTATTTTGTTGTTCTTGGTAGTTGTTATCTTTTACTTGGGGAGATTGAAGATGCATCCAGGTATTTCAAAAAATGCTTGCAATCTGGAAATGATATCTGTGTGGACCGTAAAATTATTGTAGATGCTTCTGAAGGACTACAAAAGGCACAGGTAGAGTTCTCTCTTCTTTTAAAGGGACGCAGTATCCTTTTTAAACTCTTATACTTTGTAGGTACTGTAGCACATGATAACAAAACAGGTCACGTTTTGCACCGCTATTTTTCTCAGCCTTATTCTGTGAGTGAGTGAGATCGTGTAATTTTCTTTAGTTGATTAAGGAGCTGGACCGAACCATACTAAATGTTTGACAATAAGACTACTTAATGCTATGCTGTTTAGTTGTTCTTGTTATATAATAGAGGTTGACCATCCTTTCAGTCGCTATGTGCAGAATATGCCATATGTCCATAATCTCTGTCTCTTTCTATAATTCAGATGAGTTACTAATTTTCTAGGTATTCCAAAATAAAAATCGACAATTACATGTTCTTCTTTTCGACCAGTCAATATTGTTTTTGTCTTGTAGAGAGTTTCCCAATGCATGGATGAAGCTGGCCGTCACTTGCAACATAGAACATCAACTGATGTTGAGAAAGCCTTAGAAATACTGGAAGAATCTCTGTTAATAAGTTCATATTCCGAAAAGTTACTCATCATGAAGGGAGAGGCGTTTTTGATGGTACAATTCACTCATCTTTAAGATATCATCTGAAAGTGTTCATTTGTAACCTTCATATAACTGTAATAAGGATATAAAAAAATTCTTACCGAATAGATTAAGAAACCTGCTTTGTTTTGTTGATAACAGCTTGAGAAGTATGAAGCAGCGATAAAGCTTTGTGAGCAGACAGTTGATTTGGCTGGAAAGAATTATCCTTCAGATTCTCACAACACTCCCAAGGATATGAACTTTAGAATTTCGCAGTGTCAAATCATGCTTACATCATATTTCCATATGGGAAAGCTTGAGGAGGCGATTGCTTCTCTAGAGAAGCAAGAACAATTACTATCTGCTACAATAAGGTTAGTTAGGTTTACAAGATCTAAGTTTCTTTTCGTTAGATGAGGCGACATTTGACATGTCTCTTTTGTCTGATTTAATACACTACAGAGACGGAAATAAAAATCTTGAATCCTCCATTCCACTGGCTGCTACTATACGTGAGTTGTTGCGCCTTAAGGTATTACCATCTTTCACGACAGCTATAGCTCTGATGCACTTTTTCTTAGAACCCAACTACCTGTAAATTAGTTATATTTCTAAAGGAATAGAAAAAAGGAGTACGCATCAGTGGTGCTATTTACTCACTCTTCTTACCAAATCACAGTCGGCAGGGAATGAAGCCTTTCAGTCTGGACGACACACAGAAGCAGTTGAGCATTACACAGCAGCCCTGTCTTGCAATGTGGAATCACGTCCTTTTACAGCCGTGTGTTTCTGTAATCGCGCTGCTGCATATAAGGCTCTTGGTCAATTTTCTGACGCTATTGCAGACTGCAGCCTTGCTATTGCTCTTGACCAAAACTACTCAAAGGTTTCTTCCGTAACAAATATCATTATTTGGTTTTGTTTCTGCTCTCCGCAGCATTTAGTTGGAAGGTTTCACCATTTGATAAAAACATTAGAGTTGAATGTTGTGTATTAACTTCTCGTAGAACTAGTTCCAGTCCAGCTGTAAATCAGTGTTTCTTGTTACATTACAAATGCGTAAGCTACAACATTTTTGCCTCTGTTCCCATGTGTGTATGGTTTCATGCTTCCAGAAAGATTTGGCAGCGATTCTTTTATATATTAAGGCTTCTTTTCTGTCTGATTAACTGAATTTTTTTTATTGTGTTACTTAATTTTGTTAAGTTTTTCTTTACTCACAGGCTATTTCTAGACGGGCCACATTGTTCGAGATGATAAGGGATTATGGACAGGCAGCTAGTGATATGCAGAGATATGTTGATATTATATCCAAACAAATAGAAGAGAAGACCTCTGGAGTTCACGACAGATTCACTAGTTTGGCCAATGATCTAAGACAAGCTCGTATACGACTTTCTGAACTGGAAGAGAAATCAAGGAAAGAAAATTCGTTGGACATGTACCTCGTCTTGTAAGTAGACTATCTTGCTAATTTAATTCTACTATTGGCTGCGTTATGTTCCCTACTTCTTCTATGAATTGAAACATTAGGAGAATATATTTTTTGTTACTTTTTCATTTTATTTTGGTGGATAAGTGATTTTTCTTGGAAATTTGGGTAACATACGAGGAAGAGCATTTTGGAATTAAGATAATTATTGTATCAAAGCTTTGCTAATCAGAATGTTACTTACTGTACTTTGTGTGCAGGGGTGTTAAATCATCATGCTCGGCTTCAGATATCAGAAAGGCCTATAGGAAGGCGGCACTCAAACATCATCCCGACAAGGTATTTCATATGCTGAAACTGTCAACTTTGCATGCTTGTGGATTCAGCTAAAACCAGTTTGAATACGAAAAGCAAAGAATTGCAGATGATTAAAATTCATATAAATTATCTTAAACTTGTTTTCACCATTGAAGGCTGGTCAGTCATTGACAAGAAACGAGACTAAAGATGAGAGGTTATGGAAGGAGATAGGAGAAGAAGTGCGCAGAGATACCGATAAATTATTTAAAATGATTGGTGAAGCGTATGCTGTGCTTTCAGACCCTGCAAAGGTAAAATATCTGAACCAATAACATCCTCAGCTCTGGTTTTAGTTTCAGGGACTAAGATGGTTTAATATTTTCAAGGAATACGATATGTGCTGTTGTTCTCAAGAATTTGTGCACCCCTAGAATTTCCTACATTAGATTGAGTTTCTCTGTTCTGGTGCTTTTGCAGCGTTCTCAGTATGACCTTGAAGAAGAGATGCATAATGCACAGAAGAGACGTGATGGAAGCAGCACATCCGGAGTAGAGACAGATGTTAATTACCCTTTCAATAGTAGTAGAAGATACTGGAGAGAAGGATGGAACTCACGTAGGGACCCATCAGTGTCGAGGTGGTTTGATCCAAACCGATCAAACAGATACCCGTTGTAACTCGAAGATATCTTAACCAAATTCAACAGCAGCAAAAGTTGAATCCTGATAATACTCAGGCCTATGAGGCGTGGATAGTATTACCAGATGGTCAGATTCGTGGAGGATACATATCACACGATAAACATGAAAGGTTTGAGATGCAGATAATTTACTCGGGTAATGGAAAAGAAAGGAAAATTTTCTCTTTTGTATACTTGTTTCGTTCGTGAGGTAGACTTCTCAAATGTTCTCAATGTCCAAATGAGGTAACGTCGTACAGATCGTAGGGAGCGTAAAGTTAGTGACTGAAGGAGGAGACATACAACATTTTTTGTTTTTTGTTTTGGGTTATTCTTTGTGTTTATTCAAGGTGGTGAGATGAGGTCTTATGAAGAAAGACAACATGTTTCATCTCTCGTATGTCATTCCCTGTTGTATAACATTGATTCATTTATTCATGCAGAAACTCAATTCTATTTGATTTTGTATTCGTGACAAACATATGATGTAGCACCATAGTTTCATAGAATTACATTTTATTGATTACAGTGTTACCAGGAATAAGACCCACAAACCTACACTACAAAACCTAGGTTATATACTAAACCTTATTCTTTTATCTAACCGATGTGGGATTCTGCAACAAATCCCTGTCTTTTAGACTGCGACATCCACGACGTAGGCTTTGTCCTTTTTCGTCTCTCTTTGAATTTTCTTTGGACTTCTCTCCCTATCCGTGCCACCATTTTTCTCGTGCATTGCATGTATGTGGGTCAGTCAGGCAAATGTCAGTGGCTCTAACACTGTACCCACACAGGCCCGAAGGTTCGGATGGTTCTGATACCATTGTTACAAGAATAAGACCATGAAACCTACCACTACAAATATAGTGGAGATCCCATAGTGTTCTATGTACTAAACCTTATTCCTTTATCTAACCGATGTGGTGGGATTATGCAACATTTTGCAAGTGATTTCAGATTGTATGAGTGCTACTCTAATTTAACTTTTTTGTTTTGTTTTGTATTGTTAGATTCAGATGAAGGAGAGCCAATTGAGGTTGAATCAGAATCTCTAATTTACAGAGAACCCACAGCCTACGACAATTTGCTGGTATCTCTCGGTTCTTCTAACAAGGCTGTTGCTCATATGAACAAAAGAATGTGATTTTTAATGTCCTTTGTTTAATAAATATTAAGTTTTCGGTTGATTTGGAATTCTTTTGTAATACTGGTTGTATTATATGCCATTAATTTATGTCTGAACATACATTCTTGTTCCTCTATTATGTCCTTTACTCTTAAATATTTACTTTTAAGATTGTATAGGTAATATGTAAAAAAAAATTTGGCATAGATTGTATATTACGTTTTTTGGTTGCAAGGGAGCTATTGAGTCTCCATATCTCTTAACAGGCAAAGCGAGGAGGAAGGTAAAAGTGATACAGAAGAAGATGAGGATGATGAAGATGAGGAAGAGGAGGAAAACAGTGAGTCTGAGGATTTAAGCTCTAGTGATGGAGAGGATGATAATAGTCAAGGTAAGTTGGTGAATATATGGTATTGGAAATTATTAGTAGTGTCTGTCATCTGCTAAGACTGTGCATAGTCGTGTAAACTTGATCATTTTTCATCCAATCGTAGTTACTCATCTCTGGCCTATTGGTTCTTAACTTTTCTTGTAATAATTGTATATTTGTTCAGCCTTTTGATTACAACTATGTTACTCTTTTTCTTTTATTAAATTGGATGATCAGAAAACTCTCGGAGGTCTTACTGAGGTCACTACGCAGGAGAACAATAATGATCAGAGCGAGGAAGAAGAATCTGAGGACTCTGAAACGGATGAGGAGCATGAGTTACGTACCAATGGCCAATGCCTTGTAGATGCTTCTTCATCTACTAGGTAAATTCTAATCAGATGGTGATTTATGTATAAGTTTCCTTACAATTGGCGCGCTAATTTATCCAATAAAATGTGAGCAACTTTAACCACAAACTAACCAGTGAAGAAGTGGAAACTTTACCAAAGGGAAAGTGGAAGTTTAAGTGGGAATCACCTGCCTTTGACATGTCAAATTGCATATGGAAAGGAACCTGTAAAAATTTCCTTGATGTATGTGCCATGGACGAATACCTTATGCATTGTGTGCGTCCATACTTGTATCCCTTTTCTAAAGATAATTCAGGAGGTCCTCATTCGACTTATCATTCTCCATAGAGGTACTTTTGTTTATCATTGCTTGCAGGAGATTTTTTTATTATATACCAGACAATTGATGCCAATAATATTCAGTCATATTCTGCATCCCCTTTTTGAACTTACTAATTTTCTTTAATTTATAGTGTTTTCATTGATGGAGTCTTATGAATCCATGTCTTATATTCTCTAATTTAATGTTTCAGAATTGGTCGTTCCTTGCTACATTGAATAGATTGCCATCAAAACAACATGGTACTGATGTTATGCGAATTCGGCCACTGTATGTAACTTTCCTGAGTCCAAATTATTTCTCTGTAAAATTGTCCCATTGCACTTGGTTTAAATCTATTCAGATGAAGCTGGCGTGTAAATACAAAGGTGTAGTGTTGCCCCCTGTCCGTCAGGTATAAACTTATCCTGCTTACACAATGAATGTTCTACACATCTTACTACTCGTCTTGAATACTTTACTAAAAAGGTCCATTTTTTATGTCTCTACTAGCTTTGCTTATGTACTAACTAGATGCTCATGAATAAATTTTTTAAGAATGATACTGTACGGAGAAGAAAGATCATGCTTTACACTGAGAGAGCATACTTTTATCGGAGATACAAGGTCTTTTTATTATAATCATCATCTTTGGTCTTTTATTATGTTCCATGATGAAATTACTATTCTGATCACTTGGGCTGATGTATGGTGATGTTGGTTTCTCGTGTTTCAGATCCGTGGCATAAAGAACTTAGTTATATATTCTCAGGTAAGAGCATCTTAGTCGACTTAATTGAAACACAACTCTTATCAGAAGAAAGACAGGCGGATCTCATCAATTAAACTTTAACTGCAGATAATGAACATATATGCTTGAAGAAGGATCACATGATATGATGTCCACTGCACTTTTGATCTGCTCCAGCTACTTTACTTACACAATCCTCAATTTCAGTCTCCTTAGTTACGCAGTTGTGTTCTTATGTGGACCAATGTTGATGTTATTTGCAGTTGGAAAAGATTGTCGGGACAATGACTTAATATTTAGCTGTAGAATTTACAACATAACGAGACTCAGAAAGTGCAGTGATCCTTTAAGACTTGCCTCGCGAGATCAAACGCTCCACTTTGCTTGTAGATCAAATATAGATTGTGTGCAGCTTCTTTGCGTAGGTCACAATTCACAGGCGTGCGCTCTTCCGCAACATTTAGATCTTCGTTAGGGAGTTTTGGCATCGGGTATTCTTTCTCGTAAACCGCTAATACCTTCTCGTAGTACGAAGCTGCAAGAGTCACTAGTCCTACGTGCTGATACGCTCGAGCAACGTCATACAACGCCTCCTGACTGTTACTGCAAATTCTGATATTGTTATATAGAAATGCAAAGCCTTGTGCTAGACACTCATGTCAGTTTTTGAGTCGAAAACCAAGGGCTAAGTTGATTAGCGCAGCTCCTGCATAGAGAGAAAGAGAGGCGACACCTTAATTTAACTGATTTTGGAATCGTGGGAAAGTGAAAGAGAACCATATGAATAAATACGTACCCACACAGAGGTTAACTAAAGGACTATCAGGCATTAGTTTATATGCTTCAAGGTATTCTCTCGCAGCATCTTGATGTCGGCTTGTCACGGTAAAGTGATGACCAGCAATTAGAATAGGCGGTATGCAATCTCTGAACTTGCTCCTTAAGTGATGCATGAACTTGGCTTCAGTCGATGCTCTTTTCCCTAGTCTGCGCATCATAATAAGACTTCGTACTGTAAAGGCGTAAACAAAACATGCTTACAATACTTTCCAAGTGAAGTGACACTCTTTACCTTGAAATGACTCTGTAATAGCAGTTCCACGCACTCAAACGATATGGATGTTGCTGAATGACAGACCTTACACAGTCGAACCACTGCTTCAGATCCATTGTATCACATGAGATTTCTGTAAACATCAAAAGAAAGAAAACTGCATAAACAACAAAAAAAAAACCAACAGGAAAAATTTAAATAGATATCAAGGTTGGGTTAGGGGGTTACTAGCTCCAAGCGACTGAAGCTCCTTTTTCTTCTCAACAGGCAGCATTTGGCATCCAATCTTCCAGCCAGATTAACTATCTCCAGAGCTTTCCAATATCGTTGTAGGGATGCCAATGCTTTGCACAACTACAAGTCAGAAAACTTCAGGAGTCATGACCAACATAACGCAAATTGGCATCAAGGAAGTTATACGGTTATTATTAAGAATTTCTTTAATGTAAAAGCACTGATATACAGTGTACCGCATATGCTAAAAGGAAACAGGCAATTACATCGACAAAGAGATGGTGATACTCTTCATCGTTGATAGCTTCTTCCTGAGTAGAAAAATAGAAGGATAACCCAATCAATATAAACGGCCACTATGAAACGAACAAGATTACGGTAACTAAAGCAAAGAGGACAGAGTGAGCAATGATGGTTGGTATAAACAGACCGTCAGGCAAATTGTCACCCACAATAAGTAACCACATTTGGGTAGGTGGAACACAAAAGTATTATGGTAAAAGTTTTTATCAGGTAACAGGGGAAGGTGAAACTATGGATACCTCAGATCCACTGCAGATTTCTTCGTTATGAGCTTTTATAGCAGCACGTCCTCTAATTCTTTTGGTTTCATTTAGTGTTGCCCTGATTTTGCGCCACTGTTTTGGTCCGCCTCTCAACCTTCCCAATCTGTTTCGGAACAAAAGTTAATAATAATGTGACAGGAATAATAAGGCTTTAAGGTTATGGTGAAAATATGTTATAGTTACTCGGAAGCTTGAGCATCTGTATGACGTCGGCGTTTTCTGTTTCTTTGATGCTCTGAAAGAACCAATCGCTTTCTTTTCCCCTTGACCTAATTTTGCATCAGGGAGTGCAGATACAGAGTAAGGCCAGGATACAAAACTTAAAGTAAGTACATTCTGCTTATCTTAAAAGAACGAACCCTAAAAAAGCTGGATGTTTAGATGGACCCAATTACGTTTTTCTTCAGGAAGCAGTGGTTATTTATGTTCATCATTACTTTTGCAGTTTTATTATGTAAGAACGCATTCGAAACCACTGGATATAGGGATATTACCGTCCGCCGCCACACCCACTTAAGAACCAACTGCAGTGCTGTGTTGGCGAAGTCCTCAAGCATTCCCTCTGAATGATAGATCTTACAAAGATTTATTCTGATCTTTCTGTTTACCCACCATGCCTTCAGTTTAACAGTGTCAGGATCTACACTTCAAGAAAATAACAAAGGTTCAGCAATCTGATAACATATGGCCCAACACAGCCGGATGCAAATAACATAACTAATAGTTGGAAAAAAAGCAGGAGCCAAATTCGACTTTGAAAAAGTAGCACAATCATTACTTAAAGATCTTCGCAACTAAGCTGTCAAAGTGCTGTTTAGTAAAGTAAGGACTAATGAACCATGATAACCAAATCATAGGTAAAATATGCACTCGCTCAAATAATATGGGCAGAAAAGAAATTATCAATTTCTCTGTTGACCTCGATTTTTCGGAGGAGAAAGCACTGATACAGCTTCATCCCGTTTCCCATCTTCCAGGAGAAGCGAAGCCAGAGTTATTCGAGCATCAACCGTGTCACTGAATTCATTCAGAGCTGAGGAAGATTTCAGTCAGCAACAAAGTGAATAGAAGCTTATGAACAATCAAAAAGACAACACACGATACCATTTTCAATTTGCACTACATCCCATGCACTAATACAACTATGCACATGTGTAATTGTTTCATTCCTTCTATTCTTGAAAGAGAGGGATAAAGCTAGAACATACACATCTAAGAGTTCTTTCATTCTAGGAATTACATATACACAACAACAAAATCAACCTCTTACTCAATGAATGAAAGTACCTTTATAATAGAAAAAAATGGCCTGTTCTCGTTCTGCCAGTGATGTATAACAACGAGCAATTTTCAGAAACAAATAGTCGTTCTACAAGGAGAAGCACAAATCTAGTTATCCAAGGGGTGAGGCAAAAGTTGTAAGAGAGGAAGAAATGGAGCAGAAACTGGTGATCTCCATACATTCACAGGTTCACTGATTGCTGCTAGATAGTATTTAAGAGCAGGGTGAAAGTTCCCAACGTTTGTTAGCTCATCAGCCAGATTGGTAATGAGCTCTGGATGTTCTGATACAGCCTCCCAAGGTAGAATACTTAACACAGTCTGCAGATCAGGGAGGCAACATCATTCATAAGGATAACATCTGACAGCAACGAAGTGGATTATATAGGCAGTTACAAGATAACAAAAGCGGACATCAATTTTTGAAAAAGAAACCTTCTATATATGAAAGTCACATTTAAAGTTATAGCATAAGAGAGCTGACATAGTTCACATGGTGGAAAACTGTGAAACAGGAAATTGAGAAAGATACAAAATTTTAGGAAAACAGAGATGGCAAATAGATCTATTACAAGAAAAAGAAGAGTAGCTCAAAAGCAATCATTGCAATAAGAGATAGACAGTTTTATAATATAGATATACATACCTCTGCCTGCTCCATTTCTTCAAGGTGAACATGACAGATGGCTTGTCTGATTTTCAAGCTGGAAAACAGTTCTTTTCCTGAACGGTAAATCTGGCGAACATCGTTGATAAACTTAAGAGCTCTATCGTGCGCATTAATTTGCATGAAAACAGAAGCTAGTAAATCCAAGATATCATGCCCAATTTCAGAGGAATGGGATTTGATATGATCCTCTAAGATGCTTGCTGCTCGCTCACCCTCACCCGATTTAAGGAAATACTGAAAAGAACAACATGAAAATAAATTCATAAATCGATATAGTGAGTTGTGTTTTTTTGGAGAACTCACATCACAGGAATTAACAATGAGAAGAATTTTCTAGTCATTTAGCTAATACCTCTATCCCCCACTTGAGTACTTCAATTCTCTCAGGACACCGATGAAATATCTGCTCATAGGTTTCAGCAGCTTCTTTATATTTTCCAGCATTTAGGCAGAGGTCTGCATATTCATTTTTCAAAGGAACATCATCTGGATCCGCTTGTATTGCTTTGGAAGCATAACTTTTAGCTGCCGACATGTCCTCTTGTTCCCTAAAATCAATTACTTTATGTTATCTTGCTTGCCACAATCAAGTACAAATTCTAAAGAGAACAGCAAAACAGGTTCTCATTCCCCCACCACCACCAGTCACTTTCTATATTCCTTCTATTTGTGCTACTTGTCTTCCCTAAGGTTGTATATTAGCAAGGCAAACAACATCTACTTAATCATTTGCAACCAACAATCTTTCATTAGAATCTGCTGTCAAACAATTAATATGACATAACGTTACTGATTATTGACAAACCTAGGGTATTAACTGAAAAGTATTTTGTGTTTGCCATTTCTGTTGTACAAGTCTACAAGATAATGCATATGAACAGTGGCATGAACACAGAGAGCTTACTTGAACCTCTCATAGAGCAACTTCCAAAAAGGTAATTTTGGACCTTTAATGTTTGCAGCAATCTTTAATGCTTCCGTAGACGATGACTCGGTCCTACCAAGTTGCTCAGAAACACGCGAAAGGTAATAATATGCAGTATCAAAGGCTGGTGCTTGCTTAATAACTTCTAATAAAATAGGCAAAGCCTGGAAGAAAGCAAATCCACATAAATCAGTCCATATATAAACGATACACACACACTATTTAGGGTGAAGCACTACTTTCTGATATGTAATAGTCAAACGATATTGTGGTACACAACGAGCGATTAATTTATTTTTTCAGGAAACTATGCAGAGTGATCCTTAGCTTTGCTTTTCTCTATATAAGACCCATAACAACAGAAAATAAACAATTCACCTAGATTACCTTAATGTCATGGCCTTTGGCATGATGAAAAAGAGTCTCCCTAAACCTCTTTAGAATGTCAGGTGCGACTTCTTTCTTTGACCCATGTTTTCTACCCCTTTTTTTATGCTGCAGAAATGTAGAAAACATAATTTAAAATAGGAGGCAAGATATGCTGTATTACCAGCTCGATATGGAAATACCATGTTATCCTATAATGATGTTGGAGTGCATTACCGGAGAATACACAAGTGAAGTACAAAGTAGATTACGTGCCACCAGGGGAAACACGGGATATCCATGTTTCTAATTTGAATGTGGTTCAAGAATAAACATGCAGTTCAAGTGTTTTTTTTAATAAGAGCTAATGCTTAATAACAGGGAAAGGGTTGAAGTTCTCTCTGTAATAGACGGATTTAAGAGACAATGCAAACAAGCTAAACTGGGACATAAAATAGTAGATATCCTACGAAACACACACCTTTCTTGATTTCCGTCGGCGACCAGAAGACAAGAATTCCATGAACCCCTCCACGCCCGTGGTGCTATTTGAAATGTTATAGGTATCATACCTGGTTCTCTTCCCTGAACCATCATCACTGTCCATTTACAAATAAACAATCAGCACAAAAGAAATGTAGGGCAACACAAGGGATGTACTTGACCAAAAAATCCATCTAAAAGTCACTTATATAGACTTTTTAAATTACATTCGCAAGTATAAAGCACTAAGCCGAATAAAACTTATGAGCATGCATATTCGCCCTTCAAGTTAGAGTGATACTTTTGTTTGAGGAATCCTCCAGTAAGAAGATTAAGTAAGAAAGACACATTTTACAGAATTCTAAATAATTGCACAATCTCAGGAATATTTATTTTCATGTAGAGAAAATAAACTGGCTCAAACTTCATTGTAACTGCATCTTGAAACATTGTACAGAAAAAAGAATAAAAAATGAAAGGATAAAGAGAAACTAACCGTTGAGAATCAGAAAGTGCTTTACGTTTCTTCTCAGCCAGAGCTTCATACTCAAGGCGTTCAAACGTCTTTGAAATTTCACTTTCAGCATCAAATTCATTTCCTTCTTCAGAGTCATCACCCTCATCATCATCTACCTGACCTTCTTCATCACTGTTGACGTCTTCCATTTCGAAATGAAAGGAACAAATCCATCGAGAAATGAATGAAAACCTCGGGGAAATCAAAGTAACTAAACCTTCAAGACCTTATGAAAACCTTGAGAAATTTGCTGAAAAAAAGAGCTGAGAATCACGAGAGGAGGTCGCCGGAAATCACCTCTCATAACGCCGGAAATCGCCAAACATGCATAATGATATGAAACTGACTCGTGCAAATTAACGAGGTTTTTAGTTAATGGGCCTAATAGGCCCATAATGGCCTTGACCTACTAATTGTTCCCGTCACTGTTTTTCGCTCTGCTCCGAAAAACCTCTCTCGCACTCCGACGATGGCTACCGGTGACCAGAGCAAGAAGAGAAAGCAGCGTTATCTCCCTCAGAATGTACTTCTTCACGTACTTCGTGTATCTTTGAATCTGTAGCTAAGTTTCCTTTTTCCTTATTCTTTTTCCTTCTAATTTATTGTGTAGAGACCAGTGAAGAAGAAGGGAGCTTACCCATTGAAGCCAGGAGTACAAGGTTTTTTCATCTCTTGCGATGGCGGACGTGAACACCAAGCTTCTCAGGAAGCTATTAACGTCATAGATTCCGTTAAGTTTTTCCCTTTTAAATTGATTTCATCTACCAACTAGTTTGTTCAGATTTTGCTTAGTTTCACTGCTTCTTCTATTTATTGATTTCTTATCCACGTTTCAGATTATCTTCAATATCTGAACTAGCCCTTTGATTCGTGGTCGAATTGCGTTTCTGGTTACCTTGTGATTATCCGTCTCAAAAATCCCATCTTCTGATTCGCTTAGTACTCAAATTCATAAGTTTGTGTGCTTGTTGCAAAGAACGAACAATCAAATGTTAACAAAAGTGGCTTATATGGTTTGATTTCTCGACTTGTCTATGCACAGAAAATCTTCCATGCCAGTGTTAGATTTCTCAATAGCGTTCTGATGCTTGTGGAAACACTTGTAATGTTTCTTTGGTAAACACCTTTTTGGAAGTTTCACACATAGAATTCTTCTATCATTATTATTTTCATCATTGCCTTCTTAAATGTTTTGTGCAAAGCAGACTGTTTCTCAAATGTAAATCTCTTTTCTTTTTTATAGTTTTTCGAGGAGCTAGTGCATGGGACCGACTCGAAAGCAAAGCCTGGGTTGCTTGATAAACCAGTAAAGAAAAAAGTTACATTTTCGTATAGCGAGGATGAGGAAGAGGAGAAAGATGAGGGTGATAATGGCGAGGAAGAAGAAATCAAAGGGAATGGGGATAAGACAGAAGTGAGTGAAGGCAATACTGATCAAATGAATGAGAAAGAATTAGCAAGCGGAGGGTCATGTGAAGTCAAACAAGTGGCAGAAAATGAAACAGAAAAGGATGGAGAAGATGAAGGGAAGCAGAAGAACGATGTAGATGAACCTCCAAATAAGAAGACATGTATGGAAGAAGTAAATCCATCAGCAAAAATAAATCAAAATATGGAGAAATCTATCGATAAGTTGATTGAAGCTGAACTAAAAGAACTAGGAGACAAGAGTAAGGTAAGCTTAGCTATTATTAAAGAGCAAACGAGAAGAGCTCACATAATAAAATTCCTATGAATGATCTTTTTATCTCTTTGCGAATCATAAGAGTCTTATCGTCCATTTTGCTTTCCATTCTCCAATAGAGACGGTTTCTGAAGTTAGATCCGGGTTGCAATGGTCTGGTTTTCATCCAAATGAAAAGGAGAGATGGTGACCCAAGTCCCAAAGATATTGCACAGCATGCAATGACTTCTGCTGCTGCAACAAAAAAGCATATGTCAAGGTTTGATCTTACTCACAAAATTCCATCATACCAAGAGTTCTACAACTACCATTTCTTTATAGTTTTTTGCTACAATATCTTGCGTCTCTTAGGTTCATCCTAAGACTTGTACCAATTGAAGTATCGTGTTACCCTTCAGAGGAAGAAATTTCACGAGCCATAAAGCCTCTTGTAGAACAGTACTTCCCTATTGAGACAGATAATCCCCGGAAAGTAATAATACTATTAAGATCAATGTGTATATCCCTCCCGAGATTAAGAAATGCTTACCTCTGTTCTACCATTTTTGCAGTTTGCTGTGTTGTATGCAGCACGTGCTAACACCGGGATTGATAGGATGAAAATAATAAACACAGTCGCAAAATCTATTCCTGCCCCTCACAAGGTTGATTTGAGCAATCCCGAGTTGTCAATTGTTGTGGAAATTGTTAAGGTAAAAAAGATAAGTTTTGATGACTAAGTTTTTGCATTAGTAGATTGGATGCTTTTAAACTCAAATTGCGTTGTGTTGTGCTGCGATCTACAGGCAGTGTGCTTAATTGGGGTGGTAGAGAAGTACAAGGAGCTAGCAAAGTACAACGTCAGACAGCTCACGTCGACCAATTGACACAATCTACTCTTCTTCGATCTATAGCTATGTTTTGTTTCTTAAGACTAAAAGATGCTTTGTTTACTGATAGTGTTAAGAGTTTGTGGCTTAACTTATCAAAATGGCTGAAGCTACTTTTTAGATAATATTATGTCTGTTCAATTATATTTGTTTTTGGACGAAGTTTCGTCGTCTGTTGAGCTTAAACATGTCGTTGCAATGGGATAACGTGAGAAAATCAAGTTAAGAGAAATTGAGTGAAATTCCATGGTCACCTAACGATCTCAAGCACATGACTAAAGTCATGATTGGCAAAGCTGAACAAAAGGTGAGAGCTGTGATTGAAAAGCTGTGATTGAAAACTGAGTGGTACTGTAAGCTAAGAATTGTTGCGAGCAGAGTATTACGAGTTATTTACCGTGAAATATTTTACAATTAAATTTTCTTATATGATATGAAAATGATTAAAATTAGTTTTATAAACTATTACAAACTTTTTTGAAATTAAATGACTTGGACAAAAGATATAGTTAAAGAAAAAAAGAAGTTGAAGCATTAAATAAAACATATGTAACATATAAATATATATATATATATATATATATAAACTAATTAAACTAAAAAGAGATCAGAATTACTATAAAATATCATAGTCTCAAAGGAATTGAATAAAGATTAGTGGATTTGAAATTTGATATTTGTAGAAAGTTTTGTAAAAGTATTAATTTTTTTATTTTTTATCAGAAATTTAATTCAACATTAAAATTTATAATGTTTGAGAAAATGTTAAATTCTTAAATAATTTTAGTTTTTAAAATAATTTAATATTATATATATATATATATAAACAATCACATTTTTATTAATAAAAATAACAATACACCGCCCACAGGAGCGCAAACTAAAATTATACAACATAATATGTAAAAAGTTCTATAACTACTTATAGTGTATTTTTGTCAAAAAATATATCAACGAAACTTATTTAAGATTTGAATTTATATATTCTTAACGATGATTAAAAAGAAAAGCATATGGTATTGTATAAAATGAACTCTATCAAAGAAAACCTCTATCATATTATTAAAATAAAAAAGAAAAAAAAAAAGAAAAAAAAATCTAACTCAAAAACTCTAATTTGATGCGTTATAACTAGAGATGGGAAGTGGTCATTTGACCCGTGCGGAGCGGGTTTGGGTTTTAGAATTTAGGACCACTTTTTGGCGGGTCTGGTGGGGTGGGTTGCGGGTTGTGTTGGACTAAATAGTCTAAACCCGCGGGTTTTGCGGGTATCCGTGGACCACAGAAACTTTATGCTGTTTTCGAAACAAAAATTTAGACATTATGATATTTTTATTTAAAAATAGTATGTAGTTCAAAAACCCGTAGGTTATTACATATTTAAAACTAACAAGTTTTTATAATAATTTTTATTTTTTGTTATTCAATATTTTCTGAATTTCAATGGATTTTTATTCGAATTTCTAAAATTATTTTTATTTTTTAAGTTTTATAGTATTTTAAATTTTAACTTTTAAAATTTATAGGATTAAGTAAGTATTGTGACAAATTTGTTAATAAGAAAATAATATAATAAAATTATAATCATATAATATTATTTTTTGTTTGAGTAATGTGTTTAATATGTTACTCCGTAATTAATTAGGGATAACATTTTTTTTGTCAACCTTACTCATTGGATTTGGATCAACAAGACCCGATCTATAGCCTAAATGCTCAAATTAGAGCTGGTGGGATTCGAACTCCTCACCTGGTGCCTAGTTAGATCAGGGGCAAGCCAACTGGACCACCTGCTTCTTGGCATTAGAGATAACATTTAAAACTAACAAGATTAGTGTTTATCCAAACTAATGTTTATTGAACCAGATTTTATTTTATCAGAAACAATTTAAAAACAAAAATGAAATCCAGCGTTGATACGTGATATATAATGATTTGATTTTTATATAAATTAATTATTAAAAAACTATTTAAGCAATTTAATAATCTCTAACTAACTATTACAGAATCTTTAAAATTTTAAATTATAGATCGTTATATATATTTTTAAACCAAAATACTTAACAAACATATATATATATATATATAACTACTATATATATTGTATTGTAATATATTTTATAACTATGTAACTAAATTAAATTAAAAATATATTTTTTGGATAAATTGTGTAATATTATATATATATATATATATATATATTAAAAAGACATTTAAACAAACAACCGTATTTTCAATATTATATTCAGATTTAAAATTTAAAATTTAGAAAAGAACAATAAAGGTGGTATTGACACATAAATTTTCTTTTATTTGATTTTTGGGTATATTTAAAATCAATATGTAATTATTATCATTCAAAAATATCTCATATATAATTAAAACATAGCATTAACTTAAACACCATCTTATATTAGTTTATTTTGTAGTTTATTTTGGATTAAAAATTATTTTAAAAAATTAGTTACTAGGAAGACATTATAATAAAATTATAATCACATAATATTTTTATTTATTTTTATTTGAGTGACGTGTTTAATATATTAATTAATTAGTTAGTTAGAGAAAAATATAATCGATAATTATACGAGATATTATTAGTGATTTTTTAACTTATATATATTTCAAAATTAGAAATAACTATATTATCTTAATCCGTGTCATATACATCTCTAATATCTTATTGCGTAAAAGATTTTTCAGTTAATAATCGATAAACTTATTATTATTTAGTTTTAAATTTTTAAATTCCGTTATTATCAATATGAATGAATTTAATTCTTCATCAATATTTTATCTTATTGTATAATAATGTCACCATGATATACTTATTCCCTATATACGATTGAGTAATCATTCTAAATATTTGATATAACACCATAATATTAGTATAATTTATATACAAAAAATTATGTAGTTGAATATAACCTATAAGATTAATTAATTTTTCTAATACATGATATAACACTTACACAAATCATATCATTTGATCAACAATTTCGGGATATAGTTTAAGTTTATCATAACTAATTTCTAATATTTAATTTATCAAAAAGAATATCTCTAATCAATTATATCTTAAAATGTTACATATTATCCTTATAGGTTAAATTCTTTTCTTCTATTTAAATAGATGACTCAAGATTCTAAAAAGAAACGGTCGCGACTCATATTCTTTCTCTTACCCTATTTTTGAATTCATCATGTCTTTTTTAAAAAAAAATTCTTTGAAACCTTGCAAACAACATTAGAAAATTAAAGTTAAGATTTTAAGGTTGTGGAACGTATTCACTGTAGAATTTGGTCAAACCATTAAAATGATCTTTTGTGATCTAAGGTTTGTAATTAATATTTTATCCATTGCCATTTAAATCACTTGAAATATTTGTTAATTAATTCATATATTTTATAAGGTGATAAAATTTATTGTAACGTGAAAAAAAGAATTGGTTGCCAGATTTATTAATTTTCTTGAGCAGGTAATTATTTGTCTAAAGTATAAAATGATTATTTAAAAGTATATTGGGATTAGTTATAGTGATTTATAATACTACATCTACATATATATTAGTAAATACTTGATGAATTATTTAAAATATCAATACATAAAAATATATGTCTTATCGATAATATAAACACTAAAAAAAAATTAAACATAGATCTAAAACCCTAAATAAATATGGGTTTAAAACTCTAAATGAATATAGGTCTAAAAATTTAAAAGAATATGCGTCTAAAAACTTAAATGAACATGAGTCTAAAAACCTAAATGACACAAGTCAAGAAATTTTATATACAAAAGTTATATTGCATTAAAACCTAAACAAAGAGAGATCAAAAAATATATTTCGTGTACAATACCGGTTCTCATTATAAATTAATTTTAATATATCAAGTATATATAAAATTATTAAATTTACATATACAAATCAAACCATAAAATAAAGAAAAAGAAAATAAATATCACATATTAAATAAATAAATAACTACAAATATATATTAAATTTCACAAAAATATATCACATGAACAACTTGGGGCATCATCTAGTTTTAGTTAATAAAACATTACATTAATATATAAAAATACATTACAACAATAATAAAAACACAAAAAACACAATCTAAATTAAAAAATTAAAATAAAATATCAAATTACTCAACAAAAATTATTAAAATCGAGTATTTTCGTGGATTAAAGTGATAAAAAGAAAATTAATTGAATTATTTATGAAAATCTATAACTCAAATAACTAAAATGTGAGAAAAAAGTAAAACTTCAAATTTTAAAGTATTGAATAATGATACTCTATATATGGAGTACTACTATTCAATACTTCAAAATTTGAGGTTTTGAAACCATATTTGAGGGTTTGGAGTATATGTTGGATACACTCTTAAATAAGGGAATATTTCAAAGCCAACACACTACTACCGATGGATCCTGACAGAAAATGTGTTCGCATATTATTTACATACATTCACTACTTTACCGATTATCTCCATTTTGAAAAGCAAAAACAAAATGAGGTTATAAATCAACCTTTTTTTTTTCTTTTGCGTCTTTAAGCAATTTATTCAAAAACTCAATAACAGGTGAGTGCAGTTATATTACGAGTATTGCATAAAACAAAATACCAGCAAACTAAAGAAAATAGTAGAAACACCAAAACAAAACAAAAGTAAGGCGTGATAGAAATCATGGTCTTCTATCTTCCTCGATGATTGACTCCAACCAAGATGGACCTCTATAGGCAATATAAGAATTAAATCTCATGTCCTTCGTGACACTTTGTGCTAACTTGACAGCAACATGCTTGGCTTAACCGAATGTTAAGCTGATTTCGCACCACATGAACCTACGACATAGATTTGATATATGATAAAGATAAGTTTGATATAATTGCCACTTTTTGGATTCTTTATGGTATAAACCAGAGCACGACAATCAGAGTATACTTCTACTCTACTGCATTTTAAATCAATCAAGCTTTGCAGAGACTAGATTATGCAACATAGTTCATTAAAGATTATGTTTGTTGCAGGTAAGCTCATATCTTTATAGTGAAACAAAACAGAGCCACTAAGATCCCTAATTATCCACGCCTGACCACACCAATGCTTCTCAGTTGTCCATGAAGAATTTAAGTTACACTTAAGGTTATAAGGCATTGGCATGTGCCAATTAATTGCATTTTCCTCAGTACATGCATCTCTTGGTTTGGAACATAAATTGCTCCATTAGCAATATTCCATTTCTCTGTTTCTTCCATGGTATTTGCTATTAATATATTTGCATTTGGGTACCATTGCTAAAGACCTTATAATTTCTTTGCTTCCATATATTCTACAAAATCCAAGGTAAGGTTGAGAGCCCTTGTTCCCCGAGAGCTTCCTTCTCGATTTGTTCAAGGAAAAAGCCCATGTAAAATCTAATTTATCTTCATATACCTTGATGTAGTTGCGAGAAACCAATAGTGTTCCACACTTGAACAGGGGTATTGCATTCAAACAACGAGTGGTAAATCGCCTCTTCATGGAGGTGGCAGATACGGCATAGTTGATTGACATACATTCCATGACATTGAAGAAATTTGGTGACCACTGCTGCACTTCACAACACTCTTCATAGGAAAAGTTTTATCTTTGGGGATGTCTTGATTTTCTACACTGCATGCTCTTTGGTTTTTTTCAAAAATTGTGTTGCAAGAGATAGTGAGACAGTTCTCATAGTCAAGCAAGAGGCAAGCCAGTTTCCATTTTTCATGGAGTACTTGCCATCTCTCGTGAAACTCCAGCATCATTCGTCATCCATCTCAATAGTTGGTGAGTATGATAATATTCTAAGCCTCTGGGAAAAGCGTATTTAGCAACTCTAAATTATATGTTCCTTGTGATGTTATCAAATCAGAGACTTTAATATTTAAATCCAACTGAGGCTCCTTGTTTAAGCTCTATACAGGCCATCATCAAATACCCATTTATCCAGCCAGACATGAGATTGTTGACCATTACCAATTGATTTCATATGGCCTTTCTCAAGTAACTCTTGACCAAAAACAATGATCTTCCATGCATATGAGGCCTATTACCTTTTCCTGCAATCAAAAAGTCCTTATTTGCATAGTATCGACTCTTATAAACCCGAGCTAAGAGAGATTGCAGAACATATATAAGCCGCCAAGCTTGTTTTACAAACAGAGCTTGATTGAAATCATTTATGTCTCTGAATCTTAGTCCACCTTCCTTTTTTGATTTACACATTTTTCTGTGAAATTCAATGCATCTTTTTCTTATCTTTAGTATTGTTCCAAAGGAAAATAGTCATGGCATAAATCATATTTTTGTATTGCGATTTGGTGAGTTTGAAACTTGACATTGCATAGACTGGTAAAGCTAAAGCCACAGACTTAATAATGACTTTTTTGCCGCCAAGCGACAGAGTTTTTGCATACCAACCGTTCAATCTAGTCCTCAACATATCAGTTAAAAACTAAAGTAACTCCCTCTTAGAGCCACTAAGACATTTCGGTTAACCTAAATATTTTCATGTACCTCCTTCTTGAGATATTCCCATTAAAGAGCCAATGAGTCTTCTCATGATGGTGTCAGTGTAGTCACCATAGGTGATTGAAAATTAATTTCATGTTCGACGCATCACCATAAAGCTTGAGACATCAAATGATTTCACAACCTTCCTTGACGTTTGCACGACATATAAGAGACTGTCATCGGCAAATAAAAGATATTGAATAGATGGGTTGTTTCTTGTTATCGTTATCCATGGCCTTCTTCTTCAGCTTCCTTCATTATGTGAATTAAAGCCTCAACGCATAAGATAAAGAGAAAAGGTGAGAGAGGATCACCTTGTCTTGTAATCCTTTCGGGTTTGATGTATCCATGTGTTATATTGTTAAGTAAGATCGACTAAGTGACTGACCAAACGTATTCCATGATCTATTGAATAGATACCTCAACAAAACCCAAACGTTTGAAAAGAACTTCTAAAAATTCTCATGCGGAATCTGCCGTAAGCATTTAACATATTAATTTGAATTGCCATGAAGCTCCCTTTATAGTGAGGGTTTGTCTTGAGAGAGTGAACCATTTTGTGAGCTAAAAGAATATTTTCCGAGATTTATGAAACTAAATTTGGAAGCCATCTTTTCAGCTGGTTACTCATTATATTCTAGACATAATCTTGTATACAACTAAGTAGAGACTAATCGGTCTAAGTTCTGTCATCTTTGTTGGATTCACAATTTCATGGATAAGACAAATCTCTGTGAAATTCCAAACCTTTGGCAAAATACCGGATTCGAAGAACTCTTTCACTTCTCGTGTTACTTGTTCTCCATACTGTCAATTCCTAGAGTTTTATTGCTTTTAATTCCAAAAGCATCCACTTTAATTTCTTCAGTCGACACAGGTTTAATAAGGTGTCTGTTCATTTCCTCTGTTACTCTTGGTGTCATGCCGGAAAAGAAAATCGTAGCATTACTGGATTTTGAGGAAGTGAAAATAGATAGAAAGTACTCCACAACAATATCTCCTTTGGGGCCTTCAGATAACTGATTGACACGTGTCGAGTTCACCAATGCAAGGATCGTATTTTATGCCCTTCTTTGTTGCTAAATTCCATGAAAAAATACTTTTAATTTCGATCACCATCCTTTAGCAATCTTTCCTTACTCTTTCTCTACCAAAAGATCTCTTCTTTGTGATATGCCTCTGCAATTTGAACATTGACATCCTTAAGCATATTTTCATCTTGTCTATTTTTGATACCCTTAAGCTCGAGCATCTCCTTTAAATATTTAATTCGGTTATTACTGTTACTCCTCTATTCCATTTTGATAGTGGTTTACGGTATTCAGCTATATTCTCTATAAGAAGCGATGAATTTCCTACATTATAAGCTGACCACACTCTTTAAACAACATCTTTAATACTTGGGATTTTTAATCCACCTTTTATCGAACATAAACCAACTATATCTCATGGTTGTTTCAGTCGCAAACCGTACAAGCAAGGCTTGTGATGTGAAACAATACGATCCAAATATTCACCTCTCGTTGTAGGTAAAAACTGAAGTCACTCCACATCACCAAGTGTCTATCTAAGCGACATTGTACTTGTTGGCCATTCCTTTTACCAGTCCACAAGAATTTGTTTCCTGAGTAAGCTATATCTGAGAGGTTACAATCCGATATCATACTTCGAAACACATAGAAAGATGTTTCGGATCAAGGAGGTCCACCTTTATTTTCTGAATTATGAAACAACTCATTGAGGTTCCCAAGCATCATCTCTTGTTTTTCCTATATTGGTTAACATATTCCAAATTCTTTGTCTTAAATGTCTCATGGGCTCACCATAAACAAAAAATATATAAAAGATATTTGCCCAAAAAACAATCTTTGTATCAATAATATTTTTATCTAATTATAAGACATCAACTTTATATGAGTTTTTGATAGTTATCATATCCTAATGATCTTTGAATTCTTAACACAAACATATAAGATTTTTTAGTCTCTATAAGAAACAAAAAATCACAGAAGTAAGTATGTCTAAGCTCATGTAGAATCTGGATTGTCATGGTGTTCTCAACCCCTTGATAATCCTAGCTTGATATGCTCATTCTTGCTACTATAGCTAAACAACCATGTAAAAACCTAGATATATGATCAAAGAACCATTGAAATGACAATCCCATCGTTGAATCTGAAGGACACATAGTCATGAAACTTCCCTGAAAATTTCAGCCAAATTGGTGCACATCTAACCCTCCATGCATTGTCTTGAATTATATTTTGGCAAAACTGTTTTCTCTCCTCCATCAAAAACAGAAAACAATCATCGTAAAAGCAAGAGATATCTTATAAACCAAACGTTAAAATGACAATTCCACTATTGAATTTGAAGAACATTAAATCACAAAACTTCCCTGAAAATTTCAGCCTAATCAGAGCACGTTTAAGCCTTCATACATTGTCTTAAATCAAATCTAGTGAAATTCTTTTCTCTCCTCCATCGAAAATAGATAACGATGATCGTAAAAGCAATAGATATCTGATAAACCAATAGTTGGCATGACAATCCCACCATGAATCTGAAGAACATTGAATCACAAAACTTCTCTAAGAATTTCAGCCAAATCATAGCACCTTTAAGCCTTCATAAATTGTCTTGAATTAAGTCCGTCGAAACTATTTTCTCTCCAGGTAATAGAAAAGGAAATAGAAGAATAATGATGTTGCTCAGCGTCGAAAATGACTTAACGAGAAAACTCCTATCACTCTTTTGAAGGATAAAGAAACCCACAAATGGTAGAAATATTGATTAAAGCTTAGAAGAAGAGATGATCAACATCAACTTCGATCCGAACGATAAAACTCCTATCACTTTAACATAGAGAAGAAGGAGAGGAGTTTACTTCGACAAAAATGCTCTTTACTGTTACTTTTGGTTACGATGAACCTTTGTTCTTAGATACCCTTTTTGTTCACTTTTAAGTTTAAAGACATAGAGTTTTTAATAGTTAACCAACTAAAGCAGAGCTATAATGCTTAGGATAAGCAAAGGACCACGATCTATTCTTCTCAAGCAATGCAGAGATAATCCAAGGAATGAACCAGGATTATAATTCTAATGATTACTATAGCTGGAGATTTAATTCAAATGGAATCTACATACTTCACAACTAATTATGGGTATTGGTTGACAAATCAAATCAGGGAGATAAATGCAAAAGATCTTATTATTCCTACCAACATGACCTCTTATTTCCGCTTCCGCATCTTCTTCAGCGTAGTCAATGTGTTTCTCTTCTTTTTTGACAGTCTTCCTAACTCCACTACACGTTGAAGATTCTCTACCAAACGTAGTATCAAATTTATCAAAGGAAGGCTTGCATTTAGGCTCAAATCTATTACCTTCTTCCACAACTACATGAGATCTCCTTGAAATCTCCACACAAAGACGAATTGCCTCTTTTCGAAATTGTTGCACATACCCACGCAATTGCCTCTCGTTGGTCACAAAGATAGGAGGTGTATCTTGTGGTAGTCCATTCATGAGTTCATTTGATATGTAACTCAGTTTTACCTTATAGATCTCTTGACTTAACTCGAAATCTTCATGCACCATTCTCACAAACTCATCCTAACGTAAATCTTCACTCACTTGCATAATCTTACAACCAAAAGAAGAATCCACTAAAAAGAACCAATGATTTTCATCGAATCTCCAATTTCTACAAACTAAGAAGATATGATCCATATATCGAAAAACAAGAAAATGAGGTCAAAAGATAAGAAAGGAGCTTAAGCAATAATGGTGATTTGTGTGCTTCAGTGGTGTTTGGCCGACAATTTAAGCGTGAAAGAAAGTAGGTGATGTAATAATTGAGGGCTAAAATCGTCATTCTGCAGACTATGTTAAAATGAACTAACTCTGCTTAACTTTACCAAACTCTCGGAAACAACTCTGCCAATATCTGCGACACTAGCAAATATAACTCTGCCAAAATCTGCTACACATTGTACAAACTCTATCAAACTTTGTCACACCGTCGTTACTAACTCTGCCAAGCTGTGACAGATAACTCTGCCAAATTCTGCTACACTGGCGATTCAAACTCTGTTAAAATCTACTACAAAGGGTCCAACGGTTTGGTAGAGTGTGGTGAAGCTTATGCTGACGTGGCACATTTCATTAGTGGCATTTTTGTTATTACGTTTTTGTTTACACATCTATAAAAGGCAAAATGGTATTATACGATTTAATAAGAATATTTGAGTAATTATGAATTAATATAAACTATTTGAGGCATTTCACAATTAATATTGAGTATTCTACCAAATCACCCTTTAAAAAAGGAAAAGAAAGTTAATGTTGTAATACATGGTTTACAAATGAATGTGGGGCAGAACATTAGCTTTTTAATTTAGTGATTTAGGGATTAAGTATAGTAAAAAAAACGAAAGAGACTCCTAAGTCTAACAAAATTCTCACTATATGGGGCGAATATTCTCCAACTCCCTGGATCTTTTACTATCTTTAGAAATTCTGTATAATCCACTTTGAACACCACTTCTATGATGGAGTGAATGACGACTGGGCATCACTCACAAGAGAATTTTGATCTTTGAATGCAACAGAAAAAAATTCGACGAATAGCACGTGCTCCCAAATTAACTCCACCAAAACCGTGAGTGAAACAGTTCCAACCTAAGTCAGAATAATACTCAAGAGTCTTTCAGGAAGCACCTATATCCTAGGGGTGGGTAAACGGTTTGGTTTTTTTGGGTTAATCGGGTCGAATAAAATTAAATTGTAAACCGATCGGTCGTATGTGAAATTGAATTCGGTTATCAGATCGGTTCGGTTCGGTATTCAAAAACCGAATTCTATTTTTAAAGTCAACAATTTTTTTTTTGCCTTTGTCTTCACTTTACCTTTACCAAATCGAGAAGTATCGAAATCGAACCCTAATAATCTACATTTGTGTCTTGCTCCAAATAGTGTTCCTTGTCTGCTTCGTCTTCATACCCGATTACTCCTTGGTTAAGAGCGTGTACATATACCTCACTTTCTCATCATATTCGACAGAGTTTCGGAGTAGCCGTTGACAAAAGAAATGATGGGGTTCGTTTATTTGCTGCAAACAAGCGAAGAAACGGCGATTCCGGGCTAATGGAGTCTGAAAACAGTATCGATGATGATGGCGAAGAAGAAGAAGATGAAGATTGGAATAATTTTGATTTAGAAGGTGAAGGAGAAGAAGATGAAGAAAGGGTTAGAGAGAAGGCCTCGTGGGTTTGGTGTAGGTAAAAAGTATGAAACTTCAATTGAAGATAAGTTGCTCGACGAAATTGAGCAAAGCTAGAAAGCTCAAACTGCTAATCTCAATAAGCTCAAGAACGATCCTCTCAAGCCACAACAGATTAAGCGTAACGATGATCTTAGCTAAGGTATCGAATTGTCTTTTCCCTTGTATTGAATTTCGATTGAATTATTAGTTGGAATCTCATGTTAGGTTGTTGAATTATAATGTTGAAAGGACAAATCGGTTTGTTCGGTTTTAGATGATCTAATACGGTATGTTTGGTTTATTCGATTTAATCGGTTTTGGATTCAAATATTTTTATATTTTCTTTAGTGCAATTCGGATTGAATTCGGTTTAATCACAAAATTCGGTTAAAACCGAGTACTTAATAATCCGAACCGAATAAAGATTTGGTTCAATTCGGCAAAAATTGAAAATTCCGATTAACCCGAAAAACTAAAAAACCCGAACTGTTTAAACCGAATAAACCAAACGCCCACCACTACTATATCCACTAAAGTCGGTTACACCGCTAAGAGTCTTAAAATCACATCCTTCATCTCGGATATTGTTGGAACAACATACTTTAAGATGGAAGAAACAAGAACTAATGAAACTTAAGAAAGAAAATTACAGAGTCACAGAAACAAGTCTGTTGAACTTGAGAGAAAAATTTCGAAGACTTTGTGCAAAGTTACAAGTCGGTATCTTCAAGAGTACGCTCTACTCTCCTACAACGTGCACTCTATTTAGGAGATGAAACTTTTGGTGTTTTATCTTAGAAAGCAAACCCAGAGAGCAACAATTTTAAAAACAATTTGGGAAAAACTCCATGAAACTCAAGACCAAAGTTTGTACCTTATTTATACATCGAATTCAACTTTCGGTTCATTAAATCAGTATCACAAAACTCGTCTCACTCATCTCTTTTCTATTATTGTAACGGAAGTAACAAATAAAATCATTTAACTCATAAATCAATATTTTTCGATCTAAAAATTAATGAAGAACAGAGAGGACAAAGGAGAAGATGTTTTCGTAAAAGCTATTTGGGCTCAAGTCTCAACTAAAAGACCCAATAAGAAAACGTTAATTGTTAAAACCATTTTAAAAAATCTCATTTAGATTTTCCATAAATTTCTTTATCCATTAAGAAATATTATAAACATTTTATCCAACAATCCCCCAATGTTTCGATATTAAAACCTTTCTAAAATATCAAAACCAACTAAACATCTAAGAATTGATGTCTACAAAGACTTGAATCAACCACCAAAAGTTTCGCACATGAATATAAATACTTAATCACCGTTGAAGATGATAAGTTACAGTCTTCTTCTTGACTTTTAAACTCTCTCGTATGTAGTCTTCTTTTTACCTATTTACTTCATACATATGTGAGTATCAAGCAGTCCTCTTTTCTACTCTTTACTTCACACCTATGTGAGTAGCTCTGGACACAGGTCGGATATCCAAGATTTTTGTGATACTCTGGTTTGGATTCTCATCTATTGGATCTATGATTTTATTACCTATATCTGGATCCGAACATTACAGATATTCGAGACTTGATATCCACGAATATTCATATCCGGATTTGCGGATATTCTGATCTGAATTATTATTACATTAAATAATTTTTTCATAAAAAATAATACAATTATAATAAAATAAGATTATGATATTAAAAATTATAAAAAAATAATTTTCTAACCAAAAATATCAAATATATTAATTTTTAAATAATTTATATTAAAATATTATTAATAATTTAGAATAACAACATCTTTAAATTCAAATTCAAACATTAGCATCTAAAAATATTATATATTTCATTATTCAAAAATTTAAAAAGAATCTACATATCAACACATTAAAACTATTTAAAAGAAATAATACATATTATAAAAACCATGTACTAAATATTCTAAATCGGATCAAATCAGGATATTCAAAAGAAAAATTTTATTACCTGAATCCAGATCTATATCCGCGGTTCCGTAATTTTTAGTACCCTCATCTAGATTCCTGCATTCTGGATACTCAAAATTTTAGGATAGATCGGGACGGATCATAAATCGGATTTCGAATCTCGGATAATCA
This sequence comes from Lepidium didymum, assembly GCA_963920545.1. Lineage (NCBI taxonomy): Eukaryota > Viridiplantae > Streptophyta > Magnoliopsida > Brassicales > Brassicaceae > Lepidium > Lepidium didymum. The sequence continues at coordinate 4,647,597 of OY986996.1, read as the reverse complement.
AACAGCCTTTTGACTCTTTACTTCACACATATGTGAGTATCAAAAGTCTTCTTTTTGACTATTTACTCAGACAATGACTAAACCACTTAGCAACATATTTGCATAAGCTCATTATTTTATTCAGCAATCAGTCTTCAAGAATTCTTACAAAATACACTTTTTTTTTTTAAACCATTTGAACCAAAGTTTGGAGTATGTATCAAAGCTATTGGTATGGTGGAAAAAGTATGCATCTTATAAAATTCTCAATCCATGACACTTAGACAATTTACCATCTAAATAACCAAGCATCAAAGTAGAGTTTCTTACTATTATTATTAAATTTTTATTCAGATAACCATGTATCTCATAAGAGATACCATATATCGATAGAACACACATCAAGCAGAAGCATTATAAGGGTTCTCATGATTTGTGTCTAGCACAAACAGATTTCCCCTACAATAGTCGTTTCCCACATAGTTTCCTTTCCTAGTTATCACTAGTTTACTAGTCTCTACTATCTGTGTGAACCATGCAATCATCATTAGAGCCCCGAAAATTAAATTCTTACGATTCTAGTCAACTTGAGAGTTTTTCCAGATTAGAGTTTTAATTCTACTTCCCCAATTCCAGCTACTTTCACAGCACTAGAGTCTCCTAAATACACATTGTCGTTGTTAGACTCATCAAGTTTTTCGAACAACACTTTTCAGATGTGTCGAGCGGAGCCAGAATCAACAATCCACTCCACTATGTCACCCACAGCATTTACCTCAGTCGTTACTGCAACCAGTTCTTCAGATTCAGGAGACATCTTCGTATCCCGTGGTTGAGGAGGAAGTTTGCAATCTTGTTTCCGGTGTCCTTGTTGTTGGCAATTCCAACACCTTATCTTCTTCTTGAAATCGGTAGAGAACTAGGAGGTTTGTTATTTTAACGACTTCTTTGTAACTTTGTTCTTGAAACTTGCATCACCAACACTCTCCACAACGTAAGTAGAAGAAGAAAATGATCGAAAAGTTACACCAGTACCTATGTATTGTCGATTTGCTTCTTCAATCATCACGTCCGCAATCAGCTCATCCAACGTCATTTTCTTCTTCTCATGTTTCAATTTGGAACGATGTGTTCCAAGAATCAGGCAGTTTATCTACCAATACCAAAGCCGCCAGCTGGTTATCAATCCATATTCCTCAGGTTGAATTTTAGATACGATTGCTTCGTATTCGTGCAGCTGTTCTAGGATAGGAACCTCCTCTTTCATCACGATGATGTCCAACTCATCATGTACTGCTTCTTTCTTTCATCTTCACCACCGTATTTTTTCTTCAAGAGATTCCAGATGTCCTTAGTAGATTCATAGTTGACATAAATGCCAAAGAGAGTCTCTGAAAGGTGTCGGATAATGTGACCTATGCACATACGGTTGTGGTCTTCAAATGATCCTTCTAATTTGAACTTCGTCTCTTTAGCTTATCAGATGTATCTGGAGTAACAGCAGTCTTCTCTTCCAAGACATAATCTAGACCCACTTCTTGGAAGAAGAACAAGAGCTCTTCAAACCACCTTCGATAGTTAACTCCTGTCAAAGGCTGCATTTTGGACAGGCATCGTAATGTCAACAAAAGTATTAGGAACCCCAACAAATTTATGTTTTTTTCTCTCAAGATTATTGGAACATACTTTAAGATGGAAGAAACAAGAATTAATGAAACTTAAGAAAGAAAATTGCAGAGTCACAGAAACAAGTCTATTGAACTTGAGAGAAAAATTCTGACTATTCTGTGCAAAGTTACAAGTCGGCATCTTAAAGAGTACGCTCTGCTCTCAATAAACCCAGAAACAACAATTTTAAAAACGATTTGGGAAAAACTCCATGAAACTCAAGACCAAAGTTTGCACCTTATTTATACATCGAATTCAACATCGGTTCATTCAATCAGTAGCACAAAACTCGCCTCAATCATCTTTTTTCGATCTGAAAATTAATGAGGAATGGAGAGGACAAAGGAGAAGATGTTTTCGTAAAAGCTATTTGAGCTCAATCCTCAACTAAAAGACCCAATAAAAAAAAGTTAGTTAATTGTTAAAACCTTTTAGAAATATCATTTAGATTTTCCAAAAACTCATTAAGAAATATTAGAAACATATTATCCAACAGATATAACCTGGGAGTTTTCATCAGATGTCAAAGCCTGAGCATTGTTTATCCTCACGGTCGCCTTATCTCAAGCAGAAGCCTCTTTTCCAGCATGCCAAAATAATTTTTTTTGGATCTCTATCAATATTAGAGAAAATTTTGTCAGTCTTTGTGCCAAAAAAAACTATGTTTATCTACATGTGGAGAAATCTCCCAAAATAGGTAGTCTAAATTCAAAATATTGAAGCTTTCCAAAAAATATCAAAGACGAAATTTACGATAAAACCCACGTTTAAACTGAACAGAAAGACCTAATTGATTGTCTCAAAAATACATTGTTTTCAATTTTTCATATCTTCATTTTTAGTTATATTGGTTTTTTTTTTCCATCGAAGCCATTTTTAATTACAAAAAATTAAAAGCCAAAGGAAATACCTTCTTTTCTAGATTTTTTTGTTTTCTGTTTTAGGCAAAATTTTAAATATATAATAAACTCAAAATTAAGGGAGGCGGATAATTTTTATTTTTTTTCCTGGGACAGGCTAATGGAGTCGACGATTGGGAAGTTTGTCGGTTCCGTCTCTGACTTCTTCTCCGGCGCTACCTCTGGCTCCGCCAATGAGTTCCCCTTGTGTGATCCCGATATCATCTCCGTAAGTTTTTCGCCTTATGTTCCCTGAATTGATCGCATAGGAGGAACCTTAATTTATGAGTTTACATTTAATTGATGCCTCTTTCATCTTCTTTGGTTTTTGATTTCTCTTTCATTGCTTTCCGCGTAAAGAGATTTTTTTTGTTTGTGACCTGATTTTGACATGCATACATGACTTGTAAGGTGTTGAAATCATTCTCAGGGATGTGAGAAAGAACTTGCAGAGGCTCAAAAAGCACAAGATGAAGGACTTAAGAAGGAATGCATCATGCGTCTGTCATGGGCTCTTGTTCATTCTAAGATACCCGGAGATATACAGCGTGGGATTGCAATGCTTGAAGGTGCAATTTACATTTCGATTTTCATTTACCGGTGTCAAAATTACATCTATTGAATCTCAGCTGCCTAATATTATTCCAAAAGGTTGATGCTTTTATCCATGTCACTGATTTGATCGCAGCAAAGTATCTCGATTTGTTTTGCAGCTTCGGTGGTTAATGATGCAAGTGCAATGAAACCAAGGGAGAAGCTATATCTCCTTGCTGTTGGGTACTTTCGAAGCGGTGACTATTCAAAGAGCCGGGACTTTATAGAACGGTGTTTAGAGGTTTGATCATCTGATCCATGGTTAGTCCAGAATATCTTATAGTTGATGTTTTCATCAATTCGCTCTTTTTTCTTTCTATGGTTTTAGGTTGAACCGGATTCAGGACAGGCTCAGACACTAAAAAGGGCTATAGAGGACCGTATCGTGAAAGGTAATCACATCGTACTTTTTTTTTGGTCTGAGTAATCACATGGTACTTGTGCCGTTTTGTCTTTCTCATCCATTAAAATCTTCATCTGCTTTCTCTTAACTCTCTTTTGATTTTTGAAAGCAGATGGTATTATCGGCGTCGGAATTGCGGTTACTGCTGTAGGGCTTGTTGCTGGTATCGCTGCAGCCTTAGTACGCAGATGATGATAAGGAAAGACCCATACATATCCATGTTACACTAATTTTCAGTGAGTTTGTTGTGATTCTCTATGTTCTTCAAAGATTGTCTTTATCAAGCGAAGATTATGTAATTCATGTTTTATTATGAAGAGCTAAACAGCATCAAATATAAACTTTATTATTATTCCATACTAGAAATTAGAAGAACTGCTACTGTTTTGATGTTTTAATTTGAGGCTGAACTCTAAATTCCATCATGTCCTAGCAAGGCTAGAAGAAAAGCCTTGTAGTCCCCTGATGTCTCTTTTGCTATGGCTTGATCGAGACTCACATTGTTCCTTTTGAGATACAGCTCTGTGATCTTCTTCAGGTCCTTTTCTGCTTGTGTGACAATCACACGACTCAGAGCATCTTCATCAGTCCCCACGGTATTAATTGCATTACGCAAAACCTAGGTGTATAAGAGATAAGACATAGAATGCCAGTTAGTCGTATTGGGGTGAATTAGAGAACAAATTTGAAAAACTATTGCTGTATCATACCTTTGCATAATACCGGTTAGGATTTTTGATGCACCTGATGGCTGCACGTAGTGCACTAAGATACTCAGTTGTTGGGTGATTGAGGAGATTCTGGTCATCAAATGTTTTACAGATATCGTAAGGACATTTTCATGAAGAACAACTGGTATGATTGCGTTATTTCCCTCTCAATTTGATTCCAGAAGTCTTTCATTGTTATTTAAAAGTTTTCCCATAAATTTTTCTGTCATAGATAATTTTATTAATTATAGCATAACTTGATGTCCCTTTTTTGTTGGTATACCTTGGTGATTGATCTGCCATAAATGTCCTTGTAGCAGTTGAGGATTGCACTAAGCTGCGTGCTGCTCCTTGTACTCAATACCCTGATCGTTTCTTCATGATCAACAGGCTTACCAAGGATTTCATTATGAAGAATTTCAGCCTCTGACCGCACCAGCAATTCATCAATCTCCTCTCCATCATATTTGTAAGCAGACGCCATTGCGACCAAGAGCTGTATCAAAAATGCAAGCGTTCAAGATCAGTCAAAAATGAAGAAGACATTTGGAAAATAAATTTACTCACTCTCCTGATGTCGCCATTAGTACGAGAGGCCAGGTCTTCCTCAAGAGAACGCTTGTAAAGGCAACGGTAAGCACGTCGAGCAGCCAATAGATCTTCAGGGGATCTCATGCATGAAATTTCAACAAGGACCTTGTAGTCAGGGACAGGCTTTTGGAGAGCCAAGTTGGCCAAGAGAGCATCTCTCTCTGGAGGATCCAAGACCCACAAGCAAATAGCTCTCTGCAGGTAACAGAATGTTTTCCATGAAATTTACTACTTGTGAATTATTGAAATAGAGTAGAGCATATTATATACAATCTAGACCTCAAAATCGCCAGAGAGCTCAGATTTGAGCTGGTGAATGAGATCCTCATGGTAAATCTCCTGGTAAGCTTGTCTTATGAGTTTCCTCTGGAACAAATTCCGGTGACCTATAATTGAGATGATTGTCTTCTCGTCGGTTCCCCATCCTACAACCCAAATAAAAAAGAAATAAGATGAATGAAAGAAATAGAAAGAAACTTGAATCACATAAAAAAAAAGTTTACAGGGGTCTATAGAAAAGCAGAACCTTGACAAGCCTTCTTGATGTTTTCAGCATCTTCGACAGGGGAGAAATGTGGAGGAGTAACAATGGTGGCCATTTGTTTTCTGTTTCTGCGTAAGATATGTTGTGACTTAGATGAGATCGATCACTTTTGGATGTTGCTTCCGTTGCTTTGAGTTCTCTTCATTTATAAGAGTTGGTAATGGAGTTACAAATGCTATGAGACCATACAATGTTCAAAAGGCTCATTGATTGCTTACGCTATGTGAAGTTGAAACTCTTTCTATTAATGCCGCCCGTTTATGTATGACTTTGCTGTTATTTTTTCGTGAGGAACATTTTGGATCCCAAATGTGAGAATCCAAATCAAACCAAGCCGATCTGAAAACGAGATACGTCTCATCAATCAACCTATACAAAAGAAGAAAAAATGATGAGTGTTAAGAAAAAAGACACCGAAGTTATGAGGTCGTTTTATGCCGCTGTTTTTTGATTTTTTCTAACCGGTCGGTTAATCAAGAGGTTTTAGCTTTAACCGGACGATTAAAACAGAAATTATAAAAAAACCAAAAAACTCGTAGAAAAAAAAATTAAATTAACTTAACAGCTCATTTGAAGCTCGAAGATGTGAAAAAAAGAATCCCCAACTCCGCCATAATAGACCATCTCTCTTTCTCCGTCTTTCTCTCCTTGCAGTTCCCGGATTTCGCCGGCTAGATCTCTCCGTTCGCCGCCGGTAAGTTTCTTCATATTATATTTTCCTCTTTTTCCTGTGTCGTTCTTCGTGATTGGTCATCAAATAGGCTCTAAATTGGCTGCATTCGGCGGAGATTTTAGTGATTACCGGTGATTACAGAACTGAGAGGATGTATGCTACTATAAGTTTGATTAAAACCTCATTGAAAATTTTAGAATCATACACATCTCGTTCTCTTCGCGTATTTATTGAATGTTCATATGATCTGTCAGACTTGATTCTTCATTTCTTTGATTTTTTTTTTAATTAATAGATGACAGAAGGGATTAGAACAAGAGGACCCAGATCATTCTCTGTTAATTCTGCTCCGCTGATTCTGGACATTGAAGACTTCAAGGTAAGGACACAACATGTGGGTGCTTATGTTTTTACTTTTGAAATATAAGTGATTTTGATTTTTTGGTCACTCGCAGGGTGACTTTTCATTTGATGCATTATTTGGGAACCTTGTAAACGACCTCCTGCCGTCTTTCCTAGAAGAAGAAGCACATTCCGGTGATGGCCATGGCAACATTGCTGGAGTTGATGGTTTGGCAAATGGGCATTTACGTGGCCAAACAGATGCATCCACGTTGTCTTCTGCTCCTTTTTTCCCTGAAGTAGATGGTCTCTTATCTCTGTTCAAAGATGCTTGCAAGGAGTTAGTTGATCTTCGAAAGCAGGTTAGTATCTTGGGTCGCTACAATCCCTTCTTCTTTTTCTTTCTATGGTTCTGATATCTAAGGTTTTCGTTTGATATGTTGGAAGGTTGACGGAAGACTCAACACACTAAAGAAGGAAGTCTCAACTCAAGATGCCAAACACCGCAAAACATTGACTGAGGTTGGCATGCCAATACTTCTGCTTTATTAATCTTCTTGGGTACATGGATCACTGCCTGATGAATAACTGAGACCCTGATTATTTATTCAAATGGTAATTGAATTCTATATAGATAGAGAAGGGTGTGGACGGTCTGTTTGAGAGCTTTGCAAGGTTGGATGGTCGTATTTCAAGTGTTGGACAGACTGCTGCAAAAATAGGAGACCATTTGCAGGTAAAATCAATCTCGCCTGTAGCCAACTATTTGGTGATCTATAAATATTAACCATGCGTCCTTTTTCAGAGTGCTGATGCTCAGCGGGAAACTGCTAGCCAAACTATAGACCTTATAAAGGTAAGAGCGCATCTATGTTGGAAGGTCGATTGCTAATTTAGTTAGAAGAGTGCTTAAACTAATCCTCCTTCAACAAATGCAGTACCTAATGGAGTTCAACGGCAGCCCAGGGGATCTTATGGAGCTTTCCGCTTTGTTTTCTGATGATAGCCGCGTAGCTGAGGCTGCTTCTATTGCTCAGAAATTACGTACGTTGTGATGGCTATATGTTACTTATAATGTGTCTTAGAGTGTTTGAGCATTTTTTTTATCTAATATTTGTTAACAACTAAGATATTTAGTCGCTTGCTTCCTGAACAGTTGAAAAAGTTTACAAATTAAGCTGCAATTTAACCCCATGCTCTCCTTTTCAATATCAGGATCCTTTGCTGAAGAAGACATTGGAAGGCAAGGTGCGGGTACAGCTGCAGGAAATGCAACCCCTGGCCGAGGACTGGAAGTTGCAGTTGCTAATCTTCAGGATTACTGTAATGGTAAACTAGTTCTTCTATACTCTGTTTTCTGTATATTTACTGAAGAGGATATTATTTTATGTTCAACTTCTTCTTTGTGACATTTGAGTACCATGTTTGTAGAATTGGAGAACAGGCTTTTATCTCGTTTTGATGCTGCATCACAACGGAGAGATTTATCCACTATGTCAGAATGTGCTAAGATTTTGTCACAGGTGAATACTTTTATTTTGCAGCATGCACCTTTGCAATTTAGTAGGAAAACCTCTTCCTTAATCTTAGATTCCAAGCGAGGGCCTTTCCTTACATAGCTAGTGGTTAAATAGTGGTCAATTCTAGATTAGGTTGTCACATAAAGAATGGATGTCTAGTTATACTCTTGTATACGTTTTTTGGTGCTCAGTTTTTCTTCTTGATTTTCAGTTTAACAGGGGTACAAGTGCTATGCAACATTATGTGGCAACGCGTCCTATGTTTATTGATGTGGAAGTCATGAATTCAGACATAAGGTTGGTGCTTGGTGACCATGGTTCTCAGCCTAGCCCTACTAATGTTGCCCGTGGACTTTCTGCTTTATATAAGGAAATTACAGGTCTGAAGGGTTGTGATTGATCTGGATGCAATACTCAATTCATGCTTCTATGCTGATTTGTATATTTTGTTATTTCTCATGTGTAGACACTGTACGCAAAGAAGCAGCAACCATTACAGCTGTTTTCCCCGCTCCAAATGAAGTTATGGCAATCTTAGTTCAGGTAATTGGCACCGATAATTTGGACACTGTAGGGCTAACCCAGCATATGGATAAGCTATAGCAACTCTTCTTGTATATTTTGCAGAGAGTTCTGGAGCAACGCGTCACAGGTATTCTTGACAAAATTTTGGCGAAGCCCTCTCTTATGAGTCCACCACCTGTGCAAGAAGGCGGATTATTACTAGTGAGTAGATACATCCTTATCTTTTTTCCTTTCCATCTCCGTGGTAAAAATGGGAAAAGAAAGTTGACAATTGATTTTTGTCTTTAGTACCTTAGAATGTTAGCTGTTGCATATGAGAGAACACAAGAACTTGCTAAGGACCTCCGAGCTGTTGGATGTGGTGACCTGGATGTTGAAGGTCATTTGTTTTTTCTCTTGTGATTCTGAGTTATAGAAGACTTCTTTCATCATGCAAACTTTCGTTGATGGTGACCATGTTTTCTTTTGACGGTGCAGATTTGACAGAGTCATTGTTTTCCTCGCACAAGGATGAATACCCTGAGCATGAGCAGGCCTCCTTAAAACAACTATATCAAGCAAAGGTTTAATTATTTCATTTTCTAATTGAGGTTAGCTGTTATTTTGTTGGTGTGAAGTGCTTAAATATAAGTGTTTTTCTACAGATGGAAGAATTACGTGCTGAGAGTCAACAAGGTTCAGAGTCATCTGGGACAATAGGACGCTCAAGGGGTGCTTCAATATCATCTTCTCAGCAGCAGATATCAGTTACTGTTGTGACAGAGTTTGTTCGATGGAATGAAGAAGCAATAACCAGAGGCACACTGTTTTCATCTCAGGTGACTAAATTAGAATTTCATAAGCAAAATTTCCAAAATAAGTTACTTGCTGTGCATTTGGGGAAAAAACTTTGGAATAGGATTTTGACGAAGAAATAATCTTATAATATTGATTTTGCAGAAATATCCGACAGTAAGTAAACTGTTGTATATCTTATCTATATTATTTTTTCTTTGTGCAGCCAGCCACACTTGCTGCCAACGTTAAATCCATATTTACTTGCCTGCTAGACCAGGTATCTTGTTCATAAGATTCTAAATCATTCATATTCATTGTGCTGAAGCAATGCTGACTTCTTGCAGGTGAGCGTCTACATAACTGAGGGACTTGAACGGGCAAGGGATAGCCTGTCTGAAGCTGCTGCATTGAGAGAGAGATTTGTTTTGGGCACAAGCGTTAGCAGAAGGGTGGCTGCTGCAGCTGCGTCTGCTGTAATTACTTCACTTTTTTCCTTTCCCACTATTTGAAATGCTCATTGTTTCCAGTTTTATGTGAAGTTACTTATATTTTCTTTGATTATTTCCCAGGCAGAAGCTGCTGCTGCTGCTGGTGAAAGTAGCTTTAAATCATTCATGGTTGCTGTGCAACGTTGCGGTAGCAGTGTTGCTATAGTTCAGCAGGTATGTTGGCCACTTTCATGATTATCAGTTTTCAATTTTGTTTCATATGAGAAGGCTTTCTGCTACTCAACCTTTGAAATATTCAAACAGTTAAATCATCTACTATGGCAATTCTGCAATTTGACTCCTATTCTAATCTTAAATTTTGCCTTCCAGTATTTTGCAAATTCTATATCTCGGCTTCTCTTACCTGTGGATGGTGCTCATGCTGCTTCATGTGAAGAAATGTCAACTGCTCTGTCCAAAGCAGAAGCAGCTGCTTATAAAGGACTTCAGCAGTGCATTGAAACTGTGATGGCTGAGGTCAGTTGCTCTTTGTGTAATCTACTACCAGAGCCATGATGTTCAACGCAGGAGTCATGCTTATTATTCTCTTTCGACTCTATTTAAAGACTCTCATATGGTCTTTTTCAGGTTGATAGGCTACTTTCATCTGAACAGAAGTCTACCGACTATAAATCACCTGATGATGGAATTGCTCCTGACCACCGCCCAACAAATGCCTGCATAAGGTTGGTTTAGCTGAGACTGTACCTTCCACTAATTGGTTGAAGGCTTCACCTTTTTTGTTTTTTTTTCCCGTTTGATAAGCTAGAAGTGCTTATATTTAGTGTACTCCAAAAACAAAAACAACAAAAAAGTAGCTTTTTGAAACCATTTTACAGTATCCGCTCTTCTTTTATCTGTTTAAAGAACTTGTTACTTTGATCTTTAACACCACTCTCTTGTTTAGGGTCGTGGCTTATCTTTCCCGGGTACTTGAGTCAGCCTTCACTGCCTTGGAAGGTCTTAATAAGCAAGCCTTCCTGACTGAACTGGTATGATTCATTGAAGTGTATCACCAAAGATCTCATTAAGCTTTTTTTGTTACTATTATATATGTTTTAGATGCTTATCCTCCCTGGCCTTTGCTTTTGATTGCTTCGTCCAATGACGGACTCGAGAGAAAAAAATGTAGTATAAATTTAAGTTCCTATGCGATTCCATATAATGCTAGCTTTTCGCGTATAGATGGCAGTCCAGCATTATTACAAGTGATGGATCCAATTAGAGACCAACTAAATCTTGTTTTCGACCACTGTTGTGGCTTCAAATTAATAGTTAAAAGGATAATTTATTTTCTAAATTATATGAGTGATGCTTTATATTGAAGAAGGATGAGGATTTGAATTAAAATTTCATTATTATTCTCAGGGAAATAGGTTAGAAAAACTACTACTAACTCACTGGCAGAAGTTCACTTTCAATCCCAGGTATGATCTCTGCTCTCTCTTTTCCTTATTAATACACATCTGCAAAATAACTGCAAAATAAGATTCCGGACCGTAATAACGAAACATAGACAACCATGCAAAATTTGCGTTCTTTGATTTTTTTTCACTCTGACCTGACGTGAGTGCAATGTTTGCCGTAGTCGCTCTAGTTAGTGTAAATGTTTTCTCGGATCGAATCAAACTCTTGACGTAATTAAAGAATTGGTCCATTACAAAATTAGGTCTGTGTGAATATACTTTGGTTCTGTTTCATGATTACTAACACTTGGTTGACAGTGGAGGATTGCGACTGAAGCGTGACTTGAACGAGTATGGAGAGTTTGTTCGTGGATTTGGTGCTCCATCTGTTGATGAGAAATTTGAGCTTCTGGGAATGTAATAACATACTTGAGCCTCCCGTGTTATTGATTCTTTGATTGTCACTTCACTTCCTCTTCTTATGGTGATAACTTGTATCCTTTCTGTGAGTGCAGAATGGCGAATGTTTTCATCGTTGCTCCAGAAAGTTTGTCGACTTTGTTTGAAGGTAGTCCAAGCATTCGCAAAGACGCGCAAAGGTAAGAGTTTAGGATTATTAAGAAGATAACACAAGCAGTATTGAAAACTGAGAGAGTAGAAAAAGGAATGTGAAAATGCTTAAATGTATATGTTATGTGCAGGTTTATTCAACTACGGGAGGACTATAAGAGTGCTAAGCTCGCAACAAAACTCAGCTCCTTGTGGCCAAGCTTGAGCTGATCTCAATGCTTTAATATACTTGAACCAGTCAGTAACAGATACATTATCTTACGTATATATACACTCTTAATCATTCTATGCCCTACACTCGGTCTCCTCTCCTTCTGAATCCTTTATTATTTTTTCTTTTCTACATTTTGCAATTTCACTTTTGTTTTACGTTGTGTGGGTGTTTATATGCTAATTTTTCTTTTTTTAGACAAAGACCCTATTTGGACTTTGTTTTCCGGAAATTAGAATCAACAGTGAGTGTGTTAACATACAATGTATTTCTAAAAAATTATAAAAGTAATTAGTACGAGAATGCTTTGGCAGACGTCGAGTGACAGATGTTTTACTTTCGGCATAAATTGGAAAGTGTAAGTAAAAAGAAATCAACTATGGATGCAATGAAGAAGTAACTAATAAAAGTTGGGTTGTCATCTATTTCCACCACAAAGTTTCAATATAACAACAGATCAATATATATTTAAGTTCTCTATACGAAAGATGTCTAATTGCAAAATTGTTGGATAATTATGATTTTGTTGTAAACCAACAATTGGTTACAATCTTAAATCATTCATTAACCGAACCCAAATCCGACCAAATCTCAAAAAGACAACCGAATTTGAGCGAGTTAGGATAAATGTTGTCTATTTGAGATTTAGTCAAATCTGGGTTTGGTTAATTAATGATTTAAGATCGTAATCAATTGTTAATTTACAACAAAACCATAATTATCTAGCAATTTGTGCAATTAGACATCTTTTCGTATATTATGTGTGTCATTATTTAATTATGGGTGCAATTAGACTTTGCATGTATACTTTAGATAGAATTAAAAAGAAAATTTAAATATAGGTTGATCTGTTGTTATATCGAAACTTTAGGGTGGAAATAGATTTTCTAGCCATAAAAATTCAATTCAATTAAATAAAGTTATTGGCTTATTGCAATGCCTTTAAAACGGTTTGACGACGCAGCTTAAAAAGGATTAAAATGTACCGATTAAACCAAAACCGGTCTGAGTGTTTGGTTTTAAATTGATACCACGAGACCCAAAAATTGAAATCTAGAGACATGTATCTTTCTTCTATGCCCAACTCCAACGTCTCTATTCATTTGTAGTCCTCGTCCTTTGGGATTTTAGTATCAATTTAGAGCAGCACTTCTTTTGTTTCTCCATCACTCCCATTCATCGAAATCTGGTAAGCGATTGATTTTGATTTCCATGTTGATATTGGTTTGTTTCTCACTTATTCCTGCTTGTCAATGTTTGGATTGGTTGTATTATTTACAAGTAATCATGGCGAATACGATTGGTCGCGGACAGATGATTTTCCACGACGAGAATGCTTTGGCCCATGGCAAAAGTAATGTTCCTTATACTTTTCTAGTCTTTGGTTTTATTCTTTTTGGAAATGAAAATCTAGTGTTTTGTGATGACTCATTTGTCCTAAGGTAGAAAAATCTTTGTGATTGATTTGAAGAAATGGAATGGGAAAGGACCTACCAAGTTGCAAATGTTGCCGTTTTTATCTTCTTGGATTCTTTCACATGAGACGGATCTTGGTTTCTAGTCATCTCTACACATTATTTCTTCTTCTTGCTTAGAAATACATTCTCCAATTTGCTTCAGGTCTAAATCAAAACCATCTCCAATAATCTGCTTAGGGTAGAATATGAATTAAGTTTAAATTCAATCTTCTTGAATCTGTTGAGTTATAACTGCGTGTGAGTGATTGTATTTGTTTATTCTGATACAACATTTCTTTAGTCTTAGAGGGAGTGATGATCCTGGGAATTTAGATTAATGCTATAGATCTAGCTCTGAATTATATCACTTTTTTTGTTATCACCTTTTAGGAGCGGTTGCTGGAGGAAAAGGTAAGAGTTCGGTAGCAGGGCCAAAGAAAAATGGGGCGGGTTTCGGAAGCCGCAAGGCTCTACGTGATATTACAAACAAGTCAAAGATTCAACCTCAAGCTTCTTCCAAGACGAAGAACAATGTTGAGATAGTGGACTTGGATATTGCAAACGAAGGTTTCTTGCATGATCACAGCAAATGCATTGAAGAACAACAACAATACCAGTGGGATAGTTACTTCTCTCAACACATCATGCTTCATGGACATGGTAAGTGGTAACAATGACTGAATAAAGTGCCCTTTTTTTCTTTTGCTCTTTCATCATCCTTATTATCATTCTATGTTTTAGATACCCACACCAAGGAAGAGACTTCTGACTACAGTATTAAAGAGGTAAGATAAGCTTCTCTTACCTCTCTCTGTCTATATATATAGATTGAGTTTAGAGAAGCCAAATACATAGGAACTGTCCTGTTAGATCTCTGGTTCTGAGCAACTTGTATGTCTCTAATTTTTTTGCTCCTAAGATGGATGATGAGAACAGCCATAGCTGGGATGAAACTAAAGAGATATCAATGGAGGAGTTTTCCGATTTGCTGGGCTACACAACTCAATGGCGCTCACCACCAGACTCGCCCGTCAAAAACAACTTTTCGTTACCTTCATCGCCTCTGCCATGGCATTTTGAAACAGTAGAATTCAAGCTCAAGGATGATGAGACACCACCTGAGGTTCCAGTTTGACTTGGTTTAGATTTTTGTTGGAACAATATCCAGTAGATTTTTAGTTTCCAATGGAATCTGCTCGAAAACCAATTTACTCAGCATTGTTTCTAGGGAGTAAAAACTCAGTATGTTTATAGGATTTACAGCATGATCGCACCACAAAAGAATTTACAACTTCTTCACAACCAACACCACACAAATCCCAAACTACAATGAAAGAAGCACTTAAGAACATCTAATTTCTCTCTATATATATATGCTGTTATATCCCGAGATTTCGCACTCACCTGACTCGGGCATAGGAAAAAAAATAGAACCGGTTGGTGTTAAAAGAGTTTCATTGAGGCAAATCCTCACTGGCTTTGTCAACCATGCGAACATTGTATTGTTCGTACACTCTTCCTCTGTTATCTGCCCACCACTGTTCCGCTTGTTTCTCACTAAACCTTTTCCGGCTGTCAGAAAACAAAATTACAGTCCAATCTTCCGACTTGAAAAACTTGATTGTTTCATTTTTAGGAAAAACAAGAAACTATTGTACCTGAAACGGACGCGTTTGAGATCTCTAGCTCCTCCAGCTAAGGCAGTAAGAGTGATATAGACACCAGGTTCATCTTGTTCAACCCATTCCTTCTCGTTCCGTGCTTCATTTGTTGCTTCGCCGTTCCCAAATAAAGGTGTCATGGTCCCGTTAGAAAACATTGGAGTATTTATGCCATTTGACTCTGCTTCTTGACTATTTAGTTGGTTTAACATATTGAAAGGGTCAATGTGACCAGGGCTTGAACCAAATGAATTAAGAGACGGAGGAGACTTCACATTCCGAGCTGATCCAACTGGTAATCTTTCAGCCATGTCTTTTAACTGCATAGTTATGTTGATGCTTATGATCAGCAAGAGATTCGATAATTTCATAAATCACTTTTGATTTTTAATTTAGATTACTTGAGCGGTAAGTGATTTAATCACTTCTTTTGCTGCTTTGCATCTTGTCGTTTCTTCATTAGCAATCGCCAACGCCTCTTTTAGTTGCTTGGCTGTTCTTTCCAGTTCAACTTCTTGAACCTGGGCCTTCCTTGTAAGACTTTCAACCTTATATATTATTTACTGGTTAGTAAAACAGCAGTGATAAATAGAAACTGACTAACTGAGGCAGTAATTAAATTTGAAATGAGAAATGTTTCTTCAAAAAATCAAGTAAATTGGCGACCAAGCCTTCTCAAATTCTATAGCATGATCTAACCAACATGGTCAAATCCTTGAACGTAATTTGACCTTGATCAGAAAACACAGAATGACAGAAAACTAATAGCATATTCTCAATAAGTACGTCTTTTTGCAACAAAGATAAGTGTAAAGGCTTATGGAAATAAGAGAAACAAAATATGGTGGAGAGCAGACTTACCTGAGATCTTAGCTTAACGACCTCTTGGCTTAGGTTATCATTGGTTCTCTTAGTATCATCCACAACGATTTTTGGTGTGGCTAGTCCCGAAAGAGTGGGAGTTGGTGTAGTTGAACGAGGTGGACTTGGACGTCTAGATATTGGGGAAGTTGCCCGAGACACAATTCGAGAACCAGGAACAGAAGCTGAGAAGAACTTCTTTGATGCTCCAAATACTGGATTGAAAGACTTGGCTATATTCAGCGCACTCCGTTGAGAGCTTCCACTTGTTATAGGCGAGACACGGCTACTATTGAATTCGTATTTCTTGTTCTTCTTATATCGGCTGTCCACTTGTCTCATAGACTCCATCAATGAAAATCTAGCCAACTGTCCATCGGATCTAGAATCAAACTTGTCATCATTATCAATGGGATCTGATCCCTGGTTGATGCTTCCTCTTCTACTCAGAGAAGACTGAGACGATGGCTCAGTTTCCATGGTCTTTTTCAATTTGTTAAAACACTTGTCACACACTCGGTATGGTTTGTTCGGGTTTGGTGCCATACAAGCCTTCAGCGACTTTTTATTACTGCATGAGTGGCAAAACACTAGTCCGCAGTTATAGCAATTGTGACGCTTTCTCTTAAAACTGAAGGGCTGACGACAACCTGAACACATGGACTGGTCCATCCCTGATGCCCATCTGTGAATGCAGACAGCTGCTGTGAAGTTAGTGCCACAGGCAATACTTTTGACCTGTTTATCCTTAAGCGACTCTACCAATGTTGGGGAATTCCTGTCATCTACATCTCCATGTCCAAGTCTACCATTTGATCCCTTTCCCCAAGTGTAAACCTCAGTCCTCGAAGTTAAAACTGCAACATGATAAGCACCGCAGGCAATCTCTTCAACAAAACTCTTGTGAAGTTTACCTTCGACACGGATTGGAACCTTTCCGTCTGCATGTGAGTTTCCAAGCTGACCATAAACAGGACTACCCATCGTATAGACATGGCCTGATGTTGTAAGTGCAACTGTTAGACTGTGCCCACATGCAACTTGACAAAAATTAGGTTCAACAAGAGCAGCAACACAAGTAGGCACAAGCTTTGGGTCTTTATTTCCATGACCAAGACGACCCTTATCACCATCGCCCCATGTAAAGAGCTTTCCAGAAGAACAATTACTTGAGCTCGAGCTTCCAACCATGACTTCCACAACTGCTGCAGTGTGCCATACACCACAAGCTGCGCGGACAGTGCGAAGACCTTTCAAAGAGTCTACCTCCCGAGGTATAAAAACACTTTTCCTGTCTCCATGGCCCAAAACACCAAAGGTCCCATCACCAAAAGTAAACAACTGCCCAGCAGAGGTAACGACTGCTGTGTGGTAAGGTCCACAAGCAATGGATGATACATGTATACCTTCCAACAGAAAATTAACCCTCTTAGGGACCCAGTGGCTGACTTCATTTCCGTGTCCAAGAACACCAAAGTCTCCTTTCCCCCAGGTATACAAATCCCCTGATAGAGTAACTGCACAACTATGGAATTCACCACATGCTACAAGCTCGATATTTGTGGTGTTGAGTGCATCGATGAGCTTCGGTTGTTGAAGATTGGAATCAACACCATGGCCAAGCCTGCCTTCAGATTCCTCTCCCCAAGAAAAACTTTCCCCTTGCTTTGTTACAAGAACAGCATGACGTCCACCACAAGCAATATTTTGGACGTCAAGTACGACTGTAGATTCTAAAGCTTTTGGCAATAAGGAATCCATTTTTAAATCAAACGAACTTCCAACTCTACGGTTTCCACCACCCAAAACACCTTCTCCTATGCCTTCTCCCCAAATGAAAACATCTCCTAATGCATCCCCATCGTCATGACCAGAACCGTGGCTTGAGGAACTTACAGCACTTGACATACTAACTCTAAAGGCATCCATGCCCATACCTCTTATATGTCCATGCATGCTATCCGAGCCTCCAGAATGAACAGAAATAGTAGCAGAATCTGAGGGATAAAATCCTTTTGGAGGAACTGCATATAATGCCATGTCTGAAAATGCCTTGTCAAGGCCATCCTTAGGAGGGCTCTCAAATGGACTGTGAATGCGATGGTGATTAGAACCATCCTGAAAGGTAAACGCAAATATCCTTAGTGTTCTCATGCACAAAAATGTACTCAGAAAGCTAATTTTAGTACCTTCTGCAAACTGTCATTGCTACTAAATGGAGAGTGTAAAGGAGAGCTTCTGCGGGTATATGTTCTTGGGCTATTAGCTTCAGATGGTGTCCCATCACTTCTTGATTCAGTTCTCCTATTTGTTTGATGACAATGAGAAATCAAGGCTTTGAGACCAGTAAACCACACCTCAGCCTCATCTTTATCCTTGCAAATCTAACAAATAAAATTCTACCACGAGATTAATTAACTTAAAATAACTACAGTAACATTTCAAATGACTGGGTGATTATTCTATAGCAGAAACGAATGAGTAAATAGTTAAGAAACTCTCACCAAATCCAAAGACCTTTCGCTATATATTAGTGAAAAGGACTGATATTCCTTTTCGGGACGAGGATACCTCTGAAAAATAGGCTACAAGAGAACCACAAGTGCAGTAATTATCAGAAAATTACAGTAGATAGTTAGGGCACAGAGATGCACCCTTGAATCAAGGAAACTGACACATGAAAAGTTGCATTAAAGATCATAAAGAAGGCAAGAGCGAAATCCTCAAGATAGTGAGACATAAAACTGGAGAATATAATTAAACACAGCATGAAAACAAGGATTAAGGATTTGTACATATAGAATACATGGCTAAGAAAGTAATGTAGGACTGCTACACAACTGAATGCGTTGTCTATATGTGATCCCAGAATCTTGGAAGGATTAAATTCACACATAAACTTACAGTTCGTTGTCCTGATATGATCCTAGAAACATGGCTCAGCTTCAAATGTTTTTCCTCCTTTCCAGAGAACCATATCAAAACAGTTTCATCCTGAAAGTTACACGAAACCAATTCTTAAACACCAAACATTGAGCTACATGTAAATTAAGTTGTAGGAAAATAAGATATCAGCACCTCATACAAGAATAAAGCATTTCTGGAAAATATTACCGTAGACCACTGCTAACAAAAGATTGAAGGAAATGGAACCAAAGATGACTTACATTGGAAAGGCGAAATGGGCAGAACTTAGGCTTCCCTCTTCTTCCATACTTTAGCAAGTAAGCTCCCTTCTTCAAGGCAATGATAGCCTGAGTCAATCAAATACCATTCCATAAGCAAAGAAGGTGACTCGTTTGTAATGGAGATTTCAGCTCACCAGTTATAAAACACAAGAAATAAAGGATACAGAATATACGTAGCAATGCATACACTGAGAATTCAGCCTAAGAGATATTCAATAATCTTATCTCCATGATAACTGCATCTAATAATTCTCCCACCCGAATAGTACGAATCATAAACTACAATCCGACAAAATGACCTTTATGATCGGTAAAGTGCGAGCAAAATGAAATCCCAAGATCGTAAACTTTCTCGGTGAAATAGGCTCCATGGTTAAAGTAAAAGTCATTAGATAAACTTGAGTTTGATATCTAAATTAGCTCAATGGAGTAGCCTAATGAAACACTCTTCTCTAACCTAAGAGATTCCAAGTGAACAAATTCGGCCGAAGTATATGTGTAACTCTGAAGAGAGTTTCCATTAATGATTCAACAGAAGTACCAAACAAGTGAATGTCAATAATTAAGGCTTCGATTGCATAAGGCAACAACGACATGGAGAAGAGAACATAACAACCTGCTCGATATCTCTCTCCACTGGACCGGCTCTACTAAGATCCGACGCCATCCTTCCGTTTCTCGACATAAACAAAATTTCAACCAAGTTCCTCAGAATCGAAACCCTCCATAAGCCGAACCTTGGACGAAATCCACACTTGCTCGAGCTAAAAATGCGAAAAGGCTACCTACATTCACGGAATCCACTATTCAGCTCCATGATCGTCGATCTCGAAGCAACTCCAACACATTTACTTCCATCTGCGCAACTCTTTTCAGCTCGAAATAGATTCAGAATCCAAAATAGCAAAAGAATAAGCCGCCGTTCAAAAAACAAAAATCAGAGAATGGCTTAGCTGGTAAACTCCTGTGCAGACGCGAGAGATAGTGAGAAAAAAATTGGGAGGCAGAGAATCTAGAGACATGGCATGATCTACTACACAGTTTTCAAGCGAGCGAGAGAGAAAGAGAGAGATAGAGACCAAAAGGCGGATTCTACAGACTATAGAAGAAATACTAATCAATCTTTTTGCTTTTATTTTTTAATTTCTTCCTTCAAACATTAGGGTCTCTAACTGTATTAGTTAACAATAATTAAACTTGTGTTAATACTATCAAGTATTACTTAAATCCCATTTATTACTAGATAATTGATTCGCGCCATACGTACATATAAAGTATAGATTAAAGAACTGGGATTATAATTTGTCTCAAAATTTTAAATGTAAGAATTGTTTTTTTTTTGATAAAATTTCGAATGTAAGAATTGTTGGCATAACTAGAACTAAATAATATGCTAATTATTATTTTTTATTCGCATGATTTTTAGAAAACAACCTACATTTAACTAACATAAAAGAACAAAATCAAAATTTGATGTTAATTATAAATAATAAAGAACAACAATACCTATATATATATATATATACATGGATTTATAGATTTATTCTTTCCTTTCTAGGAATTTTATTTTTTGTTGTCGCCAGAGAATTTCATGTTATCTGTTCAAAAATGGATTTTAAATGTGCGAATCTTAGTCGTTTTTGAAGTTTATCGATCATGAGTTTATGGAAAACAAAAATGTTTTCTCCTAATCAAAGGCAAAGCTGCTACACAAATTACAAAGCCTTAACTTTTGTACATTACCTTAATAATGGACACGTGTCCCAATTTTAAGAATGGCTATACGTGGCTATTGAGATATTCTCACCACACTCTCATATCTCCTTTGGTTTGATATCAATATCTTGGTGTTGTTTGGTCCCTTTGTAACTCTTCATTAATGGTCAAAAGTGTGTGTTTTCATTTTTAATCTACAAATGATTTTGATAATGGGTCAATCAATATGACTTTGATGCAAACGGAATTAGATTTTTAGTCTGTCATGGACACGTGTGACAAATCTTAGTAGTACTCGTACCAATCCGTATTGACGTTATTGAATCGAGCTGAAAGTGGAACTATACAATTGGGCCGGGTTTGAATCAGGCCCATGTCTTTGGTGTAAAAGTGGAGACACTTATTAACCTATGTCGTCCTCCTTTTAGGGTAAACAAGTATTTCTA
Organism: Lepidium didymum; assembly: GCA_963920545.1. Taxonomy (NCBI): domain Eukaryota; kingdom Viridiplantae; phylum Streptophyta; class Magnoliopsida; order Brassicales; family Brassicaceae; genus Lepidium; species Lepidium didymum. The sequence goes on along the minus strand of OY986996.1, from coordinate 4,626,368 downwards.
GGCCCATTATTAGAAACAAACATTAATAATACAGTAGTATATGTTTTATTTTTGCAAAATTCTAAGGTTTTTGTTCTCCAAATTAAAACTAAGCAAAACCCAAAAATAATATTTAAATTTTTAAAAATTAACGTAAACTATACGAGCTTCTCACTTTTTTCCCCAGCTAACCAAAGTAGGTCTCTGGTTTGAAATGAACAAAAGGAAACAATGTCAAAAACTTATAACCCTTTAATTAAGAAAAAATTAAAACCATCGTTTAACATGTGGCTTTAAACTAACTTAACATATAATACCCAATGAGTCTTAGGTTCATATGTGAATCATCGACCTTAATTACGTGTTAAAATTATTCTTATTGTTATTACTAGTACACCATTGTTTTTGTTAGTTTATTAAGGACTTTGCAAAAGCATACCTTACACATGCTTAAAAATTGATGAGGGGTTTATGTATCTGGACCATTATATAATTCTTCACTGGGCACAGTTGTAACGAAATAAGAGACGAGTTCAATTGCATTGTTATAAAAAACTCAAATTTAATTAAATATGCGTGTGACAATTTTCCATAAACAAATAATTATAAAATACAACTTCTTATAGAAACCAAAATATGTGCAAAAAGACGAGAGGATTGACCAAAGAGCCCACTTTTATATTATAGCCAAAGCAAATATTGTTTGACCAATCCAAAGTCTCCTCTCCTTCAAGTTGTCACTACAACCAAAAAGACATATTAAGACAAATCCTTCTCTATATATAATCATCTTCTCAATAAGACAATCCATAACTTTTTCACTAAATTACTCATCTTCAAATATGGGCAAATCTCTAATCATATCTTGTTTTCCAATCATCCGTAGACGCCAAGCAACAATTACCCTCGTTTTCTTTGAAAACGGATCAATCAAAACCCTAAGTGACTTCAAAAGACATGTTGCTGGTGAAATCATGTTTGAGTTTCCTGATCAAATTGTATGTCACGCTGATTCTCTCTTCATCGGTCGTCAGATTCCAGCTTTAGCCATGGACGATTATCTAATCCCAGGTCAAACTTATTTCGTCTTACCAATCGAACGTTTCGCTTACAGAATCTTAACCACTTCATGTCTCTCAATCTTCAACACTAATGTTCGGTCAAGTAATCCACCGTTAAATTTCACGGCCCCGTCAAGTCCACCACCGTTTGTGTATTCTCAAGGACCAAACGGGAAGATTCTTATAAAAGTTTGTCCGAATTTTATCATGAGTCTTATATGTAAAAACAGAAACAGCAACGAAGAAGATGAAGAAGCAATAACTAGTTGTGGTGAAAACAGTTTGATTTGTAATTCTCCTGAGCTAAAGAAGCAATATGATCAGCTTGTTAGAGAAAACATATGGTCACCAAAGTTGCAGACAATCTCTGAGCATAAGATTAGGGTTTCTCCATTGAGGTTCTTTGGTCTAAATCGGAGGCAAGAAGAAGTTATTTGACTAAGTTAGAAGTACTTTTACTTCTTCCTTTGTAATTATTATTTAAAAAATAGAGTGGTTAGTTTAAATGTATGGTTGGTATATGTTTTTGGTTAAAGTTAAGTGATGCATGAACAAGTTGACAAAAGCAATAAATGAAATTGTATGGTTCATTCTTGACTATTCAACAATTTTAACTCAGCATCATACGTCACATTAGCTTTGTTTGATAGATTAGATGGTATTCAAAAATGAGAAGATATTATAATGTTTAAAGGAAACAACTAACGAATTCCTCGATTGCTACGTTTTCAACTTTGCATTTTTGCTATATCGGCAAAAAGCAGGTTACTGACTGACTATCGATGACAATATGTAGAATAATTCTACATATTTAGATGAATAGAAGATATTTGAAACATGCGCTTTTCACAATTTTGATTAATAACGTTAACAAGAAAATCATGCAATATCATATGCTCAAAGAGACATATTGTTTATACTCCCAAACGTATGCCACATATATCTATTTTGTAGTTTTGGTATTGGAATGATTATTGATGAAATAATTAACATTTTTCTTTTAATCAATTATAGAGAAATCATAAATTTTTACAAACATTTGAAAAATTACAAATAAGTAATTTGAAAATCAAGGTAATAAAGTGTGATTTTATCAAGTTAAAAATATCAAATAGTGCTTAAATTCGTAAGCATTTCTCCATTTTAAAAATATTTTTAAGATAAAATGTTTAGATCTATAAAAACTCAATTCTTGGCTTAGACCAAAAAAAACTCAATTCTTGTATAATATGATTGTACTATCGACATTTCATGCAACACCACTTATGAATCAACACGTTTCAGTTCAAATTAAATTCTGTTCAAAATTAAAATTTGGTTGCCATAATGAAACTTGTTATTTCATAGAAACTTTGTGGCTTCTCTACTTTCAAAGTCGGCGAGGGACCCATTTCTAAGGTGTGAAGATTCATGGCCGAATTTGGCCCATTAGCTTCATGGTTTCAGATTCAATATTGTCTTATAAAAATTGAAAAATGGCCGAATTTATAAAAGACCCAATAACAGCTCAAGGCAATCCCGACAGAATTCACTATATGTAAGAAAATTCATGAAAATAGATGCACATCATAAAAATGATGAACCGGTGAATCGAACCGACCAGATTGAGTTCCGGTTATTAAAAAGAAAAAAAGAGAGAAAATAAGGCGCGTGGGGCCAATGGATATCGGATGGAAGTGAGACAGCACGCGACCTCCGCCGATTAGGCAGAGAAGCATTTGTCTTTTCTCTCTCTTTCTTTCAAGTCTCCATTATTGGTTTTTGCTACTAGTAATATTTTCTGGTCTCGAGCCCCGTGCTTTCTGTTCCTTTTTCTTTACTTTTTCATTAATCTACTGCTTTTATTGTTTTTCTTCATTTTTTGTTATTTTGAGAATGTTACACGTTTCCTCGCTTTCGTATAATCTTTAATATGTTTCGTACACTTTGGAAATGTTTTCACACCATCTCTGGTCGGGGCGTAGCTTCTACTCGGGACAGCTCCTATAGAAACACTAAATTTGGTGTAAAAATAACACTAGTGTTCCAAAAAGAAATTTATTTCCAATTACAATACCAAATCTCACACTAAATATAATAATCTCAGTATCATATTACTAAATTTCATATTTTTTTATTATTAAATTAAAATTATTTTTATTTCTTAATAGTTTTGATAAACAATAATTATTATTTTATATTAACTATAACTAAATTTCATATTACTAAATCAATTTTGAATTTTTGGATAAGTTTATAATCGGTTTTTAATTTTTCATGTATATAAATTTTGTACTCGTATAAGAACTAGTAAAATTTTGGTTTAATTCCGAGTTGATTCTATTTGGTTCTTAGTCAATTTTTCAAATCCAGGCAAAATACTCAAAATTAACACTAATAAACAACATATTAAATTATTTTATAATATAAAAAAATTTGGTGTTAATTTTGCAGTTGGATTCAAGAGAATTTGACACCAAACTTAATGTTTTTGCAGTTGGGTTGGAGAAGCTCTCACCTCTCTGGAGTTAAATCCTCGATTTTTTTTTCTTTTTAATTAAGCAAGGACTATAACTTGACTATATTTCTAATTAAAACCAAACTGATCTTAGCAACTATGTTAGTAAAGTAAAGAGATCAATACTTGATCTTATGTTACTTTAGTAAAGAGATCAATACCTGATCTTGACTGATATGACGTATCTTCTTTTCATATGATTTTATTGTTCGTCCTTAGCCTTAAGAATTCTAGATTTTTATTTTTTTTTAAGAATTGGAGATATCAAAAATGTCTAATTCACCTATTTGTTTCTACTCTCCTGTTTTATTTGAAATTTTTTTGAGTTTTTTTTTAAATGTACTCTATTTGTAGAGTTACATACTAGGAATAAAATTTGACATTAACAAGTGATATATGTAATAAAGACAAAGTATCAAATGCTATTAGGACTTGCAAGCCATACCATTTCAGTAGGAAAATATAAATCAAAGAAAAATATCAAGTAAAACATAAGAGCATACTAATGAAAATAAAGTGCGTATAGACTGCACAAATTTTAGAAATGTGGGTCTACGAGCTCAAAATACCTAAAAAATTTTTTTTCTAAAATCTTAAAAATAATAATTATCACAGAAAAAAAAGAAGTCAGAATAAAAGTAATGATTCCACGGCCGCAAAGCGTGGGGAGAAGCCGACGAACATTTTAGTGAAATGGTTCTTTCACGTGCATTATTCTAAGTGTTTTTATTGAGCATCCGATAAGAACCAATCATATTTGAAAATTTAAAATAAATAAATATAATTAATTTTTACAAAAATCAGTGCTGGATCTGAACCGATGCTGATGAAATATTTAAATTGAGTTCTCAATTTTTTTTTTCTAAATAGATATGTATAATCACATTTTGTATAATTTTTTATAAAAAATATAAACAAAATAAGGTATCATTGAAATTATTTTTCAACTAAAAAGATTAATTTATTTTTCCAAAACTAGAAAAACTGGTTTTCATGAAACAAAGGTGAAGTCTTGAAAATTTATATTGCCATGAATATTGAACCTATATTTTAGAAGAAAAGTAAGTGACTTATACAAAGAAGAACACATTTTGATGAGGAGCTACAAAAAAATGATAATGCTAACTTCGTTCTAAGCTTGGAGAAGGATTTCAAAATTAATTAGTTCATCAAAATTATTGATCAAATTTTGGTTTCTTTCCATACAAAGTTAGAACAATTTCAAGAGGATGAAGATATTTTGGATTTTTGTTTAGTGTAGAGAAGTTAATTCGACAAGTGATGATATTTTGAGGTAAGGGTGGGCAAAATATCTGTTAGATCTGATTCGATTCGGTATTTGCTTCAATTCGATATGAAAATTCTGGATATCCGTAAAAATTTGAAGCAAAGCAAATAACAAAATTTAATATCCGTTAAAAACGAATCAAAAACCAAATATCATTTTTCAAAAGCCTTGATATCCGCTCCGATTCGTATCTCAATAAATATATATTTAAACTTAATTATGTATACATATATTATAATATAAATAGTGTTGTACATATTTATATTTATATGGTTAGATATGAATAAAATGTAGAATGTAATTCATTTTAATTGTTTATATATATTTTTTATGATATTATCATTTTAGTTGTTTATTTTTTTAATGGTATTATCATTTTTCGTCATATGTGAATTTAGTTTTTGGAATTATTTTATTTAAAAGATTTTAATCTTCTATTAAGTACATTTTCTTTTAAAAAATTATATTGAAAAATATCTATTTTGGGTTAAAAAATGTATATTAAAATTAGTTTTTAATATATATTTTTATTATTTTTGTGAATTTTCTGTATTGTATTTTTGTTAATTGTTTAAAAATAGATTGGACGGATTATTCGCAGATTTTTAAAAAAAATTGAATAGAGCCCCATAAAATTCAAGTACGGCAAAATTAATTATTTCACGGAATCACATTTATAAGTCCAAGATTGCGACCATATATCAACATGTGCATTAAAAAATCAACATTTATTGCATCTCTTGTGAACCACATTTTCAATTTTGTATTTTTTGTTAGATTTGAGATACTGTCATGGATATTACCACTCTTTTGTTTGATCTACAAAAAGTTATGTGGTTTAAAAAAAATAAGCAGCTGAAATGAGTATCATTTGAAAATAACCATTAGTAAAAAAAAATTTAAACGAAAAATCGCTTGAAAAGTATTACTGCATTAGTTGTATAATATAATGAAATAAAAATTAATATATGAAATTTAATTTAAATAATTATTCTAAATATTATGCACTAACATATAATTTAATTTTTTGATATAAAAATAAATATATAAATTAAAATTATTATTTTTAAAATAATATTTGCATACTGTTGAGATTTATGACAATTTTTTTAGATATAAGTGAAAAATTAAATTATAATGTGAATTATATATTATTTTATATCATAATTATACGTAAAAATATGTTTAAAAAATCTTATATGTAAAATAAAAATAAAAGATTGTTTGTATTTACAAACGTTGATCGTTTTGTGAACGATCATATATAGCTAAGTTTAAAAATAGTTTTTGTCATTTGTAGCAGTCAATTCATAAAGTCGTTTCAATTAAACAAAGTACTAATTGGTAAAAAAAAAGGTTGGTAAAATGATTAAGACGAAACTGAAATGTCACTGTATTATATAGTCTGTGGTTCATTCTCTTCAAAATTTGTCGGTAACATATATTATCATTACATTGCAAAATGTGGTTACGATGAGAACTATTGATCAATGGCCCGAATTCTAAAATTATCATTTCATATGTGTCAAGTTCATATACAAACATAACATACATAATCATTATTAATGGAAATTACTATAACCACAAGACATTACATAAAAAAAATTAAGTTTTTTTTTCAATTTAATTTCTAATTTCAAACTCACTAAAACCGTTTACAATAAAAGTGTTGAATAAATTATTAAATAATTTTTTTATCAATAAATAACCACTAGATTGACAATAAAATTTTATATATAGCTTAAATTTTTCAAATAGAGCATGGTTAAATTCCAAATTAAATGAAAAAGAGAAAAGATCACAATATCATGTATCATTTACTTATCCATTGTTTTTATTTTATATATTGGAATTACCTCAAGATCAACGGAAAACACTCTTGACACACAAAGAAAAAAAGTTATATACAAAGTTTCTCTTTTATTCTTCCATCAATAACTACCAATTTACCAAATACCTCGTACTAACTTTTTTTATTACATGGTCAATCTATACAACCTATCTAAGATCTTTAAAAAACTTTAAATAGCATTATGAACAAGTATCTAAATCAAATTCAGAATTATAATATATCTAAATTAAGTCAAAACAAAATTACTAGCTGATTAAAGATTATTGACCATCCTTATCTCCAAATCCAATTCCAATCTTTCTTTCTTTTTTCAATTTGAGATCGAATTATGCTTCTTCTCAAATTGTGTTGAATACTAAAAAAAATTAGGTATATGCTGCTAAATCAACAGATCAGAAATCTCTTACAATCTTGCTCTCAATTTTATTGATGGTGGTATTGTTTCTTATGCTATTTAGGATGATGTTCTTGAGAACCTCTCTCCACTATGTTCTTCGTTTGTTCTAAGAAATTTCATAGGTGATGTGCCTTATATAGGTTTTATTCATGCCATTGTGAATAAAATTTTGCAAAATTCTAAGAAGAATCTTAAGATTGATGTTCACTTCATCACTTCTAACTCAATTCTGTTTTGTATTGAGGATGATTCTATCTGTGGTTGTGTCTTACGTCGTCAATTTTGGCATATTCGTGACTCTCCTATGGTTGTTCGTGAATGGTCATTGGAATCTGCATTAGATGATGCAGAACTTCTTTCAATTCCTCTTTAGGTTGATTTTGGTGATGTTCCATGACATTTTTTTTCTTACAAGAGGCTGAGTTTCTTAGCTAGCCATATTGGTGAACCTATTAAACTTCATCCGATGACAGAGAAATGTCTCAAATTTGATATAGCTCATGTTTTGATTGATGTCATTATGCAAAATCTTCTTCATTCTTGGATTAATATCCATGTTGGAAAGTTTTTTGAAGCTAAAACTCTAAGTATCTTATCCATGGTTGCCAAGAAGATGTGATGATTGTCATAAATGGGGCCATGAATCAAAATCTTGCAATTCTTAGGTTCAACCTAAATCGATTAGTATTCTTCAGAGTGCTGCAAGCCTTAACTCTATTCAAGATACAGTCCCTATTGTCTATGTTCGAGTTGATACACATGTTTCCCTTGCTACATCAACAAAGTTGGTTGTTGCGGATGGGTGCCATGCACTGATTTCAGATCCTCATATTCTGATTCAATAGTCTGTTGTTCCTATGGAACTTGGTCATGCAGCTCCATATAGTACTCATCTGACTAGGTGTGCACATTTGGAATCTGATGATCGTCATAAGTCTCTTGACTAGACCACCATTAGAAAATTAGATGGTAGCTCATCTAAACTATCTGATTGTAATAAACTATCTTATGAATCTTCATCTAGTCTCTCTTATAGGCCAGTTTCCCCTTATAGGTTTCAGGTGCTTGAGAATATTCATGAAGAAGGTGAACTTTTAGAGACTGTGGAGAATTTTTCTTATCCTCTGTACCACCGTTCCAAGCATAAGCCCAAAGACATCAAATATAAATCTTCTCAAATTGCTAATAAAAAAGAAGATAAAGATAAATATTTTGCACTTATTTTCGGTATGATTTCTACCAAAAGAGCTTCCTCTAGGAAGCAATGCTATCATTTTTTAGTTGGAATATGCGTGAGTTTAATAAACCACACAAGCATGTTGCAATTTGTAAATGGATTAATGAGGTTTCTTTTACTTTTGGTTGTGTTGTTGAAACAAGAGTTCAAGAAACTAGTTGTCTTTCGGTTCTTAATTCTTATCTCCCAGATTAGTAAGTCATTACACACTATGACCTTCTTCGTCTTGGAAGAATCTGGTTTTGTTTCTTTAGTACAATTCATGTTCATATTTTGGATAAAAACACCCAACATATCACTTGTGGAATCACAATTGTTGCATGATTTATTAGATGTAAAAACCAAATATGCTTACCTTTCTTTACCGTGGATTTTGCTCGAGGAATATAATGAGATCTTGTCTTCCTCTGAACATTCTAACTTCTCGGGTGTTCATTCTTTTTTGAGAATGTATAATTTCCAGGACTTTGTTTCTTCTTGTGATCTCACGGATTTATCTCTTACTGGTCCTCTTTTCACTTGGAGTAATAAAAGAGCAGTTGATCTGGTGGGAAAGAAGCTGGATAGAGCTTTAGTCAATTCTGCTTGGCTTACCTCCTGTCCTCATTGCTTCACATCTTTTGAATCAGGTGGATTTTCAGATAATTTCCGCTATTTAGTTAGGCTTTCTGCTCGTGTAACTGGTAATAAAAGACCCTTTCATTACTTTTTTTTAGCAAATAACGAACAATTCTTACCTCTAGTCCATGATTCTTGGTCATCCTCTCCACCTTTATATCATTTTCGTGTTGCTCCCCACTTGTTTCATCGTAAGCTTAAGCAACTAAAGTCGAATCTCCGCAATTTGAATAAAACTCAGTTTGGCAATATTCCTCTTTAAGCCAAATAAGCTCTTGATGAACTTTGTATGCCTCAAGAGGTTTCGCTTTTGAATCCAGATAATGACTCTTTTGATGTTGTTTCTGAGGCTTCAGCTCGGTTGCATTATCTTGCGTTTATTGAAGAGCAATTTTTAAGCAAAAATCTCAGATTAAATGACTTAAGGAGGGTGATCAAAATTCAACTTTTTCACTGTGTTACTCAAACTCATAGTGGTCGCAATGCTATTATATGAATTAAATTTGTTGCTACTATTATGCTTACTGATTTAAATAATATCAAAAAAGAATATGTGCATCATTTCACTTCTTTTCTTCAACAGAATCCGCATATTTTTCGTTATGATCTCTCCTAGCTTATTGATTATGCTTGTTCGTCTAATTTGTCTTCCTCTTTTGTTACCCCTGTTAGTGTTGGAAATAACTCTTGTGGTATTTTCTTTGCCTTCTAATAAGGCCCTCGGTCCATATGGCTTTCCAGTAGAATTTCTTAAGGCTGTTTGGAGTATTATTGGTCTGATTGTAACATTGCTATCCAATCCTTTTTCATATTCAGTTTCTTGCCTATTGGGGTTTATGCAACAACTATTGCTCTTGTGCCTAAGCATGCTGATGCTATTAGTATGAAGGATTTCAGACCCATATCTTGCTGCAACCTACTCTATAAGGTCATTTCAAACTCCTTGCTAATCGATTAAAATTGATCTTGCATGATGCTATTTCTCTTAATCAAAGTGCTTTTTTTAAGGACTGTCTTATTCTTGAGAATGTCTTGATGGCTACAGAGTTAGTGAAGGACTATCATAAACCCTCCATTTTCACTCGGTGTGCTAGAAAATTTGATATCGCTAAAGCCTTTGATAACATAAACTTGAATTTCATTGTTGCAATTCTGAAAGTCATGCATCTTCCATATTTATTCATCCATTGGATTTATGTTTGCATCTCAACTGCTTCTTTTTCAGTCTCAGTGAATAGGAATCTTGAGGGATTTTTTCCTAGTGCTTGTGGTATTCGACAAGTATGCTCGTTATCTCCGTATCTCTATGTGACTATCAATAATGTGCTTTTCAATCTTCTTAATTAAGCTGGAGAAAGTTCTATATTTGGTTACCATTCTCTTTGCAAAAAGGTGAAGCTTACCCATCTTAGGTTTTCTGATGATATATTGGTTTTCTCTGATGGTTCTCTTAGCTTTATCTGAGGCATTGATAACATGATTTTTACACCTAACTATCAAATCCTTATAGCATATAAGGTATCAAACCAACAAGTGTGATGCTAAACAATCAGAACATCATGGAACAACTCAATCCAAGCCAATATCAATCAATGATTTTAACAAAGTCAGAACAAATGTAGCTTAAACATAAACAAAATAAAGCAAGCGGTAAAACGAAGTAAACAACTCAGCAAGCAAAAGCAAACGAAGAACGAAAACAGAACGATAAGCAATAAACGAAGATAAAGGTTCAAGAGGATCCAGATCAATGATCATTTCCTCACTAGGGACTTCCAGCTTACTTAACAACCTAATAATATGATCTTTAGGCAATAGATTCAACTAAATCAAAGTCATTCCCATGAACAATGAACTCAACAAGACAAGAATCAGACCTAACTCCCATTAGTGATGTCCTAAGTTGGCATTAAGATTCAATATATTCTAGCCAATATACTCTCTAAACAACCAATCTCTTGGGTTATACAAGCATATTTCAAGACTAAGCTCATTCAAGCATTTTCACAAATACCTTGTGGATGGGAAAAGCAAACATCATATTTCATTTGATCAAGCTGAAACAAGCATTAAAACAACCTAGAATGAAGAGATCTAGCCATGAATGAGCTCAAGCAAGCTGGAAACACCCTAGATCTACACTAATCTAGTCATTTCCTCAAGAACCCTAATAGATCTACTCACTAATCAACATCAAGAACAATAACCCAGAAAATGAAATGCTAGACATCATTAGAAAGATCATAAAAAGATAAACAAGATTGATTAAAGATGGAAATGCAAATACGCAAATCATCCAACAAGGTCTAGCATTCAAATCTGGAAAATTACAAGAGATAATGGAGAAAAGTAGTTTAAAAATTAGCAAAATGAGGAAAGAAAAACGTGTCTTAAGTTTGTAGGATAAAGGGGTATTTATAGCCCACCTACAAGAAACCCTACAAAAGTCAAAGCTGAGAAAAAGTCAGTAGAAAATCTGATCGGAAAGACAACTCGACCAAGTGTTGGTCGAGTTGTTAAGTCAAGTTATGTCCTGCTATTGGTGTTTCCGCCAACTCGAATCATGTGTGTCGAGTTGTGCAGTCGAGCCATGCATTCGTGTTCGGCATTCCAATAACTCGGGTGTTGCGGGTCGAGTCCATGGGTCGAGTGGTCTTTCAGGTCGTCATTAAGAGTCAAACTCGACCCAACTGGTCGAGTATTCAAGTCGAGTAAACTTGATTCCAACACTTTGTCATTTCTTTTGATTGTGTTTGGCACTCCAATCTGGTCCATGCTGGTCCTCACATCCAATAATTCTCCAAAGTGACCTAAAAGCTTTCCAAAGTACCTAATAGCTGCTCCAATGCAACAAGTATGCTATGCAAATGCAAAGTGTACAATATGAATATAAAATGACTCTAAAATGATGAGAATACTATGAATATGTATGCAAGCTAAAGTAAATGAGACCTCTAAAACATGGTAAAATACATGCATATTAGGCATCTTGTCAGTTTTGGAGAAGTTTGGCAATATGCTCGGTATGCACATAAATATGAGAAAATCCTCGATCTCTACTGCTGGTCGTGGTTTTAATTCTTCTACTCCTGACTCATATGTGGCTGGAATTCCCATTGGTTTTCTTCCCATTCTGATCCAGAGTGTCTTTTTTGGCTTTTAAATCTCTCTCTTTTGCAGGTAAGTTGCAACTAATTCGTTTTGTTCAAGTATTGCAAACTTTTGGTATGCTACTTTCTGTTTGTCTAGTAGATGTCTTAATGAAACAGAGAGACTTTGCTCTGCTTTCTTATGGTATGTATCTCCTAACATTACTTCCAAGGCTAAGATTGAATGGACTGATCTATGTTTTCCCCATGATGAAGGTGGCCTTTAAGAGAATCTTATCGAGTCTTCTCTTTCCACTTAATTTGGAGAATTGTCTCTTCTTCTAAATAACTCCAGGTGGTCTCGGAAAGCTGATTGACATGACTGGTGATTGTGAAACTCGCTATTTTATTATTGCTCAGAATGCTACTGTGGTTGATGCTTTCTCGAACTTATCTTGGCAAAATCATATTGTTGCAAGACGCTTTCAACATATTCTCGATGTAATTGTTCTCTCTTTGCCGCCTAATATTGACTCTGGTACATATATCATTCTATGGAATCATGAGTCTTAATGTTTTTATGAGAATTTTTCATCCGCTGCCACCTGGAGACAACTTAGATTGCGTGGAACCAAGGTTCGTTGGTCTGATCTTGTTTGGTTCTCTCAAGATATTCCAAGGCATTCTTTTATTACTTGATTAGCTGTTAAAAACAAACTCCCGACTGGCTCTAGAATGCGTTCATGGGGTCTTATTCAACATTGTTTGCTTTGTGGAGAACTTGATGAGTCTAGAAATCACTTATGCTTTGTATGTCCATACAATTTCACCATTGGTTTAATCTCTGCAGCAAGTTAATTGGTGATTTTATCAACCATGATTCTTATGAATTCTCGATTAAGTAGATTGGATAAAGTGCTACTGCGCCTAGTTTTTCAATGCTCCATCTATCACATTTGGCTTGAGAAAATTCACGAATCCATAACAAGCCTTTGTCTCCGGCTATTATAGTGACTCGGGCTATTAATAAGCAAATCCGTAATTGCATATCTTCTTTTCATTATATACATCTACGTAGACTTTAATTAAGATTTTTTCAAAGATTATATGAAGTGATGATTTCTTAATTTTTTATTGTTTGAATCAGGTTATCTTTATAAAACATATTTTCATCTTTTTGTACATAACATTTTGTTTGAGCAAATTAAATTATGGATAGGGTAATCAATAATGTCATGATTTATGTAGACCGACTTATATAGGGGTGAATCTTAAATCTCAGATATAATGCAACATCTAGACTGTTATGACAAAAGACTAAAACACGTGTGTGGTACCGTAACCGCACCATAGAGCTGAAGAGTAAACCGGTTGTGTAAGAATGCGCAAGTGGAGCCACGCGCACGAGCGGTGGTGGTGAAGTTCGTCATCTTATAAAGAAGAAGTCATTTAAAAATTAAACTTGAGCTAAAATCCAAAAGCAAAGGAGAAGAAGGGTATCATGTGCCATTTAAGTGAGTTATTATTAATAAATAAATTAACAATAATTAATAAACTTTGAAGCTTGCCTCTATCTTTCTGCAGTTGTTGTCCATTATGATTATCAGAGAGAGACAGGAACAAGACGAAACAATCTAGAACAAGGGAACAAAACTTACGACAGTCTTGTTTTTAAGCAGATCCAGAACTAAATCCAAGAATAGAAGATAATATCACATAGCTACAAGCAAAATAGCAGTTTTTTAGAAAGAGAAAGTCAAGGAAGCTAAAGCAGAAGAGTCACAGTGTTCTTATTCCTTTCTGAGCAGAGACAGTGACATTAGATTTGATCTTCAATTTTGGTTTTATTTCAAATAAGATCTTCTTCATCTGAGATTTGTGTTGATTTATGGGTTTGTGTTGTGTTACGAGATATAATTTTATCTTTATGTAATTTTTTTGTATTTTTAGTAATTTTTGGGATTAGGGTTTTGATTTTAATCAGCTGTGGCTACGACGAGGAGGCATAATCTACCGACGTCGGATTCCGGTGCTTTCACCGATTGGGCGGCGACAACGACGACGACATCTTCTCGCGCCACCGAGGATCTATCACTTGGTTTCAATGCTGGTCCCACCGTTGGCCACGGTGGTTTAGGCTCAGCTTCCGCCGCCGCTGGTGTTCCTCAATGGCCTCCTGGAACCTCCGTCCGTTACGGCTTACCTTCTTCGGCGACGGAAATGGGCATGGTTGGTCTTCGTGACGTTTTCCTTGTTTCTCCGGCGTATCACCACCATCAGAACCCTGGAGTTGTATCTGGATCCGATCAGATTAACAGTAATGCAGCCGTCGGAGTGATACCTCTTCTCACAGCGGCTCCGCCACAACAGAATGTGGAAGACACCGACATAAATTTTCTCGGAAACAACCGGAGATGGCAAAACAACAACAACAACCAAGCGCAGTATCTTCACTTCAAGAGTACTCATCACCAGACAACTGTCGGATCGAGCCCAAACGACTCGGGTTCTGGTTCAGCTGCCTCGGGAAGTGCCACGTGTCAAGACTGTGGTAACCAGGCGAAGAAGGAATGTAAGCAGAGACGGTGCAGGACTTGCTGCAAGAGCCGTGGCTTTGATTGTTCTACTCACGTGAAGAGCACGTGGGTATCTGCGGCTCGGCGAAGAGAAAGGCAAGTCATGCCTACCGGTGCTAATCCAACTGCTGGCTCGTCTCTTTCGACCTCCTCCGGGACTAAGAAGCCGAAGATCGTTGGGTCTCAACAACAAGCCAATTCTCATACTTCAACTTCTAACACACCTCCTCAAAGTTTCGATACCAGCTCTAGCCGACAAGGTATCGTTACATATCACTTACATATTTATATATGTATATTAACATGATTTCATGTAGGCATATATATATAAAACTTATATCAATCAAGGGTTTGATTTTTCTTGATGTTTGGTTTATGATTAGTAACAAAAATATGAAAATGAATTCTTAGTTGGCATGATATTTTGTAAAAATTTAGATTTAATTTCTTTGAATTTGTAGTAAATTTTGTGAATTTTTTTAGGAAGGAGTGGTTTTTATTTCCATCTCCGGTTTATGAGATAGTTATAACCATATTAGAATTTTATAGTCTTAAGAATCGGTTAGTTTTGTTTGGTTTGTGATCAAATATACAAGATTAAACACTCCTCAATCTGTTTAGTAGTAATGATCGCAAGTAAATACTTTCAATTGGTGATAATGATTGATTATTATGTTGTGTATGCAAGACGGAGGAGGGTCAAGAGAAACGTGGCCGGGACAAATTAGGGCAGCAGCAGTTTTCAAGTGTGTGAGAGTAACGGCCGTGGAGGATGGGGGCGATGAGTACGCATACCAAGCCGTGGTTAAAATCGGTGGCCATATCTTTAAAGGATTTTTGTATGATCAAGGACTTGAACCCAAGGAAGGGTTTCCTAATATGTCGGATTTGCATTTAGGTGGTGGAGCCAATAACCATAATGGAGTTTCTGCCTCGCCTATTCTTGACCAGCCAAATGTTTACGGTGGTGGTGGTGGTGGTGGAGGCGGTGGTGGTTCAGGGCCTTCTGGTGGTGGGTTTTACGGTTAAACAGAAAATCCATACAAGTTTTATTATTTAAAAGAAAAAATGTAATCTTGTTTAGTGATTTTTTTTTTGTTCTCCGATTGGGTTGGATAAAAACGGATAGGTCTCGCTAACTCTATCGTATTGGCTGATTTTGTCTATCGTATTGTATTTTGCTTCTGGAGAAAATGAAATCATGATACATTATGTTATTTTACGTTATTTCACCATTTTACATTATTTTTATTTGTTTTTCTTTTTAAACTTTACTAAATCATTCATAAAAGAAAGTCTAAAAGTCACTGGAAACAAAGTTAACCAAAACATATCCCTAAAAACTCTCTAATATGGCGAGATAGAAAATTGTTCTAAAGTTGATGTCACTCTAAATAAATGATAGGAAAAATCATCTCAAGAGGCTCTTAATTCTTGAGAAGTTTTAGTAGGGCAAGAAGACATGCTGCACTCCTTGATTTACCAATATTTTGATCGTCTCTGTATAATCTGTCGCCATTACCGTTTGACGTTATTTCAAAATGAAAAACTAATTATTTGGTTGATGAGGTATATAACTAGTGAAAATAACCATTAACTAAATTTACCAGAACTAGTATAAGTTTTTTTCGAGTTATACATTTTTGCTGTTCATCACGTTTCTATTTATTATTTGACTATATATTAATCTGATATATACTATTAATATTTTCTCAATAAAAATTAAAATAAGGTTGAATGGTTTTCTGATTAAAATGTCAGGCCATATAATTGTGCAGTAATGAATCCATGAGTTCTCCACCATCCAATTTCTTAGGGTTTAAAAGCTGTCCTGTTTGCTATAATCTGACTCACTGAGCCTCTCTATATGTACTTTTTAGTGTTACTATTCTCACTGACTTAGATTAAGCTACGCAAGAGACGACTTTATAATCTTGTGGCGCACTATATACTGCTATGTTGTTTTGTTTGGACACAACATATAGATTCTCATAAGTGCATACACCATAAAAAAAACTTTTGTTACATCGAACTTTTTTTTTTTATTAATTAAAAGGTTCCAGATCAAGAGACTCACCCAAACTATTTAATATAATTTTTTGGAAAATATATATATTTTTTCCAAGTGAATTTTACTAGATCAAAAGTAACTTGGTAAAACATGAAATATTAGGTTAAACCAATTGTTGTATTTGACAACTTCGTTCTTATTTATATTCCAAAGTTGAATTTTTTTTTTGTTTGGTCAACCAAAACCTTGAAAGTTAAATACAAGAAATAGAACCAAACTAATTCAACCCTCATATATGTGTCTTTCCATTGCTTTATGTAGTATAGGAATAAAGCCAAACAAAATGAAAATATTCCTTCAACACTCACCATAAGAAAATAAAAAAATAATAATAAACTTAACTGTTGTAGGCTTTATAGGGTTTAGGCTTTTTGAACTTTTACGTAATATTCGTCCCCCTTCGCAAGAAAAATGATATCTTGGCGTATCTTATTTTATGTCTTTTTGGTTACATTTGTTATTTGTATAATATTGATA
Source organism: Lepidium didymum (assembly GCA_963920545.1). Classification (NCBI taxonomy): domain Eukaryota; kingdom Viridiplantae; phylum Streptophyta; class Magnoliopsida; order Brassicales; family Brassicaceae; genus Lepidium; species Lepidium didymum. The sequence goes on along the minus strand of OY986996.1, from coordinate 4,609,226 downwards.
ATGAGCATGTTTGTCAACCGGCAAGTGGAAGCCAATAATATTTGTATATTATTTTTACAACATATGGTTTCTCGCCGGTACCTATTACGGTGAATAGCATCACGCAATGCAAATCCATACAAGTTTAAAGATTAGAAGAATAAGTATAAGTGTATTATTTTTACCAAAAAAAAAATAAATTTACCAAAAAAAATAAATTTAATTTTAGCAATATAATTTGCCAAAAAAAAAAGTATAAGTGTATAACAAAATATATATTGTTTTAAAAAATCAGCATAGCGATATAGCTTTCATGGTCAAATATCATTTTTTAATCAAAATTTTGACTTGAACTAATTGTATTACATTGCATGAAAAAAAAATAGAACTTGAGTTATATATAAGATGTTTTTGACAAAATAAATAAAAAACATGTGAAAAAGTATATCTAACTATTTGTATGATTTTTTTTTCAAACTCAATATTATAGTAAAAGAGACAAGAAACAAGTGTTTTATAATATTTAATCACCGGAAGACTTTCTAATATTACGATCGAGAGCATCAGCCTTACAATTAAATGTTTTAGGGATTACATGAAGTGATATAGAGTGAAAAAGAGAACTTAACCTAGCATAGTCCTGTTGGTATGGTTGAAAAGTTGGTCACTCATCGAGATGCATTATAATCTTCACTACATCTACACAGTCTGCCGCAAACACCACTTCTAAAATATGAAGAGCTAAAAGGGACTCCATCGCCCATAGGAGAACTTCAACTTCAGAATGTAGAGCATAAAGACTTCTCCACACTCCACGTACTCCCCTACACTCTCCTTCAAAAGAGTTTAGGAAGCAAATCCAGCCTAGACCTGCGTGGAAATCTGAACTCTTCCAAGATCCATCAATGTAGCACATGTACCCATTGAAGCTCTGGTCACGAGTAAAAGGTACCGACCAAGGTGGACGCTTCAATGTTGGGGGATATGTGGCTGGTTGTTGTAAGCAACGAGAGTACTCCTAGCTATTGACCATTCTGTCATATTGGTTCGCGCTTGCATAAGTATCTCTCGAGGATCCTTATTAGTATTTGAAAAACAATTATCATTTCTTGCTTCCAAATATGCCATTTTACAGTGTATCGACCGGTCTTTGTAAAGTGCTAGCCCTAATATGCCATTTTTACAGTGTATCGACCGGTCATTTCTTGCTTCCAAATATGCCATTTTACAGTGTATCGACCGGTCTTTGTAAAGTGCTAGCCCTAATAATCATGTCTCGATCTACGTGGAAGGGCCATCCCCAAAATCAGGTTGACATCATTGAGGGAGAAATATTGACGTAAAATAATCTCTCGCCATGTTCTGGTATGTGAGTCAATAAATTGGTCAACAGTAAGATACAAGTAAATGTTCGGACCTATACCTACTGCTTCTGGGACATACATCAAGGATCCAAGGGTCTATCCATGCCCTTGTTGATCTGCCGTCACCTATCTTTCTAATAATTCCTTTACCCGACTAACGATTGGTTAGAAGAGATACTTCGCCAACCATAAGAAAGATTTGAATGTGTTCTTGAGGTCAGCGGACATAGGTTCTTATAATACCGTCCTTTCATCACTTTTGCAAATAGTGAGTCTAGAAAATCAATTAATCTCCATAATTGTTTCGCAAGTATAGCCGAATTAAACTCTTCTAAGGCATAAAAACCCAAACCCTCTTCTGCTTTGCGTTTGCACAATTGTTTCCACTTCTTCCAGTGTATACCTTTAGAAGTTTCACGATTGGACCACCAAAACTTTGCAATAGCAGCATTTAACTTAGTTACTATTATTTTTGGTAATCTATAACATGACATAACATAGGTTGGTAATGCCGTGATGACAGACTTAATAAGAACCTCCTTCCCACCGTTAGAGAGAAATTTGGATGACCAACTATTAATTCTTTCCTGCAATTTTTCCTTTACAAAAGCAAAAACTTTTGTTTTAGGTCCTCCAATGTTTTTTGGAAGACTTAAATAGGAGCCCATACCACCAATCTGGTGAATACCAAGACATTGATGTATAATATGTTTGTCCACTTCTAGAACAGAGTGACCAAACTAAATCGATGATTTCTGGAAATTTATTTGTTGACCAGAAACCCTCTCATAATCCTGTAGAATTTTTAGAATTTGAGAAGCCTCATCTTGTGTGGCTTTTACAGAAGAAAATGCTATCATCAGCAAAAAGAAGGTGAGAGATCGTTAGACTTTCCCTCGCAATAGAAATACTAGTAATAAGCCGATCCTTTTCGACTTTCTCTAGTTTAGATACAAGGACCTCTGTACATAAAATAAAAATGTAAGGGGACAAAGGGTTACCCTGTCTTAGTCTCCGCTTTGGAATAATTTTTCCGCCGGGGACCCCATTTAACAAATCCGAGTATTGTACAGTGGTAATACAATGCATAATACATCTAATCCATTGATCATCGAAACCAAATTTGCGGAGTAGACAATCAACAAAATTCCACTCCACTCTGTCATAGGCTTTACTGATGTCGGTCTTAATAGCCATAAATTTTCCTTTGACCCCTTTGTTCGTACGAATGGCATGAAACATCTCCTGCACAATCAATATGTTATCCAAAATAAGCCGCCCAACAACAAATGTTGATTGAGTTTCAGAAGTAAGTTTTGGGAGAATCCATCTAAATCTGAGACATAAGACTTTCGAGATTATCTTATAGGCTACGTTGCATAAAATAATTGGTCTAAAATCTGTCATTCTAGTTGGCCTTGCGATCTTCGGAATTAAACAAATATTTGTTTCATTTAAACCTTGTTCAAAGATCCCAGAGACCAAAAAGTCATTAACAACTTTAATGATATCATGTTTGATAACCTCCCATGACTTATGGAAGAACATGGCCGTCATACCATCCAGACCTGCTATTTTACCTGGATCCATAAGAAAAAGGGCTTTCTTGACCCTTTCTTTAGTTGCCATCCCCATTAACATTCGGTTGTCTAAATTAGTAATCATTGGTTCTATGTCTAATAATGAATCAATATCACATAATCTACCACTTGTAGAAAAAAGCTCTAAGAAATATCGGGAAGCTTTCCCCAATTATTGCCTCGTCATTAGTAACCCAATTACCATCACTGTCAACTAAACCTATAATCCTATTTTGTGCCCGCCTCTGCTTTGTTTGGGCGTGGAAAAATCTTGTATTCTCATCCCCCTCTTTAAGCTATTTATTTCAGCTTTTTTGTTTCTAATATACCTCTTCATCAACATATGCCTGTTTTAAAGCAAGTTTCACCTCCGAAATTAAATTTGTACTAGCTGAGTTAATCATTTTGTAAATCTTAAACTTTCTTCAATAGGTCATTGAGCCTCTGTTTCCCTGAAGGAACATTGTTGCGGCGCCAATAAGAGATATCACGTCGACATTGTTTAATTTTACCTGTAAACGTGATTCTATGACGACATGAAACTCCTTTCCAACTTCTGGCAATTGTTTCCTGAAAACTAGCTTTCCCAATCCACCTTTTATCAAAGATGAATTGGTGATTTCTTTGGAAAGTGTGATCATAGAATCTGCCAATAATTGGGCGATGATCTAACCCAATCATATCTAAATATTTGACCTCTGAAAGCGGGAACAAATCGTGCCACTCACCATTACCATAACTTTTATCCAAGAGGCAACGTATAATACCATTATTCCGAACACCTCTCCAGGACCAAGTATTTCCTAGTTTCGGAAATTCCACGAGGCCACAATTTTGAAGCATTAAATTAAAGGAGGCAAAGGAATTCGCATGTTTAGGAGAGCCACCTAATTTCTCGTGATTACCAGAGAGTTCATTAAAATCTCCAATCACTAACCATGTTTCATTCCGAGAAATACCCATTCGGATTAGTCTTTCCCACACATTATCTCGCAATCTTTGGTTTGGTTCACCATATATCAGTCATATTTTTGTCTTAATAATTCACAGTAACATTAAAGTCATCATTATATAATAAGGCCTAAAACAATGGGTTCAACCGTATGTATCATAGTATAACCCAAATGAGCTTAAATCTTTTCCATAAAATAATGATTATTCTTAGTTTCAGATAAAAACAAAAATTCTAGTTTATGTTTTTTTTTCAAATATCCCTAAGAAAATTTATTGAAATACAATTGCCAATATCCTGATAATTCCAACTTAAAATTTTAACATAAAAAAATTATGCATTAGTGGAGCTCTGACCCAACTCCTTCTTCTTCCTATTCTTCACCTTGTTATTCTTTGGCTGTGGGGACATAGCACCAAATGTCATCATCTTACGGAAATTAACTCCTCGGAAGGGAGTCGACGGTTTTGGTAATGTAGGCTTTACATTATTGGGTGCATTGGCTTGAGCTTCCCTAAGCTCCAACTCTCTATGGAAATCCTCCACACTTGTGCATCCCACAACTAACTTAATATGGTCTTCCTCTGTCAATTCTTCTGTCGGATTTGCTGCTTGTTTTGCAGTTGCGACATCATCCTCAGAAGCAACCAAGATTGTCATTGAATTAGAGTTGGAGGCTGGCACATCAGTCAGCATTGGAACATTATCCTCATCAAGGATATCATCATTTTGAAGCTCTTTCTTTGTCATTGTAACCAGAGCACCATCACTTGCTTGAACAGAGACAACATCATTCATATCCACATTAGACAAATCTGGTAGGACATTCCTCTTTGTCTTTTTAGAAGACTTAACACAATCTGGTTTAGTAGCTGATGATAGTCTCCTATCTACATAAGGTGGGGAACCGTTGAGAGAGTCTCTTGATGGACCCTCTTGCTGACGAGTTTCAATGAACACATTAGAGGTCTGAAGAGTCCTCTTCATAACAGCATACTGTCATCATCCACATTATTATTCATAGAAACATTATTAATAGAGAGAACATTCAGACCTAAAGAATTCCTAGACTTTCCTCGAGAGGTAGCACGACCAGTAGCTGTGGAAGAACTATCTTGGTTAACTGCTCCCTTATAGCTCTGATACGTTCCAGAAGGTGCTTTATTGTTCTGCTCAACCTGTGCCACCTCCTTTGGTTCTTCTTGGCTTTGTAACACCGAGTAGCATCATGAGTCAAACGATAACATGGAATTCTTGACCCTCAATACATTCCAATGATATCAAAAAAATCAAAGGCTTAGTGCAGGGAAAAGAAAGACTCACATGACCTCTCTCCACATCAATGGAGATAACCTCCCCCAATGATTCTCCAATCAGACGGTAGATATCTTCTACCCTGAACTCAAAAGGTATCCCAGTCATTCGTGTTGAGCAAACTATCTTACTTGGATAATCAGCATATGCTAGCTAGAGGTTGCCACTTAGCATAGACCACCGTCCCATGATCAAAATGCGTGGAACCATATCGAAGAACTTTCGCTCTGTCCTTCTCAGAATTGAACTCAAATTGGAAACGCCTGTTTTCGAGATTGAGTCCAGTCATACGTCCCTCCATATGCCAAAAGCGTGACATCATGTAAAGAGCGGAATCGACATCTTGTGGTAATGGGTTTAGGCACCTACCAAGTAAGACATGAGCACCACGTGCTACCAAAGCTGAATTGTCAATATGAGGAGCTTTTAGCTTCAATCTCCTTTGTGGAGAGCGAGAATCAGTAACCGCCTTACCATATTGATTTGTGACATTCTTTGTGACAAATGAACCTCTTAAGGAACATAAGAGAAAAGTATTATTATATGAAACAAAAGCAAAGTCCCCGAGCTAGAAACCAGATGCTCAGTGAAAAAAAATGGCAAAACATAGCGATGATTTATAAATGATTCACACAAGAACACCTTGAGAATCAATCTCATTAAAAGAATCTGCAGATTCAATAAAAAGATACTGAAATTTAAAATCAAAATCAGAATACTTGAATCATTTTGGGTATAATCATAAATCAGAATTGGGTACGATACACTTTTAGTATCAAAATAACTAAAGTTTATAAAGAGCCATATAAACCAGCTACATAAACGATCCACCGAATCATAGGAAACGTTAAAATCAACATGATTTTGCCAAATCATTGAAAACATAATGAAAAAATCACTTCTGAGATCAAACATACTATTTCAAACATACTGCAAAACAAATTCTTCATAAAATTAACAGAGAATAAAAAGTCATTGAATGCTATAAGAGCAAGATTCTAACACACAAGGCAAATTGAACTCGAAGGACACCACATAGAAACCATTCACAAATGTGAAGTAAATTCACAATTAAAGCAATGGATACCATAAGATTTTGAGGAGACCAAAGATATAGATTTGGTATCCAATATTCAAAAGAAGATAAATACTGAACACACAATGTTATACAAGCTGATCCCATGAAGATCCAAATTGAGGAAACCATAGAATCGAAAAATCGTAACCCAAATAAAGATATCGAATCAATCAGGTCCAAGACATATAAAATTTAATTTACCTTAGACCTGAGAACATAGATTTTACCTAGTGGAGAGGATTCCATCAGGGTTTCGAATCCGTGATTTTCGATAGTGGAGATAACAAACCGCCCCGAAATCCGTATAGACTGAAAGATTAAAGGAGAAACCAAAGACAACCGATGATTCATCACCTTGCCCATTGATTTCAAATCTAGTAGCCAAAATAAAGACATCAAAAACATAAGTCGAATGTGATTTAGAAATCTAGACACAATCATAGCGAATTGATTTCGATAGATCGAATAGGGATCTCGTAAACATGGTAATATCAGAGAGAGAATGATTTCTTCATGGGTGGAGGAATTATCTATAAGAATCACCATAACATAATTTGATCCTTAAATCCTCCACATAGAGACATCAGAAGAGAAACAAGAGATCTACCGACACCGAGATTGGGTCAACGCCTATCTTCATCAAATTCATCGCCATCGGAATCGCTCTTCATCCCCTAGACCCGTTAACTGGTAAATATATTATTTAGTATTTACTTTTCATTTAATCCTACTTGTATGATTCATTCAAGGGAATATTATACAAGTGGTTTTCCATCGAGTAACATCATTACATGAAAACATAGTTTAATCATAACATAAAACATGCAGTTAACCTAGTATAATTATAACACATTACATTTTTTTAGTAAAACATATAGTTATCAAACCATCAACATAAAACATTATCATTATGTTGGATCGAGCGCTAATGAGAATATTCTTTTTTTTTTTTTTTCTTTTAGCTTAGCAAATATTTTTGCTCTTTGTATGATTCTTTCCTCTATCTTGAGTTAACATTTCAAATATGTGACAAAAAAAAGTAGGGAATTTGTTGAGGAAAAACCATTTAATAAAATTAACTATTCAATTCTTCACATGAAAACCGAAAAAATTAATTATTCAATTGTCCATCACATCGTACTTAAAGAGACATAATGCGTCAGCATACATCAGAATGAGTCAATTACAAAATGATGTTTTGCCAACTGTGAAATATTAACCAATATTTTCTTAGTTGAGAAATTGTTTTAATATAGTTTATATATCCTAATAAAAACTATGTGGCAATCTGATGAAAGGGAAAGGCACGTGCAAGAACAAAGTGAACGTGAAGGCCAGAAAATGCAAATCAATTAGGTGCATGGATTTGGTAAAGAGCGAGAGATTCATTCCCCTTCGGACCAAACCAAAATTAGCAATTTCAACTTGTATTTTATTCTATTTTTATATTGTTTGTCTTTTAACTGAAGAGATGATGCACATATTGTTAAATGAAAAGAAGAACAAGTAAGCAATGGGGCACCGAAAGATTATCACTTTTTTTAATCTTACCAGTTCAAACTACTAGTCTCTAGATAAAAAAACCTAACAGTTCACGATGAAAATATATCTAATTTGTATTCATTGAAATATTTTGTACATTAATCATAATCTGTAATTTTGTGTGTTTGGATTACTGTTGTGGGTTTGGACTAGGCTTTGGACATAATTCCTCCGTCGATTAGAAACATGCCAATAAGTAAAAAAAAAAAATTTGTTTAGGACCCTCAAATAAAATATATTTTGAGCGTCCTTAAATTTGAAAAAATGATATATTAGAATATTTTTTCTTGTTTGCATATTATAGGACAATAGATATTTGCTCTTTGTAACTATTTTTCAAGAATTTGATTAATTTTTACAAGAATTAATTTATTTCAGAAATTAAGTTGGATCTAGTTCTACTTGTCTCTTCTAAAAGAAGTTTTCTAAATCTAATATTGATTAAATCTTATTCGGAATTATATAACAAAAAAGTGACTTAGTTAACATATCTAGACTATAAAAATTTTGTAAAAAGTTTATTAAAACCAAAAGAAATAAAAATATGTTATTTTAAAACTATATTATATTTATGTTAGAAATTTTTTATAATGGTTGTAAATGGTAATATTTGAATCCGGCTGAATGTGAAATCTGGCTGATTTTTTTTTTGTGAAATATAGCTGAATATGTTAAAATTAAATGGTAACAGCTGAACTTTGCTGAATGTGAAATATGAAAGATTTTTTGTTGTTGTCAATAATTAGATCGACAAGATCCATTCCATATCTAAAACCCACACAAAATCTCTTTTTTTTAGGGTGAAATATGGCTGAATATGTTAAAACTGATCTTTCGAACCCCTGATAATAGATTCATATACAAAAAACACAAATTTAAATCTGAGCCAAATCATGAACGAGTAGCTATCTAACAAACATGAAATACAATTATATACCTAAAATTTATTATTTTACATAAAATTTTATTTAAATACGTAAATATATAGGGTAGTATTTGGACCTTAGCAGATCCGACCCAAATCCAAACCGATATATACAATTATCTATCAAGCAGTTATTATTTATATTTGAAATGATTATGTTTAGTTAATTACTATTTTATTAAATTTTAATTAAAGAATTGTGGAATAGGTAGAATTGTGATATTATTGAATTTTAAAGAAAATTGGTTTTAAATAAAACATGATTTTTTATTAACTAAAGTATAATAAATAGTATTTGACAAGTCAATTGCATAGAGATGTGTAAAAATAACGTAAAAAAATGATTTCAAAAAAGAAAACAATGTGCATAAAATATAAAACAAAAAATTGGTGGGCAGAAAAAGAAAAAGAAAACAAAGAATTAAAAAGAAAAAGTTCTACAAAATTCCACATGTTCAACTAGATACCAGCTGAATAGGTGGAATTGAAATTACAAAAATTTCACACAATTCCACATATTCACAGCGGATACCACTTAGGGTCAATGTAAATATTTTTTAGTTGCTTCATGTCCTTAAAACTATCAGCACGACAATGGGTAGATAGTCATGATTTAGCTCATATTTAATTTAGAACTAGGATTATACTTGCCTATATAAAGAGATTTGATTATTTTGATTAGTTTTTTTAAATCGTGTTCATTTATATTGTTGATATTTTAAAATATTATTTTTGAGATGTTATTTTAGAGATCCGAAACCTGAACCAAAATCGATCCAAAAGAACTGAACCCGACAAAATATCCAAATAGGTCTCACATTTACGTATCCGAAAAACCGAATATGAACCCGAACCGAAACTAAATCAAGAACCGAATTTTAGCTTTTCAGAGTTTTTCTAATTTTTTTAATTTTGTATTTTGATATAAAAATATCTGAATCAGAACTCGATTACCGAACCGAACCATATATGAAAACAAAGATACTCGAATAAGTCTTCAGTCAAAAGAACAAAAATACCGAATTAGATGAACCAAACCCGACAAAATATCAAAAATGGGTCCTCAATCTATGTACCCGGAAAGTCGTATCCAACCCGAATCAAATCAAGAACCAAATTTGTACCCGATATATTTTTATTAAATTTTAACTTTTTAGAGTTTTTTACATTAAATCTTTATTAATTTATATATATAATTTTATAACGAAACCAACCTTAAACCTATTTTAAGGGTAATTACAAATCATATGTTAAATTTATTTTAAAGTTTATAACACGTTCAAAATGAAAGTCTCTCCCACTTTACTATATAAAACTACGATTATACCCGTGTTATAATACGAGATTTGATTTTTTAGATTGTTTTTAAAACGTGTTCATTTAGTTTTATTTTTTGTTAATTGATTGTGTTTATTTAGGTTGTTAGACCCGTGTTGATATTTTAAAATATTGTTTTCGAGATGTTGTTTTAGAGGGCTCGAAACCCGAACCAAAACCGATCCGAATAAGAGGAACCAAAGCCAATATTATACCCAAATAGGTCTTAAATCTATGTACCCGAAAAACTGAATCTGAACTCGAACCCAAACTTGAACCTAAACCAAATCAAGAAACAAGTTTTAGCTTGTTAGAATTTGTTTATTAATATGTTTAAAATTTTGAATAATTATATAAAAATACCTGAATCTATATCAAACCAAACCATATCCGAAAAATAAAAATACCCGAATACTCCCTCTCATTCTTAAAAAGTGTCATTCTAAGTTTTTGCATACAAATTAAGAAACAAAATAAAAAGTCATTTATACCCCTAATAATTAGGTGTAATAATTTATTAGATACCACATAAACGAGAAGGTAACTGTAGATTTTTGATTTTTTTTTTTCTGGTCAGAGACTGATTCATATTCTAACAGAATTTCCTTGAACTTGCAACAACTTTTTGCATCCGATTGACAAAAGAACATGATGTCATCTGCAAATAGAAGATGGTTGATATAGGGACTTGCCTTTGCCACTCTTAAACCTTGTAAGGTCCCATTTTCCTTTGTTTTTGCATAAACCCGAGAGAACTTCTTTGCATAAGATGAATTTGAAAAGGGATAGGGGATCACCTTGTCTAATTCCCATTTGAGGGATTACTTTTCCTTTGGTTGCACCGTTTAGGAGAAAATAGTAGGAGACTGTGGTTATGTACATCATTATCCACCTGATCCAAATTAGATGAAATCCTTGAACTCTTAGGACATCTTCAATAAATTTCCATTCAAGCCTATCGTAGGCTTTTGTCGTGTCTGTTTTGATTACCAACCCACAATTTTTCTTTGCTTGTGATTGCTTTAGGTAGTGGAGAGTCTTGTGGGTAATGAGTACATTGTCTTGGATTACTCTCCCCGGTACAAAGGCCGATTGAGTTTCCGAGATAAGAACTCCCATGATCTTTTGCAGTCGTTTTGTTAAAACTTTGAAGATGATTTTGTACCTTACATTGCATAGGGCGATAGGTCTAAAAACTGCAACACTTTTTGGTTCTTTTTTTTTTGGGGATTAGCCTCACATGGGTGTGATTAAGATTCCTTGGTATTTCACCAGATGCAAAAATCTGCTGTACATCTTCTAATATCTCTTTCCCTATGTTTCCCAGTTATCATGAAAGAAGCTCGTTGAAAATCCGTCTGGACCAGGTGCTTTTGCTTGGTTAATGTCAAAGAGAGCTACAGTGATTTCCTCATTAGATGGTAATTTGATCAGCTCCTCATTCATTGCCTTTGTGACTCGAGTTGAAATTGCTTTCTCAATGATCTCCATTGGATTGGTCTCCTATGAGATGAATAATTCCACAAAATAGCTTTCAATTACTTGCATATTTCCTCCTCCTCATATACCACTTTACCTTGATTATTTTCTAGAACTAAGAACCTAATTTGAGCTCTTCTTCCTTTAGTCACTGAGTGAAAGTAACTAGAGTTTTTGTCTCCTAGGGATAACCAAAGAACTCTGCTTTGTTGTGCCAATAGGATTCTTCTAGTTTGTAGGCTTCTTTTAGCTCATTTGAGATTTGGACGATTTTGTCTGCTGGATTTGTCGGGTCTATCATTGATTTTTCGAGATTTGGTTTGAGTTTTTCAATCATCTTAGTGTTGTTTTGTTTATACTCCTTTTTCCACTTGATGATTGCATTTTCCCAGGCTGTTATTCGTCTTTCCACCGTCCTATTAGATTTCTCTTGCCATATATTCTTAATAATGCTTTAGATCTCCTTATTTTTCCTTAGATTCCTATCAAATCGAAAGAGGCCAGACTGATTCTTATGGTGGTCTGAGAAGAAAGAGAGAATCAGCCTGTGATCTGACCCTCCAAAATCCAAGTTATGATATCGAGCTTTGGAAATTTTTCAAACCACGATCCATTTGCTAAATCCTTGTCTAATATGCTGAAGATTAAATGTTTATATCTCTATCCTCGCCATGATAGAGGATTTCCTGAATGTGGAAGATCAAAAAGACTATATTCATTAAGAAGTGCTTAAAATCCGCGAAGGATGCTTCTGATCTTGGGGGGCTCCTTTTTTCTCTGCTTCACAAGTGATTTCGTTGAAATCCCATGTATGATACCAAAGTTCTTTTCTTTCTCCAATAATTGTTGTTATTTTTTTCCATAAAGCCTTTTTATTTGATCTGTCTGGAGCTCCATAAATAAATGTGGTATAGAAAACAGACGTCTTGTAAGTAATCTTTGTATCAATAAAATTGCTTTCCGAGCTGATGATTTTAATTTCACGTTTTGTGTTCCAGAAAAGGGCGAGGCCTCCGCCGCTACCTTCAGAGGGTGGAACACACTCATATTTGTCGTAGTAGAAACCATTTACGGCTTTAAGTACATAATCAGTAGGATGTCTAGTCTCCATGAGGAATAATATATCATGACTAAGAATTGAACTTTCAAGTCTTCTTATCTTCGGATTGTCAGGGGATTCCCTAACCCCTGATAATTCCAGCTTGCTATAGCTAAGGAACATGATCCTGGAAGTCCCAAAAATCCATAGCCCTCTTCATTGTACTTGTATTTTGCTTGCCGCTAGGCCTAACAACAGGACTTGGAGAACTGTAAAGCTCTAAGTTCTCCGATATAAGGTGAATTGGATAGATTTAGTTTGTTTCAGGTATTCATGTTGGTACCTTTGACTTATGTGGAGCTCGTGGTGAGTTCGGAGTTTGGAGAGCCAATCTTTTCTTTGAACTCGCCCCAAGAAAGAGCCTCGGGCTAGCTTGAATTTTCTTTTTGGAGGGAGGTCTCCTAGGCTTTCTGCGGCTGGTTTCCGTAGTGTCTGCAGCTTGCCACTCATGTGGATCAATCTCTGTCTCAAGTGATGGCCTTAATCTTTGAGTTACAAGGATGCAAGTCAATTAACAATTAGTGATCTCGTGAGAGTAATCTTGTTCTAAGTGCCTCATATTAGCTTTTGCCATGTCTATAGCTGCTTGTTCGAACTCTCTAGAGTCTTGAGCTTGTCTGACTCTAGTTCTGAATAATTCACTCTCTGTGGGGTCAACGCTGATAGAATATTGGACCATTACATCGTGAAGGTCAGCTCTTGCTTTATCTAATTCTGCTGCAGTGACTTGCATTGAGGATTTTTGGAAATCTTTTTCTTTGCTTCTTGATTTAGCATCTAGCTCATGCCTTAAATCCATATCATCTAGAGTTGATCTTGTTGTAGGAGGTGTGACTATTTGGATAATCTTTTCTGGAGGCTTTTCCACAGATCTTCTCCTTGATTCTCTCTAGATCTATGTGTCTTTGTCTCTCTGTGGCCTATGAGGCTGATCTCTTCCGTAGGGATTGAATCTTCTGGATTGGTAAACAGAGCTTCTTCAGATTGCTCATTCTCTAGGATAATAAGAGATTTGTCGGCTGAAAAAGGGTCTCTCTGTCCTTTATGAGAAGTTGGAATAATGTTTATGTCTCGTGAAGGTACGTAGAGGCTACTCTCCCTTTCTTCTTTATGTTTTGAACCCCTTTTATATGGGCAGTCATATATGTCATGATAGAGACTACAACATTCATAACAATAATTTCCCAGTTTTTCATAAATTAGACTAACTGTAACTTCTTCACCTGATAGGAATTCCAAAACCGATTTTGTTATCATAGGGAGTAGGCCATTGATCTCAACTCTCATTTTGACTATGAGAGGGGTTATTTCCACCTTTTCAACCTGGCTGATATCTTCTCCAATGCTTCTCACCGTGCTCTCAGTCCACAGATGAAGGGGGAGGTCTTGAATTTTTATCTAGAAGGGAATCTGAGATAGAAAGGAGCTTGAAATTGTAGCTTCCCATTGCTGATCATCCATTTTGCAAAATTGTAAGGTTGGTTTGCTAGGACTGTTTGAATGACTTCTTCTGTTGCAAATTGGAATTGGAACAGTTCATGTCCTAGCTCTGCTCCTACCGGTCCTTTTGAGAGGTTCCGGTGCTCAGCTAGGAACGAAATAAAGGACCAGATCTGTTGGGCCTTAGGATTGGTAACTCAACCTATGAGGGTAAGAGAGTACTGGCTTTGAGCTGAGGCATCTTCAGGTATGGATAGTTTGACTCTGCCAATTCGACTTAGTTCTGTTTCTCTCACTTTTGCTTTCCCTTTTTCTGTTGCAGACAATTTACTAGTCATAGTTTCAGATCTAGATTGGCTTTAACTACTGAGGTTATGATGAGTCGGATTTGCTTAGTAGATGCTAGAGGAGAAACTAAATAACCTTCACACTCAGGTGATAATGAAGCTAAGGAGTAACCTTCACACAAAGTGGTGAGAAAAATCAACAGAGATCTTCAATCTAAAAAAGAGGAGGCGCCTTTAATCTATCACATAGGAAGTGAAGTTATGCAATTGTTGAAGGAAAGTACTTTGATTTCGAGCCAGTTACCAAGAAAACTTGAGACTCCTCAGTAAACATTATGAAAGAGCCGTTGGATTTTGAGGAACAAAATACCTGGGAACTAGGTCCCAAAAAGGAGAAGTTCTTCTTCCTAAGAGAGCGTGACACTTCAAACACACGATAATAGAGAGGAGCAACCAGTCAGATGGAACCAAATGAGGAGAAATAGCGGCTACAATCCATTATATGCATCTGTATATTGTGGAGTTCATCATTGCAAGCAAGAATCACCATTATTTGGAGTTGAGCTTTGAAGAAAATTACTTAAACTGGGTGCTTTCTCTAATTCTTCTTCATTAGGTTAAACTTTCAAAAGTTTCTTTTACCTGAATTGGAAGAAAAAAGAAGGGTAACACTGCATTGAAAAGAGTGCTTGAAAGAAAACTAGACCAAAATGTATTTTGTTTTTAAACCTAGTTTTAAGGGTAGTTATTAACCATAGTTTAATTTTATTATATAGTTTATAACATGTCTAAAATGATGTGTCTCCCGCTTTCATATCTAAGATTCTAAGACCATCTCCAATGAAAGTATTGAAAAAAAATATAATAGTTGAATTGCTCAAATGAGGATGTTGAAAAGAGTTTTTTGAATGTGAGGTAGATTAAATTTAGTTGAGTTTATTTAACATTTTAAATAAAAAAAGAGTTGTCTACGTTATAATGTGTCATTGTCTAATTAGTTGCTTAGAATTTTACTTTATCGTACTTATTTAAAATAATTTAACTCATAATAAAACACGTTTTAAAAAATATAAAATTTATATCAAAATTCTTTATTTTTTACATTATAAAAAAAATTTAGATCATTAAATTTGGACAAAAAAAAAGTATTTTCTGTTGGATAATTCCTAGACTTGTGGTCCAATTTATATTTAGTAAGAGTTAATTACTAATAGAATTAGAGAGTTAGCCTAAATCTATAAACAAGAGTCTTTGGATAGTTGTTCCATTAAGACTTTGAGAGACAAAATTTAATTTTAGAGGGAGTTTCTAAATCAATATGAAGAGCAATTCTTATAATCTTTCAAAGTGTTTTACGATTGTTTACTTTAATTGGTATTAGAGCTTGAGTTGAAAGATCCAAATCAAGCAAACGAAAATCACACGAAACCAAGGATGTGAGATGTGCCTAATCCACCGCGAAAGGACCTGGAGTGCCATTGATCCATTGTTCTATGTTGATGTTGACAAACTACACAATTTGGGTGATGAGAATGAAAGTTACACTTTGAGTTAGTGAAGTGTGGGAAAAAATTGATCCAAGATCTACGAACCAAAAGAAAAATGATGTGGCCATAGCTCTCTTGTTTCAATATACTCCTGAGGTACTCATATTGCAAATCGAAGATCAAGGCACGACAAAAGGTCTTTGGGATGCCATTAAGTCTCATTATCAAGGAGCTGATTGTGTGAAGGAAGCTAGGTTACAAACCTTGATGGAAAATCTAAAGAAGATGACGATAAGTGACACCGACACAGTTGATGAATTTGCAGGAAAGATTTCTGGTATTGCGGCTCAATCAGCTTCACTTGGAGAATCCATTGATGAAACAAAACTAGTCAAGAAATTTCAAAATGGACTTCCAGGAAGTAAGTTTATTCACATTGTTGCTTATCTTGAATAATTTTTAGACCTTAAGACAACGAGTTTTGAAGATATAATCAAGAGAATAAAAACGTTTGAAGAACGAGTAAGTGTTAATACACACGTGGATGAGCAAGGAAAACTTATGTTTTCAAACAATGACTATAGAAAAGGTTAAAACCAAAGAGGTTATAGCCGAGGTAGAGGAGGTCGAGGCCGAGGAAGATCAAACGGATGAGACAAAGAGGAAGAGACCAAAAGCTATAACCAAAAGAGAAAGAGAGATCGATCTAAGGTGATATGTTGGAGATGTGACAAGCGTACTAAGAATCAAAATTTGATGAGTATCTTCAACTCCTTTCGTGAGAAACTGACCACGATATTCAAGTCAACCTCCAATCTAACCCTTGTAACTTGTTTCTCCCAAGCCAAATATAGTCCATAATACACACCCCACAACTCAGCTAATGGGGTTGTGCATACACCTATATTCAAAGAGAACCCTCCAATCCACACCCCCATATGGTCACGCAACACTCCTCCAGCCGTCGCTAACCCGAGATTACCTCTAGATGCCCCGTCAGTATTAAGCATATACCAATCCCTATCTGGTGGTTCCCATCAAATCAAACGTTATACTCTTTGCACGTTTGGCAACTTGGCAAATACCGCACCATTCACACGGTGGATCTCTTGTGATTTATCCTGAAGGAATTGCACTCTATCTCTACACCTGCCCAACGAGCCAAAGACATTCATACATCTCCATTTTCAACTCCACCACACAGTTACCGCAAAACGAACCGACTACTGTCAATTCTCAGTTTATGAAAAAGCCATTCAAGAATGGACATAGAAAAGAACATATCACGTCTTCATGGTGGTACAAGCCTACGCCAAACACCATCTCAACACGTGAATGATGGACTCATCTCCTCCTCGACACACATGACACATAGCCGAGTCACACATGTGTCTCCTTTGCCGTTCAGTATTCGTGAGAATAACTTGCCTCACTCCCATCCAAAGGAAAAGGTGAATAGGTTCAAGTACCTTAACTTGCCACACACGGAGATAAAAAGAACTCATGTTCTGCTGTGCCATCACGTCACGAGTAATGAATTCATATGCCGAGCTAACCGTGAACTTCCCATCGGATGAAAACCTCCAAGAAATACGATCTCCAATTCTAGTAATCTCGTCCACAACATGTGCTCCAATCCTCAATAACACCTTTTCAGGTACTAGAACCTCCAACTTGACTCGTCGCCATCCAAAACCAGATTTCCAAAGCTCCCGTACACGGACCAACTCACTTCCCTCACTCAAAGTGGACCTAGCTAGATCACGGAGAGGACAATCCAAAAGCCAAATATCATCCCAAAAACGAGTTTCTTTACCATTCCAATGATCCATCTTAAACCTGGTAAAACAACTTTGCGAACCCAAGTAGTATACCCTGAAAGACTGCCGAAGAGCAGTCCTTACCTCTTAGCTACGCGGGATCCATAGCTGATCTGATTTTATATTTATACCTCAAAAGTGATGCCCACAAACTCCGATCATCCTATAAAAGTCTCCAGCCTAGTTTCCCAAGGAGAGCCTTGGTTATATCCGAGGAATGTCTGCCTAATCCACCTTCAAACTCATTTTTACAGACTTGCTTCCAATCTAAAAGATGAATTCTCCTTTTCTCATTAGTATCTCCCCATAAAAAGGAGCATGAAATACGATCAAGAGCATTAAGAGTTGACTTAGGGAGCATAACTGAACTCATCTACAAAATTTCACTATTGTTCTTCCATAAAAGTTTCTTTTAATATTTTTAAACATCTTTTTATTGAAATGGATTCCAACAATAATCCTTTCAACACCCAAAATTCTTCTAATGATCCTTATCATTATCAAAACCTCAATAATTAACAATTTTAAAATCAAATTTTCAACCCACCACATACTCAAAATATACTCAATTATGTGTAGCCATCAAATTTCAAAATGCCATCAACTCTTCAAAATTATCATCCATATTATGGATCAACGTCATATTTCAAAATCGAATTTCCAAAATTCTTAACACAAATGATTCTTGGTGACATGAGCGATGTTTTGGTTGGTATGAGTGGTGCTAATGAAACCACTTCAAATGAAGATGATTTAACTTATGTTTGTAAAAAATCCCTAAATGGACAAATGAACAAAATTTGGTGCTACATAATGGGTGGATCAAATAAGGAACATACAATATTGTTGGAGGAAACAAAAAAAAGTGAAACATATTGGGTAAAATTGTTGACTACTATAATGAGCATTGCTCATTTCATTTCATCCTTCCCCTCATAGTGCTTCATGTCAAAACTATTATAACTATATCAACAAAATACTAGGTAAATGGACTGATACTTATGATAACGGTAAGCATAGCAACAAAATGGGTGGTCAGAAAATGAGGTATTAACAAAGGCACATGAATTACATTCAAGTGGTAAGAATGATCCATTTAATTTAATGTCAGAATGACATGCTGTTCATGATCAACCACGTTATAGTAGTTTAGTAAGAGGAAATATTGGTTATGGAAGTAGCGGATCTAAGAGAGCCTACGATACTGATGCAAGTGACACAAACTCTATATGATCTAGTGTTTTTCCAATGGAAATGGAAGTTACTAAAAAAAAGAGGTAAAAAAAGGCAAGGAAACAACTTTGGAAGCAATGAACAAAGAGTGAGCTGAATTTAAACAATTCAAGGAGAAAGAGTTGGAATGATTGGACAAAATAGCCTTGGTACAAGAGAATGCAAACTAATTAATGAAATAATGGACTCATGCACAAAAAGAAGGCAAACCAATTAATGAAAGAATAAACTCATGCTAAGAAGATGAAGTATCTCGATGACCAAAGCAAACGGTTTGTTAAAATATTCAGTCACGAGCTATATGGAAATTAAATATTTTCACTTTAAACTTTATACTTGTGTGTTTGTTTGTTAAGCTAAATGTTTGTAAATTTTAGCTTTTATGTTGTGTTAACTGCGTGTCACTTTTATCTTTATTTTTATATGGTTGTGTGTTAAGTGTTCGTCATTTTCATATTATTTATATGTATTTGTCATTTTCATATTTATTTATATGTGTTTGT
This sequence comes from Lepidium didymum, assembly GCA_963920545.1. NCBI lineage: Eukaryota > Viridiplantae > Streptophyta > Magnoliopsida > Brassicales > Brassicaceae > Lepidium > Lepidium didymum. Next base: position 4,589,827 of record OY986996.1, on the reverse strand, counting down.
GTACTAAGAGAAACTTATAAGATTCCATAAAGATTTTTATAAGTATGAGTTCGTATATCACTTTCAAACAAATCTGTTTTAGAGAAATTTTTATAAGATATAACTAACTTATAAGATTTAACAAAATATATATATATATATATATATATATATATATATATATATAAAAGATATAAACCAACTTATTAAGTTCTATGTTAAGTTATTGTCATTTTCAACTTTATTTTCGTGTGGTTGTGTGTTAAATATTTGTCACTTTTACATTTATTTTATGTGATCGTGTGTTAAGTGCTTGTCAGCTTCACATTTATTTCATGTGGTTCAGTGTTAAGTGGTTGTCGGTTTTAGGCTTTGAATGGTGAATGCAAATTAAAAAAATGCTGATCATGTATAACATGCCGAACATACATTTAAAATGGAGTATTTTGATTTTTCCATAACAAATTTGCAATATTTTCTCTGATGTTTGTAATAAGAGTTTCTTCTTTTGTTTCCTTGACTTCCATGGCACTTACTTGAGTTCCAAGTTTTGCGTTGTAATTCTCTTAACGTCCAATTACCTAGGCAAAATTCTCATATGATGCGTTTGAATAAAATTATGTCGTCCCATTGTTGCCAATATCACTCTTTTTTGAACATGTACATCATATCTAGGAAATTCACATAAATCCTCCATTTCTTCTTCCAAATGCCTAATGTCCTCTCAATAACTGAGCGTAAAGATGCATGATATCGATTAAACATTTCTTGCTTATTTCTAGGAGGATGACCATTGTCGAACGGTGACATGTGATACATGACAACCGTGTTTCGTGAAGATCTAAATGACGTTAAAAACCCTTGTTTATTTGGATAGCCAGAATCAAGATTGGAAAAAAGGAACACATCTTCATGAATAAGGGAGAAAGATTGAGGTGCAATAGTGAATTGGAATGAATGATGTGGATTGTGGTTTTATAAACACAATAAATAATTATTTTTTAAAAAAAATGCAGATAAGGACGTCCAGTACAAGAGTGTGCACACTTTTTTTTTTCTTCTTTTACTTGATCTACATAGATTATTATTTGTATTTATTGATTTTTGTACTGCATTATTTATTGGGTGAATGGTAAAAAGCACAACAGATGGTCCTACTTAAGCTCATATACTTTTCTTCCATATACCATTCAAACCCTTAGTTTTATTTTTGTGTGGTCGTATGTTAAATGCTAATCTTTTTCAACTTTATTTTATGTGGTTGTGTGTTAAGTACTTGTTATTTTTCACCTTTATTTTAGGTAATTTTTAAATAAATGCTTGTAGCTTTCACCTTTATTTCATGTGGTTGTGTGTAAAATATTTTTCATTATCAACTTTATTTTTGTATCTTTGTGTGTTAAATGATTGTTACTATATATTTTATATGTTATCTTCGAATTCAATCAATTCAACCAAGTATTTGGAATCTGTTGATCTCAACTACTTAATTTCTTTTAAATAGAGACACATTCATCCAGTTAGGATGTTGAATTTTTCTAAACAAAATTATTGTAGAGTGTAATTGGTTTAGTGGATGTTAAATACTTATATGAAAGATGTGGAATATTAAAAAGAAAACGAAGTGGAAGGTATTAAATTCTTTTTATCATTGTAGATGATCTAAGTACCGAATTATGTGGAGAGTTTGGATCTCTCCATCACCATCACCATTACTTTTTTTATTCATTAACCAATAAAATCATTGTATTAATACAAGTCATCATCTCAAAACACACCATAAGAATATAAATCCATGATTGACGATAGGCTTATAGTTGTCAAATCTAATAATCTCATCGGCGTCATCCTTCGTAACGTCTCTTCCTCCGATAAAACTGATGGACGATGAGAGACGAAGCATTTAACAAATAAATAAATCCTTTCCTTGTCTCAAAATAAATCTTTTCATCTTCTGTAAATATTGAGATCTCCCAAGCAAAACGAGTTTGTTGTTAGAGCTTGAGGTGATCATCACCCCACAAATGATTTTTCTATGTCTCTGGTGAGTTTAGGTGGATTTGGTATGTATGAAAAAGATGTTCTCATGTCTGAATTTCAGATGAAACGACTAGAAGAAGATGAAACTCTACGACATGCAACTGAAATCTTAGTCTCGGGCCTCACTTGATTCAAGCATCAAAGCTCAATTCCAATCTTCTTCAGGGAATTGGAATAAAGTTCTTTAAGGAATATAATAGATGATTTAGGGTTTAGGGTTTGATTGACAGTTCTCCAAAATATTGTGTATCACGGTTTCTGGATTCATTAAGATATTTTTGTTTGTATGGATCAAATTTGAGTATTTTTGTTTCGAAGGAATGATTGTCACAGAGGAGTTAAGTTTTTCTCCCGAAGGCTATGCCATAGAAGCTATCAAAGTAATTTTTTGATTACTTTATCTGCTACAATAATGTTGGTTGACAAAGCAAAAGAGGCAAAGTTGGGCTATACTAAAAGTCATCAAAATTTGAATGTGTAGTTTGCTATGCATTATTCGTCGACATGAGACGCGTCCGAGAACAGCTTTGGCAAATATTTTCAGCTTTACTTCGCCGTGGAAGCATTCTTATTGGGACAACGTTTGATGGCCGCTATGAAATTATAAGTAAGCTCAAAGACATACAAAGTTCATTTTTAAACATAAGAAACTATGAATTCTGAAAATACAGCTGAAGATGGTAACAATGCATTTTGCTTTCCCTACCTTCAGAATTCGAATAGAGAATGGTATTAGTGAAAGGAAACTGTTTCAAATTCTAATAGTGATTTCTATTATTTGATTCAGAAGTTTAAAGGTAGCAGACCCTTTGGTATCAAGTATGTATTCCATGTTAAGGTACTAAAACTAAGCTACTATGGCTGAATTTTCTTACCTTCTCTCTCTTATGTCACTAACTGGCTGCCTTCGAAGACACAATGAAGTTTAATTTTCTTAATGTGATCAATTAGGCGAATATTTCTTTTGTAGTATGAAACAGCAGTTTTATTATGCAGGATGTAGTTGACTGTATGATGTACTTTTGTACAGTCTTGTAAATTGGAAAGCAGTATATAGTAAAGAAAATCTTGATCGATGATGAGTCTCATCATGTTTCCTTTGAAACTTTGAAAGTATAACTTTCATGAGTTTTCACATGAAAAAGTCAAAGAGTTTGTGGATCTCATGCGAAAGCTAGGTGCTTTAGGTGATGGTAATCAATATCAATGTAAGTCTTAATCAAATTTTTAACTCTGTATCTGCACCATAATCTCCAATAATGTGTTGTTAAGAAAGAGATATCACTAATAATGATCAATCAAACCTCAAATTCTTCAGGCACGTACACTACCATCGGAAGAGTGGGAAGCCGCCTATCTCTATCTCTCTTTTGTGTTTACAAAGGTTTTTGGTGGGTTCATTTCACATTTTTCAATTTCTATTTATGTCCGCACAAATTACAGAGAGGACAATTTGAAGAGACTAGAATAAGAGCTGCGAGCAGTAATGACAATGGAAAAATGAACGTATCAAATGACGATATTTGGTATATTAGCTACAAGGTCTAAAGTCAGTGTCCACACACCATAATTATTTTTCTGTCTTGCTTTTGATTATGTAAGGAGACTTGGAACATACTTCATTATCTATTGTGTAATGTATCTTATTCATATAATGATAGAAGGTAAACCATATGGAAACTACTATAGCAGTTCGAGAGTTGTTCCATCTTCACTTTCTTTTAAGTTTTCAAATACTTTTTTTTTTCTCATATAATCATACAAAATAATTTTTAGGAAAAAATAACGCAGCATAGCAGTCACTAACCTAGTACATATAATAAAAGGGTATATATAATAAGAGGGTTTGGATCTCTTTTGTGGTGAAGATACCTCAGCATGACACATCGGCTCAACTTTTAATTTTCAACACCCAATCAAATTATTTGGTTAATACAAGTAATGAAAAATATTTTCCAAGAGCAATTTATAGTGTGGATTAAAAAATAGTAATAAATTATAAAATAAAAGAAAGTAAATGTGTAATCATGCATAAACGTAACTTTTTGCAAATTAATTTTTTTTGGGGTAAAATGCAAATTAATGTTTACATGCCTTAATGTGCATATAGATATAGTGTGTAATATGTAGATCGAACAAATAACTACGATGGTTCGACCAAAAAAAAACAAATAACTACGATGGAGAAGTTATATTAATTTCAAATTGAAAAATAGCTGCCATTAACTGAAATCTAACTCGGTATACACAAAAATACATGTATAATAATATGTGAACGATCAACGGTAAATCACAATACAACTATATTAGTTTTCAAATCAAGATTTATCCACCATTACGAACAAGCTTAAAACATGTTGAGAAAGTTAAAGAAATTAAGAGTGAAGAAATTTTAAAATAAAATTTTCATATATGATATTGCATGTAAATATAAAATATTAAACTTTTAAATTTTATGCTATACAAAATATAAGTATAATTCAGCTATTTGTATTATTTTTGATGTATTATTTTATCAGTTAGAATAGATTAATATGTATGAACCAAATGATTAATCAAATAGAGTTATAAATAAATTTTATTTTTAAATGAAATATAATTATATTAACATATAGTAAGTTATTACATAAAAAAATCTTCCATGTTATATTAATAATTTTGTTTACATACTTTTATTCATAAATAGATTATCTGGTGTCGGTGTCGGCCGTGAATAAAGAGCAGATGATTATTGGAGAAAGGATGGATGGGTTATAGGACTTTGGTTTGTGTTGGTTTAATTTGTGGGATGTTTAGTTTATTTGGTTAGGAAGACATGTTCTCCTACCCCTATTTAAATGATTGTTTTCAAGTACCATTTTCGTAATAATCAGATATATCATTTTAATTAGTTTTAGGGTTTTGGTTTGTTTCGGTTTAATTGGTTTGTGGATGCAATGAATCATTACGAAGCAGAGATTGGGAAAGTATGAATTTTTGTTCTAAAGGGGATTTATTGGACCCAATGAATAAAAATATATTTATTTATTTGTCAAGTTTTTGAAATATATATTATCATATTATTTATGTTGCTAATAAAATTAATTTTGAAAATCAAATATCACATCATTTAAAAAAATTATTTAAGAATCTATTATAAATAAATTTATTTATAAATATTTTCCCACGCGTAACGTGAAAACTAAACTAGTATAATTAAGTCAAATAGTAAATAAGTTCATTACATTATTTACAAATTAAAGTCAAATAACAAATATTAATTAAAAAATTAATATTTCACTTGTTAGTACTAAATTTTATATATTATTTATATGTTCAGAAGCAAGTCTGTCTTAATGGAATCAGAGTTAAGGGATGCTAGCAAGAGGAGGGCCCTAGAGTGAGTGAAGTTCTCGAACAAACCTTTCCAAAGGTCCGCCCGGTTCAACTCCATTCCGGGTGATAAAAACATCGTCAGCAGAATAGTTTTGAAGCTGGTTTAAGGGGCTTTTTCTATGGTAAGCCTTAGGGAAGCTGAACTTCTCCAATTATAAAAAGCTGTGTAGGCTTAGTTTGATTCTACAACTTAAAAGGTTTATCCTTATTTCGTATTTTGACAAAGCAACCTCTTAACACTGACGCTCGTTATGGCCCTAACTGGAAAAATGTTGTTAGAGAAGTGAGATCGTCTGTATCCACAACAAAAGACATTCTCGAAGGAATTGATCAATATCTAAATCTCAGCCTACAAATGTTTTTAATCGCAATCCACAAATAGAAAATTTATTTGTTAAAGCTTAAAAAAATGTATCATAGAATTTCTCGTTGATATTTATGTTTAAAAAAATTAAATTTATCTAAAAAAATAAAGATTTTCATATTTTCTTATTTTTTTGGGATAATTTGCTAAATGACCAAATTTGTTAATTTTATTAAAAATATAGCACCCCTATTTGACTAATTAAGTCAATGATACAAAATCTTACATTTTTACCCTTTTACCCTTTTCTACTCATTTTACTTATGTGGAGAAGAGAATTGCACAAGGCTATGCTATGATTATAGTTTTTTAGATATAAGGACACACTTATAATCTCTAACATAACCACAAGTTTATTAATTTCAAATTCAAAAATGGTTGGTTATACCCATCTTCATATGTTGGAGTGGAACTCGGTCTTGTTAATGAGAGAGAAGGAGATATTGGAATCTTTTTCCCAGCTGTAAGGAAGCCACCCGGGAGGCCAAAGAAGTTGGGAATTTCATTTCAAGGAGAATTCAAGAAATGCGTTCTATTATATTTTGAGTATAAAGGAATACTATCAACATTTTGTTTATGCTGACATGTATGTCGCAAAATATCTCAGAAAAAGAGGTTTAAGGGCAGTAGAATGTATGATAACTAAGCCATGTTAGGGAGGGAAAAAGGGGGCAGAAGAGGGGAGGATGGGAGGAGAAAGAGGCGGGGAGGAAGAAGGGGTGGGAAGGAGGAAGAGGAGGAGAGGAGGAGAAAGAGTATGAGGAGGATGATGAAGAGGAAAGGGAGAAGGGAGAGGAGTATGAAAAAGATATGAGGATAAAAAAATAAAATAAAATAAATATTAAATTTGAGGAGATATTTTCAAACATCATATATAAATTGATTATTTAATAAGAAAATAAATATTTTATATCAAATAGACATTGTACATACTAGTGTTCTATATAAAATTATTTAATAGTATATTCGTTTTATAAAAAATATTTATTTTTTAGAAATTTAAGTTCTTTAAAAGAAATATTAAAATTGAATTAGTTTTTTATGAAAATATAATGTAAATAAAATAAAGGAAGAAAGAAGATATTAAAAAGCAAAAAATAATTTTTTTTAATAATTAAATAAAAAAGGTAGTTTGGCAAATATTATAGAAAATATCTTGAATAATGGTGAGTTTAAGGTTTTTGGTTATAGACTTAATTATAATCTCAAAAGTTGTTATTTAGCCATTTTCCCTATTTTTTTTATAGTTTTTTTCCAAATGTTATTACTCTATTTTCTTTTGTGTTTGTTTCAAATAAATAATATTACGAATTTAACTAGTAATTTTGAATATTTTAAAATTGGGTAACTTATATAAGTATATTTTATTTTTGTGGCTGGTGCCCATCCCTAGAGCCTTGGATCCAAACTCGTATTGTTTTGCCGAAATAAATATTTTCTATCCTCCTTATCAAACCAAAAAAAAGAAAATTGTATCCTCAACTTCATATCAGTTGACTATTGGAAATATGGATACATTTAAATTATTTTATAAAATTAAATTCAAATAAAACGAAACCCAAACAGGTCCAGCCCAAAATTCATTACACAAGTTTATGATTGTGGGTCACTGCAACCAAAGATGTTGAATTTATCTGATACTTCATACTTGTAAGTCAGTTCTAACAACTACTAGCCTAGATAATAAACCAAAAGTTTACAACTCAAAACCTCACAGAGAGAGAATCTAAGAGATGAAGATGCTTGAAAAGTCAGGTCAAATTGGTGTTTTCAAGTTCCATTTGTGCAACTGTTGTGTTGATAACATCAATAGTCTCCATCTTCTGCGCACCAATGGCTTCATCCATTGGAGTCCGTTCATACCTACAAATTTCATAAGCTTATTATGGTTCAGCTTAGGTAAATGAGAAGAAAGATTCAAGAGACAAACCGATTCAAAAGGCTTAGACTTGCTCCTGACAAGATCAATTTCTTCACTACCTGTAAGTAGCTGTCCAGTTAGTAAACCAGAGAAACAAAACATTATCAAGCACTCATATGAGTGATGTTTACCTCGACATGGCCATTTAAGCATGCCCAATGTAGAGGGGCATTATTCTCATTGTTAAGAACATTGATATCCTGCTCACCAAAACAAAACCTCAATCGACAAAACTCTAGAAACTACATCAATGGTATGACTGATTTACTTTCCCACGAGTCAATAAGGCATTGAAAGTAGTAAGACCTTGTTGTGCTCTTAGTTCTTACCACTCCTTTACTGATAAGATACTCTACTATAGTCATATGTCCGTTCGCTGCAGCCATATGCAGCGCTGTGAAGACAACAATAGATAAAGAAACAATGTTCTAAGACTTCTTAATCGAGAATCTGAATTTATACAGATAACAGTGAGAAAACCAACATGATTACTAAACCCAAAACAGTAACCAAAATTTTACCAGATGATAATGTGCCAAACGTACAACCATTTATTCCAAATTCACCTATATCTAAACGAGCAATTCACACATTACAGAAGCTTTTACTTGCAAGTGAAAAGAAACAAACTTAGTGACTAGCATACACATTCCAAGTATCTAAGCAGGAGTTTAAGGATCTCATCTCTGATTGTGGCTATTAAAGACGAAGAGAATGAAGATATACTGCTATTTACTCGAAAGAATGAAACTTTTGGAAAACGGATAAAAAAGTAAGAACCTGTTAGGCCTTCTGAATCACGAGAATCAAGAGAGACACCATTAGAAGCCAAACTTTTGAGATCATCAATATCATCGTATCTAGCCGCCTGTCATTCAAAAACTCAAATTATGAGTTGACCCAATGAACAATTACGAAGGAAAGCAATCTAAATCATACAATTAAACCTCAAAAAGTGGACGACATGAATCGATTTGGAGAAGAATATGTAAAAAGATTCAGGGATTACAGGACAGAGACAGACCTCAAGCAAGTCCTCAACTTTATCTGCTTCCACGTTTGTTTGAGCTCCCATCCTTCACCGGACAATACTGATTTCAATATGAGGGTTTCAGGTTTCTTCGATACTCCGATATATATATTTATGTTTGGCTCTCCGAATTTTATTTTAACGCCGTAAATATGTTGGATTAATGCTAGAGTTGTAACCAGGGTTTTGTGCAAAAAAATAATTCTTGACTATCTTTTAAAGAATGCATCTTTAAACAATAAAGATGAGGTGAGTGTTAATTGTGAAGAAATAATTTTAAAAAGTATATTTCAGGTGAAACTCTTTGAAATTCTAGAAGCATTGTTTAAGAAATAATGATTTTGAAGATGATAATATTATTATTGTTATTATGAATTACATAATCAAATCGATCGTTTATATGTAAATAAAAAGTTAGTTCTATTGTACGCATATAATGACGCGTGGACTCCACATAAATTATATAATATTTGAATATGAAAAAAGTTGTGTTTTTTTTTCGGACTTTTGTAACACTCTCCCTTGGAGGCCATTATCACAAATGTTTCTTGTGGTTTGTCTTTCATTATTGCTTCGTTAAAAACCTTTCTAGAAAAACTCATTAAGAAAAACCATAGCAAGGTAAAAAGAGTAACATTATACCAGTTTCCCCTCGAATGATCAGGAGAGTATCTCTATAGGCGTCGTAGACGGCGCATTCCAATGTTACAAACATGTTGTAAAAATGTAGTGGTGGGCAGTGACTTTGTGAAGAGGTCAACAACATTGTCACACAAACGAACATATTTTACTTTGATCTCTTTGTTCTTCTCAAGTTCTTGCGTGTATGAAAAGAACTTTGGAGGGATATGTTTCATCCTGTGCTTTTGATATATCCTTCTTTTTCGGCTGGACAACACATGCAACATTATCTTCATATAGAATAGTTGGTTCTATTTTGTAGGTGATTCCGCTACTTGATCGGATGTGTTTATTGATGGATCTAAGCCATGCACATTTTCTACTTGCCTCATGCAGCGCAATGAGTTCAGCATGGTCTATAGAAGTAGTCACAAGTGTTTGTTTTTAAGAACGACAAGATATAGCAGTGCCACCGATTGTAACGACGTATCATGTATGTGATCTAGCTTTGTGTGGATCTGACAAATAAATGACCCATATAAATATGCTGTTACGACATCCATGAGTCGCATCTCAAGATTTTTATCAGCAGCTAAACACATCAGAAATTTGTAGGTAATAGCATCCATAACGGGAGAATATGTTTCCTCATAATCAATCCCGAGTCTTTGAAAAAAATCTGGAGCTACAAGCCGAGCTTTGTATCTTACAATTTCATTTTTTTAATTTCGTTTTTGACGAAAACCCATTTGTATTCGACCGGCCTCACCTCTTAGGTGTGACTCCAATAGGCTCGAATACATTTCGTTTGTTGAATGGATCAAGTTTAACTTGCATTGCATCTTTCCATTTAAGCCAATCGTGTCTCTTTTAACATTCATATATAGATTTTGGCTCTGAATTATTGTTCTCTTCATTGATATCTTTTGCCACAAGACATAAGAAAATGTCATCAACTACTTCATTTCTATTCCATATTTTTCCATTATGGATGTAGTTGATAGAAATCTCATGATTTCTTTCTGATTCTTGATACTCAATATCATCATTAGATTCTTGATTCTGTTCTTCCAAAATGTTTTCTGCTATTTTGGGTATATTTTGCTTTTCATCTTCATTTTGTTTTCTAGGATTTTTATCCTTAGAGCCCACAAGTCTACCACACTTCAACCGGGTTATAGACTCATGTGTATCATCTATTATTCTACGTTCTTGTGGTATTTCAATTCCAGCAGAAAAATTTGAAGCTGGTATATGCGATTTTATTATCGTTTTAGTATCTGCAAATGCATCGGGAAGCTGATTTGCTATACTTTGCAAATGAAAAATCGTTGAACTTCTAGTTCAGAATGTTTTGTAGGAGGATCAAACTGTAGTAGTGATGATACAAACCATTTGATATCTTTTCCTACTTGCTTGTTTTCTCACCCTAGAACGGGAAATACTTTTTCATCAAAATGACAGTCGGCAAAATGTGCCGTAAATATGGCACCAGTTTGTGGTTCTAGGTATCGTATAATTGAAAGAGAATCACAACCAACATATATTCCTAACCTCCTTTGTGGTCCCATCTTAGTACGTTGTAAAGGTGCAATTGGCACATAAACCGCACAACCAAAGATTCTTAGATGAGAAACATTTGGTTCATGACCAAATGCTAATTATAATGGAGAATATTTGTGATGTGCACTGGGTTTTATCTGAATGAGTGCTTATGCATGCAAAATAGCATGTCCCCATACAGAGGTTGGACGTTTTGATCTCATAATCAATGGTCTTGCAATCCATTGTAGACGTTTAATTAATGATTCAACCAAACTATTTTATGTATGAACATGTGCTACAAAGTATTCCTCATCAATTCCCATTACCATACAATAATCATTGAAGGCTTGAGATGTGAATTCACTAGTGTTGTCTAGTCTAACTCTTTTAATTGGATAATCAGAAAATTGAGTTCTTAGTTTGATTATCTAAGTTAGACATCTCGCAAATGCCATATTTCGGGATAATAATAGACAAACATGTGATCATTTAATTGACACATCAATCAACACCATAAAATAGTGGAATGGTCAAGTCCACATATATCACCTTGAATGCGTTCAAGGAATTTTGGTAATTCAATATCAATTTTGTTTGACGATGGTCTCGTGATAACCTTTTCAAGAGAACATGCAATACATGTTATTTTATTTTCCAAACTTATCTTATGGGATTTCAATGAATGACCATGTGAGTTTTTGGCATCATTGTGGTGCCCGAATGACCGAGGTGATTATGCCACAATATTAAATCTTCAGGATTTCTTTTGATCACGAGGTTAGATTCAAACGCATCTATATAAGTATGATGCAAACCAAAAAAAAGTTCTAAGATCTTTTCAAGTATAAGTATTTTCTCAGACTTACGAGAAATTATATACATATACTTCTTTTCATTCTCTATTGATGATTGAGTATCATATCTTTGAAGGTATATATCTTTAAAACTCAGTAAATTCCTCTTGTATTTCGGAGAATATAAGGCATTATTAATAGAAAATTTTGTTCCATTAAACAACATAAAGTTAGCCTTTCCACTAACTTTAATGAGGTATGTAGGACCCACATTGTATTGACAATAATTTTTGTTGGTTTTAGATCAGTGAAAAATCTATTGTCTTCAGAATAATGTAGAATAATATGTGTTGTTCCACTATCTAGTATACAAAATTCTTTGATATATTTCTCTGATTTTGTTTGGTTTGTGCATTGATCCATTTCTACAAAAATAATGATTAATAAAAATAGATAATAAAATATATTTCATTGAAAAGATAATGATAGCTAAACATTAATTTTGTTTTTAGAAAAACAAAAGTACATATTATGAAAATAACTTAAATGCATAAAGCTTATTATTAGAGACTAGTTGTTTTATTACAAATCACATTAATCATTAGAATGAGTGGTTTCATTGAAATCTTCTACGAAATCAGAAGATTCAAGATAAGATATTCCCTCAAAGTGCTTTTCAAGATTCACCTCATTCTTTTTGCCTTTGATGAACTCTTGGTATAACTTACAAAGATGTGGAGGTGTGCGATTGTAAGTTTTTCCACATCCACGATTAAATCGATGACCACGACCACGACCATGATATGTATGGTTCCTTCTTTATGGATTTGTTACATCCATTGCATTTATTTCAAGAAATGTCTTAGTTCCCGTTGGTCAGGAATTATGGTTTTTGAGAAGGAATTCATTATTTTTTCTGCTAATGTGAGTGTCATAATTAGCTCAGGAAAACGTGTGTACCTACAATTTTTATATATCTCTTGCAAGACACGATGTTCTTTGTGAAATGTGAGGTAAATTTCTTCGAGCATTTCTGCATCAGTGATAACCTTTCCATAATATTTTAATTGCGATACAATTCTTAATATTGCGGAATTGTTACCCCCAACCTTTTCAAAATCCTGAAATCTTAGATTCTTCCATTCTTCTAGAGCATGGGGGAGAGTTATCTCTCTTTAGTTATCAAACTGTTCTTTAATGTGCGTATAGTCATGCGTCACATTTTCATCCAAATATTTTTTCAAAAAGATTATTTCTTATGCCTTATCTTTGAGTGGTGATACGTTTTCTTTTCTTATCGTATCAAATATCTCTTGAAACTCAAGATAAAGTTCCACATCAGTGGTCCATGCGATGTAATTTGCTTCACTTATTTTGAGAGCCGGAAATTTGAGCTTCCCAATATTTTTCATTTGTTTTCTAAAATAAAATCATGAGATGATATTAAGAAAATAATATTATTTAAAATCCATAAATACTAGTCATGCAAACTATTACAAAAAGAAACAATGTAATTAAAAACAAACCAAAATAATTACGAAATTCATAAGGAGAAAATTTTCCCACGCATAAACTGTAGATCGGAATAAGGATTAAAATAAATGAGAAAGCTAAAACTAATCAGAACATTTTCTTACAAATCAAAAACTGAAACGATTTTTTGGAGAGAATTTTAAGAGATGATAGAAAATGTTGGATTGAAGAATAAATGAAAAATGGGTATATTTTTAGATTGAAAAATATTTTTATGACTTTAAAAATCACTGTTCATAGCCGTTAGAAATAATTGTAAAATATTTTAAATAATTTCACTTAAATTTATTTTTCAGATTATTTATATACATATAAATTTTATAATTAGCAAGATATATAGAACTTTAATATTTATAAGGTATGTGGCGTTGTGATCCAAGAGTGGGATAATACAAACACGAAGTTCTTTCTCATTTAAGAGTAGTATATTAAGTATGGTGTCCAAACCCGTGTTGGTTTTCCAGCCGATATACCAAATATATTGTCTTTTAAACGGTATCATTATGGTGACAGAGTCATCAAATTTATAACAATAAATAATGATATGGTGGCTCAGCCATCTATTAAAATATTGACAAATAATTAAATAACCACATAATAGGTTTGGTGACGGCTCGACTGATAACTATAATATTAATAATATATAAATGATTATGGTGTATTAAACAACCACATTAAGGAGCCTCAGCCGTTCAGAGTAATAATATATGAAAATAAATATATATATATATATATATATATATCAAAAAAGATCGTGCTGATAACGTGTTATAATAGTGAAGAAATAATAACTTTAAACAGTATAAGAACCTAATTTGATTGGCGAAACTCTTTGGAATTCTAAAAACCTTGTTTAAGGAATAATGATTTTGAAGATGATAATATTATTATTGTTGTTATGAATTACATAATAGAACCAATCGTTTATATAAAAGTAAAATATTAATCCTATTGTACGCACATAATGACGTGTGAGTTCCACATAAATTATATAATATTTGAATATGAAAAATGATGTGCTTCTTTTTCTAACTTTTGTAACAGTGAGAGAATTCTCTTTTAATTGTGGTTGTTTTCTGGTGGATTTTATGGCAGTTTTCTCTTCTCTGGCTTACAATTTTCCAAAGAGAACGTGTGAACATCCTTTGTTGCTATCAATAGAAGTTCCAGTTTGACCGGTAATCAATCTCGGGTCTACTACTGGTTTCTTCTTCCTGTCTTGTCTCGGCGAGGATTGAATTACCTCTCCGATAGTAAATCCAGATTTGATCTCTGGTTTTGCTTGACTTTTAACCAAGTATAGTGATCAGGCAACCTTAGATCAATCTTCCCTTCTTGTTAATTTCTCTATCTTCGGCGGTTGAGATTCCTTATCTTCTCAACAGCGATTTCATTTGTTTGTGACATAACTGTTTGGTGCTTTCACTGCTCAACGAGAAAGAATGTGATGGTGAGTCAAGAGCTGGATCAGTGTATTGGGTCTTGCAAGCATCGGAGCTTCTCAGCGACGGCGGTTGCTGCTACGAGATATAGGTGCTTCAGCTTTACTTTGTTAAGCTGATAATATGCTTTGGAGAGCAAATCAAAATTGGGTTGCAAATTTCAGAGAGAAGAGTTGGATGTGCGGAGTTCCCGGCGCCGTTACCTCGACGGTTCATTGGAGATTGCATGGTGGTGCTTTGCTTAAGCCAACATGCGGTTTTGTGGGCTGACTATTTGGCCCATTTACTCTTTATTCTCTGAGTTGTAACTATGTACTTTTAGGCCTTTTGCGCCTTTTATCAATACATATGTAGACGCCAATAAAACATTATGAAAAGAAAACAAAGAAAGAGAAGAATCATGGAGCTCAGTAAGCGGACCGATCTCAAGACTCCTGAAAGTGAAATAGGAAGAAACATATACCAAAGTTTTTTAAAGAAGCTAAGCCCAATAGAGAGCCTAAATCATAACCCCGAGCAAATCTATTCATGATGACAGTCAAGAAAACGAAACCTCAAGGAAGAAGTATATGCGGAAGAAAGTAGAAGTTAATAAGGATAATGAATTCAGGCTGGTTGAATCAACAACAACTGTCGAACTTCAACTCATACCAAGAAGTTCTGTAGACGAGCTTTGGATTTTGAAGCAGAAAACCAACAAAAAACAAATCTAATGCACACAGATGATACAAAATCAGTTCCCACATAGAGGCAGTTAGATTATGGAATCGCGATTGCCTTTTTCGGCGCCTAGCATACCCAAGAGAAAGCACAACCAGAGTAAAATAAAATGAACAAATCCAAAGAACAATGATAATAAACAACGACTTGAAAATGAAAAAGGAAAATGTTATGTCTTTGATTACGGTTTCACATCTCAGTCTAGTGCTAATGGATTCCTAAACATGGAAGAAAAAGGAAAATGTTCTTTTCAAGGAGGGCAAAAATCTAAGCTTAATATGTTCCTAAATAAGATATAAGGAGTAGAACTACATGTCTTGCTCGATTCCATCATTTATCTTCATGAAATAAAGCTATGGAAATTTCTGAATAGTTTCCCTTATGATGTTTTGGTAGATTACAATAGAATAGTAATAAAATTATTGTTGATGAAAAAAACAAAAAAATGTAAGTCAAACTCATGAAAAAATAACCGAATAAGTTTTCTATTAGGCGTTATTATCGAAGATCTCCAAATCTCATTTTTCCCGTTGTCGACGATGGCTTAAGCCTCTGTAACCGGCTCTATTTTCCCGTAAACTTTTTTATTTTCTCTCCCAGCCTTCTTTATGTATATGCTCTTGTTTTATTCGTCTTTCTCGTCGGTTTGGAGGCTTGCCTTCACCACCGACTTCTCACTTCAAAGAGGAGGTTGTCGTCGGCCCCTCCCTCCAGATCTACACCACTGATGCTCCGTCCTTGCAATTTTATGAGCCGGTTCTCTGGCGAGCTCTTATCTCATGTCAGTTAGCTCAAGCAAGACCCTTTTATTCTCCGGCCAAGTGTCGAGCTCCAGTTCAAGCGCCGGTCTTCAAAGCTTCACCTGGGAGAGAGGACATCCCGGTGGTTGAAGTAGCGAATCCATTGGCTATTACTTGTGTCCGCCGCCGGCGCACTCTATCCTATGCCATCGATGTAATCTTGCTGGTATGACGAGGATCCGACTAACTGAGAAGATGCTTGGTCTTGCCATTATTATGACTTATCCAGATCGCTGCTACCACTCTTGCAATATGGTACCTAGTTAGATCAGGAGCAAACCAGTTAAACCATCTGCTTTTTGACAATTAATATAAGCATTTCAGTTAAAAAAAATAAAATCACGAAATAAATATAAGCCTTAGAGATAACTGACATTATATTGGGCACTCAAATCAAAACTTTGTGTTTATATTGTTTTTTTTTTCACCAATTCTTGTTATTTTTACTTATATTATTCAATGGTTATATGTTTCACTGTAAAAGAAAATCTCATTTATTTTTTATATGATAATAAAAATCACACTCGACTTTAAAATTAGTGGTTTTTGTCATAAAATATTCTAACACATATAAAAAAAATCTATTATATCACAGAAGTGATCCCAAACTCAAGACTACAAACGAAAAAAATACACAATATTTTTTCGTAATCCAATTTGTTCCAAACTGATAGAAAACGACAAAAAGATCTAAAAACAGACAACACACTTACACATCTTTGCTTTACCACACCCACACATAATTGTTAACTTTTGACGCTCTAGCTTGATATAGAGTGTTTGGCAAGATTGTGTTATTGCTTCTATCAGTTATGGACCGACCAACATGATATAGTCGTCACCGGTCAAAGAACTATGGAAAATACAATAATCTTCCTGCATAAAACAACACATACTATATCTAAAAACAAAAGCCTAAACCAAGAAAAAAAACTGATGCAAGATTTGGAACTTACTCTTGGTAGATGTATCAGAATTGTGCCGCACATAAGCTCTTGCTTTGGAGGTGCTGGTTGTGAAGATGATGCATTTACAGTGTAAATTTTACGGGTCTTCCTCTAGGTCATTTTAGAAGTGCAAATGAAAGAGATGGAGTCTTCATATGCTTCGCTTTGTGAATCAAACAAAAAAGGGGTTGCTGAAATTTCTGCTTGTTTTCGTGGCTTACCACATATTCTTTTAGGTGGTTTAAGCTTTGGATCATTCTTTGCAGTAACACTTGTTGTGTCATTTTCTCCATATTTGCTACAATGTTGAACAAACGTAACAAGAGCATTAACTTATAAATACAAAAGGTGATAAATAATGAAAAGAAAACTAATAACTTACAATTTTAGTTCCTCTTTTCGACAGTTTTGCGAGTCTTGGTTCACCCTTTTCTCTTTGTCTCTTCTTCCCTTGTGGTCTGCCTAGAGATATCTTATTAAGAAGTGGTTGCACTCTAATATCTGTTTTCACCTTCCATAAACTAATACCATTCAATAGTTGGAGTAAATCAGTGTAGCATATCCCCAACTTCTCTACGATTGACCAATGAGATATAAGAGTTGTATAATAATTGATAAGCATTCTTTTCTTGTCTCAGAGCAGACACAATATGACAACACATAATGCCACTAATCAAGTACATCCTACAGCTACATGAAATATCACCTCGGCCCGCATATGTACCACAAAACTTTCAAGCTGCATATTAGTCTTGTAGTCATAGAAAGCTACATAATATCTTCCTAATCCACAATTTAAAGGTTTGCAACTTTTTGCTAGATCAATTTGTTGCTCTAATAAAACTTTCGATCTAGGGGTGTAGTCTCATTTTACTTTGAATTATTCAGCTAGTTTCATTTTGTTAATAACCATGACCTTTTTTCTTATCTCTTCTACCATTTCAACAACTGGTTTGGTTCTTGCAATTCAGATAGCTGCATTGAATGATTCTCTAAGATTATTTTCAACAACATCACACTTAGAATATTATGTGGAATATGCTCTCCATATTACAAAACCACAAGTACCCATTAAACTATCAGACAATTATAATTAAAGAGGGAAAACTAATCATACATTTACCACATACACAATATAAAAAAATTTAAATCATTATATGCAGCAGTAGAATAGACTTTCTAATTTTGCATTTCCCTATCAAATTGTTCTGGTTAATAAGAATCTGCAGCTCTCCAAAGCAGTCTTCAACATCTGCTCCAACATATTTCTTCTTCCAGTTTGTACATGTCTAACACATAGTATGTGCCTTGCAAAAGGCAACACAATTCTCACGGCTAAATTAATCCTTTTTATTGGTCACACTAGCTAGAGTTATATTGTTGCCTTGCTCAAGTCTTAAGTCATAAACCAAATATTCAAGAGACCATAACCAATTTCTAAGTTCTCACAATCAACAATGTCCCAAGCAATATGTGAAAAGTTTAGTCGATTGGATATCTGTCACATGCTACTAGAAGCATCCCTATCATTTTCCAGTTTAAGAAAGTTCCATCTAGATGTAGTATTCTTCTACATGCTCTTTTCCAACCTTTTTTAACAACTTCAAAGCGTACATAAAATCTGTGGAATCTTGTCTCTTTTACCTCACACTCAACTGTTGATTCTGGATTGCTTCTATTCAACTCAACTACATAATCAAACATTCTTGCAAAGAACTCAGCTTGCTTTTCATCGAATGTTTGTAGGCATTTCACCTTGTCATTTCACAGACTGTCCAAGGCACATTGTTGTTTTTCCTAAGAAGTTTTTCTTAGAGTTAAGTAGCAAATAACTCTAGATTCATCCTAAATTTCTCTATATAGAGCTCAGTAATCCTAAAATTAGTGAGCATTGACACTTTTCCATGTCAAAAGCAATTATGCTCATCATTTAGAGACCTAATCACCACTCTACTACTGCTGCTTTTAATCGGTGCTGAAATTCTCCAAGGGCCTTTTTTTATGAGCAAATAACAACAATACGCCTTGAATATTATTGATCATATTTGATATCTCTCCTTTTTTTTCACAACATACATACTCACATCTTTCTTAAAAAACTTAATTATATTGTACTCATCTCTAATATACTATCAGTCATTTATATTAACGTATGCATCATCACTATCACTGCCACCTCATCTATCTGATCATTATCATTTTCATCATCAAAACTAACTCTATCACTGCCACTACCATACTCATCATGATCAACTAAATCCAGATTGTTATCATCAGAAAATATCCAAAATCGTTTACTCGTCTAGTTATGTACGGATCATCGTCCCATACGACATATAAGGTTACTACACCTTTTAGGATTGCATGTTGCACTAATTTCTGATCGGTATCTTCATTATCTAGGTATTTTTTCCATCAGATGTCTCTTATGAAAACCAAGAAACTCTCCTCATATTGTCTCCATATCCGAGTAATTTCCCAACAAGTGCCATAATCGTCTTCACTATGAATGTCTCCGCTGAAAAATGCCCTACTTTATTTGTATCTCCACCAGGGTATTTATTGTTAGACGACCAATACCCAACAACATCCAAAAAAGATCAAAACTACACCATAAACAGAAAAAGAAAATATATGTAACATTCATGACAAAAAGACAGTTGCTTGCTATATTATATGATACATGAAGTCAATTTATTTTGACAGTTTGATCATACTCTCTCCCTCCATGAGAACCCTCACCATAATGGAAGTCATCCCTCATTTTATATGAATCCTCAATAACTTTCAGCCTATGCAACACCATCAATCTTCTCATGAACACTATCGATCTTCTTATGTAACACCTTAAACCCATCCTCTATAGCCTTCATCAACCTTTCTTCAAGTATGGACACATGTGGTGGCTCGATTTCCGCTTCTTGTTCCACTGGTTGAGGAGGTGTTACATTTTCTGAGAAGCAATATCTAACTCATAAAGCGTTCTCCACCATATTTCTTTTTGCTTAATCACCAGCCAATCAATCCAATTATCAACAATTAGATCATCAAAATCTAGATGCTTCCTCTCCTAGAGAAGGTTCCAAGATGCTGTAAAATTCCTGTAAATAGAAAAAAAATATATAAATGTAGTTGTCCAAAAATGTTCAACTTGTCCTAAAAAGTCAAAAAGCCATAAACTCTAAAGTAAGCAATCTAACCTTGAATTTCCCAAGCGTTTCATAAAAATTTTCTAAAGGAAACCCACTCATGCTAAAAGATTCAAATACCTTCTTGCACATCCTATAGCAACCACTATACACATCACTTACATCTGCTTGATATTTGTTGGACAAAACAGAAATGTACTCAAAAGCCAAAACCTATAGACAACATATACAAAACATTAGACTGCCACGTTTATCACAAAACGTTGAATATACAATATTACATTACCTGGAGAAGAATACTAAACTCTTGGAATGTCGCTGAAAGTAGCACCTTTCCATTGTAGTGCTTCAACAACCTGATAATTTAATTGAAGTTATCTTCAAACGTCAAACAACCCCATGGTAATGTCTTACACAGTTTCAACTTTTTCACAACCTTTAGTGTGAAAGAATCTATGCATCTACCTTTGTTTTCCCTCTTATTCCCTTTGCAAGAAAGTAAAACACATCCAACTGTTGTAACCGATCTCCATGGGCTTTGTCCTTTATAATAATCAAATTATCTTTCACATCCTTCATTGTAATCATTTTATCTTACCCAAAGATCATTCTCACAAAGTCTAAGCCCCCTAATTCCTCGTACCTTGGTGGGAGCTTGTGGCAATTAAAAAACAGTTGTTACATCATGCTCTCTCAGTCAATAGCGTATCAGAACGTCATTAACCTCGAACCAACACTCATTCTTCTTCTTCTTAGTTTTTGTTGTCCTTAACAACAGAAGTCATATACCGTCAACTTGCTTATATGCTTTCTACTCATATGCCAAATGTGCTTGAAGTAGGAGTGGTTTTGAAACCACTTCTTCACTGACGGTTCAAGGCGATCCAAAAAAGCAATCGTGTTGGAAATGGCACACCTTTATGCAATTTCACAAGATTTTAGTTAGTGGTAGACTAAAAGCGAAAAAGTAAGTATATTTTTGTTTGCCTTTGTTCAACCACTAGATGAGTAAATCCTAATCCTATTCATGCACTATATTCATAAGCCCATTCACAACTTTTTTTGCAGCAATGATATGAAAAGTTCCCATAGATACCAAAAATAGAAGAAATTTTTTGTAGTTTATTGACCAAACTTAGTTCACGACCCAAATACAATGATGTCCATCTTTAGCATGCACGTTATAAAATTCAAAACTTAAAGAACATGGAACAAAATATGAGACTAAAAATCAAAGCATGAGAGAAAAAAGGAACATGAAACAATGATGTTGTCTATGGGAAGCTATAAACCGGAGATTGTGAAGAACAAGACTTTCTTTGTAGTTTCAAAATCTCTTTTAAAAATAAAATTATTTTTTTCCCTAATTACACTAAAAATTGTCAAATCACGCTAAATTATCACCAAATATCGCTAAATCATTATCACATCATAAAACTATCACTGTAATTAAAACCTAATTGCTCCCAAAACACCTTAATTTAATTTCGTACGTTTTATATTCGGGCTTGAGATGAAGAATAATGGTGAACAAGAAGAAGAAGAGAATATGATGAAGAAGAAAAAAGAGAAAAAGAAGAAGAAGAATAAGAGAAGAGGTTGAAGAAGAAGAAAAGAGAGGAGAAGAAGAAGAAGAGAGAATTGTTTTTTTATGAGAGGTGTAAAAGAAAGAGAAAGAAGATAATTTTGCTTTATGTTACCTCACCATTTTCAAATGCTCTATGTGTTTAGATCCAAACTCTGGTTGGATTTGTAATTTATTTAAATTCCTACATTATTTTTGTAATTTATCTATTATTCTATTTAAAAG
Source organism: Lepidium didymum (assembly GCA_963920545.1). Classification (NCBI taxonomy): domain Eukaryota; kingdom Viridiplantae; phylum Streptophyta; class Magnoliopsida; order Brassicales; family Brassicaceae; genus Lepidium; species Lepidium didymum. The sequence goes on along the minus strand of OY986996.1, from coordinate 4,567,757 downwards.
AAATTAAAAAATTTGTGTTGTCAAGGGCAAAATAACATTAAAGAGACTTTCAAGGAGATCTAGTTGGACTTGAAGACAAGTTCTAAAGCGCGAAACAAGTGAAGGATTTGTTTCGAGCAAGAGAGGGGATAATAAAGTTGAGACTTTTTTTTCGGGTTTAAATTTAGTTGTAATCGGGTTTTGATTGTTTTACTTTTCGATTTGGTTAAAATTATGTGGTTTACGCTTTACTTGGTCTGCAATAAACCGACACTAATTATAGTAGCGTGGGAAGTAAGCTAGGGTTTGTGTGGAGGTCAATCTGACTAAGCCATTAAAAGGATCGATCATTGTCAATGGGGTACCTTATTTTATTGATTATGAAGGTTTGAAAGCGATTTGCTCAGGATGTGGAATTTACGGACATATGGTTCATACATGTCTGGGTTGAGTGATTGCAAAGGTTGATGCTAGTCTGGTTGATGTTAATTCATGGGCATTAAGTGCTAACAATCACCAAAAGAGAGCACATAGGATGGTGATGGTTTTACGGTGGTTCGTTTAAGTGGGAGACGATCGGAAAAACAACAACCAGTAGACAGAGGTGCCATAATTTCTCAAGCTAGTAATTTCGGAAATAATCTAGTCAATAACTCGTACAAGAAGAATTTGGGAACAAATCCATTTATTGGCCCGCAAAAGAAGGAATTGTGAAAGAATCAAGCTGATATCCCGTTAACTATGGCTTTTAAGAATGTCCAAATTTCAAATAAATTTGATGCGTTGGATGCTGAGGATACGCCAAAGCAAATTGGGGACAGTAATGATGCAAATAAGGAGAATTGTGATGCTACAGGGTTTTCCATTGGGCCTCATCCAAATGCAACGAATGCAGTAATGTCATTTGGTGGATCTATGGAGAAAATTCAAGGCTTTTTTCAAGAGGCTTTGAAAGAAAACAATTTTAATGGGCCATCTTTAGTCTATAAGTTTAAAGCGATTAAGCAGAGGATTAAGACAGTTGGTCATCGACCTTCGTGGGACTTAGTTTTTGGTATTATTAAGGAAGACGTTGAATGTTCTGCCTCGGGTAAACGGTTACGTATGGAGAAGGAGCAAGTTAGCCGTTTAAATGATCTAGTTGCTCAATATAATGTTGGTCCTAAGCAATTACGAGTCTAGAACATGATATTGAGCCAGCTGCGTCTACACTTGGACCTCAGTTATGCGAAACAGAGACAAAACAAACTCAGGTTTGAGCAGAAACAGAGCCTATGATGGATGGGGAAGGCTCGGTTTGTGCATAATGTTGTGCTCCGGTAAGCCTATTTACTTATATCTTGATGATTATGATGAATCTTATGTTTTGGAATTATCGGCAGGGGGGGGAGGGTCAACTAAACCCAACTTTCAACGATCTATACAATATCTTTTGAAGAAGTTTGACTCGGATGTTCTCGCCATCTTTGAGACTCATGCGGGAGGAGAGGCTGCTAAGCGGATTCACTACAGTCTTGATTTTTAGAACTCTCTTAGAGTTGACGCGGAAGGACAGAGTGGCAGCCTCTGCCTTTTATGAAAAAGCACCGCGGGTGTTGTTATAGTTTTGAGTTCGAATGAACAATTCATTCATGATATGTTCGTGACTAGGGATGATGTTACTCATGTCATAGCTTTTTATGCTGCACCAACCGTAAGTCGTAGAGCTGGTATTTGGCAGATGCTAAGTGATGTTATTACGCAAGTGGATGGTCTTTTGCTTATTGGTGGAGATTTCAATATTATTGTGAGATCAGATGAGAGAAGTGGTGGTAATGGGCGTCACTCTGCTGACTCGGTTGAGTTTGGAAGTTGGATAAATCACAATTCACTCATTGATATGGGGTTTCACGGTTCTAAGTTTACATGGAGAAGAGGCCGAGTGGCGAGTTCTCTTGTTGCAAATAGATTTGACTGTGTCTTATGTTGTGCTCATACAAAAATAGAGTGGCAAGAAGCTACGGTGACCCATTTACTGATGCTCTCTTCTGATCATAACCCTTTGTTTCTACAGCTGACTTCGGCAAGGACGTGTAACCCAAGTCGGAGGCCTTTCTGCTTTGAAGCAATGTGGCTGGAACATCAGGGATTCAAAGATCTGATTAAAAACTCTTGGAACTCGACTATTTCGATTCCACGGGCCTTGTTCAAGCTTCAACTTACGTTGCATAAATGGAACCGGGAAATTTTTGGGGATGTCAAGAAAAAGAAAAAGAAGTTGCTCTGCGATCTCTAGCGGATTCGAGATAGCATTGAAGTGTCACCTACTAATGATTTATTCGAAGAGGAATTTGTTAGTACTAACGCTCTTGATGACATTCTCAAGTAAGAGGAAATGATTTGGTTCCAGAAATCAAGAGAAAAATGGTTTGTTGAAGGAGATCACAATACAACCGTTTTCCATACGAGCACTATAATACGAAGAAAGATGAATCGCATTGAAATGCTAAAAGATGATGAAGAAAAATGGGTTATGGAGCCACGAGATTTAGAGAAATTGGCAGTAAGTTATTCCAAAAGAGACATCGATGATGTTGTAGAGCCACTCACAAGAGGGTTTTGCAAAATTGCAGTGTGATGTACTAGTTGCTCTTGAGTAGCCTTTCTCAGTTCTTGAAGTGGAAAAACCGATGCGAAACATGATAAAATTTAAGGCGCATGAACCTGATGAGTTTCAGCCTGTGTTCTATCAAAAGTGTTATGATGAAGTGGGGAGTTCACTCATTAAATTTGCATTGGAGTTCTTTGAAACTGGTCAGCTTCCGCATGGTGCTAATCATGCACTTGTGGTTCTTATCCCATAGCTTGAGAAACCGGAGAGAATTACTCAATACCGCCCAATTAGTTTATGTAATGTTCTTTTTAAGATCATTACAAAAGTTATGGTTATGCGAATGAAAAAGACTATATCTAAATTGATCAGTCATGTGCAATCGAGTTTTATCCCGGGACGGCTTAGTACGGATAATATTCTCATAATGCAAGAGATAGTTCACTCAATGGAGAAGAAACATGAGAAACGAGGATGGATGTTGCTTAAGCTTGATTTGGAAAAAGCTTATGATAGAGTCTGGTGGGACTTCCTTGAAGATATTCTACATGATGCGGGTTTTTCCGATAAATGGGTTCAGTGGATTATGCAGTCTGTGTGTGGAACTTCTATGAATCTTCTAATCAACGACAAGAAAACAATTACTTTTAAACTTGAACGCAGGCTTAGATAAGGAGATCCTTTGTCACCATATCTCTTTGTCTTATGCCTTAAAAGATTATGTCACTTGATAGACCATTCTATTGCAGCCCAGGAATGGAAGCCAATCTCACTTTCACGAGGTGGCCCTTAACTATCACATGTTTACTTTGCGGATGATCTCATACTCTTCGCAGAAGCTTCTTTGGGACAAATTAGAGTAATACGAAAGGTGTTTAAGAAGTTTTGTTATGCCTCTGGACAGAAAATAAACCTTGAAAAGTCACACATATTCTTCTCCAAAGATGTAAACATGGAGCTTGAAAGGGATATTAGTGCCGAGAGTGGTATTCAAGTCATAAAAGATCTAGGAAAATATTTGGGAATGCCAGTGTTGCATAAGAGGATAAACTGCGATACTTTTAGCCCTGTTGTGGAACGAGTCTCTTCAAAATTAGCGGGATGGAAAGGGAAGTGTCTCAATATGGCGGAAAGACTCACTTTAACCAAATATGTTCTTCAATATATCCAAATCCACTCGATGTGCTCTGCCTCACTGCCCTCTTCGACACATAATGCTATGAATAAGGTCTTTAGATCATTTCTTTGGGGTAGTACAAATGAAAGAAGGAAACATCCTCTTATCTCATGGAATAAGGTTTGTAACTCTAAGTAGTTGCGAGGTCTGGGAATTCGAAAATCTCAGGATATGAACAAAGCGTTATTAGCAAAAGTGGGGTGGAGATTACTTAGTGATCACTCAAGCCTTTAGGCTAATCTGTTGCGTTCAAAGTATGGGGTCAAAGGCTATCGTGACTGTTCTTGGATGCTACCAAAGAACAACTGGTCCTCTACGTGGCGTAGAATTTGTACAAGTATGAAAGACGTCGTGTTACCAGGGATGAAGTGGATAGTTGGTGATGGTCGGGAAACGTGATCTGGAAGGATAAATGGCTTCTTGATGAAAGTTCGATGGAGGGATTGGTCTTGAATATTTCCGCAGAGCTAGCTGATCTAAAGGTGAAAGATCTGTGGCAACATTGAGTCGGGTGGGACTTTGATCGTATTACCAATATGTGTCAGGCTCAACTCGTTTAAGACATCGTTTAAGACTCGACTCAACTGTTGGTGACCTAATGGAGATGGAAAGTTTATTGTCAGTAGTGCATATAAGATGCTGAATACATTACTCGAAGCTAGACCGAACATAGGCCCTTTTTGATAGAATTTGGACTCTCGCGCACCTGAACGTGTGTGTCTCTTCCTTTGGCTCAGAGCTCATCAAGTGTTGATGACGAATGCTGAACGAAAGCGTCACCATCTCTGTACCTCTGCGGTATGTTAAGTATGTAAAGCAGGGAACGAAACGATTATTCATATTTTACGAGATTGTGGAGCAATGAAAGGGCTATGGCTACGTTTGGTACCACAGAGGAAACAAACCTTATTCTTTGCTCAGTCATTACTTGAATGGTTATATACTAATTTGGGTGAGAATCACATGGTTAGTAATAGTCCTTGGAACATGATTTTTGCGATGTTATGTTGGTGGGGTTGGAAGTGGCGTTGTGATAACGTCTTTGGGAATAAAAGAGTCTGCAGGGATCGGGTTCAATTTGTAAAGGACATTGCTAAATAAGTGTATCAAGGATACATGAATTCTCAAGCATAGAATGGCGTGGATATGAGACCGTATGTTGCACATAAGGTATGTTGGAAACCGCCAGCTGAGGGTGGTTTAAACTTAACACTGACGGTGCTTCTCGAGGACAATCGGGTCTAGCTACGGCTGGTGGTGTCGTGAGAGACCATAACAGAGAGTGGCGACGAGATTTTGCTTTGAATATTGAAATTTGCTCCGCACCATTAGGTGAACTTTGGGGAGTATACTACAAACTCTACATTGCTTGAGAAATGGGCATAACAAGGTTAGAGGTAGAGATTAATTCGTTGGTGGTGGTGGATTTCTTGAAGAAAGGGATTAGTGACACTCATCCTCTTTCGTTCCTAGTACGCTTATGCTATGGCTTTGTTTCAAAGGATTGGATTGTCCGATTTACACACATATATAGGGAGACTAATTATTTTGCAGATAGATTGACAAACTATGCATATTCTTTATCTTTAGGTTTTCATATTTTACTTATAACCCCGGATTGTATTAGGATAATTATATGGGATGATGCACACGGTGTTGAGCATGTTCGGACTTGTCGAACATTAGTTTTTTATTTTAGTTTATGGTAGATTTTTTCCTTTATTTTCCGAAAAAAAAAAATCAAATAATCTCCTTATATTTATCTTTTAAATATATTTTTGTATATCATGTAAATATATATTTGTGGCACCGCGAAAATATTATTTTTCTTTTGCACCGCATGTGAGAACCGCTTTAATTTCTGGTGTAGAGAAGTCCGTATTAATTAATTAATTTTAGGGGATCTTGCTTCTACATCTCCTCGGCCGTTTCCTGCGGATGACTCCGTTTCCGATTCCTCTTATCCTTTTTCTTTGGATGTTCCAATCATTCTCTTCTTCAACCTCGACTGTTGTTCATTTGATTACGTGATTAGGGTTTCCGTCTGCGTAGGGTATAGATTTGGCTAGGAACAATTAACTTTTTTCATATTGCCGTATCTTTTGTTTTCGAAGTTTGGGGCTGGGGATCCTTTTTTTTCTCTCTCTTTCTTTCGCCGCCATGAGTTCCTCGATCCAGATCGTTGATGAGAAGCTAGTGTACATTTCGCCTCTTCACGTTCAGGTTTTGTTTTCGGTTTGCCTCTTATCAATACAATGAAAAATTAATTTTTTTTGTTTACTTTGTCGTTGACTCTGTCCATCTCTAGCTCGTGAATCGTTTTCCTTGCTTAATTGATCTAGAATTTCTCTGTGGAATTAGGAGCTTGATCAATTTTTGTTCTAATATTATTGACCTCCTTCTTCGTTTTGTGCGTAATGTACCTAGGTTAGTTTCAATTTTGGATTTTTGGTCGAATTCACGGTTTTTTTACTTGGAATTTTACCTGAGGAGTGTCTGATGTTGAATCTGTGATCTTTTTATAATTGAGCTCCTCTCCCCTACACTAATTTAACATTGATTTTTCTGTACTCCAGGATGAAAAGAAGACTGAAGAAGTGTTCAATGAGCTAAGTTTCGGGAATCATGGTGGCAGTTGTGCAATATGCTTGGATACAATACCTCTTGAAGAAACAGCTATGGTGAAAGGCTGTGAACATGCTTACTGGTATTGTATTGTTCTTGGTTCATTCAGAGTATTTACTTTGCTCATACTGTGTATCCTTTTTCTTTATCTGAGAAGTGATGCGGAATTTTTTCCTTTGTGATTTGATTTTGCATATATAGAAGTCTTTCAATGGTGAACTTAGCTTTTTGCTTGATACTGTAAACATGTTTGATTATGTGTACAGAGAGTATGTTTGATTAGAAGGAAAATAGGACAAAGACTCACAGTCACTTTTCGTTTTATGAGTGATTTCATTTCTATCTCTATATAGTGTCACTTGCATACTGCGATGGGCAAGTTACAAAGAGAAACCTACCTGCCCACAGTGTAAGCTTCAGTTTGATTTTCTCAATGTTCACCGCGCTCTTGACGGAAGGTAATGATACTTTCGTCCTTTTTAATATGTGTCTCCATTATTAATTCAGTTTTTACTTGACTGGCTTTGTCTGCGCCTTTCTTGATTTACTGTACGCTTGGCTTTTACACAATTGCCTATGCTTCTTCTGCTAACTAATTTTGTGTGTTATATATCATGGCAGCGTTGAAGATTTCATGTTTGAGGAGAGCGTTTGCCTCCTTCTGAGAGCATCATGGTTTCAGCCATTGGACGCAGTGGAGCGGGTTTCAGACAATGACAATTTCAATTATGATTTTGATATTCCACCTGAGTATGAAGAGGAAGACGATGATGAGCTTGATGAGTTTTACTTTCATGGTTCAAGTCTTCGTTTAGGAAACAGGAGGTGGGGTGACAATGGTTTTGTGAGATCAGGCAGGCAAGAAGCAAGGCCGGTTCCACATAAGAACCGAGGTGGCCAAGCTTCTGCCACTGAATCCGGCTCTTCCTCCACACATGTGCCAAACGATAAGCCTAGCTGTGCCATAACAGGAAGGCGTGCGAAGAGGGCAATGAAGCGTGAAGCTGCAAACAAAGCTGCGGAAGCAGTAGCAGCTGCAAAGCACGAGGCCCATTTGGTTAGGTTGGGAAGGAAGTGACTGTGGTTGTATCTCTGTAATTAAAACCTCCGAACCCAAAGTCCTCCGATTCTCAGACTTTGAAAAATCTGTACATCAGTAGAATCTAATAATGGTAGAACCGCGAAACTTTCATCTTGACCTTTGTTGTTGAAGATCCTTTGCTAGATTTGATTCTTTTTGTCTGCAACTTTCGTGATCATTGGTTTCATGAGTGAAGATATACTGTCGCTTATGATGTGAAAATTGATCATGTGGAATGAAGGTTAAGTGGTTACGATAATAATGATGATGAGAGTGGGGTCTGCCATTGACTTTGGCCAATTTTTGGGTGGTGCAGGCTGCAATGGCAAGCAAAATCAAAGCCACAAAAAAGAAAAAATGATTTTTATTTATTTACTGATCAGAAAAACAGACATTTCATTCCCTTACCTAACCCATTAAGACCATGGAATGATTAGTCCAGTTAAACTTTGTTGACTAAAATGGAGTTGAGTGTTCATTGCCGTTAGTGACTGAACCAGCTTAAGGTTTTATGATCAAAATTTCTCCAAGGAAAATATATGGTTAGATATTCTTTTCATCTTTCACTCTTCATAATCATCATATTCTTTTTATCTTCTTGAAATTTACCTGTTTTTGTTCCATTGATTCTCAGTTCTCACCAACTCTATTGCTCCTGAATTTTCTCAAAGGGAAACTTTGTATTGCTTCATAAACACTTCTCTTTCTCTCATGACTTTCCTTTGAGGTCATGCTACTGTTCAACGACAGACTCATATTTAATGTTATATCATCTCTAGCTTTTTCCTGGTTTTGTTGAACTTTGTGATACAAAAGAGACAAACATCCATTTCTCTTTGTTTTTTACCCAATGGAAACTCTGAAACAAGCTTCTTCTTCTGGGCTCTGCTACCATCAAGGCTTCTCAGGCGTTCTTCAAGTGTTTGTTCACAACGCAAGAAACATCCACAATATCTGCATCTACGATAACCAAGACGTCTATGCCAAATTCTCTCTCACATACAATCCTGACGATACCATCTCCACCAGAATTATCCATAGAGCTGGGAAAAACCCTGAATTCAATGAGAAGCTTATGATTAATGTGACTCAGATCGATGCTCATGCTGCAGTCCTCAAATGTGAGATTTGGATGATGAGCAGAGCCAGACATTACATGGAAGACCAGCTGCTTGGTTTCGCTCTTGTCCCAATCTCAGACATCATAGGTCACGACAGTGTCACTCAAGACTATACTCTCTCCTCCACTGATCTCTTTCATTCCCCTGCTGGTACCGTGAAGCTCACGCTTTCCGTTGTTAACTCTTCTTCTTCTTCTTCATCTTCATCCAATCCCAAGATTAATACTTCGATTTCTTCCGAGGTCGTATTGCTTGACCCGCAAGCCTCTGAAACAGTGGACTACAGGAGGATTGAGTTCCCTGACATCAATGTTGTTAACCAGAACAAACAGATGGTTGCAGAGTACTTCAATGGATTGAATCCCAGATCAGCAACCGCTTCTTTTCTCTGTCTCGGCTCGACACATAGACCAGATCAAACCGACATTACAATGGTGTGTTCAGAGGAGAAAGAACTTTATGAGAATGGAAGCTTTATGGCTTCTTCTTCAACAACGACAAGCTTAAGCGACGACAAGAACACAGCAGATTCAAACGAGAAAGAGAATCAAGAGATGGCAGAGGAAGATGAAGTGGAAGAGAAGAAGATGAATGAAGAAACAACGATGCAGAAACAGATAGCTGAGATGTATATGAGAAGTATGCAACAATTTACTGACTCATTAGCAAAGATGAAGCTTCCCATGGATCTTCATAATAAACCACACGAGGAAGATCACAGCAACAATACCAACACAACAACTCAGATTCAGACTCGGAATAATAACACCAATAATGTTAGTAATAATAATGCAATGGAAAAGAAAAAAGAAGGGTCTCGTGTATTTTACGGTAGCAGAGCATTCTTCTAATCGAGTCAACAACACATTGCATATAAGTGCTTTTTCTTTACAGTTTATTTTTCATGTTTGTATCACGTTACTATATGTGATTTCTTTTTTTCTTTTTTTTTTCTTTTCAAATTACGATATCAATCTTGATATTTGTCAACTTATAACAACCAAAAGCTTATAATAGATAAGGTCACACAACATACAAATTTTGCAAGTCACTGGGTTCAGTTATACATACCAACACTTGATATCACACACACTTTTGGACGGCCATTTCTTTAACCGTAGAAGCCAGTCTCTGGAACATCTTCAGGTTATGTCCTATCTTTCCCTCATTCAGCAACACAAGTCTTTCTATGGTAGGTGATAATTTGTTACAGAGATCTGTAAAATCGTGTTGTTCATTAGAACTAACCGATCTATCTTGGAGATGGATCAAGATGATATTGAGTACATGTTCGGCTAGTTGTAGTAACAAGGTGATCAATTGGTCCCTGTTACCGACGATTTGACACATTTCAGCCAGAGCTATGTATCTCCTTTTGTGTATGTTGTCAGACGGTATGACATATTCTTGGCAATCACACATCTTGATAATCGCATCGACATCTTGTCTAGAGAGCTCGTATATGTCTCTAATCTGCCAATTATACAACGTTGAGTACAAATATAAGAAAATTGAAATATGTAGCGTAGTAAATAGGATAATACCTTATGAAGGAGTAAGGACTTCTTCTCTGCCGCTCTCTCGAGGGAATCAGCAACATGCGAAATAAGAGATGCAAGTAACAGCAATGTCGGTTGCTGTAGTTTAGTGGAGTTACTAAGAGAATCATCTGAAACCTGTAACCTCAGAGAACTTTTGGTCACCAGAAAATATAAGTAGGAAATCAAGCTGAATCGCAACTGAGACAGTTTGAGTTCTGATCCCTTCTGCAATGATATAGAATTTATGGGCGAGACGATGAAAAGCTTGTTCATCATATCAAACAACCCTTGAACAAATCCATATCTTTCGTTCTCTTCAAAAGGCCAGACCTTGCTCAATATCCCTACTGCAAGAATAATTTGCTCCATCAGTAAATCATCTGCTTGAGTAAAGTCTTCGCGAAGAAGTTGATCAAAAAGAAATTGATGTCCTTTGATAAACTCATTGACTTCACCAACAATTTTATTCCTTCCCTCGAAATGTTCAGAGGTCTCAACCAATGAAGTTAGAGAAAACACTAGTCTTAGGAAAGCCGTCGTTATCGTTTGTTGCTTTTGCACATCATATCCTACATCACTCTGACGTTTCATATCAAGCCGTCTCATATTTCCCTTAAAGCTGATAGCTCTACATGAGGCGATATGTTCTAATGCACCCATGGAGAACAAAACCTGACCTCCAGACTTTCCGTACTTGTGACTAATTCTAAGTAGCAACGCAAGTTCTGCTTCTAAGGTACATGCTTGCTGTTGCGACTCCAGCAAATGTGTTCCATTCTGGTTGGAGATATTACTAATGTTTCCAAGGCAAGACCGTATGAAACCTCTGCTCTGAAGCTGACTTAGAAAATATCTCTCGTGATCAATACAAACAAGAGCTTCCAGCACATAAAGTGATATTGTTTTTCCAAACTCACTGCCTTGACATGCATCCTTGATTACCAGATCCAAGATGCCTTGAGCTTCTTTTTTAATTATAGAAAAGTTGGCACGGGCAAGGTCAGCCTGTTCCTTGTCAATCTTCTGGATATCCAAATCTTCACCATCTTGCTCATTAAGCAACAAGAACTGCACCACTGATGTTGGCACATCTAGAGCAATCATATGCTGGCAGTACTGCAAATAGCTCAAAAGCAATGCATATTGGCGCCTTCTCAAGGATTCTGATGATTCACGCCTTAGTATTGCCATAACAAGTTTATACAAAACTGAGTGGCAAGCACCTGCAGAGAAATGTTTTACCATCATAACATCTAGACATGTCACACTATCAGAATTCAAGGCCCCATGAGACAAAAATCTATCATCACGCAGTTTGGCAATGCAGGTAAGGCCAACCTGAGTAAGTACAAACGCCATTTTTAATGAACAATCTGGAGAGGCAGAGGCACTAAGAGAGGCATCAAGTATCCGGTACAAAATTTCAGACCGATTATCAAGAGTAGATATTCTTCTGCATGCAGACACCTCAACAATGTGAGACCACCCAGCTAACATATGAAGTTGGGCAGATTGCTCCTCAAGGTTTCGGTTATACTTCCAGCCCCACTTTAATAGCTGTTGAATTGTCTCTCTAACTTCATTAAGCTCAGAAGCATTTGGAAAACTATCCACGAGGTGAAATCCAGAATGTAGTCTCTGACAGAGTTTGTTGCTAAAGGAAGATAGATCAATCAGGCGATCACCACGCTCAGAATAATAGTAGATACTGCCATTAACAGAGGTATCACGGTTCCCAAGTATGTCCTTCACCACTGCGTCATACTTTAGGCTTGACACGATTTGTGGAAGCTGCATTGAAGTATCAGGAGATCTAAATTGTAGAATTTCAAGCAAAGCCAATGCCTTACTTTTACTGATTGAACTAGTATAATCAAGACCATCCTGAGGATATGTACTGGAAGAAAAAAGTTCATTCCCTGCTTCAGTTACTTCCCGCCCAAAAAGATGAGAAATTATGCTCTGACATAGCTCTAGGTGAGCTGAACTGCTTCCAGGATCAGTATGCAATGCAATAGCCAGGAGCTTTAATAGCCATGCCCTCTGATGAAGGGAACTAATACGGAGTGCCTGGCTGCCACTTCTCTTTGGAAGAGTAGCAACAGCGATGGTATCGAGATGCTGAAGAAAAAACTGATATTTTTTTCGGCACAAGAGATCCATGGTTGGACCACATGTTAATGGATCCAAACTCAATTCGCACAAAAGCTGAAAGCCAAACTCAAAGAGTAAATAGTTGATATCGGGGTTTGGAAGCTTTTCTAGCATTTCAAGAATGACCTTTAGGCAGCTGTAGTGAAACTTAGGCTGCAAAACTGTCCCTTCCACGGGAGCATCAAGGTCAAACTTGAGAAGCAAATGTGTGATACTTGGTGCAGGCCGATTGATATTATCAACCAGAAGCTGCAGAATATGTACCCCTAGATCATCACAACTGTTCTCTACGGCTTCACCCTCTTCGAGTCGTACCTCAAGGCAGGTGGCGTAATCCTCAATCAAGGAAATCGCAGCATTAACTTTTATTAGCATTGGAACCAGACCAACCAAGCGGGAACTTAAAATATTCATGATTTTGATTGAAGATCGCTGAATCTGAGGAAGAGAATCATATCTGACGTACTCCAACAAGGCAACAATCTGATTATGATCTTGTGAGAGAATTATATCCAAAGGCTGATACAGCGGACGCCATACATCAGAAACAAGCAAATCTTTCTCAAAGACGAGCAGTAAGATTTCTAGAGAAAGTTGTACAGCCTTTTCCAAAGTCTTCCCATAAGTTTTACTTAATCGCTCACTGATGATAGAATTGACCCCAACCTGAAGGATCCCCATGAGGTTCCTATGGAGAGCTTTCCCACTCATGAAATCCTTTAGTATTTCTATAATTGGTAGCTGCGTTTGCAGTGAAGATGTTTCAGCTGACACCAAAAACTGTGAATGCTCAGTAAATCCATCAAGATCCTCCTCTTGAATATCATACATGCTTAAGATCATGTGAAAGTGTTGAAGGCATGCCACAACCAATTGCCACTTCTCAGAAGGATCTGAATATGCTCTCTGAGGAAACGGGGTGAATACATGATCATAAACAAACCTGAAGATGCCGATAAATCTACGCCCACGATCAGTCACATCTTTCTCTCCGCCAACTAGGGCGTTTATAAGATTTAGGAACGATATTGTTGAAGGATATTGTTCTCTCCTCGCTTCCACTTCATTTAACTCAAACTGCATATCATAGACCTGCGAAGGTTGGCCACTCCTTCCAACTGGTGATCCCAAAACAACAGGCAGATCATACTGCTCAAGAAAACCCCAGACAGAGTCCCTCATTTCTGGAAAGACATAAACAAAGGCAGCAACAGTCTTTCTAAGAGCACCCTTCAGATGTGGAGGGACATTTTCGTAACCAAGAAGCTTAAAAAAAGGTTCAATATCTGGAAACCAATTTTTCCTCTCAGTGGGATTACCATTCTCAATAACCTTTTGAAGTACATTCAGATATGCGACTAGTGCTTTTGCATCACCCTCCAGGAACTCGGGCATCATGGCTCCAGCAGTTTGAAGAGACTGCTTGAATTTATCATCATATATTCTAATGCAATCAAACAAAGTGGGCCATCCTATACTGCGAAATGATGTACCCTGGAGCAACTCATAAACTTTAGACGCACCTTCCTGTGTGGAAGCCAAGGTACACAGCATTTCTAAGAAAGCCACAAGAGTTTTAAAATTTGTGTGATCCTCTCCGGCAAAATTTACAAATGTCCACAAGACATCGTTCCCAGCGAGTAGCTCAGTTTCCTTCTGATATATTTGGCTTACAAACTCCATAATAGAAATGAAGGGCAGTGGTCTGTCAACCTCCTCAGATTGCATGCTACCATCAAGTGAATCAGAAATACAGTAAGAATTTAGTACACTCATTGCCATGTCCTTTGATTCCTTTACCTTATCTCTTGCAATCGGGTGAGATAAAAAACAAGAGACTAACTTGTGCAGATAAGCATTATATATGTAGATCATGTCCTCCTCATCATTCTGGTAGGCTGCAGTTCGAAGAACATTATCCAGCAAAAACTGAAACACATTTTTTGAGAAAATGGACTCAAGACAGGAGTATATGTGCCCCATATCTGTAGTTGAAGCCGTGGAAATTGTATCCATTCCAGATAATCCGTCATATATCAGCATTAAATGTACAGCCCAGGCAAGCCTTATGCCACCAATGAAACCATCAGCAATGAGGTCACTGCCAAAAGCCATGACAATATCCTGGAAGTCAGTCCTAAATGAAGCATCCTGAGATATCATAGATGACTTATCAGATAGTCCGCTGATTGCATCTGATACAAAGATGATGATGAGAGAGAACATGAGACTAAAAGTTATCTGATAAAATATGGTGTCACAACCTTCCGATATAAGAGCTGCATTATCTTTAAAGACATAGTATATATCCTTCACATCTTTTGAATCAGGTCTATCAACCAAAATTGAAAGAACAAGGCAATGTCCCAGGATCAGTCTTTCCCTTTGAACAACAGCTCTTCGTTCAACAAGAGCACCTCTTGAATCAATAAGGTATCGCTCACATAAGGGCCCACCCAACCCGGAAGGTTCCTCTCGATTGAGTTCCTTTATAAGAGTAATCAACCGTTGTCTGAGCCCAGCTCTAATCAGTTCTTCTAAAAGCCCTTGAAGGTCAGCTATAAGATCAGGTTCAAGCCCTTGGTCCAAGACAACTGCCTGATCAACCAGAAAAATGGTAATGTGTGATGAAGCAAAGAACAATACAAGAAAAAGTAATACTGAGATAGTAAGCTACCCTAAGGAGTGTGTAGAGCGTTGATGTAAGATCTCTTCTTCCTGTATACCACAGTCCAGTTGCAAGCCGTTGAATCTCAAGTGGGACCCGTCCCATTAAGCCCCACTATAAGAAAGTATCGCAGAAAATAACTCAAGAACTTTAGAAGCCAAAAAATGGAAGAATGGACGCAAAATGAAGAAAATCGTACCTCCTGATTTGCAGATACAAGCAGACGAACAGAATCTATCTCATTTAGGTGCAGCTCATCACTCAGTTTCAGGCTAATAGCGACATCTTGATTATCCAAAGATATTGGCAGTGAATCCGGAAGCCGAATCTCTCGGGATTGAACTTGCGCTCTGTCGGATGGCTTAGGAGGCGGGAAAGAGAGGAGGTTCTGAATAGAGGAAAAGGAGTTGCGAATGGCATGAGTGAGTTCAATCCGCTGTGTTGGAGTTGGTGGGGAAGCTCCGAGCAGCGACGACTGTACTGTGGTCAATAACTCCTTCGGCGACACCATTTTAAATAGGCAGATAAGATACTACTAGGTCTGTGCGGCAGATTTAAGATAACGGCGACGACAGGAAACACAGTTATTGGGTTTTTCGGCGACTAAGCGATCAAACAGAAAGGAGTGTGGAAGAGCAGCGGCAGTGGAAGCCGGAAATTTTCCGGAGACTGAAATCGATGAGAAAGAAAACACTAAACCCTTTAGGAAAACCCTAACCCGGAAAAGCTGTCAATTTATTTTTAGAGAAAAAGAAAAGGAAAGGTTGACAAAAAAAAAAATTTAGATGTCCAGTCGAGTGTGAAGTGCTGTTTCCGATTTCAGCTAACAGTCAATTTAGTTCAATCATCTTTGGGCTTAAGTGAAGCCCATGAAGTTATGCTGAAGAGAAAGAGCCTGATTTAAGCTTAGAGGGCCTGTTGAGTTCTGAGCCCATTAGTCAATATGAAACAGAATTAACAAATTTTGCTAAGTATTGTATTATTGATTATACAGACCCGTGCGACGGCCTAAATTGTTAACAATAAATTTTTATTGCAATTTTTCTCTTCTATATTAGGCCTGGCATTTTACCGGAATCAGACCCGAAATATAAGATCCGAACCAGATCCAACGCAAAATATCTTATTGGGTTCTACATCTATATATCCAAAAATCTAGATCTGAATCCAAACCAAACCAAAATCTGAATGGTACCCAAAAACCTGAAATATAATTATATTTTTAAAAATTATTATTTATATTTATAGTTTTAATAACTTAAATATCAAAAATTACAATTATAAATCTCAATATATTAGTAATTTAAGATTAAAACAACTAAAACAATCCAAAATATTCAAAAATCTTTATTAAATTTTTGAATTTTAAGTTTTTTTATTAAATTTTTATTAATTTTAAAAATTCAAAACAATTTAGATAGAAATATCCAGATTCGAATCGAACTCGAAATTTTTTTGGCTTTTTTTATAGATACCCAAACTGATCTGAACCCGAAGATATTCGAACCAAATCCGACCCGAAAATTAAAAATATTCGAATGGGTCCTAAGTCTAAAATCCGAAAACCGAAACCCGAAAAGATTCTAACCGAACTCGACCTGAAACCCGAAATGCCCAGACCTATTCTATATTCTTTTTTTTTGTAATAAAAACAAACAAAAAGTTTGGAGTACAAAAATCAATTTTGACTTTTCATATTTTTTTTTATCGTCAAAAAATTTTATTCATTAAATTTAGTAAATACATCCAAACATGTCAATTACAACCAAGATTATATTAAATCTTAAGCATAGTGCCATGCGTTATGCTTTGGGCAATGATAAAATTGAGCTGATAGACACTTAAAATTCCTCCAACCTATGTCGCATATAAGCTTAATGCCGATAACTTGAACATTGCCGGAGAATATATTCATACAACAATCTTGTTTGTTCATCGAAAATAACTAAACCGGATAAAAAAAACTATCAACTATCGGAGTTTATTATTTATAAGAGAATATCGACTGATGTAAATTCTTTTACAAAACCAAAACCAGAAGATTGGAACCTTGACTTTTACAACAGAAGACTGCTGTTAAATTACTTATTTAAAAAATGAGATTAACATTTCATAATGAAAAAGTAAATTTTGTCCCTTTGCCGGAATATAAATGAGTCGATTTTTTTTGTACCAGAATGGGAAGTTGACATAATGAAAATAATGGAGGAGGAGGTTACAAACATTAAGTGTCTGTTTGGTAGCACATATGCGGAGCGTATTTTAAAGTTCCGCTTTTTTTGCACCAATCAACATATATTGAATAGTATTAGCATTTTTCCAGGAGAAAAAAGTGGATGTTTTTAACTTACATGGTAAACAATAATTACTCACCTAAGAAAATAACAACACAAGTTTAGGTGCGGTTCATTTCATGTGTGCGGTGCGGTCCATTTTTATTATTATAATATAAATATAAACAAATAATGAAAACTGATATTATTTGATACAATTTATCACCTTATACTTTAACATCATTTAAAAAATTGTTTATCACCTTATACTTAAACTTATTTTTCAATTATTTATAATGAATCATTTAACACTAATTTTTTTGTTATATATTTTTTTGTATTAACACTTATTTAACCCCAGTTTTAGGTATTTAACATTTATTTTATATTATTAATATTTTATCAATTAAAATGTAATTTGAATTGTTTAATTTTCAGTTTTTCTTAATAAATTCACTATAATCATTTAAATTTATAATATTATCCACAAAACTGTATCGGTTTTATATTTTCACTAATTATACTTTTTTTATCCTGCACTTTTGTATTATTACTAATCACAGTTTTTTTGTTCTTTTTTTTTTGTCAAAACCGCACTTATTCCGCATCATACTTGTCTTGCACCGCATATTGTCCCACATCGTTAAAACTATTGTCATCAATCGAACACTAAATGGAAAATTTTTATTTTTACATTATTTGATTTATTATTTTTAATTAAATAAAAAAATAATTAGATGAAAAATTGAAAAGGTGTTTTTTAGACTTTATGCCACGACCTTTTAGAAAACTTACTTATGAATTATTATAATAAGAATTTTTTTTTTACATTATTTGATTTTTTTTTAAATAAAAAAATAATGGAATGAAAAATTATAAAAACGAGCTTTATGCCACGTGTCAGAAAGAGAGATGTAGTTTTTTGAAAACTAACTTATAGATTATTATAATAAGGAGATAAGTCAACTTCTTCTTCTCAATTTAGATTGATCGATTCTCTTAATTTAAAAAGAAACAGCGAAACCTAGTGAATTTTAGAAAAATTTCCTGAAGAGTGATGTTAGGTTTATCACTCAGCTTAGCAGCTCTGATTTGGGCATGTCTCAGACCCATGAAACCATTAAAAGGACTAATGAGTTCGAGTTGGGCCATTTTGTTCTAAGCCTGAAATAAGGCAATTGTTTAGCCCATTAAGCTCATACTTTCTGTTAGATGAATCTAGTCACATATAAGTTTAGATTCATCCCTGAGCATGAAGTTAGTTAAGTAGATTTTCTTCTTCATCGAGCTTGTACCTGAAACAGAGAACAGAGAGTATTAGTGGATTCAAGGAGTGAATTCCTGAAGAGAGATGTACCTACAATTGTAGGGAACTCTATAATTCACCATCTTCTTGCTTACCAATTCTAATTCATCGAGAGTGTTTTGTGAGCTTGAGAGTGTTGCATTCATGAGTTTTTCATCTTTTTATGAGCCAAAGAAGAGTCAGAGAGTTTTGCTTATTTGCATTTACAAGTGGTATCAGAGCGCAGCTCAAGTCGATCGGAAAAGATAAGCATGATGATCGGAGAAGAATAATGTTAACAAGGAAGAAGACTTTCATGTTTGACGGAGAGCAATAACCAAGATACAATAACTTCTTCAACCATCAGTTTGAAGGAAGAAGTCTCAATCTTGAGACAATTTCTTCGAAGAATCACATGAGATCCAAGAGTTTGATCACCCGAAAATTAGAGCAATAATCAAGATATCGATTAGTATTTATACTCATATATAAATCAGGGAGTTGAAATCTAATCATCTAATTTTTCATAAAGAACTTTATCTCCGTAAATCTTTCAAGATTATCCAAAGAGTTTGGATTGTTCTAGTTCAGATACATGGTTAATAGATAATCTACGTAATCTTGATCACTTATTCTGCATGTAATTGATCAAGCAATATGTTATTAACAAGCTATATAACCTACTCAAGGAAAGTTTAAGGTGGAGAAGTTCGATGGAAAAGGTGATTTTGGTCTGTGAAAGTACCATGTGTTGGGTCAGTTTGAGATTCAAGGTCTGTTAGATGTTCTGGAAGAAGAGCATTATGAGGAACCAGTTGTTGAGAAAAAAAACTGATGATGGTAAAGAGGTTAAGGCAGAGGCAGTCATCAAAGATCCTTTATGGGTCAAGAGAGACAAGAGAGCAAGAAGTTTACTCGGTCAGTGTCTCACAGATTCAGTCCTAAGGAAGATAATGCATGACCCTACTACATACAATCAATGGAAAGCTTTGGAAAGAGATTATTAAACAAAGACCAAAGCAAACAGAATATACTTGAAGAAATCGTTCTCATGTTTCAAAATGGATGAGGACAAGACAATTGAGGAAAATCTTGAAAAGTTTCTCAAGTTGGTTTATGATCTTGCAAGCTTGAAGATTAACATTCAAGATGAAGATTGATAACAAGATTTTCACCCATGCTCAAATCCTGATGCACTATCATGTCGATGCAGCACATAAGGTGTCAATCCAACAAGTGTGATGCTAAACAATTAGAACTATAATGGAACAACTCAATCCAAGCAAAAGCAAATTATCAGCTAATGGTTATCACAAAATCAGAACAAAAGCAGCTAAAACATAAACGAAATAAAGCAAGCGGTAAATCAAATAAACAACTCAGCAAGTGAAAGTAAACAAAGAACGAAAACAGAGCAATAAGCAATAAACAGTAAAAAAGGGTTCAAGAGGATCTGGATCAATGATCAATGCTTTACTAGGGATTTCCAGCTTACTTAACAACCTAATAATATGATCTCTAAGCAATAGATTCAATTAAATCATAGTCATTCCCATGGACAATGAACTGAACAAGACAAGGATCAAAACTAATTCCCATTAGCGATGTCTTAGCAAGTTGGCATTAAGATTTAACCTATTATAGCCAATATACTCTCTAAACAACCAATCCCTTGAGTTAGACAAGCATATCTCAAGACTAAGCTCATTCAAGAATTTTCACAAACACTTTGTGGGTGGGAAAAGCAAACATCGTATTTCATTTGATCAAGATGAAACAAGCATTAAGAAGCCTAGAATGAAGAGATCTAGCCATGAAAGAACTTAAACAAGCTAGAAACACCCTAGATTTACACTAATCTAGCCATTTTCTCAAGAACCCTAATGGATATACTCACTAATCATCATCAAGAACAATAACCCAAAAATTAAAGTAAATAGCATGATTAAAGAGATGAGGAAAAGAGGAACAAGATTGATTAAGAAAGCATAAACAAATTCTCCATGGATTAAGATAGATCTTGCATCAAAGTGGTAAGGATTACAAGAGAAAATGGAGAAAGGTGATTTAAAACTTAGCCAAATGAGGTAAGAAAACGTGATATGATAGTTGTGGGCTAAATGAGTATTTATAGCCCACTAACAAAAACCCTAAAAAGATCAACATAAAAATAGTCAAAGTTCGGAAAATAAGCTAACTCGACCAAACAGGTCGAGTTGGGAGGGTCGAGTTGTGTTTTTTAGCATGTCATCTTCATGTTTTAGCACCTAGAAAGTGAACTCGACCCAGTGCAGGTCATGTTGGAGACTCGAGTTGTGTTTTCAGAACGTCTGTGGGCAGCCAACTCGACCAAACTAGTCGAGTAACAGGGTCGAGTTAGCTTGAGTCTGGTACTTGGCCGCTCATTTTGATCATGTTTGGCACTCCAATTCGGTCCTTGCTAATCCTTGTGTCCAATGTTGCTTCAAAACATCCAAAAAGCTCCCAAAGTATCTAAAATAACTCTAATGCAACATGTATGCTATGCAAATGCAAAATATGCAAAATATGCAATATAAACCTAAAATGACTATAAAATGATGAGAATATTATGGATATGTATGCAAATCAGACTAAATGAGACTTCTAAAACATGGTAAAATGCATACATATCAACTCCCCCGAACTTAGTTCTTGCTTGCCCTTAAGCAAACAAATAGAACCAAGATAGAGAAGAGCTTGCAAGAGGGGACTCAGAGCCAAAAACAAGCTGATACGAATGCTAAACTCATAATCCAAGATACAAGTTCTAAGATGCAAAACTAAGCAAGTCGTACTCCAGAAACTTTAGCTATATCAATCATAACTCAGTCTAAGCTCAGCCTCAACCTACATATGCATTCACTTCAACAATCTTTTTAACATTCATTTAGCACATAACCGTGGATCGAGTTATACATCTCTTTGAGAGCTTGTTTGGTCAAGGGTAAAGTCTAAGAGATTAAAATGATCTCTTTATAGTATCTCGTCAATCAATGCACAAGGATCACTCTATGAAATGGAGTAAGCTTCAGCATAATGCTAAATGTGAGAACCAATAGGCGCATACAAAAGTATGACTTCATCTACCAATACACCCAATTCGGTCTCAACCTATCCAATCTAACCCAGAAATTGATCCTAGTCTACCCATTTCACTTAAGGCTTTTTTTTTCCAGCCACCAAGATCATTTTCTTAAGCTTTTTCCAATCATAAATCTAAGGAGAGGGTTCACAAACTGTGACTTTTAGCGGTTTTGGGACTTATACACTTACAGCTCTTGGTTCTTTTTCTTCTTATACCATAAGACTTATTCATTTTTTTTTTCTTTTCTTTGTTCATTGCTTAGAACATTTCTTATACTTTTCATTACCCAAAACCTTTACTAGAACATTTCTTATACTTTCAGCCCTTTTCCCCATACACTCTCTTTAGCTTAGACCTTTCTTTTTCCATTTTTATTCTTTTCATTCCTTTCCCTGCTTAGACACAAGCATCCCACACCCAGAATCAAAACCACCTAGTCATAATCTGGTCCAAAAATCATGAACCAACATCTACATGAAATCATGTTCTTGTCGGCTCTCACCTAACACTTTATACTAAGATTAAACCGAATAGAGGTCTCACATAACACACATCAAGCAATGGATGGTTTGAAAGGAGGTAAAGTGCATGGTGGGAGTCTACGTGGATTAACAAGATAGATGCATAAAGATAAAGAAAATCCAAGTATTTTGTGTAATCCACAAGCTCTAAATTGAGGCATAGACTTGATAAATAATAGTCAAGATTATGGTTATCACTTAGCAAGGAATGGAATTAGATCACAACATGTTTCAGTCAAAGGCATGAATGCTCAAACGAAACCTTCCTAACATGGTGCGGTCTTACATTTCGGACTAGATAGAATGTAGCAAACAACTTACATCTAGAGCGTTGAATTTAACACAAAGAATCAGCAAGCTTGAAATGCATGATCATCATAATCCCCTATGCAATATCTAGACTCGATCCTACATGAATGCAACTACATGACACTGTTTTTTATGGATTTTGAAAAGGTTTTACGATTTTTTTGGTTTTTTCTATGCCAAAGATGATATGCAATGCACAAATATGCTAAATAAAAAATCTTTTGGGGGTTTTTCTATGCCTTACATGCAATGTATGATCTAACATGAAAATCAAAACTAAGAAACAAAAAAAAATGTTAAATATCTTCTAGGACCCTCCCCTAAACTTAAATCACACAGTCCCTTGTGTGTATAAAAGGTTGAAAGAGAATCCTAGACCAGCAACAAAATGGAAGATGCAATGATATTTACAATGAGAGTTGGAGTTGGTACCGTATTGGAGATCAAGAGGGAGGTCTATGGGAGCGTTTTGCCAATAACTTGACCCATGGTTGATCGAGTTTGGTGCTCGAGTAAGGAGCAACTGACATGTAGATAGTGAACTTGACCTCAGGCTGATTGAGTTGTCTGGTCGAGTTCAGTGGTTTGTGTCTAGAACTAGCTTTACTCAACTCTTATCATGTTCCACACATGTCCCATGAGCTTAAAACACAAGAAACACAAAAGAAACAAAAAAAACTGCAAGCAAATATGTACAAGGATACCATGGGACTTCCTCCCAAGTGAGCTTGTTTATAGTCAATAAGCTTGACTTTTCACACCCATTAGAGTTGGGGTGGTTCAGAGAGAGGAGGTGAAGTCCCCTTTGTTCCAGCAACCATGAAGAGCTTAACTTTCTGCCCGTTTTCTGGAAGATTATCCCTTTCCTTGCTACCAAAGTGATGGCTCCACAAGAAACCAATCTGATTTGAGCTTTGTTGGGAAGAGAAGTTGCTTGACCTTAGCAAATGGCTTCCTTGTACTCCATTGCTCAATCCACATATCTATTTGGTTACAAGACTATATCAGGTCCAAGATCTATTATTGGTAGCTTGCTCAGCTCCTTAGGAGGCGAATTTGTAATCTCATTGCAAGCAAACAAGGATTCAAGACGTTTCTCATCAACGACCTCCTCATACATTGGAACTTTGTTGCAGTAACCACTAGCCTTGCCACTCTTTACCAATACAACCTGAGTGAGTTTAAGAGATTTAACATCCAGCTGGTCCAATCCTTCAACCAAGAAGGTTTGTCCTTTAATAGTTAGCTTCCTCTTTGCCTCATTGATATCGAATTTCATTTTGAGGTCTTTCCCGAGGTCCACCTCGATTGTTTCACTCCTCACATCAATTAATGCTCTAACTGAGGCTAAAAATAGCCTACCAAGAAGTAGTGGATCATTCGGTTCCTCATCCATGTTAAGCACTACAAAGTTTGTGGGCACTTCAACATTACCAATCTTAATAGGCAAATCCTCCAATATACCATATGCCAATCGAATGAACTTGTCAGCTAGGATCAAAGAGAGCTTACAAGACTTGTAATTGTTGAATCCTAACCTCTTTGCAAGTGAGAGTGTCTTTAGACTAATTGAAGCTCCAAGATCACAAAGATATTTGCTGAAAGTTTAATGACCCAATGAGCATGGTAAAGTGAATGTTCCAGGGTCCTCTAGTTTCTTTTGCACTACTCTCATTTGTGTGATGGCGCTACACTAATGAGTCTCTATTCATATACCATCTACTTCCTTGGTCCTTTCTTTGACAACTTCCGTGAGAAATTTCTAATATTGACGAATAAGAGTAAATGCATCCAATATGGGAATCTTAAGTTCAATCCCCTTCATTTGCTTGTCAAAGAGGCTCTTGTATTTCTTAGCAAATTCCTTCTTAAACTGTCCAGAAAATGGTAGTTGGGGCTTGTATGGGGGTGAAACTAAAGATTTGTTCACATTCTGTGAAACTAAAGATTTGTTCACATTCTTTGAAGATGCAGGTTTTTGGGAGTCAGAAAGCACAACTTGACCCCCTGTAGGTTGAGTTGTATGGTCGAGTTCATTTTAGCTTCTTCATTTTGCTAAACTAGACCCCCTGTAGGTCAAGTTGCTTGGTCGAGTTTGATTTCTGGAGGCGATTTTTCAGCTTTGTTTTTGATAAAACAGTTCTCCCCTTCTTGAAACCTCAAACTTCCCTTAGTGATAACAACATTTACAGCACGTGGAGAAAGCTCTTTGCCACTCCTTAGAGTAATGGATTGGGCGGTGTATTCCTTGGGGTTTTGAATAGGTTTTCCGGGTAGTTACACACTATGCTTCATAGAAGAAGATGCTTGCTGACTCTCTAGATACTTCAACCGTGTATTCAAGGTCTCAAACTTGCAATTTAAATCATTGTGAGAGGCATCGATCTTACCATGTAAATCAACTTGCATATTTGTCAGTTCTTTTGCACTAGATGTCTGTCCCTGAAGAAGCTGCTGAAGCATACTCATTATATTCGGAGTTGGTGTTGTAGGAGGCTGCTGCTACTGGTAGTTGGGAGCATAAGGCTTGTGCTGGACTTTCTTAGGCTACGGATGATAGATTTGGTCTTGTGGGTTGGCAAAGTTAGTGTTGCGGTAAGACAAGTTTGGATTCTGCTTGTAGGTGTACCCGCCTTGGTTCTACACATAGCTGACCGCTTCAACTTGATCACTATCCTCACCCTGAACGTTGTCCTTTTCACACACAAGGTTAACTTGTTTCTAATGCACCATGAGGAGCTTATCCAACTTCTCATTGAGAGCTTTAATCTCCTTCCTACTCACTATATCAGAATCAGCATTGCTTCTTATGTTGCGATCATAATCCTCACCATATTGACCATCCGCAGCTACTAGATTCTCCACAAATTTCCAACCATCATCAACATCTTTGTTTAGGAAGTTACCATTGCTGGCTGTATCAAAGAGTATTCTAATCTTTGGGAGAACACCTCTATAGAGAGTGCTAAGAAGAGATTCCTCACTGAAACCATGATGAGACATTAAGATTGGTAGATCTTAAACCGCTTCCCATGCTTCGGAGAATGATTCAGAATTTTGTTGAACAAAGCTTGAAATGTTGTTTAAAAGCTTTTCTGTCCAAGAATTGGAGAAGAATTTGGCAAGGAAAGCCTTCTTGCATTCATCCCATGAAGTTATGGAACCTTGAGGTAGATGCTTCTCCCATTGATGTGCCTTGTCACCTAGAGAGAAAGGAAATAATCTCACCTTGAAAGCATCCTCACTAACCCCGTTAATCTTAGTTAGGCCACAAAGCCTTTCAAACTCATCAAGATGATCAAGAGAGTCTTCAACGGGAAAACCATGAAACTTTTGGTTCTGGATCATGGCTATAAGTCTACTCTTGATCTCGAAGTTATTGTTGAGAATGGCTGGGGGAACAATCCCATGATGTGTGTTGTGAGTACTCGGTGCATCTCCCGCACCAATATGTCCCGGCCTCCTCTGTTGAAGCCCTTGCACAAGTGGTTGTGCATTCGGGTTCTCCATACCTACTTGATCCGGTTGATAAACTTGTAACATATCTCGCTGCTATCCTAACTCAAGTGGCAACAAATTGATGTTATCTGAGTAACAAAAACTCAACTCGACCATGTCCCAGTCGAGTAAGCCTATCGAATACCCTGAAATACACTAAAAACAAAGAAAACGAGTAATTAGTCCCCTCTGTAGTCGTAAGTAACAAGAACTTGATCTTAAGAGATCCAAAGTTCTAAAATGTAACAAGCAAACACTCAATTTGGCAACGACGCCACTTTGATAACAAGATATGCACTATCATGTCGATGCAACACATAAGGTGTCAATCCAACAAGTGTGATGCTAAACAATCAGAACTACACAAGAACAACTCAATCCAAGCAAATTATCAACCAATGGTTATAACAAAATCAGAAAGAAAGCAGCTGAAACATAAACGAAATAAATCAAGCAGTAAATTAAAATTAAACAACTTAGCAAGTGAAAGTAAACAAAGAACAAAAACAGAGCAATAAGCAATAAACGGAAAAGAATGGTTCAAGGGGATCCGGATCAATGATCAATGCTTCACTAGGGATTTCCAGCTTACTTAACAACCTAATAATATGATCTCTAGGCAATATATTCAATTAAATCATAGTCATTCCCATGAACAATGAACTCAACAAGACAAGGGTCAGACCTAACTCCCATTACCGATGTCCTAGCAAGTTGGCATTAAGATTCAACCTATTCTACCCAATATACTCTCTAAACAACCAATCCTTTGGGTTAGACAAGCATATCTCAAGACTAAGCTCATTCAAGCATTTTCATAAACACCTTGTGGGTGGGAAAAGCATACATTATATTTCATTTGATCAAGAAGAAATAAGCATTAAGACAACCTAGAATGAAGAGATCTAGTCATGAAAGAACTTAAGCAAGTTGGAAACACCCTAGATTTACAATAATCTAGCCATTTCCTCAAGAACCCTAATGGATCTACTCACTAATCATCATCAAGAACAATAGCCCAAAAATTAAAATAAATAGCATGATTAAAGAGATGAGGAAAAGAGGAACAAGATTGATTAAGAAAGCATAAACAAATTCTCCACGGATTAAGATAAATCTAGCATCAAAGTGGTAAGGATTACAAACTTAGCCAAATGAGGTAAGAAATCGTGATATGATGTTTGTAGGCTAAAGGGGTATTTATAGCCCGTTTACAGAAACCCTAAAAAAGTCAACATAAAAATAGTCAAAGTTCGGAAAATAAGCTAACTCAACCAAACAAGTCGAGTTGGGGGGGGGGTCGAGTTGTGTTTTTCAGTATGTAATCTTCATGTTTCAACACCTAGAAAGTGAACTCAACCCAATGCAGGTCGAGTTGGAGACTCGAGTTGTGTTTTCAAGACGTCCGTGGGCAGCCAACTCGACCAAACTAGTCTTAAACAACGATAAAAGATAAATCTCCATCTTTTATCTCTCTCTACTTGTTTCTCAGGAAAATTGAAGAGCAAGGAGTTGAGCTAAGATGAGATAAATGTGTGTTACTTATGGTGAAGTATTGTTGACTGGAGATGAAAGTGAAGCTTGCTCTTCATCGGAAAATTAGGAGCGGAATCCACGGAGAAAGGGAGCATTTTGGTGGCTAGGGTTTTGTCGTTCAAACAAGAGTGAACTATAAAGGTGGAGAATGTTAGGTTTGTCACTCAGCTTAGCAGCTCTGATTTGGGCATGTCTCAGACCCATGAAGCCATTAAAAGGACTAATGAGTCCGAGTTGGGCCATTTTGTTCTAAGCCTGAAATAAGGCAATTGTTTAGCCCATTAAGCTTATATTTTATGTTAGATGAATCTAGTCACATATAAATTTAGATTATCCCTGAGCATGAAGTTAGTTACGTAGATTTTCTTCTTCATCGAGCTTGTACCTGAAACAGAGAACATAGAATATTAGTGGATTCCAAGAGTGACTTCCTGAAGCGAGATGTACCTATAATTGTAGGGAAATCTATAATTTGTGTGTCATCTTTTTACTTACCAATTCCAATTCATCGAGAGTGTTTTGTGAGCTTGAAAGTGTTGCATTCATGAGTTCTTCATCTTCTTTATTCTTTATGAGCTAAAGAAGAGTCCAAGAGTTTTGCTTATCTGCATTAACAATTGATGTATCCAATTCAGAAAAACTCTATAATTCCTCGTGCTCTTTCTTCTCTTCACTAATATGCAAAGTTCTGATCAAAACATAGTATTAGTCATAGCTAAATCAATAAAGTATGTTCTCGATTTATGCTAAGTAATCTGCAACTTCTTCTACATCGAGCTAGATGTGGAGTTCTTTTCAAATTTTTGGTTAGTAAAAAAATTTAGGAATGAATTTGACTATGGATCCAATCAACAAAAAAAAAATGTAAAAGTATTGAAAAAATAGTTAAATATTTATATTTGAGTCGATTGGTCTAAGCTACTTCTGCCCCAATAATAGCCCAATAAGGATCCACATCAATTAATTGTCACATGAACTGAACCGTCCAGACTGCAGAAGTAAACTGAGAAATTCGAAAGCTTACTGGAATGGATTCTCAATCTCCGGCTGACGAGTTAACCCCGTCAGCGGCGCCGTCAACCGTCGGATATTTTGCTCCTTTATATACCAATTATCTTTGGAATCGCCTTGCTTCCTTGTTTCCGACTTCTAATTCCATTTTTCTTGGGAAAATCTCCAATCTTTATCGCCAAACCGTTAATAGGAAACGGCATATCTCCTTTCCTCTTCCTCTACCTTCCGATTTCCAATGCTCGTCTACGTAAGATTCATTTCCTCAATTTGTTGGTTCTGGTAGTTTTCTTAGTAGTTAGTGTAATATGCTTTCTTCATTACAACTGTTTGATGATCGCGGCTCGGAATTTCACATTTGCGTTCGTCTGATACTGGAGTTTCGTGTTTCTTGTTTATATACTTTTTCGAAGATTATTCTTTTGAGTCTGAAACTATGCAAGACTGTTTTGACTTTTTGAGTATATAGTTACGTTTTTGTATCTTCAGAATTACAAGCAATACCTCGGCAGATACATCTAGGATTTATGGTGTTTTGGAGGAAATTATGGCTGATATTCTCTCAAATTTGCATGATATCCAGAAGAGTTTTGATTTTTGGCAAAGTAGAGCTGAGGTGAGTGAACTGAACAGTCCATAAGATGTTCTTTTTTCTTTCACTGGTTTGTTTAGTGGAAATTTTCCATGTAAAATGTTCTCTTGCCATTCTTTTGGTCCTATTTACAATAGGGTTCCAATGCTCGAAAAGCTTACTTCATGATCTTTGAGAGAGGACCAGTAGCTTTTGTGAATGAGAGTGCAAAGTTCGTTAGCAAAAGTTTTAGTGAGGATTCTGCGATGCAGCATCTTTGTCAGTCATCTTCATCTCACATGTCTGATAGGATGAGGGTCTTGGTGGAGTTAAGATCTGCACTCGCTTCCTTTCTTGCTCAGGTTGTCATGACAATTTTGTTCTTTTGTTAAATTAATAACGCCGTTATAAAGTTATATTCCATGTATAGCACTCTTTTGCATGTTTGACATACTAACTTCACTACTTTCAATGGGGCTCTCTAGCTTTATATTGAATTGGATAAATGTAGTGAAGATCTTGTGAAGAATCCAGAAAAGTCACTGCCATCGTTGTTGGCTGTTGTTAATGAACTGTTTTCGAATTTGGAGGGATCTTTCAGCCATTTGCATGCTGAGCGTGAGGTAAAAACACTGACTTGTTATTGGGGATTTAACTTTGTCGGACTATATATCTATGTGATGGTCTTGAGTCTTCTATTTGTAGATCTCTCTTTATCGTATTTATTGACTTACATCTTGTTTACAGTGTGATTCATCTGTTGATGGAAGTTACACAATGCCTCTTGTGTTTGATCGGCTGCCTGAAGTTAATGAAGAAGGATCCCAGTGGACTGATTGTGAACTTACGGATGCAATCAACCTGGTTCATAAGAATTTGGTTAAACTTAACTCATATTTGTCAGTTATGGTAGGTTTGGCAGTAGTTTATGCATCTTGGCCTGTATTCTGGTTAACGGAAAGCATCATGTAAAGACTTAAGATCCTTCTAGCATTTCTTTTTAAATAGGTAGGGAAACATCGAAAGCCCAGGAAGATGACTTTGTATTGGGTCCGGTATACATGTGGTGCAGTTGGGCTCTCTGTTTTCTGTATATGGCTACTACGTCACAGTAGTTTGATGGGAAGTTCAGACATCGAGAATTGGATTCATGATGCAAAAGAAGCAACAATGAGCTTCTTCAGTGATCATGTTGAGCAACCGGTTTGTTCTTAACTTTGCTTAGATTTGTGTGAGAACAGTGCTTCTCTTCATGTTTCAAATGACTAGTTGCATCAAACTGTATTGAAGGATAGAAATAAAGTACAAATTTATAACTATTGTGAGTCCTAGTTTGGTCTGGTTCATACTAAAAGTGTGTAGAGATAAAATGATCAAGTTATAATTTGGTTACACAACATTTTTAAGCCTGGAGTTTCTGGTTTTGTATTTCTTGCAGCTGCTTTCCATTCGGGATGAGCTATTTGATACTTTCCGGAAAAGGCATAAGGGTGTTATGGAAACGGAGGAAGTGCAGCTGACGCAAGACTCACTGCATAGGTTGATATTCATTCCCTTCTTGATTCTCCTCATCCTGGCGTGAATTGGTAGTTATTGTATAATTGTGTTAGTCGTTCTCTTTTCATTATTCCATAGCAATTCACTTATTATACTTCAATTTTATGGAGTTTGATCTCATTCTTTGTATCTTTAGGGAATTTAAATAACCATGACCGAACCTCTAAAAACATTGATTTATTACTTCTTGTTTATTGGCTAAATTATAAATGCTCTCTTATTTCTTTGGTGTCTCCTAATATTTTATTTTGTATGCAGAATGCTTAGGAATTTCTGCGAACAGTCTACACGTGAAAAGATCCCAGATAATGCATCTGATCAGGAGATGCTTGAAATTGTTATGAATCGGTACAACTCTGAACATATTTTTTGTTAGGCAGTTAAGGCACATAAAATTGCATTAAAACTATTACATGCTGCATTAGTGTAAGAAAGCAAATAATTGAGGGTATAAATTCATTAGTAGTTACATTCTTGGCATATGAAATATGATAATGGAAGTTTTTTCCTTACTATGTTAGTCATCAGCCTCAGCTATAGCCTCCATCAGACTAGGTAGAATGGTTTTATGTGAAAGTTCCCGCATGTCTACCGTTCTTGGTATGCATCGAATTTTTCCTTCTAATTGCAGATATGAAAAGGAACTAGTCCATCCTATCCACAACCTCCTTAGTGGAGAGCTTGCCCGTGGTTTGCTTATCCAGGTAATTTAAGCTCTTGGCATGAAGCTTAGTTTACGATTTGTGAGATTCTAAT
Organism: Lepidium didymum; assembly: GCA_963920545.1. Taxonomy (NCBI): domain Eukaryota; kingdom Viridiplantae; phylum Streptophyta; class Magnoliopsida; order Brassicales; family Brassicaceae; genus Lepidium; species Lepidium didymum. The sequence continues at coordinate 4,536,398 of OY986996.1, read as the reverse complement.
CACATCAAAATTGTCAACTTTTCAGGTCCAGAAGCTTAAACTGGATATAGAAACGTAATCTCAGTAAACCTGTAGCTCTTAAGTTAAATAGAATAGGTCTCTGACTCATTTTGGACAAAACTGAATAATCTTCTTCTACAGAGCGATGCTTGAACTGGATCAGATACTGCGTGCAAATGAAATAAACTTTGCCATTCTGGCTGCACTACCTGCATTCTTCCTCAGTCTTGTTATGCTCACATTGCTTCGGACATGGCTTAAAAAGGTGAGTCGATTGATGATTCAAGTGAAACCAAATGTGATGATAACATATATGTGGTTCAGTTTTATATCTGTAAAACTCATTCTGCACAGTCGATGCAGCTTTTGTTATCTTTATTCAGTTTAAATTTTGCTGGTACGAGTCAGGATAGCAAAGCTCAAGGAAGAGGAAGGATTGCTCGTATTCACAGGAGATTGTTTGTTGTTGAAATAGAAAAGAGAATTACGCAGTATCAGAGCTACATTGAACAAGGACGTGTAAGAAGTCCACTATTTTCCCTTTTTTCCTATATTTTTAATCATTCTAATTATACGAATTGGGCTTTTAAGAAATCCTGTTAAAAGTTCCTGGCCGTTTCTTGATGCTGTCACAGGATAAGGATGCTGAAACCGCGTTTGGTTTGCTCATATACAGCCTTGAACGTTTGTATCGGGTTGTCGAAAAACCTGCAAAAGCAACTGACGAGTGGGATTTGTAAGTTTTTACCCTGATCCTATCAAACGTTTGTTTAGCTGAAAACATATTCTGCTCGATATTCCCGTCCGTGAATGTTGTTCTTAGTCAGTATGTGATAATTGTCCCATGACACAAAACGACCACTCATGGGGCTCTCTTTCTTTGCCTAGCTTTTAGATTTTTGTGTCTTTAGGTTGTGGCTGAACTAACTGATAATTTTATAAGCAGAGTGAAACAAGATCTGATCGACTTAGGAAAGCCACAACAGCAAACATCATACAAGCTAATGGTGACACAAAGACTAATAAGGGTTTATGACTGCTTGCTTCCTACTCTGAATCGACAATAACATATCTGAGGTTCTTAATCAAATCCCAATTTCATTCAATCTTTTCTCTTGAACTGCGTGTTTTTTCGGTTTACCAGCAAAAGCCTACTTTCCCTTGAGATTGTAAAACAAAGTTTGTTTTTTTATATAATGGAATAGTAACACAAAAGTACACTTTATTTTATTCGTGGAAAATGTTGATCTGCATACTTAGACAAACATTTTTCTTTTTGATATGATATATAGACATAAACATTGCCATTGCCATTACCTAACTACGAATACTGGACAAATAGTATTTTGATTAGTTACTTGATCTTCTTGTCTTATGTATGTTTCAAAATATCTTTGGTCAAATAAGGTAGTCGAGGTAAAAAAACGTGATATTATATATGAAGAATATAAAAATGATTGTCGAGTAGAGATGAACTAGTGGTAGTGCTCTCTTTATAAATTCTCGGGTACCAAAGTTCGAACCACATTCTTTGTAATGGAATGGTGAGATTAAAAAAAGCCACTCGGCTTTTTGACAAAGAAAAAAATCATCCAAGTCTTTTTGAATGTGTATAAAAAGCATCCATATCATACATATTATATTTATCTTAAAGACAATAAAAACACTAGTAGAACAATCATAACTTCAAAGGTGAGAGAAAACATGACTCCTCCTAGTAACACCACTGAGGTTGATCGCACCTTCTCCTCAGACGAACTCGATGTTAAAGACTTCGTGGTGAACCAACGGAATGGTGTTAAAGGTCTCGTCGATTTTCTGACCCTAACCACACTTCCCTCTCTATACATTCAACCTCCTCAAGAACGCTTCACTCCCGACAAAATCCTCGTCGAGTCACCAATTCCGGTCATTGACGTGTCCAACTGGAATGACCCCAACGTGGCTAGAGAGATCTGTGACGCAGCTACCAAGCTCGGGTTGTTTCAGATAGTGAACCATGGGATAGCTACTTCGGAGTTGAAGGGTATAATTGCAGCGGCTCGTGCGTTTTTTGAGTTGCCGGCGGAGGAAAGAAGAAGGTATTGGAGAGGGTGTTCGGTGTCGGAGACGGTGTGGTTGACTACAAGTTTTAATCCTTACAAAGAAAGTGTTTTGGAGTGGAGAGACTTCCTTAAGTTTGAGTTTCTTCCTCAACAACATGACTTCACTTTAACGTGGCCTTCTGTCTGCAAGTAAGTATATAGCTTAGTTCAATGTGCACTAGTAAGGGTGGGCACGAAGCTAATATCCGGAACATTTACACTATATGTGATCTGCTCCGTTTTAGCCGCTAATCAGGATTCAAAGTTTGAAATAAAGTTTAGTTCTTTTTCCTAAATTTAGCATATAAGCTAAATATAACAACAATAATGCACGTACTGTTTATATTATATAATTGAAATATACATTTTTTATGATTATTTATCTATTTTGTATAGGGAGCAGGTGATAGACCATTTCAAGAGGATCAATCCAATCAGCAAGAAAATCTTGAACATACTCATGAAAAATCTAAACTCAATCATTGACGAATCCAATGAAAAAAACCTAATGGGAACTATGAGAATGAACTTCAACTACTATCCAGAGTGTCCTGAGCCAAACATGGCCATGGGAACTGGTCGCCACTCAGACATCAACACTCTCACTCTCCTCCTGCAAGAAGAAGGTGTTTTAAGTAGCCTTTACGCTCGAGCCACCGAAGATGGAGACAAATGGGTTCATGTCCGTCCTCTTCCGGGAGCAATTGTCGTTAATATTGGAGATGTATTACAGATATTGAGTAATGGTATGTATAGAAGTGTGGAGCATTGTGTGGTGGTCAATAAACTTTGCAGCAGGGTTTCCATACCGGTTTTTTGCGGACCGGTTAACGATTCAGTTATTGAACCTTTACCAGAAGAGAATAAATTGGCTCGGTATAGAAAGATTGTGTACTCGGACTACTTGAAAGGTTTCTTTGCAAGACCCCATGATGGAAAGAAAACTCTTGAATCTATCACATTACCATGATATGAGTTTACAAACTTTAAATCATATCTTTTTTTTAGGCAGCTTTAATTTTGTTGTTCTTTTTGCAGCAGCTTTTTTTCTTTTTTCTTTTCAGCAGATTTGAATCACATTTATGTGTCAAAGTCCACTAAATTGTTTGTAATGAATTTTATAATTATATGATAATGTTTCACTTTAAGAAATTTTTTTTTGTCAACAATCAGATCCGACAATACTCAATATATATCAACAACCATATATTAATCAAAACGGTTTTAAGAACCAAAGAAGACAGTTTATATAGGTGAAATTATGCGATACAAATTTTGAGTTAAAATTTCAGTTATAATCAATGTTTAAAATCAGCCTACAAAGATCTTACGTGTTCTGAGTCCTATATTAAAATCGGGTGTATTAGATGGCCAAGGTAATTTGATGTTTTTTTTGTTAGTACATGCGATAATTAGATAGTTTGTTTAAGCGAAAAAAAATCCCCAAATGATATCTTAAAAAGAGAAGAGAATAAAAAAAAGAAAAATAAAACTAAAGAAGATTTATTGGAAGGTGATTTTTAATGGATTTCTAATTTTTTATAGATTTGAAAATTCATATAGAATTCTTTGCTTTGAAAATCATAAAAGTTAGATTTGAAAATCAAATAAATTGGATTTGGAAAACCAAACAAATTAGATTTAGAAATCAAAGTGGTTTATTCAAAATCAAAACTAAATAATTTTATGACAAAATTATAAAAAATTTGAACTTCTTCTCCACAAGGAAAAAAATCGTGGCTATAGGGTCTTTGCTGGCTAAATCGTGGTTAATTGGTTACTGATTTCATAAAATTTGTGGCTATTTTCTCAAATTTAGTGGTTGATTTTGTAACTGTATTTTAAACACGTGTAAATTAATGACTAAATCATAGCTATACAAACTTTTCTATTATTATATGATTCCTCCAAATTTTCTAGCTTTTTAATGTATTATGAATTACTCACTACTTATATATGAACATGTTGTCGTATTAATAGCTGTTAAGAATAATAATACTTATTTTATGATTACAACATCATACTAGCATCATACGAACATTAGTAAATATAAATAGCTATTGTATGAAAAATAATAAAATAGTTATCTTCTATACAATAAAAGGGTAGCTATTCTTTTTAAAAACTCTTACTACCATATAGAATATTACATAGAATGTTATTGGAAATTAAAATGTTATTAAAGATAACTTTTTCAAAATTTCGTCAAAATATATTAACTAAAAGCATTTAATATTGAGCTAAATAAAACATGTTAAGTGTATCATCGAAATTTAAAATCAAATATTTCAAATTTATTTTAAAATATCTAATTGCGAAATTAATTATGTCAATTATAATATATGATCGATATATAATAATTGTAATATAATACGTAGATTTAGCTAGATACATATGAAATCTATTAGTATTATCATATTTAGTTATTATTTTTATAATTATAGAAAGAAATGAGATATTATTTTTGAGATGATATACATATAATTTATTTGAATTTATTATTAAAGATTTCTTTACATGGTCGGATGTTTTTAATCGGTTTTGTGTGGATATAATTTATCTATAGTTTTGATTATAATAGACTCAAAAAATATAGTAATAGTATTAATGATGATAGACTCGTTTACTTTTTTATTATATCTCGTAAACTTGACTGATACATACAAAATCAATAATTATCTTTTTTATAAGTAGTTATTATTTTTATAATTATAGAAACAAAAGAGATATTATTTCGGGTAGATATACATATAATTTATCTGAATTTATTATTAAAGATTTCTTTCCACAATCAAATGTTTATATTAGGTTCAAAGTTACAGCAATAGTATTGATAATGATAAAATCGTTTATCATTTATCAACATCTATATTAGTTGTTTATATAATTAAAAGAACTAATTTATCGGTGATAATAATTTTCATTTACCAAAAATATTCACTCTAATCTAGATTTAGGTTCGAGTTTCTCATTCTATATATGTTAGACGTGATACTTTTCTCAAGTAAAAAAAACATAAACGAAAACACACAACTAATTTTGTAACGAAAAAAATGGTTATGCATTCCATTTCAGTTCTTAAACCATTAAGTCTACAATGGAGGATCAAAGTACGACCAAACAATTGAAATTTAAGTTATGATTTATTAATAAGTTGTATATTATTATATAATTTATTCAAAATTTTTATAAAATAATATTTGTTATTTTGTAGGGTTAAAAAATGCATGGTACTGTCAAGAAGGATATGCTTGGGAAATTTGGTCCTCTTTTGCAAGAGGGAGATACTAAGATAATTAATAATTTTTAAGTATGTCTACCAACTGGTTCTATTAAGACCAGTACTCATAAGTTCAAGATCTCATTTGTCTACACTACTTCACTAAGGCCAACTGATCATTTTCCAAATATTTATTTGATATTAAATTCGTAGATTATAATGAATTACTTGACGGTAATCTCGATAACAATTACCTAATTGGTGAGTTTCTTAATTCCATTACTTTTTAAGTTTGTTGTTTTTTATATTTTAGAATTTAAAATCGAAACATTAAATAAATAGAAAAATTAAATTAAAAATGTTTCTTTAATTTTGCTAACGATTTACATTTGGCATCATCAAATTCCATGATTTGTAAAAATGCATTTATTTTTTACTAATTTTTATGTTTAGTTTTACTAAAGAAACGAAAAAAATACATTTTTTACTAACAAATTTATGTCGACCGATGTTACTGGGCAGTTGATTCATGTTGACAACATGATTGTCACTGAGACTAATGGAAAACAAGCCAAATAGATCAATTTTGAGCTTCGTAATGCTAAGTATGTTTTAAATTCTTATTTTAATCTTTTATATTTATAAATATCTACAACAATATTAATATATCTTATATACAGTGATGTTCGAATTTTGTGTGTGCTTTGGTAGAAATATGCTGAGATCTGCAAAATAAGGTTTCATTAGAGTTTAACAATAAGAAAATTATTTTTATGCAATTCTCTAAAATTAAAGTAATTGTTGTTATGCAATTCTCTAAGATTAAATGAGAAGATGATGATGATGTTGAGGTTTTGGGAAATCTTGTCTGGAATTGTGCAAAATGTAATTCAAATGTTACTAAAATAGTTCCAAAGTAAGCTAATTTCTTTAATTCTATATATTTATAAATATTATAATTGTTGTATTTTATATGTTTTATTTGAGTTTCATGTCTACCTATTTTTGTATAGGTATTACTCCTTTCGTTTCACTATGTTAGATATTTTAGCAATTTCACACACTTTAAGAAAATTTGTAAAATGGCATTTTAATCTCATTTATTGTAAAAGAAAAATTAATTAAGAAGAGAAAGAAAAAAATAATAACTAAGGGCAAAACAAGAAATCTATGGATAAATATGCATTGAAAATACAAAACATCTAACATTAAGTTACAAATTTTTTTCATAACATCTAACATAGTGAATAAAGGGAGTACATTTTTGTGAAAGTTGGAGATAATATTGGAGAATCGAGATTCTTAATGTTTGATTACATTGCTCATCAAATTATTAATCATTCTGCAACAGAATTAGCCGAATCTTTGGGAGAGGTAATAAAATTATTACTGTAATTCTACTTGGTCTATATATTTTAGTAGCAGTAATTTACAAGTTATATTTTTAAGATGATAAATAATAACTTATGTTATGTATTTATTTGTAGATTGAGAACCTGAAAAGATTCCAATGGCTATTACTAATTTGATTGGAAAAAACTTCTTATTCGTTGTTGGTCTTGAAAAAAAAAATATTTAAAGAGTAATGATCAGGCCTATACGATTAATCAATTGGTGAGCAAGGTTGAACTACTAAAAGAATTCAATGAAACACAATCCTCTCATGTAAATTTTTAAACATAACTCACAAAATCATTATTTTTATAAAAGATACTTTTAAAAATCATAACTTAATTTTTTTTATCATTATTAAGCACCTTCGTTGATGGGAACAATTGATGATTCAATTAAAAAAAGTTTTGAGACATCACATTCAAAAAGAAAGGATGAAATCGTACAACTTGATGATGACCCTAATGACTTGTCGAACACAACAAAGACCTTGAAGTTCAAGAAGATTAAAATGGAGAAATTTTGAGTTTCATAGAGTATTCGATTTTTATCGTTATGATATTTTAATTTATTTATTATTTATTATTCAAACTAAGTTTTAAATTTTAAAGTTATTTTATCTTTATTTATTTATTATGTTTAAGATCATTCTTTATTGAATTATACAAATTAATTTTGTTTTGATTAATTTTTATATTGTTATTTGGTTTATTTAGCAATTTTTCTCAATTGGTTACCTCGATACTAATGGTAGTAAAACTAAAACAAAGTAAAATATATTAAAATAAGTATTGTACACATAAAAACCCTCAGAAAAGAAATGACAATTTTATAAATATCGATTTTGTGCATTCAAAAAAATAAAATAAATATATATATATATATATTAATTGTATTTAAAAATAAAAAACTACATAATTAAATAATTCACTTTTGTCCCGTACATCGCATACGTAATCATCTAGATGAATCATAAAATCATAAAATACTTTGTATTCATATGAACATTATTTATGATGAAGTAGTGGATACTGTGGATTTGTTATTGTTTTATTATTGTTGTGTGCATATTTTATTTAATAACTTTTAACAAATTTAATTTGATATTATAGTGTTATTTCACAATATTTTATTGGGTAATTGAGAATATACCAATCGTGAATTCTAAAGTGCACCAATTAATCTTGACTTTAATAACCATATAGAACGAGTGTTCCCGCCTTACAGGCCTTAGAAAAGTGTAATAATCTTTCATGTTTTCTTTTTTAAAAATCTACTCAAATAAGAAGGTTTGAGTAAGAACTGCAAATCTTTCTATTTGAGACGAAGATACACAACCAAATCAAAGTCATTTTAAAATTAAATTTATATTCAAATTTTTGAATAAGGAGTAATTTTAATTAGTATTTACAAATTAGTGCTTGAATAACACAAGATTTAAATTTGGATTCTAAAATCAATGTTTGAATAACACATGATTTGAATATGAATTTTAAATCAATGATTGAATAACAACACATGATTTTGTAAGGATTTCTAAATCCATTAAAATCCACCTTCCAATAAACCCTCTAAATATATCGATTGTAAATTAATCTTTAAATCTGAATGTGTAAAACATTGATTCTTCGCAGATTCCCTCAGCCCAAGCGTGTTATATGCTTGCTCCAAAATTTATGGTGGGAAATGTTTCAAGAGAGTCTGATGGGCCATCTTTGGGCTCATTGGATAAAGGTTCGTTTGGACAAAAGAAAGTAGTAACCTAGGCTTCGAAAGTCTCAGGCTCAGGAGGGAAGAGTTAACAGGTCAAGCCCACTAAAGGACTAATCTTTGGCCTAGTATACGGTGAAACAAAATTTTCACCAGCGGTTAAAAGGTTACGTATGGAGATTGAGTCTCTGGAACCTCGTGTTCAAGAGTCTGGTAACTTTTTTTGTGTCGGAGAAGGATCATCGTGTAATGCTATTGTTCCCTTGGACTCGCCAGCGCCTATGTAGATTCCAACTGATCCTAGTGTGAATGCTTTGGTGGTTCCTAAGATTCCCTCTGTTGGCATCACGTAGAAGATGTTTATGGCCGAAATTGAGTGCTATCATTAACTCTATCTCAGATCCACTCTTAATTGGATGTGATTTCAATACCATTTTTCGCCTAGATGAAAGGTCTGGCGGGAGTGGTTGCTTATCGCAAGACTCTTTGGTGTTTAGTGATTGGATTAATTTCCTCTCTCTGATTTACATGGGATTTAAAGTGCATCAGTTTACGTGGAAGCGAGGGAAAACATAGTGGACTTATATTGCAAAGAGCTTAGATTGCATACTCTGCTGCCCAAGATTTCATTTGCTATGGCAGGAAGTAGAAGTGTCTCACTTACCTTTTCTGTCTGACCATACGCCGGTTTACCTTTAGCTATGCCCGAAGCTTGACTGTAATCCACGCCGTAGATCGTTTCATTTTGAAGTTTGTTGGCTAAAATATGAGAGTTTTAAAAATCTCTTAAACTCCTCGTGGAACCATAATCTAAATACCCCTAAGGCACTTTAATTGTTACAGGTTACTCTGAAAAAATGGAATAGGGAAGTGTTTGGGAATATACATCACTGGAAGACTTGCCTGCTTAAAGAGATTGAAAGAATCCAAAAAAATCTGTTGAATAGCCCATCAGATGATCTTTTGTTTCATGAAGAACAACTCCGCATAAATCTAGACATTATATTGGAACTGGAGGAAACTCTATGGTTTCAAAAGTAGAGAGAAAAGTGGATAACGTCGGGTGACAAGAATACAAGTTTTTCCACACCTCAACCATTATCCAACGGAAACGTAATAAGATCTCTATGTTACGTGATGACGAAGGCATCTGGTGTTCGCACCTGCAGAAATTGGAAGATTTGGCGCTTCATTTTTAAAAGGAATTCTACTCTTTGGAGAACAAGTTAGACCATGCAGTTACGCTTCCTCATACATGGTTTTCTTGTATTTCCCCGATGGATAGAGCGAGTATGATGCAGCTTCTTACACTTGTAGAGATTGAGAATGCAGTTCGAGCGATAGCTAAACTCAAGGCTTTGGGACCTGATGGATTCCAACCAATTTTCTACCAATGGTGTTGGGACGTAGTGGGAAGTTTGGTGGTGCAATTTTCCTTGGATTTCTTTGAGTCGGGACGTCTGCCTGAAGACGCAAACAATGTCCTGCTAGTACTTATCGCCAAGATACAACAACTGGAGAATCTAAAGCAGTTTTGTCCAATTAGTCTTTGTAATGTATTGTTCAAAATCATTACTAAGATTGTAGTAGGAAGGCTGAAGAAGATCATGACTAAACTTATTGGACTGGCTCAAGCGAGTTTCATTCTGGGAAGACTAAGTCTGGACAACATTGTGGTGGTTTAGGAAAAAATGGCGCAAAGGCTGGATGTTATTGAAATTGGATCTTTAAAAGGCCTACGATAGAATCAAGTGGGATTTGTTAGAAGATACACTACATGTAGCAAACTTTCCAAGCTCGTGAATTGATGGATTATGTGTTGTCTGACGGGTACGTCTATGCAACTGATTTGGAACGAAGAGAAGACGATGTCTTTCCAACCTAAACGGGGTCTTACACAGGGAGACCCTCTCTCCCCTTACCTATTCGTTTTGTGTATTGAACGTCTCTATAAGCTTATAGACTCATCGATCACTAATAAGGAAAGGAAACCCATAAGGTTGTCGGCCGGGGTCCTATTCTCTCGCATATATGTTTCGATGATGACCTAATCTTGTTTACTGAAGCATCTGTCAATCAAGTAAGGTTTATTCAGCATGTATTAGATTAGTTTTGCTTTGCTTCTGGACAATGAGATACCTTGCAAAAGTCCAAGATATGTTTCTCTAGTAATGCGGATCGCCAACTAAGGTCAAACATATGTACAAATAGTGAAATTTTGGGGACTACTGATCTTGGTAAGTATCTCGGGTTGCCGGTACTTCATAAATCGGTGAATAAGGAGACTTTTGCGGAGGTGTTGGTAAGAATATCTTCCAAACTAGCTGGCTGAAAAAGTCGATGCCTTAGTTTTGCATATCGTTTAATGCTAACAAAATCAGTTATCTCGTCGATCCCGGTCATATCATGAGCTCGGTTTGTTTACCAAAATTGATTTTACACAAACTCGATATGCTGTCACGCTCCTTTCTTTGAGGTGGCTTTCTGGAATAGCGGAAGATGAGCCTTGTGTCATTGGATAATGTGTGTTTACCAAATTAAGAGGGAGGCCTTGGAATTTGAAACTCTAATGAGATTAATCAAGCTCTGGTCTCGAAATTAGGTTGGAGAGTGATGAATGAGGATAAGGGTTTATGGGCAGAGGTGTTGCGACATAAATATAGAGTCAAGGATGTACGTGATGAGGCGTGGTTGGTTCTGAAATGTAACTGGTCATCAATCTGGAGAAGTGTTGCTCGAGTATTAAGAGATGTCGTTATCCCGAGAACTCGATGGGTAGTTGGAGATGGAAATAAGATTAAATTTTGGACAGATCGATGGTTATTGTTAGCGCCGGTTGCTAATTTATCTCTGAGCTTACTCACAACTGGCGATTTGAATGCATTGATGACTGAGTTATGGAGTAGTGTAACAGGCTGGAATGTTGCTCGTATAAAACCGTTCATCCCCGAGAAGGTTTGGATTCAGCTTTTTTCGGTGGTGACTGATAAATTCTCAGGTACGGTGGATAGACTTTTGTAGAATGAAACGACAAAATGGTTCTTTTTCTGTGAAGTCTACCTATGCTGCCTTGTCGAGAGTATCGATACCAAGGCTTGATATGATTAATTTCTACAATCGGGTTTGGAAGGCTCTAATTCCCGAAAGGATAAACTGTTTCTTTGGTTGGTAGCAAATCAAGCTGTAATGATGAATGAGGAACAATCGAGGCGACATATGGCTTCCTCGACTGTATGTCAGGTTTGCAGGGGGTGGGATTGAATCTATATTACACGTCCCCCAAGACTGCCATACCATTGAAGGTATATGGTCTAGGATTGTTCTCATACGTAAGAGACGGATTTTCTTTAGCATGACACTTTGAATGGCTCTTCACCAATCTAGGGTGCTCGAGTGTAGTCGCAGAATGTATGTGGTCTACTTTGTTTGGTGTCATCATTTGGTGAGGTTGGAAGTAGATGTTCTCTAACGTCTTCGGATCCTCTTTCACATGTCGTGATAGAGTTCACTTTGTTAAGAGTTGAGGTGATGAGATTTCTCGTGCATACAAAGGAGGTTGTAATTCTCAGTCACAATGCGCAGAAAGACATATATTATGGTTTACACCTCGGAATCCTGGATGAAACTAAATAACGACAATGCGTCTAAGGGTACCCAGGTTCTATACAATGAAAAGAGATTGCTTCGTTGTATATTAATTTAGAATTTCTTAATTGGATCCTAACACCTTTTGTTCTAATGATAAAAGAGTTAACGTTATATCTACGGTTACTTTAGTACTAAACATCTTTCTCATTTCTTCTGTCTGTTTTATTTTAAAATTAATAACCACAATCAAATTCAATTTCTCATTTCTTTGGAGTCTCTCTATTGTGACACACATGAACAAATTAATTTATTTAAGTAACCAATAAAATTATAAGATTAAAAACAACTCACTAAAAATACTATTGACATTAAACCAAACAAAAAAATCACTAAAAATAAAATTAATTTATAAAAAATAAATAATTATGAATATGAAACTATTTTCTTTTGGCTTAAAGTGTAGATAAACTTGCCCGCTACTCAGTCTCGAACTGAAATGCTAACGCACTGCTTCCTAAGAGCAGTGTGTTCCGTCGTTCATGAGCTTTTTCCTAAAACTCCAGCCAACTACAATTATGTTTTTCGTTTAGTCTTTGTGAGTGTGAAACCAACTAGACTTGCCTTTTTGTGAATTGGCAAGTTGGTGTAGTAAGTGACTATTATGTTTTTGTTGCTTCTTTTTAAAGAAAATAAAACCCTTTTGACCAAGAGTAAGGATTTTGTTTAGCTTAATTTCTGAATGTATATCAATTCAGCTACATATTTCATTAATATAATAATCTTATAAATTTATCTTTTTGAAGTTCTTACTATGCACAATTTTACTTAACAGAGGATTTTGTACCATTTGCTTTAAGTTCCAGCTATTGTGTAATTCTTTTGTAACTATGATAATGTGAGACTATTTTGAGGATGTGTTATCAATTTCTAAATGATGGTACCGTATAAGCTTTTATAGTTTATAAGATTGTGAATATTTTTTCTTATTTCTTTTACATCGATTGATAAGTCTATTGGATAATTTATGCTAAAGATCATATTATATTATAAAGTAAAAAAAAAAGGTCAGAAACTTGCATAAACATGATCCCAATCATGTATAACTACTATTGATTAAATAATCTGTTTTAACGAATACAATTAAGAAGAAAGAAAGCAATCTTGTTTTGTTGTAAAGTGGACGTCTACCCACATTCCCAATCAGTCTGTATAACATTGGCTATAAAATATATGAAGAAAAAGAAGAATCCTTAAGCCAGTTAATGTTTAGACATTAGAACCAATTAATAAAAGAACAATGCATTTAAAATGCAATGAAAATTAGAAACTTATGTTCAATATTATAATAAAGATTGGTGCAGTAAGTCGCTGCTGTATTTTTGTTGCTTTCTTTTTTAAAAAACCATTTTAATCAAAATTAGAGGTTTTTGTTCAGCTTGAGTTTCTGAGTGTATATCAATTCAGCCACCATTTTTATTAATAAAATAATATTTTCTGAAGTTTTTACTATGCATATTTTTACTTAACATAGAATCTTATACCATTTCGACCAACAAAAAAGATTTTATACCATTTACTTTAAGTTGCAGCTACTATCTAATTCTTTGTAATCATGATAATATGAAACTATTTTGAGGATGTGTCATCTATTGCTAAATGATGCAGCCGTATAAGTTTTTATTGTTTATAAGATTGCAGATAATTTTTCTTGTTCTTCGTTCTTATTTCTTTGACATCAATTGATAAGTCCATTACATTATTTATGCTAAATATCATATTAATTATAAACTTAAGAAAATGTCAGAAACTCTTATAAACTTGATCCCACACATAGTACGGATGTGTAATTAGTATTGATTAAATAATTGGTTTTAATGAATACAAAAAAGAAAGAAAGCAATCTTGTTTTCTTCGTAAAGTGGACGTCTACCAACTTGCTCAATCAATTTGTATAAAATTGGCTATAAAAGAAAGAGAAAATTCATTCGACCATGTCAAGAAACCTAATAATTTATAATAAAAAAAATTTATTGAATTTGATGGAGACTAAAATTTTATATAAATACAATATGATAGGGAACATTTTAACCTAATTTATAATCTAAGTATCAAAGGTCCAAAAAGACTCAATATCCCAATATTCTCTGGCAAGCTCATATGTGGTAACACGTGTGAGATTGGACAAGTCTTCAAATTAGCAGCATTCGATTCAACCGTCTGATCATCATGAATGTTTATACCCGATCATAGGGTCAAAACGGTTTCAATACTCAGCCGTTAGGTCATCGACATTTATATCCAATCGTATGGACATCTTCGCGGCGTTATACTTGACTGTCGAGTCATCTTTGCAACGTTATACTTGGCCGTCGAGTTATCTTTCCAGTGTTATACTCGGCCATCGAATCATCTGACGTTATATTCGGCCGTCGAGTCAAATTCCTTAGATTGTGCTCGATTAAGCAACAAACCTATTACTAGGATCGACTTGGTGAAACATCTTCACCGTCAATTTCAACCCCATGGAATTGTATGATGAGCCGTGGTTTAAGCATCACCATCAACGAACGAATCCCATAGATTCATGTTCATAATCAATTGTCTTGTCCTTCAAGAAACTAGCAACTTTGCTAGCCCAAATCAAAATCAACTTGGCCAATCATTGACCGAATCAATAAGCAAGCCATCAATAGACCTTTTTTTGTTTTTTTCTCATTCTCTTTTTTATTTTAAGTGGAAAAATTGCAATATGGTAAAGAAAAGGAAACAAAGTTCTAGAAATTAAATAAGAAAAAGATAAGAAGAACGAAAAAGTGTAGGATTTCTTTTTTCCTTTTAAGGAAGAAAAGTAAAACTAAATTATTAAGAAGTATAAAGCTTATCGACATCTTCATTGTCCGCACTATCATCTCTTTCATCAATGGTCTGAATCTCCATGATCTCGAAACAAAATAAAGAATCGAAACAAGAACCTAAAAATTTAGGTTAGGCTCTGATATTATGATAAATTATTAGCTTTCAACTCAAAATCAATTGGCAATGAGTGGATTGGCCCCTATCTTATATATATTAGATTAGAATGGTCCCAACTTCTGATGTGGGACAATTACATTCTAACACGCCCCCTCGAGATGATCGGTGGTATAACCAAACATTTTGAAAGACCACAACATACGCATCATCATGATACGAGCATGTTGGGCCAGACCCACAACAAACGCATATTATCATGCATGCCTGATGGGCCAGAATCTTGGACTCTAATACCATGTCAACAAACCTAATAGTTTGTGAAAAAGTTTCTTATTGAGCTAGATGCACGGGTTTTATGAAAAAGTTTGATATATATATAGACGTATTATCTTTAAGATAATATTTAAAAATCTCGTTGATTATTAATTTTTGAAACCCAACTTGTACTATATTTTAGATAATACTTAAGAATTCTGTTGGTTACTAATTTTTGAAACCCAACTTTATATAATAGGATACTGAAAAATTTTAAATTGTTGAATTTGACATGTAGAAAAATCATGTTAATTACTAACTTTTGAAACACAACTTTATATACTAAGATTTTATAATTATACAAAATTATTTATATTTCTTTTTATATTAGGATTGTGAATAAAGATATATATATATATATATATATATTGTGGTAAAATATGAATATTTTTAAAAAAAGATATTTGAAATGTATAAAAATACTGTACAACTTTGGATCATTGGATTTGACACGTCGATGAATTCCTTTGATAACTAATTTTTGAACTCCAATATTATATATACGTATAAAAAAACTGCAAAATTTTGGATCATTAGATTTGACACATGCAACATGATTTAGAAATTTAACTTTATATAACATGATTTGATTTGACACGTATAACAATTTTATTGATTACTAAATTTAGAAACTTAAATTTTATATAATACGATTGTAAATAGAGATAAATATTTTGTGGTAAATATAAATATTTAGAAAAATATTTATATTTTAAAATATAAAAATATTACAAAATTTTGATTTATTAGATTTGACACATAGAAAAATATGTTTATTACTAATTTTTTAAACATAATTTTATGTAATATGATTAGATTTTTCTTGTAAAGATTAAGAAAATATTTACAATTCTATATGTAATTTTTTCTTTTAATTATAGTTTTCTAAAATATAAATTTATTTTTATTTTATATAAATATGAGATACTTTTATTATTTTTCTTTTATAATTATAAATAAATATAATTATTTAAAAAATATGTTTAGATTCTAAAGTATTCTAAACAAAAGTTTTAAAATATAATTTTTTTCTTTTTAAAAAATTTATAAATACGGAAAAAATATTTTCAAATATATTTTACTTTCTTTTAAAAATACATAAAGACAGAAAGAAATTTGATTGTTAGATTTGACACGTAAAACAATCACGTTAATATATAATTTTAAGAGTTCAGACTTTATATAATAGATTAAAAAATTGAGATAAGGAGATGTTCGTCTATAAAACTTATATTTAATAATAAAAAATTATATTGATTATCTATAGTAAAATAAAATAATGATGTATTTAATTTTAACTATTTATCTCTTTTGTTTTTTTGTCTTGATTTCGTTGAATATAAACCAAAAAACAGAATTAATAATAGAAATTCTCTATTTTTTTGTTAAGGTTATAAAAATATTGAATTTGACACGTAAAAAAATCTTGTTAATAACTAACTTTGAGAAACCATATTTTAAATAATTAGATTTTTTTTTACTATTAAAGAAATATTTGCAATTTTTTTTTTGTAAATTCGTTTTTTAATTATATATTTTTTAAATAGACATTTATCTTCTATTAGATTTTATTTTTGTTTTGTAATTAGTAAGAGCTAAATATTTATACTTATTATTATGTTATAATTAGGATTGTGAATAAAGATAAATATTTCTTGATAGTGATATATATATTTTATAAATATATTTTATTTTATTTTAATTATATAAACATGAAATTTTTCTGATGGTTGGATTTGACACATTAAAGAACATTGTTAATTAGTAACTTTAATAAATCATACTTTATATAATAAGATTTTTATTTTATATATCATTTTTGTGTTAGGATTGTAAGTAAAGATAAACATTTCTTGATAGAGATAGCTATCTTTTAAAATATGTTTTATTTAATTTTATAATATATATTTACGGAATATATTAAGATAGTTGGATTTGACACGTGGAAAAATCTTGTTAAGTAACTTTGAGAAACCGTACTTTATATACTAAGATTAGTAACTTTTAGAAACCGTATTTTATATAATAAAATTTTTATTTTATTATTCATTTTTGTGTTAGGATTGTGAATAAAGATACGTTTTTATGATATATATAAATATCTTTTGAAAATATGTTTTCATTTTATTTTTTAATATTAATACAAAAACTTTTCTGATCGTTTGATTTGACACGTAGAAGAATCTTGTTAATAAATATGTTTGAGAAACCGTATTTTATTTAAAAAGATTTTTTAAAAATTTGTTTTCTAATAATAGTTTTAAAAAATATTTACAATTATCTTTAGTAAGATTTTATTTTTATTTTATAATTAGTCAGAGATTAATATTTATACTTATTTTTATTTTACAAATTTTTTTGTGTTAGGATTCTGAATAAAGATAAATATTTCTTGATACAGATAAAAAAAATTAATAATAATTTTTGTTTATTTTATATAAATATGGAAAATTTTCTGATCGTTGAATTTGACACGTGAAGAATCTTGTTAATTATTAACTTTGGGAAATCGTACTTTATATAATAAGATAAGAATTTTGTTTTATAGTTAATAAGAGAGAAATATTTATACGTATTTTTATTTTATAATTTTTTTTGTGTTAAGATTGTAAATAAAGATAAATATTTCTTGATAGAGATAAATATTTTTTAAAAATATTTATTTATTTTTTAATATATAAATACAGTAAATTTTTTGATCGTCGAATTTGACACGTGAAAAAATTTTGTTAGTTAGTAATTTTGAGAAACCTTACTTTATATAATAAGATTTTATAAGGAAATTCATTTTTGATTATATTTTTTAGAAAAATCTAATATTGTTTTATTTTATACTTGTTTGAGATAAATATTTGTTATTATTTTTATTTTATAATCAGAAATAAAAATAATTACTTAATTTTTTTTATGTTTGGATTGTGGATATAGATAAATATTTTGTGATAAAGTTAAATATTTTATCTTCTTTTTAAAAGTAAATAAATACAGAAAAATTTAGGATGTTGGATTTGACACGTGGAAGAATCCTATTAATGAGTAATTTTGAAATCCAATTTTATATAATATAATTTGATAGAGGTTAAAGCCTTATATATATATACAATATGATATAAAACACTTTAACCTAATTTACAATTTAAGTATCGAAAGCCCAAGAAGGCCCAATATCACAATAAACCAATAGATGTTTAGACATCACAACCAATTAAAATAAAAGAGTATTTAAAATGCAATGAAGATTAGAAACTTATGTTTAGATAATATCCCAATAAACCAATAGATATTTAGACATCACAACCAATTAAAATAAAAGAGTATTTAAAATGCAATGAAAATTAGAAACTTATGTTCAATATGACACAGTATTGGTGTAGACTATTGTGGTTTTCTTCTTCTTTTTTTGTCGCAATAAGACTATTGTGTTTTTGGTGTAGACTCTTGTATTTTTGTTTAGCTTGAGTTTCTGAGTATATATCAATTCAGCTACTTGTTTTATTAATAAAACAGTTTAATAAATTTATCTTTTTGAAGTTTTTGCTATGCATATTTTTACTTAACACAGCATTTTGTACATTTTGCTTTAAGTGCAGTTACTGTATAATTTATTATAGCCACGATAATATGAGATTATGTGAGGGTGTGCCATCAATACTGAATAATACAGTCATATAAGTTTTTATGTTTTATATGATTGTGGATAAGTTCTTCTTCTTCGTTCTTATTTTTTTTGGCATCAGTTAATAAGTCTATTGGATAATTTGGATAATTTATGTTAAAGATCATATTAGGTATGCGGGTGTATCTATAGTATAACTAGTATTTGATTAATTTGTTTGTTAAAGTCGATGTTTACCCACTTCCTCACTCAATTTGTATAAAATTGGCTATATAATATATAAAGAAAAAGAAGAACCCTTAAACCAGTATGCTTAGACTGACATCACAACCAATTAAAAAAAAAAAAAGCACTTAAAATGCAATGAAAATTAGAACTTATGCTCAATCTGACAGAGACACACAATATTGAGTTATTGAGCCATCTTGACGTTCTGTCGTGTATCATGTATTTCCACAACGTTACCTTTTTTTTTGTTTTTCTTCTAGAAATTTTGATCATATTATTTTTAAACCTAAAAGTACAGTAAATTGGAACTAAAACAAGTTGCCCAAAAATATTACTCTTTCCTTCGTAAATAGTGTTTTTTTCTTAGGTGTCGGCCCATTAACTAATTTCTTACATAATGTAGGCGTGAGAACTTGATTTCTGGATGTGAAATAATATCTATTTTCAGTGGATTTACTACCTACCACTAGACCAAGGTCACTTCAGAAATGATGTTAGTCTAAGAAAAAAAAAATATTTCACAAGAAGTATTAATTTTACAATTTCAATATAATTTTTAATAAAAACTTTCAATTTTAATCTCCAATCAAAAAATTTAACAAAGAATCTAGCAACTCATTACATTTACATTATGGGTATAAATGACTGACACTTTTTAAAAAAGAGTAATAAACATTATTAGTCAACAATTGCCAAAATCAAAGAAACCTAACTAGCACCTCTATATTGATTTTTGTGAACTTAAAATTTCATTAATATAGAGAATGCTCCTTAAAAATCATACAAAATAAACCAAGTGGTGATAATCTAGTGGTTTCTACTTAGGAATGAAATTGTCATGTTAGTTTAAATTAATAATCAATTCATTTCAAATACGAAATTGATAATAGCACCACTTCCATTTCAGACTCCTAATAATAGCACGAACTCTCTAAAAATAAAACCTAGTTTGGACAAGTTGCCAATAAATAATAATAAACATAATCATGCAAAGATTACCAGAATCAAATAAATGTGAATAGCAACTTTAATGTATTTAATTCGCTTGTAATTAAAATAAAAGTAATATGATAAAAAAAATCTTTTGTCAGATATTTAAATGTCTACATTTGCATTCTAATTTATTTCAGTTTTAAAGAATCGCACAATTTCGCATGATTTTACTTGAAATTTAAACTTAGGTTATGAATCGATTAACATTTTGACAAAAAATATTGATTCACATATTTTTCAAATACAATATCGTGATCTTGTTTGGTAATTTTCTCTTTCGACTTCATTAAGTCAAAATCAAACCCAAACTTCAAACTACGTGCAGATTGTATTTTGCTTTGATATGATACGGCTTGAATGAAGTTGGGTTGGTACTTTGGTTTACTACATATGTGCTTATAAATGTAAAAGGTGAGACATTTAATTTCATCCCTCCCATTCTACCTAAATCCACATAAAGTCTAAAATGAACAACAAAATGTAAACCAAAAGTCGGAGTTCCTTTTAATATGGTGATTATGATAATACAGCTAATGACTTATCATCAAAATTTGATTTCTTTCTGCTACGTTATGCTAAGTCAAATCTTAGGTAATAAACAATATTGGTATTGATATAAAAAAACGAGTACCATTGGTTGCTGGCTTGTTGCTATTAGATCTTTCTAGAATAACATTCAACAAAACTCAATACAGTATCGTTGCAATTCTATAGTCAGTAAATGCCAATATGTTGTTAACGTTGTGATCTATGACAAATCACGGCCTTGCAAGAGTGATCATAATCAATGAGCCACAAGTTTAACTCTTCAAGCTTTGTCTGAATGATATTGGAACCAACCTCACGCGACCAATACACCACCGACTTGCCATCTCCTAACGACTGGTTTACACTAATAGCGGTATTCTCTGCAATACCCATTGTTTCTACAGTCTTCATCCTCTTGCCCTTTTGCTCCACTAGCCTTTTCACTAGATGAATAAAATCTAGACTCTGTTTTGGGGATGGATTCTGAGTTGCTGAGGATGCGATACTGTGTACAAACTCATTGCTCCATAAGTTTTGAGTGACTGATGAAGATTGAACAACTAAAATTCCAGAGCTTTCTTCAATATAGAAGTCGTTTTCTGTGTTGAATGTGGCAAGGAGAGGAGCCTTATCGACCAAAAGCGCTTTACTTGAAAATACCCAGGTGCTGTATCCAAGTTCCAAGCATTTCTTAACAACATATGCATTACCCAGAGCCTCCTTCGCTGAGTTTGGGTAAGAAGTTTTGCTTGTGATCAACTTGTCGAGAAACACATCCACGTCAATTACAGGATGTCCCCTTCTTGAAAGATCATAGGACAACTCAGAGCTAGGGCCTATAAAAATGTGGTTTTGAGTATTAAGCTTCTGGAAATGGCAGAGTAAGTTCCTGATAGACATCTTGTCTGCATCATATAGACTGACCAGAATTATGGTTTTCTCTCTCTGCAGCGAAGGAAGAATGGTGCCAAGTTCATTCAGGTTTCTCACAACTCTACCAGGAACAACTTCACTGAAACAGAAATCATACCACTTAAGGTTGCTCAAGGGTTGGAATTTATTCAGAAAATCTGAACTGACAGCACTTCGATTCAATAACTGTGAGTCTGGCCCAGCGGTTTCTGCATAGTTAACACCAGCATCCCTGTGAGAGACACTTAATGCCCCCTCATTCGGGAAATTGGTGTAGATGTTGAAATAAGCACGAGAATAAACAAACTTAATGAACCAAGGTGTCCATATTCGTTCTCCCATCTTCTTGTACCATCCATTTGACACCTGAGCAAAACATCTCAGATAGTAAATGACATAAAACTTAAAATATATGAATAATGGAATCCATGAAGCAGAGAAGCTACCATGCCCTCAAGGAAAGGCTTCTTGCCATTCGCTTTGTGCTCATCATACCAGAGTCTAAACTCTTTCCATGGTTTTGGGAAGAGGAGCTGTCCCCAAGTTCCCACCAACTGATATAAGAGAAGATTTGTTTTGGGATCTACGCGTATATCATTCCCACGTTTACCTGCAGTTGACCACTAAATGATTCAGTCACTTTTCTAGACATTTCAAGGAACTGACTAACACATGAATCTTACTGTCTAGTGATCTATATTTGCCTAGTTCTATTATCCGGTCAAGGTGTATAGCCGAGAAACATTTAAGAATCATTGAGCTTCAATCAAATTCGTTTTCTCTCTATTTGGACATGGCATCATCAGATTGCAATTACTAGTAACTACTACAATGGAAATATATCTATTTCCTTTTATCCCTAAACATCTTGAGTATTCTTCAAATCATATCCCAAAGAAACGAAATCTATCAATCCATATGTTCATGATGTATCTGAATTCTTAGAGGAAGACTGGGATGTGATCTACGACCAGAATGGCCGAGTCAGAGAATAGAGAATGGTACCTGGAACCAGCCTTGGCCTCTGAAGCGAAGCTCCAAAAATGGAAGGGTTGAAATTGGAAGTATCATAGTAGTACATATGAATCAAGCGTTCCAGAAACCCGTAGTAAAGAGGAGAAAGCTCAAGATCATCTTCAACGACGAAGGCGAATTCGTGATCTGAGGTTGGCCACCAAGCTTCCAGCCACTGCGCTTGTAATCCGACATTATTGGTCCGATAGTGAACCACCTTTTCCCCAAATCTCCAATCAAATTGATCCAAGAACACTAAAATTTCCCTCACGGTCTTCAAGTTATCTTCCGGAGGTGCTTGGTTCTGCTCGAGGTTGAAATGATCGACGTAAACGTGGAGGTGAATGCGTCCTCTGTCACCGGCAACGCCGTAGTCCGCGGCAGCGAGAGATCTGAGACAACGGGAGAGAGAGTGGAGACGGTTGAAGGTAAGTACCTTAATAAGGAAAGTGAAAGGAGGGGCATCACTGTAATTTCGGCGGA
Organism: Lepidium didymum; assembly: GCA_963920545.1. Taxonomy (NCBI): domain Eukaryota; kingdom Viridiplantae; phylum Streptophyta; class Magnoliopsida; order Brassicales; family Brassicaceae; genus Lepidium; species Lepidium didymum. Next base: position 4,513,342 of record OY986996.1, on the reverse strand, counting down.
AAAGAGTTCGTCGTCCGGAGTCGGAGTAAGTGGTCTCGGAGACGAGAAAGAAGAGAATGATGACGGAGATACAAAAGACACATAAAAGATAAGGAAGTATGGTTTTATTGGGTTGGGCAAATGCCATCGCCATGGATCTCAGTGAAGAGGCTTCTTCTCAATTGAGAATTAGCAAATCAAATTAAAACCATTTCTATATATATAACCTTAATGTATGTACTACTCTTCATTTCTCTTCAGCTATATATATCGAAAGGTACATTTATCTCTACGACATTTTTTTTTTTTCAACAAGTAAATATTATTAGATCGCCTAAAAACTTAGACATTAGCTTATATCTAATTTACAATTGATGTCACTGGAAAATAATTAAAATAGAATATTTACATTAGATGTTTAGATGATATAAAAGACCCCTGCATCTCCTTTCTTCAACTTCTCTAACACAATTTCTTCAACTGGCGCTGGTCATTCCGGCATTAGTGATCCCTCTAATACTAGATTTCATTTTTTTATTTTCACTCCTTTTAAATTCGATTAGATTGAATCAATTGAATGGTTAAGATTTTGATTTCGTCATCGATTTGAGCAAAGGTTTCACCGAGATGTTCTGGTGGTTCTTTTTTTAATTTGGTTGTCGATATCCTAATCCTATCACGGTACATTCGTGATATTTAGGGATCGATTTCGATCCAATAGTTGTATACTTATGGAGGAGTTTATTATCGGTGATTATGCCGTGTTCATTTCGGCTGTTCAAACCGTGTTTCATGTTTGTTGTTTGATTGTTACCGGACGTCAGTGCGATCCACTTTAGGCGTTTTGAAGATTAACCCATCTCTTTTCTGATTTGGTGATGACACGACCACCACCACGGAAATTACCATGAAATCAATACACAAAGGAGGGAGAAGCGAATAAAGTGATAATCGGAAAACAATTAAAGTCATTCAAACAAGCACGATAGTTTACTACAATCATAGAAAAATATGTTTCTTTCTTTAGGAGAGTTCTGATCACATTAAAGGTTTCGCGATGTAATAGATGGATCAAAACTTTTAGCTTTCGAATATATAATAGGATGAAAATGTTTCTTAAGCAAAAATGTCATCCAAAATTGACGGATAAAACGAAGATCAAGAAAGTGGAGAGTAACTTTTTCGTTATGTTTTTACTAAATTTTATGCCTTGTTGTAACTTTATTGTGAACAATTAATATCTAATTTTCATTAATAAAAGTTATGTTTAGATGAAAAAAATATGATATAACTATAAAAGAAAAATAAACCTACATTTTAGATTCTAAATAAGAGTTATAATTTTTTATTTTGTCAATATTGGACCACAACTGGCTGATTATTAGCCAAATTTTTATAAAATGTAGGTAGTAAGACTCGGTCTTTGAGATAAAATAGTGTTTACGTATAGTAGACTTATCAGCTGCCACTGGCCCAAAATCATTTCACAATCAAAATAAAAATAAAAGTAATAATTTTAGCGTTTATTTTTTAATTTTAAATCCTAATCACTAACTTTAAAAATTTAAATATTCTTAATTGTTAATAAAATATATCAAATCTCGAACTATACAATATTAGTTTATAATGAAATTCAAGTACAATATAAGTTGTATAACGTATTGAGTGTTTAAAATTTCTCTTATTTTTTTAAAGATTTCATATGAAGACCAGATTTGTATTTTTTATAATTTTCTAATGAGTAAAAAATATTATCTACGTACCATGAGCACATTTTTATTTTTCATAATTTTAAAAAAATCTGATCTTCATTGTAAAACCAACGTTACGTTTCATCTCTTGCTGGTTTTTTAAAATTAAGATGGATCATATGATCTCCTTCGATGCTTTGAATCAAAGCAGAATCAGAGTTTGACAAAATTTTATAGATTTTTTGTAGTAATTCACATACAATACAAACTTTTTCTTTTTATCAAAAATATCATTACGTAAAAAATTAGCTAAGTAGATTGACATTAATACTATCTTTAAGGTGCTTATTTTTGTCAATTTTGCTATTATTAGATCGACTATGTCCGATTAACAATTAAAATCTATCATTTATTATTTTATTTTTTGTATTAGAGAGAAATCAAATTCTGGTATTGAGAATTTATAAAATGAGTACTACCGGTAGACTACCACATCGACAATTAAAGACAAACTTACAAAATTTGAAATGATATAAAAGACTTGGTATATCTAAGTTGATTTTATGTATTTCTGAAGGGTTCACGTCTTTATTAATGTCGGTGATGAGAGATAGAGAATCATATCGGATTTCAATCGACGAGATGCCCAGTAAAAAGGCAGATCTGAGAGCAACTCGCATTGATAAGGCAACAAAAGTTAAATCCACGAACTCCTCGAAGAGTGAGAACTTGGATAGAGCCAGGGATTCACTGGAGAAGCACCACCCTAGACTTGCCGAGTAGGTGGCTGATCTCCACGAATCATCAATGTAGTAAATAGTTAGATCCGACGTGGGAATTGGTTGAGCAACTTGAACATCTGTACAATTCTGAGCCTGAGTTTGGGCTTATTCCATTCCTTTATTGCATTAATCGCATAAGATAGCACCTCTGTTTTTGATTGAGATTTGTTGTTGAAATTTAATTGATTCCTCGATTTTCATATCGCCCATAGAATCGATGGTGCTAAAGATTCATCGTTTATTCATTTAAGAGGAATCAGAAAAAATACTAAAGGATTCTCCACATTTGTGGGAAAGATAAAGCTTTCTGAAAGCTTGGTATTTGCAGTTATGGTGCTTTAGTCCAAATCCGATTTGCAAAGCTGAAGGAAAATAACGCAAGAGAGGCATACATTTTAGATTTTCTCCAACAGGAAGGGCTCGATTGTGGGTTTTCCATAGAAACATTTTGACCTTCGGTGTGGCTAAGACAGTCCACACATCTTTAACCCAATCAATTTGTGGATCTCCATTTTTCAAAGAAGAGGTGAAATTCGATATAATTGCAGCATAATATCCCGATTGAGCAGTATAGATCCATTCCTTTGTCTTAGCCAGATCCTTTTATCATGAACACCTTAGTGACTTGGTTTGATACATCTAATAATAGATTCATATTGCGGGAGTAACAATAAGATCTTATTCACATCCTACTCTCGAGAATTTGGCATAAAAAGGCCTGATACCTTCCTTTCTCTATTTGTAATTGCAGGGGGGACCTATTGGTGCAAGAGGGGATCGAGTAGACAGCCAGTTATCACTCTAGATGTTAATAGAGTTATCATCACCTATTGCCCAACCCATATGTGATATTAAGAGATCTCTTCTCTGCAAGATACCCTTCCAAGCATGGGAACTTTTGGTCAGCTTTGGACAATGTAAAAAACCTGAGACTTATAGTACTTTGTGAGCAACATTTGTGCCACCAGCGAGTCAGGAGAGGTAAGACTCCTCCAGTCGATCTTGGCTAATAATGCTATATTAAAAGTTGTGATGTGTCGGAAGCCTAACATGCCATCCTTTTTTGCTCTTGTGAGTTTATGCCATGTTTCTCTTCTCAGCTGAGTGATCCCACGATAATCTTGTTAACTTCGATTGAATCCTTCTTGATAAGGATGATGGAAAGAGGAATCGTGACATTGCATAGGTAGGCATCGAGCTTAGAACACTTTTTAGCATGATATTTAAAAACTGGGCGGAGACGCTTGGATATGATTTTTGTGATTACTTTGTAAGCATAATTGCACAATGCAATCAGCCTGCATTTTGCCACTTTCCTTGCATTGTCGAATTAGTGTTGCATTTTTCAAGATTGGCATTACACTGGAGCTGAAATACTTTTTTGTCTCTTGCATAACTATAGGCCCAACTACTTCCCAATTTGCTTAAAAGAAAAAGGCAGAGAAACCATCTGACTCAGGCGCCTTATCCGCATTTATGGAGAAACTTGTTCTCTTAAATTCCTCGTTGGTAGGTTTGGCAATCAGCTTTACATTTTCTGCCTCCAAAATCTTAGATTCTAGAACCTCCTGAACTGTTTCTACACATGAGTTTCCAGCTAATATGAAGAGAGTTTGAAAGTAATTAGTTACCACTTCAGATATTTGTTCCTCCTCGAAGACTACGTGAAACCTTTCTGATTTTCGAAGATGAGAATGAGTTCTGATCTTACTGGTTTTAGTAGTGGCATATAGAAAAGTAGAATTCATATCATCAATTTGCAACCATACAAGGTGGTTCCTTTGATTTCAAAAAGCCTCCTCATCCTCGTAAGCTTTTGGCAATATGCTGGTTATTTCTTTGATCTTATTTTGATCACTTGATTGATCCACCATAGCATTTTCCAGTTTTTTTTTTTGCATTCATCAATGGTGATCCTATTATTCTTTTTTTTTTTCTCTCTTTTTTCCAAGTGATAATTGATTCCCTGGTTCGAGTGATTCTTAGTTTAAATGAGATCGAATTGGCAAGGTCCCATATATGTTGGATGATTTTCTGAACTCAGCATCATCTTTTAATCACCTATCAGAACGAATTAAGTTTTTTCCTCTTCTTTTCAGGTTCACAACATGTCATCAGTGGTGTATGATCCGAGGCTTCATACAAGAAGTAAGAAGTTTGTCTTGTTGGAAAGAGATTAAACCACTTTTCTTCAGCCACAACTCTATTTAATCTGCAGTGGACAATGTGATTATGACGAACCTCACACCATGATAATGGGTCACCCGAATGTTAGAGATCAAACAAGCATGCTTCTGATACTAAGGATATGAAATCTACAAAAGAGTTATCTGATCAGGCATATCCTCTTTTCTTCTCTTCATTTGATAAGATATCATTGAAGTCTCCTAACATCATCCAAGGTGAATTTCTTATACTGTTAATTGCTTGGAGTTCTGCCCAAATGTGTTTTTTGTTTGTTTATTAGTGCTGCAGTATTGAATGTAGAATATAAGGGCCTTGACTGGCACCAGTTTTTAGAATGGTTTTTGGTTTTTGTCTTTGCAAAAACCAGTTTTTGGTCCATCATGATTTTTCAAAATATGTTTCTCAAAAACTAGTTTTTAGGGAGTTTTTGCTAATTCACTCAAAAGCCAAAAACCAAAATTTTGTAGTTTTTGGACCAACAATTTCGTGAGTTTTTCTATATAACAAATTTAGAATTACTTTTTTCTACTATTTTATTGTTTGTTTAACTAAAAATGAATTACAAAAATAGTGTTTATTTTGGATGTATTACGTTAGAATTTGTCTCCGCTTTAACATCTCAACGATAGTACTGAAAGAGAATTGTTATTTGTAGTACTGAAAGAGAATTGTTTAATAAACAACATTCTTCGCAAAATGATTGGTTTAAAAAAAAAGCCAAGATATGCCATACATGTTCAATGTACAATGGCACTGCATAATTTTATTAAATTACCCAATCTATGATATGTTGACTTTGAAGCAGACCATAGCTATGTTGTTGAATAAGACTTTGTGTCACATCAAGATTTTGAGTAAAATAAAACTTCAATGTAATATATGGAAGATATTTGAATATAGTATTTTCATAGGTTTAAGAAAAAAAATTCTAAAACGAAAATATTTTTTAAAAAATTAAGTTGAAAAACCAAAAACTATAAATGTTATGATTCATTGTTTTGAAAAACTAAATTTATTACAAAAACCAAAAACCAAAATCTAAAAATCAAAAACCGAAAACTGAAAACTAAAAACCAAAAATTGGTTTGTCATTCATCACCAAGACCTCATCTTCATATTTGATTATGGCATTTTATGTAGTCTTGATTGGTGGACTGTATAATGGTATGAACCCTATTTGACCATAGAAGTAGCAATCCTCCACCTCTATGTTGTTGAGGGGAAATCATTTTTGAGTTATTCATCTTACCAGCATCTAATTTTTGGAGCAAAACATTATCATTATTTTTCATCTCCATAAAGAAAATAATATCTAAATTGTATTTAGCTTTCAATCTTTTAAGACGATAAACTGTCAAGAAATTTCCTAAATGTTGACAGTTCCAACTTAAAATTTATGAATATTTTGGATTGGATGATGACCATAATAGTATAAATTTATGTGCGTTTACATATATGTATTGTATCCAAAAAAATTTAAAATAAACCTTCACATTTTTGTCACTGTATAAAACTTCACTTAATGAAACAAATAATTAAGTGAATCGTGTCTCATGGGGACCTAGCGGAGATGGGGTTTTCACTGTTAGTAGTGCATACCAACTGTTGAATGCGACATCTGAGGCTAGACAAAACATGGATTTGTTCTTTGATAGAATTTGGACACTTAAGGTTACAGAACGTGTTCGCCTCTTCTTTTGGCTTGGTGCTCGTCAAGTTTTGATGACGAATGTGGAACGTGAGCGACGACATCTCTGCAACTCTACTGTTTGCTAGGTTGGCAAAGCAGGTAACGAAACCATCCTCCAAATTTTGCGGGACTGTGGAGCAATGAAAAGGATTTGGCTTCGGCTGGTGCCATAGCGGAAACAAAGTCTCTTCTTTACACAGTCACTTCTCGAATGGATATTCACTAATTTGGGTGAGAGTAACATGGTGTGTGGCAACTCGTGGAACACTCTGTTTGCAATGGCATGTTGGTGGGGCTGGAAGTGGCGCTGTGACAATGTATTTGGTAATACAAGAGTTTGTAGGGACCGAGTTCAATTTGTGAAAGACATTATATGTGAGGTTAATCATGGTTTTACGCTGTCTCAAACTGAATCTACTGTTGCTATGCATCCTCGTGTGGCACGTAGTTTATGTTGGAAAGTGCCGACTGAAGGATAGTTCAAGCTCAACACCAATGGAGCTTCATGTGGACAGTCGGACCTCGCCACTGCTTGGGGTGTGGTAAGGGATCATAACGGTGAGTGGTGCCAAGGTTTTGTTCTGAATATTGGAGTGTATTCAACGCCTTTAGCCGAACTTTGAGGAGTGTATTACGGTTTATACATCGCTTGAGAGATGAGTATAACAAGATTAGAAGTGGAGGTTGATTCATTGGTGGTGGTGAATTTTTTTACGAAAGAGATTAGTGATTTTCATCCTTTTTCATTCCTAGTACGATTATGCTATGGCTTCGTTTCAAATGACTGGATTCTCTGTTTTTCTCATGTGTATAGGGAGGTCAATTGTCTTGAAGACGGGTTGACAAACTATGCATACTCTTTATCTTTAGGTTTTCATAATTTGCTTGTTGCTCCGAATTGTGTTAATTTGATTGTATGGGATGATGCTCACGGTGTGGAACATGTTCGATAAAGATCGAACATGAGTTTGTTTTAAGTTATGAATAAAGTCTCTCACAAGATTTTTTTTCTCCGTTTTCAGACAAAAAAAAAACAAATAATTAAGTATTTCTATGCATTACATGGATATCCAATTATGTTGACATGTTAACAATAGAATGAGTGAAATAAATTATAGAATTTGAAGTAAAGTTACTTTATTTGGAACGTATCTTCAAAATGTTAAGGAAAATATATTTACAGTAATTTTATTTTTTGTCACTCATTTACAGTAACTTATAAAACCAAAAAGCGATTAATTGTAAAGAATTTTGTAGGTTAAGATTTCGAGAACCTATAAGAAAATAAAAGAGTAAAGAGTGATAAGGAAAATTGAATAAATTAGAAGTGAGGTGAGCTGTTGAGTCACATGGTTCATGTTCATTTCCACACATCAATTTGTCGCTCTGATTTCCCATTTATGCCCCTATACTTTCTCATATTTACGGTTATGCCTGGCCCTTAATCAGATCCATTTAACTAAATCACGTCTTGGATTATGAACTCAACCATGGTGAGATAATTCCCTTAAATTAATGATTATTCAACGGTAGTTTATATATTAGGCGAAATTATTAATTAGAACATGACTTCAGTACTCTATAAGGACAAATTTAAATGTAAAAATATTAAGATTTATTTTATTAATGTTAACCAATGAAACATTGACATTAGTGTTATACTGTAATCAAACTCAAGCTGGAAAATATGATAGAAAATTATGAATCGACATTATGTCGATAGATGTAAGATTATTTTTTTCTTTACGTGTAAAATGATTTCTATGAAAGAGACCGATAATCTTTTCTATAGAATAAAAAGTATTGAAAGCTTAACCTATGAAATAAAATAATATTTAAATGAAACTAGAGAACACGAACAGAAAATAAGCTAAAAACATTTTTGAAAATTATTTGTTGAAATTATGACTATATATTTTCTACCGTCTCCGACCATGGTACGAGGATGTTATTGGTCATCACATTGTCTTAGCGATGTAATCAGTTTTATTTACAGATTGTAATGAATAAAACTTGTATATTTATTTTCAAGTTGCCATTTGGTAACTGTGGGAATTATTAGAGATTTTACTTTTGTGTGAAAATAATAATAAAAAATTGGTACAATGTGGGAGTGAAGGAAAACCGACAATCACAATCCAAAATTAATTCACAAGTAGCTCCCACATCTCACCCAACAAAGTTGATATTTCACCATCCAACGGCTTCCATCCTCCCATAGATTGATTTACTTACAGCCGTTGGATCAAATTATCTTCCCCCTCTTCTTACTCTTTCGTAAATAAAATCTACCTTCCTCACTCTCCTCTCTTTCTCACTTCCCTCTTCTACTCCGATCGAGCACACCGTCTTACTCCATCGTCTCAGTCTCGCCGAGGATCACAGCTTCGTGAGTTGTTCTTTACTCTTATTTTTCTTTCGTAAGTCAAGTTTATGTATTGCTTGATTCTGATAAGTGAGAAAATCTAGGGAAATTTGATCGGATAATCAACTCCTTCTGACTGTGATACTTTGATTGAATCTCTATTATCCAAATCTTTACTCGTCATTAGATCTATTTCATTGTTTATTTTGTTTATTTCTAAACTTAGATCTTGATTCACTGTCACTTGTAAAAAATGTAGTGCCGTTTCTTTCATTGTCAGATTGAATTTCCTGTTGTGATCTTCCGCTTGTTTCTATATAGCTTAAGCTTAGATTTGTTGTTTTTATTTTTGGATCTGGTTCAGATTGTTTGATCTCCGATCTCGAGATCTCGAAGTTTAGTTGTTGACACTCGATTTAATTTTCATTTGGATCTGGTTCAGATTTCGCTGGTTGTGTTCTGTTCGTGTAATGTTGATGCCTAATCGATATTCTTGTTTGTGCATATGCTTTCAGATATATAGAAGATGAGAGAAATCCTTCACATTCAAGGTGGACAGTGCGGGAACCAGATAGGTTCAAAATTCTGGGAAGTTGTATGTGATGAGCACGGGCTTGATCCCACTGGTCGGTACACTGGAAACTCTGAGCTGCAGTTGGAGCGTGTAAATGTCTATTATAACGAGGCATCATGCGGAAGATATGTTCCCCGTGCCATTCTCATGGATCTTGAGCCTGGTACTATGGACAGTGTCAGAACTGGACCATATGGTCAAATCTTCAGACCCGACAACTTTGTTTTCGGACAATCTGGTGCCGGAAACAACTGGGCTAAGGGGCACTACACTGAAGGAGCTGAGCTCATTGATGCCGTACTTGATGTTGTTCGCAAGGAAGCTGAGAATTGTGACTGCCTTCAGGGTACGTAAAAACTCTTCACTTCTGTTGGCAGCCCTCAGCAAAGCTGATTAAAGGTGTTTATATTATGGTTCTGAACATTTTTCTGACGGTGACATGTATCATGAAATTTACAGGATTCCAAGTATGCCACTCGCTTGGTGGAGGCACTGGGTCTGGAATGGGAACTCTGCTCATATCTAAGATAAGGGAAGAGTACCCTGATCGAATGATGCTTACCTTTTCTGTCTTCCCATCACCAAAGGTCTCGGACACAGTGGTCGAGCCATACAATGCGACACTTTCAGTTCATCAGCTAGTTGAAAATGCTGATGAGTGTATGGTTCTGGACAATGAAGCCCTTTACGACATCTGTTTTAGAACACTTAAGCTGACTACTCCTAGCTGTAAGTCCCTTCCGTGCCTATTATTCTCTGCAGTTGTTTTATGAAAATTCAATCACTAATATCGGCGACCATGATTGTTTCTGTTTACTAATCCCCAATTATGATTCTTTCTTCCTCGACTGTTTGCTGATATCTTGTGATGCCTTGACTGCTACAGTTGGTGATCTGAATCACCTGATCTCTGCAACCATGAGTGGAGTTACATGCTGTCTTAGGTTCCCGGGTCAACTCAACTCCGATCTGAGGAAGCTCGCAGTGAACCTCATCCCTTTCCCTCGTCTCCACTTTTTCATGGTCGGTTTCGCCCCTCTTACCTCCCGTGGGTCCCAGCAGTACCGCGCACTGACAGTCCCTGAGCTCACCCAACAGATGTGGGATTCAAAGAACATGATGTGTGCAGCAGACCCACGTCACGGCCGATACCTAACTGCCTCTGCCATGTTCCGTGGCAAGATGAGCACAAAAGAAGTAGACGAGCAGATGATAAACGTGCAGAACAAAAACTCTTCCTATTTTGTGGAATGGATTCCAAACAACGTGAAGTCAAGCGTCTGTGACATAGCACCACGAGGTCTCTCAATGGCTTCAACATTTATCGGTAACTCCACGTCGATCCAAGAGATGTTTAGGCGGGTGAGCGAGCAGTTCACTGCTATGTTCAGGAGGAAAGCTTTCTTGCATTGGTACACAGGTGAAGGAATGGACGAGATGGAGTTCACTGAAGCAGAGAGCAACATGAATGATCTCGTGTCAGAGTACCAGCAATACCAAGACGCAACTGCAGATGATGAAGGCGAGTATGAAGAAGACGAGGAAGGAGAGGAGTACTTGGATCATGAGTGAGTGAAAAAGTGCTGATATTACCTATTTTTAATTACCTTATCATCATCTTCCTTTCTGTGCTCGTATCTCTTTATTGAGCTTCATGTGTTGTTTGTCATGGTCATTGTGTGTAATAGTGCCGTCGGAGCTTAATATTTTTATTTTTTTTGGGTGTGGTTGCTACAAGCCTACAAGTGGAGTTCGTTGTGTTTTCTTTTTATGCTCTTGCTACTTCAAATCATTGATAACCAGATTAGATTTTTAAAATGCTGGTTTTGACAGTCGCGGTACCAAGTTATAAAATTAAGGATGGATGAATTTTCAAAGCCCATTTGGTAAAAAGAAAGAAACAAAGTATGTATCTTATTATAAAAACTAGATTTATAAAATTTAGATCGTCCAATTCTTCTTTGTCTCTGAGATTGATATGGCCTCAGTACTTTGGCTTCAACCGATCATTTTCAGAGGTGGGAAGAGCATGCTCCACCAAACTTTCTCTCAACGCTACAAGTATGGGTTTAGGTCAGAGATCTTCCTCTGCAGTACGCTTCGATTACATATGTTCACATGATTGCCTGCACACTCGAAGCGGTTCTGGATGTGGATGTGCAGGAAGCCTCAGTTAACCACTCCTTCGTCGTACTTGCAAAAGTCAAGATCCACATCTGGGATAGGCTTAAATTCTTTACACTATACTTTTCATAACGGACCTCAGGTTATGGTACATTTCTATTAAGTGCTTGTTTCTCACCTTTGCTTCAACTGTCAGAGGCTCACTCATTCATTGCCAATACCATCCACTACCATCTGACTATATGAATTTTTCAAGAGATGAGGTCAATGAAGAACACTAATTCACTGAAAGCGTTGTCTCTGTGAAAACCTCTTCTCCACGATCACACTCTCTACAGACGCAACCAACGGAAACACCAAGCAACTATGCTTAGGCCACTGAACCTCTAAACCACAATGACAATATCATGTATGCTGACATTCTGGACCAAGCAATGAAGCTAATATTGACCACGATTTGGCAGTAGCAGCTGATCAACAGCACACTAAAGCTTTCCTCAGCAACGTTACGAAACATAAACGATATCCGGATTAAGGAGAGAGCTCTTCCCAGAAAACTTCCAAAAGCTTTTATTGATAGGATGGATCATTTTGGATTGCTATGTAATTGTTTTAATTAGTTCTAGTTGTCCACTTTTGGTTTCTCATTTCTTCTCTAGGAGGCTATACTAACATTGATTGAACTTATCATGTTTGTAAGGTCCGATTATGAGCTTCAGCTCTTCTTTCTTCGGAATGAAATTTTACATTTGGGAAAAAAAAATATGCCACTTAGTAAGTTTTTTTCCCAAAAGAACAATATAATTACCTCAGAAACATGTGCAAAGCTTAATATTTTGGTACAAAAGAATAGACTCGATTAGATGAGATATCAATCCGAGAGATGAAACATAAACAAAAGACTTAGGGGACAATATTTTAATACTAAACAAAACATAAAACCATCCATCCTATCTAAGTAGAGATCATTAAAAGATGTTAGAGAAACTAGTCAAGACTCTTAGAGGTTTTGCGAGCAGAGTTCTCAGTAAGTTCCAGATAGTGTTTAAGTTTGTGTTTGTTTGCCAAGCTGAGGAAAGCTTCGGTGGAGTGTTGTTCCGATAAGACAACAAGGTCTTTCTTGATATTAGCCACATTGGTATTAAAAGGGTCCATGGCTATAACTTGCTCAAAGATATCATCAAAAGTTATAGTATCATTATAAATCAATGGTTCTATTGTGTGATTCTGAATGTTTTGTGGCTCCATTGGCTCAGTCTGCAAGGTGTGAGAGAGTGAGGAATTGGTTTCCACGGAGACGACACTTTCAGAAACTTGTTGGGTTTCGTTGTCCTTCGACTGTGGATGGTTGTAATACTCAGATGGATGTGGATGATAAGGACAACAAAAAATTATTGTGGAATAGCCTCTGACAATTATAGCATAGATAACTAACCAGCTCGTAGTAAAGAAGTATAAGCCTGAAAAATTTCAATCTATTCCCAAATGTGTAGCTTCACTTTTGCTCTGAGGACAAAGAATTGAGTCACATATGCTTCTTGAACATCCACATCAAGGACCTCACCAAGAACACTTGCAATCATGTGCACAACATTGATAAAGGCATACTGTAGGGGAAGGTTCTGTATATGGACCCAAACTGGCAGAGCAGTGAGATAGTTTGTTGGAACCCATTCTTCCCATCTTTGAATAGCTACTAGCTACCCATTAAAGATGATAGGTTGGAGCTTCAAAACTAAAGTCAAGTCAAACTCAGATGTGAAAAAAAAATGGAACAAACTCAATGTCAATTATTCTCCCATGCACAAAAGACTATACACGTCATTCTCTTGTAAGTTCTTCAATGAGCTCTTGGAGGTTCTGCTCTAGCAGGTTGAGTGGTCTTGCTATTAGACTGATTCTAGTTCTGACGAGAACACCAACATAGGCGTGGTGTGGAATTGGATGAGAGCGTTCTAGTTATTGTTATTCATTTTCAAGTTGTAGATTTTTTGATGAGAAGTCTGTTGCAACACCAGCATAGGCATGGTGTGGAATGAAGAGCTCCAGATCATGGCACCCAAGGTGAAATTGGTTGAGAGCGTTCTAGTTATTGTTATTCATTTTTAAGTGTTAGGTTTCTTGATGTGATGTTTGTTGCTTGAGTCTTTGTCCTAAATTTATAGCCTTGAAGAGCAAGACAGAGAGACGATTGAGTTGCATACGTGAGAAACTTGACCATTGATATTGAGTACTTTGGAAGGTAAGCCATAATCAGTAGCAAAACCACTTGTGCTGCCAAGAATCTTTAATTTAGATTTACTAAACTTGCTTAGTGTATAAGGAGTGTCATTAATTGGGTAACTAGTTGTGAGACTACACTTGACATGATTTTGTACGGGGAGAGGTCGCGGTTAAACTATGGATAAGTTGTAATGATGATGGTTTTGGAAGAGGTTTATACGTAAACGAGGTAATGTAATTATTAAAAGTAAAAGTAGAAAAGTAGTTTTGTCGCTAATGACAAAAAGAATCTAAGAAAATAGCCAATCAGAAGTGATAGAATTAGAGTAAAAAGTGTTGTGGTTAAAATAAGATGGTTAAGCATGGAAACAAGGTTTAACCGTTTAAGCCATGAAGAAGAAGTGATGACAAAACCGGTTTTAGGGCAATGAGTCTAACTAAAAATATAATGGTTAGTGGCGTGCAAGGAGCATTAAAATTGGTAAGATAAAGTTGGAAGTAGAAATGTACCGAAACCTTAAACGGTTGTTGTGGCCTCATTGATGTTTAAGGAAGTGTCCCCTTCAGAGGATCTTACCCAATCAGGTATACCTCTTTCAATATAATCAATACGTGACACTCTTAGCAATGCTTTGTCCCATTAAGTTCTCTGTGCAAGCTATCTTTGTCAGAGTAATTATGTTGAGGTGTTACATTAAAGAAATAATAATGGCGGTCCAAGGTTTAAGACGAGGCCATAAATTCTAGTCCTGGACAGAGAGAACTCTCAGTTCTATCTAGCGTTGAAGCTAGTTTAGGCATGTAAACTCTAGTCCAATCTCTGTCTGTTCATGAGAGAAGGCATGCCTTGCGTGCACATAAGATTGGTCTTTCTCATTTTTTAAAATCTAAGCGTCATCATCCGGATAATTAATTTTCCTCCAAATGACTTTCCAGTAAGCAAAGTAGTCGATTTTGACATCTTCCTTATTATGTAAGCATTTGGGATTATGACATTGTAGTTTTGATGCATCTTTGAATTTTGCCTACACCATGAACCATATCTTTGACTCACCTCGTGTGTTGTCTGCAATTTTCTTAGGATCCTGGCAAATGCTTTAGATTATCCTAGTGTTCTTTACTTTCCGTATTGACCATATAATCCACGGGAAAAGTTGTTTAGTCTCATGAGGCAATTTTGGTTGTTGACTCGTGTTGATCATGAATGAGAAGTTTGCAGTGAAATATGACACAGAGAAACCATTAGATAGAAGAGGAAAATTTGAGAGTCTCCATATTTGTTAAGCCAGTGAAGATAGGAAAAGCATGTGGTTGATAGATTCTTCATATTCTTGACAAATAATACAAGTGTCATCTGTCGTGATTTTTCTTTGTTTAAGCCTACATTGTACAGCTAAGGCCCTAGATATCGCTATCCAAAAGAAGATCTTAATCTTTTGAGGAGTTTGTAAGTTCCAAATCTTTTTTTAGTACATACTCAATAGTGATATGAGGTTGGTTCAAAGTGTTCTCATTGCTTTGTAGTCGTGTAGATAACCAATTACCACTTTTCAAAGAGTATAGTCCTGATTTTGTGTGGTTCCAAGTCCAAAAGTCATTCTCTGAGGTGCAAGGAGGGATTTTTAATACCCTTGCTACATCCTGAGGGTGAAAGCAGTTTTTGTGATTCCAAGATGTTCCATTAATATATTCACTCACCTTCAAACAAACATTAAAGATGTTTAAGAAGTGTCATGACCATTACCAATATGTTTAAGAAGACCCTTCATTAGTAAGGCTCTGCCATGATGGATACTTTGCCAAGCATAAGATGGTTTTGCACCAATGCCAGCCTGAGCGAAATCAGATTTTCTGAAATATCAAGATTTGTACACTCGAGAGATCATGGACTCTGGTTGGTTTAAGATTCTCCACGCCTGTTTGGCCAGAAGTGCTTGGTTGAAGTTTGCAATGTCTTTGAAACCCAATCCTCCTTCATCCTTTCACCGACTTAGTTTTTTCCAAGATGCCCATGCCACTTTCCTTTGATTCATAGTTGAGTTCCATCAAAATGAGCTCATTGCACTTGTTAATTTGGTGTATTGATGTTTTGATAATTTGAAGCAAGCCATTGTGTACACTAGCAAAGCAAGAGCAACTGCTTTCAATAGAATCTCCTTGCCGCCACGAGATAGGGTCCTAGCATCTAGTTATTTGTTTTGAAATTAAGATTCTCTGTAAGGTAATTGAAAATCTCTCTCTTGGATCAAGTGAAGCATCTAGTAGTCCAAGATATTTTAATATTCCTTGGTTTGAGTGAATGTTTAGAATTGATTTGATCATTTCATGAGTTGTGCGACTTACCTTTGATCCGAGTAATGAAAGATTTGGAGAATTTGATGCACTGGCCTGATGTTGTTTCATATCTGTGGAGACAGTCCTTTATAGCAGAGACTCCTCATTTGTTGCTTTGCAAACAAATAAGATGTCGTCTGCATCGAGGAGATGTTGAATGGTTGGTCCAGCACGATGAAATTGCCGACATGAAATCTGAGAGAGTCTTTCTGCCTTGTTCATTGTATGGACTAAAGCTTCTGCTCTGATGATAAAGAGGAAATGTGATAGGGCACCCTGTCGAAGTCCTCTATGTGGGTGGATAAGACCATGAATAAAACCATTCATGATCACCGAGTATGAAACTGTGGTAATGCAATTCATGATGAGCCTAATCTATGTGATCTCAAAACCCAGTCTGTGAAGAGACTTCTTTAAGAATGACCACTTGAGCCTATCATATGCCTTCGACATGCATGTTTTCATTGCCATGTAGTTGAGCTGACATGTTTTATTTGTATGTAGATGGTGGAAAATTTCATGCGCCAAGAGAATGTTATATGAGATCAATCTTCCAGCTACAAAGGCACCTTGAGTTTTAGATATGATAAGGGGAATGATTGCTTTTAGTCTATGCACTATGATCTTAATCACAATCTATTATAAGAATGAGCAAAGACTTTTTGGTCTGAATTCTGACATCATAGTTGGCTCTGTTTCTTTGAGATCAAAGCAATGTGTGTAGTTCCAATCATTGGGAAGCCTTTATGTTCTAAAAACAGTTTGGATCTTCGTTGTGATGTGATCCCCTATAATGTGCCAATATTGTTGGAAGAATACGCCACATTCCATCAAGACTTGGAAAGTTGTCTCCTCTTATGTAATTCTATCCAAAATGAAAGTATTATATGTTACCTTATTTTCCTTCCAAGCAAAGCTTACAATCTTCTCGAAGTTTTTCCTTCTGGTCCATCGTTTATCAGATCAAAACCTTTTGTGAAACCTCTGAGAGTCCATGGCAAAGAAAATGTAAAGGGTTATGTGGTCTTATCCCATACAGTCGAGGTATCTTGTGCTCGTTCTAGGCTAAAGGGAGAAGAGGTCTCCATTCCCAAAGCTTTTATAAATCATACTTTGTATTTAATGACTATTTCTGATACCCATCCAAGAGAAATTTGGGCCATAACTTGGCACTTCCCTCAGTTTGCAATCCTCAGTCAACTCTTTGAAACAAGTGAATGATGGTTCTGGTCTAGGAAGACCCCCAATCTTGTCGTCATTTGATAAGATTTCATTGAAACCTCCTATGAGGAACCAAGCATTGTCCATGTGCATTCCAATTTCATTTCTTTGGTTCCATACATGAGGTTGTATGTGTCTAGCAGGGTTTCCATATACAAAGGTGGAGTAAACTGGAGTTTTTCCAACCGTAATTCTTGTGTCAATGATGTTTTGATTGGCAAGTAGAGGTTAAAGGTTCTGGTTGTTCTTCCAAAATAAAGCTAAACCCCCACTAAGACCAATAGGGTTGACTATATAACCATTGTCATAACCTAACCAATTTTGTATTGACTCCATAAGATGTCCGAAAATAATTGTTGTCATATTTTCTTTAGGCGTCGAACTGTCAAAGTGTTCCTCAACCCTTGACAGTTCCAACTTAATATGCTTATTGAGACTTGAGTGGCTTCTAAGAGAGTCACCATGTGTTGGACTTTGGTTAGGAGTGTTCATGTCATTCTCCAAGGCAGTCGTCTTTTGTTTTTTAGTTTTCGAGGTTTCTTCCTCAATTTCAATCGTACTCTCATTGTACACAAGAAAGTTCTATTTCTGAGTCTTGGGAGATCGATCTTTTACTGTTCTCTTAAGGTAATAAGTGTGCTTAATATTTGACGTCGTGTTTAGTTGGTTCAGAGGAATTTCCATTGAACTAGTGCAATATGTTAGTTTGCCTTGATTAAGTGTGGTTCCTTCTAATTATGCGAGAGCTTTAATGAGGTTGCTCAAGTCCTTATTGTTCATGAGTTGGGAACGGCAACTTCTGAGTCAACCAAGTTTTTGAGTTGATTTAGGAGATCTAATTTTAAATCAGTAGAAATTGTCTGTGTAATGGAAGTAATTGGATCCAAGTTATAAGGTTCCCCTTGTGTATCCAGGTTCATCTTCTTGTTTGTTGGAGTTGAGCATGATGGGATTTCGTAGTTAAGAAGAGGGCATTTTGCTTTCTCATGTAAAAAGCTTTTACGTGAGAAACAAGTTCTTCTAACCCTTTCATATTCAAACTTGACCTCCAGCATCTTTCCTTGAGTCCTTGCCTCAATAGGTTATTAGTATCAAAGAGTACTTTGACCACTCAGAAAGTTTAGTAAGTGGATTTTACCACTCATTTTATTAACGCTAATTTATTCACGTTTTTACCGTCTCAAAAATGATTATACACTAGAAATCTCTTTTTTTTTCTTTTTTTTTTGTCAACCCACTAGAAATCTTACAATATTAAAATAAGGTGAATTACTAAACTACTCTTTTGTCACTCCTAATTAACTATAATAGTTCAAAAAGATTTTTATTACAATTTTATTTTTTTCGGGATTATAATACCGTTTTACCCCTCTTCTCTTTGAAAGAAAAAAATAATTACAAAACTGTCATTAATGAGTAATTCTACGTCATCAGACAGAAAACCTATGAAAAAATTCTGAAGTGGTGTAGGTTTCGTTGTCAAGTATTGTAGGTTTTCATTTTTCTTTGTTGTAAGTTTAATTGTCTCAAGTTATGTAGGTTGACAAGTTTTTTTTTTTTTATTTAGTTCTCCTGGTCTTAATTTCTTTGTTGTAGATTTTCATTAAATTCTCCTGGTTATATAGGTTTTCGTTAAACAAGTTCAAATTTATTTGACATTTCTCGTATGGAACTCTAAACACATTTGTTTTGTTGGTTTATGTTCGCCTTTGTTGTCGGTTTAGTTGCTCGTTTTGTAGGTTTTGTTTTTTATTTGTTTTAGGCTTAAGTTTGCAAGATACAATTCTCTTTGGTAGGTTTATCTATCAGGTATTGTACGTTTTATAGGATTAATTTTTCTTCTTCTCGACTTAGTTCTCTTGTTATGCAGGTTTTATTTTTGTTTATTGTAGGTTTAAAGATTCTTTGTTGTAGGTTTCTAAGGTCTTTGTTGTAGGTTTATATTTTATTTCTACAAGTCTTTGTGTAGGTATCCCGTCTTCAATACTTAATACATTCGTTTTGTAAGTTTATATGTGTAAGACATCCTTCTTTAATTGTAGGTTTACTTTTACGTCTTGTAAGTTTTCATACTTCGTCGTTCTCCTGCCATCATTCGACTTAGTTATTATGCATTGTAGGTTTTTCTTTAGTATATTCTAGGTTTTTGTACTTCTTTTGTAGGTTTTTTGGGTATAAAACCTAGAAATTTTAAAGGCTATTTACCCCAACATTTAAA
Organism: Lepidium didymum; assembly: GCA_963920545.1. NCBI lineage: Eukaryota > Viridiplantae > Streptophyta > Magnoliopsida > Brassicales > Brassicaceae > Lepidium > Lepidium didymum. The sequence goes on along the minus strand of OY986996.1, from coordinate 4,493,954 downwards.
CCACAAATACTTTCTTCTTCTATATTAACCACGCAGTCAACAACCATTACTTATTTTTCATCATTTAAACTATTACTTATTTTTGTAGGTTTAATTCTCATGTTTCGTAGGTTCAATTTGCATGTTATGTAGATTTGTGTTTCAAATCCTTAATTCAATTATTGAGTTTAGACACTTCATACTAGATATGTCACAAAGTGCTAGAAAAAACTCAAGTCACACGTTTTCTACTACAAGTATCCGAAAAAAATAATTTAGACAAATCTATAAGCCTTTAAACAAAACCTACAATGAACCAACAAATTTACAAAACTTAAATGCTTTTAAACAAAACAATTAAATTTTAAAAAAGTTTTGAAAAGAAAAATCTTTTTTTTTTCTGCAAAAAAAATTATAATAACATTCTAGGAAAAGTCAAAAACATTTTCACATCTTTTGCCTTATTATAAAGTATGACAAAAAAATTATCTTTCCTTATTAAAATGGAAATACATTTAATAGATTTTTTTTAGTGTTTTTTTACCTCATTTTTACTGAGTTACTGTTTTAGTTTTGTTCTTCAAATTGATTTTTACCTGGCTGTTATTTTTGTAACTTTTAAGTTATTTTTTTTCTTAATTTTCTGAGTTACTGGTGTTTAAATTGTTTTTACACTTTCTGTAACTTTTTCACAGCGAAAACAAGATTCTATTATGTTTAAATAAAATGCTCTTTAGATCCCACGACCCTCAACCCACATTCACGTAATCCTCAACTTCCTCAACTCCTCTATTCTCCACGATCATCTACACGTATTTACGTTAATATCTATAAGTGAATTTCTCAGTCTGAGTCATCCGATTCTCTAACAATTCTTCGTTTTTTCTATTCTTTCATTGCAAAATTCGAGATGAAAGGCAGTGAATCAAAAGCTGAAGCAGCGGGAACTGATCCGAGGTTTTGTTTCTACTCCGACTCTTCGTTTTCCTCTGCATCTGAGATCCAGATTTGTTTGCATCTTCAATTCTGTTGTCTTACTTGTGATTAGTTCATCTCTTAGATTGAAAACCAGAGGTAAAAAGCCTGGAAAGAAGACGACTAAGGATCCAAACAAGCGTAAGAGACCTCCAAGTGCTTTCTTCGTCTTCCTGTAAATCATAAAATCTCCTTCGATTTGCATTTCGGACTGCTTCGAATTTTATCAGTTTATATATGTTACAAATATGGAAGTTTAGAGGATTATTTTGTAAGTTTCAGCTTTTTTACAAATTATCGTTGAGATTTGACTTAACGGTAAATTGGAAGAAAAATATCAGATGAAGGCTTAAACAATCTTCTATAACAGTAAATTCTTCATTTCTCCGGATAATTGTCTTTTATCTCCAAATTCATTCAAATCTTTTACCTAATTTGGTTTTAGTTTTTTTTTTATTTTTTATGTGGAGCAACGCCTCTCAATTTTCATTTGGAAACTGAGTACATTTAAAGTTGCAGAGAGGATTTTTGGAACAAGATTCTAGATAAAAAATTTTTTGTCATTGTCTTGATACTAATAAATTTAATATTACTATTGATATATAGTGGTTATAATGACGTTATATTTGATCAACAAAACAAAAAAATGACATTATATTCTCGATTATGCTTGTGGGCTTTTTTCTGGACTTTTTTATTTTGGAATTTTGTTTGATTTATATAATAACGTCCTAACGTTTTGACTAAAGAAATATCCAATGAATTTGAGTTTGGATATATCTACTTTCAGAAAATTGTAAATATACAAATAATTAAATTGTGACTCAAATAATATTTTTTTAAAAATTCTACCTATTAAAGTTCTCTTTTTTGTTAACAATCTATCTTATTTAGTTATGTTTCTTTTTTTTTTTCCCGAAAATTGTTTTTCATTATTTAAATTCCCATAATTATTTAAATTTAATTATTCAATGCAAGTTTATTGAAATGATTATTTTTCTTTGGACAATATAATTTATCAAAACAGATGTGCATAATCATTTATAAAAAATAAAGAATACTTTAACGGTTTGAGATACGTTTTAGCATGGCTAAAAGATTATCGACGCACTTTACGTGTCCCATACGTTTACTTTACTTTGTCGATGTTATTTTACATTACTTCTTAGTAAAAAATGTTTGTAAAGATCAAATTATATTACATAGTTCTCTTTACTACACATTATTATTTGATTGTTAAAATAAATAAAATAGGCCAACACTGACTTTTTGAAGATATATATTAGGTCCATCAGATTTTTATTTATTTAGTTGTTTATTACTCAAATACCGATTTTATATGATGGGCCAAAATATAAAATGTTTGCAGGTCCAGTTTTATTAGCCCTCTTGTTTAAAACCTTATTCTAAATGAAAAAATAAATTATTAAATTTTTTCATGCTCAGAAAAAATTGAGAAGAGTGAAAAATCGAATTATTAGACTATTTACATATTCAGGAGAGTAGGTGACCAACCATAAGGATATTACCGTTGAAGCTACCCGATATTTTACTGACCTTTTCACTACCAACAGTAAGGATTGTGGACCAAAATTTTTATCTGAGATTGAGCCACGAATTACAGAGGCCGATAACCATATACTCCTAAGGAATGTATCAGAGGAGGAGATTCGAAATGTGCTTTTTATGATGGACTCGGGGAAGACACCGAGACCTGATGGTATAACTGGTTTGTTTTTCCAAAAACTTAGTCGGTGGTTAAATATGATTTATAATGGTGAATGACTTCTTGTCCACGGGAAACTTTGAAAAAGAATTAAATGATACGAATATTTGCCTAATTCCAAAAAATTCACGGCCAACAAAAATGTCAGAATTTAGGCCAATTAGTCTTTGCAATGTGGGATATAAAATTATTTCAAAGGTTTTATATTTATGGCTCAAGAAAGTAATGCCAAAGTTGATTTCTGAAACTCAGTCTGTCTTTATTGCAGGTCAGTTGATTTCAGATAATATATTAATTGCGCAAGAGATGTTCCATGCCCTCTGCACAATTAAGACGGTAAAAAGAAAATTTATGACAATAAAAACAGATATGAGCAAAGCTTATGATCTGGTATAATGGTCTTTAATTGAATGCCTCCTCCTAAAATTAGGATTCAGTAATGCATGGACAAAATGTATCATGCACTGTATTAGTAGCGTGGAGTACTTAGTTCTACTGAATGGGGAACCATATGGGAGAATAATTCCCAAACGGAGCCTTAGACAAGGGGATCCGTTGTCGCCGTATCTATTCATCTTATGTACAGAAGTCCTCGTGGCTAAGTTAAAAAAGACGGAGAATGATAAACTTATTACGGGTATCCCGATAGCAAGAGCAAGTCCAAAGATATCCCACCTTTTATTTGCTGATGATAACTTGTTCTTTTGTCGAGTAATGGCTGAAGAGGCAGGACATATTGTTAAGATTCTCAAAGAGTATGAGTGGATATCAGGTCAACAAATTAACTATGATAAGTCTTCACTACAATTTGGAAAGTCTTTTCCGGAAAATGAAAAGAATTTGATTCACCAAACATTGGGAATCCATCATTTAGGGGGTATGAGAACTTATCTGGGGATCCCAGAGAAAATTGGAGGGGCAAAAACTAGAGTGTTTGCCTATATTCGGGAGCGACTTCAAGAGAGAATTAATGGATGGTCGTCGAAATACCTATCCAAAGGCGGAAAAGAAGTCCTCATTAAATATGTCCTCACGGCTTTGCCGACATATGTAATGTCATGTTACAGATTGCCGAAGACGATTGTGACGAAGTTGAATTCAGCTATTGCGAATTTTTGGTGGTTATGTTCTAAATCATATAATGGGATCCACTAGATGAAATGGAAAAAATTATGTCGAACAAAACAAGAAGGTGGATTAGGTTTTTGAGTTTTGGAGGATTTTAATTCAGCACTCCTAGCCAAACAAGTATGGAGGTTGATTGATTACCCAGAGTCTTTATTTACACGTGTTATGTGTGGTCGATACTATAGAAACCATTTTCCGTTGACGGTGAGAACAAATTCGAACCCTTCATATGGATGGCGAAGCATTAGCTCGGCTCGCTCACTTGTTACCAAAGGATTAATTAAAAAAATTAGGGACGAAAGATCAATTGCGGTTTGGCGTGATCCATGGATCACTGACATTCAACCGAGAGCGGATATTGGTATTAATCCAGATATATATCTAGAACTTACTGTTGATCAATTTATTGATTCTCAAACCAGAACTTGGAGAGAGGTCATACTAAAACAATATTTTATCCCAACAGATGTTCAGTTGATCATGGGTATTCTTATTCCAAGACGGATACGGCCGAATTATTGGGGTTGACATTACACAAAAACTAGTCGGTATTCAATAAAGTTTGGATACAAGACTGAGGAAACCAAATCATCAATGGAGGTTGGTTCCCATGGACCAAATTTCTGGGCATTACAATAAAAAAATATGAAAGTTAGATTGCCCAAATAAAATTAGACATTTTATTTGGCAAGCACTGTCTGGATGTGTTGCAGTTAAACAAAATCTTAACAAGCGAGATGTTAATTTGTGATCCTAGATGTAGTAAATGTAGGGCAGAAGAGGAGACCATTAATCATGTTCTTTTTTAATGCCCTCCGGCTGTCCAATCTTGGGCTTTATCCCATGTCCCCTCGCCAATTGAGGTTTTTTTAGGGAACTCAATATGGTATAATTTAGATTATCTGCTTTGGCGTACCCGAGGGTTCGTAGGTGTCAGTATTTTCCCATGGGTGGTTTGGCATATTTTGAAATCGAGGAATGATTCTTGTTTTTCAGGATTATGTCGAGACCCCAATGAAGTTATATCCCAAGCGAAGCAAGATGCGGCAGAATGGTTTAATGCTAGACGTAAAAAATGTAATGCTAGGCGTCAAAAATGTAATGCTAGTCAACCATGAGCGATCTACAACGCAACGATTTGGACGAAGGTGTCAGTTCTGATGACGGTGGTCCCGGCTTTTACGGGCTATAAGTGCTTTGTTGATGCGTCATGGAAAAATACATACATTTTCTCTAGGATAGGATGGATTTGCTTTCCAGATACTGTTTCTGGGGGATGCAGGGAGGCACGCCAAATATGAAGGAGCCTTTCCGTATTACATGCAGAAGTGGAAGCGGTACTGTGGGCCATGGAGTCCCTGATATTAATCCAATTTTTAGAGGTTGAGATGGCTACAGATTGTGCGGACGTTCTGAAGCTCTTCTTATGTTCGGAGGAGTGGCTGACCTTTCAACCCTCCGAGATCTCTAAACCATAAAACTGATACTCACGCTCGTTCTATTAGAGAGTCGGCTAATGGTTTAGCGCTGTAAACATTTTTTACTATTTTGTAGTGTTTTTCAATTCTCATAATACAATGGTTGACAAAAAAAAATGATAAAATGAATATTAGAAATTTTTAAAATTATAGTTTTTTTCAATTCAATTCATAAAAATGTAAGAAATAAACAATGTATTAACTTATATCAGATCAATATGTCACAATCTTTGAAATAATAAGTTATTAAAATACTTCTACTTCTAAAAAAACACAGCAAGCAAATAGTAGAAGTGCTAGACTTTTCGTATATCACATACATAGAGATATAATGAAATACAAATCTGCAATTATGTTATATATTGTATATGTGGTTAATTCATAAGCAGACTTTTCGATAACTAATTTCATACCACCCATCCGATTTAATGGGTGATTATAGACTATTCTACTCTTTCTTACTAATTTATTTACGAAGATTTCTTTTAATCTAAGAAAAAAACTAAAATAATCCACTGGGAAGAAACGGGCCAAAACCTTCGTCACGGAAGAAAGAGCATTAAAGAGTAGTTCAGAAATCAGAAGATTTATTCAGATTTAACTTTTAAGGGAGCCGGAGAGGGAATCGGAGGAGAAATCGAGCGAAACGAATCTATGGACGATCAAGAGTTTCGTAGCCTCCTTGATCTCTTTCCTGTCGTTCGCTCTCGCGCCCACCGTGTAATTCTCTCTTCTCTGTTCCCTCTTTCTCCGGACTAACTCTTTCGTTGTTTCTGCTGCTTCTGCTACAGTTAACTTCTTTTACGCGAACTTGTTTGTTCTTACGAAAGCCCTAATACCCCCATCTTCCAGTAGTTTGTATTTCGAAAGGGGCTTTTACTGTTCATTTTTTCCCTTAGGTCTAACTCTGATTTTTTTTTCCTGAATTTCTCTCTGTTCTGGTTTCAAAAGATTGAGCAGTGTTCTGAACGATGCGACTTCACCTCGAATCTAGAAATGATCTCGTACTCGACATCTTTGGTGTTCCTGAGATTGGGAGAAAATAGTGATCGAGCTTTCTTAAGATTCTTTTGATACAAAATTACAAATGTTACTACCTTTCTTTAGAATTGGTGCGATTTCATTTGTCGCGGTTTCTGTGGTACAGAATATCGTTTCAGTTTATCTGTTTTTTTTTTTTTTTTTTTTTTTTGTCTCAGGCTGATTTAGATTCTTCAAGGCAATCAACTTCACAATCAATTGTGGAGCGAGATGTACATTCTGATATCATGAGGCTTTCTTTATTTTCTGATGATTTATAAACTTGAAATGTGATGGAACTTGGAATTACCGAAAGCAGGGAAGTGAATGGCATGATGCACCGAGCCTAGTTGACACGAAAGACTTGCGAGATAGAAACACTGATCAAGGTATGCATTTCTTTTTCCTACCTTGGGACTTCTACTACTGATATTCGGAATGTTAACCTGGTTTCAGACCTTAATGAGCATCTTTTATCTTTGCAGGTTGGTGAGGTTGAAGCAGAGAGGTTTTGCAAAGCTTTCGAGAAACTCCACAAGAAGCTTGTAAGTGTGGCACATTATCTTCCAAAGACATTTATTTCAGATCTGTACTTAATGCTGGGGACATTTTCTTCATTTGGTTTTGTTTTCAGGTGTATGAAGAATTGAATCCAGAAGTTGCAAAGCAATACTTATTAAACTCTTAAATTCGTGTATTCAATACAATATGCTTTCAATGGTTTGATTATGTTAAGTTACTCCAACTCTTTTCTTTTTGTTTATCAGTGTGGAATTTCTTTATTTGTCACTACATTTGATCTCTGATTTTCAGTGACAATGTAGTAATATATTATTTTTTGTATGATTCAATATCCTTACACAACTTATTTCGATAGTTCTCGTTATGTTTCTAACATTTGCCCAAGAAATTCAAAGCCTATGACTCGACGTAAATAAAATTATAATTGAGTTCAGTATAAAATTTGTCATTCTTGTTCCGGATGAAGTTAACTGAATATAATTGAGTAGGCTTGTATAATAATGAATAATTCTCTTCTCACAGTGTTTGTATAATAATGATAAAATATTCAAAGAAATTTCCAATTGTGAAACAAAATCTTATATAAATCTTACATCTTTCACATCCAACTCAGAGACTATAATAGCTTTATCCTAATTTCAATTCAACAATGATTTTCATTCTTTGGCATCAACAATGATGTTAATTCAACAAAAAAATTGAAGCACAATAGTTTTCACCAGTTTCATATTCAAACCAAAGGATTGAAAAGATAATGCGTAATTATACACTAAAAATACACTTCTTAATAATAATACTCAAAGCCGTATTTACAATTATTTCAAAGATTCATCGCTCAACACTCACTCTTATATCTCAATCCTTCAAAATAAGAACATATAGAACTTACCATTTTGACACATCACGTACCATATGATGGATATCAGTGTAAGAAAATGTAAACAAATATGTTTTTTTTTGGTTGATACAAATATAATTATGTTTTATTCGGACAAAAATTCACAAAACTTGTAATAACAAAAGTTATCTATTGTGCAAAGGATTAGGTCCTGTGAAGACCTTCCTCTTGCCATCATCAAAAACATCGTCATCACCACCACCACCACCTTCATTTGTATATCTTGATCCTCTTGACGCAGCATTTGAATGAAGATCACGAAGCTTTGGATCCAAAGTTTCAGGTTTCTTTAAGCTTCCATGAGTTGAATGATGATGAGTATTAGGGGAAGAAAATGAAGCTTTAGCGTAAAGAAACAGAAATAAAAGAAGAAGAAGGATGATGAAGGCAACATTAGTGATGTGTTTTCGAGATTTTCTTCTAGAGTAGAAATTTCTCATCGCAGATATATATGGATTTCACAGAAGACAAATAGAAGTGAATATAAATGAAAAGATGTGATCAAGATCTCTTGTAATATTTCTCTGTCTCTCCCTCAAAGTTTTGTTTAGAGGGAGAAGAGAAGAATGAAAGTGATGGAAGAAAAGCCAAGGAGCTTTTAACCTATGACTTGCTCTAAAAGTTTGTTGCTCTTTCTTTTTATTCTTCATGATCACTTTCCAAAGAGAAGAAAATAGAGGTTTTGGTTTGGTTGAATCATGTCCAAAGGTCTTAGCTGGAATTAATAACTTGTGAAGTGGTATCAATAAGTGTGGTTAATAGTTGGTTAGTTGTAGAGAGTAATGAGGGTGTAATAATAAAGCATATAGAGAAATGAAGAGTGGGTCAAAGAGAGAAGAAGGGGCCAAAAAGGGAATTGGTGTGATGATTCTAAGACTTAGCTTTCTTTGGGGTAAATGATGTTGTCTTCACTCTCCTTTTTCTTTCATTGTGTTATTCCACACTCACATTTACACTCACTCACATACATCAAATATCCACTAATCATTTCCTTCTATTTTTGAGTTAAAGAAATATATATATACTACCAAAAAAATATATGTATTACATCAGTAATATTATATCATTTACATAAATGACACTATATAGAGTTACTTATAAATAAATGACATATTATATGTGATTTAACATCATTTATAATAAATGACACTATTAATGCATATTTTACATCAATTAAATAAAATTGATACAATTTAATATTTATTTACATCACTTATAAAATATAAATTTTTATCAGTTGAACAAATGATATATCTAATCAGTATTTTTAACAATTAAAAAAATGATATTAACTTAGTTTCAATTTTAAAATTGATACATATAAATGAATTAATGTCACTTAGATTAACTGATTTCAATGAATATGAATTTGTGTCAATTCCTACAATAATTGACACAAATTTTATTTATAATTATGTTTAAATAATTGATATATTTAATTTGAAAATTATTCTAACACTACAAGAAATATCACATATAGCATAACTAATAATATTTTATTTAAATAAATGATATCATATAGAATCACTTATTTACATATAACACAATATATGTGATTTAGTATTTTAGAAAAAATAGCATTATTATTGTATCTTTTACATCAATTAAACAAAATTAATATAATCTAAATATTGATTTATATCACTTCAAAAAAATTGACTTAAACTATGAATTTACATCAACTAGACAAGTAATTTATCTAATCACTATTTTAATATCAATTAAAAAGTGATGTTAACATGGTCTCAGTTTAAAAATTTGATACATATAAATTAATTAATATCACTTCAATTAATTGATGTCAATAAATATGAATTTCTGTCAATTCATAGACAAAGAAAAATGATATATTTAATTGGGAAAAGTATGAAATAATTCTAATTCTACGTACAAAACACACACGTTAGGATTAATCATACTTTTATTATGTTTTTTTATAATTCTAAATAATCAAAAACTAAACTTTATAACCTTATATTAAATATAAATTACACCATATATAATTTTTTAGTCAAAAATATAAATCTAAGTTAAAAACAATAAATCATAACCATGAGATAATGGTACAAGGAGATAATGATAAATCTAATTTAAAAATATAAATCGAATCTTTACATGTTTATCAAAGATTCAATAAGAAGATTCAATTAGAGTATTATTATCTTAAAAAAAATCTATAAATAAACTTATTAACCTAATTGGATAACCTATTTAGTTATCAGCTTAAATCTCTTTTTATTCTCTTTGATTTCTTCTATTACTCTCTCCTTCTCTCATTGGCATCAACAAGGTATGTATTTTTTTTCTTTTTTTTTTTCCTCTTTATTGTTTCTGGTTTAGGCTATGTTTAATTAGTCAATTTCTTTGTTTCAAGTTAGAGTTTTTGTAATTGAAGAGTTGTAATTATTTGATTATAATGATGTTTATAATATATGCTTACTATCGAGTTTTAGCCTTTTGTAGGTTTTTTTCCACATAACTCAACTATATATGTAAAAATTTATTTATTTTAAACAAACATATACATCTTTAAATTGAATAGTTTTTTTTTTTTCAAGAAGTTGAAGGCACAAAAACAATATCACTTTCCATATTTTAGAAGCTCTTCTTTCTTCACCGTCTATAGTTGTAGTTTGACAATCAAAAAAGAGTTGCAGACTATGAATTTTAAGGTAGAAGAGATGGCGAAAGAGCTTCAGTATTTCAAAAATTTAGTCTTTTAACGACTTCTTAATTTGGTTCAACCAACCTAATATGATTAAGTTGTAGTGTTTTGGGTTAAAGCATTATGTTGTAATTATATTGTAGTGTTTTGGGTTAAGTTATTATGTTGTAATTTTATTTTACAATTTTAACACTTCTAGATTTTTTTAATATGTAAATTTCAAAATTAAATTTTAATTTTAAATTGAATATATTTTTATTAAAATTTATATTCTTGATAATAAAATAATATTTATTTCAATATTTTAAATTTAATAAGATAAATGATTTACAAAAAAAAATTGATCGTAAAATATCGATAATAAATTTAATATATTTTTAAGTTGTTTTTTATCGTAAAAAATTTGATTGTAAAATATCGATAATATAAAGATAAATTTTTTTAATTGTCATGTATTTGTCATATACATCATATGAGACAAAAAAAATAGATATATCTATCATGGTCATGGACATTTACGTATTCGGTTCAGGTAGGAATTGATTGGTTTTGTGTATTTAAGGTAAAAAAATTTAATACTATATATGTACGGAAAAGATTTTGGTTTGGTTTCAATTGGGGTCTGCTCGGTTTTGACTACCCGAAATAAATATCCAATATAGGAAAAATATCTAAATACTTAAAAAAAAACTTTTTTCAAAAATTACTTAAATACCCAAAAATATTCAAAAAATTATCAAAAAAAAAACCTAAAAATACCAGAAATATTTGAAACATTCTATATATATATTCAGATTAATTGGGTTATCGTTAGGTTCTGGATATTACCCGATACCTACATATATAAACAAAGAAGATTTATCATAGATATTACCCGATTCATGTTATTTCAGTTTGATTCTGGTTCAGGTATTTGGTCTGGATATTTTGCCAAAGCCTAATATATTGGACCATTTGATTCATAAATTTCAACTCAAATAGTTCACATGATGACAAGTATCTAATGAACCACGTTGTTTTAGAACTGTACGAACCAAAAATCCAAAATATTTATATTATGTTTTTAAAAAATATGTAAAAAAAAAAGTATCTCAATCATCCATATTATATATATTGTAGATGAGCAGATCCTAGAACAGAGGTTATTGTATTATTTTTGTCAACCAACCATGGAGAATGCTGTATACCAAGAAACAACAATACAATACAGTTATGATCAGATCTGTTTCATCTTCAACTAATAAAATTGTGGAATATACTTTTGTCAATGTCCGGCCGACCCAAACACGGCAATACCTGCACATTCTTTTCTCACCTTTATCTTTTCAGGTTCTGTATTTTTTATTTCCCACTCCAAAATTTTACAACATAATTTCATTCTTCATTTTCTGTTTTGTTTTTTAATAATATAGATTTGATTCATCATAACGAAGATGTAAATTGATAATAATGATAGGCATTATAAACAATATGAACTTTTATTAAAAAAAATTATAATTGCCGAACTCTTTTCAATCCAATGGTTTGGTTAGAATGATCCAGCTAATAACTCTTGTATTATAAGTTTAATCCTTCTTGGTAGTGATAAATTGTGTTTTTATCGGTTTCTAACATTTATTTTCTGTATTTTATAGAGCCAAAATGTGTGTTTTAGAGTCTTTTAGTCTTTTATCGAGTCTTTTCAAGTCATAGGTCACATTGGGAGAAAATGAGTTGTTTTGAGTGAAAACGAGCATATGGAGATGCTGAATCAGGCAGATGCGTCAAAAGTTTGGCTTTCTTTGAAAGTATTTCCAATGTTGGATCGAGCTGAAATTTTTACACAAGATAGTCACGTGAGTTAACTTTCATTTGAAGGTGATTTGAGGGCAATCAGACAAGCAGTTAGAAATATATGATGATTTTACTTAAGATATGTCGTTCTGAAGAGGAAAGCGCATGTAAAGACCAGGTCTATCGATCCACTCTTAGATTGCCGGACGATCAGAATATCGACCAGATTTTCCAGAATGATCGATCCCACTCACCAGATTGATCGGTTCACCCCCACATCGATCGATCTAGTCCAGTTTGGTGAAAAATCTATTTTTGCTTCTAATTTTATCTGGTTTGATTCACGTTATACCAGAACAAGTTTAACCTATTAAAATTAGGTCTAGCCTCTTTTTAGAATACCTTCTTTTCACTTTTTTATTTTGGAGACTCTTTCATTATTCTTGCAACCTCTAGGGAGAAGATCTCATTCTCTGCCACTTTTGGAGAAGATTTCTGAACCCTTTTGATTTCATATTGCAATTTCATTAATTTTTTTTCAATATATTGTTCGTTTTTTTCCTACCATGTCTGAGTATTTTTCCAATCAGATTTAGGGTTTTCTAGGGTTTTTTAGGGAATCAATGGATTAGAGACAAATATGTTTAAATCTTATTGTGTTCTTTATCTATAGTTGTTCTTAATGCTTAGCTCAGATTAGCTACATAGCCTATGATCATAGGTTGTTTAACTCACAAAAATGCTTGTTAGATGCCTGAAAGAACATAGATGAACAAATTGTCAACAAAAGCTAATGTAAAGGCAATTTGTGAACTTACAAGACTTGTTTGTTAATGCATGTTTAGATCTCTATGTTCAAAAGACAATTTAAGATTCTAGATTGCTAGACATAGTAGTCGACCCCACGATAGTGGATTTGCTATATAGTAAGTGTTTTGTGTTCGAGAATTGGTCTTAAACTTGTCCTGAATAGTTCCTTGATTTAGATCCATGATTTCTTGATGAATTCCATGAACATGATGCTTTTTATTATTGAATTTAAATCGTTTAATTTCCTGATTTGTTTAATTGCAGTCACCACAATTACTTTGATTTGTCTTAGCTTGAATTTGGTTAGGAGATTAATAGTGTAACAATTTTAGGGGTGGGTTTTTGGTTCGAACCGAACAAACCAAACCGAGCCGAACCGACAAATTGATGAACCAAACCCGAATTGATTTGACCCAACTAACCGATCGACTAATTTCAAAAATTGATTTCGGTTTTCGGCTAATTTGGTTTGGTTTTTGGATTTATATAGGTTTACCTAAACCAAATATTAAACCACATTTATTAACAATTCCCAAAAAATTTTGTCATTCTCTTTTTCTCACTTCTCTCTCTCGAGTCTCGACACTCTCTCTCGTCTCTTTCTCTCCCGCAGTCGTAGATCGAATTCTTCGATCTTCATCTTCCTCACCTCAATTTGTTTTTTTCCGATCTTTTAGTACTTCTCTCGTTCATTCACGTAGATTACAAGCTAACATCAACTCGTTCATGTAATTTCATCCACCGATTCATTCATCCACAATTTTTGAAAATATTTTTGATTTTGATTTTCGGTTTTTTGCTTGACTGTCGATTTTTTGTGAATGGAAATCGAGTTTTATACTTATTCTTCTTATCATGAAGCATAAATTGATTCAATGCATGTTTCTTTCTTTCCGATTGATATCTAGGGTTTGGTTTAGGCGATTAGGGTTTTTTAAATTTGGGGGTTTTCATTTATGTGGTTAATCGAAGGTTGAACACGCCTAATCTAAGGTTAATTTTATCATAGTTGTTTGCAATTGTGATTTACTGGTTCGTTTTAGGGTTTAGCCGATTAGGATTTTTTAAAATTTGGGGGTTTTCATTTTCACGGTTAATTGAAGGTTGAACACGCCTAATCTAAGGTTACTTTCATCGTAGTTGTTTGCAATTGTGATTTATTGGTTCGTTTAAGTGTTTAGCCGATCATTTTTGAAACTTGTGAATTTACTATGTTTATTTGTTATCAAATCATTGTTCTGTTTACTTTACTTTACTTGTTATGTTTTAGCTGTGTTTTTACTTTGTTTTATTTGAAATTGTTTTTGTTCTGTGATTGAATTTGTTTTTAGCTTCTGTTTTAAGCATTAACTTTTTGTTTGAGTGTTTGTCTTGTAGATGGATTCAGACACAATTAGATTTAAAGGGCCAGAAGGGTCACAGCCATCAGCCGGTTCAAAGAGAACAGAAACCCAGAGGTCAAATACCGCAGCCTTACCACCAAAACCGAAGGAAAAGTATCAAGAATGTCATTGTCTATACTGTGAAGGTAAGATTTGTCTCTAATGGTTATTTGGTTTCCTTGAAAGTACTGTGGGAACATCAGTTTTGACTTAAATTTACATTAGACGAAGAGATGTAATCAAATTCAATTGGAAAAGAGCAAACAATACATCAAGCGGAAGTCCATGAAGGTTTGAAGCTAAACATCATGGAATCGGATTCAATTGAAGCTGTTGTTTTGGATAAAGAGCTTATTGCTCGAATTGAGTGGCTCAAAGGCAAATTGATTCCATGTGTTGGTGATGGTGAGAAATCAAATTGGAAATATGAAGATTACCATACATTGTCTAGGTAATGTGATTTTCTTTTCGGGTTGGACTCTTTAACTATTTGGTAATTTACCATCTCAAATACATTTTCGGTTTTTGTTTCTCGAACTCGGGTTGTTCGGTTTTGTAATATTGAATTCGGTTTGTTTGGTATTTGATAACCGAATTCTTGTTTTCCGGTAAACTTGTTATTCGATTTATTCGGTTTATTAGGTTTTTGTGATGGTTAATTACAATTTTTTTCATGTAATGTAATTCGGTTCAAATTCGGTTTAATCACAAAATTCAGTTAAAATCGAGTACCAAATTACCTGAACCGAATAAAGTTTCGGCGAAATTTAAAAAATCCGATTAACCCGAAAAACTGAAAAATCCGAACTGGTTAACCGGATTAAACCGAAGGTCCACACCTAAACAATTTGGTCTTCGTGGATTCGATCTCTTTATAACTACTTCTCTGTTATCAGTTAGTAAATTGTAAAGAGATTTAAAGAGATTTGATGCAATGGATTAAACTTTTTAGGTTTAATAGTTTTGACCAAAAAAAATAAAATAAATGTATAGTTTACCGTACCCGAAATCCAAAATCAAAGTAACGGAAACTTTTGGGTTGAGTACGGTTATCGAGAGATTCATTTACTCGGTTCAGCTTAATTTTTCTGGTAATCTAATTTGGGCCGTGTACAGCGCGCGTGAAGCCCACGCGAAAGCCTTTGAAATAAAAAAAAGGCTGACTGAAAATTTATATAGAAGCCAACGGAAGAGAAATTTCCCGATTGGTCATTACATAACTCAATAACATCAGAAAAACAGAAACAAAAACTCTCAAACCCTAACTACTCTCCTTTTCGTTCTCCAACCTTCCTCGATCTCTGTCCCTTCTCGATCACTGCATAATCATATTTTTGGGCGGGAAATCGGATACCCTAACCAATCATTTCGCTGCTTTGAATTCCTTGTTTTCGGTGCTGCAGCTCCCTAGCTAGCCTAGGTTTCTCCACGAGATCTGGTTTTGTTTAAACGTCTATGTATGTATGGATTTTGTTTTAATTCCTTCTCGTTCCTATTCAGAATCTGGGATTGTGCTTCTTTGTCTCGTTTTGTTTTCGAATTCCAATCCTCGATTCTTTTCTCTTTCGTGTTTTTGAATTCATGTTCTGTTTGAGGCTTTTATCGAGTCTTAAGGTTTCTTATTTTCTTTTCTGAAGTGATTACTTCGTTGTGTGATTATTATTGTTCGGTTTCGTAGATAGCTCAAATAGAAGAAACTTTCTTGTTGACTAGATCCAAAATGTATGGACTTGTTTTACGATTTCACTAAACACAAACTTTTGACAATACTTGGCCTTTGAACGCTTTGTTCCTAATGCTAGTTTCATTATTTCGAGCTGAAGTATGAGGGTTTCAGAAGATGTGGGAGAAAATTTGAGTTTTTATAGACGTTTATGCTAATTCAATTTTTTTTTTGAGTTCTTTGTTCTGCTGAGCTGGTGATTAATTATTGTTCGTTATGGTTTTTGTATGGAAGTTGAATTTGCAAATGTATTAGTATTCTTTCTTTCTTTGGCACTCAATGTTCCTTCGAAATATTTCTTTTGTAGGATACATATGCAGTGATCATGCAAAAGCAGTTTAAAGTGTGTTAAAGAAGATGGAACCTGAACGTACCAAATTTGGAGGTACAATGGTTTCAAAATTGGAGCTTTGTCAGTTCGTGAAGTGTTTTATGTGGGTCGTTTTCCTTTTTCTTTTACTTTAACGATTTCCCTGACGCCATATGCTGCTGGTTTTCATAAAAGCAGGTCCAAGAGAGCTGTGTGGTTCTGTGGATCTTATATCTCATTTCAAACTAGCGCAACATTATGAATTCTTTTGCAAGAAATCCCTTCCCATATCTCTATCAGATGCCCATTATCTTCATAATGTGGTTGGGGACACAGAGATCAGAAAAGGAGAAGGAATGCAGTTAAATCAGCTTATTCAGAACACATCACAGAGCCGTGAGACTAATACTCGCATCCAACCTTTTGATATAGAGGAGCTTATGGAGGCTTTCCAACTAAATGATATGACTCCTGTTGAATTGCCTCCAGTAAGAATCTACTCTCTCTCATTTTCTAGTTGTGGTTTTCAGTTTCAACTTAATTATAAGACATTTCTTTTTTCATATGAGTATCATTGTTTGACATCCTGTTCCTGTAACATCCTGTTCTTTGGTTAATTGAGAATTAGTGTATACTAAGGTGACTTGATTGACCTAGTGCTAGAATATGAACTTGATCTCTTTCGTCTTTCAGGCAGAGAAGGGAGCTCCTACTATTGCGTCAAAGCCAAAAAGTGAGTCAAAAGATAAAGACAGGAAACATAAGAAACACAAGGATAGAGATAAAGACAAAGATAGAGAGCATAAGAAGCACAAGCACAAGCATAAAGATAGAAGCAAAGATAAAGAGAAGGACCGAGACAGAAAGAAAGACAAAAATGGCCACCACGAATCGGGTGATCACTCTAGGAAACATCATGATAAGGTAAGAGCATGTCCATATGTTGCAGGTGCCTGTCTTGTCAAAATGGATAGATTAATGAAAATGTTTGTATCTGTTGCTTTGGAGTAGAGCTGCCTTTTTGGCGATTGACTTTGCATGAAAGTTAGCAGATCTCTGCTCTATAATGGTTTTACTGTATTAGTGTCCTATGGAAATCACATGGACCCTTGTCACTGTTATTTCAGAAAAGGAAACACGATGGTGATGAAGATGTAAATGACGTTCAAAGGCACAAAAAAAACAAGGTAATGGTTTCTTCATTGATACTCAAACCGTGTTTCCTTTGTGGAGGCCTTAAGTTTCTCTCGTTCTTCATTGATACTCAAACCGCCATAGTTTTTGTGGAGAAAGGTATTAGACAACAAGTAATATGTTTAAAGTAAAATTTATTGATTTGGTTGTCAATTTAACTTTGCAGCATAAAAGCTCAAAGCTTGATGAGATGGGTGCTATAAGGGTTGCTGGCTGAAAAAGTTTTAGGAATTCCAATTTTTGTATTGTGTACTCCAGTAGGTGTCCGTGGAGAGGTTTAGCAGGACTATTCAACTCACTGTAGACAGCTGATTAGGTAAGCATCTGTGTGCTGTCCTTTCTCTTTTGTACAATCTGCTCGGCGTTCTTGGTCATCCATCGTTTCACTTCAGTCCAACTCACTTTGGTATATGGGATCCTTCATAGAAGATACATTTGTCATAGTTCATGTACTATTCTTCAGGGCGGTCGAACACATAATCCTATTTTTCAGGAAATGACTGCCAGTACAATACTCAAGTTTTGTGTGTTCTTTAAGTTACTGAATCCATATAGCACAACATTTTCAAGAACAGTATCAGCTAGCACACGTATCATGCTTACTATGTTGTTACCCTTTCGTATTTGAAGTTGTATTGAACAAGAGGATTTGCTTTGTACTTTTGTAGGTTAAAAGCAACTTCATTCCTTGAAGAAAGGGAAAATTTGTGATATGATGTAGAAGAAGCGGAATTCGTATCATGATTGATTTGGTGGCAGCTTTGTAAAATTTTTTGGTCTTCAGTGTTTTCTTCCATATCTTTCCTGTGTATAAAATCAAATACTATTCATGTGTAATAATTTGTTCTCTAATATATGTTGTTGGAAAAGGAGCAGTCTATTCATTATCACTCTTTTACTTCAGTGTACGCCATTTGCATTACTTTTTGAAAAATTGATCAAATATCTGGACTACAAAATTGAGAAATCTCAAACACAAATTGAAACATTTGGAAGCCATTTCCAATAACTCTCCATCATTCACTCTTTTCCATTCACCATCTATCATAAGACAGCTTCTGCCTTCTTCTTTATCATCCCACATCAGATTCTCTTCTGCTTCAGTTACCTCATATGGACGTTCTTTATCTATCTCAGCTTCTTCCTCAAATGTTTCCAATGCCACTTCAGTTGATTCAGAGTCATCTGCTCTCGACTTTGCTCGCTTGCATGTTGACTGTTCAAATTGTTGGGTGATGCATTCAGGTCCTCTCTTTGCATTGTTGCTACTTTGTCCATGTGTTGAGATGCTCTGCGCATTTGTTGAGTCCAGAAGAGGTAAACGTCCAGAAGATCCAATGATCCGAGGCAACATACCAATTGGACAAGGGCTCCATGTTTTCGCTCTTCTCCATCTGTTACCAGTTTTCTCCGAGTTATTACCTTTCTTTTTCGAGAGTTGAAGTTTGACAAACTCGAGTCTCTTCTCTGCATCACCCAGATTCTTCTCTTGCTTAAGGAGTGTTGTGGGAGTTATTACAAGTGTAGAACTCGGTTCCAATGGAATACTTTCAGAACTTTTATGCGTGAGAGGGAGTTTTGTGAGCTTTTCCTTTAAGACACGACCTCCCACAATCTCTGCAAGCAGAAATGCTGATTTCAAAATCAGCTCGTATCCTAAGGCTCCCAAGAGAAGACATTTACGTATCAGTTCCATAAGAAACATGCTTGGAGGTTTCACTTCAACAGAAGTGTTTCTCTGAAAATGCTTTGACTCATTGAGAAGACTCACAAGCCATGCAAACAATAAAGGCATCTGCTCAACTTGAGAAACTTCTTCCACTGACTTTTCTGTATGACAAACATTTGAACAACAATTATAAGTTAAAAAGGATCTGGAAACAGTTTGAAGTTTCAGTTGAGACTCCTTGGAATAAACGCATGTAGGAGAAATTAATAGTTTACCGGTATCACATCTTCTTCGTTCATAATTTTGAATCATATCAAGGACACCCTTGAGTAGAGTCAAAAGTAACTCGGGTTCTCTATTTGAGAACTCCATGATTACAGGTTTCCATTCATCTACAAAGGTCCTGAAATCTTGGCCAGGCTGATTCCGAAGTTCTGTCAACTTTGAAGAATCCAAGGCCTTGAGTAAGAATTCAAGGAGCACAGATGATATTTCTGCAGAGGAAGAAGAATATAACTCGACAAGACTGCTTACAATCTTCCTTATCCTTTTATGAGAACCTGAAATAGAAAAGTAACCGTATATAAACATACAAATTTACAGAAATGCAAAGCGAAATAATGAGCAACCAAAATTTACATAACCTAGCGGCAACCAAAACAGAAATATCATCTTTATTGTGTCACTATATTGTAAACTTCATCGAGGTAAACATGGGAAACAGAGAAAGACAGATGAGATTATTCCGTCTTTTGCTTAGCGTTACTATCTCTCCTTCAGCAGAAGGGAATAGATACAAAGGATGAATCGTCTTACATTTTTCTTTGACCAACGGGGAGTCAAACTGAGGATTCTGCTTAAGCTGCAAGGAGAAAGCAAGTTTTCGGAGTTTGGACTTGACTTCTCTTCTAATGCTAGCTGTTCCATCTCTCTTCAAGGGAATTTGGTACTTCTGAGGTTCCCAATAATAAGACTTCAACCATTCAAGTGCCTACAATAACCAACGAATGTATCCACGCAAGTTAAAGTCCTTTGTATTGTCCAAGAACCACAGCACACAAAACACCTTTTTAAAGAGACAAATTAAAAGAGCAAACTTTTTGATTTACAGGAAAGCAGACTTTCGTGTGTTATGAGGTTATGATACTTGAAATAAGGCAATCTAGAATGCAAACAGAATTAAAAATGTAAAAAGAGTACCTCATCTGAAGCATCCCGAAGAACTGAGAGTGCAGGGAGCTCACGGTGCGAACCCTCTACAATAAGAACAATCAAATAAATCGAATGCATTAAGCAGCAGATAATCGTTATTGTACACAACCACGGAAAAGCAGACAAAGATCCATACCATGACGAAGATCGATTAATTTACGCGGGATACCGATCGCTTTAGCTGCTTCAGCAATTGAAACATCTGCTCTCCTCCTTGTTTTTTCTATGACACAGTTCACAAGCCTTCAAACATAAAATGTGAGTTAAAAATTGGAGGGACCAAATCAATAAAAAGATATCAAGAAGTAAGAAGAATAGCTTATAGTCACCTGAGTATTCCCATGCAGTATAGCATTTGAAGTAAATGCTCTGAATACAATGCATCTTCAGATTGTCTCTCTCTCCTTTTAATTAAACACAAAAAGAAGAAAATGAGATGATAATGATAAAATCAATCATGTAAACGTTTGAGAGATTACAGAGACTAACGGAATAAAGCCATCTTTGAGTTGAATTTCAATAAGAGAATAAGTAACATCCACAGGAGCTGGAAGAGATCCTCTACTTCGCCATGTTGCAACCTGAAATCAGCAAAAAGAGATTTTGCTTACAAACAAATTAAAAATCGGGACTTTAATAAATGGAATCATTAAGCTCTCTGGTTTTAAACCAAGTAAACTTGATTCTACTAATTCTATTCTTATGACTCCCACAGTAAATAAAATTTCTTAGTTCATCAATTGCATTACCCTTTGCAATGCAGAAGCGGCTCTATCAGGAGAAGAAGAGAAGAGAGACTCTCTGACGGAGTCCCACTCTTCCCAACTCAGCCACGGGACTTGTTTGCAGCCGTCCGATGACAATTTCTGTTGATCATGCTCCTCGAAATAGGATTCGATGTCTGCTTCAATTCCCGTTAGTGCCTCCATTGAAGAGTCGGCTCGAAAGCTTCAGGGATTACCAAAAAATACTGGCAAAAAAAAAAAAAAACAAAACACTTGAACTTTGCCGATGGGGTACTAGGGTTTAGAAATTCTGATTATTATTATTTTTTCTTAAATTGTTTTAACCTATAGGGAAAAAGGAAATATGCAAATTGCAAAAACCTTTTTTTTTCTCGTGTGCAAAAACCTGTGTTATACAGTAACTTAACTCAGAAAACAAAATACAATATTAATGAGACGACACTCGGTAAATAAAAGCTCGAGATCTGGAGGACCCTCTGACTATGCGGGCAAGTCGATCAACTTTGTGATTGAGAGCACGGAGGATGTGTGATACAGAACAAACCCGGAAGAAAGAGCGGATCCTTGAGAAATCAACCAGGTAGGATTGGAAAGCCAGTCTTGAGGATCTTTTACTATCTTCAGAAGCTCGGAACAATCAATTAAGAAGTCAACCTCTCTTATCTAAAGAGAAGATAGATACGTCATAGTTCAGAGAAGCGCCTCCAATTCTAAATACAGAGGGAATAAGCTTCGTCTAACATTCAGAGCTCCATAGTTGGTACCCTCAAGGCTATCTGAAAATGCATACCAAGCTAAACATGTGAACAAATCTGTCTCATTCCAAGAGGTATCCACCATGCACCTATATCCTGAAAAAATCAGATTAATTATCAAGGGTCTGGCTCCGGGGGCTACTGTATTTGTGTAGTTTTACAATCAGGCACAAGAGGTCCACCTTTATGGGCCTATATCCATACTTTGGCTTCAATATCCGTCTGTTGAACAATGTTTTGAATACAGTAATTATTTAATTAATTTTTTTCGTTTTTTTTAATTAATAAAGCTTATTTACTGCCTCGGGAATATATTTATTTATTTATGCTATTTGGAGAAAATCTATAAATATTTGTACTTAATAATTTATTGAACAGTTTCTTATTCAGTTGGTTCGGTTTATTAGTATCTGACTAAAGTAAACACACAACATGAGTCCCACTTTTTCAACAAGAAAAGCAGAAGGAATGTGGAGAAAAAAACAGTAATGCGATTTCCATTACAATATGTAGCAAGACAACATCATTTCCATTACATTACAAACCTCAAGAATCTCCCATACAACATTGAGAAACTATTGAGTTTTGCAAGGTGACATACTAAAATACCGCCTAAAGTAAACGATCCAATGAACAAATCATGAAAGCCATACTATTTGATCACTATGATCATACTCACTAAAACCATATGCCCCAGATGAACAATCATTTGGTAAATATAATCCGGTTAATGACATCAACAGGCAAAGCGTAGGCTGGATCAATTGCTTTGATTCCAGGATATTCAAGGAGTGAAAGCCCTGTGCCAATTTGATGAAATGAGATCACTTTGCCTTAAAACCAAGAGAGGAGCTATTAGAGAGAGACAAATGGAGTTACCTGCAACTCCAAAGTATGTGTGAAAGATATCAACAGCATCGTCTGGTCGGTCTGAGATGCCTCCGTTGTCCAAATCCTATTCAAATTTAATTAGGATAGTCGTGCTGAGAGATTTTAATCAGATAAGCTTATTCACAACGATATGACTTTTCTTGACTTGGTGGTGACAAACCTGACAGTCCAAGATGAACTTGACAAGCTTTGCTTTGTCGATCCAGTGAACTCTATCTATCATGATTAGGCTCGATAGGACCCACCAAGAATAGCAAACCTTGTAATAAGAACAATAAAAGATGTGTAAGAACCAGGGAAAGTATACAAAGGTTTCTCACACTGGAGAGGAACTTAACGCGTACATCAGGGAGTTTCTCGGGTCGTCCATTTAAGCCCCCAGTCTTTACTTGTCTTTCACATAACCACCAACCAAGTAAGTCCTTATCAACGTGATGGAGACTCCCAGTGATAGCAAGAGCACCCACACAGCAGAAAACTGCAGTAACAGAAGAAACAAATCAAGAATTAACGTCTTTTACCATATGAAGCCACCATGAAACTGTCCAACAGGTACAAAAGGGTGTAGCATAGGACGTCAACTACAGAAACAATAAAATCTGAGCATCCAGTCATTAGAATATCTAAGTTGCAGTGATGGGATCGGCCTTGTTAGTTCAGCAAAGTCACCTATACACCAACTGCAAGTCAATAGGGAAAGATACCAAAGGAAAAGACTCAAATATCATATCATACTCTGTCCTGCATGGGACTCTGCTCCAGGTGTGCATCCAAAACCACCATCCAGGTTTTTGCAGCTCACAATGTACTCAACAGCCTTCTCCACATTGATTTTGTCAAGACATTTCAATATTGAGAGACAGCATATAGCTATGTACGAAAACCTGCATAAACAGCTTACAGTTACGATATAACATAGAGAAATCACCAACAGGAAATATATAAGTGTCTTCATATTACATGGCAAGGATAAACACCTCGTATCTATTTCTCCCCACATATCTCCTGAGAAGGATCCATCTTCATTTTGCAACCCAGCAACATCTAATCTCGAAAATAGGAAAACATAATGATATCTAACCAAGGCAGAGTTGAGCCGTTACGTTTTACACCATTGATTATTTAACTATGTGAAAGCCCCACCAAGACCACTGGTGAAGAAGAACAAGTTAATTACAGCGACAAAACTAATGACCACTGGTGAAGAAGAACAAGTTAATTACAGCGACAAAACTAAGTGCCAAAGGATACAGCTTGATATTTTCTCAATGTCAAGAATGCTAATTTTGTCAAAGAGGGCCAAGATTTGTACGGCACTGAGTGTATATAGAATATGTGGATCGTGTCCACAATTACCGGCAAAGCCACCTGCTCAGAATAAAACAACTTGTTTTCAACTTATACTGCAGCGATATCTAATATTTAAGGATGGAAATGTGATGGGATCCCAACAACTTCAAAGGTCCCCATAGATCATGATTCTTTAAGAAACCTGCTTTCAGTGCCTAACCTATGTATCCCTTTTTTCGTCATTCTACCAGTCAGTAAGTAGATAGAGCAGGTCTGCAATTCATATAGTAGCGAAATATGATAATCTAGTACAAACCAGATTCATGCTGGCACGTCATGACCCATGAAACCACCTCATCTTCAGAAACACAGCCCAGCTTGTCGAGTAAATCCAAAGTGGTGAGTCCCCAGTATGCACCATTCATTCTTAGATGATCCATAACCACAGACTCAAAACTATCTTTCTTCTAGAAAGTTGATATAATTCGAAATCAATTGAAACGAAGAACATATAAGTTATATAATCATAGTGACATAGGCTATGAGAATGAGGAAAAGAATGATATAATAGTTTCTAGTTACCTTTTCTGCCATCAGAATGTACCGTACATGCTTGTCAGCTACGAGCTGACCCATCTACGTTGAATTAGTGACAGAAAATTCAGTTATTTCGTACAAAAGAGAGAGAGTCACCGTAAAAGACTTAATTTGACACGATCAAGCTTAGTTGTACTTCAATGGCGTATTAGTAACACTTGATCGAAGCGTGTGTAGTATGAGATAAATCAGCAGCCCACGGTTCAAACCCGTATGAGAATAATCAAAAAGGAACTTTTAATTCAAATTAAATCCAAATGCTGCATTCATATAACGAAAAAGGAGACCAAGCAAAGACACAACCTGAACTATAAATCGATCAAAAACCAATGAAAGCAAGATCGCAATCATCTCAAAAATTAAATAGAGATGATGGACAGGAGAGAAGACTGGTTACCTGGGAGGAAGACGTAGAGCTCATCAGCTTGGAGCGAGAAGAGAAATCACGATTGCCTGGAAGAGATTGAAGAACGAAGAAGAGAAATCTAACCTTTCTCTAACATGAAAGCCTCTTCGTGAGTCAAAGGATGGAAACCGCGAACCGAGATAAACCCTTGAACTTATCCCGGTTGAACCGGTTATATTAATTGATTTTGATTTTGGCGTTGCGTTGACTAAAAAACTATCGGCCAATGCGAATAGAGAATGGAATAATGATATGAAGCTGAATAACGAACAGTCACAGGTGGAGGGAGATCTTTAGTCAAGCTTCTTCATCAATGGCGTTTAGACCTCTGGACTCACTCTTCTTCATCCTCTCTCTAATTCTTCTGTTTCCATCGCCTTCCATTTCAGATTCCGTTACTCAGGTGTGTTTTTGATCCTTGAAATGACCATAGATAGAAGTTTCCTTCTAGCTTTGGTCTCGTTATTTGATCTTTCTCTCTTATGAATCGAGTTGGGTTTGATCTAGGTAACACTAAAAGCTTTCAAGTTGCAGCTAAATTTCAGTGTTATTTGCTAACCCACTACAGTAACTTTTAAATTAACTAATATCTAAAAAGATAAAGATTGGAGATTGATTTCTAATTTCGGAAAGAAAGTTATCTTACAGTGTTTCGACAATCAAATATGAGCTGTCTGATAAGATCTGAATATGTATTTCTGTAGTTTTGTAGTGCAGGGGGACAGTATGGAGGGGCATCTTGTGGAGTTTCATCGACGAGTATTTTGATCAAAGGAGGTACAGTTGTGAATGCACATCATCAAGAACTTGCTGATGTCTATATAGAAGATGGAATTATTGTCGCAGTGCAGCCAAACATCAAGGTATAATTGTTTCCTTGTAATGTATCCTTCATTTTTGCTGGGAGTTTCAATTCCAATTTTTGATTTGCTTGCTTGCTCCGTGTTAGGTTGGAGATGAAGTCACTGTACTCGATGCTAGTGGAAAGTTTGTCATTCCAGGTTAATCAATTCATGATTTTGTTGCAATTCATAGTAGTGGATAATGTTCCATCTTCTTCTCTTAGATCTTTCTTCCTTTTCTTCAATGTTAACAGGAGGCATTGACCCCCACACGCACCTTGCCATGGATTTTATGGGTACCCAGAATATTGATGATTTCTTCAGTGGTCAGGCCGCAGCATTAGCTGGTGGAACAACTATGCATATAGACTGTGTTATACCGGTCAACGGAATCTGGTGGCTGGTTTTGAAGCCTATGAAAACAAATCAAGAAATTCCTGCATGGATTACGGTTTTCATATGGCAATCACGAAGTGGGATGAAGATGTTTCCAGGGACATGGAGAAATTGGTCAAGGAAAAGGGAAAAGATCGTGATACCTCACCGTTTTGGTGTTTCTTTCCCTTAAAGTTTCCCTGCTAAGATGAAACTTAGTGCATGTATCTCTAAACTTTATAGGTATCAACTCTTTCAAATTCTTCCTAGCATATAAAGGATCTCTTATGGTCTTTGATGACTTACTCCTAGAAGGCCTTAAAAGATGTAAATCCCTTGGTGCCTTGGCGATGGTTCATGCAGAAAATGGAGATGCAGTGTTCGAAGGACAGAAAAGAATGATTGAACTAGGCATTACAGGTTCAGAGGGTCATGCTCTTTCTAGGCCTCCTGTGGTAATTTGAGTCCAGCCTTTTCCATTTTATAATACTGCCTCATTGGATTTTTCTCTTATCCTATATCTGCTATTGCCTCTGTAAATTTGATTCAAGCTAAAATCAAGATCCTTGTTTGACAATGGCAGCTCGAGGGAGAAGCCACTTCTCGAGCAATTTGTTTGGCTCGTTTTGTTAACACGCCTCTGTATGTTGTTCATGTGATAAGTGTTGATGCAATGGATGAGATAGCTAAAGCTAGAAAATCAGGTCTACTGTTACAACTTTTTGTAGTCTTTTTTTTTTTTTTTTTTCTTTTTGCATTATATGGAAACTATCCTGAGTATAATCATTTCCTCATCCAGACAGCCAATACTCAATAGTGTATAATACTATAATGTATGAGATGATTTCCAAAGTATTTAGCTCAGTAAAAAGGAAAAACCCTTTTTGTCATATATTTCAGGGCAGAAGGTTATTGGAGAGCCTGTTGTGTCTGGATTAATCCTTGATGATCATTGGCTTTGGGATCCTGACTTTACAATTGCATCCCAGTAAGAAATCCTTCAGGTCTCTAAATGATTCTCATTTATTCTTTCAGATTTTCAAAGTTGTTTTCAATATTTTCAGGTATGTCATGAGTCCACCAATCAGAGCAGTAGGACATGGGAAAGGCTACAAGATGCACTTTCGACAGGAATTCTTCAGGTGTTTTTTTACTCGCTGTGCATAACTTAGAGAAACATGATCAATAGCCTAAAAGTGTTGAAATCTTCTTAACACTTCTTTTTTCCATTTCTTATATTATCTATGCAGCTTGTGGGAACTGATCACTGCACTTTCAATTCTACACAAAAAGCTCTTGGGCTTGATGATTTCCGCAAAATACCCAATGGTGTTAATGGTATAATAGCTGACTTGGCTGGTTTCTTGCTTTCTGTACTCATTGTTTCTGCGTCTCTACTAATCTGTATATACTTTGGACTTGTCCTTATATAGGCCTTGAAGAACGGATGCACCTGATATGGGACACAATGGTGGTAAGTACTTTTGGACTAAAATCTTCTTTCTTTAATTTACAGCAGTTATAGTTGATTTCTATATCATTTATCCCAGGGTTCTGGCCAAATCTCTGCAACTGATTATGTTCGAATAACCTGCACCGAGTGGTACATATGAATCTTAACACTGATTCCTTAGTACTGAAACATGTTTTTTCCCATTACTAGAAAGTTATGTGTTGCATCTGAATGTATTTAGTTTATCAGTGCTAGAATTTTCAACATATATCCACGAAAAGGAGCTATACTTCCTGGCTCAGATGCAGACATTATTATATTGAATCCAAACTCAAGCTATGAGATTAGCTCAAAGTCTCATCATTCAAGATCCGACACAAACGTCTACGAGGGCAGAAGAGGAAAGGTAATACGCATTCTTACAAAGCTTCGTTACTGATATATATAATGTCAAATACTAACCTTTCTCTTGGCCTTGGGGACATAATCCTGAAAATCTCAGGGGAAAGTTGAAGTGACAATAGCAAGAGGACGAATTGTATGGGAAAATGATGAGCTTAAAGTTGTTCCAGGAAGTGGGAAGTATATAGAGATGCCTCCTTTCAGTTACCTTTTCGATGGGAATGATAAATCAGATGCTAATTATTTATCTTCTCTTCGAGCTCCAGTTAAGCGTGTCAAATCTGAAGCTACATAAAAGTATTTGTCATTTGATCCCAATGAATAGAATATTTGTACATGTTTTTTTTTTTTTTTGTCAACTCATTGTGATACATAGACTAAATAAGATAGGAATTGTTCACAAAGGAAAAAAACCTAGACGACCCCCTAGCTGTGCGGGCAAGGTGATCAACTTTGTGATTGAGAACTCTGGGGATGTGAGTGACCGAACATGATTGGAAAAAACTGCTTAGTCTGGAGTAATCGTCGAGATACAGAAGAAAAGCATGCCACGCCTGAGGCTCCTCGATCATCTTCAGAAGCTCGGAGCAATCAGTTAAAAACTCTACCTCCCTGATCTGTTGAGCTGAAAGGCATACCACTACCTAGAGTAGCGCTTCGAATTCGGAGTGTAGAGGCGACAGACTGTGTCTAATCCTTTGTGCTCCAAAATTTATGCCCTCTGTGCCATCAAGAAAAGAATACCATCCCAATCATGTAAACAGATCTGATTCCTTCCCGGATGCGTCAACCATGCATCCATATCATGAGAACACTGGGTTTGCTGTCATAGGTCTTGATATAGATGTCGATGATTCTTGTGTTATCGTGATATTTTCATTTAGCACAATCGATCCCTCGTTATGTGCATCTTCCCATGTTTTTGTTTCAATATCTGCTAATTGGATAATTTCGTGTGGACTTTTTTCTTTATTTGAGAATGTTTTTTCATTTCGCCCCTTCCATAAGAAACCAGAATATTTGTACATGTTTATTACAAAGATTGAAAACAGCGATATGAATAATGTAACTCAGTGATGGAAATTCAGCAATTAAGACAAATATCGGTTTGATTGGTTATTCTGGTTTAGTGGTTTACAGAACACCGTCAATAAATTCGCATGCCTTCGTCGGAAAAGACGGTTTTACCCTTTTATTTTTCATTCGTATAAATTCGCATAGAAGATTTTTTTCTCGGCGTCGATAACTAATCTCCGGCGAAAGGAGGAGGAGAAGAAGAGAAGCTATGACGACAATAAGTCTTCGGAAGGGAAACACTAGACTTCCACCGGAGGTGAATCGCGTGCTTTACGTTCGTAATCTTCCCTTTAACATAACGAGCGAGGAGATGTACGATATCTTCGGCAAGTACGGCGCGATACGCCAGATTCGAATTGGTTGCGACAAGGCAACAAAAGGAACGGCCTTTGTGGTTTACGAGGATATCTATGACGCGAAGAACGCCGTAGATCATCTTTCCGGCTTCAACGTCGCCAATCGTTACCTCATCGTGTTGTATTACCAGCACGCGAAGATGAGCAAGAAGTTCGACCAGAAGAAGAATGAAGAGGAGATTACCAAGTTGCAGGAGAAGTATGGAGTCTCTACTAAAGATAAGTAATTTTCTATGATTGGATGTTCCTATGGCTGTCTTGTTATTTCTGCGAATTAGGGTTTTTAAGTTGGAAGATGTGGGAAACTTTTTATCTGTATGAATTTGGTGGAGTTGGTTGTATGTTTTGAATTTGTATACTCCTTTGTTCTTTATATCGACCAAGTAATGAAAATACCTCTTTAAACTCCAAATTAGCTATTGCTGTTATGATTTTTTCAGTGCTTTGATGCAGTGAATGATATTGGATGATACCTCAGGTTTTGCTGTAAAACCTTAGTTTCTTTAAGGATTTTTAGGGGGAACTAGTTGTTGGTTTGCCTCTCAGTTCTGAAGCTGGTCTTGGTCGATTTGGTTTTTGGTTTACACTGCTTTTACCATTGTTGATGTTGTGTTTATCTTTCTTTCTTTTCAGGATTAGTGGCAAATGTTTTGATAATCTTGGTTTCATTTAAGGATTTGTGTCAAATGTTTGAAAGGAAGTAAGCAAGAGCGAATATCACTAACACATACAAGATAATTAAGTACATTGAGAAACTCATGGCACTTTAAGCAGTAGTAGACAACCAGAAAAGTAAATGTACATAAATTCAAACACCTCCCAGATAATGAATAAACTTTTCCTTCTTGAACCTTTGCCTCCCATAGAGATCTCCTCCAGTTCAATCATTAGCAATCCAAGCATACTTTAGAATAATATTTCTATTGATATTAGCTTTGCCTTGTTACTCATTGTGAAAAGAAGATGAGTTTCTCAATACATGTGCTGCTCTCTTTCTATCTTCTCCCTTCCTCTACTTCAACAATTTGTTTATTTAAATGAAAGTTCACGCCGTTTCTTTGGGATAGGATCCGGGTTTCCTTTTCTCATCATTGCCACAAATTCATCATAGTTTATCCGACCATCCTGCAATTGTTTTTATCATTAGTACCCAGGTTAATGATGATGAGATTTTTAACTGCGTATCACATTTGAAGGGGCAGTTGTTTCTTACATTGTCTCCGTCAACCTCAGAAATAATCTCCTTAATGTCCCTGCCATCATTCATGCCAAACTCCCGGAGGGCTTGCTCCAGCTCTTCCATAGTGATATATCTGGGAACAGTAAGCATTATTTGAGGTGAATTTTTGTAATATAACAAAGTATTGTCTCTTTCTGTTTTTGGTGTGAAGTCTTTAACAATCAGTTATATAGCAAACTGTTAAGTGCTTACCCACTGTTGTCTTTGTCAAAGTGTTGGAAGGCTGAGTAGAGATGTTCTTCTCTGTCAAGTCTGTTAATATGCATCGTGGCTGCGATAAACTCACCGTAGTCTATTGTTCCATTGCCATCAGCATCGGCCTGCAGAATGCCATTATAGGCAGAGCAAAAAAACAGAAAATTAGTTGTGAGTCTCCTTGCCTGTTGCTCAGCATTTGACCAAAGCTTAAACGTGTGATAGCACACAAAGAACTTACAGCTTCCATTAACTGCTGGACTTCGTATTCTGACAACCTTGTACCTTGCTTAGCAAGTCCCTGTCTTAGCTCTTCGAGTGTAATTGTTCCACTGCTATCAGTGTCCATACCCCTAAACATCTCCTTTAACCCCATGATCTCTTCCTCTGATAAGCAGCCTGCTATCACCTGTTCAAGGGTTTCAGGTATTGAGGTTTGGATTCTCTACTGAAAGCCATATTCCACTCATATATTTTCTATTAGGCAAGGTATATGATTGTTACCCGTAATGCAACTTTCTTGAAATTGTTCATTGCTTTGAATTGCTTGAGCCTGGACATCACCGCATTGTCAAGAGGAACATCTGGTGCCTCTCCATCCTCCTTGATCCACGGATGGTCTTTACAAAGGAGAAAAACATTATCGATATAAATATTCATTTTTTAGAGGTTGTTATGCTTTTGACATTTTTGTATGTTTGTAGATGCTTACTGAGAACTTGAGCAGCGGTTAGCCTTTGCCTGGGATCAGAGTTGAGCATTTTCTTAACAAGATCTTTGGCCTGAGGTGATATGGCTGGCCATGGATCACTTGAGAAATCAACATGTCCCCTTAGGATGGCATTGAATATCCCGTTCTCCGACTCTACGATCAGGTAATTTACACAACACATGAATATTAGGAAAATATCTCTAGATATGCTTAAAATTTCGTTTTTTGGGTAGACATAAGGAAGAAACTGCGGAATATCTTTACCAGCCCAGAATGGTGGGACACCACATAAGAGGATATACAACATCACACCAATACTCCAAATATCGGCCTCTGGTCCATACTTCCTTTTTAAAACCTCTGGTGCGATGTAATAAGCACTACCCACAATATCCTTGAACACCTCCCCTGTACCACAGAAGAAACAAAACTTCGATGAGTATAGGACAATAGTTTTATTTGATATGCTGATTCGAAACTGCAGGAACCTGGCTTGTAGAAAACCGACAACCCAAAATCGGTGGCTTTGAGAGGAGAATTTTCATCTTTGTTGAGCAACAGAAAGTTCTCAGGCTTCAAGTCCCTGTGAATAACCCCCATGGAATGACAAGTATGCACAATCTGAACAATCGTTCTTAGCAACGAAGCAGCTGCTCTCTCCGAGTAATGTCCTTTAGCAATAATCCTATCGAACAACTCTCCACCTGCACAAAGCTCCATAACTAAATGCACGGAATGCTTATCCTCATAAGCTCCTTTTAGCTCCACAATGTTTGGCTGACCAGTCAGGTGATGCATTATCTGCACTTCCCTTCTTACATCCTCAATATCTTCTTTGTTCACAAGCTTCCTTTTCGCAATTGTTTTGCAAGCAAATTGCTGACCAGTCGCCTTCTGTGTGCAAAGATGTGTAACACCAAATTGACCTCGCCCGAGCTCTTTCCCTAAAGAATATGAAGCTTTTACATCTTCCATGGGTCGACCTAGGACAGGTCCTATCGGGCCTTGTTTGGTTGCAGGTTGAGGAGAAGGAGGCGCATGTTTCGATTGTGGTACAGAAGCCTCAGCGGTTGGACCAGTCGGATGTCCGGTTTTTGCAGTACTTACTCCATTGTCCGCTGTGTTTCCATCTCCATTATCGTCTGAGTCCCGTCCGTGAGAGCAACAATTTCCCATTGTTGCATAAAAGGGTTGGGGGGAGAGGAAGGAGGTAAAAGCTCAAGGAGGAAGAGAAATAGAAAGGTTTTATTATTTGTGTTTTTATTCTCCCAAGTTTTTTCATCCTCTGGTTTTTGTTTCTTCTTTAGCAAGAAAATTTTAGCTGTTTGGTTGTTAATGTGCTATGAATAGAATGTTTTTTTTTACTTCGCTGGCCTTCGGTTCAAAAGATTATAGGGTTTGTTGATAGGGAGGGAGTTTAGGACCAAAGCTTGTCTGTAATTTTGGTATTTAAAGTAAGACCAACTTTTAGGATTTAGGACAAAAGGTTGAGAGCGATTAATGGGAGATTTGTATTTTGTTAGAAAACTGTGTGTTCTTATTTTCCACGCTTCAACTATATCTTTCTTAACAATATCAATATGATAACTTTTGCCTAATATTATTTAATTTTCATGATTAAATGCGATTACAAACGAGAGTTTTTCTCTGTTAATGTAAAATTCATTTGCCTATCAACTTGCATATCCAAGAGTCCACTAAAGAACAAAACGGACGAAAGATGAGCGATTCCAACGGTGATGAAAGTCGATGACCATCAGCGATGTTTGAAGAGTCTATTTTGCTCTTACAATGTTCTTATGATACGGATCTTTGTATTTCAATATGTTATAATGAGATTTGTAATCGGTATCCCTAATTACAAAGATATTGATTTTGATATAATTTATATCTATGTCTAAGAGATTTCACGGATCTGCAACTCAAGATCCCTCTTATTCAGGTTGATAAGGTAAATCTTTTCGATTCTCTTCCTCTATGTCGCATCTATGACTTATTTCAATACAGATTCGTAAAGTTACCAACCAGTACTCTCGAATCGAGATATGTTTCTAATGTTTGTGTTATGGAATCTAAATCTAAAGTATACAGGCGAATTGATGATTGTTCAATCGCCTTTGGATATTCTTTCAATTTCTCAATCTCCACCAGTATTTTGGCGGATACTTTCATCTCTTAAAGTATGTCAAATCAATGGAATCCTGATGGGTAAAGCCAATGATCTTATATCTAAATGTAATCGGAATTATTACTTCTTGGATATGAGTATTTCATTTTATTCTATTTGGTCATGGATAATAGTTCTAGTGAACCATTTACTTTTGAATTATTTAGCTATTATTAGTATCACTTTGATTCTTCAGAATCTGTTTGATATTATGTTTTTGATTTTAAACTCACACCTCTCGATATCTCTGATTGATTATGTTTGGTGCCCATGTTGTCCTATAAGCTTTAATTATGTCGTGTTTGACAGAATCTTGAATTCATGACATTCTAAGGTTGATTGCTATTGTATCTATATATTTCAATTCACATTGCCATTATGACTGCTTTCTGTGATGGATCTTCAATTATGTGTTTTTGGATTTTCCAGAATATTTCTAGTAGTAATGTATTATTCGAGAGCTTGGTATTATCATGTATTTGGTCACCAGCTTTACTATGAGCTGGCTTGTTATTAAGGGGATTTCGAAATCAATCCATACTAATGGTTATTGCCAAAATGTTACAAGTGCTCTGATCTTGTTTTAAAAGACGAGTATCTTCTCAATGATTATGTTGATTCCATTAATTATGTTGATTCTAAAAGGGATTTGGTATCAAACTCCTTTAAATCCATGCTTTGTAGTGGCATTTTCTTTCACTAAGCAAATGTTTTCTCCTACTCAAACTTTGCTTTCGTGGTTGGAAATAACCTTCTTTCTTTCTATTCTCTTCGAGGTACTATTTGACCCCAAGATGTATTAACTTAATGTTGGCAAGGCAATCACTGAATCTCTATCTCCTCCACGTCGATTGAAGCTCAAATCTCCTCGTATTGACAATTCAGCCTTAGTGGCAAGAGGCACTCGTGTTTTGCTTGGGAGGTGCTTAAATCCCTTAGCACAAGATGTTAACTCCTTTCTTTACATGATGCCACACTTCTGGAATATGGAAGGGCGCATTACTGGTCTCAACCTTGGAATTGGTCGGTTTCAATTTGAGCTCCAATTTAAGAAGGACATAGTAGAGGTACTCAGATATGGCTCTACGTATTTTGATCATTGGATGGTGGCGTGTGCAAAGTGGCAACCTCAGGCTGATGCAGATTACCCAAGCAAGATAGTATTTTCAACAAGGATGACTGGAATTCCATTTGAATTCAGAGTGGAGGAAGTTTATTGTCTGATTGGACAATCATTAGGAGATGTTATTGCCATTGATGTGGAGAGAGGACGTGTGAGGCTGGAATTCCCATACACCAAGCCGCTTATCTTCTCAACCTCTCTTGAATGTGTTGAGGGTCAAGAATCTCATGTCATGATTGAGTATGAGAATCTTGAGGGTTATTGCTCCATATGTTACAGATTGACACATGATGCAACTTGGTGTTATAAAGCTAAGAAAGCCACAAGAGAAGTGGATAGAGTTGAGCATGATAAGAAGCGCATACAACAAGGTTTCAGAGCTACAAGGGGTTGTGAATCAAGGCAACACTTCTTCAGCTGTAAGAAGAGCAATCTCTCAAGGAAGATCAAGGAAAAACCCAGGTCCGAGTATATTATCTATGGAAAATGTGGTTATTACTAATTATGTTGATGATGACAACATGTTAGTTTCAAAGAGGACTTCACAAACCTCGGATGCATCGCTACAGAAATGCAAAACTGATGTGTTTATGATGGCCCCATTTATCGGTTCACCCCCATTTGCTGATAGCAGACACTCATCTGGTTCTAAGCAGGAGGGTTCAACCTCTTCTAAAAAGATGAAGAGGAATATTCTCCCAAAATTGTCCAATGTTAACATGAAAAATGAGATCTCTGTACAATCAGCCGATGGTACTATGGTCTCCATGACAGAGGAGGAACTTTAGAATGATGATTTCCTTAATGAAGATAATGCTATCAAGATGACTAAGATGCATGTTTCTCAATCTGTTTCAGAAACATATTTGGTAGCAACAACAACTCTAGGCTCACTGGAAATTCAAAAGGAATCTCATGATGATGATGTAATGACAGAGGAGGACCATATTAAGCTGGTAGAAAGTTGTACCAACGTGGATTACTTCCATATAGCGTTGGAGCTGAAGGAAGCTCAAGCAAAAGCTTCTAAAAACATGAAACTACCACTACCTAAATAGTCAACTCCACTTGAGGGGTTAGCTGTCGTAAGATGATGTCATTTGCTGCTATGTCCCCATAGCCTAAGAACCCTAAGGCCAAAACTGGGAAGAAGAAGGAGCTAGGCAAGAGCTCCACCAATGCTTAGATTTTTTTTATGATTAAAACTTGATGTTGGAATTGTCAATGTGTTGACAATCATATTACAATAAGCTTTCTTAGGGATATTTGGAAAATACATAAGCCCTCTTTTTTGTTTTTATCTGAAACCAAGAATAATATTTCGTTTATGGAGAAAATACAATCTCATTTAGGTTATAATATGATGATAACCGTTGATCCAATTGGATTAAGCGATGGTTTGACATTATTTTATTCTGATGACTATAATGTTGTTTTGAATTATAAGGACAAAAATATGATTGATATAACCATGGTTTTTAAGGTAAAACTATAAAAACAACATTTATTATGGTGAACCAAATCAAATATTGAGAGATAATGAATGGAAAAGACTAACCTAAATGGGCATTAGTCAGAATGAACCATGGTTAGTGATTGGCGATTTCAATGAACTCTCCGAAAATCCCGAGAAACAAGGAGGTCCCCTTAGACATGCAAACTCCTTTGTATCTTTTAATTTAATGATTCTGAACTGTGGCCTTGTGGAATTTTCGAAACTTGGAAACTCTTGGTCATGGAGAAGGGTTCAGAATAATGACATTATTCGGTGTATCATGGACAAAGGCTTCGGTAATGGAGAGTGACATGACTTGTTCCCGCTCTCTGAGGTCGAATATCTATATATGATTGGTTCTGATCACATACTCATTATAGGACGATTCAATGACCAACTGGTCCAACGAAAACCCCATTTCATCTTCGATAGAAGATGGATTGGGAAACCCGATTTTCAGGAAACAGTTGAGAGAAGGTGGAAAGGTGTTTCATGTCGACGTAGAATCTCGTTTACTGGTAAAATAAAACTATGTAGACGTGATATCTCATATTGGCGCCACAAGATTGTCCCACCAGGGAAACAAAGGCTTAATGAACTTTTAAAGAAAGTAGAAGATCTACAAAATGATAACTCTACTAGTACATGGCTAATTACCGAAGCTAAGCTTCATTTAAAACAAGCTTATGCTGATGAAGAATTATATTGGAAACAGAAAATTCGAAACAAATGGCTAAATGAGGGAGATGAGAATACAAGATTTTTCCACGTCCAAACTAAACAAAGGCATGCACAAAATAGGATAATTGGTCTCGTGGATAATGATGGAAACTGGGTAACAAGTGATGAGGCAATAATTGAGGAAGCTTCCCAATATTTCTCAGAACTTTTTTCCATAAGTGGTAGAGTATGTGATATGGATACCTTATTGGATATTGAACCAAAAATAACTAGGTGTGGGCGTTCAGTTTAATCGGGTTAAATGGGTCGGGTTTATCGGTTTATCGGTTTATCGGGTTTATCGAAAATTGGAATTTTAGCCAAATTAAACCGAATGTTTATTCGGTTCTGGTTATTTGGTTCTCTGTTTGAACCAAAATTTGTGCTTAAGCCAAATTGAAACCGAATTAGACTAAAGAAATCCAAAAACTTGTAATTCATTTTGGAAAACCGAATAAACCGAGAAAGAAAATGTATGCAGATTTGTTGCTTGTTGTTGGAGAAGAATATATTTGGCTGCAATTGGAAAGAAAAAATTCAAACATTAGGCACTTCAAAATTCATAAACAATCAAGGAAGTGTATTAAAAATTTTAAACATTGACACACTTCCTTCATAATTCCTCAAATCTTCGAACTTTCGTTTGACCCAAAAACCACAGATGTTTTAGTTTCGGAGGGAAAAAACCCTGAGTTCATCCTACTACAAACCCTAAACCTTAAATCGAATTCAAATCCTACGACAAAGACAAACATAAATCGATTTCAAACCCTATAGACATACCCTAGATCGAATTGAATTTCAAACCGTAAAAACAAAGCATAAATCGAAGGCCGTGAGAGAGACTGAGAGGGAGAGAGAGCTGGAGAATAAAGAAAGAATCTAGTGAGAGTCATACCTCAAGGAACTCAGATTTGGGATTTGAAGAAAAAGAAAGACGAAGCTTCGTTCCAAAGTGTGTGCACTAGTAGTTATCGTTCCTAAGTGAACATCATGAGCAGGTCCTTCAAATCTCTTAAGGTTCTCATACTCTAATGACAAAGTGTCCGTTCACGTTAAGAAGACTCGATACTCGGAAGAGAGGCGAAGAGCTTGTGACGCGTGAGACAGAGAGACAAAAGTAAAGAAACCGAGTTTAAGGTTTCGTATATGGTAAAGTAAAGTCAAAGAAAAAAAATTGTTGACTTTTCAAATTGACGGTTTCATTCGGTTATTGAATACCGAACCGAACCGATCCGATAACCGATTACAATTGCACATATGACCAATCGGTAAACTATTCGATTTTATTCAGTTTTTGAAAACCGAGTTTATCGGTTCGACCCGATTAACCCTTAAAACCCGACTCGTATACCCACCCCTTAAATAACTGATTTGGATAATCAAATGTTATTGGGAATGGCAACGGAAGAAGAGGCCAAGAAGGCTCTTTTTCTCATGGATCCTGATAAAACACCAGGTCCAGATGGTATGATAACCCTTTTCTTCCAAAAATCATGGGAGGTGGTCAAACATGATATCATTCAAGTTGTTAATGAATTTTTTGTCTCCAGAACCTTTGAACAAAGTCTAAATAAAACAAATATTTGTTTAATTCCAAAGATGGCGAGACCAACCAAAATGACTGAGTTCCGACTGAGTAGCTTATATGATATAGGCTATAAGATAATCTCGAATGTCTTATGAATAAGATTTAAAAGAGTACTCCTGAAACTCATTTCCGAGACTCAATCAGCTTTTGTTGCTGGGAGGCTTGTTTCAGATAATATTATAATTGCCCAAGAAATGATTCATGTTTTACGCACGAATAAATCGGTGAAAGGAAAGTTCATGGCTATTAAAACTGATATGAGTAAGGCCTATGACAGAGTACAGTGGAATTTTTTCGAATGCCTGCTCCGAAAATTTGGATTCAATGACCAATAGATTAGATGTATTATGCATTGCATTACAAGTGTGGAATACTCAGTTCTTTTAAATGGTGTCCTAAATGGAAAAATTATTCCTTAATGTGGAATACGACAGGGTGACCCTCTGTCCCTTTAAATTTTTATTTTATGTATAGAGGTTCTTGTATCGAAACTCCGGAAAGCAGAACAAGATAGAAAAATCACTGGAATTACTATTGCGCGAGGAAGTCCAACGATTTCTCACATTCTATTTGTTGATGACATTATATTCTTTTGTAAAACTTCAAAAGAAGAAGCATCTTAAATCCTAAAAATATTACATGAGTATGAGTTGGTGTCTGGACAACAAATAAATTTTCAGAAATCATATATTCAATATGGTCACTTGGTTCCCGAGATGGACAAGATGATTATTCATCAAATTTTCTATATTCATCAGATTGGTGGTATGGGCTCCTATTTAAGCCTTTCAGAAAATATTGGTGGTGCTAAAACAAACGTTTTTGCTTTTGTAAGGGAGAAATTACATGACATGATCAATAGTTGGTCCTTGAAATTTCTGTCAATAGGAGGTAAGGATGTACTTATTAAATCGGTCCTTACAGCTTTGCCAACCTATGTCATGTCATGTTATAGATTACCAAAAATTACTGTTATGAAACTAAATTCAACAATAGCAAATTTTTGGTGGTCAAATTCAGAAACTTCTAAAGGTATACACTGGAAAAAGTGGAAACAATTATGTAAACCTAAAGTAGAAGGTGGCTTGGGTTTCTATGCTTTGGAGGAGTTCAACTCGGCTCTCCTTGCAAAGCAGTTATGGAGATTGATTGATTATCCGGACTCACTTTTTGCAAAATTTTTGAAAGGACGATATTATAAACATCGATGCCCCTTAACATCAAGGTCGAATTCCAATCCATCCTATGGTTGATGAAGTATCTCTTCGAGTCGTGCTTTGGTCAATAAAGGGATTATTAGAAAGATTGGGGATGGTAGATCAACAAGGGTATGGAAAGACCCTTGGATCCCTATGTTTACCCCAGAACGGGTAGTGGTATAAGTCCGAACATCTACCTGGATCTCACTGTTGACCAATTTATTGATTCACAAAAAAGAACATGGTGGGAGGTTATATTACGACAATATTTTTCCCTTGATGATGTACAGTTAATCCTGGGGATCGCCTTGCCACGTAGGGTGAGACCTGATTACTGGGGATGACACTATATCAAGACCGATCGTTACACAGTTAAATCAGGGTATCAGACCGAGGAACAAAATTCTTTATTAGGTGTGGGGAACTTTGGGCCAAATTGTAAGGCATTACAAGCCAAAATTTGGAAGACTGATTGCCCCAATAAAATTAAACAATTTATGTGGCAGGCAATATCAGGGTGTACTGCTGTCAAGCAGAATCTAAAACACCATGGTATTAATTGTGATACACGATGTAGCCAATGTGGCGCGGATGAAGAAACAATTAACCATGTTTTATTTGAATGTCCACCAGCATTACAAACATGGACCCTTTCTAGTATACCATCGGCTGTTGACAATTTTCCAGGCCGGTCTATTTGGTATAATTTAGACTACCTCTTTTTGGCAAATCCTAGACAAGATAGATGTTAAGATTTCCATGGTTAATATGGCATATCTGGAAGGCGAGAAACGATAATTGCTTTTCAAATACTAATAAGAATCCAAGAGAGATTCTCTTGCAAGCCCAAGTAGACGCGTCAGAATGGACACATGCTAGGAGAGATCCCGTCGTCTTACAACAACCCACTCCTCCGATACCATCTTTGAAGCATCCCCTTTGGTCACATCCATCTTCTAGCGATCAAAGCTTTACAGGTTACAAATGTTATGTTGATGGCTCTTGGAAGAGCTCAAATCTTCATTCGGACCAATGATGGATATGCTTTCCAGACTCCTTTGAGGGAGAATCTTGTGGAGCTCGTAGAGTGAGGAGAAGTCTACCTGCTCTACATTCGGAGGTAGAAGCTCTTCTATGGGCTATGGAGTCTCTGATATCTCTACATATATCAGAAGTGGAGTTCGCGACAGACTGCGCAGATGTGGTGAAGATCATGATGCAACCAGATGAGTGGCCGACCTTTCAACCATACCAAGAGGACTATGTTAAGTTAAAATCTCTGTTTCGCTCCTTTTCATTTCATGTTATCCCAAGATCTTTGAATCATAAGGTTTATGTTCTTGCTCGTAGTATTAGAGAGTCAGCACATGCTTCAATGTTGTAAACTTTTGTTTCGAAGATATCTAATATTATTTGAGTTGACAAAAAAATGCGATTACAAACCGAAAATTTACACAAATTTATTATATCATATCTTATAATAAGTATTAATTATTCTATAGAATACAAGATCTAGCTAATGACTCTGATATTAGGAGTTCGACCTCTCTCTACTGCATATGGTAGTTTGAAAATGATGTTAGAATGTGAGTTTTAGGCGATTTTGTCGATTCTTGTTGAAAAAAAAATTGTTATGCAAGTTATTTTTCCATTAACATCATCTACATATTGTCTAAAAATACATTCATTCTTATATTATTTTGATCCAGATCAATTTCTTCATAAATCTCTCAAATCTCTTTAACAAAAAAACTCACCCCTCACTAGGTGGGAGGAGGTGAGGGAATGACTGTATCAGTAGAAGAAGGATTAGATGGTTGTGGTGTCCAACTGTAGAGAATCATTCCCAATACAAGTATTATTGTTCCTCCCATGAACCCTGTTGGTAGTGATGATGCAACTCCAAGGTATGGCAATGGCAATGTGAATAGAAACACTGCAATTGGCACTGACACCGTCGATGCAAGACACGAAACAACTGCTGATGAAATCTTGAGGAGTCTTAAGAGCGCTATGTTATAGCCTATGTTCACTATCACAAACAATAGAGGCAAAATTGGAGCTCCATCACATCCTTTTGTCATTGTCCCGATGTTGAGAAAGCAAACTGCTCCATCTTTTAGGTAGCTCCCTAGTTGGCTAAACGGAATGCCCCAAAGTTTTGATAGAAACGGAAGAAGCAACGCAATGAAGATAGCCTATTTGGTCCACCAAAGAGACAAGATTATTTAGCTTGAAATGCAAGTCAGAATTCAGAGTGAAAAAGTGGAATTTGTCTAGGGTAAGAAAAACATACTTGGAAAGCTGAACCATATGAATTAACTATAAAGAGATCGAGTGAAGCACCCTGTGATTATAGTAAGAGCAAATGGGCTTCAGTAATTTAAACAAACAACGAAGATAATCTGTCAAAGCGTATAGGGGATTTTGGGAATATTTATTACCTTTAATCGTTTTTGGCTATCTATAAAGATGACTTCCTATAATATAAACAATGAAAGGTGAGATTAATATCACCAATTTTTTATTTAAAAAGGCTTTTAATTAGGTAAACATAAAGGACCTTCAAAACTGTATCTGCTCCTTGAAGCAAGAAAGAAAGGACCATTAAAAAAATCCAAAATAATCCAGCTTCCTTCAATGAATGAGCAGCACCTGATCCACTACAATAGTGGTGGTTCCATGTTGTGTTATTTGTGAATATTACCAAAAGAGAAAGCTCACAGGAAGAATGTTGGTTTTAATGTTTGATCTAACCTTGCCACACTGACGATGACACCAAGAGCAACAAGAGTACATCCAAGTATTTGCTTTACGCTATATCTCCTCCCAAGAAAAATGATTGAGAAGAAAATTTGCCAGACAAGAAATGTCTGCAATGCAAGTAAACAAACAGGTTTGTTATTACATCCTCGAACTTGATTATCACACATCATCTCTTTACTTAAACAGCTTCTAATTAACCTGAGATAAAACTGTAGTAGATGGGCCTGAAAGATTCGCTGAATAGAGAAAATGAAAAACAATAAGATGAATGAAGATTCTTGTGTAAGATGAAGGCTTAAGGATCGCTAAGCGTTACCTGCAGCTGCCATTCCAGCTGCTGCAGCTAGAGCTTCCAAGATACCAACAATTAGAAATGGAGTTTTTGGTACTGAGAGCATCGCATCTGTGACAGTTCCAGCACGATATCGAAAATACAAGATACAATAGTATACAGCAACATACCTACATCAAGATTATACCAAAAGATTAA
Organism: Lepidium didymum; assembly: GCA_963920545.1. NCBI lineage: Eukaryota > Viridiplantae > Streptophyta > Magnoliopsida > Brassicales > Brassicaceae > Lepidium > Lepidium didymum. Next base: position 4,450,602 of record OY986996.1, on the reverse strand, counting down.
TTTTTTCAGGACATCATATAAGCAAAGAAAGAGGTAGCTGCGGACTTTTTGAGTTACAATAGATTCCGGTTTGGTTTGGTTTAAGATTTATATTGCGAATGGGAAACAGACCACAAAATTCGGTTGGTATTGGTTCAGCTCGGTTACCTTCAAAAGGTTAGTACTATAGTAAGTAGGGCCATAAAGAATTCTAAAAAAGTCTAAGCCCAGTGGGCCCTATAAGAATATTACTTAGAGGCTCTTAAGAGGCGGATAATGGATACTAGATGACGTTTGGACGGCCTTTATTTAATTTGGTTCCACCACCTTTTTTCAATAAATAATATGGTTCCACCAACTTACAAACATAAAAAACGTTGTGTTTTTTCCACTAGTGTGTTCAAGAACATATTTGCTCATTATTGTAAAAGATCATTCATATCTATAGTTTGTGCTAAATTTTGCTAATTAATGGTTGAATAAAAATAGCATTGTGAAAATTGAATGTATAAAATAAAACTCGAGCAGTCAAGTCATATTGATAATTCCAAAAAGAAATGTGCATTAATGTGTAATATACAATGCATGTAGAGAAGTGATAGAAAATGCGCCTACAATAATGTCCCAAGTTGAAGTATCCAACACGAAAGAGACTGCAAGCCAACTCTGACTCGTTTACCAAAACATAAAAATATTTCTAGTTTATTCGTTTCTGCCTTTGTATTCTCAAAATATACTAACATCATATCTCAAACTTTCCACAGTGTATTAGTTCAATCAATAAAACTTAGTCTGTAGTTAATTTCCCAAACCTGTGGTATAAATGCTACTACTACAAACTCCCAAAGTTTATTAGTTTTGGATAAATGACTATTTAAATTCTCAAAGACCATCACTTATCAAATTCAGTCAAAGAATAGCAGCTCATATTTGGGAAAAAGACACATTCCCAAAAATGTATTGACATCACAAAAATAAAAACTCGAAACACGTAAATAGATTTCAATTGTTAGATTTAAGATTATATTATGATCTAATGAAAAATTAATTAACGTATTTTGATGGCGATCACAGAGAGCAAGCAAAATAGAAATTGAAGAGGCCAGAGATGTTTTACCCGAAGGTGGAGAGTTGCGCAAGGAAGAAAGGGTAGTGCTTAAGTGGAACTAAAGCCAGCTTATACATCACTCTGTTTCCGACTCCCAACGCCGCCGTAGCCGCCGCCCATATCACTATCTCCGCCGTCTTAACATGCTCTCCTTCCACCACGTGGCCGTCACTGATCCCTTTAACGTCCTCGTTATCACCGATCGCGTAACCACACACGCCTGGCTTTTTGACCTCCGTCTTAACTCCGTCGTCATCAGATCCATTCCAGGATTTCGCCGGTGGAAACGCTTTGATTATCCACCGCCGGGAAGTTGGAGGTATCGACGGTAAACGACGAGGACAATTGATGTGATTTCGACGGATTAAGGAGATTGATTGAGGTCTAATCCAAGAACGCGATTGGACGGAGCTGATCGAGATTAAACTGGTGGTTAACCGGCGGGAAGTAGTCGTTGCCATGGTGGATCAAAAATCGAATGAAACTGTCTCTCCTGCTTTTAAGGTGAGTCTGTGTACTTACGGAAGTGACTTGATGACTTGGAATTATTTTTATATTTAAATAATTTCATTCACCTTTTTTGAAACAATTTGCATTAACACACACAGAAAACAAAAGTTTACAAATATTCCACACTTTTTAATTTGAACCGAACCGAATCGAACCAAAACGTTTCATATATTAAACCGAAATTCGATTTGAAATAATCGAAATTATACCAAACCGAAACCACACAAACACGGGCCTGAAATGATCACCGCTCGATGCGAGAGTGTGTATGTCTAATAATTATGTGAAAGTACGACAAAATTAAAGGTGTAAAGAAATGTCTTTGTCGTGGCGACTTTTAATTGGCCCGATGCATAAAATTAGACTACACCTTGCTATGCCTGACCTTTACCCCTTCTCTGTGTCCCCCTCCTTCACTCATCTTCTTCTCTTGTAGCTTCAGTAGGTCAGACCAATTGCTTCCTTTTTGTTTTGTTTTACCTCCGTTAGCGAATTCAAGGGTTGGCTAGCGAATAGGAGTGAATCAAGCTATCGATTCGGGCTAATGTGGTTAGTTTTGATGCGTCTGGGAAGCTCTTGATAGAAAGCAATTTTGTTTGGATGTGTCATTTTGGTTAAGTGTGTACTTCTGCAATGGCGGCTTCTTTAGCTGCTATGCAGCGGCCACAATTTGGAGCTTCGAATACGGTAATTACAGTCTCAAATTGGTTACCTATTTGGTTCTTATCGTTTGTGGGAAAGTGGAATACAGATGATATAAATAAGGTTTTTGTGTTTTTTTTCTTATTGGAGATATATGTGAAATTTTGTAAGTATGTTTTTCTCTCTGAAAGATTATATTTTGCTCAGACGGCTTCATTGGGTTGAGATCGACCTAGTCCTAGTGAATTAGAAGTGTATGTGTTCATTTTTCGAGGGAGTTCGGGTTCCAATTCATCAATTAGATAAAGTCCAAGCATGTCAACCATGAATGAAATATATTGTCTCCGTTAGATTAGTTGCTATGTTTATTATACCAGTTTCACTTGTTTGGCGGTAATGAAAGAGTCTTTCAGACACTTTCGTTTCATATCTGTAGCTCGTGAGTGTTTTTATTTTTATAAACAATTTCAAAGTCAAGCAAACAGATGAAATCCTTCATTGTATTCCATAATAATTTTGCAGGTGTATAAGAGTGGTCCTCTCTTCATTTCATCAAAAGGTGATCTTCTATATTCCTGTTCCTCTGAGATTCTATTTTGCACTTCTACTCATTGTGTATCAGTCTTAATTCCTTTTAGTTTCAAACATCTTGTTGTTTACTATGACATTCTGATTGGCAGGACTAGGTTGGACATCATGGAAGAAGCGTTGGTTTATCCTTACCCGAACTTCTTTGGTGTTCTTCAAAAATGACCCAGTAAGTATTTATTCGATCCTTTGATGGGGTCTTTCTCCAATTCATATAGTACTAATACTTTTGTGCGTTTGGAACCTAGGATCTTTGCTATTTCTGACGAAAACCTAGACCTAAACATATTGCAAATTCAAAGGTTTTAGAATTGGTAGAATGAGAGATAAATATCATTCTAGTTTAAAACTGCAGAATACTTGTATGACACCCGTCCTCATATGTTTTATTTTTATTTAAAGAGGCTGTATTATCACTGATCCTGGTACTGTGTTTATTATTGAAACCAACTGGCCTGGCTTCTTGGTAAAATTATGTATATCAATTTGTAATAGGAATCCAATACCTTTTTTCTATTCAAGGACCACTCTCAGCGAGTCAACAAGATCCATTCTTCATTTCTAGAACCAGTTGTACAGTTATCACTAGTTTATCGTCCCTGAATTATAATAAAGACTAGCTTTGATGATTAGATATTTGGATCAGTCTGTTGCATAAACTTGCTAGAAGCTTAGGAGGATATTGATTTTACATTTCCAGCTCCCAGTCTTCTTGAATTATAGTATACCTTTCGCTCATTGTTCAACTATTTGACAGAGTGCATTACCACAGAAGGGGGGCGAAGTAAATTTGACTCTTGGAGGCATTGACTTAAACAGTTCAGGGAGGTAGATATTTCCTGTGGTTATAGTTTATAAGAATGGCTCTAACTTTCTAGCCTATGCTAACACGCTTGTTTGCAGTGTCGTGGTGAGAGAGGACAAGAAGTTGTTGACCGTACTGTTTCCAGATGGGCGTGATGGGCGAGCCTTCACCCTCAAGGTGATTTATATATTTCCGAGGCTGACTTAAGTTTCTACCCCCATTTTGTTATGGGCTATGGTTCCTGGGTTATACCTCTATAAATTGCTAATTATTTGGCTCACATAGGCTGAGACATTGGAGGACTTGTATGACTGGAAGACTGCCCTTGAGAAAGCCCTAGCTCAAGCTCCCAATGCAGCACTTGTAATTGGTCAAAATGGAATATTCCGAACAGAAACAAACAATACAATTGACGGGTCCTTTAATTCATGTTAGTTCTCATTTCGTTTATAATTATCAGCTCCTCTTTATACTTCCTTTCATATTTCTGTTGTATATCAATCACACCGTGGCATGCAGGGAGGGATCAGCGCCCGTTGAAGTCTTCTGTTATTGGAAGACCAATTTTGCTTGCTCTAGAAGAAATTGATGGAAGCCCATCGTTTCTTGAGAAAGCACTTCAATTTCTTGAGACATATGGTGAGCATTGGCCTGCTACACTTCTAGTTTAATTAGTCTCCTTCCATTACATGTTCTGAATCTCATATTATTATCCTCTGTTGTTTGTCCTCTCATAAAGTAGATTTATATATCTGTATATATATCTTTTTTTTCCTTTTAATTCATCATAAAGGCTACTACAAAAGTGGTTTTTGGTTAAAATTGCCCACATATTTGTTATTTCGTTTTGACCGTGCACCTTTCTGTCTGCACAGGAACCAAAGTAGAAGGAATCTTAAGACAGTCTGCAGATGTTGAGGAGGTCGAACGCAGAGTTCAAGACTACGAACAAGGTATTTATTTTGTACATATGGACCCTGTCTTTTGGTTAGATACTTCGGAAAGATGTATGTCTATATATGTATATAAAGCTCATTCTCTGTATGACTTTTGCAATGTCTTACTCTTAAAGTTCTTTATAAATGAATTTTATTAAATGTATTTGTCTAGGCAAGACAGGATTCAGTCCTGAAGAGGATCCGCATGTTGTTGGAGACTGTGTAAAGGTACTATATTGTGTGTCAACCATGATTTCCAGTTTTAATTAGTTTTGTTGACATATTTGTGTCATGCTATTGTATCTGCAGCATGTTCTGCGGCAGTTGCCTTCTTCTCCAGTTCCAGCGTCATGTTGCACTGCTTTGCTGGAAGCTTATAGTAAGTCTTTGTATATAAGGAATCTATGTTTGTACTTAGAGTATGGGTATATATAACTCACGTTTTATCCTTTTTCTACAGAAATTGATCATAATGAAGCTCGTGTCAAATCACTGCGCTCAGCTATAAATGAAACATTTCCAGAACCAAATAGGCGACTACTACTGCGGTATGCTCTCAGATGTAATCTTTTAAATGATCATAAATTCTGCTTAGGCCTTCTGTTTAGACATTGAACATAAAAGGATTATTAAAACCCTCAGCTACATATGCCACGGGATATATGTGGCACTTCTCATGGATACCTGCTTTGAAGTTCGCTCTTAAGGTTACTTCGGACAGCTTTGTTCTCACAGTGGGTTCTATTCTGCAGGATTCTGAAGATGATGCATACTATCACTTCTCATTCCTGTGAGAACAGGATGACTTCATCTGCTGTAGCAGCTTGTATGTCACCATTGCTCTTACGTCCTCTACTGGCTGGAGAATGTGATCTAGAAGGTTTTGACACTCTAGGAGATAACTCTGCCCAGCTTCTTGCTGCCGCTAATGCTGCCAATAATGCCCAAGCCATTGTCACAGCCCTTTTGGAAGACTATGGAAATATGATCGATGTAAGATTCCATTTGATCGTCTAATTTTTGTTTGATGCCACACAATACTAATTGTTTAATTATTTGTTCGCAGGATGACGAGCTTAAAAGATGCTCCACTTCTACTGATTCTCATATTGGCGACAGTGGGCCTGAGAACTCAAGTGATGAGGAAGACATAGACGTTAAACATCCTGACGCGCATAATCTAGATATAGGAGAAAGGGAAACAGATGATGATAATGTTCTGCTAAGCAGAAAACCAAGTGAGAGCAGTGATTATGCTGGCAGTGATCTGTATGACTGCAAGGTTTGTTCTTGCTATTTTATCTCACTGCCTCAAACATCATGGTCATATTACACCTGCATTCAGAATTCGGAAATATGGGATAAGTTTGAGCTTGTCTCCATATTTATGTTTTTCTTCAACTGTCGGCTACTGTCTTGTTATCTCCCGGTACCCTGATGTGGTCTTTTGGTAGATAGGTGTCACATTTAAGTTATGTTTAGTGTTCGAACTTTAGGTTTTCTGTAGCGAAACTGGTAGTACTCAAAGCTGCAAAAGACTCCATCCTAATTTATTATTTCCTTTGAATGTGCTTTCTCTCAGGGATTTGGTGTTGAAGATTCAGATGCTGAGTCTCCTAGAGACATCCATTGTTCAATCGAGAGTACAGACTTTTCCACTAGAGTGAAAAAACAAACCGAAGCGCCTATCAAAGATATAGAAGTTTCAAGCGTTTCACCTACTGAAAATTGTTATTCATCAGGGAAAGAGGCTATGCCCACAGTTACTCCCAGCACTCCTCTCACTGGCCCTAGATACACTACATCAGCTGAGAAACCTGCAAATAAAACTACTGGCTTGTCAACAGTTAATGCGAAGCGTTCTTCATCCTGGGGAAGAGACAACGTAAGCTTTCTATTTTCTGGCATGAAAAGTCTTAATTCTGTTGTCATAGTCTCCGCATCTGACTTGAGACAGATACATCTATGAGGTTTTTGATCTGCCCGTAGAACTTTTATCACCACTAGACCAAGTTAGACCTCTTTCGTTGTCAGTTCATGATAAAAAAATTATTTCAAATTTCTTAATGCTATGTTTACTGGTTCAAAAGCAAGATGAGCTGTTGCGTCTTCCACAATCCTATTAGAGAACTAACCATTAACATCTTAGGAAGAGATGTTATTGGAAATCTTATTTATATGGAATAAAATATCTTAGTAGAAATTTATTGCATGTATGACGAGTATATAGTTGTAGGAAAAGTAAGTTTAAGGTCAGTTTCTTCTTTTTTCACTATGTGCAGGGCAAGAAAACACCTGCCAAAGGATCCTTTGATTCCTCAGGAAATGACGAGTAAGATGCTCAATCCTGAATGCATGCATTGCCATTCTAGAACACTCTATTGAACCTTTTTATGAGTAATTACAAGGTCGAATAGTTTATACGTATATATGTTATTAATCTTATTCCCCAAGGCCCATGTGAGATATGCATGGTTAAATAGGTCAAAAAGGTCTTTACTGAAGCTACATTCTACTTCACCTTTAAATTTCGCTTTGTGTCTTATGAACTGGACATATTCTGACGCCAAATGATTTTGATGCTTGTAGGCTTCTTATACAGAGGCTGGAGCTCATGAAAGATGAGCTGCGGCAACGGATCGCTAAGGAGGTACTTGTTCTGCCAATGGAAGCTTTATATGCTAATTACGCAATGTTGTTGTATTGATTGTTTAGATCACTGCAGGCCAAAGGCAATGCAGTGTTACAAGCTAGCTTGGAGAGACGGAAGCAGGCCTTGCACGAACGTCGGTTGGCACTTGAACAAGATGTATAACCTACTCTTGGGATTTTTTGTTTCCATTCTCCAATTTTTTTTGTATAATCTTTGAGGGGGACATAAAATTCCATTTCTGAGCAAGCGTAACATGGAATTGTCAGGTGGGCAGATTACGAGAGCAACTCCAAGCTGAGAGAGACCTACGATCCGCTCTTGAAGTTGGTCTAAGCATTTCTTGTGGACAATTTAGCTCACAAGCTGCGGATTCCAAAGTCAGTAATACGCTTTAGATTGAGAAACCTTAATTTTTTCTCGTTCTTTTACGGTTGAATCCCTTGCTCTCCTTTGTTCTGACATCACAATAAATGCAAAGACAAGGGCTGAGCTTGAGGAGATTGCTCTTGCTGAAGCTGATGTCGCAAGATTAAAGCAGAAAGTTGCAGAACTCCATCATCAGCTTAGTCAGCAGCGAGAACATCACTTAAGTTCACTCCCAGATGCTCAAAGCCATCACCAATTTCTCCAAAATCACAATACTCAACTGTGAGTTTGAACTCTGCCTAGTTTTAGTTCTGATTCGGTATTCCATACCAAATATTACTCTAAAGTAAAGTCACTTATATCTTTACAATTTCGCAGGAAGTCTTTTCAGCAGGACTTTGATTCAATTCTTGCGTTCGTTAATCACGAAAGAAATCAGAGAACGGTACATATCTTATGATGTAACCAAGGAATCTCATTTACCATTGATCACATTAGCCTGCATTTAGTAACGAACAATACTATTATCTTTTAACACATGTATGGAATCATATAGGACGAAACTAGCCTAAGAGCAGAATACAGGAACGGTAGAGGAAACAACAGACAAGTACCGGGATCACCGAGCTTGAATGAAGGATCCTTAGGCATTCCAATGAAAGAGTTGTCTCCGGTTTGGTTTCTCTTATCATGTCTTGTTACAAAATCAGTCTCAAGATACTCAGAATTCTAATTCTGTTTGTGCAATCATTACGGTCATGTAGGTAATGGATTACGCAAGACATCATCATTCTCCGGCAGCATCTACAGCTCTCATGGAGCTAACCACTCGTCTGGATTTCTTCAAGGAACGACGTTCACAACTCATGCAACAGATTCATAATCTTGACCTCAACTATGGTTCCTCCTCTTCTTCTTCTTCTCTCCACCGATCCTCATCTCCATCGTGGAATTAGACTCTTGAGCAACTTTTGCAACAAATATTAGAAAATGTAAAAAGTCTTCGTTTGTGCAGACTCTCTCACTCAAGCTTGTAAAACCGGTTTTAGATCATACCGATTTATCGACGAGATTGATGAGAAATTGTTTGTTTTTGTTTTATGTTGAGATTTTAGAGAAGAAAAAAGGTTTGTAAAAAGTTGAGTATTCCTCTGTTTTGCTTCTAAACTTTGAAACAGTTATCTCCATTTTTTTGTGCCGACATAAAAATCTAGTTTAATTGTCAAAAGAAGTATAATAAAAGATGCTCAAGTTAGTGCTACAATGAGTCATGATGATATTTTAATGACTTCAAAAGAATTATTCTTGAAGAATAAAGGATTGTCAGTCCATTTCTCCCTCGGTAGTATTGCTTCGCATGATTTCCCCATGAACTTTGGGGGTATTTAAATTTGTACATAGTAAAAAGTTAAATACTTTTTTCAAACCTATCTCCCCCTAATTAATTTTGCTCGGTTTTGTCAAATAAACCAGATAGTTACCAACACAAACCGATTCACTATGCCGATAAGAAAACATATTACGGTTCAATTACCGTGGTTAACTATTAATTGGTCAAAGTAAACCAACAGTAATTTTATTTCGAGTAGAAATAAGTATTAAACTTGATTTCAGAGGAAAATAAGTTTGTAACTTCTATACATCTATACAGGGGAGAAATAAATATTTAACATTTCTTCGATGTAGAAATTTAAACAGATCCAAAGTTCATGGGGAAATCATGTGATACGATACTACCTGGAGGGAAATAGACTCACAATCCAAGAATAAAAAAACGTGCTTTACGAGTCCCTCTATATATAAGAGAAGAGGTGAGACTTTACTTAGCCCGAATCAAAAAACTTGCTCAAAAGTCAGAAAGGAATAGTCGACGACAATGGCGGATCAACAAGGAGGAGCAATCGTCGGTGGAATTAGTGATGTTAATCCTAATGCAAATGATCTTCAAGTCGAGAGTCTCGCTCGTTTCGCTGTTGATGAGCACAACAAGAAGGAGGTGCGTTTCTACGCTTTGTTCGCTACTTTTGTTAATCCTTAAAAATCTGTTTGGTTGATCGAAGTTCGTTTTAGCGAAAATCGCTGAGTTTCTCGTCCGATCTTATGGGAAATCGGTCATTCTTTGATAGAATAATTAAAATCGCATCAGGAATTGAGAATTTAGGGCTTAGAGTCGTTTGATTATAAGTATTGATCAATTTCATGTTTGAGCCATGCTTTATCTTCCCACGTAGATTAAACTAGAATTTTTTTCTGAAGATCAAAACCATTTCCAGAATGTTTATAAGAACTGGCACTTAATCAATTTGCTTGTTGTGGTCGTTTTAATTCATTAACATTAAACACATATTGCTTTTCTACTCCTGTGTCGATGAAATAAAGAAACTGGTTTAGTTTTTCTCTCATTTTGATCAACCATCGCTCTATAATGGATGCAGAACGTGACACTGGAGTACAAGAAGCTTATTGGTGCCAAAACACAGGTTGTGGCAGGAACAATGCACCATCTCACCGTGGAGGTGGCTGATGGTGAGACCAATAAGGTCTACGAGGCCAAAGTGTTGGAGAAAGCCTGGGAGAATCTCAAGCAGTTGGAGAGTTTCAACCACCTTCACGATATTTAATGCGACACTTGAGCTTTCTGTGAGGTAAAGACGCGAAATTTTATATTTTTCTTAGGTAGTGATGTATGCTAATTGTCATTCATTCGAAAGATGTCTTACATCTGTGTTTTGCTTTCCAGGCTCGAGTGATGTCCTTGTGTGCTCTCAGACCACGTGATAAGAGTGAAGGTTTTTAACAAAGGTATTAAGTTCTTAAATAAGTGAATGTAAATCCAGTCCATGTGTGCGAACTGGTATCGTGTGTATCTCTAACTTTGATTTGTGTAATGCAATTAGCAAACTTGTCACTTTTTATATCTATCTGCCTTGATTTTACTAAACATCATGATGAAAATATATCTCATGATTAAAGCTGGAAGTGATGAGTATCTCCATTACATTGCTATATCATCATAAAAACATCCGTAGCTGTAATATTATCAAGGGAGAGAGGGGACCATCAATTACGTGAACATCATACAAACAGAGAAGAAATGTGATGAATCTTCTTTACTGATTTCCTCTGCTGAAACTAGTCGATTAGACTAATCAAGGGCCTAGCTAATCAGTTTGTTTCACACGTCTCACAGACAAATCGATTAAGAAAAGTTTCAAATATCTTGTTCTGTGCAACTTTAAAAGGCCAACCAAAAGTAAAATACAACTTGCAAAGCATGCCCTTTCTCTGTGTTTTATCTACAGTAGTAATACATATGGGAAATGCCTTGATGAACAATGGGATATTATTCTTTTGAGCTGTTTGATTGATTACCTCTGGAATCCGTTCTTAGTTATCAATTCTTAGTTAGCTATCGCTGGATTTGTTTGCTAGGCTCAACAGTACTCCGGTGCTGAGAGAAAGTGCCACTACACCAAGTGATGCCTCGGTTGTTACATGGAAGCCTGCAAAGAGGAATAAGTGTTGTGAGAGTTTAGTTTTTGTGGTACTTGTTTGGCGCTGTTCAAGCAGAAATTGCGGGCGTAGTGATATCCATATATATTACCGAAGAAATCAAGGATCATCTTGCATCCTATGAAGCCAAGAACAACTGCTATTGATGGCTGGGAAAGGCAAAAACAAGATTAGATACAAATCATATTGTCCATAGGTACCTAATGACAACTACTGCTAATAATCCGTGGTAAGGAATTCTTAGTTCGCTCGAGCATGAAAGAGAGATAAGCTGAATGTAGCAAAAATTACGTGACAAAAGATACCTGTAAGTATTCCAGCTCGTCCATTCCTTCAGAAATCAGTGTATAGAGAGACCTTAGTCCTGCAGCAAAAAGAAATGAAATCTTACGATAAATCTTCATTTCATAGTTCCAGACATGATAGACACCAACAAAACTAAGTAGGGGCAACAATATACCTAGGATTGCAAAGAGATTAGAGGTCAATACAATAAAAGGATCCTTTGTGACACCGAAAACAGCTGGTATCGAGTCAACCTAAGAAAATGGGCAACCAATATCAGTGTTTTGCTTCACTTTGAAAATGAAAAAAACAGATTCACAAAGTGGTGAGGGAGGATACAGCAAATGCTATGTCACTGAGCTCGATCACTGCTACTGTGAGAAGCAATGGTGTGGCCTGCCCATAATATGTTGAGATCAATTAGAACCCAATCAAAAAACACTACGATGTATACTTATCATGGCATCCATATGCAAGAAGACTTGATAGTGACTGATACATAAAACCTTGAAAATTTATGGAAATTTTGTCAACTACTTACTTTCCAAATGCCATCCAACTGTGTGAAAAATCGATTTCCATCATAAGTTGCTGAAGGCAGTTAAGAACAAAAGAAAGGAGGAAAATATCAGCTCTGGAAGTATGCCAAACAGTAGTAGGACTGAAATTGAATCCAAACAAATAAACTTTAGTAAGCAAACATAAGAAACTAGCGGGAACTGGAAGTAAAAGACCGGGTATGTTACATGTGACAGGAATAAATCTCTGGCATGTCTTTACAATGTAGTTGTCAGATAGATCTGTGTCATCTTCTTCACTTGCGAATAACTGTATTATCACATTGGGAACAGAAAGAATAAATAACAGAGCACTCTTATATCCATGTCAATAGTCGTGTGTAATTATAGGTATAAATGCTAAGATGAGGTCATTACACACCTTGAAAGACGAATATAAGAGAACAGCAGCAAGCAGCAGGTTAACTGCTTCAAATTTCTGAAAGATAGTTGGAGAATCATAATTAAGCAAATAAAAAGATCACTAACAAACATTTTGATCCAAACATAACAATCACCTGAAGAGTGGCTGTTCCTAGCAATATGAGAATGAACCGGAAGACAATTGCACCAGCAATACCGTAGGTAAGCACCTTATTCTATAAAAAGAGCCACATAATTTAAATACTCTATAGTGAAGAGCAGAATCTCTGTGCAAATAGTTTTGGTACCTGATACATAAGTGGCACTTTGAAGTACTTGAAAACAAGGACAAAAACAAACAAGTTGTCCACTGACAAGCTTTGCTCCAACAAATAGCTGCAACAATTGGAAACTGTTAGCACGCTAAATTTCCTTCAAACGTAAGCGAACTTCTATAATCATATTTATTGCACCCTGCGAAAAACTCTGATGCCTTGCCAACACCATCCTTGAAACCAATTCCTATTCCAAATGCAACCGCAGTGCCTACCTATTGAGATAAATATGACATTAGTTTTCGTTTCATGGATCAAAATGTTTATTAGCAGAGCAAGAGAATACTAACACACAAGGCAACAGTCGTGAAGGAAGTTTTGTATGTTTCTTGTTGATGATCTTTCAGGTCTCCAGTGTCTATTGTTGACGAAGATGGAGAGGTACTTGCACTCTCATCATCTTTGTGTGGTAGAAGTTCTCTACTCTCCTTCTCTGTACTAACATGCCACAAAAAAATTATTGTCACAAGAAAAAGTCTTTATCTTCTAGAGATAAGATGTCTCATGGTATACAATTGTGTCTTGCTAGCAAAATTAAGATCATGATATGATGTAAGAAACTCAGATTCTGCATTATGACTAACACAGTAAATAACAATTGAATCCTAGGATAATCCTTGAAAGTGACTCCGCTAATGTAGAAGATAAAAACCAAAATTTTGGAGAAGAAGCATTCACCTGAAGAAGCAACATCATCTTCCTGATCAATATCTCTTGAGCAGGCAATAGGAGAAAGATGAGAAAGACGACGACTTGCAGCTAAAAAAATCGTAACCCAAAAGCACATTAGCATAATCCAGATGAATGAATCCGTCCATTCACACACATGAAACGGCAATTATATGTTAAAGAGAACGAAACCTGAAACAAGAGAGGGACTATTTATAAGAAGAGAGAAACGAGAATCAGTCCATCCACGAGCTCGGAAATCTGGCGGAAAAACCGGAATGCTAAGAAGGATTCGATCCGATTCCGTCGGAGCTAGAATCCTCCCGTGGTGGATAACTGAAGCTAAGCTCATAGCGTTTTAGCCTCAAAAGCCAAAGACAAAACTGCGAGTGACCACTATCAATCGAGCAAAAGACTTACTCAAACGTCGTCGTTTGGTCTACAACCGTTTTGTTTTGACCCGACCTGACCAACTCGGCCCACGAAGAATTATACTAGGCCCACGGTATCTAACCTCTCCTTTCGGTTTTAATCATCCAATAAATTACAATTTTTGTCTTGATCCGTTGGACTTTTTGGTTTTCTCAAGGATCATTTCGAATCACAATCTATTCCTTCAATCGTGAGCTCCAACGGGATTGATAATGACACATTATTACAATGATTCGTCCAAAAGTCTCCGAAACCTCATCTGTGAAAGCTTGAAAGTCTCTTTTAGATTTAGAGGTTTCTTTGAAACTTCCAAAATCTTCAAAAGTCTCCTTAATAACATCCTTACATCCATGTAACCATGTTCAACAAAGAGTTATTTTTCAGTAAAGTGCATTTTTTTTACTTGTTATGTTGTATTTTATTCCTAAACGAGAAATTATTTTAATCGTAACTTTTTAATTAGTTAATAGTTTACGAAAGTGATCGAAATCGTAAACCAAAATAGAACTTATGTCCGAGTCCTAACCATGTAGATCTAAATGTTATTATTATTATTATTTCAGTAGATCTAAATGTTATTAATATTATTCCATGTAGATCTTTATAGTCCTAACTATGTAGAACCTATGTCCGGACAATAGAACTTATGTCCGAATCCAGTAGCACCCTCTGCCAAAATCGAGGAAAAGAGAAAAGGCAATATGAATCTTATGATTTTTGCAGTGTTTGAAGAACTATCATCAAGAGAACGCCAACCCCCTCTGGAAAGGGGTATTGACATTCTCATCCCTGTTTATGAGATCTCGAGAGAAGTCTTATCTTCGGCAATGGAAGAATTGAGAGAAGTGATGGTCTGATATGTTGATGTCCAGACCCGGTTGAAAGTGCGGCAATGAAAATGAGGACGACACATGCCCTAGAATACAATGACTTTGTTAAATCAGCTGAAGATATGGCTAGATCTGCTCTCCTCTCGACTAATTCTCAGCACCAAGAGGTTGAACCCATTGAAAGCATGAACCTGAAAGAGTCCCAACAATTCAGAGAATAGGACACCGAGTGGAGCCTCAGCCACCTGCAATTCAAAAAGCAAAACCAATAACAAAGAGGAAGCTGGGACGACCCCCATTGAAGAAAGCACTTATAGCGAGCCCAAAAATATCTAAAACAATATTGCAAAGAGAATAACATCACAGAAAGTGCAAACTCCTCGCAGGAAATTGATCATGGAAAACATTCCAACTCCTAGTCATGGATCAGATCAATATGATCAGTTTGAAGAACATGCATCACAAACAAAAGACACTGAGCATCACAGGGAAATAACAAATGAGACACAACCAGAGGATGTTATCCTAGAGGACTCGGGAGGGATTTTCAAGACCCTCCCAGTCCTCTTCCTTAGCCATTGTGGCATGGAACTGTCAAGGGCTGGGAAACCTGGTGACAGTTCATAGGCTCAAAGATCTCTCAAAAGACTTTGACCTGGATGTCCTCTTCCTCATGGAGACCAAGAATCAAGACCACGCAGTTCTTGCATCTGTTAATAGCTTGAATTTTTCCCACAGTTTTCTAGTGTCTCCCTCTTCCCCGGGAAGCGGAGGCCTAGCACTACTGTGGAGAGATGAGATGGAACTTGAAATCTTATCATCAAATGAAAATGTAATAGATACAAAAATTTCAACGCAAGGAAAACATTTCTATGCCTCTTTTGTTTATGGTGCACTTGAAATTTCAAAGAGACAGGAAATATGGGGCCAACTGAAACACATCTCTGAAAACAAGAGAAGCAGCATGGTTCTTAACGGATTATTTTAATGATATCATCACAAACTCGGAGAAAAAATGAGGAACAATTCAACCGGAAAGCTCCTTTGTACCTTTTAGATCGCTGCTCTCTGAATGTGATCTCTTTGATCTTAACACTCCGGTAACTTCCTGTCTTGGAAAGGAGTGAGATATAACCAAGTGATCCAAATCCGCTTAGACAGAGCACTCTCCAACAACCTTTGGGCTGACCTTTTTCCATCTGGAAGATGCCAGTATTTACGTTTCAAAGGATCGGATCATTGCCCTCTAGTATCCTTCTTCAATGCAAAATCTGAGAAAAAAAGAGGCATATTTAGATATGACATGCGATTGAGACATAATGAAGATTTAAAGAAACTGCTCCAGCAAGTGTGGAAGGAAAATGACAGCCTGCCACTAACACAAAGAATATCGAAGTGCAGATCAACAATTGTGAAATGGAATAAGGATCAAAACCGAAATAGTCAGGAAATCATACATCACACAAAGGAGGAGCTGGAAAAGGCAATGGTAAAACCTATTCCTAATGAGGAGCTAATAAGGAAGCTGAACTCGGACCTAATGAAAGCATACCCGGATGAGGATGAATATTGGAAATAGCGGAGTCGATAATTATGGTTGCAATTGGGGGGACAGAAATACATGCTTCTTTCATGCAAGTACACAAGGGAGGAAAACAAGAAACAAGATCACAGTGATGACAACTGACCAAGGCGAGCAAATATATGATGAAGGGCAAATCGTGGAAACCATTTCAATGTACTTCCACACGTTGTACACAAGTCAACCAATTGACCCCATTAAAATGTCTGATACAGTGAATGAAGCTCTAAAGTAGAGAATTTGTGAATCCTACAAGATGAAACTGTTAGAAGATCCATCTGAAAAAGAAATAAGAGATGCTCTATTTAGTATTCACCCAGACAAGGCCCCCAAGACTAGATGGATTTTCTGCAAGCTTTTACCATACTCATTGGAAAACCATGAAAGGGAAAGTGATAGAAGAGATTAGAGAATTCTTTCTCTCTGGCTCGCTGCCGAGAACGATAAATGAAACACACCTTCTTCTAATCCCTAAGAATCACAGCCCTAAGAGTGTAGACCAATTGCTCTCTGCACTACTTACTACAAGATCATTGCCAAGATACTTGCAAGAAGACTCAAACCCCTACTACCACTTCTGAATTCAGAAAACCAATCAACCTTTGTGGCTGAAAAGGCAATTTCGGATAATGTAATGATAACACATGAGGTCTTACATCACCTAAGAAACTCTGGAGCAAAAAAAGCAAGGGGCAATAACTGTCAAAACAAACATGACAAAGGCGTATGACTGCTTGGAGTGGAGTTTTATTTCCAAAGTCATATCCCAAATGGGCTTTCCAACCAGATTCACTCAATGGATAATGGCTTGTGTATCTACATTGTCCTATACATCTCTAATAAATGGTGTGGTACAAGGAGGGGTTACTCTCACTAGAGGAATTAGACAAAGGGACCCCATATCCCCTTATCTTTTCATATTATGCAGTGAAACTCTACCCGGCTTATGCCGAGAGGCCCAAAATTCTGGTAAACTGCAGGGCATTAAAGTAGGAAAAGGAAATCCAAGGATTAATCACCTATTTTTTGCAGACGATATTATGTTTTTTGCAATATGAAGAAGTTTCGAGTCAAAAAATCAGTGAGGAAAAATCAGCAATTTCTTTCTCTAGAAAGGCTACAATTGCAACAAAGGAAATGGTTAAAAGGACCCTAGGTATCTCTAAGGAAAGAGGGATTGGCAAGTATTTAGGACTCCAGAAATCCTTTAGGAAAAA
This sequence comes from Lepidium didymum, assembly GCA_963920545.1. NCBI lineage: Eukaryota > Viridiplantae > Streptophyta > Magnoliopsida > Brassicales > Brassicaceae > Lepidium > Lepidium didymum. Next base: position 4,433,230 of record OY986996.1, on the reverse strand, counting down.
GAAGAAAAATCTATTTGCTTCTATAGTGGATAGAATCCGACAGAAGGCCCTAGCATGGAAGAATAGATTTTTATCCCCCGTAGGAAAATTAATTATGCTAAAGAGTGTGTTATCGACAATGCCCTCATATGCGATGTCCTGTTTCCTACTGCCTATTTCTTTATGCAGAAAAATCCAGTCAGTCTTAACTAGATTCTGGTGGGACTCAAATAGTGGAGATAAGAAGATGTGTTGGGTTTCATGGACTAAATTGACAAAGCCAAAGCCTATGAGGGGATTGGGGATTAGAGATATACAAGAGTTCAATCAGGCGCTTCTTGCTAAAAATAAGTTAGAGGATTATCCAATGCCCTACATCTCTATTGGCAAGAACACTTCTAGGAAAATATTTTCAATCGGATTCCTTCATGAATGTAGAGAAAAAACCAATGACATCCCACGGCTGGAGGAGCATCCTAAAAGGTCGAGATCTGTTGAAACCTAATTTAGGATGGGCTGTGGGAAATGGGGAAGACATTAAGGTATGGGATTACTCTTGGCTAACACATACCAATGGAAATACCCCTATGGGACCAACAACAGAGGACACAGTGGACATGAAAGTCAAAGACCTTCTTCTACCACAATCTGCAGAATGGAATAGAGAGTTGGTGGAAAAATTGCTACCTTAGTATACACACAAAAATCCTATGTATAAAGCTAGCCGCACAGGTTTTATAGACAAAAAAATTTGGCTTCTTAATGCAAATGGCATTTATTCTACAAAATCAGGTTACGCAATGGTAGTGGAAGCAAGAAAAAAATCTTGACCAATCTCCACAAACAAAGCTTAACTAGGGAGAACAAGTGTGGAACCTTAAAACCCCGCCCAAGATAAGAATGTTTACCTGGAGAGCTTTGCAGAACTCCCTCCCCACAGGAGAAAATCTGGAATCCAGACAAGTAGTCTCTGATATCAAGTGCCCGTGGTGTGAGGAGCCCAAATCTCAAGCACACATACTCTTCAACTGTCATTTCATGAAAAATATGGAAGCTAGCCCCGTTGCAAAACCAAATGAATACATAAGAGGTTGATTGTACTTACCATGGGATCTCAAGAGAAAAAGATAAGATCTCGCTTCCTCCGACATGGATCACCATCCCGCTGAGTCTGTGGATAGAGTGGGGAATCTGGAAAGCTAGGAACCAAAAGAAGTTCAACAATGCAAGGGATTTCACAGCTGAAGAGATAATTACCAAAGCAATTCGAGATGATAAAGAGTGGATAGAGGCACAAGAAGTGGAGAAAATTGTTACCCAGCTTCATCCAAAAGAGACTCAGGCATGGAGTGTTCCAGATCGTACAACGTCGGCCTTGTGGTGTCAAGTTGATGCCGCGTGGAATGTGAAACGACTCAATTCCTCTAAAATAATAATTAAATAATTTTTCCAAAAATAATCTTATGAAATAAATAACTCCAAAATGGTTTAACTTCCAAAATAACCAATCAACCTGTATTCAAAATATATTAAATAAATTCAAAAACAAATAGTTTATTAAAATCGAACAGCTGCATCGGCTTCATCGCACATCAGGCACGACATTAGGCTCACCTGAAAGATTGGGAAAAAGGGGAATGAGTAATTTGGATTACTCAGCGAGAAACAAGTCTAAGGACTCATGAATCCACCATAACGACTTATAACAACAATCTAAAGCAAGTCTATGGCTAAAAACACACAGAACAAGCACAGTGTCTACCACACCCAAGAATATGACCACTCAGTGTCACACATACACACAAGGGAAGCACGTCTCACCGGACACACCGAAGGGACAAAGACGGCCAGGTACGCTATAACCGGACACACCGAAGCGACCATTTCCCAACAAACACACTCAACGGGACACGTCCCACCGGACACACCGAAGGACAAGGACGGCCCGACCGCTATCACCAGACACACCGAAGCGGTTCACACAGCCGTAAGGGAGGCACATCTCACCGGACACACAGAAGGGACAAAGACGGCCAAGCACGCTATAACCGGACACACCGAAGCGACCTTCCCAGACAGCATACTCATTACTCTGAGGCAGAGTAATAGTCCGAGAGTCTGGGTCTACAGGCCACATCACACTCTCGAACTAGCCCTATCATGAGCTCTCAACACTCACGTCTAACACAACACATCAATACACCTTATCATGCTCAAACAACAATAAATCACACAATAGTTTTATTCCTTTAATCCTATGAATTCTATGTGATACATATATATATTTGCTTACATAATATATAATAGTATAAACACAAACAATGACGCATCTACTATTATTTAGATACTATCACATGCATATTTTAATTCATAAACTAAACTAGAGATTTGTTGTAATAAGAGCGTTAAATGGAAACACAATTCTAGTTTCTCACCTTAGCAACAGAAGATACGGTCTTCTTTCTGAACTGCTAAAAATAGAAACCTTCCTTATATGGAAACTTCCCAAAAATGGAAACCTGCCAAAAATGGAAAGTAGGGATATGGAATGAGAATTACTGATATCGGATTGCTCAAAACGATATCAAAGACTACTTAAAACTAGATTCTAATTTGGGTCAACCATTGACCAAAATGACCATTTTACCCTTCAACTTATAACAACCTCAACTCTTAAACCAAAACCAGATCTGAACAACCCATGGCAAGAACTATAACATACCAGAAAATCAGACGGATCCGAGCGATTTGGATTTTCCGGCGAGGCTCCGGGAAGGGCGTGACGGCGCGTCCGACAACGGAATCCAAAGCGTTTGGTGGCGCTGGCTTCGCCTCGGAAATATCTACAGATTGGTATGTAGATCGCTCAAATCGGAGTTCGGATGAGAAAGTTATGGCCGAAATAATAAATCGGAAAGAATTTACCTCAACAACTCCGGTGACCGGCGGCGGCTGAGATGACGGCGGCGGCAGGTCTAAAAATGGGCAGGGCTTCGCCTCAGAGAGGGTGTGTGAAGAGAGGGAACCTCTGCCTCTCCTTTTATACACTCTGACAAGTGGAGGTGCCCTAGGGTTAAGGGTTTGGATCTCAAATGAGCTTGGAACTGGGCTGTTACAGAATGAGTCTTCATACGAGGCTTAACTAGGCTGGACGCTGGAGGATCTGAAGACAAGAGAAGTTCTATCTTTTTCCAGAATTTTTGATTATGTTGGATCTCCATTAACTGGGGAGAGCTTGGCGATGAGAGCTGCATTACCGGAAATAAGTGAAAAAGAAGCACATAGTCTATGGGTGGAGTCAGACTACCAAACCCTCGTAAAAGCTATAAATTCGAACTCCTACCTACATGAAATCCATGGAGTTATTGCAAACATCTCTCTGATTTCTGAATTTTCAAATTTTAAGTGTCATTTCATTCCTCGTTTGGAGAACAAGAAAGCCGAAGCTTAGGCCCATCTTTTCTAATATATCAGTTTGTTGTGTTCAAAAAAAAAAGGACAACTCTAAATGAGCGTGTAAATAGAACCAAACACAACTGAATATGTAGAAAAAAAAATCAGTGGCTCAGATTTACTAAAATTTATTACAGGAAGACTTAGGTTTGGTTTTCGCAACTCTTTTTGGGTTTTGTTTGTTGAAAAAGAAAGTAAAAATTCATTTTTTTTAAACTCCTAACCAAACCCTAATTTCAATTGGCATTTCGATTTGGGGATTCGAAACGCCGAGTTAATATATTTTAATTTTTCATTTGGTATTTTATTCATACATCGCACTCCTCTCGTTCCTCATCCTCATCTTCTTCACCGTCCTTTGCTCTTCTTCTTCTTCTTCTTCTTCCTTTTCTCCGGATCTCACTTCTTCCGTCAACGACACCGATCAAAACAGGTTCTCTCTCTTTCTCTTTAGCTTCACTGATCTATTCTTCGTTTTAGATTCGCATTTCTTCTTTACTTTCCTTCACGCCTTTAGGTTTTCTTGATTCCTTCGAAATTCTTCTCTCTGTTTCTCAAAACATGACTTTTATCCTTCATGTTTATTGATTTAATTTCGCTGCTTTCTCATTGAATTTGCGTTTTCACTAGATTCGGTTCAGAAATTATCTTCGGAGATGTTGATTTAGTTCGCAGATTGTTGTGGCATGTTTGATTTCTGATTCGCTCTTGCATTGGATCCATACGTTTGTGAAATCAACGATTTAGAAATAGTAGTCGTCTCTGTGAATTTTTTGTTTTTTAATTTTCGATTGAAGAATCTCCTGCTTTGACATCGCCGATCAAATGACCATTGATCTTTGATGTTCAACAAGAATCTCTTTTTTTAACCTTTTTTGCTTTAAGAGAAGATTATCACATGCTCTTAGCTTGCAAATAAAATGATGTATTGACTATCTCGTTTTTAAGAGAACTGTAGGATTTTGAGATGTCTACCGTAGCCAAGACTAAATCGAGAGACAAGAAGGTTATGAATGATTCACAAAAGACACCTAGTAAAGCCTCAGGTTCAATGGGTGCAAGTGCTGGTGTTGTGGTTGGTGCTTACAATCCTCTTTTGGGGACATTTCAAACCGTTGAGTCACTATCAGCAACTGGTTCCTCATGTCTTCACAATAATGGCCGGTTCAGAGGCATTGACGAGTCGGATTCAACTGGAGCTGACTGTGATTCTGCATCTAATAATGGTAGCTGGTCAGGTGACTCAGAAGATCACAAAGAGAAAGTACCTAATACTGCTGCAAAACAAGAAATAATTCCTGGAGCTGACAATGACAAGCGAGAAAAGATGAGACTGAAGAATGAAAGAAAGCATCAACGTCAAAAGGAAAAGCGAGCACAGGAGTTGCATGAGCGATGCTGTCAGTATCTGATGTCGAGAAAACTTGAAGTCCTTGCTCAGCAGCTCATAGCAATGGGGATTGCTCATGAGCGGGCTACTTACGCTCTTATGTTAAATGAAGGGAAAATTGAGGAATCCATTAATTGGCTGTTTGATGATGGTGGGGCTAAAGTAGCTGATAGGAAACTTGATCCTACATCTGGGAACTTAAAGCTCGATATATCACAAGAGTTGGGTAGAATCTTGGAGTTAGAGACTCAATATAAGTGCACCAAACAGGATGTAGAAAGAGCTGTAGTTACAGCAGAGGGGGACATTGAGAAAGCAGAAGAATCATTACGAAGACAAAAGCAAGAACAATCTACTGCTTCTAGGAAAGCAGAGGATATTAGTAGTAATACTTCTGTTAACAATGGCAAAGTTGCTTCTGTGCACATAAGTCAGAACACGGTAGAGCAGTTGCAGCCTATCTCAGGTATATATCCTGCAGGTGGCGAAGAGGCCCTTGACAGAAAAAATGTAGGTTACCCTGGAGGATCCTCCTACATTAATGGAGAATCAGGAAATGAAAGTGTCAATTCGTTAGAGAGAATTCACATGAAGTTGAAGTGGATGAAACTGCAACAAAATGGACCCCTTGAAGAGAAGAAACGCATACCATATCAACAGACACCACTGCCACGATCAGCAGAAGAAACACATTATGTGGCCGCTCTTGGTGATCAGTATAAGAGATTTCAACAGCAAGAAATGAGGGAACCAGTTATGGTTATGCAGCAGCATCAACGTTCTCAATCCGCTAACACAAATGTGCTACCTGTATCTACCATGAATGCATCCTATACCGGAGCAACAGTAGGCAGCAATTGGTACCCTGCAAATAGATCTGAGGCGGCTCGATCTAACGGATACTTGCCCACAAGAACTCCAACTCCTAATGATCTGAACTCTAACATGATGTACCAACAACTTCAGTATCAACAGTATCAAGGCCAAATAAACAACAACGGTCACAGAATGGCAGGGGCTTCTGCGTCGCTTGCTGTGGCGCCAGCTGCTTCTCTTGGGCTCTTCTCTGGGTTTCGAGCATCAGGATCTTCTACTGGGCTGGACTGGAACGCAGATGGGTCGCTGGGGCATTTGGATTACAACAATATCGACTGGAGTCTAGATAAAGGCTTAGCTTGTCTGAGACCAAGTCAACAGTACGTGGCAGCATCAACCCCATATGAAGCACAGATGAATGGAAGGACAAGAATGATGGCGAATGGAAATAAGATAGGACTGCAAGATGGTGCTTTAGTGGGCAATGGAAGAGAATGGACATCGCCTTTTGAGGGGAAAGATCTGTTTAGTTTGTCTAGACAGTTTGTGCCTCCTTCGCTTTAGAAGGTCATAATTGCTTCTAGAATAAATGAAAATGGAAGAAGAGAGAGATGATGGATGTTTGTGGTTACTGGTTTTATCAAGTGTTTCTTGCTTGTTTTCTCAACATGGATCTTTCATATTTCCTGATATTTATTTATATCCCCAACATACTTATTAAACTTGGACCTATCGAAAGGCCTTTTAAAAATCACACCTTTGGCTCCTCTGTTGTGCGTACGGAGCCTAACTCAGTGGTAAAAGAGTTAGAAAATACCTTTTAATTTAACATTAAGTTTAACAGTTTACGAAGGTGGTCTCGAAACACATAATCAGCATATCAACATCTGAGAAACACACCAAAGCTCAGGAACTCTGAGACATCATTCATGTGGAAGAGTTTTGCTGTCTTAAATCTTGTTGAAAGCGACAATATCGACACTTTGGATGTACTCGTTGTTAGGCTCTGAAGTGAGATGGTCTTCAATAAGGTTTTCCACAGACACAACGTCATCTACAATTGTCATCATGATTGTGAGTTTCTTTATCCCGTAACCTACCAATGCAACAATATATTCACATCAGACCAGAAGAAAAGAAGGAAACTGAAGTTTTGTGCAAGACATTGATTTATATTAGCATTGTTTGGCTTACAAGCTCCCCACGTAAGACCCGGCATCTGAACACTACGAACAGCTTCTTCCAACTTCTTCATATCGGTTTCATCATCCCATGGCTTTACATCCAGTAGCACAGAAGATTTTCCACCTGAAAAAAGAAAAGTAAATTGAGTAAGAACTAATAAGATACATTACATTCATCCCTACCTCATTCCATAGCGTTCCACATGAAAGTGACAAATTCAAGCCAATTGTCTCTATTCAGTTACATAACCAGAAGATGTTGTTGAGTATTCGATCTTTCAACAGAACATGCAAACAGTTTACAATACAATCCAAACTAGAGAAAGACTTACTCTCTTTAGGCTTCTTAGTGTCTTTCTTAGCAGCTTCCCTCTCCTCAGCAGCCTTTTTATCATCTTCAGTTTCATCAGCGAAAAGATCAATATCATCATCATCGCCACCATCAGCTCCAGCAGCAGCAGGTTCCTGCAGATAATAAGTTCAGGGACAAAGCTAAACCAAACCCTCTAAGATAATCAACACAGTAGAAGGTAGATCATAGAAAAATTTCAAATCAAAACCATTATCATCCCAAAAGCGCCACATAACAGTTCAGTTTTACTTTTCACAAACACATTATCTTCGCATTATTCTAAATTCGATTGTCTTGAGGAACATAATTGAAGTCAAAAGAGCTTTAGTACCTGAGGCTGAGGAGCTTTAGATGGAGCAACACCATCACCATCAATTCTCACTCCGACGGCTTTCCCGGGAAAACTGGAACAATCAGAAAATAAGCACTAGATGAACTCATCATTATGGGAAGAGCAATTAAACCAAAAGACCAGCCAGAAACGAATGAGATTATACGAACCTTGTAGCGAGGTGGGAAGCAACGGATGCGTACGACTTGCTAGCATTGGGGAAACCATCACCAGGCTTCTCCAATACAGCAGCGTAAACCTTCACATCATCAACCGTAGCAGATCACTGATGAATAAAACAGAGAGTCTCCAGAAGTCAACATGCAAGTAGGAACCGTGAAAAATCCAAGCTATAGATAATATAGCAAAAACCGAAAGAAGAAAGATGCGTGCTTACCCAGAGACGTAAGTTTTTCCGGCGAGGTGCTCCTCAAGAGTTTTGAGACCTTGCTCAGTGTGCAAATCAGAGAACGTAACCGCCATCGATGCTCAAATCAAAGGTTCTACTGAGTAAGAGAGTATGTGCTGAGTGTAAACACTAAACTAGAAAATGAATGCTTTAAAGGTGCTTGACTTGTGGGCTCACCTTTCTTTCTAGAGCCACACTATTGAAGTGTCTATATGTTTTCGCGCGCAGCAAATTGTATTTTACTTACACTTATTTAATGTAGTAATTAGGACTGGACATATTATCCGAGATCCGTCGTAAAATTTTAGGTATCTGAGATGCATGGATATGGATTTAGGTAATAAAAATTACAGATCCGTGGATACGGATCTGATCCGATTTAGAATATGTAGTGTATAATTTTTAATAATATGTATTATTTATATTAAATAATTTTAAATTTATTAGTCTGTAGATTCTTTTTAAACTTTTAAATTATGAAATATATAATATTTTTAGATATTAATGTTGGAATTTTATATTTATTCCAAATTATTAATGATATTTTAATATAAATTATAAAAAATTAATATATTAGTTATTTTCGGTTAAAAATTAAGTTTTTTATAATTTTAATACTATAATTTTATTTTATGATATTATTGTTTATGAAAAAATTTATTTAATGTAATAATAATTATATCCGGATCCGAATATCTGCGAATATCGAATTTCGGATATCCGTAGTGTTCGGATCTGAATCTGGGTAATAAAATTACGGATCCGACGGATTTGAATTTAGGTATCACAAAAATTCTGGATATTCGATCGGTGCCCAGGGCTAGGGCTAGTAGTAATCACGAAATCTGTCTTGTTTATTTATTAAAACAGTCAAATGATACAAAATAATCAAATAACGAGCTCATATATAATTTCATAAGCAATGTTAATCTACGGATCAACTTAAAGAACCGAAGTCCTTGCACATATCTTAATTTACCAAACCAAACTGACATAGGGTTATGTGGCTTGGTTTTGATTAAAACAAACCAATTTATCTATCAAGACCCTGATTCAGACCGACAAACTTGGTGGAACTGTGGAAGTGAACTATGAGTCAACAGGACTTAGATTGATGAGTACATTTCTTAATTTTCATTGCTTCTCTGTTGCAGATAAAGCATCGTCCTCTGTTACATCACCTAGCTTGCGCCCATTCAATTCAAAACTGACAATCTCTGCCTCCTTTGACCTCCATTCTTCTTTAAGCCCAGCCACTAGATCATCACCTATACAATCATCTAATAACAAACCCTTCTCCTGCATCTCTCTGTACCAAACATATGCTCCCATGTAATCTTTCACCTCACAATGCCCTTTAACTATTATGTTATATGTATCAGCTTCAGGATCCAATTCCCGGGCTTTCATCTCGTTAATCAAACTCCTAGCCTCGCACAGCTTTCCTACCTTCAGTTGTCCCAGTATCAAGCTGTTATAGGTTGTCTTATCCAAACCAATACTTTTTTTAATCATCTGCTTCTGTAAATTTAAAGCTTTATCCATATCTCCATGTACGGCATAGCAATGAAGAACCTCATTGCAAACTAATAAGTCTGGTTTCACCGACATCCCTCCAAATATTTTCTCTGTGAGCTCTATCCCCTTTTTGATGCACAAGCTGATCAAAACATGATATGTCTTTAGAGTGGGTTTTATTCCTGATATCTTCATCTCTTCATACAGTGCAACACATCTTTGCACGTTTCCAGCATATCCATATCCAGATATTAGTGAGTTATACGTGAAAAGATCTGGTTCAAGACCCTTTCTTGCGATTTCGAGAAGCAAGTCTTCAGCTTCAGTTAACTTCCCGGTCATGGACAACCCATCAATGAGGGTGTTATAAGTCACCAGGTTTAAATCTATTCCTTTTTTAAGCATCTCTTCAGAATACAAGAAAGCATCTTTTATCTTCCCCTTTGAGCAGCAACCATCGATTAGCAAGTTATATATCCTTACATTAGGTGAAACACCTCTGTTTTCCATATCCCTCTTAACTATCTCAGCTTCAAGAAGCTTAGAATCTTTGCATAAACAATTTATCAGACTTCCATAGCTAACAACATTCGGCATGATCCCATTGTTTTCCATTTCTTTAAGAATGTCAAAGCACTTATCAAATTCACCCTTTGTCCCATAGCCCACAATAAGGATGTTATAGGTCTCCACGCTAGGAGAAACTCCCTTCAGTTTCATATTTTTAACTTCTCGCTCAGCATTTTCCATTTCCCCCAATTCACAAAATCTCCTGACCAAACAATTGTACGCCAAATGATCTGGCTTCATCCCTTGTTTCTCCATTTCATCAATTTTCATTCGAGCTTCAAGCAGATCACCTTTTCGACAGTATCCATCAATTAACGTGTTATAAATAACCTCGTTTGGGACAAGCCCCCTACTCATTTCTTTCCCCAAAACCTCCTCAGCCTTTTCTGTCTTTCCTTCTTTGCATAAAGCATTTAACAAAATGCTACACGTATAAGCATTCATTTTCACGCCAGAATCAACAGCTGTCTCGTAAACACCCAAAGCAACCTCAGCTTGTTCGTTACTTGAATAACCATCAAATAGAATACTGAAGGTGAAAGCATCTGGTACAAACCCCTGATCCTTCATTTCCTTTAAAACATTCTTTGCATCTTCCACCATTTTAGCTTGAAACAGACCCTTAAGTAAAGTATTGAACGTGATGAGATTGGGTTCGATGTTATCAGCTTTCATACGTTCTCTCACCTTAAATGCCTTTTTTGGATTCCCATCTTTGCAGAATCCGTCGATCAACGTGTTATACGTTATCAAAGAGGGCAACAACTTTCTTGCAAGCATTTCGTCGAACAACTGTTCTGCATCCTGCGCCCTTCTCGCTTTACACAACCCATCGATAAGGACGTTGTATATAAACACAGTGGGTGAGATTCTATCGTGCTTCATCCGATGAAACAGCTCTAAACCTTTACCAATATCTCTCAATTTGACGGCAGCTTGAATTGCTTTCCCATACATGAACTTGCTTGGACGAAAATGCGAGTCCAGAATTTTCAAGAAAACGTTTATAGTCACTCTGAATTGTTTCGCCTTCACCAGGTGATCAAGCAAAAGCGTTAACGAATCTGAGCTTGGAAAAATACCTTCATTCCTCAATGCGAAGAACAAATCCGCAGCTTCAGAAATCATCTTCGATTCGCTTAGTAGTACGGAGAGAAGCAAATAAGAGAAATCGTGTTTTAACGACGGAGATAATTGCGAGAAGGCAGAGAAGAGTTCTTTCGGCGATGTGAAAGGCGCAGAGTCCGAGTGAATCAGCGAGAAGACAACCCCACGCGCAGTTTCAATTCGATTCTGCTGGAGAAGAACTCGGAGATTCCGCAGCTTTTTCAGACGCTCGCTATCTCCGGTAACGGGATTCAGAGGTGGGCTTTGTTCGGGTTGAGCTTCAGGGTGAGTCACGTCGGAGGAGTCAGAGAAGAGACGACAAGAGCATGCTGAAGCAGTCTCAGCCAACTTGACGGTGGCGTAACAAGAAGATCTTGAAACGAGTCGTAAGCGAGTCACCATTGTTGGGCTGCCGGAGGCTTCTCGGCGAAAGTAAGAGGAATAAGGAGCCACCTAATTAATGGGTAAATCATAAAAAAAATCTTAATGTTAAGTACGATTATTCGGAGGTTAATTATAGGATTTTGACATAAAATCTATAATTAATGTGATTTCCTAAAAGATGATAATTTGTTCCACTGAACTACCAAGAATAGTGACTTCACAGCTAGAAAACCTTCTCCTCTCGCTGGTGAGAGTACAAGAAGTGTAACCATCAGATCAGTTGGTTGCTGCTGATTAAATTTATCCATCTGGGATATTCTTCCATTGCTGCTGCTTTTATCTAATCTTTTCTTTCCGATCACTATCAAACCACTTCACCAAACTGCATGCAACCAATTTTATCGAGTTCACTCCATCTCCTACCTCTCGATCATTACCAAAAATCTTCATTCCCAGCCCCAAATTAAGACCTCTTCAATCATCCTCCTAAACTCCTCTATCTTAAATCCATACTCCCAATTCTCAACCACATTCCCACCCTCTTATCTCAATAAGCTGTAAACTCGCGAATCAAATCATGATCTCGAATATGGATCCTCCGTTAATGGAGGTGATGCGAGCGATGTCGATTCTAGACGAAACCCCCATCGATTTCCCCGCCTCAGGCTCGTACTCCAATTGCATGGCAGATCAACATATTTTGGTCGGGTGACTACTAAATCCCGAGCAACAAAATATGGCGAAGATGATGCTCACGATGCCCCACATTTGGAGGCTCCGGAATAAAATCCAAGGTACGGTCCTTTCTAGAGACACTTTCAATTCAAATTCTCCTCTAAAGATTCCCTTTCATCTGTCACTTAATTTGGTCTTTGGAATTTCGATGAATGGAGAATTATAGTAGTCGAGAAAGATAAGAACTTCAATCCTAATTGTTAGAGGTTGTGCTGATTTGGGTCAAATTATCCAATATCCATATTAAACATTACACTATTGATCTGTTCACGGCCATTGCTAATACCATCAGCGATGTTTTGGAAGTTGATTATTACCCTGAGCGAACTCACCTCTTTGAGTTCATTCGTGTCAAGATTTTGCTCAACATTGCTAACCCTATTAGACAAACGAAACTATTCAAATTACCAAATGGAAAATCTATCAGTGTCAAATTTGATTACGAGAGGGTTAAGCGATCATGTTTCTCATGTCGATGCCTCACCCATGAGAAAACCCACTGTCAATCAAACATTCAATTGCCTCCAGTTGATCCCCCATAACACGCTAATAACCAGGAACAACATACTGACTATGGAAACGATGCCACCAATTGAGCATCATCCAGCCATCTACCTAAGGATCCAGCCCCCACAACAGAAATCCTTAACATGCTTCAAAGGCTTGCTCAATCGGAACAACTGCTTGACAAAACAACCTAAAAACAAGCCCTTGAAGCACTGTCAACGACCCTCAGTCTACCTACCATGCTACATGCCCCTACAACGTCTGATGAATTAGTCAACAATATCACACCAGCACCATCTCAAAAAGACAAACAACTAGAGAAGGAACTTAAGTTGCTCAAGAGGAATAAAAGAGCAGCCATTGATATGAAGACTTTGGTGGAATCCATTGATATCATCCCCACCCTTGAAACCTACTCTTTAACCCTGGAGACATGGTTAATTGTCCATAAAAAGCAAAAGATTAACCCCACTCCAAACTCAAGTTCCTCACAACCACTCCAAACTCTAGATGAAGGTCAGGTGGCTCTCCTTAAGCCACCCATGTCCCCATTAGTGTGCTAAATTGGAACTGTCAGAGATTGAGAAGCACCCTGATAATTCAACGCCTAAAAGAAATAAGGTAATCCTTATTTTCGGACATCTTGTTCCTCTCTGAAACTAAAAACACAAAAGAATTTTTAGTTTCAGTTCAACATTGGTTAGGATATGACAATTTAGTTACAGTGGAACCAGTAGGACTTAGTGGTGAGCTTGCCTTCTTTTGGAAGGAACAACACCACATCCAGGTCCTCGAAACAGATACCCACTTCATTGATACCAAACTGAGCATTGGCAACAACATCATCTTTTCCACTTTCATCTATGGTCACCCAAGTAGACATTTGTGACCACAAACTTGGGACTATATCTCTGAGAGGATCACGCCTAGATCTGACCATTGGTTCCTCATTAGGGATTTTAATGACATGCTGTCTAATGAAGATAAACTTAGTGACCATGCACGACATAACTCCAGCTTCCAACACTTTAGAAACTTTGTTGAAACATGATGCATCCGTGAGATTCCTAGCTCTGGCTCTTGGTTCTCGTGGGGTGGCTTCAGAAATGCCAATTGGACGCAATGTCGCCTAGATAGAAGTTTCTGCAATGCGGAGTGCCTCACTTTATTCCCTCGCATTCATACTAGATACATGCCTTGGATGGGATCTGACCATCGACAATTAATAACTTCATTTGCCCTGGATAACCAAACCTACCAGAAAAGGTTCTACTTTGACAAGAGGTGGACTCGAAGGAAACATTTTGATAGAGTAATTCAGAATGGTTGGTCCCTTTCTTCACTCTCAATGGATGCTTCTTGCTATGAAAGAATCATAGCTTGCAGGAATGCAATCTCTAGATGGAAGAAAACTGCTAAGCCAAATTTAGCTAAGAATATTGAAAGCCTAAGGAATCAAATAGATAAGGGAATTACAAAAAGATTTCATGATAGAAATCACGTTGCCTCACTGAAAATGCAGCTAGAAAACCAATGTCTTGAGGAAGAAAGGTTATAGAAACAAAAGAGCAAAGAAAAGTGGCTGATGTATGGATATAGAAACACAAGGTTCTTCCACAATAGTGTAAAACCCAAAGAATGCACAACTCTATTCTTTGTCTTAAAGATGAAAACGATGTAATGCACTATTCTGATGGATCCAAAGGAAACATTGCTGCAGACTACTTCACTAAGCTTTTTCAATCATCGGGTACTTTTGACCTAGATAATACTCTTCAAGTCCTGCCTATGAAAGTGACTGAAAACATGAACTGTAACTGTTGAGGTAACAAGTAGAGAAATCAAAAAAGTAGTTTACAACATTAAAACTGACAGCTCCCCAGGCCCAGATGGAATGACCGCTGCCTTCTTCCAATCATACTGGCACATTATTAGAAACCATATCACAACTGAAGTAAATGAGGCATTTAAAACTGGCTCCTTCCCTAAGGAGTGGAATTACTCACACATTTCCCTTATCCCAAAATCCCCTAATGCAAGCTCCATGACTGAATTCAGACCTATAAGCTTTTGCTATATGCTCTATAAGATAATCTCAAAGATCATAATACATTGACTGTAACCCCTGCTTCCTCACATTGTATCTGAATCTCAAGGTGCTTTTGTGGCCGGACAAATCATGTCTAACAACATACTCTTAGCTCATGAGGTGATTCATCACCTCCACACCAACAAGCATGGACAACTGAATTATATGGCTATAAAAACTGATATGTCCAAGGCCTACGATAGACTTGAATGGAAATTCATTGAAGTTACCCTAAGCAAACTTGGCTTCCAAAGATCATGGATCACAATGGTGATGTATTGTGTGTCCTCGGTTTCTTATTATGTGCTCATCAATGGTGGCATCCATGGGCTTATCCACCCTCAGAGAGGTATTCGGCAAAGAGATCCACTCTCCGATTTTTCTATTCATTATGGGAATTGAAGCCCTGGCTTACATTATGGCTAAAGCTGAAAGAAGTAACACCATTTTTGGACTAAGATTTCACCAATCCGGCCCTTCCATGCAAAGGTTACTCTATGCGGACGATAATATCTTTTTCTATAAAGCCACTTAAGCACAAGCTCACCAGTTGCTCCACACTTGACACAATATGAACAAATCTCAGGCCAACGAATCAACACTGCCAAATCGTCCATCACCTTTGGTTCCAAGATTGACCTGAATACTCAGAATACAATCAAGAACATTCTAAACATACACTCTTGCCAAGGTAATGGGAAATACCTTGGCTTACCCGAATGTTTCAACGGTTCCAAGAAGGAAATTTTCAACGTTATATCTGAGAGATTAGGCTCAAAAACAAAAAGTTGGTTTAATAAGTTTCTTTCCCTTGGTGACAAAGAGACTCTCATTAAGGCAACTGCAATGGCACTCCCAGTATACTTTCAAACTCTCCAAACACTAGTGCAAGAAAATCACAAGCGCTTTAACATCCTTCTGGTGGAACACGGATGATCACCACAAAAACATTTCTTGGGTCTCTTGGAAAAAGATGACCAAAGCCAAGAAAAATGGAGGTATTGGCTTATGCGATATTGCGAATTTAAACCAAGCCTTACTAGCTAAACAAGCTTGGAAATTACTCTCACAGCCAAACACTCTGCTCTCACGTGTCTATAAATCAAGGTATTTCAGAAACTCGGAGTTTCTTGTCAGCACTTAAGGTGCTCGACCTTTCCTGGCGTGGTGTAGCATTCTTCATGGAAGGCAATTACTTAACAAAGGGCTCATCAAACAAATAGGCAATGGTAATAGTTCTTATGTATAGACCACTAATTGGGTTATGGACAAAACCCCAAGACCACCTATCAGCAAAGAACTTTGTTACAATGTATGCATGAAAATTAATGAACTCATAGAGGGTCAGGGTTGAAAGATCACCAAGCTTCATGAGACTATTCATCACCTTGATGTTTCTAAAATCATTGCATTCCCTCCTCTTCCCTCTTCACAGGACTTCTGGTCTTGGAGCCTTACTCCTTCATGTGAATACTCGGTTAAAAGTGGAATGCGCTTTCTTGAAGAACGTGACACTACTTATACCTCGCTTGATGCCCTTGTGATGAGTCACTTTAATTTTTGTAAAGAAAAGCTTTGGAATTGATTATTCCCCAACGTATCAAACTCTCTCTGGTGCATTGGTTGTCAACAAACAACTCAAAATCAAAACAATTACAAATGACGAATCTTGCACAATGTGTGGATGTCCTCAAGAATTCATTAGACACATGTTGTTCTTCTGCACATCAGCTCAATAACTTTGGCAGATCTCATACATCCCTCTGCCCTCTCAAGGTTTCTCTGAATCATCTATAACAGCTAAGTTCTCCCATCTTCTCAATACCAGCAATACAGAGCTTGTACCACACAACATTAAGAACTTCTTCCCATGGATTCTCTGGTCCATTAGAAAATCAAGAAATCTTCAGGTGATTCAAGGAGACTCCCCGAAATTCCACACAATCCTTGAAAGCACTATCACTGAAGCATAATTATGGAAAGATACAAAGAGAAAGACTCAGAGTGAAAATTTATGGCCCACTAATCATAACGCTTCTTTTTTAGAAGATGATCTCCCAAGAAAAGAATACTCGGCTCACTGCAAAATGTATTGGCATTAGAATAACCTTCTGAATGGTGGAGCCTAGCTTATCAAGAAACTTGATGACAACACCATGTTACATGCCCGACACACTTTTCTCAATAAACCTTCGAAACAGAGCTTGGACTTTGATGGTCTTCTTTGGTTAATTAGAAGCATGCTCTATCTACGGATACTTTCAGTAGAGATACAGATTAACAATCCCATTATCTACATGCTATCACAAGACCTGACAAGTGGCCACGTCTCAGACCTTGGACTATGGCAATTACCTCTACACTAAATGGATTCTCCGATCTACATTTCAGAAAAGTCTCATCGGATATCACCAAATAGACCATGGCAATTGCAAGAAGTGTTTGCTTGGATGGACGATATGTTGACTACATAGCTCGTGGCCTCCCGGACTGGCTTAATCAATTGGCTACTCCCATTTCACAAGTCCTCAGGTTCCTTATTATTATCTTTTAAACTAACTAAACCCTTAGTAAAATGATAACCATGCTTTTCTTTCATTTTTTCTTTTGGGCCATTTTCTTTCAACTTTAATTTTCTTCTCTCCTTATTGGGCATTTGATTTCCTTTAGACTCACCCACAAACCTTTATCACCCCACTAGGCATTTTCTGTTAGTATCCTTTATGACATTTTCCCTACCATCTCGCTTCATCCTTTTTGGGCCATTTTCTTTTCCTAAGCCTAGCCCAAAACCCATTAAACCCGCAAGGTCCTCATCCCCTCAACACTTACACTCTGGTGGGCCAGCATATACTCGTGTTAACTTACACATTTTCCCTTTAGGTGTTTTCTACTCTAACCCCTCCCTTAATCTTTTAACTTTTTGCGGCTTGTCTCTTCCCCTTGTCTTAGTATCCCCATCTAATGATGACTACTTTTCGTATAAGTTTAGTTTATAGAAGATGATTATCTAGCCAACCGTCACTACTCGATGTGTGTTTAATGGACAATTGGCAACGAGCTATTTGGAAGCTACTCTTACGGACTCGCTCTTATCCTCCCGAGACACTCCATATCTGGGAAAAAATTTCTTTTGCGCCTCCTTCCCTCACGCTTTCTTGGGGACTCACAACTTTATGTTGTTTCATCATGGTTTTGTTGCTTTTCGGACACGTGGACTGGGTCATCGAACTAGCACTTGAAGGGCTCGCAACTATATATACTACGCATCACATCTCCACTATTTCAACTCACCATAATACAAAAACCAACTCAACCTTCTTGCCCTCTAACCAACAATGGACAACAATGATTGGATTTCACTGAATCAATTCCATCTTGGAAGGTTCAATCGCGAAATCTACATCCCTCAACACACCTACACAGCTATCTTGGCTCGGAACAATCTGAGCATCGCCGCAAGGCCCCACAACCTACGAGAACAAAATCTCCAACAACTATTGAAAAACTTCCTTGTGATTGGCACTTGGAATCCTTGATGTTTGGGAGAATTATACACGCTGACTTTATCAAGTTTTTCTTTGCCTCGGAGGTGGATCTCATCTCGGTACTTAGGAAGCAAATCATCACCTTTAATGGCTGGCTTGTTGCGATTCAAAGGTGGGAAGAACGTGCCCCCACCAGACTTCCTCCACCACCTCCAGGTCTGGGTTCAAATCCATGAGCTGCCTCTACAGTACGCGTCCATAACGACAGTCCACATGATTGCCAGATTGATCATAGAAGTCATGGACATTGATGTTCAAGAAGCATCAGTTACTAGGTCCTTTTTGATTCGTGCAAAAGTGAAGATTCACATCTATGACATGCTCATCTTCTTCCAACCACTTAGGTTCCATAATGGAGATCGTGAGGTTGTTCAATTTCACTATGAACAGATCCCAAGACTCTGTCTCAACTGCCAATGCCTCACACATAACATCATTCACTGTCCGTACATCCCGCAACCTTCTGAGTATTACTTTCCAATGCAGCCACAGCCTAAGTACTCGAAAGACCACTCCCACACCCATGAAGATACCTCTAACTTGGAATCCTCGGTGTTTGGGAGAATTATATACACCGACTTTATCAAGTTTTTCTTTGCCTCGGAGGTGGATCTCATCTCGGTACTTAGGAAGCAAACCATCACCTTTAATGGCTGGCATGTTGCGATTCAAAGGTGGGAAGAACGTGCCCCACCAGACTCCATCCACCACCTACAGGTCTGGGTCCAAATTCGTGAGCTTCCTCTATAGTACCCGTCCATTACGACGGTACACGTGATTGCCAGATCGATCGAAAAATCCTCGACATTGATGTTCAAGAAGCATCAGTTACAAGGTCTTTTTTAATTCGTGCGAAAGTGAAGATTCACATCTATGACATGCTCATCTTCTTCCAACCACTTAGGTTCCATAATGGAGATCGTGAGGTTGTTCAATTTCACTATGAATAAATCCCAAGACTCTGTCTCAACTGCCAACGCCTTACACATAACACCATTCACTTTCTGTACATCCCGCAACCTTTTGAGTACTACTTTCCAATACAACCACAGCCTGAGAACGCGGGAGACCACTCCCACATCCATGAAGATACCTCTAACTTTGGTAGTGGAATTTCAATTGATACCCGCTCTCCAAACTCTGTGGCTCTACTCGCACAGCCGCCATCCCCACCAACAACTCAACATACTAACATCTTGCAACCAATATCCAACACGGAAATCACTTATTCACACATCCTTGACAACACCCTGCTAGACTTGGAACTTGATAACCTCGTGGCTGAGGTTGAACAGGACTTAGCCACAAATTCAGAACAACATGACACGGCTTCCTTCCTGTCCAAGGCTTCCAAGTGGGCCCGCTATCCTGATCAGGCAGAAGGCTCCAACCACAATCCTTCCAAAAGCCTCTAAGTGACTTGCTTCACACTATGTTCTATTGGGTCTCTTTCTTTATTTTGTCTCGTTCCTCTGTTTCTCTTATGGTTCTTCATTTAATGTAAGTCTCTAGTCTTATGGTTCTGATGTAAGCCGATTCCCTAAACCTTGCGTGGTTAGGGTTGGCATATATACCTCTTCTATCTTTCGTGTCCTAGTAAGTGAGTCTATCTTTTGCTTCACTCTCGTGGTTTTGCTCGATTGAGTTTTAGTCTCTAATAGTTTTATTTTATGAATGGAGTTTCTTTTATCGAAAAAGAAAAAAACTACCAAGAATTGGGTTTGCTATTTTCTATTATGTTAAAGGTTTTTTCTATAAAGCAAAAGAGAAGAAGAGAGAGATTTGAAACTGAACTTTAATATTTTATTTAGATGATTTTTACACATATAAAATGAAAGGAATATAAGGGACTTTTACAGAAAAATAGGTTAGTTCGATTTTTACATTAAAAGACTAAACAATTTGTCTTATGTGTTTCGGGATAGTAAAGAATAATCGTACTTAATATTAAGATTTTCTTAAAAATTTACACATTAATTAGGTGTCTCTTTACTTTTGCCAAGAAGCCTCTGGCAGCCCAACAATTGTGACTCGCTTACGACTCGTTTCGAGATCTTCTTGTTATGTTACCATCAGGTTAACTGAGATTCAATGACAAAAAAAGGTTTTTTCTGGAAATAAAATAGAAGAAGAGAGAGATTATAGAAGATAGAGATTTGAAACTGAATTTTTAGTATTTCATTAAAATAATTTTTACACACACAAAATGAAAGGAATTGAAGCGATTTTCACGGAAAATAGGTTGGTTCGATTTTGACATTAAGAGACTAACCAATTTTTCTTATGTGTTTTGGGATTGTAAAGAATAATGGTCTTTGGTATGCTACTAGACAGACTCTGAGCACATCCAGACTTTGCATGTTGTAGAATAAAAGACAAGGAGTTATTGAATGAATTCTCAATGTTGTTGGGCTTAGAATAAAGATTTGAATTTGATGGACTTGTAATTGTGCCAGTTGGGCCATTAATCGATCATGTTTTCTGAGACGAAGAAGAAAAATTAATAATTTATTTCTTCTGAGCACACCCGCTTACACCCTCCCTCAAACTTCTGGTGGGTGGCAAACCAACATCATTTTGGTTCTAAGAAAGGTGAATAATTGTCGAGGCAAAGATTTGGTGAAGATGTCTGCATTTGCAGGCTAGCATGAACATGACATGTCTCAATCAAACCGAGAGCTATTCTTTCTCTTATGAAATGACAACCTAGCTCAAAGTGTTTAGACGTGACATGTATAGTGGGATTGTTAGAGAGGTAAACTGCAGATAAGTTATCATGGTGAAACACACTTGGTTCACTTTAAGGAACTTGCAGGTCTTTAAGGAGAGAAGATAACCAAGTAAGTTTTGTTGTAGTTTCATACATGGCCATATATCTAGCTTTGGTAGAAGATCTTGAGACTGTAGATTGATGCTTAGCTTTTTTTATAGCATGCTCAATCACTGTCACTATAAGCCAAAACCGAAAAATTGGTAAGACTTGAGGAGATGTAAACCCATTGTGACTGATCCCTTGATGTAGCGCAAAATCCTTTTAAGCAGAGCAAAGTCGGATAAGATTGGAGAATGCATTCGTTGACACACAAAGTTAACTGAAAACTGAATGTCTGGACAACATGTGAGATATTGAAGTTTTCTGGCAATACTTTTGAAAAAAGTGGGTTCATGAAATGGATTAGACCTGATTGGTCTCTTGTCTAGTTGTGGCAATGTCGTTGACATCAGATTACAGTCGGACATACCCACTTGAGCAAGGATTTCTTCTACATATTTAGTTTGATTTAAGAACATCCCTTCAGTTGTGATTTCAATTTGTATCCCAAGAA
Organism: Lepidium didymum; assembly: GCA_963920545.1. Classification (NCBI taxonomy): domain Eukaryota; kingdom Viridiplantae; phylum Streptophyta; class Magnoliopsida; order Brassicales; family Brassicaceae; genus Lepidium; species Lepidium didymum. Next base: position 4,411,532 of record OY986996.1, on the reverse strand, counting down.
AATAGTGTAGTGTACCAAGATCTTTCATAGAAAATTCAGAGCTAAGGGCATCAATAAGATGCTTGAGTAAGCCTGAGTTACTCATAATAAGTATAATATCATCAACGTACAAGAGGAGAACCAGCGTTTTACCTCCATGATGATAAACAAAAAGAGAAGGATCAGCTCGACTTCACTCAAAGCTATCCTATAGGAAAATTATGCTCAATTTGTTGAACCATGCTCTAGGAGCTTGTTTGAGCCTATGTATAACCTTGTCTAACTTGCAGACACATGACATATATTGAAGATCTACAAATCTAGCAAGATTTGTCATATAGATATCTTCTTGAAGATCTCTATGTAAGAAGACACTTTTAACATCAAGTTGGGTAATGTTTCAATCTCATGTTGTTGCAACTCCAAGAACAACTTGAGTTGTGCTTGATCTAACCACTAGACTGAATGTTTCAAAGTAGTCAATGTGTTCTTCTTGATGAAAACTCTTTGCAACTAATCTTGCTTTGTACTTACCAACAGTCCCATCAACATTAAGCTTGATCAGAGACACCCATTTAGTAAGTGGAACAAAATGTCATGTCTTGTTTTCATGTTGAACTTTTATTTCCTCTTCCATTGCACTTGTCAATTTTATGTCTTTTAAAGCTTCACGAACTGTTTTGGGCTCATAATGTGTTGTAGATAGCAACATATATCTGTGTCTGGTTTTGTGATACCATCTTTGGCTCTTGTACTCATTGGGTGATCATTTTGTTGAGGAACAACATGCGGAACTGCTTCAACATCATGATGAAATTTTTCATTTAGAATACGTTCAACATCTTGAGGTTCATCATCTGTAGCAATGTCAACGACTGTAGGATTACACACATCAACAAGTGGTAAACGATGAAAGACCAAATGTGATAAACACAATTCATCATGTTGCAGCAGAGAGGCAGATTGTCAAGCTTGCAATAAGGGAGAAGAGTAGTGTGGAGCAAGGTGCTGAAATTTATCAGCGAAAGGGAAGATGTTCTCATTAAATATGGCATGCTGACTGATTTAAACTCTCCTGGTATGAGGATATAGGCATCGATATCCTATGTATGCAACATTATAACCTAAAAACACACATTAGAGAGATCATGGTTCGAGTTATAGGATAAGTAAGGCATGAGCATGGATAACATGCACTCCCAAAAACTCTTAAAGATGTATAGTTAGGTTTATGCTTAAATAACCTTTCAAATGGAGATTGAAACTCTAGTGTAGCTGGCGGCAAAAGATTGATGATATCATTGGCAAAGAAGAAACCTTTAACCCAATACGTAAGAGGAACTTGACCGTGATTCATCATAGACATGTTGAGTTCAATGAGATGTTTATGTTTTCTCTCAGCTAAAGCATTTTGTTGAAGAGTGTGTGGGCAAGAGATTTGATGTTTGAGTCCACAATAATGAAGCCAGTTGAGGCAAGAACTTCAATGGATAAAGTCAACTGAACCGAGAATAGTCATCCACAAACACCACATAGTGTCTAAGACTTTGTACAAACCCAATAGGATGAGGACCCCAAAGATCACAATGGATTTTTTTCTAAAGGTTCAATAGTAAAAGGCGCAATACCTTGAAAAGGAAGACATGAGATTTTTTCCATTTGACATGTTTCACACACAACAGAAGATGACCTCTTATTCAACTTGATAGATTGGTTGTTGTGAAAGTGCTGAAGAATTTGAGAGCAAGCATGGCCTAATCGCAAGTGCCAAATAGAGTTAAAGCAACATGTTGTCTAAATGAGTAGAAGACCTTGAAGTTATGATTCTCTAGCACGTAAAAGCCATCACGCTTTGGTCCCTTCGTTAGAACCTTCTGACTTTCTAGGTCCACTATGTTAACCTTATTTGTATCAAAAAACACACTACATGGGTAATCTTCACTGAGTCTAGAAACTGATAATAAGTGTTTTTGGACTATGGGACAAACCAATATTTCATTCAAAGGTACACTACCTATTGAAGTTGAGAGAGTGGAGGATCCAACGTGAGTGATAAGAAGATAGTTCTCATCTGCTACCATTACATTTTCAGAACCATTCTAAGGAGTAGAGTTTGACAAACCTTATGATGTATATGTGACATGAGCTGATGCACCAGAATTGGGGTACCATTCTCTGCTTGTGGAGTATGAGATTTGCAAAGCAGCTAAAGCATGAGGATATTCATCACTTTGATAGTTATTATCAAAGCGGTTCGAGCATTTTGATGACGTGTGTCCATTTCTAACACATATTTTGCCCACATGTCTTTGATTGAATGATTTAGCTTGAGAGTTCTACCCAGATGTCGTCACTTGCTAAGGAAAACCACGAACACGCGAGGAAAAATTACCAGCCCTTCCTCTGTTGGAACCAAATATGTTAAGAGTAATTTTATCTACCTCTATATCCATAGTTTGAAGACAAGAAAGCTTGTTGAGAGGGAGCTTGCGTTTGAAAGGCTAGATAAGGAGTGCCAGATCCATGTTCCTCATACAACTGAAGACGAGCATCAAAGGCTCCTCATTCGAAGACAATATCATTGGAGGAGGAACCAGGTAGACGTGATAGTGAGTGTTTGATGACTGTACACACTAGGTCATAATCTCTGCCAAGTCAATTGAGAAAACTAAAAATCTTCATAGATTCATCTACTGGTTGATCGATAGAGCTCAACCGGTCACAAACAGCTCAAAACTCCTTAAAATATTCTGAGAAGTTTTGCCTTTTTGTAATATTCTGAGATTATGATGGAGCTCAAACTCATGAGTTACTGAACTTTGGTTGAAGTGTTCTTCTAAAGATTGCCAGATCTCATAAGAGATGGTGGGACTAACAACATAATTGAGCACTTCTTCAGACAAAGTCTAAAACAACCATGAACGAACCAAGTGGTTTGTGCATTCCCAAGTCTCATAGTGTGGGTTGCTAACTTTTGAAGAGGTATTTCCATCACGAACTGTTATCATTCTGAGTGGAGCTTTTTCTTTTCGACTAACAAAACCAAGCAAATTTTGATTTGAAAGAAGAGATTCTAGTTAAGGCTTCCAGAGCAAATAGTTATGATCTGTAAGCTTTATGTTGACACAACTTGACACATGAATATGACTAGGAAGAGGGTAAGGATCAAGAATCGAGTCTATTGATACCTGTTACGGTATAGAGAAGCTCGGATACCATGAAAACAAAAGAAAAGAAGAGAGATATTTGAAACTGAACTTTTAATATTCCATTAAGATGATTTTTACACACACAAAATGAAAGACAGAGAAGCAACTTTTATAGAAAATAGGTTGGTTTGATTTTAACATTAAGAGACTAAACAATTTTTCTTATGTTTCTCGAGACTATAAAGAAGAATGGTCTTTGGTCTGCTACTAGGTAGACTCTGAGCACATCATGACTTGCATGTTGCAGAGCAAAAGACAAGGAGTCGTTGAAGGAGTTCTTAATGTTAATGTGCTTGGGATGAAAACTTGAATTTGACGGGGTTGTAACTGTGCCAGTTGGGCCTTTAGTCAATTATGTTTTCTAGAAATAGAGAAGAAGAATCAATTATATCTTTCTTCTAAGCACACCCGCTTACACTTCTATCTTGCTATCAGTGAATGGTACAAAAATGAAGTAGTTTTACTTAGTTGGCGTGAAACTATTTGACGCATTGTAGGAAGCTCAAAGCATGTAGGATTATCTTTGTCGATACGACATCATAACAGAACGTAATTATTATGTTTCTCACATGTTTTATCAAAAGCATAATCAAGGGGCTCCTCTCGAATATGCATTAGTCTCTTCGAAGCATGTCTACTTTTCAACATCAGAATCAGCAAAATTTCTCCGATGCAACAACAACTAAGATGCTTTTCCTCTCTCCTCAAGGTTCCTTGCTAGACTTGTTTCCCTAAACTCCCTTGTATCACAAGATACTGCGACATATACATATAATTTATGTATATCATAGTACTGTAATTAGCTAATACACATTGCGTTTGTTAAGATATATTGCCTCCTTGAAAAGTTAGGCTATGTTCTTTTCATGGTCGCTTGTGATAGCAACTGCGACAAGTAACTATGATAAAAAAATTTGGTTAGTTTTCGTTTCACAGTCGTTACACCTAGTTACTGAATGGATTAATAAAAAACGATTGCAACGATAAAAAAAACTTTTGTATTCTAAAAATATTTTCTCTTAAACAAAAAAAGTTAAAATTACCAAAAATATATATATAAACAATAAAAATGTGCTAAATAAACTAAAATGAAATAAATTAATATGAATAAAAATAAATTAGATATTAAATTGTTTATGTAAATTATTAAAATAATTTATTTTTTTCATTTTAAATTAAATTATATTTTTTGACCTATTATTTTTTTATTAGTAAATATATATATATATATATATGTGTATATTTAAAAATTATGTATGGATATTGACACACAACTACTACCAAATATAACTATATTTTCATGAATTCAGAGTTTTGTTTAACTTTAATTTTGTTTATATTAATTTTATTTTAATTTTAGTTTAATAAGAATATTTGTATATTATTTTTGTTAGTTTTTGTTTTCTTGTATGATAAATAAACCGGAAAAAAAAATTTGTAATATGTTTTGATCATGGTTGCTGGTAGTGTGCGCCAGCGACGTACAAAAGAACAAGACCTTAATCTTATTAAACATCAAATGAATGTTTAAGTTTAAAGTAACTTTTTGTGTGTATTAGGAATGGAATCCACATGATGTCGCGCGGAAGCGCGTAAGTTAAATTAGGATTATAACTTTCATTGTGGGTGAAAATTAATATTCAACTTTCATTCTATGTGTAATTGGATTAATATCAAAATTGAGGTGTTTTTGATACTATATGATATTTTCCAGAGGAATAGATCATTCTTCCTATATATACCTATTTTTAAGTTTTATACTGATTTCAGGTTCTACCTCTATAAATATTTTCCAACTTTTTAACAATAAATTAGCATTTTAACTTTTACTCTATTTTGAAATTTAAAACAAAGACTGATATGATTAAACTTTAAACTCACAATAAACATAGTTTTGTATAAATATGTTTAATAATTTTTATGTTCTTAGTTGTTATTCCTTTCACATCCTCTATAGATTTATTAACAATAGCCAAGAAACAGGTGGTTGAATTGGTTTGTCCCTGATTTAGCTAAGCACCAGGTGATGAGTTCGAATCTCACTCAGTTCCAATTGGATAACTTAAACTATGAATCGAATTGTTGTCGATCCAATGGTTATTTATTAAAAAAAAATTTGTTAACAATAGTACTATATGAAGACAAATTCTAATCAATCATTCTAACAGCAATAAAGTAAAAAATATTAAATCATTAAATTATTAGACAAATTTTATTATTTATATAAAACTATATGCAAATCAATAGTGATGTGAAAATTTGTAAACCAAAAATATAAATTTGATTAAGTATAGAAACAATTAAACTAATTTTAAATTTTTTTTATGCAAACAATAATGTGGAAATAATTAAGATGCAAGAAAAAAAGATTTATACTATCACGTATTTCGTGCAATAGATTATTCAATAAAGACTACACTACACACTAAAAAGAAGATTAGACTTGTTAAAAAATTATTTCGTAATTATTAAACATACTATACCAATAAAGTATGGTAAACATTGAAGTGTTTAGAAATTCAAATCACTTTGAGGCATAATATTTTGGCCAAAAAAAATTAGAACCAAAGTGAATATTTTTTGTTTATGGATATGATTTCTTTCTTAGACATGACAACTACTCCATATAAGTAGAAAGCGAAATTAACTTCCATGAAAAAATAAAACAAAAGAAAAGTATAATAACTTCTAGGTAGTTAATTTCGAATGGCCACAATAGAAAAAAGAGAAGTTTTTTTCTATTCAATTTTAAGTTATCTTGTTTAAAGTAATTTACTGTTGAACATCTATAGTAGAGAAAGAAATAGTTTTATATATTTTGATAGAGTACATTGCAAGTTTGCAACTATATTTTTTAAATCGTTTTTCTGACATCATAACTGTTTGTTAATATTTCTCTTCTCGTAACTATTTGTAAAATATGTTTCTTTTTATTTATTTAACAATTATTATTATTATTACTAAATTACAGTTTTAAAAATGGATAGTAACTTTAATTTACACTTTTTATATCTATAAAGTTATATTAGCACCTGTTTATAATTGTGACACTGCATTTGAGACCAAAAAAATGAACACGTAAAATCAAAATTAATATGAATCATAATTTCAATATCTTACACTTTATTGATAATGTTGTAGTAGTAAGTGTATTCTAGTGATATATAACATATAGTAAAGTCTCTATTAAGACCATAATACTTCATTAATGTATAGTGATATAAATTGGGAAAACAGTCTATTTATACATAAATTTTTTCAAAATAGATTTTTCATACATAAACTTATAGGATCAACTTTTCTATACATTCGTGATTTAAAATTTCAAAAAATATACAAGAACTTGTTTAATTTGGTCATAATCTTAGATGACCGTCAAGATTGTTAGTTATCCGTTTTTAGTCTGTTAATGGTGAAAGTGACACACGAATTAGCCTAATCAAATCTTACATGTTACAATAATCAAAACGACGTCATTTTAGATCTAAGAGTCAAAAAAAAAAGCAAAACGGTCTGGAAATTAAAACCCTAAATTACTCATCTTCTCTCCTTCATTTCCAAAATATTTGAATCATAGTTTCAAATCTAATGCTTTCCAAAGACAAAGCCAGGCTTGGTATATTCACTTGTTCTCTTTTTAATTTTGTATTGTATTTGTGTTTATTCTTTTTTTCTCCCCAATCACCCAGACATGGTCTTGGTTTTAATTTGAAACCGTCATCGTCTTTAAGTCAGTCATAGCATTATTGACTAAAAGCTCATTCCTTTGTCCTGACTTTATTTAATTGGGTTTTGCTAATTGTAGGTTTTGCACAATTGGACTTCCAAGTGATAAAATAGTTTAAATATTTTGGAAAGGAAGAAAAAAAGATGATTAATTTATGTCAAAAACATTGTTGTTATGATTATTGTGACACGTAGGATCTGATTAGGATAATACATGTGCCACATGTCATCATTAATAGACTAAAAACGGATAATTAAATGTTGACTAACAATCTTGACGGTCAACTAAGATTATGACCAAATTAAATAAGTTCTTGTATGTTTTTTTGAAATTTTAATATATGAATTCATCTATAAATTAATATTTATTATTTTAAATTGTTAAAATTCTGTAAAAAAAACTGAGACAATTTTAGATTATTCACTCTGAATTATAATTTTTAGAGTTATGGAATTTAAATCCTAATTTTTATTATCGTCTGAATTATCATTGAAAAAGCCATAAGGCCCATTACAAAGTCGATTACACATTGATCCAAATTGGACTAACAAGGCCATGAACACTAAATGTGTATTACACGTGTTGATCCTAAGCGAGTCCGTGGCAACAAAGGCCACAAAAAGCCCAGATATCGACTACTGCTTCATTCCGCCATGCAAGCCACTGGCAAGGCGATGAGGATGCACCGTCAGAAAGTGATGGTCGTCTTCTTCTCTTCCCAAATCGGCTATGGATTCGAGACATCTTCTGATAAGTAACACCTCAAGGAAATTTCTGAATCCGATTCAATTTGAAGTCGATTCGGCGATCTCCACCTCCGAGTGACTCTGGCGCCGTCAGGACACGAACTAGTGGTCCTGAGCTGAAACACCTTCTGAACCTTCTCGGAACTTGGTGAAAGCTACAGAGATTGACATCTCAAGATGTGAAAGTCTTCGAGAAGCCATGGTCAACAGCTCCATCTCGGTGACAGAAGAAATCGATGGAGAATGATCTAAAACACATCACCTACAAAAAGAGACCAAAAGCCAAAAGGAAAAAAAGAAGAAAAACAGAAAATAAATCGGAAGATCTCGGAGATGAAACCGGAACAATCCCGGAAAGTTACATGCCAAAACCGGACTATAACAACACATCTAACAAGTTCACTGACGATTTATCTCTGAAAATTTTGAAAGAGAGAAGAGAAAATCGTCAGCGTCTCATCAGAAAACTGGAGAGAAAACTAGAAACTCGACTTTATTGACCCATTAATCTAAATCCTAATAGTTAGAAAAATTATTTTTGGCCATTGATTACAATATAAATACACTCATACACATGATATACATGAATTCAAATTTATGTCATACATACAACCATAAAAATCATATCTTTTTTGTCTTTCAAGAAATTTCTTAGAATGACAATTTATGTTTGTTTAAGTTCTCCACCTGAAGACCTTATTGGAGAAATCTCATCATGTGTTCTAGCTTTGTTGTTATCCGATATTTGCAATCATTAATTTCTAAATTGTTTCAACGTCTACAACGACCCATACATTCTGCACCGACATTCCTTCCATGAATCCTTCTTTTTCCATGGTATAACCGTTCACAAATTTTCAAATTTCACTACAACAAAACAGTTGATCTGCGAATACAAAATTAGTTGAAATGTAATCGCAAATAGCCAATTTGTCACTATATTACAACTAAAAAATGTGTTCGCAAATTCATTTAGGCGCAAATCAGTTCCACAATGCTAGTCGCAGATTAGTAGCACAAGTTGTAGTACCACATGCAAATATTTGTAGTTACAAATTGGTCGCAAATGTGCTACTCCATTGTATAGTTGCAAATTAGTCGCAAATATCTATAATTGCAAATTGGTCGCAAACCTTTGTAATAACAAATTAGTCGTAAATATCTATAATTGCAAATTGGTCGCAAACCTTTGTAATAACAAATTAGTCGCAATATCTATATTTTAGATATTTATATATTTTTCTTAATTTTATTTTTGTATATTATTTTATCAACAATCTTAAGTGTGCTAGACCAACTAACGGAGGTGTAATAGGTTGCAACAAAGTCAATTTTCTGTTAATCTATAAGCTATGTCTTTGGTGAACCCTTCATACGCTTATGTCTTTGGTGAACCCTTCATGAACTTATTCTAACAAGTTATGAAGTCAAACTAGATCCTTAGAGCTATCCATGTCCATATCAAACTTCTACACATGTGATCTCGATTAGCTAAGTACAAGGCAATGTATTGTAACTTTGACATGAGAAAGTATGCTAGACTAACTAACGGAGGTGTAATAGGTTGCAACAAGGTCAATCTTCTGTTAATCTATAAGCTATGTCTTTCGTGAACCCTTCATACGCTTATGTCTTTGGTGAACCCTTCATGAACTTATTCTAACAAGTTATGAAGTCAAGCTAGATCCTTAGAGCTATACATGTCCATATCAAACTTCTACACATGTGATCTCGATTAGCTAAGTACAAGGCAATGTATTGTAACTTTGACATGAGAAAGTGTGCTACATCAACTAACGGAGGTGTAATAGGTTGCAACAAGATCAATCTTCTGTTAATCTATAAGCTATGTCTTTCGTGAACCCTTCATACGCTTATGTCTTTGGTGAACCCTTCATGAGCTTATTCTAACGAGTTATGAAGTCAAGCTAGATCCTTAGAGCTATCCATGTCCATATCAAACTTCTACACATGTGATCTCGATTAGCTAAATACAAGGCAATGTATTGTAACTTTGACATGAGAAAGTGTGCTAGACCAACTAAATAAAAAATTTTATTTTATTCTTTTTTAAAAGATGATCATGAGAAAAAACCTTCTATGAAAATCAAACCAACATATCTTTTGTCTATTTAAAAATTGAAAGACTTTTGCATCATACATGAAAATTGGACAAGCTAATCGTTTATGTCTCATCCACCTACATAACATGATGTGTGAGGGGAAGTCACTAATCATCCACAAAACTACTTTTAAATTGAAATTTGATTACTGAACTTATCAAACACTTCAACTATAGTCGTCCATAACTCTTTCAACTCATCAATTAGAGGTCGAATGAATATATCAAAAGTTGAATTGGTGACAATGATTTTAGCGATGCGTGACAGAGTGCGATGCGGTACAAGTGCAGTTTTGATAAAAAAAAGAGATAAAAAAGATTGTGATCGGCGACAATATAAAAGTACATGACAAAAAAAACATGTCATTGATGAAAAATAGAATATCATAAATAAACATTATTATAATAAATTTTTCTATCAATTATTAAGAGAATTTTAAAATCAAATGATTAAAGTTATATTTTAATTGATATAAAATCATTAATTCAAGAAAAAAGAAATATAATACAGATAATACAAATAAAATCAAATGGTTTTGACAACTTTGGGTTTCCAATAACAGATAATATAAAAAGTTTGATATATTATCATAAATATTTTATATGATTTAAATAATAAAACTTATTTTATTTTATTTTTTGAAAATTTTGAAAATATATATTTATTAAAACTAGATACTAATAAAGAGAAATAGTGTTCTTTGATTTATCTAAATTGTGAAGTGACATTGTTCTAGTGGCATACAATAAATTTATTGAAGGTATACATTATCTCACATCAAAGAATCGAGTCTTACTGCTTACATTATGTAGAAACTTAACTAATGGATAACCCAGTTGTGATCCAGTTTTGACAAAAACAAAATTGTGTAGTTTATTACATTTTTTTATGTCAACCTTACTATATTTAAATCGACAAAATTCGATTCGTAGCCAAATGTCACACTCTAAAAAAAATTTCCTTCCTCTTGTATCAGGGAGGAACCAAACACTGGTGCATGAGAAATTGTAAAGTGATCACTACCACTAGACCACATGTCTTCTACGTGTAGTTTATTATATCTTTAAAAATATATATATAAATTAAGATTTACAATTTATAGCACACAAAAACAAATAAATGTCACTAACTACAAATAATTTTTGTATTTGAGAAGAAAATCAGAATCATAACTAAAAATATGATTCTTTTAGTTTCTGTAAACTACATTACATGCAAAAGAAAAGAAAAGAAATTAAAAGTAACGCCGTCCAATTATTGTAGTTGGTCTGCTAGATTAGTGGTGATAATCTTAGGCCTGGGTTTTCAGTTTAATCGGGTTATTCAGTTCTGTTGAATCAGGTTTTTGGATTATTCAAATTTTAATAAAATTTCAAATTGAACCGAAAATAATTTCGGTTCAAATCGGTTCGGAAATCAGTTTAATCGGTTTGGTTTTCTGAAAAAATTTAAATGCCGAATCAAACTGAAATTTAAAAAAAAAAACGGTTTCTTAACATGAAAATAACCAAAATTTTAAAAAACCTAACAATATAGGTACATAAACCGGTTCAAACCGAAAGTATACAACTGATTTTAAACTTAAAATTTCAGTTCATGACAATGATGAACTTCATGTCTTCAGTTCTTCCTCGGTTCCTCTACTGCATTAACAAAAGCTGAAAAACTGCATTAACAAAAACCGAAAATGTATTTGAAAGATTACCAAATAGCTAAAAATCACATTACCTATCCTAGGAGGGTAATCTTCATACTTCCAATTTGATTTTTCACCATCACCAACAATTGGAATCAATCCGCCTTTCAGCCACTAATTCGAGCAATAAGCTCTTCTAAATCCAAAACAGCAGCTTCAATTAAATCCGATTCCATGATGTTTAGCTTCAAACCTTCATGAACTTCCGCTTCATGTATCGTTTGCTCTTTTCCAATTGAATCCGATTTCATCTCTTCGTCTAATGTAAAATAAATTTAACTCAAAGTCAAAACTGATGTTCCCACAGTACTTTAAAGGAAACCAAATAACCATTAGAGAGAAATCTTACCTTCACAGTATAGACAATGACATTCTTGATACTTTTCCTTCGGTTTTGGTGGTAAGATTGCGGTACTTGACCTCTGGATTTATGTTCTCTTTGAACCGGCTGATGGTTGTGACCCTTATGGGCCATCAACTCCAATTGTGTATGAATCCATCTGCAAGATAAACACTCAAATAAAAAACAGATGTTTAAAAGTTAAAACAAAACCTAAAAACACATTCAATCACAAAACAAGTAAAGAAAACAAGCAAAGTAAAATAACTATGATGTCGTTATAGAGTTATATTGGGCATCAGAAGCTTCATTTAACAACAGAGAATAAAAGCCCCAATTTTGAAAAACCCTAATTTTTAGAAACCCTAAATCGGACAAAAAAATCACAAAATCGAACGACTATGATGCAATTAGGAACCTTTTCGGCGTCAGAAAGCTTCGATTAACCATAGAAATTAAAAGCCCCAATTTTGAAAAAACCTTAATTTTTACAACCCTAAATCAGACCAAAAAATCACAAAATCGAAGACCAAAAATCAATTCAAGATAAGGAGAATAAGTCAGAAACAAAGCAGCAAAACAGAAAACAGAAAATTGAAAACAAAAAAATCGAAAACTGAATGAATCGGAGGAAGGATGAGATTACCTGAACGAGTTGATGGCTTGATTGATGCTAGCTTGTACGTGAACGAACGAGATGAAAGATCAAAAAATAAAACAAGAGAAAGAGTGAAGAAATCGAAGATCGAAGATAAAGAGGCAAGACAGAGAGGGAGAGCGTTCGGCCGCGAGAGAAGAGAAGAAGTGAGAAGAAAACCCTAAAATTTTTAATTTATACGTGGTTTAATGTCCGGTTTACGTAAACCGAGAATAAACCAAAAACCGAACCGAATTACTCGAAAACCGAAATCAATTTTAAAATTGGCCGATTTGTTATATCCCTCAAATCAATTTGGGTCGGTTCATCAATTTTTTGGTTCGGACCGGTTCGGTTTGTTCGGTCCGAACCAAAATCCCAACCCTAGGTGATATCACCAAAAAGTACTGCGGTCCAAAAAATACCTATAAAACACTGTAGCGTTTCATTACTATTCACATAAATTATAGTAGCATAAAACACACGTTTACATGTTAATTGGTAACAACAAGTGTATATTTTACAAAACCATCCCGCACCGCGTCAAACAATCACACCCCAAAACTTGTTTATGGATGATTTGGAGCGAAATTCAAAATCGTAAGCTATAAGTACTCTTCTTTCATACACATATCCGAAGGTAAATTATATGGAGCCGTGATCACATGCCACAATGAGTGATTACAAGACATTCCACAAGGATTAAACCCATCTGTTCATAATCCAAGATATACATTGCGATGTACTACTGCCTACATCCACAATCAGCTTTTCTCCATGCATATACTAAACATAAAAGTGACGCATAAACCCCCTACTAAACAGATGGGTTGATATGTTACGTCCCATAAATTTTTATTATTTTACAAGGACAACAAAACATACCCGTATTGATGAGTGCTAGTGATTGGTTGCTCGCGAATCTCATAAACTCTTCCTCTCCACATGCAAAAATCCGCATATATTTTTCTTGTTTCATTATCGATTCTTCTATACTATTTTGACACTATACTGTGACGTAGCAAATATACGACTAATTTGTAACTGATTTTACTGAAATTACAAATTAGTCGCACATTTGTCTGTATTTCTTCGCAGATATTTACATTCTGATGACGATAAAGACATGATTACTACTTTTGCTTGTGAGATTCGTTCGTACTATTGTAAAGTTCAACTTTTCTTTGATGATAATGATTAATGATGTATGGAAAGAAACAGAGTAATCTTAATTTTAATATGTATATGATTCAAAAATATCAATTTCATTTCAGAGTATTATTTTCTTAAGATTGTTATTATAATTCTTAAGAAAAAAAGGACTTCAAATAATAAAAATACAATAATAAGTATTGAAATTTAATTGTGTATATATATATATTTATTATTATTTACTTAGTAATATAAGTTAACTATTTTTATGTAGTTCATTAATATTAAAATATTATTATCACCTCAAGTTAATATAATAAATTTATAATTTATTATATATTTCTTTGTAATCAATATACAAATTGGAATTTCGCTATCACTATATTTATAACCTTAGAAAATTTTCAATATTTAGGGGCTAAAATTGTAGATGAATATATTATTCAGAAAAAAATAACTATTTAATTATCTAGTGTGGTAGAAGTATGTTGACTCTATCACTATTGTTAAATAGAATGACACGGTAGGCATCACATCGGATAACAACTCATCTTCAGTGATAATAGTGTTACTTTTGTCCTCATTGGGGACATCTTGACCCAATAGAATTTACGAATCCAAGTCCAACTACCCCATTCCAGGGTGCGTCCTCATGGTAATTAGCAGCTTCTGCAGCGTAAACTAAGCAAAACATACTTTCAATCATTTGATCACCAATAGAAAATGTATCGGTTTCTTTCCGTCTATACAATGTAACATTGTAAAAATGACTTATGTGCACATTTACATCACATATCCTTGTTTCGGAAAGTGGATCTTAATTAAGTCAATATCCGACCAACTACGTCCACGTCTCTATCCAATAATTATAAATATTTCTTGCATGTTTGGTCCTACACTGTAACGTGGAAATTTAGAAAGTGTCACTTAATTATATGTGTGTGTGGTGTTTGTGTTGAGAATATGTAAATAGTCAACTATTGTACTTTAAAAGTTATTGGTTTTAAGGAAATTATAATAAACCAAATATGACTATTTGGTTATAAATTGTGAAAGTAAGAAAGTCATTATGAATTTATGAATGAATATGTCCGCCTATGAATTATTTTGCATGAGAGAATTGATAATATGTCCTTAGTCAAAAGAAGCATTTATGTTTGTGCATTAATTAGACCAAAATTATTATCCGTTTTAGGTTCATACAAATCTTTTTTTTTTTTTCAACATTGGATCGATAAGGCTCGATCCATCGTCTAAATCTCACTCTCAATAATTCATTTTTTAAGCTACCATAATACAGCGGGTAGGAATCGAATCTTGGTGCCAAATCATTAGCTGGATCATCCTAACCACCAGACTAAAAGCAACTCGGCATTCATACAAATTTTTTTAACTTCTCCAATATAGCAAAAATTGTATATTTTTATATAAATCACAGTTCGACATTAAAAACTAAAACAAAAAATTAAATAATCTTTCTATTTATGACTAATTGTTTGGCATAATTAATAGAAAAATGTCTTATTAACTCATGAAGTTTTTTATGGTATATGTATAATGAAGATCTCACATTGCCTAATTCGGGTCAGATTCTACGAGTTCGGATAGTTTGTTCATAGCCACCTACACTAAACTAGCTTATGAGACCTCATATACTATTTACATAAGGTCTTTGAATTTTTTTTGAAATTGTTATATAAGCATCTTTTTAACGATAATTGATTCATAAAGGTAGTGATCCAATATAATTGTTTTTAAAATAATATAGTTTGGTGCGATTGAGTTTATTTATTCTTTTTCTCATTTTTTAGTATTCTGATTATAAAATGAAGAACACTCTGCAATAAATCAGTTAACAAAAAAAAAAGAACACTTTGCAATTTCTAAATAATATATTCTTTGTTGATGATAAAAATGATACTTGGTTTATACTTAACAGACGATTACTATAAACTAGAAGACACATACTTAACTACCCAAAAGACAAATAATTAAACTTAAATATAGAAAACAACACTAATACTCTTAGAACGCTAGACACATGGACACTAGTTGGTAGTTTAATAGAGATCTCATCTGAAATCAAATTATAATTGAGTTTTGTTCTCTTTGGTTTGAGTTCCTGTATTTATTATCGTTAAGGTTATAATGTTTTATTCAAAAATACTCAAGCGGATATCATAATAGGAACATCTATTATATATATATAGTGGCGGACGTAGGACACTAAGGGGGTAGGGCACGTACCCATACTCTTTAAAAACAAATTTCTTCTATATTATAACAGTTTTAGATTCACTAAATTTCTTCAATACTATAAACATGCCCATACTAAATTTCTTCAATACTTCACCTCACATGCTCTTTAGATAAACATTAGATCCATTGAAAATAACTCTCAGACCCATTAATTAAAATAAAAAAGGTCACAACCCAAATCTTTAGGAAAACAATTAAACAAAACACACACAAAACCTAAAATGCAAACAACATTATTATAAATTGAATGCCAAGCAATCAACCATCCGTCGTCGTTGACATTTGAATCTTCTTCAATTAAAACAATTAATTTTGTTTTCTTCCGAGTCTCATTGAAGAATCGATGTCCACTGTAAGTAACTTTCTTACAAGAATTTCATATTAAAATATTGCTAAAAATATAAAAAAAAAGACATATAGTGCCTTTAACATTACAATCGTTTATTCGTTTTGTTGAAAACGAGTGAACACCACAAATAGGGTTGCCATCATACAAATAAAACATTTATAATTAACTATAAAAAATATGGATAAATATCACAAACACCATTAGTTAATAAAAAATTACATTAAACATAAAATTACACAACAACAAAAATAAAATTATAAAATTGAAATTACAAATTAAAATAAATATCATATTACTCAACAAAATTATTTTCATAATTCTTCCATATATGATTAATTAATACATTTTGAAGTGCTAAACGAGTCTCTTAATTTACTAAAAGATAGTGCAATGACTAAAGGTAACACATAGATATAAGAAATAAACATAAATTAGTTTTAAATCTTTAAAAACAAATTTAAATAGAATAGAACATAAATATAATAAATTTTTAAAAGACACAAAAAAATGGATGCTCGAGAAGTTTAGTTGCGGAGGATATGTGGTGAAGATTCCATGGAGTCCTCGTAGTGTACATCTCCAGCACTGTGCATTTGAAAGCCCATATACAATAGCAGATCCAGGATAAAATTTTATCTGAGTCAATTTTTTTTTTAAATATACTATATATTTTTTTTTATCAATATTGGGCCACAACAGACCGGCCAATTAGCCAAATTCCTATATAATGTAGGCGGTGAGACTCGATCCCCGGTTGTGCAAGTGTGCATGTCTTATGTGGACTTACCGTCTGCCAGTAGACTAAAGACCACTTGCAAAATATACTATATTTTATTTATAAAAATTACCATAAGTTTCAAAATAATATAATGAAATATAATAAAAGGAAGAATTGACCTATGATTTGGGTCTTTAGGGTGTGAAGTGGCCAAAAAATTTACCAAATATGCTCAAGATTTTTTATACGTATAGGTGACTTAAAAAATTTTAAATGTATGTGGGTCCGCCTCTACCTATATGTCTACTTTAAATTCAAGCTTTTGTAGATCACTTGAATTTTGACCATTTATAGTCCATTTTCAAATAAAGAAGAGAAATTTCAAAAATTTAAATTTGTTTAAAGCCATTATTGTAGGTTGTAATAATGAATGTGTCTTATAGCATATCAATTATTATAATCATATATATTTAATAATCAATAATAAATTAGTCTCTTTTGCATTATCTGTATATTTTTTTAACTTAATTTCCAATTTTCTATATAATTGTATTCATAAGAGTTATTTATAAAAATAAAGCTTTTGTCCTATAAAATTTAGTATAATGAATGGAACTATTCTTTTCTGAATGATATTAAGTGATAAATATCAAAGTTACTTAAATTATTTTGTAAGATATAAAAGTTATAGGGACTAAAATGCAAATAAAAATAAGAAATTTCAAATTTAAGCTTTGAATAGTAAAATTTTAAATATAGAGTGTTACTATTCAAAATTTCATATTTAAAGTTATAAGAGTGTCATATAGAAATGTTCTAAATCCATGGACTAAAAAAAAACTTAGGCAAAGCAAAAGTCTTGAAACGGATAATGTACGATGAGAATTCTGTGATTAGATAAACTTAATTGCAATGCTTGTGTTAAAAACATTATCTAATTGTAAAGATCTTAGAGCATATAACCATAGGTGTTCGGTGATACCACAACGCCCTTATCCCATGGCGTTGATTCAGGAGAGGAGCAGGTTGTTGCTTCCCATGAAGAAAATGATGTTTTTTATTTTTCTAGTTAACAATGAATCCATAGTTGAAAGTAGAATTCTCATCCATTGTAATGTGAATCCTAGATTGCTTCCTACCTCTATTCTTCTATGTTTGACTTATTTGTTTTCATCTCTCAGCCTCTTGTATGGTCTCATTATCTCTTGTACCAACCTTTGAAGGCAACATCTCCTTCTTGGAGCCTTTAAAACACTCTAGTAGTCCTAGGTATTTTCCAATTTCTTGCCTTGAGTGGATGTTGAGTAGATTTTTAATAGCTGATTAGTTCTCCTTTGTTATCTTGGTGACAAATGCAATTGCTGATTTATTCAAGTTAATGTGTTGACCTCAAAATGTCTTTGTATTGTTTAAGCATTTCCTGAGCTCACTTGCCTCCTGAGGTGTTGCTTTGCTAATGAATAAGTTGTCATCGGCATATATGAGATGATGAATAGTAGGTCTAGAGGAGTTAAACTAAATGCATGATATCTTTCTTTATTTGACATGATGTGAATTAATGCCTCAGTACCCACCACAAACAGAAAAGGAGATAGAGGGTCTCCCTGCCTAAGACTTCTTTGTGGCTTTATAAACCCATAAAGTGAACCGCTGATGATCACAATGTAATTGAAGTTACACAATACATGACCATCCTTATCCAGCCATAATTAAATCCAAGTATCTTCAGAGACTCTTCCACAAAGCTCTATTCCAGCCTATCATAGACTTTGAACATATCAGTCCTGATCGCCATGTAATGTTCTTGCCCATCTCAGTGAGTATTCAAATGATGCATTATCTCGTGGGCTGTTAGAACGTTGTCAGATATACTTATGCCAACCGTGAAAGCTCCTTGTGTTTCAGAGATAATAGACAGCAAGAGGGACTGAAGTATTTTGGTTATGATCTTAGACACAATCTTGAATAGATCTGAGCAGAGACTGATTGGCCTGAAGTCCTTCATATCAATAGGTATTTGGCACTTTGGAATCAACACAATGTAAGTGTAGTTCCATTCATTTGGAAAAAACCTTTCTCAAAAGCTTGTTTGATCTCTTTTATTATTCTGTCGCTAATTGTTGTCCAATATGTTAGGAAGAATATCCATGTCATACCATCAGGACCTAGAGAACTATATCCTCTAATGTTGAAGGCAGCTTGTTTAATCTCATCTGCAATCACAGGGGATACTAACTTTTGATTCATTTGGCTGGTTACATTCAGAATCATGTCCTAAAGTAAGTCCTTAGTTCCTGAAGGTTCGTCTTTAAGAGATCTCTAAAATAGTTGGAGACTATATTCCCTTTGGAGTGTTCCTCAAATTCCAGGTGCTCGTCCTTGTCTTGTAGGCATATCATTTTGTTCCTTGATCTCTTATAGTTAACAAAGTTATGGAAAAACTTTGTGTTTTTGTCCCCTTCATTGAGCCACCTCTCTTTACTTTTTTTATTTTCAGTAGTTTTCCTCCTCTTTGTAGTGAGTTGTTAAGTTAAATTTGAGTTTGGCTATCAGTTGATGGTGCGGTTGAGTTTTGGATACTTCATCCTCAAGCTTGGATCTGGTGCTCTCGATGGTTATTGTAGCATTTGTAATTATTCTTTTCTTTGAGTGTGAGATATCTTTCTTATAGTCAGCAATGCAATCAAAGAGAGTATTATGGGGATCATATGCATTTTTGGTCCAGCCTCTCTAAATAATTTTGTGAAATCCTTGACGTCTGACACATCAACAATCAAAGCAAAACATCTTGTGGAAGTCTGTAGTTTCATACATTACGATAATGTAGAGAGGTATATGGTCTAATCCCATTATGGGGAGGTAGGTTGTACTCATCCTGGGAAATTTTTGGAACCACTCTGTATCACCATAGATGTGGTCCAGTCTACATTGTATCCAATTGTTGTTTCTTGTTCCCATCCACGAGTATAATGGTCTAGTGCTATGTATCTCTCTTTTTTGAAGTCCCCAATGAGAAACCAAAGTTGTGTTCTCTTCACTCCAAAACTTTTGATTCGCTCCCAAACTTCTGGTCTCAGGTGTGTCACCGGATGTCTATAACTAAATATTACTACTATTTGTTAAGATCCAGTAGGGATTGTTGAGTCAATGAAGTTGCTACACGCTTAAAGAATTATTAAGTTAGTATGTCCTTTCCATAATACCGCTAACCACCACTTAAACCTCTTGGTTCCACTATGTAAATGTGATTGTAGCCTGTCCACTTTTGAATTGATTTCATGTATGTATTGTCATTCTTTGTCTCCATGAGGAACATAATGTCCGGAAATAGCTTATTGTGTATTTCCTTTAGGCATCAAACTGTCATGATGCTTCCCAATCCCTGACAGTTCCAACTTAGGATGCTCATTGTTGATTGGGTGGCTTCTAAATAGCCACCAGACCGATCAGTGCAGATAGTATTTCCACTACATCAATATCGTTTTGGTTTGTGTCATGTCTGATGGTGAGTTGGGTTACTTTTGGCTCATTTTCCTTCTTTCTGATCTGGTAAGTGTGTCTAGCGTTGAGGTCTTCTATGTTTCGTGTTGGTCTCGGTGTGGATGAATTGACCCTCTTTAGGTTGATTTTATCTACATCAGATAAAGAGTTAAGCTTGTTGCTACTGTTACCTTATGTGACTAGGTTTATACCCACCACCTCATCTACCGTTGCTGAGATACTGACCTCAAGCTCATCCATAGGCTAGAGTTCATCTTGCCCTCTTTGGCTTGTTTATCATTTTTTTGTTTCATCTGATATGTCCACCGTTTTGTTGCTAATACATATAGTATTCCTTTTATCTTCTCGTATCATATTATCGTCATTCTTCCCTGTCTAGATTTTGCTTGGAAGTTGGAAACTTCTCTTTGCTATGTGTAAGCCAGCATCAATGGTTACAGAGTTTCCTAACTCTTTCAAATTCCACTTTGATGGTAATGATCTCTCCTGATGGGAGCGTGAAGGTTCTGTTTTTCCTCACCGGATTGTTTATATTGAAGCATATCTTTACTCTGATAAAACTATGGAGGTGAGTCTTATTTGGGTCGAAATCAACTTCCAATATTTCTCCCATATAATTTGCTACTGTTTTGAAAAGATCCATCATGAAATGCTCCATCGGAATCTCAAATAAGTGAATCCACATCGGAACGATAAGTAGGTTTTCCTGAGTAAAATCTTTTTCCATCTTAGTTACTGTGATTCCCCATTCTTCAAAAGTCCAATAGCTAAATTTCATGATTTTTTGGAAGTCTTCATTAGATTGGAACTTAAATTGAAAAATGTCCATCTCTAGAACGGTACCCTTGATCCTATTATGAAGTCTTTAGATTCTAGACCTACCTATCATCATCTTAGTCATGTTCTGGATATTGGGGTTAAGAAGCTTACCTGTTAGAATATGTTGATCATCTGTTGTTGTTGAGTAGTTTCCGTAATTGGAAGATCGATCGTCGAGTCCTCTTGAATCGACATTACTCGCAGATTCTCGATTAGATGTTGTTCCATTGGTATTTACAACAGGCTGCTTCTTGAGCTACTCATTAAAGATTATCAGACTCATGTGGTTATGTTTTCTTATTATCTTCGATCATCTGCATGTAATCCAGTCTCGATATCACCAGCCTTTGTGAGCTCAATCTTGTGTTACTTCTTTTGATTTTGACTTTGTAGCTACCTCGCACTAAAGACTATTTTTTAAATCTTGTTTCAAATCCTCTTTGTCAAGATAAAATTTAGATTATATAAATTATTTGATGGATTTGATGAAGGTTGAGGGAGATTGAGATTCGAGGTGTTAATCGGAGTTTTAACGATTCAATAGAGGTATCAGGAACCAGAAAGGGACTCGACCATGTGATAGAGTTTAAGGTTTAAAAATGGGAAAACTGTCAATTAAACATTGTTTCTGGAAAAAATGGTTGATTAAACACTGAACTCCAGACTCCTTCGATTAAACATGTAATTTATTGTTGACTTTTTAAAAAATATCGAACTTACAAGTGACTTGGCCAATTAAACACTCCGTTAATTTGACTAACAGAAGTAATAAACGATGTTAAGCGAAAGTTAACAATCTTAGTTGAATGAAACGGTGTGTTTCATCTTCTCTCTTTAAGCCTCCCTTCTTCATTCTTCATTCTTCTCTCTTCACTTTCTTCTCTCAGTTGAATACATTCCTCTCAGTTTTTGTGTGATTCAAATACAGAGTAATAAAAGAATAAAAAACAAAACTTTTGTATTGACGTGAATGAATTATAAACAAAAGTATCATCGGATTAAAGTCATAAAATCTATTCAAAAGAGGCCAAAGAGAATAGAAAACCCAAAAAACATTAGCCAAACAATGTGAATCAATTGCAGAGCTTGTCCAGGAACAGACAAACCAACACCATTACCAACATCACAAGCTCCTTGTTTACCAACACGAACACCATGACACAAAGCATCTGAACAACCGCACCAGTAAGTAACACCATCTTCGCCACAAACCGGATCTGCCCGGAAACACTTAACCGGACATGAAGACGGTTTAACCGTTCCTTCACAGAATTCACCTCTGGTTTTTTCACCGTTGATTTTCTCCGAAGGTAATCGAATCTCTCCTTCCTTATCGATCTCAGTTGAAGGATTAGCGGAAACCATTGATAGATTCAGTAGAATCAGAAAAAGAAGAGAAATTGCGGCCAATGACGCCGAATCGTCGACATTGCCGAGATTTGGATCTTGAATTTCAACAAAGAATCTGTTATAAACCCTAAAATCTGAATACAATTTTTTAGTTTTTATCTTCTGGGTTTTTTTCTGGGCTTTTTTCTTAAGAAAGGGAAAGAATCTTAGAAATCCAAGAAGTTGTTTCCTCTTTTTTTCAAAAGGAAACAACCAAGAGAAGATAATGATGAAGGAGAAGATCTTTTGAAAATAAAACGCTCTGTTTCATTAAATTAAGAACGTTAACGGTTTTCAAACACCGTTTATTAATTCCGTTAGTCAAATTAACAGAGTGTTTAATTGGCCAAGTCAACTGTAAGTTTGATGTTTTTTAAAAAATCAACAATAAATTACATGTTTAATCGAAAGAGTCCGGAGTTCAATATTTAATCAACTATTTTTTTCATAAACATTGTTTAATTGACAGTTTTTCATTTAAAAATTATATAAATAAAAGAGATGATGTCTCTCCAGAGCTTGATGTGACACATCAGCATTTTGGAGATGACAACTTAGCGGCAACCAAGCCAATAAGATTACTACAACACATCTCTCCATTAGTTAGGTGTAATTGCCTGAATAAAGAGACTCTTCTATTTCTCCTTCGATTTCCTTCTTTTTTTTTCTTGATCTCCCTTCAATGGTCAGACAAGAATGAGGAAAGTGTTCAACGATTTATGAGAAAAGTGGTTTTATAAGTGGTAATAGAGATTGTTGAATCATTTAGATCAAACCCTTATGGATTGTTGGTCTCGTTTTTCCTTGGTTTCCAGCACTTTCCTTTTTTTTTATTCTAATATAAATCTCTTTGTGGTGTATATCAATATATCAAATTTGATGTCTCCAGTTGAACCCGTCGGGATGATGAAGAAACACAACCGTCATAAATCTCAGGTAAACTCTTTAAGATTCTGATCTCTGAAAAAAGAAAGTTGATCAATTTATGTCTAAGTAAAAAGATATATTGAATGTGATTAAACATGCTAGAAGATTTATAGAAAGAAAGAGATGGATTGGAAGCAGAGCTTGAGAAAAAGTCTCAGAAATTTTCTGAGTATGTGAATATGATTACAAATTTAAGAGATGAGATAGCGAACAAGACAAAAGATCATGAGAATGCAATGGAAGAAAATAACTGTTTACAGGTGAAACAAAATGAAACCGAAGCAGAACTCGAGAGAGAAAAGTAAGAAAAACCAGCATTATTCAATCAGATAAATGATGTGCAGAAAGCGTTGTTAGAGCAAGAAGCTATGTACAATACACTGAGCCAAGAACACAAACTAATCAACTATTGTTCGAAGAACGAGAAGCAACAATCCATAAGCTTACAGATGATTACAAACAAGCCCGAGAGATGTTGGAAGAGTACATGTCGAAGACAACGTCGAGAGAATCCACAATTGTAGATCTTCAAGAGACGATAGAGAAGTTACGTAGTGAAATCAAAATGAAAGGAGAAGAGATAGAGAGTTTGGTTGAGATGATGAGTAACATTGAGGTTAAACTCCGTTTGTCTAACCAGAAACTCAGAGTGACCGAACAAGTGTTAGTGGAGAAAGTACAAGAGTTGAAGAGAATAGAAGCTAAGCATTCAGAGGAACATGCACTACTCGAGGAGAAGATTGCAATGACTCACCAAACATATCAAGGTCTGTAAAAGAGCTATCAGAGAGAGAGTGAATTCGACTATACTAAACCGGTTCCAATCCCTAACTGAAAACCTTGAGGGGAAGCGCATAAGCTGTAAGGAAACGTTGGTTGAAGCGACGAAGATGCTTTTGACGGCAAAGAAATGTGTGATACAGATGAAGAATGAAAAGGAAGAGATGGAGAAGGAGAAGGAAGGTAAAGTAAAAGAAGAGGAGAAAGAGAAGGAGAAGCTGAAGAAGACACTGTTGGGGTTATGAGAAGAGAAGATAAGACAATTATATGTGTGGATCGAACTTCATAGAGACCGTTGTGAGTATGAAAAAGTATAGTCTAAAATGGTTTTTAAAATTAACCTCTAAATGTTTGGCACTCTAGCTCTATGTCTCATTTGTTTCGTTCTATCTTTTCTTTTGGGGTATGTAAATTTTATATTTGCAAAATAATGATAAAAATAATAATGGTGGGTTTCCTAAATATTCTTTTATCGTGTAAATTATTCGTGATTTTTGAAACTAAAACAAACGACAGAGAGAATCTCTTTGTAATCATATTGTGAGAAAATTTCTGAAAGAGAGAAGTATAGATTTTTTATTGGAATGATAAACTCTAGTTAAAATTGAGTAACATAAATAAGTCTTAGCATATAGTTAAACCGATAATAGTCTATGTTAGGTAGTAACAACCAACAAGTTCATTAATTTAATAAATTATAATTGTCACGCCAAACACACACGCATTAATAAATTGAATGATAATATAACAGCTTGATAGCACAATGACATAATAATGGAGCTCATTCACAACGACATAATGAAATTGATGGAGACACAAAGTGGTATGGTCACTAGTTTCAGTCAGTCAAAACAGAAATCATTCTCTTTATATTGTGTGTTTAACACAAGAAAAAAAATTGTATTTCAATTCAAAATTTATGTTTTTATGAGTCCAATTAATTAGTTTTTTTTCTTTTGCTCAACCAGTCTAATTAATTAGTTTCTTTCTTTGATTCAAATTTGAAAATTAGGATGTTAGAGCATTTTTAATGGTGAGATTATAAAAATCTCGTATAACTAAAAATAATTGAAAAAATAAATAAAATTAATGATATTTTGCTTGATATGTCTTTACATAGTGAGACTAATGATACAATCTGAAAGATAATTTATTACTAAATAATTTGTTTAGAAATTTTCATAATACCACCAATTAAACATGTTTTTAGTGTAGACAATTTTGACAAAATTACAAAGTGTACGATATTTTAGGACAGTGTTTTTTGTCAGAAAGTACAGAGGTGTAATTACACGACTTTTATAATAAAAAGAACTTAGATTAGATACTTTAATTGAAAACCACGTTTTGTGTGAATGTTTTCTCCAATGCATTTACTTTCCACTTAAAAGTTTAAAGAGTTTAGCAAAATTTGGAATCTCAATGTGGATTAAACTATTACACCGTCTTGACATCTTCAATTAAAAATTAAGTATATTAATTACATGTTTTCCAAATTTTTAAATTGAATTAAAAAGTCCTGAGATATCGCTCAACTGTTTGGACCCCGCCTGAGTGTTTTGTTGATGTAAGATCTTCTCAATCCCTTTCTCTTACCTCTTTATGTGTTTTGTTTTTTATTTATTTGGCTTTTCATATTTTGTTGGCTTCTGGGTTTAAGCCATTTTTCTCAGGCAAAAACCACTAATTTCTTTTATGAATCGCTTCTACTTTTAAGCTGCTCTCTTGTCTGCTTCTTTTTCTTGGGTCATTATCGACTTTTTCTTAGATTCTTCCTCTTATAACTAATTGGTCGTGCTATATACTTTCTCTATAAGATCTCTTTATTATTTATTTTACTTTTGCAAGTTTTTTTTGGGTCTTCTTCAAGAATGAGCTAATACTCACACAAGAAGAAATCTTTTCTGATATCTATCTACTGGTAACCTCATTTTCCCTCTCGTTTGCCTATAATTTTTTTGTTAGCTCTTTTTTTTTGTTTCTGGGGAAGTTCCGTTTATTTTATTTGGAAAGTTTGGATCTTTCTTACCAATTTAGTAGGAATGAAATGAATAAATGGTTCGATAAATAGTCTTGTTGTGATAAAGTTATTTAGGGTTTAAACCCTTTGTCTGATGAACCAATATCCTATTTCTTTTATCTTAAACTAAGCTTAAAAATTGTTACTTTATCATCTCTGAAGTTTTCTTAATCTTGTTTGTGGGGAAACTTTCAGAGCCATTGTTGTGAAACTGGATGCTAGTAGCTTTGGAATAATGGCAGAACAAAAGAGTAGTAACGGAGTTGGAGGAGGAGACGTCGTTATCAATGTTTCAGGCGAGGAAGCAGCAAAGGTTTCTTCAAAGCCTTCCAAGGAAATGGCTTCACCAGAGTCTGAGAAAACAGTGCCCATCAATAAAAGCCCTTCTCCTGAAATCTCTAAGCTTGGTTGTAGTCCTAATAAGCCTCCAAGACCTCCAAATCAGAACAGTGAAGGTTTAACTCAGAGGAAATCTTTTGCTAGGTCGGTTTACTCAAAACCCAAATCCCGGTTTGTGGATCCAGCTTGTGCTGTAGACGCAACTAAGCTAGATGAGGAAGTTAAGGAGCAACTTGGTGCTGGTTTTTCTTTTAGCAAACGTTCCCCAAATAACAAATCAAACAGGAGTCTCGGGTCAACACCGCTAACTCCAAGTAAAGCCGTTGTGGTGGAGGAGAAAGACGAAGATGAAGAAATCTACAAAAAGGTTAAGATGAACAGAGAGATGCGTAGTAAAATAAGTACATTGGCTTTGATAGAGTCAGCTTTCTTTGTGGCGGTTTTGAGCGCTTTGATTGCGAGTTTAACCGTTAATGTTCTGAAAAACCATACCTTCTGGGGATTAGAAGTCTGGAAATGGTGTGTGCTTGTGATGGTTACATTCAGCGGAATGTTGGTGACGAATTGGTTCATGCGTTTGATTGTGTTCCTCATAGAAACAAACTTCCTTTTAAGGAGAAAAGTGCTCTACTTTGTGCACGGCTTGAAGAAGAGCGTCCAAGTCTTCATATGGCTCAGCTTGATTCTTATTGCTTGGATATTGTTGTTTAACCATGACGTGAAACGTTCACCTGCAGCCACAAAAATCCTCAACATGATAACCCGGACTCTTATTTCCGTTCTTACAGGGTCATTCCTTTGGCTGGTGAAAACACTGTTGTTGAAAATCCTTGCTGCGAATTTCAACGTCAATAACTTTTTCGATAGGATTCAAGATTCTGTTTTCCATCAATATGTTCTACAAACGCTCTCTGGTCCTCCGCTTATTGAAGAGGCAGAAAGGGTCGGACGTGAGCCAAGCACAGGTCACTTGAGTTTCACTAGTGTAGTGAAAAAGGGAACGGTTAAAGAGAAGAAAGTGATTGATATGGGAAAAGTTCATAAGATGAAGCGAGAGAAAGTTTCTGCTTGGACAATGCGAGTGTTGGTGGAAGCAGTTAGAACTTCAGGTCTCTCTACAATCTCTGACACATTGGACGAAACAGCATATGTGGATGGTAAAGAGCAAGCTGATAGAGGAGAGATTACTAGTGAGATGGAGGCTTTGGCTGCTGCTTACCATGTCTTCAGAAATGTTGCTCAACCTCTGTGCAAGTGAGAAAACAATCTTGATTTGTTATCTTATTTTCATTTTTGTGCAATTTTCTAATGGCAATCTTTTGATATGATACTCTTCCAGTTACATAGATGAAGATGACCTGCTTCGGTTCATGATTAAGGAAGAGGTTGATCTTGTCTTCCCATTGTTTGACGGTGCTGATACAGGGAAAATCACAAGAAAAGCATTCACAGAATGGGTGGTAAGTCTCCTCAATAAATTTCATGCTCTTCTTAAAGTTATGGTATAAACAAAAAGCGGAGAATAAACAACTAGTGTTGTGTTGCAATTTGATCAGGTTAAGGTGTACACAAGCCGAAGAGCTTTAGCACATTCCTTAAACGACACAAAGACAGCGGTTAAGCAGTTAAACAAACTTGTGACAGCGATCTTGATTGTGATCACTGTTGTCATTTGGCTGCTGCTTCTAGAATTAGCAACAACTAAGGTTTTGTTGTTCTTCTCCACCCAACTCGTGGCTCTGGCTTTTATAATCGGAAGCACATGCAAAAACCTCTTTGAATCCATTGTGTTTGTCTTCGTTATGCATCCTTATGATGTTGGTGACCGTTGTGTTGTTGATGGTGTCCCGGTAAACCTCAACACCAAAGATCCTTTAAAACACATTCAATTTATGTCTTTATTCTCCATTATAAAAACAAACTCTTTTACGTTCTTGTGGTTTTTCAGATGCTGGTTGAAGAAATGAATCTGTTAACAACGGTGTTCTTGAAGCTTGA
Organism: Lepidium didymum; assembly: GCA_963920545.1. Lineage (NCBI taxonomy): Eukaryota > Viridiplantae > Streptophyta > Magnoliopsida > Brassicales > Brassicaceae > Lepidium > Lepidium didymum. The sequence goes on along the minus strand of OY986996.1, from coordinate 4,382,824 downwards.
CAACGAGAAAGTGTATTATCCGAACTCTGTTTTGGCGACGAAACCGATAAGCAATTACTTCAGAAGTCCAGATATGGGAGAAACAGTTGAATTCTCTATTGGATTTACAACACCAGTCTCGAAGATAGCACATCTCAAAGAAAGAATCGCCGAGTAAGTGCCTTAACTCATATTTTGTGAATCACTGAGGCAAAGATCTTAGCTTTGAAAGAGTTATTGACTTTGTGAAACAGTCACTTGGAGCAGAATACGCAGCATTGGTCACCAATACACACAGTGGTGGTGAAGGAGATAGAGAACATGAACAAACTGAAGATGGCTCTATACAGCAATCACACCATCACGTTTCAGGAATACAGAGAGAGGAATATCAGAAGAACTGAACTTTCTTTGGCCATTAAGAGAATTTTGGAGGACCTTCATATCGACTACACTCTTCTTCCCCAAGAAGTTCATCTCACCAAGACCTGACATTGAACCGGTTTGGTTGTTTTTACTTAACCGGTGTCTAGGATATTATCCAAACGGTACGTTACTGTTTTGTTTAGAATTTTAGAGTAAACGATGAAATCAATATTTATCTTGAGTTTTAAATCTACTAATCTCAATTTCCATTTGCATATGTGATATGAGCTTCAAACAGTTCTTAACCATTGGATTAGATTAATCTATGTTGACATCTGAGATTAGCCCAATCTATACATTCTATATATAGAAAATGTCATTTTCTGGTTCAGAAGTATGATTTGGTTTAGTTTTGGATCAAGTCATTAGGATGATTCACGGTATGCCATTTAAAACTGTGGATGTGCAATTAACATTAATTTATTGCTATATACATTATAGGAAATGAATCGCAATCCCATAAATATTTGATATTCTACATTTGCTTTTGTTTCAATACAATGTAGTAAACCAATGATACTAATTTGGAAACAAGATCAAAAAACGTTAACGTAAATCTCGTCGAAGACAACGCAAATTAAACATACAATGTATATATTATTCAACTGAAACACACATAATTTTGACACTGAAAAAAATGAGAATCAATCAGAAAACACAGATTTATGTAGTGGTAATATCTCTACTTCTCATCCAAATAGCTCACTCACAATGGGAAACCGTTGCTTCAAATGGTGATCTTAATTGGTCTAATGTGAAATCAGTGGTGAGGATTACAAACCGGCTTGGTGATGGTTCGACCTTAAACCTCCATTGCAAATCCAGTGATGATGATCTTGGTCTCCAAATTCTGGCTCAACATAGGTATTGGTCGTTTAAATTTAGACCAAATTTTTGAGGATCGACAGTGTTTCATTGTCATTTCACATGGTATCAACAGTCAAAATGGTTTGATATATATGATGATCAAAGAGATGGAGTTCGTCAAGGTATTCCATGCAGGTTTGGGATATCACCAAAGATGGGCCTTGCAGGTTTAATGAATTAGATCATGCCTTTAACATTTGTTATGATTGGAATGGGAATCGCATAGAATAATTTGTTGTGTATAAGAAGCAAATTTCTTGTTTGCATTATTCCTCATTCGAACATTCAATGTTATAATTGTTACAAAAGATTAGTAATGAGATGAGGGTCGGAAATTTCGTGTTAAAGTGTGAAAAAAGATTACAAACTGCGAAATAACAACTAAGTAGGATAATTGCCAAAGTAGATAGCTCGACAATAGTTCTAGAGAATGTCTGGTCTAGGGTTCGTGATCCCCTTCACGTTCCGACTCTTCCGCTATTTATAGTGGGTTGATCGCGATCCCTTCTTCAGGTGCCTTTGGCGTGTTGTTTATACTGTACTGAGCCAGTCCATCGCAAAATCAAAAGCATGTTCGTCCTTCATGTATGGTGACCGTAGGTGTCAAGCGACTTCAAAAACTACTTCTTAGTGTGTTAAATGCTTTGCCCATATTTTTTGAGCCGGTAGATCTTTATCTGAGACTCAAATATGTCGAGACCATTCTTGGCGTTGCCCATATGTTGTCGTAGGCCTATCTCCAACAATAATTTTTTTTCGCAATAAGAATTTTATTATTTCTTTAATTTGCTCCAATTGGGATTAAATGTTAGAAAAAAAAATGAGCCAGAGGCCCAAGTGAAGATGTCTAGAGACAGCCTTGATTGGTAATGCATAATTGCTACTTTAAAAACCAATCACATTTGTCCATTTAAATTTTTTCAAATATGATTGGTTTTTGAAAGAGTATTAAGCTCAATAAAAATTTTTACCAATCAAAGCCTAAGAGAGATTTGGTGATTCATCGCCGCTTAGAGAGAATTTACCGGCATGCAGAGGCCGATCAGCCATTGAGGAAGCCATCGCCCTGCTCTGCTCTTTCCTTTATCTCACCCTACTGTTGATCATCAAAACCTAGAAGATGAGTGTCGACTGTGGTGCTTCAGATCTAAGCTCACCTATCATGTCCTTCTTCTTCGATTGAGGAGTGGAAGATGATCGTTTATCAACCACTTGAATATATTTGGATAAAATTATGACATGATCGTTTATCAGCCGCCAATGATAAGAAAACCATGACGAAAATGGATTAATCCGCGCCACCGCAAAAAGGCCAAAAGCCAAGCATAACTGACATGTATTCCAAAAGAAAAAAAAACAAAGAGAGCTATGGAGATAGAACCAATATACACTCGAAGGAAGAAACAGAGATATCTTCGAAGATAGGACCAACATGAAGTCGGAGGAAGAACCAGAGAAAGCTCCAGATATTATGGGATATAAGCACAATATCTCATCTCTGAAAGATAAAAATCGGAGAAGAGAGGAACCTCGCCGGAAGATTGGCCGAAAGAGAAAGAGACGACAGAAAATTCTCTCACCATCTCCAACAATAATAAAATTATATTTTAGGTATTAACATTTTTTTTGGTTTAATTACTTTTATAACAGAAAATTTGATTTCAGAGAATTGCATAATTCTGTGTATGATATTGATCCAATTGTTAAATGTCGAAAAGATGGGGAAGGACTTATAGATTTTGTATGGACCTTATCAACATTTATTTGTTGATGTAAATGGTGGAAAAGAAAAGCTTATTAAAGACATTCGATACCGTCGAAATCTTCTTTGTATAATGGGCCAAGTGGGCTACAGAGAACTCTGTTCAATAGTTTGAAGTTTGCCTTCTCTGTGACAATATATGAGTCTGATTTTAAGTGTCTGAAACTTGTCAGCGTCATTAGTGATTACGTATGAACTTAAGTAGTAGAAAGTAATCATTTGATCTTAATTTGACATCAATTTACATGATCAAATGGATTCGATATGGTCCTACAAAACCATATCGTGCTATTCACTTATACAACATTATTAGCTCCTCATTTAGCTACTCTATTTTTTAAAATGAGGTTGTTCGGTCCAAACCTAAAAACTCATAACTAATCAATATAGTATAAACCTACTAATTATTTACGTATATATCAATGATCTTAAATGCGACATTACGTATTATGTGCAATCATTAGGAGTTGGATGAGGAAGTATTGTTGTGTGCAAATACATGGCACGATCTTTGATTCAATAATTTACTTCGTTAAATGTATAATTAGTCGTTGATTTTGGTAGCAAGCAATGAGCTTTCTTGACGGAATTATTTAATCCGCCGCATAACTAAATTACAAATACGCAATTACATATATTCATCGAACCGTTTAGTTTATTTGACTTCTTGTTTGTATATGTATGGCAAAAGTAACGTTTTTTTGACGATTTTAAAAGCAATCGTATCATTATTTTACTTCCTAAGTCTCATTTACAGTTTCAATCCTAAAAGTACATTATTAATATACGTGATATATTACGGGCATTCGGATATTCGTTTGGATTTGGATCGGATCTTTTCGAGTTTCGGATTTTTGGGTTTACACATATAAAATCCGTTCGGATATTTTAAAATTTCGGATCGGGTTCGGTTCAATATATTTCGGGTTCAGATCAGGTTCGGTTTTTATAAAATATTCGGGTTCAGTTTGAGTTCGATTCGAGTTCAGTTTGGGTTAGGATATTTTTATTAATTCTTTTTAAAAAACTGAAAAAATTCATAGAAAATTCATAATGTAATTTTAAAATTGAATATTTTAGTTTTTTTTATATTCGTTTAATTCAAATTTTAATAAAAATTTAGATATATAATTATAATTTTGAATATTTAAGTAACTAAAATTTTATATATATATATAATTATTTTTAAACTATATAATATATTTTAAGTATTTCAAGTCCATTCGGATTTCGGGTTTTATCCGTTCGGGTCCGAGTACCTAATTTTCTATGATGCAAAACCCGTTCAAATATTTTGTTGGATTCGGTTCGGTTCGATTCCTTTTATTTCGGGTCGGATTCAGATCGAATTTCGGATTTCGAGTATTATGCCCACCCCTAAAATTAACGGCTTATTCTCTTAATTCAAGATCAATTACTTTGGAATTCTATGGCAAATTAATCTTGCTTCACCTCCTTTTCGGCTACACGATACATATGTCATTTTATTGATGTGTATTTTTAGACGTTTAAAATTTGATAATGTGTTTTATTGTCTTAATTTGATTGGCTTTTTGAATTAAAATTTTAATTTTCAAAAAATTCAAAAAAGTTGATGTGTCAAGTTTCTAAGAGGCAAGCATATTTTTCATATGTAAGATTCTTATATTTTGTTACCTTAATTGAATAAAAATGAGGTGAAAATTATTCAAAAATATATTATTTTGACATGCAAACTCTAAACTCTATCTTATTAGATCACACAATTATTTGAAAATCGAACATTTAACCACTTCACAAAATATAGACTCTAATATGATATACGAGCAAAATATCGTATAGACTAAAAACTTGATGTTAAAGCTAAAGTTGTAGTGCAATGTTATAAAAGGTACAAGCCTCAAGATTTTCATTTGAGATGGTCTGAAAAATGGGTCATGTGTACGTGCGACCGTGCGTGCGATATATATAATAGTTTAAGTAAAATTGATAATAATATAGTTAGAAAAGTAATGAAGAAGATTGAAATCGGAACTTTTTAAAGATGATCAAAGTGAATAGTAAAAGAGAGAAGTAAAGCAAAAGCTCTTCACTTTCTCTGTTCCCATGGAAGCATCACTACTTCATGTTCATCTTTCACTTTATTTTTAAATTAAAATTTTACTCTTTTTCTTTTTTTATTTTATTTTAATTTTTTATATTAAAGCTTTAATATGTCCCATTCACGATCTCCTTCAATCACCCTTTGCTTCTCATTTGGATATCGAATTTCTTGGTTTTCTCTATTTTCTTCTCTTTTTATACAAAACTAATACTTTCAATATTCGATGTTTTTATTATTTTACAACGCTTTTATATTTTTACGTTTCTTTACTTTATATGTAAAATATAAATTGTTATAGTCCAAGCTGAAAATTTTACATACCATAAAAATGGGATTTTTACATGAGCTATTAATGGACCAATGCAGTAGTGTATTTTCATTTTCATTTTCCTTTTTTTTTCTTTGTCAATTGGCCTACATTTTATTCCACCATCCCACTTTAGAACGATACTTGAGCTTTTGATATCTAAGAATTTGTAAAGAGAATTCTACCATTGATTTACATGTCGTTAGTAATATTTTCACATTTTTGAACAAAAAAAGTTGTAATTAAAAAAAAACAATTCTAGTGCAATAAGCATATCATATCTGTGGATGGTGTGACCAACTACAATTTTATATCATAGTTATGGGGTACTCTAAAATACCAATTCAACTGCAAAGCCTTGATCAACTTTCTTAATGAAGAACTCAATTAATAAATATATATTTATAGTTATAAAAAAATGTTATGGCATTGATGAAAAATAGGATGTAAAGCATGTGATAGATCCATAGAAAAAGAGAAAGTTGGTAGCTGCTGCTTTGGTTTCTTTCCTTTGGGATCATCAACCCAACCACTTTATTTCCTCAAATCATTTTAACTTTGCTCTCAACGGATCCTTCTCAACATTTTCAAATATTAAAATGTCAAGTTGATCCTTTTAGTTTTTAGAGCTTTTGATCAATATTTTGTTGTCTTTGCGTGCATTTAACCTTGGCGTTTTTGTTATTTTGTTATTTATACCATCCAACCATCCAATTCAGAGTTTATATTTTTGTTTTGTAAGCAATTGAATTAACTATAACGTGATCCATAATCCTTATTTCATTTTATAAATCATTTTTTTAATCTTACATATATGGTGAGGAATGATCAAACATCTAATTTTAGAGTCATTAACTCGATTACCTAAACTATATGACTGAGAAGAGCTTTGTCCATAATCTAACTTTTATTATGTAAAATCAGATAACTATTTAAGTTGAATTTTTATGAGAAATAACCTCTAGATAAATATTCAAATATTTGACTAAAAAAATATAGCAAAATATGTCTACAGTTGAATCAAATACATCTAATCTATAACTTATTAGATAAGTTATCAAAACTAGAGCTCAGCGTATAGCCAAATGTAATTTTTTTCTGGGTCGAAGTATAGCAGATGTATTTAACACAATAATTTTGATCTCTATACATTAGTCCTGCAAAGAAGTCCAATTTCTCTTTCCCTTGCACACACCAGATTGGCAAATCTAGGCTAGTTGAGAGAGAAATTGTGGATAAAACATGATGGAATTGTTGGAATTGGTTGCTTCTAGCAGGTGGGAGATACCAACCTCCATTGCGCCAACGAGTATGCACTAAAGCAGAGATGGGAATGCCAGATTGTTGAGAGCCTAAGGGTCCTGTAAGATCAATGAGAGGACCAATAGGAGTCCACAGATCATGCTAGAATTTTGTGTTACTCCCATTTCCAGGTACTATAGTGAGCCATTTCAATGCAATTGGTCTATTGAGCAATTGCATAAAGAGCCATGAGTGTTTTTGGGAGGGCTTGATTTCCCAGAAACTCTTCTTGCTTAACACTGTGTTTTTGATCCATGCAACCCAAATCGAATCTTTCTTGAAGAATAACATTCGGAAAAGCTTTAGTGCAGTAGTTTTGTTCCATACAAGTAAGTTTTTCAGGCCAAGTCCACCTGCTTCTTTGTCTTTGGTAACATTCTCCCATGAGACCTTAGCTGAGTGTTTCCCTTCTAAACTCCTTTTCCACAAGAAAGCATTGCACATAGAGTTAATCTGCTATATGCACTTTTTAGGCAAAATAAAGGCAGAGAACCAGAAATTAATGATGTCCGAGATCACCGAGTTTAGCAGCTGGAGCCTCCCTGCTAAGGAGAGGTACTTAGAGGTCCATGACTGGAATTTAAATTTAATATTCTGCATGAGAGGTTCACAGTTTAGTGTATACAATTTTTTGGAGTGAAATGGGAGACTCAAATATCTGATTGGCAAATTCCTTTGAGAATACTCGAGATTGATGCTATTTGTTCAATTTTTGCAGGAGTTAATCCAGTCGGGAAGAAACACGACTTGGCAAGGCTGATTGCAAGCCATGACAAGCTCTAAAACTCTTGGAGGATTAAGAGGATTTTCGTGATAAAGGAAGGTTTTCCATCAGAGAAGATTAAAAGATCATATGCAAAGCATAGGTGGGTCAACCGAGCTTCTCTGCATTTGGGATGATAGCCAAATCTTCCTTGAGCAGCAGCTGAGTTAAGCATATGGGATAAGTAATTCATAACAAATCCAAATAGATAGGGTGATAACGGGTCACCCTTTCTAAGACCTCTGGTACCTTTAAAGTGCTCATGAAGAGAACCATTAATACCAACTGAGTAAGATGTAGAACTGATACACTGTTTTATCCAATAAATGTATTGTGCAAGTAGGTCGTGGGCTTGGAGGCAGCAAAGAAGGAAATCCCAGCGGATAGAGCCAAAGGCTTTTGCAATGTCAAACATTATAGTTAGACGAGAAGGACCCTTGTCGAGATGGTAGCCGCTGACAATCTCAGAAGCAAGAAGGCAATTTTCTAAGAGTTATCTCCCTTTGATGAAGGCAGATTGGTTGGAGAGGATGAGGTTATGGAGGTAAAGTTTAAGTCTAGCAACTAGAAGCTTTGAGATCACCTTATATAGGGTATTACAACATGAGATTGGCTTGTAGTCTTTAATTATAGTAGCACCCACAAACTTTGGAATAAGAGAAAGTATTGCAGTATTTGTTGCTGTAGGCATGAAGATGTCTCTGAAGAATCTGGTAATGGCCGAAGTTACTTATGTTCCAACATTCTCCCATGCAGCCGTATATAATCCAGAGGTAAAACCATCCGGCCTCGAGCTTTTATTGGGGTTAAGTTTGAAAAGAGCTTTTTAAATTTCCTCTGGAGTTAAAATAATCGCAGTAGCTTGTTTTTCATTAGCAGCTAAGGTGTAGAGTGAGGGGAGGATTATGTCGTCAGCTGGGATAGATCTCGGTTGAATCCAAGGACCCAGAATATTTTGAAAATGGTGAACTGCGAGGTGGCCCATATGATGAGGCGTGAAAGCTACTACTCCATTTAGGTTTTCCAAAGAATGGATTGTGTTGACCGCATTTCTAGTAGTTGTAATTTTGTGGAAGAATCTTGTATTCTGGTCACCACATGCTAGACAATTTATATGTGATCGCTGCTTGAAGTAAGATTCCTCAATATCCCTTAGTTTTCATAGCTTATTTAGACATTCCTTTTCCCGTTCAAAGATTTGATGAGATGGATGTTGTAGCGTCTGAACCTGTACACTTTTTAGCAAATTATTAGCCTCGCAAACTCTCTTTTGTATCTCTAAGAAGTTGGTTTTGTTTAATGATTTCAATTATCTCTTCAACTATTTCTGCTTATAGCTCAAAGAGTTTAACAAGTAGTCCTCAGTTTCAGAGAGAATCCAAGCAGCCGAGACCGTAGGTAGGAAGTCAGGGTGAGTGGTAAGGTAGTTGAAGAACTTAAAGGGTTTTGAGCCGGCAGGGAGTGAAGGCAGCAAAGTTACTAATGCATGGCAATGGTCAAAGAAATCAGGAGCTTGGAATAAGGCTACGCTCTGGGTAAGTGGTAATCCAATGCTCATTAATAAGAACTCTATCAAGCTTTTTTTCAACAGGAGATAATAGATTCTTGTTTGACCAGGTGAATGGAGGCCCATGAAACCTCAAATCTTTAACCTCAAGTTCATCCAGACAAGTCTTAAAGTCAATCATAGTATGAGTGAAATTATTGAAGTCTGGAGACGAGTGTTCTACTGGATGACTAATCTCGTTGAAATCTTTGCCAAGTATCCAGGGATTATTGCCTATATTATGTTGTAGCTATGATTGTCTAAGGTCAGATCACAAATCCATCCTTTCAGCTACTGTGTTTCTAACATATATTGTTGTAAAGTAGATTAGAGCTGATCCCAGATGGGGAATTCTGCAGGTCATCATGTGATCTGTAATTTGAAGCACAACCAGAGAGAGAGGGTCCTTCCAAATAACGATGATTCTGCCATCATCATCCTCAGAGTGGTTTGAGGTAAAGTGCCATTGATTACAAAGCCGATGCATCAGAGAGTTGAGTTGAAATTCTTTTATGTGGGTTTCTAGTAGAGTTCCAAAAAAAATAGAATTAGATATCCGCCAGTTTATAAAAGTCTGGTGCTTGCTAGAGTTGTTTATACCTCTAACATTCCAAAAAATGGTATTTAAAGAGTTAGGATTGAGACACCCCTGGAGGCAGAGGAGGACCCATTTCTAGGGTAAGATTAGCAGCAGCTAAGGCATGGGGAAGTATAGTAGAGTTAGGTGGTTTAGGAGGAGAGGGGAGATCCATTGGAGTGGGTGAGTTTGAGGGAAGATTTGGGGAACGGGGAGGAGAAGTGGTAACGAGAAGAGACTCTTCCTGCATGGGATCAAAAAGCGGTATTTTCTTGGATATGTTTAGAGGAGGTTGGGCATGGAGGACTAAAAGGTGGGTAATTTGGGATACCAAGATGTTTGAAGGGTGAGAGAAAGATGTTGAGACACCAATCGTACAATCCAGAGGGTGAGTAGCATTTTCAGTTAGGGGTATAATAGTTTCTGGGATTTCTGAAAGGGGAGCTTCAGCAGGTTTATTTTCAACAGGAGACACGTCTGTAACTGGTTGTTCCTTAGGCGCTTCGAGGTCAAATTTTTTTTGTTTTTCCTTTACCGGTGCCCAGTTTGCAGACAGACAATGAGACTAAAGGTGGCATATTTCCTTACAGATGGTACAGGAGGGAGGAGTCCAAGGGTAGGTCACTGTCAGAGAATTAACAATATCGTCTTCTCGTTGTAACTCAACCTTTGATGGTAAAGATATTGTGCAGTCCACTCGTACTTTGACATGTGCAACATCTAGATTACTTAATCTTATCGTGGAATCATCTGTTTCAACAGGTTCTCCAAGAAGCCTTGCCACAAAACTGAGGCCCTGTTAATGGAAGATATCAAGAGGAAGACCCCAGATCTGGGTCCAAAGAGGGATAGAGGTTTAGGAGGGAGGTTTTATGGTAAGGTCAGAGGTTTATTGACCCACATAGAACATAGTATATCCAATGTACCAGACTTCTTGCTCCATAATCTTGTGTCTTAATAAAGCATTGGGAATCCTAATCATCATGGTTCGTTGGACATGCTTTAGATGGAATTCCACCTTTCTACCTCTGTCCCAAATGTGAGATAACACACTTTGAATCTGGGAGTAAGATGGTGTTTTTTTCCATGAAGACCCCAACTATGAAATCCTTATGGAGCTCAGCACCTTGTTTGAAGACTGAGTCTGGAATGGTAACCCTTGGAGTACCTTCAGGGGTAATTTTGATAGGGGCTAGTCTCTTGAGGGATTTATTAGTGTCTTCACTAACTTTGGAAGCCCAGTTAAGCGGGGAGGGGTGGTGGAGGTTTGATGGAGGAGGTTTGGTGGATGGAGGAGGGTTAGGAATGGGTATAAATGGTTGGGTGGGGACGGGAAGGTGGATTTGGGACACGTGAATGCCATTTAAAGCAGCTAGGACAACATTACTCATAAGGTTTGGGTTTGCAGCTTCCTGGACAGGAGATGGTTCTAGCTTCTCAGTAGACGACATGTTTTCCTAAGAGATATTCACAATCGAGGGCTGCTGCGTAGCAACAGTAGTGGCCTATGGTACATCTGAAACCACCAGGTTAAAGTTTTATTTTTTGCCTCTCATAACTTTTCCGGTTTGGCCAGGATTAGCAACTGAGTAGCGTTTTCTTGTCTCTTTGCAGAAATAGTAGAAAAATGGGCAACTGGCTTCAGGGAAGAAGAACCAGAGGCATCTGAAGCTTTTAGGACTACAATAGTTAGTTTGAGAATGACGATAGGTGTGGTGGAAGAGGAGGGTATAGGGGGAATTGGACAAGATTAGGGAGGGGAGGAGAGTCAGGAGGCTGTCGGAGTGAAGTGTCTCCAACCATGGGAGTAGTGGTGGTAGCAAAGCAAGAGTTTACACAGAATCCAAGGAACATAAAGAGAAGAGAGAAAAGACAAAAAAAGATTTTTCTCTTACAAATAAGAATGTTATGTGGCAATGAATCCCCATGAACATGAGACAACAAAACAGAAACAATAGTAGCAGAGCAACTATCAAAAAGATGAAAATCTAAAGGTTAATTAAACGCATAATTCATTAATCCATTTGCAAGACGATTAACCTCCATGTACACGTGGAAAACATATTAAAATAATGTCTATGTCTTTTTAAAAATGAATGTATTTTTATCTTAAATGATAAACAAAACAATTAAAAAAACAAAAACGATCTTATGAAACATGACTCGATAAAAATTTTACATACACAACATTAGGGGTGGGCAATCGGGTACCCGGACCCGATCGGGTCAGGTCTTTCGGGTTTCAGGTATTTCGGATCTAGGCATGGAAGACCCGATCGGGTATTTTAGAAATTTGGTTCGGGTTTGGGTTGGGTTCGGGTCCATATAGAGAACCCGATTAATACCCGAACATATATAAATTTCGGATCCGATTCGGGTTCGGTTCGGGTCCGGTTCGGATATTTTCAAAATCCAAACCAAAAATGTGTTTATATGTTTGGTTCGGGTCCGGTTAGTGTTTGGCTCGGATCCGGTTCGGGTCCGGTTCGAGTATTTTTAAAACCCAAACCAAAAATATGTTTATGTGTCCGGTTCGGATCCGGTTTAGGTCTAGTTTGGGTCCGGTTCGGGTCGGGTTCGGGTCCGGTTCGGGTCCAACACATATAAATTTCGGTTAATTTTGGTTTACTTCGGATTTCGGGTTTTACCCGAACCCGACCCGAAACCCGAAGTACTCATATAACCAGAACCGATCGGGTATTCACTAAGACCCGAACCCAAACCGAACCCGATTTTTCGAGTCGGGTTCGGGTTCGGGTCCGAGTTTCGGTTTTAATGCCAACCCCTACACAACATAATTACAAAATCAAACATCACATGAACTTTTTTTTCTTAGAGAACAGTCACATGGAATTAAAACTCAAAAAAAAAACGAAAATCTAGAGTAAAGTGACAAAAAAAAAAGTTTCACAAGATCAAACCAGCAAAAGTGGTTTCATACACAGGAAGTTCATCTCCGTACACATTATGATGACTTCCAACTAAATCCAACTCAAACAAATCTGAACTTGAATCACTTGCATCATCATCCTCATCATCATCTTCTTCATCTTCATAATCCTCGAAATTATTCTTCACCAATTTGTTTTCATGATTCTTATGATAATCTTTTAAAAACTCTCTCGCAATCTCCTCCACAGATCTTCTTCCTCCATCTTCCACATTCTTCTTCACCGACTTTCTCATGAAATAATCTTCTTCTCCTTCTAATTTCCCTCCAAACGATCTGCTTGTAAAGCTCTCAGGGACAATAACATTAACCGGAGAAAACCTAACACTTCGTTTGATACGATCAGATGATTTATCATAGTTTTTGTTCATACATGATCTCGAGAAGGAAGTTGCAGAAGAACATGTAGATGGATTATAATCATTCATTGATTTCTTAACGAAACCATAATCGTCGTAACTCGTCTTCCTCGGATAACTCTTAACCGCCGTGGATTGTTTGGTGAACAATGAGTTTATGAAATTAACGATTCGTCCTGCTGGTGAAGCTGGAGTTTTGAGCTTCTTCTGATCATTACTCGAGCTTTTCATTGATCTTCTGGTTCTGTGATTTTCCCAATTCTCGTCATGTCTCGTGGTTTTTGGAGCATCGGAAGTGTAATCGTAATCGTCGTAGACTCGAAAGTTTCGGTTTTGATGGAACAGAGATTTTTCCTCTGTTGTTTTTCTAGGTTTTGTCTTAGAAGGACCGAAACATAACGGTCTAGAAGAAGTTGTTTTCTTGCCTTGAGTTAATTCAGTATCAGAAGATGAGAAAATACTAGAATTGGAATCAGATGAAGAAGAAACAGAGCCAAAGAGTCGATCTCTGTGGATTTTCCGGTCAGGATCAGAACGTGACATGACACTCTGTTTTTTAGTGGTAGTGTTAACAGAACCGACAAAAGATTGAGTTTTGTGGGTTTTAGGATCGATGGAATTATAGATTTCATCGAGGAGAGTGGAGGAGAATGACGGGTTTCTTTTGGATTTATGCATGATTTGATCGATTAAAGAAGACGAGACAAAAAAGAGGGATTTGTGTTTGTGTTTTTGTTCTTCTCGGAAAATTGCAGAGAGAAGAAGAAGACGACGAATGAGTTATGGAGAGAGAGAGAGAGACAAGGAGGAGTTGTATATATAAGTGGTGAACTCGGCGCGTGTTGTTCACGTATGTTGAATATATGGACCACAAAAGTTTATATTACTCTGCTATCTTCTCCTATTTAATCTTTTAGATAGAGTATGACCATCTCGTCTTGGGAGTTTTCTATTCTGGCGTTTGGCCAGTTAACCCTTGAAGTCTCTTCGGTTTTGTTTTTCTTTTTAAATCTAGGTGTTTTTCTTTTTTAGTTTTAAGGTGTGTTCTAGGTTATTCCGACTAGCCGTATCTTTCTGAATTTGAATTCTGGTATCAACATCGAATCTTACCATCTGTTTCTTCGGACTGTCTCCAACGAAAACTGTGTAATCAGTGTTTTCTACCGGTTTCATTTATCTTGAAGAGTGATTCTTCAATTGCTACCACCAGGAAGGATAAAGATGGATCAATTTCATAATCTTTGTTAGAATTTCTGAGGTGTTGATGTTTTTTCAATTTTGGATTTCGTTGGTGGTGTAAACTAGGGTTGCGAATTCGGGTCGGGTCGGGTATTTCGGGTAAGGTATTTCGGAAATCGGGTATTTTGGGTAGTGAAAAACCGGTCCGAAATAATCGAACCAAAAAATCGGTTCGGGTCGGGTCGGAATTCGGGTAGTTCGGGTCGGATTTTCTTTTTTTTTCTTTTTTTTTTGAAAAAATTCAAAAAAATTCAAAAAAAATCCGAAAACCCGACCCGAATTGACCCGAACCGTCCTAAACCCGACCCGAATTCCGAAAAAATGATTTTTTTATAAAATTTTTGAATTTTTTTAAAAAGTCCGACCCGACCCGAAAAATCCGACCTGACCCGAACAACCCGACCCGAAATTTAAATCCGACCCGATCCGAATTTCGGTTCGGGTCGAATCGAACAAACTGGATCGGGTCAAATTCCCACCTCTAGTGTAAACGGTGATTTATGTGGGTTTCCTCTTATCCGATAGAGCTAGATGGAGAGGAGCGCTGGATGGGTGTGAAGTTCTAGAAGAGATGCCGCATTTCACTGCGACGAAGCTCCGTCATCTCGCCGGCGGCGGTTGCATGTTGATTTCAACTCCAGATCAACACGTGGAGACCCAGGGTAAATTACATGGCAACTGTGTTACTGTTTTTAAACTTTGAACCTTAATGTTTATGGACTTTTTCTTTTGTTGTAATCTGCTTGTAAACAAGCCTGTTATGGCTTTTTTAATAAAACTAGACCATAAGTATGGTATGCATGTACCTATAATATATTGTCCAATTAACTGTGTTTATGGCATTCTCTTCTATTATGTTCGGATGATTTTCTATTCAATACTTCTTAATTTTTCCTATAAAATGGGTCTTACATTAAATTTCCCTAGTTTTAATATAACTTCTGTTTACCGTGGAAAATGTAATAGAAACAATTTAAATTTTTTGCTAAGGATAAATAGGCTAGTAGCAATGCTTTCTTTATATATCTCATATTTGTATGCATCATAGTACACATACATGGGGTACTGGGAGTAGAATTTAAAAGTCACTAGATCTGTTGACAAACAAAAAATTATAAATTTTTATAATTTTTTTTATCGAAATTTGATTTAAAAAATCGAGTAGTCTCTCATAGTATAAAACTTAATTTGAAAATTTAAGTTTATGGATCAGATATCCATCTAATTGTTGTTAATATTTTATTCATAGTAAGTAGGTTTTGGAGAAGGGGTTATGCAAATGAATGGAAAATGTAGAACTTGATTACATCAAATTATTTGGTTGAATGTAATACCTGAACTTTGCTATATATGGTATTTGGTATAATTTTTTATAATTTTTTTATGTGAAATATAGTATAATTATTTAAAATGAAATGATAACAACTGAATTTTGTTCAATGTGAAATTTAGCATAATTTTTTTTTGTAATAAGAAAATAGTTAATAATTTGCCCAATTAAATAACTAGATAATATTTTTTACAAATATCTAAAATAACTAACTAGTATTTTTAAAAATTTATATAATTAAAATATTTTATAAAAATTAAACCATTCTTGACTTATGTCGTTGTTTGGCCGAAATATATATATTTGGCAGATCATTTACATAAAAGGTTTCATTTATTTTTGGGAAAACTTAAAATGTTTATATAATGTAACTATAAATGTTGATTTATATGTCAAATTTTCTCTTGAAATTCTTGTATTTAGAGATGTATAATGGTTTTGATAACTAAATACGGTAAATAAGCTATAAGCATATTTTGTCAAATCTAAAATTTTATCTGAAGCAGAAGAAACTAAATTAAACAGGATTCGCCTAAATAACTAAAAATGATCTAGATATTTATATCTAAAAAATTAAAGTTAAACATAGACCGAATCACAAATCAATATGAAATACTTAAAATACAATTATAAATCTAATGTAAATAATATGAAATTATATTTCTAATTAATATTTTCTACAAGAATAGTAGTATTCGTATATGTATAATAAAAAAAAAATAGGAAAGAATTGAAAAAGATAACAATCAATACACATAATACACATGTAAAGGTGTAAATAGAAACTAAATATATTTTTTTGTTAATTGAGAAGGAGTTTGGGCCGAACCCCAGACTAACTTTCTAGGAGTCGGACACCGTTCGGATTTAGATATTTGATGGCCAAATAGAAATAATTAGAAATTTTACGAAAAAATTAAATATTAATAAAGAAATAAAATGATAGTAGAATTTGTGGAATAATAATTAAATGTAGCAGGTAACTCAGAAATTTTTAGAGCCCGTGTCTTACAAATAGACTCAGTTTAGGCTAAGAATATTTGTAACATAGCTAATGAACAAAAATGTCAGTGACTAATGTTATAGTGAACCCGGACATGAGCCTCATACTATCTAGCTTGGTAGGCGAATCATCTTTACAAAAAGAACATCTGTTAGCTAAATATTTATTTGGTAACTATTGACCAAATTCAGGATGTAGCCATATCATACAGGATGGTCTCATATTGTCTAGACAAATCTCGAGCTTAGAAAATGATGTGATTAGTACAAATCAGTCGCTCAATTAATTAAAAGATTATATATAAAAATGTTTATAAAAAATGAAGCAAAGCCTGTGCTACATACAACCCATTGCCCATTGGTTGTGTTGGACAATGACTGGTTAAGGAATTGTACTTGTTTCGTGTCTTTTTCAGTCTCACATGCTTCTTTCCTTTCTTGTTTCTTCTTTGTTCCTCATTTCATCAACACTTATGTCTTCTTCTTTCTTTACTCTTTCTTTGTCACATTCGGTCTATGTTTTTCATTTTATGTCTCATCTCATTTTCATATTCAATTTTCCATAGAGTCCCCCGTAAATATTGTTTCTAGTTTGGACCATACTTGTACCAAAATACAATAATACAAACACACTTGTAAAACCTAACAATAGATTACATATAGACTTATAGAGTACAAACACACAAACTTGCATAAAAAATGACTTCTTGTTTGATTGTTTTTTTGGGCATTTCCTAAAGTACTATGTCCATAATGATAATAATTCAAATAGCAAAATACTTCAAAGTAGATAGACAATAACTGATATATAACTCAAAAATAACTTATCTATAAAGCATCCTACTCACGTATAATAGAGTTGGAGTCGAATCATATATTTAAACCATCATACTGAGAAAAATTTGATTACAAAATACATTTTTTTGGTGATAAAATATTTATTTATGTCGTTTTTTTTACTAGAATTAGATTTTAAATCGTGTAATATGTCGTTTTTATTAGAGTTCGAATTTAAATTGTGTGATAATGTTTGAAAAATTTTAGTTATTGATCGGTCATTTTTTTACGAAAGTATATATATAAAAGAACTAAACTATAAAGCAAAAAGATAAGTTGATGTTTGCTAAAGTTAGGATGGAAATGATAGATTTGTATTCAATAGATAACAATTTGTGTTTTTTTTAAAAATGAAATTGTTGCAAATTTCATATAAAATGGAAATGAATGTAGCAAATGGAGACAACTATTTGAGGGTTATTGGGATATGAGCGAATAATAAGAGTAAAAGGAAAGGAAATGGCACGGGTGAGTCAGAGAAGATTCAGATGGTGAGGGAGGGACAATAAGAGCTGACACAATAAAGAAGAAGATTCACGCGGTTCATGCTCTCAACACGTGACCTGGCACGTGAACCATTCTTCATGGTCCATATGGGGCCCATTAGCACGTGCGACCTCCCACACGCGTACGGCATTTCTTCTTTCATTATGGACCACTCTACCCTTATAGGGCTTGGTCCACGTGTCTCCTCTAAAGACGATACCACAAAACTCTGTTAAATCTTGTAATAACTGCATTTTTTGTTTTTCTTTGTCGTCCCGTCATTTTTCATTCAACAATTCTACATGGATCATCAAATGTAGAGGCTGACAAAGTCTTATGTTATATCATTTTCAATCTCCTTTTTTTGATAAAATTGTATCATTTTCAATCTTTTATATCCACTTACTTATAGTGGTGCCAATTTCAAGTTTTTTAAAAAAAAAGATGAGAATGAACGATTGTATTAACAAATTTGAAGTTCTGTTTTCAGTCCGACAAAAACGTTCTATTTTCACAAATGATCATTTTTCCGCAGTTTTATTATCACACACATGTCAGTTTACAGTCGGAGATTTAATCATTGATTTTGGCAAATAATTTAAAATTCATATTGTTTATTTAACTTTGTAGACATTTTGTAAACATAGACGACAGTTCATGTATAAATCTAACACTATGGAAACTTCCTGTCGTATATCACCAGTTTATATCTGACCTGTCATAAGAGCTATGTGATTAACATTTAACGACGATTAAATGAAATAGTAATACAAATTTAGTGGTTTACAAACATTATTGCTTTAAGCATGTTTAACAGAAAACATTCTTGAGCACATTTTTATTTCCAGCACCATTTCCAAGTACTAAACATTTGAAGGAGGACCCATTATCACAATATCATTGATTTATTGTTCGATTTCAACCCAGGGATCAAGTTGTTGTAAGTAACCAAATAGTATTCAACTCACACTGTGACAATGACAATCTCTCAGAAACAGAAATTTCACATGTACAGTGTCTGCTGCATTTATTTAGCATTCAACCGCTGTATGTCTACAAGTTGGTACAGGTCTCCGCGCCGCTGCTTAGTCAACGGAAGACTTGTCCTGAAGTGGTAAAAGCCGAGATTAAATAAGCGCGATTATGCCATAAACTATCAGGATTAATCAAAACCACACAAGTTACGATTTTCTCTTGATTGATTACCTTCGTTGTTCAATGATTGAGTAATCAATCTCTGCTATGATAATGGCCTCCTCATGCTCAGTTGTCGCTAGTACTTCTCCAAACTGTCAATATCATTTCTAAGATTCGTGTTTAGTGTTCAACTAAAGCTTCGTTATCATTCAAGTAACAAGGAGAAATGTTTAATGCTTACAGGCCCGACAAGTGTAGAGTGGCCCCAAGCAGTGTAGCTAGATTCTGGATCTCTGGCAGGTGAGCATGTCGCAACATATAACTGGAGAGAGTAGTATGTATAGTTCTATTAACTGCTCCATGAATTTGATAAGATGTGATACAGTAGAATGCATAAGAAAATACTTGTATGGATAAGTCAACCAGAATTGCAGGTTTTCTATTTAATTAATCAAGATTTCTCTCAAAACTTGTGTTTTTCTCTGGCTATTGACACAAGTATTTAAATTCGTTCATTTACCTGACTATCTGTAGCCCTGAAACGGAACAAAACACAACGAGTGAGCATTGAGATATACACATGATTAACTAAGCTAACCAAGTTTCTTAAAGTAATAGACTGTAAACTGTACCTTGCTCTTTGAAGTAATTCCCAGTGCAATGGTCCAGTTGTCATGTTAAAGGCTCCTGGGTAGCACAGCAAATGAGCCCCTATTAAAAGAGCAAACATGTAGACGTTGAGGTTCATTAGACTGCCAATGGATTTGAAAACAGAGAGAAAGTAAAAAGTCCAATTGGATAAAGCATATAATAATATAATGACTCACCTCTCGCAGCATATATCATAGCTAACTCCTGGAATCGGATATCATAACAGATGCCTATTCCGATACGTCCTACATCTGCAGCAACCAACACAACTCTTATTTTCAAGAGCTGCAACGCGTAGAGATTTCTTTAAAGTATTAATATTATTGGCGAGCAACTTCTATCTGCCATGATCATTTGTAAAAACTAGGCCAGCATAAAAATGAATCATATCACCGTTGAGCTAAGAGGATCCTAATCTGACTGAAATTTTTTAATCCAATACCATAAGCCAATTAAAGTTTCGATATAGAACAATAATTTTATGTAAGATACATGATCATTAATGCATAACATGGCAAAGATATATAGTAAAGTCAGGTGAAACCTGTGTCAACGACTGTTGGTGTATCTCCAGCACTAAGAGTTTTTGATTCCATGAAAGTAATCTTCCCGGGA
This sequence comes from Lepidium didymum, assembly GCA_963920545.1. Lineage (NCBI taxonomy): Eukaryota > Viridiplantae > Streptophyta > Magnoliopsida > Brassicales > Brassicaceae > Lepidium > Lepidium didymum. The sequence continues at coordinate 4,362,606 of OY986996.1, read as the reverse complement.
ATGTCTATATCAAATAGATGTATCTGTAGTCACAAGTCCAAAGAATTCCAAGTACAAAAATCAAGAACAAGATGTTTTGAGAACTGATAATAGAAGTATTCATGCTCAAGGCCATCTCGCCACATATTTAATCATTAGAATTCGGCAATAAGAACTCGAGCCTAAACACAAGTAACACTAATTAAGTGCATTCGAACCCGACAACTGATAACAATATCTACAAATCTCATCAACCTTGGTCGCGGTAAGGCCTTAGAAGTAAATACTCGCATCATCTTTATATTCTATGGACTAAAGCAGAGGAAAATTCTATGTAAAATAGAGATGAAATTTGATCTCGAGAAAATCTAACCTTGCGATGCTTAGCTTTCAGCTCTCCATCGGAGCCAAAGACACAGCAAGCGTTATATATTTTATCCCCAACTCTTTCCGGTATAGAGCCACCAACAATTGTAATCTTGAGACGTTTGGAAACTTCTGAAAGCATTGCGGTTGAAGGAGAAGCATCACCACCTGCCTCTATGTCTTCCGCAAAAACTGGAAAACTATCATTGGAATACGGAGTGTTCCAAATTTCCTGAAACAAATAAATTTTTAGAGTTTATAAACCTCCTTGAGATGTGATCACTAGCTCATACTTCTAGTAATTTGTAACTTACAAAGGCCATCATCAAGAGTTAGCTATATTTGTGGTTTGGATTACAGTGAAAGAAAAAACCAAATTTTGAGGCACAAAAGAATCAAAATCTCGAACAACTAATACATTTCAAAATCTATTAAAATCAAAGTAATGTGAATATCACAGGTTTAAGATAGAGAAAAGAGCGCACAGGTAAGAGAACAAGCTTAGCTCCCTTAGAAGCAGCTTCTTCGATGGCTTTCTTCGCGTGAGAGATATTCCTCTGTTTGTCAGCCGTCACAGATAGCTGACACAATCCGATGTTGAACTACAATTTACCAAGGAAACGAAGATCAATCAATCAAATTACAAAATTGATTAAAAAAAAAAAAAATCGAAAGCAGAGCTAACTTTAGTCAACGGAGGCGCAGGGAGGGGAAGAGCAGCAGGAACTCTAGCTTGTTCGGGTTTGAAAGAAGAAGCCATTGAGGAAGAAATGGATCTTAGAGCTGAGGTTGAAGACGATGGGAGTCTACCGGAGTAATTAGTGATCGATCGGAGAGATAAATTAGGGAGAAAAACGGATTTGTGGAAGAAAAAACCAGAAAGAGGATTAGGGTTCTTCAAAAGATTCTTCGAATTAAGGAGTGACGAAGAAACTGCTAACTTCATTTCAGTTGTCCGATGAACAAAGATAGATACTTAAATGATAACGATACATTCTTAAAACGTGTTTTCAATACAGACATCGAAAGGCGTGGTATTGTCCGGTTTACCGTCCATACCGGTTTCAATCGTAATTTGAATTTCACGTTTGTGACTCTTGTCCATACCTGCGATTGACATGACTTTTATTCCAAAAACATTTAATCCCAAAAAAAGATGGGCCTTGATACTTCTATATTGAAAGCCCAAAGATGGCCCTCATTAATCAATAACCGAAGTACAATGTCATAAAACCAGAATGATCAAGACGTTTCTCGAACAATACCGAAGCGCTTCAAAGACCGAGCTAGACGGTCGCTTTAACTCTCTCTACATATCTCTAGAAACCTCCATTTTCACTTCTATATAAGATTCCACAATTCTCTTTCAAAAATTCAATCAAAACCAAAAAGGCAAGAATCAAAGAAGAAGAAACAAATCAAGAACAACAATGGATTTGGGAAGGTTTCCGATTATCTCAATTCTCGAAGACATGCTTGAAGTTCCCGAAGATCACAATGATAAGAGCCGTAACAATCCATCAAGAGCTTACATGAGAGATGCAAAGGCAATGGCAGCTACACCAGCTGATGTGATCGAGCAGCCAAATGCGTATGCTTTTGTGGTGGATATGCCTGGAATCAAAGGAGATGAGATCAAGGTTCAGATTGAGAACGAGAACGTGCTTGTAGTGAGCGGAGAGAGGAAAAGAGAGAATAAAGAGAATGAAGGTGTGAAGTATGTGAGAATGGAGAGGAGAATGGGAAAGTTTATGAGGAAGTTTCAGTTGCCTGAAAATGCGGATTTGGAGAAGATTACTGCTGTTTGTCATGATGGTGTTTTGAAGGTGACTGTTCAGAAACTTCCTCCTCCCGAGCCTAAGAAACCGAAGACTATTCAAGTTCAAGTTGCTTGAGTTTGTGATCGTGTTTTGTGTTTGTACTTTCGAGTTCTAACGTACTCGGATCGGAAAATGTGGTAGACTCTGTGCTCTGTTTTAAGATAAAATAAAGCGTTGTTTCCCCAGGTTAACATAGTTATCTACGAGAATGTTTTGTGTAATGTTTAGTGATAATCAAACAGTTAAATGATGTAATTGTTTGGTTGAATTTCTTTTCGTTTGGGTTTTGAACTTCTGATAATGATATTTGTTCACCGAAATGTCCAAACAAAGGTGTTCTGATACTCTCAGACGAGGCTTGATGGGTATTTGTACAAAATATTTGATGGTCTTTCATAAATCTTAATGCGAAAATGTGAATTTATAGTCTTCGCTTAAGGGAGTCGATGCCTTGAGGCGCGTTGTTCTGTTTGGTGCGACTCTAGACGACTGTACAGTTGTTCTGCTTCTTGCCAAGTTCTGAATGGCATAAACGCTCCTCTTTATTCACGTTTGCTTATCAAATTTTTAGAGAAAATAAAACGTTTGAGTGCCATATATATGTGTATATCGTGAAGTCGATTGTTCATCAATATGTAGAGGTTGATTTTTGTATGTTACAAACTTAAGCTTCTCCTGTGAAACTTCATTTTAATAAAACCGAGCCTTCTAGAAAACCATTAGAGTAACATAGACAAGTTTTTTCGTTAACCAAATCTTCCCTATTCACATAACAAGAGTTTTCCATTGCGTGATTGATTGGCTTTAAAGTACGTTTTTTTAAAGAATCTTTTAAAAATTTAATAGAAATTTTTTTAGAAAAACTATAATTTAATAAATATTTGTATATCGGTTACAAATTCAATTATTGATTCGATTTCAGTCCCTGTTTAAATTCGATATTTTAGATATATAAATTAAGAATTTTTTTTTATTATTTCGTCGGGTTCGATTCTTCTAATTTGATTTTTGAGTTTTTTGATTTAATAATTATTTAGGTTTTTTATTTTTCGGATTGGGTTCGGTTTAAACGTATTTTTATACGAAAAAATGAAAATAAAATTAAAATTGATAGAAAACAAAAAACTAAAATTTAGTTTTTGATTTTGTTACCTGTTCGGGTTTGGTTTTTCGTGTACATACATTTACAACTCATTTAAGCATTTTTTCGGGTTCTATCTCTCTAATTTTGATCGATTTTGGTTTGGGTTTCGGACCTCTAATATAATATCTTAAAAATAATATTATAAAATATAAACACGGATCTAAGAAGATAAAAAAATGTTTAAAAAAATAATTAATCCAAAGAATTATGACGTTCAATATCAACTATATGACTACTAATCAGTGATCCAAATTTCTAGCAGGAGTTTTTTTTTTTTGTTTAACTCATAATCAACTCTTCATTAATGCAATCAGTTTATACACTCAAGCTTTTTAGCCACATCTAATTTTAATCATTCAGGTACAAACGAGAAAAGCTTAACATTACAACCAGACAAGGGTGAAGAAAAACTAGCTACTCGGTGTGCCGCTGAATTTTCCTCCCTACATTTAAACCTCACTGAAGCCTCTTGAAATCTAGATAACAAATGTATTATGTCATTTACCACTGATTTCAAGGCAGGCCATTCTTCCACATTTTGGAGAGCATCAACAATACCGTTTGCATCAGTTTCAAAGATAACAGCTCTATATTTAAGGCCAGAAACTGAAAGTATAGCCCATCTAAGGGCTCCAACTGCATTTCCATAACGGTTTGTGTCCTAGGTGTTGCCTTAGCACCAACCATTTAACATGTCTGAGCGAATCTGTAAGGATCCACCCCATACCCCCCACGTCTTTATCTTTGTGCCAAGCCCCATCCGAATTGCACTTAAAGAAGTACCCTGATGGTGGAGACCATTTACTCCTTGCTTCAGTTGTGAGGGGACTAACTTGGGTCTTATCTTCCGGATTTTGTGCCGTATGTTATTTAGTATGATCCTCAATTGCTCGGTTTATTAGTTCTTTAACATCACCATCATTCCCTTCATAATAGAAGGTGTTCCTAGCTTTCCATAATCTCCAAAGTATTCATGGGCTATACTTTCCAGAATTATTCATTTCCTGATGAAAATGTGTGACATTCAAGACATAGAACAGATTAGTAAACGTGTGAGCATGAATTTTTAGAAGTTTATATGCTGAGACTTAAGTTATTATCTATCTATTTAGTCACTACGATTAGATAATAATTTTTTTTTGTTTTCTACAAAATTTTGAATCCAAACTAATTTTTCGACCAAAAGAAAAAAAACTAATGTAAATCGGTGATAAATTTTTGGTCAAGTAGTTGAGTATTAGTTTTTACTGTTTATCTCATTATAATCCGGTCTACGTAGTTGCATTTATCATGTATAATATTGTTAGGAATTTAAAAAATTGATTATGAATTACATTTTATTGATCTACTTGTTGGAAAAAAAATTAATTGAGTCTGAAATTTTTCAAAATATTTCAGTAACAAAAGAAACTAGATGACCAAGATTATAAATTAAATTTTATCGATTTAATAATTATTAGTGAAAAAAAAACCAAAACGACTAGATCATAGGCTTTCGGCTATTATTGGTTGATGATATTGTAGAGAATTAATTAGAGTTCACTCTTTTCTAGCTCGCCGAAAAGATTCAATTGTAAATTTCAAAGATTAGTTTTGGTTTGACTACTGGTTCCCTGATTGAACAAAAAAAAGCACCAAAATTCTAGGTGAGCATGAAAGAAGCCACTTATATAAGTTACGAATAACAATTATAAACTATAATTGACTAATACCCTAATGTCTTCAATTTGGCGACTAAGTAAACACAAAAAGAAAAGAAGAGAAAAAGGAAAGCAAGACTGCAAGAGTGGGACCAAAATGTCAGCATCGCCACCTAATGCTCCACACCGCCAAAAAAATACAATAGAGTCACTTCCTTAACGTGTTCACACTCCTTTCTAAGGACACAATCATTTTGAGATCTTTTAGGAGTATAATATTACATTATCAGGTTCATTTCATGTGTATGTGTGTGAACATAACACTCTCCACAAGTATATTAACAACGTTTACAACAAAGTGTTGACAAAATTAAACAAATCAAAGAGTGGTGTACAGCGAGAAGACATACGTGTATATTGTTTCTAGGTCTTGTTCATCTCAACATCAGACTTATCAATTTTGCGAATTTTACCTACAAGATAATAAGATATCATGTACCCTTTTCTATTTTCAAATATCTTATTCGATTTTTTTACCTAACAAACTATATATGCGAAAAACATATATATGAATCTAGCTTTTCTTGACTTTATATAGAACTCTCCATATACTACTTCACAGATTAATATGAAATCCCAATTTTATCATAAGATTTTTCAAAAAATGATATCATTTATTTTTGTTTAATTCATTGGTAAATATTCAGATTCAATTGTTGGAATTTACACTATTGTTTAGATCTTTTTTTTGTGATATTGTATGTCTGCCAATCAGAAAATGAGAAATATTAACCTTTCTCTATTATAATCTGTTTATTTACTATGAAAAAGTACCATAAATGCTTTTTACATAGTCTACATAACCATTAGTAAGGAAATAACAAGGACATCTTTATTCTAAATAGTTAGTTCACATTGTAAAGTAGCAAAACATAGAAATAAATTATTCCATCTATCATTTATTTATTATATTTGATCTTATATTATTTAGTAGGAGAATATAATGATTTACATAGAGACAGCATTAATACATATTGTAATCCAAAAAATGAGGGGATCGAAATTTGTACTAATTGTGAAAGATCAAATTTTTAACCACTGAACCACTAAAATTTTGGCGAAATTTGTACTAAGTGTCAAAAATCCAACTCTTAACCACTGAACCACTAAAATTTCGGCGAAACTTGTACCAAATGTCAAATATCCAACTCTTAACCACTAAACCACTAAAGTTTTGGCAACTCCAAGCATAATCTAGAATATGAATTTTTTTTCTTTCAATTATATCCTGAAAACACCAAAAATAATTCGATAAGTTCTTTTTTTCCGAAACAAATGGTAAATTGACAAATTTGTATAGTGACAAGAAGGCATTATGTGTTTGGTGGTTAGTGGGAGTTTGGTTTCTATTTATGGATAGAATGTTCATTATATTGTTATAGGTAATTCTTAAACACATCTACTAGTATTGGTTTATGGATTGCAACATTTTTAATAACTTTATTGTTATTGGTTTATATTCATTGTTATTTATTAGCAAAACTGCTTTCTAATTATTTTGTAGTCATATTATAACCAAGTATTATTTATTCGACCAAAAAAAATAACCAAGCATTATTTAACAATAGTTTCTACAGATTTAATTTCATAAAACCTTTTTTAAAAGTTTTTAAAGATATTTCTTGAAATTTTGTCAACACAATCCACAACCAAACACCCTTGAACCTCAAATTATATAATGTGGAACAACGCAATTCTTTTTGAATCAAATTTCGAAAAAAAAATTATAAAGTTAAACATCAAACTAATTCCCAAATATCGTTTGGATTCTTAAAATTGTTATAGTGAAAATTTTCCAATACAAAACATTATTAAAATCCACCAAAATTTTCTGCAATGTTCTACAAATTTTATTGTAAATTGTAAACCTCATCAAAGTCTTGAAATCAACAAACTCTTGTTAATTTGACTGAAATCAGTTTGTAATTTGATTCCAAAAAAATTGATTGAAAATATTCAGAATTTTGTTTACTATAATTTATATAAAAAACAGTATTCACATTCAGTTTGCTTCCAAATTTGAATGTCATACTATAGGAAAAATAGGTTTTGCCTTTTATTTACTGCCGTATAAACTAAAGCAAAAAAAAAAACACTAAAGAATGTAAGAAGAATAAAATGAATAATAAATAAAAATAAATTTAAAAAAAAGGAAAAAGAGGAGCCCTAATAAAGTCAACTTGCGTGTGCGTGTTCACACTACTCCCACAAGGTTCGGTCTCATCACAAAAAATATCATCCAAATTTCTTATTTATGAACCCAACAAAAAGATATCTTCTCCTCCAATCCAAATCAATACACTTTTTTTCCGGCAAAACTCACTCGACGTGAATCAACTTAACTTCGATGAAAGCCGCCGTTTTCCGGCACGAAGACGGAGGAGACGAGGAGGAAGAGGAGGAAGAAGAAGTTTGTAATGTCTTCGACGGCGGCGTTGAGGTAGAGAGCCAAACGACGACGACATCCAATAGAAACAATAACGACGATACCAAAAAGCTCAAAGGATTTTTTACTTCTTTGCTTTTGATGGAGGAGCACGAGAAGCAGGATCAGGAAGCTCGAAACGCTGCTTCCCGTCGAGAAATGTCCGATTTCCAGTCTAATTACCGGAAAAGAGCGAGAACTATGTCTGATTATTACTCCGATCTCACTGATTACTACGCCGATGCTGAGGAATCAGGAGATATCAATCGAAAGAAGTCACGTGTCTCTCGCGCCGTCGCTTCTGTGGCTGCTGCTGCGTCTGAGTGTTCGGAAATGGAAGCAGAGAGCGGAGGGATCACCGGATCCGGATCGGTTCGCGACTCGGGTACGGGTTCGGGTCATCAAAGGCGGTTATGGGTTAAAAATCGGAGCAGAGCGTGGTGGGAAGAGTGTAGCCGATTAGATTATCCAGAAGAGGAATTCAAAAGAGCGTTTCGAATGTCAAAATCGACGTTTGAATTAATCTGCGAAGCGCTTAATTCAGCGGTTGCGAAAGAAGACACGGCACTGAGAAACGCGATTCCTGTGCGGCAGCGAGTAGCGGTTTGCATATGGAGATTAGCCACAGGAGAACCACTTCGTCTTGTCTCGAAGAAATTCGGTTTAGGAATCTCAACTTGCCATAAACTTGTGCTTGAGGTATGTAAGGCCATTAAAGATGTTCTAATGCCCAAGTACCTTCAATGGCCAGATGATGAATCTCTTAGAAACACTAGAGAAAGTTTCGAAGCGATTTCTGGTATTCCAAACATTGTTGGCTCTATGTATACTACTCACATTCCGATTATAGCTCCAAAGATCAGTGTAGCTGCTTATTTCAATAAGAGACATACTGAGAGGAACCAGAAGACTTCGTATTCGATCACAATTCAAGCTGTTGTGAATCCTAAAGGGGTTTTTACTGACTTGTGCATTGGATGGCCTGGCTCAATGCCTGATGATCAGGTGTTAGAGAAGTCATTGTTATACCAAAGAGCCAACAATGGAGGTTTGTTAAAAGGGATGTGGGTCGCTGGTGGACCTGGTCACCCACTATTGGACTGGGTTTTGGTTCCATACACACAACAGAACTTGACATGGACGCAACACGCCTTTAACGAGAAGATGATTGAAGTGCAGAGAGTAGCTAAAGAATCTTTTGGTAGGTTGAAAGGAAGGTGGGCTTGTCTGCAGAAGCGAACTGAAGTGAAGTTGCAGGATTTGCCTACGGTTTTGGGTGCTTGTTGTGTGCTTCACAACATATGTGAGATCAGAGAAGAGAAGATGGATCCAGAGCTTATGGTTGAAGTGTTTGATGATGAGGTTTTGCCTGAAAACGCATTGAGATCAGTTAATGCCATGAAGGCAAGAGATACAATCTCTCATAATCTATTGCATCACGGTCTCGCTGGTACTTCATTCCTATAAAGAAAGATTAATGGAAATCTTCTTTATCACTTTATATGATAAAACCTAAAAAACTCACTTTGATTCTTTGGTTTATGCATATTGTATTTGTTTGTACCTTTAGGTCACAGATTTTATATAAGGCAATAGAAGAAAACTTACATTATACATACATACAATACAAGTATTTTCATTTAATGAGAACATTGAAGATGAATGAACTCGATGAGACAAAGGTTGGTTTTTGAGCCTTTTTGTGTTATAGGGAGTATAAAAACGACAAGCTTTTATTCTAATCCAGTGAAAAACGACATACATGTCATCATCTTCGTAGTGATATACGTCACTGGTTTGTCTAGTGGCTCTTGACTCACCCGATGACAGCCACTCTTTGTCTTTTCGGACCCACCGATATAAAGATCCGAACCCGTTATTACCCAATAGAACTATCCAATTTATAACAAGTGCGTATATATATTCTTGAAAAACCAATAGAAACCCTTTTTAAAACCTTACCCAAAAGAAAGGAAGAAACAGAGAATGCCCTTAAAAAAAGCTAAAATTTCAGAAAACAACGGTTAATATAAAACCTTGACTCCCGCAAATTTCTCTGATTTTGTTCTAGGAAACCCCACAAAAAAAAAGACAGAGTTAGTTAATCATCGTCAAGCTCCAACCATTGAAACCAGGAAGAGAAGAGAAGAGAGAAAGTTAGACCAGAAGAAGAAAACCTTACCATTCTTCTTTTTTCTCTCCCTCTCTTCTTGTTCCCAGACACAAGCAGGTCTGGTGACCCCTGATTTTTTATTGTGATCATCGAAAATTTCATTAGGATATTGTTCAATACATTCTCTATTGATCGATCAATCGATCGATAGATAATGGCTCGTCCTTTCTCACCGGATAATGGCCAGACCCCAGTGAACTCTACGGTGGTCGCCATTGATAAAGATAAGACCAGTCATTACGCTGTTCGTTGGGCCGTTGATCATCTCTTCAATTTGATTAGCAATCCCAACATGATTCTAGTTCATGTTCGTCTTAAAAATTTAAACCGTAGGTATCTTCTTCTCTTTGTTTTTTTTTTCAAGTTCCTCCCAAAAATTCTCTAATAATGCTTTCTAGGAAAATTAAATAACTCCAAGAAATGTTGTTGCAGATGGAGGAAACATTGATGATTTTGAAGTAAATCAGTTTTTTGTTCCATACAGAGGGTATTGTGCGCGGAAAGGGGTACTATAGTTTCCATTTTTATCATTCAAGCATTTCGTCGAACACTAGTTAAACATAAATACCATAAAGCTTTGTGTTTTATTGTTTAGATTTCAATGAAGGAGGTTGTTCTAGATGATACCGATGTTGCGAAAGCAATTTTAGATTACGTGAATAATAACCTTGTGAACAACCTCGTGTTGGGATCAACGACCTCAAAGAACCCATTCGCAAGATCTCTCAAGTTCACCAAATCCCATGATGTTGCAGCTTCAGTTCTCAAATCAACGCCTGAGTTTTGTTCAGTCTATGTGATTTCTAAAGGAAAAGTTCAGTCTTCGAAAACAGCTCAAAGGCCTATCACCAATACACTTGTCCCACCTCGTGCACCATCATCTACCTTTCATATCCAATCTTTATCCGACTCCGAGCAAGATTCTTTACCAAGGTATTGACTTTATAATATTGAAAATGGAGGCTATATGTGTATAGATCTGTAAGTCAACAAGTGTGAAGTAATTGTTTTGAGGACATTGTAGGGGTCAGCGTAATGGGAGAAACACTCCAGAGAGGCATTCCCATGACAATGGCTTCAACCCAGAGCGCAGAAGTCCTTCAAATAGATCATTGGACTTCAATCATGACTTCAAGCTGGCACATAGTCAAAAGAATTCCTCAGCCAGTAATTCATTTTCTGATGATTCGGATATTGGATCTATGATGGGTTCCATTGACCTAAGTGCTCAGAATTATGATATTATCATTGGATCTTCTGATGAGTCAGTTTCACAATCAACTGTATGTTTTCGGTAGAGCAATACCTTTAGTAATAATATCAGATTTGTAGGCATTAAATGGTTGGATGCTGATTTTGCAGAGAGATATTGAAGCTGAGATGAAAAGATTGAAGATTGAACTCAGGCAAACTATGGACATGTACAGCTCAGCCTGCAAAGAAGCACTTAATGCCAAAAAAAAGGTAAGAAGTAGAGCTAGTTGATGAGGACGTTTTCTCGCTCCATCTAATACTTCCTGGCTCTCATGTTTTTGGTAGGCAAATGAGCTTAATCAGTGGAAACTGGAAGAAGTTCGGAGATTTGAGGAAGCTAGGGTTGCTGAAGAGGCAGCTTTGGCTGTTGCGGAAATGGAGAAGGCCAAATGTAGAGCTGCAATGGAAGCAGCTGAAAAAGCGCAGAGAATGGCGGAGTTGGAAGGACAAAGGAGGAAACAAGCTGAGATAAAAGCACGAAGGGAATCGCAGGAGAAAAACCGTGCTCTTAGCGATGTCCGGTACAGAAGATACTCTATAGAAGAGATTGAAGAGGCTACTGAGAGGTTTGCAGACAACAGAAAGATAGGAGAAGGTGGATATGGACCTGTCTATAAAGGAACACTTGATCACACTCCTGTTGCCATTAAAGTTTTGAGACCTGATGCTGCTCAAGGAAAGAAGCAATTTCAGCAAGAAGTCGAGGTTCTTAGCTGCATAAGACATCCTCACATGGTTCTTCTCGTTGGTGCATGTCCGGAATATGGATGCTTGGTGTATGAGTACATGGAAAATGGGAGCTTAGAGGATAGACTCTTTCGTAGAGGAAACTCGCCTCCTATTTCATGGAGGAAAAGGTTTCAAATAGCTGCAGAGATTGCTACTGCACTCTCCTTCCTTCACCAAACAAAGCCAGAGCCTCTAGTTCACCGTGACCTAAAACCTGCCAATATACTTCTAGATAGAAACTATGTGAGCAAGATCAGTGATGTTGGATTAGCTCGGTTAGTACCCGCGTCAGTAGCTAACACCGTCACGCAATACCACATGACATCTGCAGCAGGAACGTTCTGTTACATAGACCCCGAATACCAGCAAACTGGCAAGTTAACCACGAAATCAGACATATACTCATTAGGGATAATGCTGCTTCAGATCATCACTGCAAGGAGTCCAATGGGTCTGGCTCATCATGTGTCGAGGGCAATCGATAAAGGAACTTTCAAAGATATGCTTGATCCGGTCGTGACAGATTGGCCTGTCGAAGAAGCTATAAATTTCGCTAAGTTGTGTTTAAAATGTGCAGAGCTAAGAAAGAGAGATCGACCAGATCTTGGAAAGGAAATAGTTCCAGAGCTTCTGCGATTAAGAGACTTGGGGATGGAGGATGATTCAGGTATACACATAAAACCCTAAACAAAGTCTTGAGATTAACTTAGTAAAGCTCAATTGCTCACACTTCCAACAATGATATTTTATTGATTAGGATTCCAGAAGTAAGAACTGGGTCTTAGGTTCATACCTTTTCTTAAATCTTTCCAAGATTTTGATGAGGATTTGATTAGAGAGATTGCTTGCTTCTCAAGAAAGAAAGTGGTAAGTGAAGTCTAATGAAAAGAGATGACTCAACTAAAATCTAACTCCTGTCAATATTGTATCTCTGTAACATAATAGTTCCTCCTTTCTCGCTTTCAGATGAAAAGTACTGAACAAATTGTAATGACTTAATTAAACATTGTCATTAATGTTCCCTATAAGTTTACTTTCTAATTATAAAAATTTAATTATAATGATGATTTGTATTGTATTCCAAATGTATTTTTTTAGGTAGATGTTAATTACTGTTTTTATTTTTAAGAATTAGATGTTAATTAATAGTATCTGTAAAATCAAAAACATCTCAAAATTTATTTTATATAGAATTTAAGTTTTGATACATTATGATATTTGTATATAAATTTTTTCAATTTGTATCATAGACTCATTATTTATTAGATTTTTTTATCTGTATTTATTTAAATTTTTAGACTCGCGTTTATTTAACATTTTATTTTAAAATTTGTTCATTTGTCACAAATTTATAATATTTAGTAAACATGAAATAATAAAAATCTAAATTATTCAAAATTTAAATTAAATAAGTTTCTATTTTAAAATAACTTAAATCAGTTTTATATATTTTTAATTAACAATATTTATTTAAGGATTTCAATTAAAATATTAGCATCAATTATTAAGGATTGTTTTGATTTTATTAATATAGATTGCTTTAATTATTTCAACTAAAGGATTGATTCGAATTAGGATATCCAATTAATTATATTCAATAGTTATAGTTTTCAAATATTATCAATGAATATGTTAGAAATTCAATGTATATTCATTTCCCGTATGATTTGAATGTTTGTTTTCAAATTAGTTAGTAAACAATATTTTAAACTTTAAATAAAGATAAATAATATTTTACTTTATATATATATATATATATATATATATATATATATATATATATTCTGTTCTCTTAAACTATAAATTCTCGTTATAGATATTTATAGCGAGACATGAAATATATTTTTTTCAATAAAAACTGTATATATTAAATATATATAAGAAAAATTTACTAAATATTTATTATTTAGGTTTTCATGCATTATAATTTTTGTATATAAGTTTTTTTGATTCGTGTCATTTGGCTATTAAACTCATGTTTTTAAAAAAATTTAAACTCGTATTCATTTAAGTTTTTAGACCCGCATTCATTTAGAGTTTTAAATTTGAAATTTGTTCATTTGTCATAAATTTATAATGTTAGTAATCATGAAATTAAAAGATTGATTCAAATATGGAAATATTCAATTAATTATATTTGATAGTTATAGCCTTCAAATATTATCAATAATATAACTAAAATTTTGTTTCTAAATATTTTAGCAAATAATATTTAAAAATTAAATTAGGATAAGGTATATATTTTACTTTATATATATATATATAGGGAATATCCCAAAAAATCTTCAAAATTTGCAAGTAGCCTTTACTCTAGTGGCAGATGATAAGTTCACTAAGATATGCGTATTTGCACAACCAAAAATCGAGTCTCACCACCTACATTATGTAAGAATTTGGCTCATAGACCGGCCAAAAAAAACCTGCAAAATTTAAGATACTCCCAATTTAAACCTTAAACAATTTTAACTCCTAAAATAAACCTCTAACCTACACATATGGATAAATTAACCCTAAAAGTGGTTTCCATAATCACTAATGATAACTCTGTTAAAAGATGTGTTAAAGTGATTTGTTTCAGTTAGTAACACTGTTAAAATATATTTTGATGATTAATTATAATTAAAAAAATGATTAAAAAAAGACAGAACACGCCAAGTTGCTTTCAGTCTGGTGGTTAGGATGATTCAGCTAATGATTTGGTACCGGAATTTGATTTATACCTGCTGCATTATGGTAGCTTAAAAAAAAGATTATTAGGGATGGGATTTAGGCTATGGATCGGACCTTGTCGATCCAACGTTGACAAAAAAAACAAAAAAAAACAGAACACGATTTGGGTAATTAAGGTTTCCGACAAAAACGAAAAATCAAATAAAAGAAGAAAAAGTTGATTTGAGTGTTAATAGATTTATTATGGTGGCTATCGGAGACTACCTTTACGTTCGGAACTGATCTGAAGTCAATTGGTAGAATAAAAAAAAATCTGTTAAATATAGATTTGTGTATATATTGTGAAATGTTGTTAAAATATCCCATAATCACTAATAAGAACTCTGTTAAAATATCTATTAAAGTGATCTGTTTCCGTTAGTAACACTGTTAAAATATATTTTGATGATATAGATTTGTGTTTATATTAGAAGTGTTTTTGGGATATTCCCTATATATATATACATAGATTTGTGTTTATATTGTGAAATGTTGTTTTTGAATTGCTATTTTAATTTTAAATTTATTTTGAATGTTTGTATAGTAATTAATGTTATGTAAATTATTAATTTACTTTTAAATTCTTTATTTTAAAACATTTTAAAATGGTTAAAATTTGAATTATTTCAGAATATTGTATAAATAAAATATACATATAAAATTTGGGCACATTAAGATTAGTTTTTTTTACAACTGTTTTAATTTATTAATATTTCATATTTAAAATAAATTAGTATACTTTAGAAGAAAATATCTTACTAGATAAATATAAAATATTTTGTTAAGATTTAATGACTTGTATTGTATGCATAATATATGTCTCAATACAAATAATTATGCATATATTTCAAAAGCTTAATCTTGTAACAACTGAGAGATCTACCATTTTTAATGTAAAGAAGGTTAAAACACTTATGATTTCAGTGAGCTTCTTCAATTATCTTGTACTTCGGCATCAGTGAAACTCACACCCAAATCTTTTGCCACTCGATTTTAATATTCTCAACAACTTCCACTGAAATTCAAAGAGAAATCAATATGAACTGATATAACTAAGTCAAGAGTAAATACACTATTTTCAAGATCAATGATCTGGAATGCCTTTGTTAGCTCTTCTTTTGTGTCTCTTTCACCGACTTTAGCAGTCATCATATAAACAACTCATCAAAATCTATAGCTCCACTTCCATCTTTGTCCACATCAGCTATCATTTTGTTTATTTGCTTCAATATTGTAGAAACACCTAAGGTATCGGAATCAGAAATCATTTCTTTAAGAAGAAAGAAAGACACAATATATGAACCATATAGTGATAATAATAACAATAATACCTTTTCATAATAACAATATTACTTCTTTGGTCATTTCAAAACCGGCGGACCCAAGGTAATGGGAAGGGATTCAATTGAACCCCTTTCAATTTTGAATTTTTTTTGTCAACAATTAAATCGACAAGGTCCGATCAATAGATAAAGTTTACACTTTTAAATATATTTTTAATCTATTATAAGTAGTGGGAAGAGATCAAACATTTGATGCATGAATCATTAGCTGAATCATGCGAACCACAATGTTTTTATCGATTATATTTTTATATAGTATTTATCACTTATTATCTATCAAACAATATGTTTTATATTTTTTTTAAAATACTTATTTGCAACTTATTATCTACCAAGAATTACATTCAAACATCCAAATCATATAAAATGATGGAAATAAAACACATAAAAACTGAGTGTTACAAATTTTTAAAATACTTACCAACCTAATAGTTGTCATTAAATATCTCATCTTGTAGATTATAACATCTGAAAGATATTATAATGCAATTTTTCTTAAACAAATAAAAGATATTGCGCTTGTTAGTAATATCTTATAATAAAGAGAAAGTGTACTATTGCGTTAGTAATATCATAAACCCTAATTTGTGAAACAACTGAGAGATCTTGCGATAGTTAGTAAATATAAAATATAAATATAAACAGAAAAGAAAAAAAATAGATAAGTTGCAACAACTAACCTTTCCGTCAAAGTATCATAATCTTAAACCTTGATTTTCTACTGCTATTTGAAAGGTTTCAATGAAAAAATGTTATTGAACAACTTGTTGTGACTGGAAAAATAATTTAGGTATAGGTGTGAAAAAGAAGTAAGATACAAAATTAGTAAATAATAGGAGTATTTATAAGAACCAAAGTTAGGGTTGTTGGTTCCAATATCAAATCGCAAAAGAATATTTTCGAATTCATATATCAGATAAGACTATTAATTCTTAAGGTAACTAAATTTTGTTCTATATGTATTTGAATTTTAAATATTGGTAAGACAAACATAATATTATATTAATTTTAAGAATATATTAAAAATATTATATTATTTTTGGGGAATCAATTAAGGTAAGTAAATTCGTTTATATATATATATGAAATTTAACATAAAAGTAATACAATTATGTAGGAGATTCAAATTATGGAAATCAAATTTTAAAAGTTAAGTGGATATTCATGAGCCGTATATGGTGGAATAAATCATCAAATTATAATTAATGAGTATGTCACAAATAAGATGTACATTAATTCTCAATTCTCCATATTTAAAGTTGGTTTCCAATTCAAATATGGATATATGAAATATATCTTATATGCTTTATACATACTATACGATTTATGTTAAAAATATATACGAAATTAACGTAAAAGTGATAGTTTAGGAAACAATTAATCTATGTTTTAGGAAATTAGGGAATAAATAAAGAATATTTGATTTATGGTGTATGATAGTACAATAAAATATCATGTATTCAATCATAATTAAGAATTTTACTTGACTAATCTTTCCTTAATTTTCGAATAGTTAGGAAATCAATATACATTGCAATAACATTGCTTGTAAATAACTATCAAATTAAATTACAGTTTCAAAAGCTTATGAGAATATAATATTGATGTAAATTTTAGAGTGTGATTATAAAACAAAATGAAAATTTGAAGAAGATAAAAGAATCAAATACAGTGATGAGCTTTTATAAATTGGGATTGATACAAAGCCAACTTTGAAAGCAAAGTATAAAGAACAAATGACAGACCAAAAAATTGACGAGTGTTACACTTTTTGGTTCTAGAATTGGTGTTGCCTCATAAAATTAGTTTTATTGAGTATGAGTTGAGAAAGGAATATCTTAAATTTCATAAAATTATAAAAAAATAAAATTTACAATCCCTTCAAAACTTTTTACGAGTATTAAAAGGCAGAAAACATTATCACACGTATTATCAAACTGATGAAAATATTAAATCTTTAAACAAAATGTTGAAAAAGTTATGTTTGCATTGTCTTTTTTATATTCTGAAATAAAATATTAACTTTGTAGCAAAACACAATCCACCACGAAAGCATCTTTGTATCAATCACACCTTACGATTTATAAATGTCGAACAAACTAATTAAGCAATGAACATTTTTGACTCCAAACATCAATCTTTGTAAGATTAATTCATCATGAGCTTCATTATCATCATCATCATGGTCATGATCGTAGTAGCTGCATCATCACCATCCCATCAAACAGATGTCTTCACGCCTTTTTGCATCAGCGAATGCTCAACGTGTCCTACCATTTGCTCTCCTCCGCCGTCAAAACCATCACCCTCCACGTCACCACCTCCGCCTCCGGCTTTACCGTTATCCTCTTCGCCACCGCCTCCACCTCCACAAAAGCACTCTCCATCGCCGCCGCCTTTGATCACCGTCATTCATCCACCTCCACCGCGATTTTACTATTTTGAATCCACACCACCGCCTCCAGCGCTTTCTTCTGACGGAAAAGGCTCGCCACCATCATCGCCGCCATCACCACCATCTCCGCCGTCGCCAAAGGGACAGCAACCTCCTTACCCATTTCCTTACTTCTACTTCTACACAGCATCAAATGCCAATCTTCTCCTTTCTTCTTCTTTATATATTTCGATCTTGTTATTTTCTCTATCTTTTTTCCTTAACTTTTCGTTAGTGTAACTAATCACTTCTCTATTCTTATATATGCTTTTGTTCATTCGATTTTTTGGTGTAATATAAGATTGATTTTTCTCCATTAAAGCAAACGTCAATAATCATAACTTATTAGTAAACTCGTATCGGAGGACTTCTACTAAAGTTGAGTTATAATTTTACTAAGTTATGGTTTTAAGTTTAATACGACATAGCCTTCAAAACTTTACAAGTGAAATGCACAAAAGAAACGATTATGTTATTATATTTGTTTTCAGGTACGTTGGTTTATCCTCTAACCGAAACCGAAATTCGGTTAAATTCCCGATTCGGTTCTTTTTTTAATCTTTAGTTAACGAAGAAGAAAAGAAAATTGAAGGAAATTTTCAGATCCAATTACACAAACATATCACAGAAACCTTTGATGTTAATTTCTTGAAAATTCGTGAAATCTGCTCTGTGCATTGTGGATCTGTATAGTTTCTTTTAGGAGATTTTGATAGTATCGTCTACAGAAGGAAGATCCGTAAATGGCAACGGAGGTTGGAGAGATGTCTCCTCCGGAGGCTACGGCCAGTCTTCTTGCTCTTGCTTCCGCCTCTCAGCAACCGTACGTCTCCGAGCTCCTCTCCTTCACTCTTGATCGGCTTCACAAGGTTTCGTACTTTCTCTCTCTCTCTTGACACCTCTGCGCGCATGGATTTCTGAATCTTTTCGGATACTGAATTTGAAGGAACCGGAGCTGCTTCGAGTGGACGCGGAGCGGATTCAAAGGCAAATGCAAGAGGTGGCAGTTGGGAACTACCGTGCGTTTATCACCGCTGCAGATGCTTTGCTTGCAATTCGGCAGGAAGTATCCTCCATTGATAAGCATCTCGATTCTCTGGTAAATTATACTCCCTTTTTATTCCATTTTTATTCGAGTTATACTGCTTCACGTGGTTAGTTCTGATTCCTGGTCTATAAATTACGATTAGTGACAGTTTAAGTTTGATTGCTAAGATCTGGAACTAGTTATTGGAACTTTTGTGAGGAGTACTTGGCATCGTGTTTGGATCAATGTATAGTCTCTAAAGTGGAGTTAGGGAATTCAAAATCGGATAGTTTTGGAGTTAGGGGATTCAAAATCAGATTGATCTGGTTGTGTTGTACTCTAGCAGACAGCTACCGTCTTGAGGATAGGTGAATGAATAATTGGATTAGGAACATAGCTTGAGCTTCCATGTTTTAAGAAAACAAAAATACGTTCTCCCACATCTACATAAAGTATCCTCTGACTGTAGCAGTTGCATTTCATATTTTGATGCCTGGATTCTGTATGCAGATTAGCGAAGTCCCTAAGCTAACGTCTGGTTGCACAGATTTTATCAACTCTGCTGAGAATATTCTGGAGAAGCGGAAGTTGAACCAAGCATTGCTGGCAAATCACAGCACTCTTCTTGACTTGCTTGAGATTCCTCAGCTTATGGACACGTAAGCTACTAGACCTCGTGCCAAAAAGTTTAACTTGATTTCTTGTCAATCTATGCTCATGCCTAGCATGAGAAAAGCATATTTTATTCCTGACGTTAAGCAACTTCTTAGTGGTCTTCAAAATGAATTGTTTCTCTATCAGATGCGTGAGAAACGGAAATTTTGATGAAGCTCTTGACCTGGAAGCATTTGTATCGAAACTTGGGACCATGCATCCTAAGTGAGTTTTTTGTTGCCAGCTTTCTAAAAAAAATTTAAGACATGAAACTTCAAGTTTTAGCTCTTAAAATGAATTTTCTCTCAATGTCAAGATTGCCTGTTATCCAAGCACTTGCAGCGGAGGTTAGACAAACAACTCAGTCACTTCTCTCACAGCTTCTCCAGAAACTACGCTCAAATATACAGGTTTCATGTGAAAATAACAATTTGTATTTAGTAAACTTTAGTTAGGCGTAGCAATATCAGATGCTCACTATTTTTTGTTGCTGCTCACTATTTCAGTTGCCAGAATGTCTCCGGATTATTGGATACTTACGCCGAATAGGAGTCTTTGGTGAATATGAAATGCGATTACAGGTGAATTATTTTGACATATAACTATTTAAATTTATCTTTCCATTGCATTGTATTCTGTTGTCGAATTGTTCATTCTGTAAGCTATGCCTTCACTTTGAATGGTCCTTCTTGTCTGTGCAGTTCTTAAGATGCCGAGAGGCATGGCTCACTGGAATTCTTGAGGATCTAGACCAAAAAAATGCGTATGAGTATTTAAAAGGCATGATAAACTGTCACAGGATGCACCTATTTGATGTGGTTAATCAATATCGAGCTATTTTCGCTGATGATACATCGGGGAGTGAAGAAAATTATGATGGTGGACTTCTGTTTAGCTGGGCCATGCATCAAATAACATCACACCTGAAGACTCTGAAGATTATGCTTCCAAAGATTACTGAAGGAGGATCTCTATCAAATATATTGGATCAGTGCATGGTTGAGCTCTTCTCACATCTCATTTATGTTCTTCTGGATTCACTGTGCAACTCTGATTGACATTTTACCTTTTTCTCATGACCACACAGTACTGTGCGATGGGGCTTGGTTGGGTTGGGTTAGACTTCCGGGGTTTGCTTCCTCCACTTTTCGAAGAGTAATAAATTTGTCTACTTAAATTGAGTTGCTGTCATAACACTACTTAATTTTTGTATGAGTTCAGTATCTAAGTCGCATACTTTCTACAGGGCAGTTCTAAACTTATTTTCCAAGAACATGAGTACAGCGGTTGAGAATTTCCAGGTGAGTATATACAAAATTTGAAGTTTTTTTCTGGTATGGCACTTGGACAGCGTTTGGTTTGAATTTCTATATCGAACTCTTCATTCAATGTTTTACTTCCAGTTAGTTTTGGATTCACATCGATGGGTTCCACTTCCATCTGTTGGCTTCCCATCAAGTGATTTTGGTGATGAGAACAAAGATGATGTCACACCTCCATCATACTTGATGGAGCACCCGCCTCTTGCAGTTTTCGTAAACGGTGAGATAATTAGTTACACAGTATGGATCACTAATACTATGGATGATATAACCAGTTATGAGTGTTCTAACTATCATAAATGGTGCAATTGTACTCTTCAAATTTGTTTTTTTCTTTATTGGTTTCAGTCTGATAGCGATTGATTAAATCACGGGTATGTATATCCACAGGTGTTTCTGCTGCTTTGAACGAACTTCGTCCTTGTGCCCCACTAAGTCTGAAGAACGTTGTTGCTCATGAACTGATTAAAGGACTTCAAGCTGTCTCTGACTCCTTACTAAGATACAATACAACTCGGATGCTTCGACTCAATGAATCCAATCTCTTCCTCTCACTTTGCCGAGCTTTTGTTGAGGTCTAATTCTACAACCTCATCTCATCTCAATTTTCAATCAACAAGTTGAAAAATTCAGTAGGCACAGTTTGCTTGTCTAAATTTCCTACTAACATTCATGGTTTTTGCACTTTGTTCTTAATAGGTGGTCTTTCCACATTGCGCTATGTGCTTTGGCCGATGTTATCCCGGTGGTGCAACTATCGTGATGGATGCGAAAAGCGCATACGAAGGTCTAAGTCGCATCTTAGCTGCTTCGTCCACTCAAGAACCATCCAACAGGTCTCCAAAGGTCGTCGACACCAACACAAGTAATGCAGCAGAAAACGGTGTAACCTCCCAACTCGAAGAACAAGCCGAGAGTCCGAGCGAGAAGGAAGATAAGAGTCCAGTTCCCTTGCAGAATCCTGAGACAACACCCGAGTCTTAAGACATCTTTTCATTATTTTTTCTTGTGTTGTAATATGTTAATACATATATATAGCCAGAGAGAACGAGATCAGAAGCTACAATTTTTTTTTTTGATAAACACCATCAATTAACTTATCTTAGTTATCTATATGACTATATGGTACAAATTTGATGGGATTTTATTTTGAGAAAATTTTACAGAATCCACAGAAAAGATATTTGTCCGTTAAAACAAAACTTCACTATTAATGTATATAGTAGGCAAAAGTGTTTTCATATCTTAGTAAATATTTTAGTAGTTTCCTATTATTCACCGTAAACAAATCTATTATCTTAGTAATTCATTATTATTGTCCACCGTAAATAAATCTATTTGCATATTTTGTTCACTATTTACTATAAATCTCCATCATAAATAGTATAATGTTCGCCGTACAAAATATAATATCCAATATGGACAATATACTATATATAATGCCCTATTTCAAAGAGTACTCTTCTTGTAAAAAATGGTATGAAATAGAAAAAGGCTATTTTCCTTAATTTTAAACTTAAAAGATAAAATTGTATAGAAAACGCACAACACGCTGTTTGATCGGAAACACGCCGATCCAACGCTTTAACTCGTTTTTATTAATGTAAGCTTTTCTACAAAAGTCTTACACTTGTTGGTTCTCTCTCTCACTAACACAAAAACGAAAACAACACTCAATACTAAACAATGCCTCTCAAGAGATTTCTTTCTCTCTTAACCTTAAACGTAAAACCCCCAAAATCTCTTAAGTGTTGGACAGCCTTGCCAACACGTCTATCCTTTTTATAGGGCTTCAAATCTTAACCTAGAATCTTCCAAATCTCCCAGAAATAGAAATTCTCTCATTAAAACAACTTTTCATTTCCACATGACAACGGTCTGTAGTTTCTGTTAATAGCTCATTGTCCTGAACTTGACATTGACCAGCAAGTCTCCTTCCAATTCAGCTAGAATCTTCCAAATCTCTCAGAAATGGAAATTCTCTCGATAAGGAATATTTCATTTTTCTTCACAACAACAACTTGACTTTTCTTCAAAAAGGCAATTTGACATTTTAGCTGATATGTTCCTCGTCCAGCTCAGCCACTCATCTAGCTCGTTCTCCTGCTCAGCGACTTGTCAAGCTTATCAACTCGTCCAACTCAGCAATGTGATATATGTATTGGACACTTGTCTTCAAACAGCCCCTTGTCTTCACACAGCCCCTTGTCTTCACACAACCACTTGTCTTCACACAACCACTTATCTTCACACAACCATTTGTCTTAACACAGCCACTTGTCTTCACACATCTTCTGGTCGAGAACAACTTCAGACAGCCACTTGTCGAGAACAGCTTCTTGGCTTGAACAACTTCATGTTTGGAACAACAATTTCTCTTGGACACATCATCAACCTTCAACTTCTGGTTACGATGGCTTGTTGATTCTTTTTTAACTTGTTACTTCACCACATCTTCAATTTCACATTTAATGTCTGATCAATCTTCTGCGATATGTTCCTCAAGTTGTCTGATTGATTTAAACACTTTCAAAAAGGTTATTCTGGACAAAATTCTTTTTTTTTTATATTTTATTTTCTGATAATAATGAAAGTAAAAGTTTGGAGTTAATCTATGATTTGTATTCTCGTAGTTGTTAAATTCTCTCTTCCTTTGTCTCTTTCTAATTAGTTGTTATATTCTTTCTTTTAATAGGAGGGTCTTGTTATCCGACTTAATTGGCCGTTTACAATCAATAAATCTAAGGTATCTATCAAATTAGACTCTGTGAAAACTATGCTTAATTAGGAATATTACCCATTTTAATTGACGAATTTGTGTTTTGAGTATTTGAATTGTCGGGAATGTTTTTGTTTTGGTAATTCAAGAATTTCCAAATTTTATAAAAGGGATTTAGATTATTTTTCTGAGAGCAGTGCAACCTACAAATAGATTCTCAATTCCAGACATTCACGAATTGTCAAAAATGTTATTGTACAAATAGTTGGGTTTAGTCTACAATTTGCAAGGAGGAATATATTATTTGCAACAAGGAAATAAAAAAAAATCTAAACTATGTAAATAATTAAAACAATTTCACATTAAGAGTTTTTTTTTTTTTTGGTAAAATGTTAAATCTTATACAATTTTCAGTTTTTCATAGAAATTACAAAAGTATACACAAAGAAGAAGAAAAAAAACCAAAAACTACTAAGCAAAACAACAAGAAGAAGCTGACTAAAATATGTGGGCAAGTTTACGACTTATAAATTATGTACATCACAATAATCTACGCATTCTCTCGTTTATCATTCACCAAAAAAAAAGAAAAAATAAACTGTATAGTAAATGTGAAGTTGGCCCTCATCTAAAAATGTTGTTCAGTACCATCCATATATATCCTCGCAAACGCATACTTCATTCACAGATCTATAAAAGGGTTTTCCTATGAAACCCTAATTAATATTTCTCAACTTTGATTCTGAATGTCGCCTTTCATATGGTTCTCGAATAATAAGCAAAGTATATTGGAATTCAAATGAACTATTCAGATTTCTTTGAATAGAAATTATTATCTTACGAAATCAAATATCACATTTTCTATTTAAAATTCATTAAGTGTATCAAAATTGTTGGTATTTTCGGTATCTAATAGTTATTTAAATCTCAAATGAATACTTTATACTTATATCACCAATTATTCCAAAAAAAAAAAAACTTATATTCAGCTGAACTTCTCTATTTCTAATATGATAGGCCTGCAAACTTCATAGAGATTAACATAGGTACTCCATCAATTAAATATTTTTTTTTATATAGGAGAATATATATATATTTGTTAACTTAACTCATTAAACTCATAAAAAGACAAAATCAAAACATCATGTTCGCCAAAACTGGATATCTAGAAGATCTTCTGGCAGTGCGGGTTAGATGATCGGCTTTGTAGTTTAGTGCACGAGGAATATATATATTATATATATATAATAGTAATTGAACTTAATAATTTATTTCCCTTATAGAAACCATATGGTAACAACTTAAATTTATGTCTGAAAACAATTAATGGAAATAGTTTATGTTTTGTTTGAGTATTCATAAGTAGATCTACATCATATTAATTGTTGCTTTAACCCGGCATCCTTAAAATGTTGGAGTACTTTGTAAACTGTATCATATGTTTAAAAATATAATTTAGAACATAAGATCTGACATGAAAATCATTTCCTTAAAATGTAAGAAAACAGTACTTTAATAAATTATCCCATAAATTAAATACCAGTTGCATGCTACTTATATCTCTTCAACGATGTATTGAAAAAGTAATTTGTTCTTAAAAGATATCAAACCATAACAGAGATTTCACCATCTATAAACCATGTTTGAGAGAGAGAGAGAAGGGGTGACAGAGAGAGAGTAAGCACACATAGCTTCAAGCATGAAACCCTAATTGAGATGCAAGAAAGCCACCATGTGTGCTCACTCTCTTCTGTCACCTCCTCTTACCTGATTCATATTTACTGTGCACTTGTGGATCATCATGTTTGTTCGAACACCTTAGCAGCTTTGTCCAAACAACAACCTGTTTCAACCTAAAAATCTACTTTTATAGGCATATATAAGTATAAACATATGATTGTTCTATTAAGGGATTAAGAACAAGACTCTAGACCTTATTTCTTTCTATCTTTGGATGTGGTATAAAACTGAGACCTGTCGGGCCTTTTTATAGCCAACCTTAAGGGAGAACTAGAGAATTAAGAATAAAGAGAGAAAGAGATAAACTCAAATCTCTCTCTCATGAATTATTGATAAAGATTGTTCCATTTTCCTAACCACGTGAATTGCAACTAGCTAGCCACTCAGATGCTCATTTACACCTCTTGATGGCTTTCTCGTTAGCTTCCTTTGCTTTTGCTATTTACTATTTTATTCATTATTTCTATTATGGTTGATTATTGAGGAATTAAGTTAAAAGGTACTAATTTCCATACATCTAACATAAAGGAATAAATTTATTGGGAGAAAAGCATGTATGACTTTTGGTTTTATATATATGAAAATTGGACCGACCAATTACAAATCAACAGAGTCTCATGATGAAAAAGTTGAGCCATACAGAAGTACACAATCCGGCGCTAAAGCATCTTAAAGCATGCATGCTTTTTCTAAATTAATAATTTTATAATCCTATTAGATATATACTCTGTTTCTTTCATCAAATTCGTATTTAATCAACTTACAACTATCTTTCATCAAACCATTAACTAATAGCCTACTCATTTTTACTAGAATCATCCTTGTATAACTATCCTAATTGACAAAAAAATAAAGCTAAATGTTCCCACATGGAACAAGCCAAATGTAAAACTAATTTTCTAAAATTGATAATTTCTCAGCAGATTTAGCAACTTTCTTTAGTTAGAAATGCTAGAGTCAGCGGTCAATAACTTTTATACCACCATCGTAGGCTACCTATCTTTTGATTCACCGTCGATGGCCTGTTTTTATCTTTTTTCTTTAGACTATTTCTTTAGTGATGGTGATTGTAGGTCTCGATGAGTCACGATTTTTTCCGCTAGCGATGATAACTCTCGCCATAGCTTGGGGTTCGCTTCTCCTGGCAGCTTTCTAACTCTTTCAAGATTTTCTCATATGTGTTTGTTGCTCGTCTGAGCTTTGGAGCTTGAGGGTCAACCAGAGCTTTGGCCGGTTTCCATGGAGTCTCGCCGGATCTCGGTTTTATTGGTCTTGGGTTTGTCTCCTGTTAGATTAGTTATCACGATCTGTGTATTCTCTCTTCTCCATTTGATTTTTGCTAAGGGATTTTCTTTTAGATGATTCAATATAGTTTTACATGATTTAGATACAGATGAAAAAAAAGTAAAATTAATTTCCCTCACATCTTTATAATGAAAAAAGAGAGAATTAACCTTTAAATAAATAAAAAAACCATGCTAAGAAATTGATGTTAAAAATTAAAAGAGACATAATATAATATATTTACACTCTAAAAATAGACCATTTTCTCTATATATATAAAATAGAAAATATTCGTCGTTCCCACATCATTTATAAAATTTTGTTATAAAACAAATATAATAATAACTTTATTTAATCAGAATAAAATTTAATTTGGTCGATGTCACTCAATTAAAAAAAATATCTTTGAAAAATCATCATACAAACTGAATTCGAGAATAGTGCCACGATGAAGAGAAAACATGAAGAAGAAAGAAGAAGCACTGAACCACCTCTCAAAGCAATGATCCAAAGAAGCAACACCCAATTTGAAACTGACGGGAAACAAAGCTTTAAGAGATGAAACCGAGAATTTATACAGAGGAGCACATATACATGACCTAAGAAGAAAGTAACATGAAGGAGAAATAAGGGCTAACATCCAACCGCACCAAAAAATTAGTATTTTGCTCACTCAAACAACAAACACAGTAGAGAAAGAGCTAGCCTCTAGCCGGCTCACGTGGAATGGAAAAAAACATATTATATAATATATCAAACTAGAAGCCTAATCCTACAGGACTACAACTTTTGAAGAAACGAAGAATAAACACAAACTCCATAAGGGTGAAACAAAAAGAAGAAAAACTTAAAGTATGAGCAGGAACTCAACAAAATGAACCAAACTTGGCAAGACATCGTCCTCAGAGGCCCAATAAAGGAAGGACCGAGAGTGAACCCCACTGTCTAGAACCCAATTTTTTACCTCAACAATCGATTCCAAGGAGAGGGTATAGATAAACCCTATAATCACTTTCGATTGTATGAAACCCATTGATCATGCAACGCAAAAAGAATAGAGAAGACAATAAGAGATATGTTTAGCTAGACGAAAAATTTGAACTATATGAAATTGTCTTATAGGTAAGAATATTAATAATAATTTGTGGTATTTTATATATAATATTTTTGTTAGAAATTTTATTTGTTTTAAAATTTAAATTAATCATCGTTATTCTATTTCATAACGGTTTGTGAATAAATTGATATTAGATTGATTTATCACAATTATATTGTGACGTCTTTTTTATCAATATACATTTATAACATTTATATTGTAATCATTTACAAATTTTCACAAATTCATAACAATATCTTTATATTGTGACGAAATTTATGTTATTATGAATTAAATACTACATAGATCAAAATGTTTTTCTCGCTGAAAAGTTTTCTTCGTATTATTTAATCTTAACTAGTAAGTTTTTGAAGAAAAAACGTTTTAAGTTTTAAAAATTATAGTTCATACTAGTCCAATATTTTATTTTTTCTAGAATATATCTAATTTGTGAATTGTGATTTATATGATATAGGTAAAAGTAAATATATAATATAATTTATTAAACACAAAACGGATAACGCAGCACACAGGATGTATTGCAGCTCAGTGGTACGTACAATCACACCACAACAAAGTTAATTCTGTCAGCAGGAATGATATATAAAAAAGATATAGCTCACCAAAATAGATAATAAATCTTAGCTCATAATTCCCTATATGGAACTTCGCATTAGTTTCTCCTACCTTCGCATCTTTCCTTTCTAGGAATAATTCACCACAAATTTGCACCATTCCTTTTATATTGTTTTCTTTTTCTTTGGTTTTGTTTTCCCTTTACTCTTATCTTTTTTTCTTCGCAATCCTAATATTTATTTATATATTAATATCATATTCTGTCACCTAGCTAGCGACTAGACTTTGTTGCACTTAGACTGATATACAGCATAGTTTAATAGTCCCAAACACAAGAAATTTGCACTAGACTTTGTTTCTTTTTATAAAAGTGTCTGATTTTGTTATATCAGATTTATAATTGTAAAGTTTTTGAAAATTTTCATGACTTGCAGATACTAAAAACCTAATGTACAGGTGTGTGTATTTGTATCCTCTCCAAAATTGATTCTAAATCATCCAACGATAAGGGAATAAAATATGAAAAGAATTTGACTTCTAATTTGAATCCATTAAGGTTGCTTGAAGTTGAAGCTTCGAGGAAAGGAACAAAGTAAAAGTAAAAGAGATCTAATACAAAATTAGTTTAGAGACTGGATTAGTAAATCAGAAGTGCTTTAATTGGTGTTAGAGGCGTGGCTTGTGGGACAAATGACAGAACTAGTTAAAGCTTCTTTTACCTATAAATGACACAGGGCGGATTTAAATTTTTAATAAGCCCCAAACTAAATTTAAATATATTTATTTTAATATATGATTAAACAAAAATAAAAAATGTGGACTCTTTTTTTCTGTAAATTCTAAACTATTTTTTCATGAGTTCTGAATCGTACCATTTACCTTCACAGATGTATCTTTCTTAAGTATTATTGTCTGATCGATTAACAAACAAGAAGAGAGAGCATTATTAATATAAATTTATCAAAAATAAGAGGGACATAATTATAATTATAATTATAATTAGTAATAAAGATTCTGGTGATAGTATACTGAAATTCCACTTTCGGCGAGGGAATCACGTGGAGAGCCCCTGAGAAGACACGTGGTCGGAAAAGAATATGCCGACCAACCCCACAAATGGTAAGTGGACATCAAAACCACGCATCCTTTTTTCCTTTTTATTATTCTTTAATTTATAAATCGATGCGCTTCAAATTGGATCCTCGGTATATGGCATATCGAATTTACTCCCGGTTAACTAGTCCACCCGAATTGTTATGGATCATATGGGCTTGGGCTCATTTGACTCAGGCCTCATTGAACTAATGGAGGTTCTATTCGCTGCATCTAGTACATGTTGTGTATTTACTAGATTATCGCATTTTGTTGTTCACATGTAACCTTAGCTGTAACAAACATCTGTTTTCTTGTATATAATTTACACGCTACTCCCCTTTGACCACTCCGCACATCTACGGTCTACGGTCAACGGTCAATCTTTATATATACAATTTTTGTTTTCATTTTCTTTCTCTTTTTTTAAAAAAGTTAATTTATTAATCAACAAAAAAAAATTATTTAAAAAAAGTAGCTATATATAAAACTAAAACTACCTAAAAATAAAAGAAAAAGAATTCGTCTCATCCTAAACTTCAAATCATCTGTGTAATAGTCTATAAAATTTGTGAGAACAGTAATATCCTAACGATGCAATACGATTTCAGATAATCCTATCAATCATACGGATGGACGAGTTCACATTTTTGTAATCTTTACCATATATCTTCGTATTTCTTTCATGCCATAGATTATAAATAGTAATTTGGAAAACTATGACATTACAAAAACATGGTAAATTTTGATCTATTTTTTTACAAAAATTATATTTTGATAAAAAATATGTAGAAAATCCATTTTCTTTGTGTACCAATTTTAGATCACAATAAAAAATTTGGTCAAAAAAAGGTCAAACTTACTGGTTTGTTTTTAGTATTTGTCTAAAATCACTTTTGAAATTTCTTAAAGGAAACAAATCGTTTAAATAATTCCTATTATATTTTCTAGAATAATTTCCTTCTGTTTCAGTATCTGTAGATTTTTTTTCCTTTTATCTGCTAATTATTTTATTTCTTTCTATAAGTAATATCAGAAAAAATAAATAGAATATAATAACGTCAGAGTGACAAATTGAGAGCAGCTCAAAAGACACGACTTTTTTTTTTTTGCCTCATACTATTATTATTGTCCTCTTTGTCTCCAATTATTCTTCTCTGAGCTGTAACAGAGCAAACAAGATTCGCTCGATCCAATTCGTCGCCGGATTCTATGGAAGATTACGGCCGTCAACGACCGTACGGAGATGGAGGTATGCAGATCCAGCCTTACAACGGCGGAGCTCCAGGACCGGGCGATTTCAGGAGCTATAGCACATCGTATGCAACGACGGAGAACAATATGTACGATCTGAAAAAGGGGAAATCAATAGGGAGATCTAAATCGTGGGGAATAACGGACCCGGAGCTCCAAAGAAAGAAGCGGGTCGCGAGTTATAAGATGTATGGTGTTGAAGGTAAAGTCAAAGGCTCTTTTAGAAAAAGTTTCAGATGGCTTAAGCAGAGATACACACAAGTTGTCTATGGCTGGTGGTGAGATATCAATTCTCCTTTCTTTTTGAATTGCTTTTTTAGTCTCTGAGGCTTTGTTTTTCTATTTTGATTTTGATATCTCTCTTCAGTAATTATTATTGTGTTGCTCTCTCTCTTTTTCTCATTCTCCTATATATCTCTGTGTGGAATTGTAATCTTGAATGTAACTGAGTGATTGCTAGTTTCAAAACAAAGTAAAACTTTGGATGAATCT
Source organism: Lepidium didymum (assembly GCA_963920545.1). NCBI lineage: Eukaryota > Viridiplantae > Streptophyta > Magnoliopsida > Brassicales > Brassicaceae > Lepidium > Lepidium didymum. Next base: position 4,331,274 of record OY986996.1, on the reverse strand, counting down.
TTTACATTCCAGTAATTGGGTTCGATAGAGAATTTTCTTGCAGAATTTTGATGCCTTTTCTACTACAGGAATTTATCATCAGTTTGCTTTTTAATCTTGTTCATAGAAAACTGTAAAAAGATCTCTCTGTTTGCTCCAACTTCATGGGATTATGATCAAATTTTGATATGGTTTAGGTTTTAGTGTTCAGGTAATGAATCAATCTCTCACTCCATGGTTTTGTCAACTATGTTCACATCGTTTAACTGGTCAGTTTATTTCGAAGGACCATTTCTGTAAGATTAGATCAAATTGCTTTCACTGATTTGTTCTTTGAATATCAGAACTTGTGGCTGGAAAATTTCTCTGTTCTCTAGTCTAAATCATAGGAGAGACTTTTATGTCATCATTAATTAACGAAATTGATTTATAAAGACCTCGTCTATTTAACTATACTAGTTTCGATTTTATTCCGAGGTTTAGTCTCTACGCATAATAAACCGAAACTGAAAAAACCAACCAAACCGAATTGAAATAAAAGAAATTGAATTAAACCGGAACCAGTTAAATAACCGAATGATTTTTAAATTTTTATACCTGAAAAAATTGGAACCAAACCGGAATCTAACACATAACTGAATAGTTATCCGGAAAAACTTAAATACAATTATATATTTAAAAATAATTAGTTATATAAAATATATTAATATTATTCATGTGATTTTTGTATTATAGTTTGACATATTATTTTTTGTATATTTTTTTTTGTAACGTGGAATTTTAATTTTTATTTGATTTATTAATTTTTTATAAAAGACAAACAAATATAGATTGTATGTAATGGTTATTTTAAGTTTTTTGGTTATTTTGATTATAAATAACTATTTGGAATCAGAATTGACAATAACTAAACTAAAATTTAATAAATACTTATTGGTTATAATATTTTACAAACCTAAAGTAGTAAAAATTTGAAAGAACCAATCAGCACCCAAAAAAGAACCGAATGCCCAGGATTTTGGCCAATGCGTTTAGCCGACAAATTAGCTAAAAGCATGCTTAGTAGTGTGGTGAACATTGTTTCGTCAATGCAATACTATTATTTATACTCAAGTCGAGTCATATTTTAAAAAGGTGTAATGTTTGTAAAATGTAATTATAATGGTTTAAAGAATATATGTAACACAAATTCATGTTGGCTCGATGGGGATCAATAAAGGTAATATTATCTCCAATAGTTACCTTAAACTTTTTCCTCAAAATAAGGTAAACTTAAAAGAATTTTTTTTGCTCCACTGATTACTTTCATTTTTCCCTCAAAAAGGAATATTCCAAGAATATAGTTTTTTTTTATATTTCTTTTTTTCAAAAACACTTTCTAATTTTTAAAATTAACAAATATTAGCCATTTGTTTTATTTCTTAAAATTTTAATATAAAAACATTATTTCGTTTAAATTAAAATATACAATACATGATAAAATAACATACCACTACATAAACTTTAAAAAGAAATAGTATAATTTTTATTAAACACCACTATTACCAAATTTCTCTCACAAATGGTCAATTAACGCATTTCGAAGTAAAAAAATAAGCTTCTTTATCTTTGATTCGTCTATATCGACCAAGAAATTCTTGGAATCGAGTATTTTCATCTCCGAGTATTTCAACTTTGAGGTAGAATTTCTCTTCCAATTTCAATTGGTGCATCGAGATCACACTCATTTTTTTATTATCATGTTATGTAAAATAATACATGTAGTCTATGTCATGAAGCACATCTTTTTTCCAAAAACGAGTAGGCCCTATGACAATTGCGAAACGTGCTTGCAGAACTCCAAATGCACATTCCACATCTTTCTTACATGCTTCTTGTTGCATAGCAAAATACTTTTTCTTTGGACCAATTGGCTCTTGAATAGTTTGCACGATGGTTGACCATTTTGGATATATACCATTAGCCAAATAATAACTCATATTGTATTCTTTTCCTTGAATGATATAATGAGCATGAGGAGCAATACCTCGAGCAAGATTGGAAAAAAGGTGAGAAGATTCCAACACATTGATATCATTGTTGGTTCTTGGCATACTAAAATATGCATGCCATATCCAAAGATCATAATCTGCAACTACTTCAAGAATAATAGTTGGTGATCCACTATGACCAGCATATTGTCCACCCCAAGCAGTTGGACAATTTTTCCACTTTCAATGCATACAATCTAAGCTACTTAGCATTCCTAGAAAACCATGTTTCTCACCTATGTACAGAAGTCTCGAAATGTCATATGGTGTTGGCAATCGTAGGTATTGATCTCCAAATATAGCTACTATAGTTCGACAAAATCTTATCATGCTTTCCATTGCCGTTGATTCACCTATCTTCACATACTCATCAGTTGCATCAGCTGGTGCACCATATGCTAACATCCGAAACACGGCTGTTACTTTCTGCAGAGATGATAATCCAAGTCTACCTCTTGTGTCCCTTCGTTGTTGGAAGTAGTTGTCATGGTTTTCAATAGAATTAATAATACGAAGGAATAGGGAACGAGATATGCGATATCTTCTACGGAACATACCGTCATTGTAAGTCGGGGTCTTTGAGAAATAATCATTGAATAATCTATTATGTGCGCTTTCTCGGTCATGATAGAGAAAAGAACGTTCAGGAACTGAGGCGTCATGGATCACTTGATTGCTTTGTTGATTGAGATGATATTGGATGATCGAGTTGTTATTAGTGATGGAAAGATGTATGGTTTGTTTTTCTTGGTTGAGATTCTTGATCATTTCCATATTTTCATCATCACCATCTGAAGAAGATGGCGAGTTATAAAAATTAGAAAGATTTGTGCAATTGAAATTTATTTTGAAATAAAGAAAGATCAAGAAATAGTAAAATGAGAGATGTTATTGAAATTCATTTACTTCCAGTTTAGTAGAAGAAGAAAATATTGTTGGTGGATCTTCAAGACCACGACCAGTGGGAGTAAAAAAAGTCAAACTGAAAAGAAAATGCGATGATCAAACATCACTTGTCATCAATACCTTAGAAGAAGAAAATCGAAAACTTTTGAAGTAGTTAAAGAAGACAAGTGAACAAAGAAAACACCATTTGGAGATTTAAAGTAAGAATTATGCTTTGAGAGAATTAGGGTTAGATAATAAAAAAAATTTACAAGACTTGAATTCCATACAAGATCCAAAAATTCATGCATATGTTCAAAGTCAACAAACACGAATTTTACAGAAAAGATTTGAACAACAAGAAGATCAACAAACTCCTCCTATATCAACATCATTTGGACAATATTTTAATGATTCTGGAAGTTCCGAAAACGGTTTATCCGATTATTAAATTATTATGTGTTATGTTAAATTTATTTTATTTACTATGTTAAGTCTAGCTTTATGTTAAGTTTATTTATGTTAACTTTATTTGTGTTTTTATGTTAAATTTATTTATGCTTTTATGTTAAGTTTATTTGTTATTTTTTGTAATTTTTTAATTATGTATTTTATCGAGTAATTTATATCTTAATAAAAAAGTTTGTCGTTAGTAATTGTTTTATTGTTTTGAACATAAAAAAGAAGATGATTTTCCCTCATTTTTCTCTTTATTTTGATATTATCCGTAGAAATGATGGACCCTAGTAGTCTTGATCACTTAACCAACTAAAACAGACAAAAATTAATATGCTGAATAATTTTATAATAATATGGCAAGAGTTAAAGGAAATTAAAAAAGTAGGCCTGGGATTTCGGTTCGGACCGAACAAACCGAACAGGTCCGAACCGAAAAATTAATGAACCGACCCGAATTGATTTCAGAGAGTAAATCGATCGCCAATTTTAAAATTGATTTTGGTTTTCAGGTAATTCGGTTCGGTTTTCGGTTTATTCTCGGTTTACGTAAACCGGACACTAAACCATGTATAAAAGAAATTTTTTAGGGTTTTCTCCCCATTTTCCTCTCTTCTCTCGGCCGAACACTCTCACTCTCTCTCGCCTCTTTCTCTTCGACCTTCGATTTCTTCACTCTTTCTCTTGTGTTTTTCTTCGATCTTTCATCTTCTCTCGTAACCGTACAAGCTAGCACCAATCAAGCAATCAACTCGTTCAGGTAATCTCATCCTTCCTCTGATTCATTTGGTTTTCATTTTTTTTGTTGTCGATTTTCTGTTTTCTGGTTTGCTCCTTTGTTTCCGACTTATTCTCCTTATCTTGAATTGATTTTCGTTTCGATTTTGTGATTTTTTTATCCGATTTAGGGCTTGTAAAAATTAAGGTTTTTTTAAAATTGGGACTTTTAATTTCTGTGGTTAATCGAAGCTTTCTGACGCCGAAAAGGTTCCTAATTGCATCATAGTCATTCGATTTTGTGAATTTTTTGTCCGATTTAGGGTTTCAAAAAATTAGGGTTTTTTAAAAATTGGGGCTTTTAATTTCTGTGGTTAATCGAAGCTTTCTGACGCCGAAAAGGTTCCTAATTGCATCATAGTCGTTCGATTTTGTAATTTTTTTGTCCGATTTAGGGTTTCAAAATTATGGGTTTTTCAAAATTGGGGCTTTTATTCTCTGTTGTTAAATGAAGCTTCTGATGCTCAATATAACTCTATAACGACATCATAGTTATTTTACTTTGCTTGTTTTCTTTACTTGTTCTATGATTGAATCTGTTTTTAGTGTTTTTAGGTTTTGTTTTAACTTTTAAGCATCTGTTTTTTATTTGAGTGTTTATCTTGCAGATGGATTCAGACACAATTGGAGTTGATGGCCCAGAAGGGTCACAACCATCAGCCGGTTCAAAGGGAACAGAAATCCAGAAGGGTAAGATACTAAGATTTCTCTGTAATGGTTATTTGGTTATTTGGTTTCCTTTAAAGTACTGTGGGAACATCAGTTTTGAGTTACATTTATTTTACATTAGCCGAAGAGATGGAATCAGATTCAAGTGGAAAAGACTCAAAAGAGGAAACGATACATCAAGCGGAAGTCCATGAAAGTTTGAAGCTAAATATCATGGAATCAGATTCAATTGAAGCTGATGTAATGGATTTAGAAGAACTTATTGCCCGAATTGAGTGGCTGAAAGGCGGATTGATTCCAATTATTGGTGATGGTGAAAAATCAAATTGGAAGTATGAAGATTACCCTCCTAGGATAGGTAATGTAATTGTTAGCTATTTGGTAATCTCTCAAATACATTTGCTGTTTTTGTTAATGTAGTTTATCAGTTTTTGACTTTTTGTGAATGCAGTAGAGGAACCCAGGAAGAACTAAGAGCATGAAGTGAACTGAAGCCTTAATTTTAAAATCAGTTGTAAATTTTCGATTTGAACCGGTTTATATACCAATACTTGTTAGGTTTTGTAAATTTTTGGTTATTTTCGGGTTAAGAAACCGAATTTTTTTTAAATTTCGGTTTGATTCGGCTATTAAATTTTTCCAGGAAACCGAACCGAAATTATTTTTGGTTTAATTCGAAAATTTTATTAAAATCCGAATAACCCGATTAAACCGAAAACCCAGGCCTATAAAAAAGAGTTAATAACAAAAGGCCAAAATTCGAAGGGTATTCTAGTAATTACAAATCCTAACGTAGGACATCGGCAAAATAATTCCTTCCTCCTTTATTTAGATTTCAGAGTTGAAGCTTCTCTTCGTTTTCTCGTCGGCGTTTTGAGAGATTTATGTGGGAGTCGATTTGTCTTACGCTTGCCGCCACCGCCGGTAACAATATCGGCAAAGTTCTTCAGAAGAAGGGCACTATCATCCTCCCTCCTCTCTCCCTCAAGCTTAAGGTCTCTTTCTTTTTCTTTCTTGACCTCTGATTCTTTCGATTTTCGGTTTCGATGATATTTACCGAGTCTGAACTTTTTTTTTATTCGACTGATATCTTACATTTACAAGTTAATCACTCTTTTCAGAAGGAGATTGTGGAATTATATCAGTGGTTCGAATCCGATATTGTGTTAGACACAACTAATTCGATGACAAATTGTTGTAATTTGAGTATTTAGAATCGGTTCGGGTTCAAACTTTCGTTTCTTTAATGAATGACTACGTGATCAATTGTTGTGATTCAAACCATTGCGGAGACTAGATGATTTGGGATCTCCATGTCAATTATAACGATGGGTTTAGAGATGGTGATCGATTTTTCGTTGAAAGCTCACTCATTTGTTCATAAATTTATGAATTTCCAGGTGATAAGGGCATATGTTGTTAACAAGCCTTGGGCATTGGGTTTTCTTATGGACATTTTGGGGGCTTTGTTGATGCTGAGAGCACTCTCACTTGCCCCTGTAAGTGCAATTTCCCAAATTTTTTACTCCATGCCTTTGAGAAATCTGGTACGATGAAGTGGCCATGCTGATTAATTAACCTTGGATCCTTGATTGTGAAATTTTGGAAACCTGCTTGTAGGTGTCTGTTGTTCAACCAGTCTCGGGATGTGGACTAGCCATTCTTTCCGTCTTTTCACATTTTTATTTGAAGGAAGTCATGAATGTCTTTGACTGGATTGGGATTACCATTGCTGGCATTGGCACCGTAGGTAAGAATAACCATTTTCTATACGACGACCAGTGCTTACTATTATCTTCTGTTTACTGTTGAAGATTTTGTGATACTAGAGAAAATCACCTATCAAATTTTGAGGATTTTTCCATTCGCTGCAGGAGTCAGTGCTGGTGGTGAAGAGCAAGAAGCATCACTAATATATGCCTTCCAGTTGCTGTGGCTAGCATTTTTTGTTGCCATCTTGTTTGTAGGTACCTTTCATCTATGGTATTTCTAAGAAAAGTCTTCTTCTTTTGGCATCATCTCCTTTTATTAACTATATATCATTTCCAAGTCTGAACATTAGAATAATTGCGTTATATATTCTTTTTCATCTTTATCAGATAATATAACTTAATTGGTATGGTAATAGCGATGTATCTGATATCTTGTGTGTTGGATTTATTTGGGACAAGGTACTACTAAATGCATGGCTTCATATCTTCAAACGCCAGCACAGGGAACAAGAGCTGGTATATTGTCCTCTTAACTGTATAATTGTTTTTGAGCTATAACAGCTTGTAATATTATTCTTTTATTTCTCCTACGAAATGCACTTAGCCTAATTTTGGTTTGCAGGGGGAATATGAAGTAGTGGAAGAAATTATATATGGCTTGGAATCTGGGATTTTATTCGGGTATCTTTTGCTACCCATAACATCAAAGAGCATATCGTTTTGGTTTATGTGTTAAGTCTCTGATATCTACCCATCATCATCTCTTATATATCCATTAGCACATGCTGTTGATTTTAGAAACATATAAGAACCAATGTCGTGGTGTGTCGGCAGGAACATTTTCAAAGAGAAAATGACTATAATCAAACTGAATCTTAAACTGGTTTGATCACAGGATGGCATCTGTAGTATCAAAGATGGGTTTTGTATTCGTGGAGCAGGGGTTTTCCACAATGTTCATTCCCATGTGCATTTCGATTAGTATATGTTGTAGTGGAACTGGATTTTTCTACCAGGTACGTTGTCCATGCTATGCAATTCGTCTTTCTCGTATCTTATCTGCAGATGAATGTGAAATGAACAGTTGTGCATAACATAAAGGATACTCTACATGTAGTTTTATATAGGTTGATATTAGGTAAATAAGTCATCATGATTCTAGTTCTCTTTTTGTATTTACTTTACCAGACTCGGGGACTAAAACATGGGAGAGCAATCATAGTATTCACTTGCGCTGCTGTGGCATCAATTGTAACAAGTGTGGTTGCAGGAATGTTCGCTCTGGGTGAAAAATTGCCCAGTTCGCCATCTAGACGGCTTTTACTTCTCTCGGGATGGTATCGTCTATTACTCATTTTCGTGTATTGTTAGTATGCTAGCTGATGCAAATTCTATCGGAGTCATTAGACATGAAGCATCTCTTACACGTGAATTGAAAGTTGTAAAAGATCTCTCCAAAATATGTGTTGTTGTATAGCGTTATGCGCATGAAGATAAAACCGGTTGTAGAGCAATAGTTTTTGATAAAGAGAGACTCTTGAAACTCTTTGCAGGTTACTTATCATGATGGGTGTTGTATTACTGGTGACTTCATCACGACTTATCAGACATCTGCCACGGTCATTCCGGTGTTCCAGACAGACAAATGTAGATAGAGGTTTCAACATAAGGCGGACAACTTCTCACGTATCAAAGGATACAAACCCAAGTGCGGTTATCCAAGCAGCGACGTTACACCATCTCTTAACAACCCCATCAAAAGAGAAAAACTAGAGGGATTCATAAAAACTACAGAGAATACTTACCGGAGTGCGTGTTGCATACTTCTTTCCCAAATTTATGACTAAAGGTGTCAAAAGATTTTCATATTTTCGGGTTCATTTTATTGATATTCCAGTTGTGGGAACATGTAAAGAAAATCAGAGCTTGGGATCAATTTTATGACGTAAACGTGGGTTAGTTTCTAAATTGTGAAATATGAGTTTTTTTGTCATGAATCTCTCTCTAATTGTTAATTCAAACTTGCGAAGTTTGGTGGCTGATGAGTCACTTGAAAATTGTTTGATAAGACCAGAAATGACACATCAGTGATTACAAACATCGTCATCATTTGTCCCAATCATTTTCATTAAGAGTAGAGTGGACATTTGAGGCTTCTTCAATGGTCTTCTCTTGCTTGTACTACGAATTAGTAATAAATATCTTGAGAAGAAAAGAAATTGAAAGATATAAATGTGGAAGACGGTGGTTGGTAAAGAAAATGAAAAAGACCGGTTAACCAATTGGTTAAGGAGAAAAGAAGAAAAGGATAGTAATGGAAGAGAAAGAAAGATGAACTACAATTATTAGGTTGGGGCTTAACCTATATTGGTACCAAATCAGGACATTCACTCATAACTGAAGTCAGACAAGTTTCTTTGACATTGAAATGACAGTCTCATTTTTACTATTTTTGCTTTTTCACCATACTCTCCTTTTGTTTTTCCTTCTAAGGGTACCAATCCCCACAGCCCTATTCAGTTTTTTGGTCCTTAATGACTTGCATATGATAAAAGTCTCAAAACATTTTCATGAGGAGTATTAAAGTTCTTAATATTCTGCAAAAACACAGAAAATGTTATGTTTTAAGAAAAAATATGGTGAGTTAACTCAATACCCTAATTAAAAATTAAAATTCATAAACTACTTGATTCATTTTCGAAATTAACCTATTACTTATGGCTCATTTTGTTAAAAGATTTCACTGCCCTCGGCCCAACTAGTAATGACACATGTTTGAGAAAGAAGCAGACACGAGTAATTAATGCAGAGCATTAAATGCGGGGACAACGCATTAGATGTGTTGTCTCCAGTTTTTTTATTCGATAGCACGTAAGTTACATGTTAACGAATATGTTACTAGGTAATACGTTAGTTATCTGTTAACGAATATGTTACCCATAGGCTACGAATTAGATGGTACCAAGTAACGAATATGTTACGGATAACACAACTTGTACACGGTAATGGACGCGTTAGACGATACACAAACATGTACATGGTAGGCTATGAATTAGATTATATCCGTTAACGAATATGTTACCAGATAATACAACTTCTACATGGTAATAGACGGGTTAGACGGAACACAAACATGAACATAGTAGGCTACGAATTAGATGGTACTCAAAAACAAATATGTTACCGGATAACATAACTGGTACATGGTAATAGATGAGTAAGACGGTACATAAGCATGTGCATGGTAGACTACGAATTAGATGGTAACCGTTAACGAATATGTTATCTGAGTGACATAGATGTTATCTGAGTAACAATTTCAAAGAGAGATAAAGTGTACATCGGTAAGAGTATAGTTACCCGTGACCGATAAGACTATATTTTAGCGGCTACAACGTTGCTTACAAGCTACTAACCCAACTCAAAAAAAACAAAAATCTAGAACCCATAATCTTAGCGTGTAAGATAAATCGGAGATGGTAAAACCATAATCAGGGTAAGACCATAATTAGCATCCTAACCTCTGATCAGATCTCTCACAAATTCTTTTCTTTAGCAATCTCAAGTCAAATCAAATCACTAAGTCTATGTAGAGAAGAGAGAGAGATCTAAGAGAAGAAAATAGAGAGATTTGAGAGAAGAGAGATCTGAGAGATAAGAGGATGAGAAGAGAGAGAGAAGTAGAGAGAAGAAGAAGAAAAGAGAGAGCCTGGGAGAAGAGGAAGAATGTAAAGAACGTAAAAGAGAAGTTGAGAAATTGAAACTCTTCTTGAGCGAGATCCACATCTGGAATTGGGATTTAGAAAGAGAAAATGGAGAATAAACGAAAGAGGAAGAGAAAAAAATAATCGTGAGGGAAAAAAGAGAAAAGAAAGAGGAAGAGAAGATAAGAGAAAAAGAGATGCAAGTGGCCTTTAGTCTAGTGGCAGGCGGTAAGTCCACATAAGACATGCGCACTTGCACAACCAGGGATCGAGTCCTACCGCCTACATTATGTAGGAACTTGGCTAATGGGCCGGCCTGTTGTGGCCCAATGTTGACAACAAAAAAAAAAAAGAGAAAGAGAGATAAAAAAAAAGACATAGGGACAATATGGGCTAAAAATAGGGCCAATTAAGCTACATATTATAGGTGGGAGAGAGGCCATCTAGCCAAATTTCTCAAAAAATATACATCTTTCGATATTTAAAAAAAAAAATTTGGTCAATTTTTTATGTTTTTCAATAATTGGATCCACAATGCCCTGATTTATAACCAAAACGCATATTCTAAAATCTTTTTTTGTTTTCTTCCTCTTATATCGGGGAAGAATCAAATTGTAGTGTTTGAGAATTTGTAAAGTGATTACTACCACTAAATCATTTATTATTGGTTTTTTTGTTTAATTTATATGTTATATAACCTTAATTTTTCCATACAGATTAACCCAAAGGAAAAAGGAAACCGACAATACTTTAAAGACAAAAAGAACTGTCTGTAAAAGCAAACATGGCAATGTCATTATAAAAATTTATGGATAAAATTGGTATGTAGTAGAAGTATATCTTCTGCTGATTTCGTTGTACTCAATTTCGAAAACATCCTAACGAGTATTCTTTTTTTTAAAAATTGTTTATTAAATAATGGAAGACATAAAACATTGACCGAATCTATTGTAAAACCTCAATCACTATCTAAAAACACGTTCTAAAATTATTTACAAGTCTTGTGACAATAAAGAATAAATATAATAATTTATAGGTCATCATCATCAACTTTAAACTAGTCAATGACCTAATCAAAACGATCCAACGTAGAAAGAGAGAGTGAAATAAAGCAAATGACACACTATATAATAAAAAATAAAATAAAAAGAATTGAATCCCCACGAGAAAGAGGCACTTGGCAAAAAAGCAGAAAGCTATCGATGTCCAACTTGGTCACACATCATTCACATTTTGTGCTTTTCTATTGAACCCATCGAATGAAACAAACCAAAAGGGACCACAACACTCCTATCTTAATGGACGCACATTCACTCTGATACGACTCTTGCCGGGACTTTTCTGCATCACCCACACTTATCAAAGATTTCTCTTTTTTTCTCAAAAACGATTCACAAGAGTTGATATTTGGTTCTTTACCTAAACAGCCAAACTTAGCTACATATTCACCAACACTTTCGTTTTGGGACCCAATGTGCTGTTTCAAATTGCAACAAGCTTTTGTGTTCTTTTTGCTTATATACATTGTGAATTCTGCAAATGAATCAGACCAAACTTGAAATTGGAAATAGCTTCATATGTTAACAACATTGTCTTCTTTATTATTGCGGCTTGTCTTCTTCTCCCTTGTAATCTCCAACTTCTTCAACTTTCCAGCTTTCGTGTGATGCAACGTGCTTGTGTGATGGAGTATATTCCTGCTCAAGAATACGACATGAGAAACCAAAAACATTCAAGGATATTGTGTGTTTGATTACAGAATCTTATAACAAGAATACAAGAGAAGGCTAAGTTAAAATATACCTCCATCTTCTCCATAAGCTCTTTGGCTGTTGGAGCAGAAACCACAATATTACGAGCTCCTGGTTTGATAAAACCTTCTTCAACGCCCGTGTCAAATAAAGCAAGCAAATTGTTATAGTAACCATCAACATTCAATAGACCAACCTGCAGAAACAATCTCAACAAATCAACACTGGAATTAGTAGCCTAATTCTTCTCCACCCAGCTAAGGAAATGTTTTAGCTACCGTTTTCTTATGGATACCAAGTTGTGACCATGTTATCATCTCTAACAGTTCCTCCATTGTTCCATAACCTCCTGAAAACAAAGATCCGTGAGTTTTGAAGCACAAAACTTTCAACTTTAAGACTTGCTAGAATTCAGTATGAGTGACTTTTCTCACCAGGGAGTGCAATGAATGCTTCAGCTTCTTGTGCCATTGCAGCCTTTCGTTCGTGCATGTCTGCAACAACTCTTACATCTCCAACAGTCTCACCAGATATCTGATGAAGCCAAAGTCAAAAACACATAATTTCTGCTTACATTTGTGAGTTAATTGAAAACTAAAGTCAAGAACATCTTTTCATCTCCTGATCTTCACAAGTTTGCTACTTCCTGGTCAAAACATGACCTTCTAGAAGAAGATACATACCTCAATTGGCATTAAAGCTTTGGGAATGATCCTGCAGTTACAGAAAATGGAAACAGAAACCCTTAAAGAAGCTTTGAAATGAAGAAGATTGAAAGAGTTATAAAACTGTTTGGAGACTAAAAAACTAACCCGAGGACATGGAAACCACCTTCATGAACTCTCCTGGATATCAGACCCATCAACCCAACACTTCCTCCTCCATAAACCAAGTCTATCTTCCTCTTCACCTAAAGAGTCAAAAGAAAAAAAAAATCAGAATCCAATCAAACAAACGAAGATAGCACATTCAGAAAACAGGGCAAGTGCCATTTCAAAGCTTCAAAATCCTAAGGAAATTTCACAGCTTTTTCAAACGACAACATCCCTAGCAAACAAACAAGCTAAAACGTCAAATACCATAAGAGCTAACAATGTCCGTAAAGTACAACTAACAGACGCAAGCACAAAGAAAATCCACCATACATGTAAATGAATGAACAAGTAAGCTAAAAAGTTGGTCTTTTGGCATTCAAAAACTCTGTTGCGTCACGAAAAAGCTCATATCTGTAGTTGATTTTCAGAAAAGTTCAGTTTTTTTTCAATCAGAAAACCAAATAATCAATCAAAAGAAGAAGAGAAGAGAGAACAAACGAGTTCATTGCCGAGTTCGATTGCAGCATCACTGAAAATTTCTCTGCGACCAGAGTGGCTTCCGCAAAAAACACAAATTTTTCTGAATCTGCTTCGCTGGTTTTCTTCCATTAATGGATAAAATCTACAAAAGAAAAGTATTCATTGAATTCATTATATACAAGAAGAAATCAAGGGAAGAGAAAAAGAAAACCCAGGGGGAAAAATTAAAGTTAGAAGACAAAAGCTTACTGTGATGATATTATTAAACAGGGATGCAAACAAGATAGATATATCCGAGAAAAATAAAAATAAAGAGACGAAATGAGGAATTTCTAATCCGGATTGGAAGAAAGTAGAGGGCTTTGTATTTTTAAATGGTTTTGAGAGAAGAGGTATTAATAAAGAGCCTAAATTATTATACAAATCTTTGCGGATATGGTATCTCAGATTTGGAGGTAAAAATTTGATTTTTGTGAAATTTGGCGGTTAATTGACTAAAGTTTTTAAGAAAGCTTGACAAATTACTTATGGAGTCAATTAACAAAATATATATTTTTTCTTAAAGAAAACTTTTTTAAAAAAAAAAACTTAGGAAGTGAAAGTTTTGGATAACAATATTACAATAAGCTGATGTCTCACTTGACATGTTTTAGGTGCTTTACTGTTTGTGGTGTAATACATTTCTTTTTCCGTTAAAAACGAAAATCAAATTTACTATGCTATCATACATTTGCTAATTAAGTGAGTAACTATCAGAAAACAAAAATTTAATGTATAACTATTTCAGCCACAATGAAACAATTTTAACTTTAAAAGCTTCTCTGCAATAAATTTAAAAATGCAAGTTCACAATCAAATCATTTATATTGTAGGCTAAATGATCTAGTTTATAAATTAGTATCCAACAAATATAATATAAAAAAATTCTAAATTTTGATTTTTTTTCAAAAGAATCCAATAACATAATTCTAAATTTAGAAATTTAAAATATATCCAAATAAAGTTGATTTACAACTAACTAATAAAAATATAGTTCAAAAATAAAAACGAAAAAAACCTAAAATTAGTTTAGTAATTTGTGAGTTGTTTAAGAAAGATACGACTTAATGTCTATTTATATTTTTTAGGAAAATTTTTAAATAGGATATTTATTCTATGACTTTCTAATAAGATAAATTTATATTTCTAAAAGCATAATTTTTACTCAAGTAAAAAAAAGATGAAGTTCATGAGCTAATTGAAATTTATTAAAATTCACTCACATAACTTGTGAGTTATATTAAGCTTATATCATTCAATTCATTTATTAAATGAGTGTAAAAACATGTCTCACACTCGGAGCTATCTAAGCAAATATACGAGTTAATAGCTTATATTGACAGCTTGAAATATAAGTGATATTCTACTATATAAAAGAAATAGTAGTAATACTATTTACACCACATGTCAACTGCATGATATAAAACAGAAAGTATAAAATAATAAGTATTATGAGAAAAGAGAAAGGAGGAGGAGAAGGAAGAAAAGAATAAAAAGAAAATTGAAAGGAATAATATGTGGAAGAAGAGGAAGAAGAGAAGGAGAAGAATAAAATGATCAATAATACCTGATATTTAGTCCAAATGTTTAAATTAGAGTAAGTAAGATTCAAACTCACCATATAATGTTTAGCTCGATCAAGAGTAAGTTAATTAGGCTACTTGTTTTTTGTTTTTTTTTTCAATACTGAGTCACAACTGGTCAACCCATTAACCAAGTTTCTACATAATATAGATAGTATAATTCGATTTTTAGATTAAAAGTGCATATATCTTGAATGGATTTAGTACCACCATTAGACTAAAGGTCATCTTCAAGTTATTTGCTTTTTGGGGTGAGAAAAAATAAATTTTTTTTTATCATAAGAAGAAGTTTAAAAATAGAATTTCTATGTAAGTAAAACAGAATAGAATAGAACGTAACTAAACTTTTTTTAATAATATATTCGATTTTTTAGAATTATTAGAAATGAAAAGTCAAATGAGGGGTGTGAGACCCACTCCAATACTTTATATTAAAACTCGAACACACATATATAGCTATTGTCAAATTAAGCTTTATGTTTAAGATTTGAGTTTGACTCCGAAAAATCTTATTTGTTGTATAACTATGATAATATTATTAGAGGTTTGGGGTGATTTAATTTGGCTATAGAGTATAAAAGAATGACTCTCTAAACATCAATATATATTATAAGAAAATCTTATATATGTCAATATAGGACTGTTCCCAATAAATTTAAAACTCTGTATTACTAAAATAAAACATAAAAAAGGAAAAATTTGGGTTTTAAGCTTTATTTAAGGGACAAAAATTCTTGGACCGTAAGACTTAAAAGAAAATTGTATAATATTGTTTTAGGGCTCTTAACTTTTTAGGTACTAAACATTGTTAAAAGCAAAAATTTATAAATTTTTTCTTAAAAACTATAATAATTTAAAAATGAACTTTTAATTTTTTTGGGTACTATAACAAATTTTATATTACACGTGCTAAACTACGATTACATTATGTTCCTCACTTAAGCTCAACCAAAAGAAAAAAAAATGTAATAGTATATATAACTTTTGATACATACTAAAAGTCACCTGGAGTTTAAAGAAATTACTTATTTTTCTTTCTTAGCTAGTGTTTGTAGAATAATCAAATAAATAAATAAAAGTTAGAAATCTAGAACAAAAATTTAAATAATAGATGTATGGTTAGCATTGACCAGGACAACTTCGAATACAATATCAATTCAAGCACGCAAATGCACGCACCTTTATTGCCTATATCTTTTATTTATTTATTTATTTTTTTGTTCTGTTTTCTATCGATCTACGTATTCGTATCTTTACTTACGATATCTATAATTCGCATTGACATGATAAAAGAAAGCTGATTAGTTAGAATAATCTATATTAATATGGTAATAACTCATTCACTTCATATTAATTCTTAATTACTCAATTAAAATTTTAAAATATCATTTTATCTAATGTGTAAACAAAAACGTAATAACGAAAATATTATTAATGAAATTTAACACGTCAATGCATGCGCGACTAAATCTGTCACACTAGAAAATTTTGAGTGTGGTAGAGTTTAATAAAGTTTGATAGAGATTAGTAGAGTTTAGACATAGTGTATCAAATTTTGGAATAATTACTTTAATAGTATGGTAGAGTTTAGACAGATTTTGGAAAAGTTACTTTTATAGTATGGTAGAGTTAGTAATGACAGTGTGGCAGACTTTAGTAGATTTTGTTTCTCTGTGTGACAGATTTTAGCATAGGTATCTGTCATAGCTTAGCAGAGTTAAATGATAGTGTGACAGATGTTAGTAGAGTTATTTTCGATAGTGTAGCAGATTTTGGAAGAGTTATTTTTATAGTATGGTAGAAAGTTAGTAATGGTAGTGTAGCAGACTTTAGTAGATTTTGTTTCTCTGTGTGACAGATTTTAGTAGAGTTATCTCTTATAGCTTGGTAGAGATAGCAACGATAGTTTGACAGAGTTAAATGATAGTGTAGCAGATGTTAGTAGAGTTATTTCGATAGTTTAGTTGAGTCAGGCAGAGTTATTTCATTTACACTAGTTTGTAGAAGCACACAAATCACCATTGTTGGTTGAGCTCATTTCTTATCTTTGAATCTATGGATCAAATGAACTTATGTAGACACTACCACAAGATACACCTCCTATATTCGTGAACAACGAGAGGCAATTGCGTGAGTATATGCAACAATTTCAAAAGAGGCAATTCGTCTTTGTGTGGAGATTTCGAGGAAATCTCATGTAGTTGTCGAATAAGGTAAAAGATTTGAGCCTAAATGCGAGCCTTCCTTTAATAAATTTAAGTCTACGTTTGGCAGAATATCTTCAAAGTGTGGTAGAGTTAGCACCGGCGTAGCAGAGTTATTTTTGATAGTTGGGCAGAGTTAGCAACGATAGCTTAACAAACTTTTAATAGATTTTGTACTATGTGTAGCAGATTTTGGCAGAGTTATATTTGATAGTTTGGCAGAGTTAGGTATGATAGTTTGGCAAAGTTTGATAGATTTTGTATCATGTGTAGCAGATTTTAGTGGATACTTCTCTTGGTTGTAAAATTCTTGGAGCGAGCAAAAATGTATGTTATGATGAGTTTGTACAGATGGTGCATGGAGATTTTGATCTAAATCAACAGATCTGTAAGGTAAAACTGAGTTACATATCAAATGAACTCATGTAAACACTTCCACAAGATACACCTCCTCTATTTGTGACCAACGTTAAGAAATTGCGTGAATATGTACAACAATTTCAAAAAGAGGCAATTTGTCTTTGTGTGGAGATATCAAGGAGATCTCATGTAGCTGTTGAAGAAGGTGAAAGATTTAAGCCTAAATGTGAGCAAATACAATTCATCATCATTGAAATTTTCTTCAATGTGTAATGGTGGTTAATGCATATGTTTATCATTGGGAGCTTTCCTTTTGAAACTAACCTCCGAGGGTAGTACTAATCCGCCATAGCTGTTGAGAAGAAACAACAAAACAATAAGAAACAAAATCTTCCAAACTTTACTAAGCTATAAACTAACTCGACCAAACTATGCCACACAATAAACTAAATATGCCAAACTCTGAAAAGCAATAAACTAACTCGGTCAAACTTTGCCAAGCTATACTACATTTACCTTGAAACTTTTCATACCTTGAAAAAATCAGAACAAATTGTACCTTGAATCTAAATAGGGAGAGAGAGAGAGAGGGAGAGGGAGAGGGGATGAGATGCTAAACTATGTCATGCATCATTACACTATACCAAACTCATTTTTTCTCTACCAAACTCTGTCATGTGTTATATAAACTCTATCAAACTCTACAAAGCTCTACCATAGTAGTGCTAAACTCTGCCATGCATCATATACACTCCATCAAACTATGTCATGCATCATCTATACTTCACCAAACTTTGTCATGCATAATCTACACTCCAGTATAGGCAAACTCTTCCAAAGTATACAAAATATTTGAGGCAAACTCTACCTAACTTTACGAAGCTAAACAAAACATTATAGGCAAACTCTACTAAGCTATAAACATACTATGCCTAACTTTACCAAGCTATCAACTAACTCCAACAAACAAACCTCAAGATTCGAGACAAACTATAATGAAACAACCTAATAATTCGAGATAAACCGAGTAATCTCTAAGTTAAGGTAAACATATTCTCCAACAACACTCATTATCATTGAAATTTTCTTCAATGTGCAATGGTAGTTAATGCTTTTGTTTATCATTGGAAGGTTTCCTTTTGAAACTCTCCTCCGAGGGTACTCCGCCATAGTTTTGTAGAAGAAACACCAAAAGGTTAAGAAACATAATATTGCAAATTCTACCAAGATATAAACAAACTCGGCTAAACTCTGTCATACAAGAAACTAACTCTGCCAAGCTCTACTAAGCAAGAAAATAAAACTCCGATACTCTGCTAAATTAAAAATAAAGTCGGCCAACCTCTTATACGCTTTAAACCTACACTACACAACTCTACAAGCCAAACTCAAGAATTGAGACAAACCCAGAAAATCTAAGCTCATACAACATTTACCTTGAAGAAATCACAACAAAATATGCCTTGAATCAAGAGAGGGAGAAAGAGATAGATGATGAGATGCTAAACTCTGCCATGCATCATTACACTATACCAAACTCATTTCTTCTCTCTCTCATTACACTATACCAAACTCTATCATGCGTTAAATAAACTCTATTTAACTCTACCAAGCTCTACCATAGTAGTGCTACACTCAACCAAACTATGATATGCATCATCTACACTCCACCAAACTCTGTCATGCATAATCTACACTCCACTATAGGCAAACTCTTCAAAACTATACAAAACATTCGGGGCAAACTCTACCTAAATTTACCAAGCTAAACTAAACATTATTGGCAAATTCTGTCAAGTTATAAACATACTCTACCTAACTCTACCAAGCTATCAACTAACTTTACCGAACAAATTTCAAGATTCGAGACAAACTATAATGAAACAACCTAATCATTCGAGACAAACCTAAGAAACTATAATGAAATTGTTAGAAGGCAATCAAGCTCTGCTTTGATCCAGCACTCGAGAACCAAGTCTTAAAAACTTGGAACGTCTTCGCTCGTCGTCAAATCAGTACAAATTAATCAACATCGAATCTCGTCCACAAATTGATCAAACTTGGAACCAATCTCTTTGTCTTTCTCCTCAATCAGAAGCTTCTCAAACGACAACAATGTATTGTTTCTTTCACCTACACTTTCACTCTCGTTTCTTCAACTTTAGGTTCAGTTATGTGAAGCGATGACGAGAAAAGGTATTGAGATAGGTGAGAAAACGAGTCGGGTCGACGAGTCGGGTCTTTGTATTCAATTCGGTTTGGATCGGTAGGCGAAACAGTCGTCAGTTTAGTCTCGAATAAGGTTAAGACGCAAACCGTCAAATTTATGCAATCGCGTTGAGAACTTTTGATTATGGTGCAATTAGATTACGGTGTCAACATGTGGTGTAATAGATGTTATATGCAAACTTTTGTGGTGGAAATATAACGTCCTTCCATATAAAAAAGACAACTTATATTATTAAAGACATTTCCCGACCCTCATTTTAAATTTTTTTTATGAACTATTTTAGTAGTATTCTAATCATTTACTCTAAAAAAAATTAAAAATGTAACATGTTCTACTCATTTCCATTGCAATGATTTGACTAATTCACGCACAACAAAATTAAATATTTGGATGATTATGTTACATAGAAAAAGACATTACTCTTTTAATATTTGAATTTATTATCTAAGACAATTTGAATATTGATGTTCCCATCATGGCTAACCATATATTGGTTGTCCTCTCTATACCTGTATTTATATATATATATATATATCCAGATTATCACATAAAAAAACATATATAATACAAAGTCTTCTAAAAGTAGAACAAGTGTTAGAAGTCCATTCGATTGATTAATATCGCTGAAGTTAGATTTGAATTATTAGGAAAATGCCTTTTATATATATTAATATTATATCAAATGGACAACCAAACTTATTTCTTGATTCCATAGGGTCTTCTTATTTCTTCATTCTCCGAGCTTGGGTTATGGACAAAGGAGAAAAAAGAACCGAGAAGAAAGTATCAGCAACAACATATTTTATTGCGAGACATCTCATCATGTCCATATCAATTTATTATGCACCTTTGCATTTAACATTGGGTAAACCTCATACAATAACTGTTCTAACTTTACTGTTTATAATTTTATAAAACAAAATAATGCGAATAATCTTATAGTCTTATTCCTGGAAAAAAGAATTTACAAAGCCTGTCAGATTTAAAAGTTGTTCAAAATCAAAATATAGAAAAAAAGTATTATTAGCATGAGTCTAACTCAGCTAGGTCAAAATGAGAAAATTGCCAAATCGCAAATTTTACTAATGTGAGAAGACCTAACAAAAACTTTAAATATCATAAAATGAGGTCGAAATTACATCTCAACAGCCTAACATGTAAGAAATTAACGATAATATGACAATTACGATATAATCTGAACTATTAATTTGATGCATTATTTATTTGTATTGTAAAACAAATTTGTTCTGATAAACATTGTAATACTAAAAAGGAAGTAAAAAAAACAATCTTAAGATACGAGCTTCGGCCCACGGATATCCAAGTAAAAAAGGCTTTGGAAGTTTTGTATATTAACAAGAGAGATCTTTAACTATTTATTGATTTTAATGGCGTCCAACTATTGAGTCCTTTTAGACAAATCAGCTATGATTTATTGGTGTCTCATGAAGTTTTTTTCTTTTTTTTTGTTTCTCATTTGGCATTTGGATTCCAGGAAAATGGGAATGGGTTTATGTCCCAAAATATTCAAAAGATGGAATTGAAAATGGAATGAGCACGAATTTATTCTATTCCCGTTTTCTTATTTCAAAATTTGTTTGCTTCATTAAGCTCTCTTTTTTTTGCAGTTGCAGAATAGAGTCTAAGGCTTTCTTCTTTAAGAGTCTCTTCTTTTAGGAAACGTTGAAATTAGATGCATCTCCTCTGTTTACAGTCTCTTAAAGCCAACATTTCACGAGTTTCTTCTTTTGTCTCTCCGTTTAAAACCATCTTTTAAAGCCACATGCACTTCACCTTTCAATATAAACCCACTTGCATCCTGTTCCTCCCAAACCTTAAGAGAAGAAGTTATATGAAAGAGACTTTGATATGATTTGTTATGATTTCATCAACATTATAAGTACTAACTCTCCTACACAAAGCGACTTTGATATGAAAGAATTACCTAATACAAAGTTTATATGAAATCTTTTGCTAATTTGTACGAAGTATAAATTCTAAACTATAAGATTTCAAGCTTTCAATATGGAGGAGTCTCTTTTTGTTTAATGCAAGTATCTTATAATATTTGAAGGCGCTAACAGTAAAGATTAGGGTAAGCTTAAGATTTTTCTTAAAACAATCACCAAAACCATAGATGGTTATTATTAATGTATTAGCGATGAAATAAGGAGAAACTTAAGCCTTTTAACAGAAAAGAGAAAGAAAGGAAAAAACTATTAATAAAGGTAGCCTAAAATAAAACTTTAGAATAGTTACAATTATGTGAGGAGCTATATATAACTTGTGACAGGACCTCTCTCACTTCTTTAACTATGTAATAACCACCAAGTTATAATGTTATGCCATATCAAAAAAGTTATAATGTCATGGTCCTCCATATGCTAAGGGCATTTTTAACTAATTTGATCATTGAAATTTCTATCATTCATAATCTTGTTTACCAAGACAAAATAATAGTTCTCCAAGTCTTTACTATATACTCAACCATAAGAAAGTTGCATTGTTTTATCAAAAAAAAGAAAAAAGAAGAGAGTTACGTCAATTGTAACATTTAAACATGAAATAAAAATAAAGATATTAATGATTTCTGGATAGTTGACTTTTTATAAGATTTAATATTACTATAATAAAGCCAACACTACGTACACAAGTGACATTTAGTCTAATGGCAGGCGGTAAGTCCATTTAAGACATGCACATTTACATAACCAAGGATCGAGTCTTACCGCTTACATTATGTAGGAATTTGACTAATGGGCTGGCTAGTTGTGGTCAATGTTGACGTAAAAAAAAACCATCACTACAAAACCTACGCTCTTTCCACTCTAATTTTTTTTATCAATAAGAATTATTATGATTCATGCAAGATGAAAATTCACTATTATAAATAGGGTACAAAGAGACATTCATTGATATTTGTAGTCGCTTATTATTACTCAAAGCCAAAAATGAGCTCTCAAGTCTGGTTTTTTTGGCTGATGTGATTCTCAACGTCAAGCTTAGCATTGTGGCAGAAGAAATTCATGAAGATCAGACTAAGGTATATTAAACACAGTTCTGTTTTATTTCATAATTTATCAATTATGAAAGTAGATTGACGGAAGAAGGATTCATACTCGTTACATATACATACATGTATAGGTCTACATAGTGTACCTTGGGGAAAGAAAACATAAGGACCCGGACCTCGTTACGGCCTCACATCTTAGCATATTAAAGTCCTAGCTTGGAAGGTATTAACAAAACCCTTCACATCACACATCAAACTATATTTGTTGAAACTAGATATTAATGTCGGTGTTGAAAGACACTAACATGATTTAAAACTATCAAGAATTTTTGAGTAGTAAAACCGATCCGTCGAAGAAGCTTATAGAAAGAAAATAGGAACCTCTCTGACTCTATTATCGAGGCCAAACCTTTTTCTGCTTCTTCCAACGCCGGTGATGCCAGAACCACCGGATCTCACCGGCGTCGGGCCTTCATTAGCTACGGGGTTTGTTCTCTTTCTCATTGTCTCCTCTCTGTGTTGACTCTTCGTTGTATCTTCTCTGTGTTGAGTCTCCTGTGTCTCCCTCCTCCATCAGAAAGCTTAGTCGGTGAGGATAGAGCTCGAAGCTCTTCATTTCGAGGACAAAGTCATCTTCAGTGTCCCCACCTCCAGCTCTCTCCGGCGGATCCGAGTTTGTCTATTATTTTCCTCTATGTTGTTCATCTCTACTCCCCTCACTTGCCGAGATCTATGTTTGGTGTTGAAGTACAAAGCTCTGGTTTTAGAGGACGAAACTATCTTCTGTACCTTCACCGTCGACTATCCCCGTCGGAGTTGAGAAGTATGTGTCTCCCTCCGTTCTGTTTCTTCCTGCTGGCTCCATCTGTTTGTTGATCGTGGTTTCGAATTTTTTCGGGGGCTCATGTCTACCGAGATTTTCTTTGTCACCTTCCACTGCTCGCTGCGACCTCTTTCTCGGAGGCTCTACCACTAGCCAGAGGCGGGGCTTCGGCCAGATGCATCATTTCACCCTCCACCAAGATTACAACTGCTCCCGCCTCCTCTACATCATGTCGGGTTTCTCGGCAAGCTGATCTAGAGGATGGGTATCATGATGGCCGAATCTGTCCCTTTCTCCGGCAACCCTACCGGCGGTCAGAATGTCAAAAAGAGACTGGCGATGACGTTAGCTCTATTGGCAGTGCCATTCCCTCTTCCCAAAGAGGCAAAATGATTAGGGTTTCAGTTTTGTCTCATGGGCCTGGTAATGGACCATGGTTATGGACCTTATTTATAACTAAACCTTCAATTAGGTCATGTCTTTTAAGCCCAATAGGTTATGCTTATGAGGACAAGCAGATCCTTTTGGGCCTAAGACAAATTGTGATTGAAGTATATAGGATTGTTAGATCTGTTAGTCTATGTTCTCCTAGACAGAATTTAAACTGTGTTGTTTCTCCCATTTGGGATAGAATTTTGTCTAGATCCTCCGTTATGGAAATGTTGTTCAAAAGCTCTATAGCAATTAGAGCTTATTTGGTAGTTCAACTGCCCTTTGTGGCGACAGAACTAGGATTAGTCTTCGACTCTCAGACTAGAGACTCTTTATCCAACTCCTATCCAAGACTTCCAGAGCATCAGAATCTCCTCCGCCTGGTTCTTTCTATTATATGCCTTAGCCTTTTATCGACTATGATGTATTTCATAATTGCGATTTGAGATTGTAATTCTGAATTTTAATTAATAGAAGAGTATTTGTTTGAAAAAAGAAAGAAAGAAAGAAACTAACAGGTTTGTGTTGTGTTAATACAATTACAGCAAAAAAAAAAGCGAGTGAGTCGATGGTTTATAGTTATCAACATGGTTTCTCTGGATTTGCGGCCCATCTCACGGATTCCCAAGCAAGAAAACTCTCAAGTACGTAATATATGGAAGCAATTTATTTTTATGATTGACATGATTCATGAGTTCTCGTCAAAATTATGTATATGTAGAGCATCCTGATGTTGTTCAAGTGACACCAAATCATTACTACAAGCTGCAAACAACAAGAACATTTGACTACCTGGGCTTTATGATGAAAGCATTCCAAAAGAACTTCTTCCTAAGGCCAAGATGGGTGAGAACATGATTATCGGTGTCTTTGACTCAGGTAAAACTTGTATATCTGTTTACTATATATAAGCTAGCTACAAATATATATGAACATATATAAAAGTTTGTGATTATGAATAATGTATGTCCGCAGGAGTGTGGCCTGAATCGGAGTCCTTCAATGACAGAGGATTAGGACCGATCCCGAAACGGTGGAAAGGGAAATGCATAGATGGCCAAGAATTCGACTCAAGAAGCATTGCAACAGGAAATTGGTAGGAGCAAAATATTACATGGGGAGCCTATTCAAAAAGAACAAAATAGACATTACAATATCAAACAGTGAGTATATGTTCGCAAGGGAATGCCTTCCTCATGGGACTCATGTGGCCCCCATAGCGGGAGGCTCTTTCGTCCCAAATGTGAGCGACAAAGGGTTGGGAGTGGGCACGGTGAGAGGCAGGGCACCTAGGGCTCGTCAGTCTACAAAGTATGTTGGAGAGGAGTAGATCGCGACAATTGCGCGGCTGCGGATATACTAAGGGCTATGGACGAGGCCATAGATGACGGGGTGGACGTGATGTCAATCTCACTTGGCAGTTCAATCTCTATACTAATTGAAACCAACAAGCATGATGAGATATCTTATGGAGCATTCCATGCCATCTCACAGGGCATTCCGGTGCTATGTGCGGGTGGCAACGACGGCCCTGAAGCCTACACAGTCGTTAACATAGCTCCATGGATCATAACTGTGGCTGCCACCAGTCTTGACCGGTGGGTTTCCCACACCTTTGGTACTTGGCAACAATGTGACTCTATTGGTAAAACATTAGACCTTATTCTTTTTCTAAAAACTAGTCAAGAAGATGACCCACTAAAATATTACTTTGTAGGCACGGACACCGTTTAAAAGATAGGAAATCCAAGCGGATCTGATGTATATAGAAAGCACCAACAAGATAATGAGTGCGGCAAAGGGAAAAGCGGTGCTAGCTTTCGTGACTGGAAATGATGATCTTGATAATCTTACAATCGAAGTTATTATAAACGGACTGCATGCTTTAATCATTGCCACCAAAATTAATGACGGTATCAAAGTTGTCCAAAATTATCTTTATCGACTATGAACATGGAACTACCATGACGAAGTATATATTTACTCTCAAGTCTCTAAGTATTTGCATGTTAATGTTGTTTAATGTTTTGGGATTTCTTTCATCACATCTCACCTACCATAAAAATAAGCTCGACAATCACACTCACTGGTCCACTTGTAGCCACTAAGGTGGCTGAGTTCTTTGGTAGAGGACCCAACTCCGTACCTCCATATGTTCTCAAGGTAACAACTTTATTTGTGAATTTCCAACATATATACATCCAATACTCTATTTTCAGCAACTTATACCTACATATGTAATACTTGCAGCTTGATGTAGTAGCTCCAGGTGTGACCATATTGGCAGCTAGTACTCTATTAAAACTGGATGCCAAGAATGTTTTCGTTGCTTTGTCGGGAACTTCAATGTCCACACCTGTTGTTGCCAGTTTGGTTCTCCTCTTTAGAGCTCAACATCCTGATTGGTCTCCTGCCGCCCTTAAATCAGCCCTCGTCACAACAAGAAATATATAATATAATTCTTAAAATCTACGTTGTTGAATGTAAATATTAATCTTGCAGATGAATCTATCTCAATTGATTAAGTTTCCACAACGGATCCCTACGGAGAACCTATCTTTGCCGATGGATTATCTCGGAAACTAGCTGATCCGTTTGATTTTGAAGGAAGATTGGTGAACCCGACAAAAACAGCATACCCTAGTCTTGTTTACGATACAAGCGCATATGACCAGGCATTAATTGCCAAAATGGCAACTAAGACTACTTATTATCCGAGTCTAAGGCTGTCTCTGCTTAACTTGAATTTACCATCTATCACCCGTCCTTTTCTGAACTACAATGTAACGGTCACAAGAACCGTCACCCAATGTAGGTCATGTCATAAACTCATAACGTTGTCCTTGGGCTTGTCATGCTTGCTTCAATGTCCTTTCCATCTTAAAGCACCAATTGATTACCAATTGTAATAACTACTCTTTGAAGTTTTCCCATTAAATTTATAATTAATTGGGTATTGTTATCTTTTTTCTAACCTTCAATCTTATAATATGAACAAAAACGTGATAAAAACGGCCAGTAGCGAATCTAGAACTATTTTTAGAATGGAGCACATAATATAACATAAATTTAACTAAAACAATATATTATTAAAAAAATAAAATTTATGATAAAATTTTTCTAAAGAACTATTATATATTCCTCTATATTTTGGAACTTTTTCATTGATGCCTTATTTATTACTTTATGAAACAATTTCTTTTCAACAATCGTTTAAAAACTGATTATTGTAAGATGATCTTTTAATATTCATGGCATAAAACATCTTTCAATATATTAAACCGATTAATTCAATTATCACTCCTCGATATCCATCGCCTACTACATAATCACAATAAATCGTCTTTGATTAAAACTTTAAAATAAAATTTTCATAAAACTTACTATAGACGTTTTGAATTGTTTGAGATAATTCAATTTGGGAGAAAACAAATAAAAGTAAAGAAGAGAATAATTTAGCTGATAAAAAGAATTTTTGGTCAATAGTAGATGATCGCTTATGTTTTTACTTTTAAAATTTTTATTTACTCGTTTAGGATTTTGTGGTGTAGATTTTTATTGAACTAAAATATTCTTTTGTTTTTAGTTATTTTGGGCCTCTCTAGTTTTTTCTTAATAGACTCATTTTGTAACTAATTTATTAGAAAACCAAAAAAAAAAAACTAATAAAAGAGAAAAACAAAAAGGTAGCAAGGGGCACGTGCCCTACGCACCCTTAACTTAGATCCGCCCGTTAGAACGGCAACTTTTTGTAACTTAAATAAAATCATATATATATATATATATATATATTTTTTTTATTTTTTTTCTACATTATTTTTTCACAGATGTTTCGTTTATGTTGATATTAGATATTCAGTTAAATAAACTGATACTTCATGGGAAATTGGCCAAAAAAAACCATAACATTGAATCGCCAAAAAAATCATAAGACTTTTCACTAGAAAAAAAATTCTAAATTATTTTTGGCTTGCCATTATTTTTACAAAAGTCACGTTGGCTTTCCATTATAAGCATACCGTTGGTAGATTTAACAGAAAATTAAACGGTTGTTAATAAGCCGTTTACTGTTGTTAATTTTCAAAAAGAAATTGGCCAAAAAAAGCTCTAACTTTTCAGGAATCGCCAAAAAAGCATAAGGTTCTTCACTAACCAAAAAAACTCTAAATTATCTATGACTTGCCATTATTTTTTTAAAAGCCATGTTGACTTTCTATTATAAGTCATTTACTACTGTTAATTTTCAAAACATATGGTTTCTGGGATTCAAAAGTCACTTTGATTTTGTAACACGTCATGATATTGTTTCTTGTCTTTATAACTATTATAATATGTATTCAATATAATGGTTATAAAGACAAGAAACAATATCATGACATTTTGTTTCGATTCATTGATCGTGTTTTGGTATATATAAGCAATTGTGTTCCACTTATCATCGAATATGCCACTAGCTCAGTGGTTAAATGTTCCTTATATACATGAGCTCGAATTCTAGAAACCACATGTTTTGAAAAGTAACAATAGTAAACGGCTTATAATGGAAAGTCAACGTGACTTTCGTAAAAAAATGACAAATCAAAGATAATTCAGAATTTTTTTGGTTAGTGAAGAAGCTTATACTTTATTTGGTGATTTCTGAAAAGTTAAAACTTTTTTGGGCCGGTTTCTCTTTTGAAAATTAACAACACTAAATGGCTTATTAACAGCCATTTAAATTTCTGTTAAGTCACCGACGATATGCTTATAATGGAAAATCAACGTGACTTTTGTGAAAACAATAGCAACTAAGAGATAATTCATAATTTTTTCTGGACCGTAAAGAATCTTGTACTTTTTTGGTGATTCCTAAAAAATTAGAGTTTTTTCTGGTTTATTTCCCTATTTTTAATCAGAATTTTATTTATTTTGTCGTAAACCATGCACACAAACTAGTGAAAAACTAGTATATGTTATTAGCTAAACCGTAATATTCTTTCTTTATATTCTTGCATATTTTTATACACCAATACATTTATTGAACAGTATGCATGTTTTTTTGTATTTTGTAACTACACATATGTTAAACCAAATTAGTGCATTTTTAGTCAACATTGGATCGACAAGGCTCGATCTATAGCCTAAAACACACCCCAATAATCTTTTTTTTTAAGCTACCATAATGCAGCGGATATAAATCGAACACTGATACCAAATCATTAGCTGGATCATCCTAACCACCAAACTGAGAGCAACTTAGCAATCAAATTAGTGCATTTAACTGAAAATATAATGTCCTTTCATCTAATTTTATAACAAAATGAGGAAAACAGTAACTCTTGTGTAACCTTAATTATAACAAAAACGTTGACGAGAACAGTAACTCTTATGTAACTTAAAGAACAGTATAAATATGATATATCTAATTTTTAGTGATTTAACAATCAAAAATCAAAACAATTAGTACTAAACACGAATTAACAGTATTCAAAATCTCCAAAAAAAAATGAAGATTGTCATGAAATTACTTATATATTATATTATATTATTTGTATGTGGTATGGGAAAGGGACGTGAGTATAATAAGAACTCTTCTTATTATTATCTTTTTGTACAAGTGGAGTAGAGAAGTAAGGTAATACACATATTTACAGTACTCTAAGGTCGGTTAAATTATTTAAATATAAAAATATTATGAAGGGGATAATTACTATATAATAATATTCTCTCTTAATTATTTATTTGAAATGACATATTAAGTAATGCTTCGTTAAAAACTTTATCATGAAAAAATTTAATAGAATAAAAACTATGAAAAGGAAAAAAGAGTACAGTAACACAATCTCCCTCTGAAATGATGGATATAACTTCTTCTTCAAAGATCTAGTAGGTGACGCATCCCGATGTTATGAACGTATTTTCTAAATGTCGTAATCGGAAGCGCTTTCATGAATAGATTCTTTTTGAGTTCATGTATAAGGAGAAAAATCTTAGGAGAATATGCTTTGTTCGGTCGTTTTTGATATAACTTTCTTTTAGTTGGGCGACACAAGCAGCATTGTCTTCAAACAATTTTGTTGGCTCTTTATTTATGACTATTCTGCTTGCTTCTTGTACATGATGAGTCATATATCTGAGCCACACACACTCTCTACATGCTTCATGAAATGCAATTGTTTATGCATGATTTGACGAGATAGCGACTAGAGTCTGCTTTTGAGAAAGATAAGAAACTACAGTGCCTCCAATAATGAAAACATATCCGGTTTGCGATCGGACTTTATGTGGATCTGATAAATAGCATGCAACTGCAAAAATAACTAAATCGAACTAGAGTTTCTGTTATAAATAATCTCAAATCAATTGTTCCCTGCATATAACAAAATATATGTTTTATTCCATTCTAGTATATGCGTAGGTGACGAATTGTATCTTGCAAGCAGATTTGTAGCAAATGATATATCTGGTCTAGTGCAATTTGCAAGATACACAAGTCCACCAATAGCGCTCATATAAGGTACTTCAGGACCTAATATCTCTTTGTTATCTTCACAAGGTCAAAATGGATCTTTATCGATACTAAGTGATCAATTAACCATTGGAGTACTCAAAGGAGTCGCTTTATCCATGTAAAAGCGTTTTAAGATCATTTTCGTATAATTTGATTGATGTACGAAAATTCCATTCCGAGATGCTTGATCAGGAGCCCAAGACAAAAAAAATTTATGTCGAAGATCTTTCATTTCGATCTCCTCTTTCATATGAGTTCTTGAATCATTAATCTCCTTTTGAGTTCTAAGTATGTTCAGGTCATCAACATATATAGCTATGATCACAAATTCGGATAAAGATTTCATAATAAATACGCAAGGGCATATCACATTGTTGGTATATCCTTTACTCAACAAATATTCACTTAAGCGATTATACCACATGCGTCTGCATTGTTTTAATCCGTAAAGTGATCGTTGTAATTTGATCGAACATATCTCTTAAGATTTTGAGCTAAATTTCTCAGGGATTCTCAATCCTTATGGGATTTTCATATATATATATATATATACACATCATTATCGAGTGATCCATATAGATATGCTGTCACAACATTCATTAGATGCATTTCTAGATTTTTAGATGTCGATAGGCTCATCAAAAATCTAAAGGTAATTGCATCTATTACCGAGGAATATGTTTCTTCATAATCAATTCTCGGTCTTTAAGAAAAACCTTGAGCAATAAGTCAGACTTTATATACTGTTACCTTATTATTCTCATTTATTTTTCGAACAAATACCCATTTATATCCTACGGGTTTTATAAGTTCGAGTGTTGTGACAATATGTCCAAAAACATTTCTTTTATTGAGGGAGTTCAACTCAGTTTTTATGGCCATTTCTCATTTCTCCCAATCAGATCTTTTCTGGCATTCCAGTATGGACCTTGGATCTGAATCATCAGTTTCATTGTCAATTTCTTTTGATACAAAGAACAAGAAAATTCCATCATCTTCTTCTATCTCAATTTTAGCCCATAATTTTCCATTTTGGATATAATTGATGGAAATCTCGTGATTTTTAATATTAATGTCCTCTTCAGGATTTCTCTTTGTATGTGGTTCTTCTGGACCACTTTCATTTAGTTCTCTCAATTTCTTTTTCTTTTGGAAAATTTTATCTTTGGATCCCATTGGTCTCGCCCTTTTCAACTAAACCTTAGGTTCGTTTACTATATTTTCATCATTTTGTTCTTCTGGAACAATAACTCTTGATGGAACATTCACAGCGGGTAAATATGATTTTGTCACCCTTTTTGTATCGGTGAACACATTTGGTATTTGGTTTCCCATATTTTGTAAATGCATAATTTTTTGAACTTCCAGTTCACATTGTTTCGTAGGGGGATCAATGTGCAATAACAACGATGTGCACCATGTAAAAAAAACATAAATACATGAAAGAATCTTACCAGAATTTTGGATATCGATGTCTATTTTCTTTGTTTGTTTTCCAATACGTAAGACTTGGTTGATTACGTCTATGGTAAGAAAAAAACAAAGAATTTTAACAAAATTTGTAAAATTTAAGGCTAACAAATTTTCTAAAAAATGAGGACTCTTTCAAAAAATTTGTATGAACAAAAGAAAATTAGTGATAGATTTTGTGTCATCTTGATGGAGTAGATAATCATACTTTTCCATCAGGTCTTGTTTCACAGTGTTGTGGATCTTGTATGACTACAACAATTAAAATAAAATAAAATAAATTTGCTTTCAAAAGATGACCGAATTTTCCAAGCATATTTTTCTTAACCATACAAAGTATTTTTGAACCCTAAAAAAAAAAAATTTTGCAAAATTTTAGAATTAATTAGAGATTTGTATACGAATGTTTGATAAATAATAACTTACTTGATCATCAAAGAAAACTAATTCTACTGTTTGGTCATACTCTTTCGTAAAGACTTTCCAAAGTCGAATGATCTTGACTTTGATCCTACATTGTGATCTTAAGGTTTAAGAACTACAATAAAATTGAGAACCATTTTTTCTGTATTCAAAAGTATTTACTGATTTCATGTATTTTTTGACGAATTGATTAATGTATCACGTCTACCTTATATAAAGGATGTGATTCATTTTTTGACCTAACACACGGCTATTAAGAATGCAATTTTAAAAGACACCAAACATGTTATTATTATATATTAATTGCTTTCCTTACGTAATTCTAACGCAATTATTTAGTTACTATAAGTTTCTGAAATAATTAATGATAGATGAATATAAATAGTCAAAAAATATATCATCATAAACACAATAACTGGTTATTTATAAAATTACCTAGATTTGTTTACGGAAATTAATACGAAACCAAAGCTAATCTTCTATATAAAGCTACATTATATAGTTTTACAAAAATATAGATTGATTTCGTATTAATTTTTGCTTCGCATTGAAGATTATTATATTGACATAACGTTCATTCATTTTAAGTTTACATCAATGAGGAATATATTTACATTCTTTATAGTGAATACAAATCAATAGAATAATCTCGAACCATAAATTTATTCAATTAGTTTATTGCCTAACAACAAAAACTAAACTAAATGCTAATCTTAAATACTACCCATAAATTATAGTGATCTACTCAATAAATGGATTTCTAATGATTACAACATAATAGTATAAATTAGATATTAAAATTTAATTTTGAAATCTACAATATTTAATTTTTAAGATCCGATGAAATCTTCAACAATAATTGAATTATCTAAATATCATAATTATTATTTTTAATTTAATTCGTCAATTTAATACCAAATCAATCATGATCTAATTAATTAATGCTTGTTTACGAAAATTAATTGTGTAGATTTGTTTATGAAAACTAATACGAAATCGAAGATATTGTTGTATATAAAGCTACATTATAGTATTTTATATAAATGTAGATTGATTTCACATAATTCAAAATTTAATTTTGAAATCTATAATATTTAATTTTTAAGATTTGATGAAATCTTCAACAATAATTGAATTATCTAAATACCATAAATATTATTTCAATTTAATTCGTCAATTTAATACCAAATCAATCATGATCTAATCAATTAATGCTTGTTTACGAAAATTAATTGTGTAAATTTGTTTACAAAAATTAATACGAAATACAAGCTAATGTTGTATATAAAGCTACCTTATAGTATTTTACATAAATGTAGATTGATTTCACATTAATTCAAAATTTAATTTTGAAATCTACAATATTTAATTTTTAAGATTTGATGAAATCTTGAACAATAATTGAATTATCTAAATACTATAAATATTATTTCAATTCAATTCTTCAATTTAATACAAAATCAATCATAATCTAATCAATTAATGCTTGAAAAACAAAACAATATCGCCAAAATACCCTACAAACAATGTAAAATCCAACAGCATTCTATGTAATATTCAATATTGTAGTAAAAACATTTTAAATTATTACTATCCTTTTATTATATTGAAGATATATGAAAACCTTTATCAAAAGAAAAAAAAGGTAACAACACCGTATTAATTAAGAATTTAATGGGACAGCATCAAGAGTAGTTATTACAATTGGTGCTTTAAGATGAAAAGGACATAGAAGCAAGCATGACAAGCCCAAGCACATTATGAGATTTCCTCTCTAAACCCAAACCAGAAATAAATAAATGAATCAATATATAAAAGTGTACAGTAGTAAGATGTTTACACTTTACAAATATTCACATAACTATCTCAAAATCTAATATATATATACAAAGTGTACAATAAGATATTTATATCTTGGTTTGAGTCGCTAGCTAGAGTCTGTTCAAGTCCCATTTTGTGTATTCAAGAGCTGTCAAGGATTCTTATTTACATACAGCATTACTTAATCTCTTTAAGAATCAGAGTTTAATCGAAAGTAGATTCAAAATTTAGGTGAACCAATAGAGTTTTGAATTAGAAATCTTACTTTATTACAATAGATAATGGGATAGTGAGTGCTTTGAGCTAATAACATATTGTATTTAAACTCAATTGTTGAAATACTTGAGTAGCTGTGTCCTCACAGATAATGAGATACTGACAAAGTGAAAGCCATCAGTCCAAGTTATACTTCCAAAGTAGTAGATGGAATTGCTCTTATGAGTTGTGGAGACTGTGACTTCGAAACTGAGCTTCTTCACGAAGCAGTTGAAGAGAAGTATGTTGGGTGTAACAGAGATTTTGACACCCAATGGAGGCTTAACGATCAGTTTATAGATAGAGTTG
Organism: Lepidium didymum; assembly: GCA_963920545.1. Classification (NCBI taxonomy): domain Eukaryota; kingdom Viridiplantae; phylum Streptophyta; class Magnoliopsida; order Brassicales; family Brassicaceae; genus Lepidium; species Lepidium didymum. The sequence goes on along the minus strand of OY986996.1, from coordinate 4,296,564 downwards.
ACGTGGCTAACATTGGTGACGGTTCTAGTGATCGTCACATCATCATTGAGAAAAGGAATGGTGATGGATGGCATATTCATGTCAAGCAGAGATGATCTTGGACTCGGACAATAAGTAGTCTTATTTGCCATTTTGGCAATGATTGCATCATCATAATCGGAAGCACATAAAAAATGCAAGTAGCCTTGTGTGCTTGCATCGTAAACAAGACCAAGGTCTGCTGCTCTTGTTGGGTTCACCAATCCTCCCCCAAAGTTAAATGGATTGGCTAGTTTCTGAGATAATCCATTGGCGAAGATAGGTTCTCCTTAGGGATCCGTTGTGGAAGCTTAATCAATTGAGATAGAGTCATCCGCAAGATTAATAGTTACATTCAACAACGTAGATTTTAAGAATTATATTATATATTACCTGTAGTGACGAGGGCTGATTTAAGGGTGGCAGGAGACCAATCAGGATGTGATACACACTTTTTAATACCAATTAATCAACAAGTGCAAACACATCAATGTAGTGCTTGAGGATCGAATCCACAGAGAATCTAGAACCAACACACTAGGATTGCAAGAATTTGGACTTAAGTTATAACAATAGATAAGTGAATTTGATAAACTAAAGCTACTCAATACAAACTACAAACAACCTAAACTCAAAGGAAAACAAAACAACTCAAAACAAATAACAAACAAACTAAACAAAGACAAAACACAAAACTAGCAATAGGTTTTAGACAAGGCAATTGATCAAAGGATAATAATAATCGAATCAATGATGCTTAAAGACTCATTAAGAACCATCCTAGGCATGAGACACAACAATGGAACATCCCACTCTCTTAGCAATGAACCTTTTCCTAGTCAATCAATCAAACTAATTCTCGTTGCCGATTCAAAGACTAACAAACATTACAAACAAGCTCACTAAGACCACTAATCACCCTAACTTCATCTCTCAATGACTAGGGAAGAAAAGCTCATAAAAAGGTCTTTCGGGAATTTCATCAAACAACTCTCGAGCGACAAAAATCCTAGCATCTAGATTCAAGTGATCAAGTTATATTTAGCTTTAAGAACACCTTAAATGAAGGAATCTAAAGATCTATCAACTTAAACTCAAGATTCCAACCATAAAATCCTAAGATCTACCTAGCCATCAACCTATTACTTCACTACTCAAACATCAAAGACATGAAACAAAGTAAGAAAATAATCATAATCAAAAGAAATAACATAATGGAAGGAAGATATGAGAAATGATGAAGAAATCTCAAAACTCTTTCTAAGGTTCTTTTGTAGATAGAAAATTATAAAAGAGAGTCAATGAAAAAAATATGAAAGATGTCTTAAAATACCCTAAATATTTGGGTTTTAATGTGTAAAAACAGACTTAGGTTGACCTGGAACAAACCGGGTCAAACCAACTTAAGTGAGACGTGTGCGCGCGGGGTCGGGTCTCTCGGGTCAGCCAAAGTGGCGACATCCCATGCATCCAGAATGGTCTTCATTCTATGCTTCTGGCTTCGGGTCCATGAGGTCGCCCCAAGTGGCGACGTGGCATGCAACAAAATGGTCGTTGGTTTAATTTTCGCGGCAGAATGACCTATCTCGAGTAAATTCTCCATATTTTCCTAACCACTTGTCTGAATGCCTTCAAACCACCACCAAATGAAAGCTAACTCTTGTAAATTTCATGTGTCCAAATTTCATGCAATTCCGTTTATGGTAAGGCTTTCATCGATCACTAATATCAAACACGTAGTGGCGGTTCTTCACCAAAAGCTTTGTCTCAACCAAAATTGTCAAAGTTCTCAATAACCAACTTTTCTTGTTTGTTTGATGCATTTTACTTCATCTCCTTTGCTCCACCTTCATCTCTAAGTCTCCACTTCTCCATACATAGCTCCAAATCACCTAAAATGACTCAAAAAGTGGAAAATATGCATATGTATGCTTCTAAGACTCTAATCTACAAAGTATGCAAAATACTAGCTAGAATGAGATGAAATGAGTTCTATAGGGTGGAAAATGATGCAAAATGATAGTGAAAACTAAGGTAATATCTACATATATCAACTTCCCCGAACTTGCCTTTTGCTTGCCCTCAAGCAAACAAATTACAAAACCGAAAGATAGGTGAGAACGGGAACTCAAAGCCAAAGTGAAATTATTCAAAAGTTAACCTCAATGTCCAAGTTAGTAATTCTAAAATGCAAATGAGAAAGTCTACTTAAAAATATTTGCCATACTCTTCACAACTCAATCAAAGTTTCACCTCAACCTAGACATGCATTCAAATTAATCATTCCTTTTGACATTCATTAAATAGAACCATGAATCAAGCTATGCAAATTCAATGAACTTGTTTGGCTAAGGGAAAGGATTAAGAGATAAAAATGATCTCTTCTTATATATGGCTCAAAACGTTCAAATCAAGGATCTCTCAATGAATAGAATGAGCTTTAGAAGAATGCTAAAGGTAAGCGCCAATAAATGCATACAAGACTAGAATCTCATCTACCCAAATACACAAATATCAAACTCAACTCCAAGCTATGCCTAATCCCAACAATGATCCTAATATACCCTTTCTTACAAGGCTTTTCCCACTTCTTTTCAATCCTTAGGATCATCTCAAAACTTCAACACTTCATTCTTATTCTTTCTAGGAGAGGGGTTTTTACACTTATTGGCTTCTAGCGGGTTTGGTGCTTCACTTAGTACTTTGGTTCTTCTTTCTTTTCCTTTATTCCCATGAACCATTTATCCTTTTCATTCCTTCCAAACACCCTTTACTAGACCATCTTTTCTTCTCTTCATATACTCTTTCTCTTCTAAGATTTCCTTTGAACATTTCATTCTTTTCAATCCCTTTTCAAGCATTTTCCCAACCATTTCTTTTTAACTCCATACACAAATATACCCAAATCCAATATCAAGCTCCCACCTAATCCTATTCTATTCAAAAAACGTGAACCGAAACTACATGAGAAGCTAATCTTGTCGACTCAAACCTAACACTTTCTACCAAGCTCATTCTGAAATAAGGCCTCATACACACAATAATCAAGTGGCTTGAAAGAAAGTTAGGCTAAGGGTAGGGAAACCGATCCAATAAATGAAACCGGCTACTTGGATCACAAAGAGTGGTAAAACAGTGAAAGAAATCCAAGTATGTATGTGTATCCACGAGTTCAATCACAATGCATAGCTATGATAATTGCAAGTCAAGATTAGGTTATAATAAGTAAGGAATGATTTCAAATCACAACATGCTTCAATCAAGATAAGAACTTAAAACCGAGAATTCAAAGCATGGGTCAATCTTACTTCAACAAGCTCAATATGCATCAAAAAACTAATAACTTGGGTATTGAACCTAACAAATTGATCATTAAGCTTATAATAAGGAAATCTCATTATTGTTCCCAATGCAAATGTAATGCAATCCTACATGAACCTAACCTTAAACATTAAACAAATGCAAACAAAATAATAAAAAAAATTGGTTTTTTTGTGGTTTTATAATTTTTTTTAGTTTTTATGCAATGCAATGACTCAAATAATGAAAACAAAACAACTATAATCAAAGTCAAATATCCTTCCCTTCCCCCGGACTTACTTCTCACCGTCTCGGTGAGGAAGTTAACCCAAGAAAAAGGAACCAGCAAAAGAGATAGAAAATAAGAAAGAGTAAAAGCTAAAAACATTTACAAATACGTGATTTTGGTACCTTCAAATGGAGTGAATGCTTTTGATATAGAGCTGGAGCATTGTAGTCTCGAGAATCCTCTGCAAGTTCTTAATTTTCCTAGATCAAAACCATCCCAAAGCACACACAAAAAGAAACAAAACAAAGAAAAATAAAACTTATTTACAAGGATACCATGTGATTGCCTCCCAAGTGCGCTTATTTTACGTCTCAAGCTTGACGTTGTACACCGCTTTTTATGCGGCGATAGGATAGGAAAGCGGAATCTTCTCCGCTAACGCGTCCTGAGAATTGACTCCCCTCTCACTTTTCAAGAACGGAGTGTGACAAGAGCTTGGATCTCCCAGATCATACTCATCATAGAACCATCCCCTAAATTCTTTCATCCTAACCTCCTCAAAAAATGGTAACTTCCAATGACCATTTATGCCCAATTCAATGGTGAAGATTATGCCAAGATGCTTGCTAAAGAGTTGTGTCGTTGGAGATTCTTCTTCATCACCTTCCTTGTAGGCCTTTTCAATGAGATTGTCTTGCTTCTCTATAGGTTCTTCAACCTTTGTTTCTTGCTTCAATATGGGTTGGACATGCATGTGTTCCTTAGTTGAAAGCTCATTCTCAACAATTGAGTTTTCCATTATGTTTTTCATGCATTTAACAACCACAACATCTTCACACGGATCTTCATACGTTATCACACAATTTTCATCAACCTTTCAACCAAGAAGAAGTTCAAGTTCTCGCACGGTCTTTTCAGCTTCTTGAAGGAATGTATCCTCCTTTGGTGCATTAAGCTCACTCAAAAGGTAATCGTCGATTGTATCCTTACTAATTTCGTTGGTGTATTCACTAGTACTATAACTTGTCCTCATATCAATGAGCTGGGTTTCGTCACTCTCTTCCTCCCAAGAGTTTACAAATTCTTCCATGGTTTCCCAACTCAAGTACTTATGCTCGTTCTCCTCAATGGCACAAGGCAAAGTGAAACTACTTGGATTTTTGATACTAGTTGGTGTGGATAGAGTAATTATGGAGCTACATTCATGACTTTCCATCAACATACTCCCATCCACCGTCTTCTCATGAATGGTCATATCCTTCAAGTTTCGATCCAAAGCAAACTCAAGAGCATCAATCTTGCTTAAAGTGCTCTTGTAAAACTCCTCTTGTCCTTCCAAAACCAACTTCAACAAGTTGTAAATTTCTTCTTTTTCAGAGATACGGGAAGGATAAGTTTCTACATGGTCGTACTCCATGTACCAAGATTGACATCTTTCACCATATTCATATTGGTTTCGTTGAGAAAAAATTTCATATGGAAGTCCTTCTTGATAAGTGGATGTGCTTTCAAAACCATGATAGCTAGTGGGGTCCCAAGCCGTCTCTCTTTCTTGAGCTTCATAATGAGCCTTCCTCATGGAGGCTAAATCCGAAGCCATGCTTTCTCCCTTGTGATTGTACCTTCAAGAAGAACAAACACTTGAAAGAAAGTTAGTAACAAATACAAAAGAAACAAAAGAAAAAACTATATTCTTCAGTCTAATTCAAATCCTAATGGGTAATTGCGTAGATTCCCCGGCTACGGCACCAAATTGATACACATTTTTTAATACCAATTAATCAACAAGTGCAAACACATCAATGTAGTACTTGAGGATCAAATCCACAGAGAATCTAGAACCAACACACTAGGATTGCAAGAATTTGGACTTAAGTTATAACAATAGATAAGTGAATTTGATAAACTAAAGCTACTCAACACAAACTACAAACAACCTAAACTCAAAGGAAAACAAAACAACTCAAAACAAATAACAAACAAACTAAACAAAGACAAAACACAAAACTAGCAATAGGTTTTAGACAAGGCAATTGATCAAAGGATAATAATAATCGAATCAATGATGCTTAAAGACTCATTAAGAACCATCCTAGGCATGAGACACAACAATGGAACATCCCACTCTCTTAGCAATGAACCCTTTCCTAGTCAATCAATCAAACTAATTCTCGTTGCCGATTCAAAGACTAACAAACATTACAAACAAGCTCACTAAGACCACTAATCACCCTAACCTCATCTCTCAATGACTAGGGAAGAAAAGCTCATAAAAAGGTCTTTCGGGAATTTCATCAAACAACTCTCGAGCGACAAAAATCCTAGCATCTAGATTCAAGTGATCAAGTTATATCTAGCTTTAAGAACACCTTAAATGAAGGAATCTAAAGATCTATCAACTTAAGCTCAAGATTAAACCATAAAATCGTAAGATCTACCTAGCAATCAACATATCACTTCACTATTCAAACATCAAAGACATGAAACAAAGTAAGAAAATAATCATAATCAAAAGCAATAACATAATGGAAGAAAGATAAGAGAAATGATGAAGAAATCTCAATAGATGGGAGATGATGATCCAAATATCATCATCCCCAAAAGAGTCTCCAACTATTCTCCCTCTCAAAACTCTTTCTAAGGTACTTTTGTGGATAGAAAATTATAAAAGAGAGTCAATGAAAAAAATATGAAAGATGTCTTAAAATACCTTAAACATTTGGGTTTTAATGTGTAAAAACGGACTTAGGTTGACCCGGGACAAACCGGGTCAAACCAACTTAAGTGAGATGTGTGCGTGCGGGGTTGGGTCTCTCGGGTCGGCCAAAGTGGCGACGTTCCATGCATCCAGAATGATCTTCATTCCATGCTTCTGTCATCGGGTCCATGAGGTCGCCCCAAGTGGCGACGTGCCATGCAACAAAATGGTCGTTGGTTTAATTTTCGCGGCAGAATGACCTATCTCGAGTAAATTCGCCATATTTTCCTAACCACTTGTCTGAATGCCTTCATACCACCACCAAATGAAAGCTAACTCTTGTGACTTTCTTGTGTCCAACTTTCGTGCAATTCCGTTTATGGTAAGACTTTCATTGATCACTAATATCAAGCACGTAGTGGCGGTTCTTCACCAAAGGCTTTGTCTCAACCAAAATTGTCAAAGTTCTCAATAACCATTTTTTCTTGTTTGTTTGATGCATTTTACTTCATCTCCTTTGCTCCACCTTCATCTCTAAGTCTCCACTTCTCCATACATAACTCCAAACCACCTAAAATGACTCAAAAAGTGGAAAATATGCATATATATGCTCCTAAGACTCTAATCTACAAAGTATGCAAAATACTAGCTAGAATGAGATGAAATGAGTTCTATAGGGTGGAAAATGATGCAAAATGATAGTGAAAACTAAGGTAATATCTACATTTATCAGGATGCCGAGCTCTGAGGAGGAGAACCAAACTGGCAACAACAGGTGTGGACATTGAAGTTTCCGACAAAGCAACGAAGCCATTCTTGGCATCCGGTTTTAATGGAGTAATAGCTGCCAATATGGTACACCTGGAGCTGCTACATTAGGCTGCAAGTATTACATATGTAGGTATGAGTTGCTGGAAATAGAGTATTGGATGTATATATGTTGGAAATTCACAAATAAAGTTGTTACCTTGAGAACATATGGAGATACGGAGTTGGGTCCTCTACTAGAGAACTCAGCCACCTTAGTGGCTACAAGTGGACCAGTGAGTGTGATTGCCGAGCTTATTTTTATGGTAGATGAGCTATGTTGAAAGGAATCTCAAAACATTAAACAACATTAACATGCAAATACTTAAAGACTTGAGAGTAAATATATACTTCGTCATGGTAGTTCCCTGTTCATAGTCGATAAAGATAATTTTGGGAGCAAAATTTTGGACAACTTTGATGCCGTCGTTAATTTTGGTGGCAATGATTAAAGCATGTAGTCCGTTTATAATAACTTTGATTGTAAGATGATCAAAATCATCATTTCTAGTCACGAAAGCTAGCACCGCTTTTTCCTTTGCCGCACTCGTTATCTTGTTGGTGCTTTCTATATACATCAGATCCACTTGGATTTCCTTTCTTTTAAACAGTGTATGTGCCTACAAAGTAATATTTTAGTGGGTCACATGCACATCTTCTTGACTAGTTTTTAGAAAAAGAAGTAAAAGTCTAATGTTTTACCAATAGAGTCACATTGTTGCCAAGTACCAAAGGTGTGGGAAACCCACCGGTCAAAACTAGTGGCAGCCACAGTTATGATCTATGGAGCTACGTTAACGACTGTGTAGGCTTGAGGGCCGTCGTTGCCGCCCGCACATAGCACCGGAATGCCCTGTGAGATAGCATGGAATGCTCCATAAGATATCTCATCATGCTTGTTGGTTTCAATTAGTATAGGGATTGAACTGCCAAGTGAGATTGACATCACGTCCACCCCGTCATCTATGGCCTCGTCCATAGCCCTTAGTATATCCGCAGCCGCGCAATTGTCGCGATTTACTCCTCTCCAACATACTTTGTAGACTGACGAGCCCTAGGTGCCCCGCCTCTCACTGTGCCCACTCCCAACCCTTTGTCGCTCACATTTGGGACGAATGAGCCTCCCGCTATGGAGACCACGTGAGTCCCATGAGGAAAGCATTCCCTTGCAGACATATACTCAATGTCCGATATTGTACTGTCTATTTTGTTTTTATTGAATAGGCTCCCCATGTAATATTTTGCTCCTATCAATTTCCTGTTGCAATTCTTCTTCGAGTCGAATTCTTGGCCATTTATGCATTTCCCTTTCCACCGTTTCGGGATCGGTCATTATCCACTATCGCTGAAGGACTCCGACTCAGGCCACACTCCTGCGGACATACATTATTCATAATCACAAACTTTTATATATGTTCATATATATTTGTAGCTAGCTTATATATATTAAACGTATATACAAGTTTTACCTAAGTCAAAGACACCGATAATCATGTCCTCACCCATCTTGGCCTCAGGAAGAAGTTCTTTTGGAATGCTTTCATCATAAAGCCCCAGGTAGTCAAATATTCTTGTTGTTTGCAGCTCGTAGTATTGATTTAGTGTCACTTGAACAACATCAGGATGCTCTATATATACATAATTTTGACGAGAACTCATGAATCAAGTCAATCATAAAAATAAACTGCTTCCATATATTTACGTACCTGAGAGTTTTCTTGCTTGGGAATCCGTGAGATGGGCCGCAAATCCAGAGAAACCATGTCGATAACTATAAACCATCGACTCACTCGCCTCTTTTTTGCTGTAATTGTATTAACACAACACAAACCTGTTAGTTTCTTTCAACACCGACATTAATATGTAGTTTCAACAACATATAGTTTGATGTGTGATGTGAAGGGTTTTGTTAATACCTTCCAAGCTAGGACTTTAATATGCTGAGATGTGAGGCCGTAACGAGGTCCTGGTCCTTATGTTTTCTTTCCCCAAGGTACACTATGTAGACCTATACATGTATATCATCAGTATGTAATGCGTACGAGTCATTCCTCCATCAATCTACTTTCAGTATTTGATAAAATTAAGATATAAAACAGAACTGTGTCTTATATGCCTTAGTCTGATCTTCGTGACTTTCTTCAGCCACAATGCTAAGCTTGACGTTGAGATCACCAGAACACTTATCAGCCAAAAAAACCAGACTTGAGAGCTCATTTTTGGCTTTGAGTAATAATAAGGTACGACTGATATGAATGAGTGTCTCTTTGTACCCTATTTATAACAATGTTACATCTTGCATAAATATAATAATTCTTCTTAATAATGAAACCCATTATATATATATAATAAGAGAGTTTGGATCTCTCATGTGGTGAAGACACTTCAGCATTTTAGAGATGACAACTCAGCTTCACCAATTATTGAAAGAGCCAATGAAAGTACTTCATATACAAGTCATCTCTTATTAAGTAGAGACACGATTACAAATTACAATAATGTCGTCTCCGCTTCTTCATTCAAAACGTCTCTTCATGAAATGTTTGATCTCCACGCAAGTGAGATGTTACTTTCAGTATAAAGTCATCTAACTTGAGATAGATACACTCGATTCACCTTCTGCTTCACCACTTGAAAGGTAAATTCACTCGAGATTTTATTTGATTTTGGCTTCTCTGAGGGATTCACCAGGTTTGAAATTTGGTTCTGTTTGGATTCTGAAATTGTAGCAGTATAAGCCATTGTTTCTGCAGTTTTGTGATAATGGTCCTGATACATTATTGGAAGCTGCAAAAGGAGTTTAACGTTTCTGAGATTATGTTGACAGGTTCACCTTCCGCTTCCGTTCCATTTCTGAAGTCGGTATTTATTGATAATGGGTTCACTTAAGGACGGTATCGCAAATGGAGGAAGAAGAATCGGAAGAGCCGCTTTTGAAGGCACAAAACCAGAGATTCTCTATGTTCCCCATTAGTTACAAACCGATTTGGGAGATGTTTAAGAAAGTTGGAGCCAGTTTATAGACTGGTAAGTCCTCTGTGTTTTTTTTTTAAAACAACTGTTATGGTCTCCTCGAATTTGAATGGTGCTTGTGGATACAATTCGGGTGAAGAAAGCCTGCGACTTTGTAAATACAAAGCTTCTTTTTATTAGTTGTTTAGGATTGTAATGTTCATGAAGTTATCACTTTGATTATGATGGGTAGAAAATAAGATGTTTTGTGCTTGTAATTATGATTTAATGGACCTTAATCTTACATTTTATATGTTTGTGTTACTCTACAGCAATGGGAAGCATTGTCGGAAATTTTCCAAAACAATCCTATACGGAATCAAATGATAACAAGGTAGATTTGATTAAGAAAGAAACTTGTAATCAATCTGCAGAAGAGCACAAAAAGGGTTTGGACGTATAAGAAGATATCCAGAGTTACAGTACTTACCGTTATGGAATCAGACCACACTTCAAAGGTAATATACAAAGTTTTGGGTGGTAAATCTGTTTTTTCTTTTGGGTTTAGACTGTTTTTGTTTGTTTAGATATAGAAAGTAAGTAAGAACATAATATCATTCGGTTTGATTTCACATGGTTTTGGTTTGGTAATTGCAGAGATCTTTGAATGGGAAGTGGGGAAGTGTAGATGTTTGAGTTATAGTATGTGGTCTGGCGAGTCTTCAGAGTAGAACATCTGCCAAAGAGATACGATCACATAGCATCTGGCGATCAGCCAATGATCCTCATGTGCGGGGAAAAAACCTAGAACATGGCTGCTAAAATGCTACTTGGTGTTTGATTTGAGACAGTCAATTCTCTAGATTTTGAGGCATGTGGTTTCCATGATTTTCAAATCGCTATGGAGAACATTTATTCAGGTACGGCTTTGTTAGTGGAGAAATTTACAAAGTCTTATCTTTTCTGTATAAACCTCCAAACGTTAAGCTTCGACTCCCTGCAAACCCCGGAAAATCTTTTACGAAAGAACGAACACAAGCCTTTAATAGTTAATATGTTTACATACAATGCGTATGTTACATTCCCATTTAGTCATGGTGTGAAGAAGAAAACAAAGGCTTAACTCAAATTATAGATAATGAAACATCTGAGTACCAAGCCATGAGACTTGTAACCAATATCCTAGAGGAGCTTGATCGTGATTTAATAGGATTCAGACCTGAGTCAAGATTTCCAAATTTTCCCTCTACAAACTGATTCAAGACATCTTTTCTTATGACAAATATCAGAGATGTACAACTTCCTTTTGGAGACATACATTAAGGACTCAGTGCTATTGAGAGCATCCCTTGTATTTTCAAGATGGCAATACTGTTTTTAGATTGGAGTCAAATGTACTCTTCAAACTTTTTCAACGTTTTAATATTTACATCGACAAAATCATTTTCAAAACAATAAACCACAGCATAGCGCGGGTAACCATACTACATGGCGTTAATTAAATGCTATTTGATTTACAAACATTTTGAAACTAAAGTATAAAAAAATTTATAATCATCATCCCGTAGTGTTGGCTTTAAAATAGTAAATATTAAATCATATAAAAAGTCAACTATCCAGAAATCTTCGCTCGCTAATTTACTTGGCAAAAAAATATCCTTATTTTTTTTCATGTTTAAATTCTCTTGGTAAATAAGATAATGAATTATAGAAATTTCAATGATCAGATTAACTAAAAATGTATTTAGCATATGGAGGAACATAACATTATAACTTGGTGTATATTACATAGTTAAAGAACTGAGAGTGGTCTTGTCACAAGTTATAGCTCATCATATGATTGTAAATATTCTAACGTTTGTATTAGGATAATGTTACTTTAGGCCACCTTTATTATTATTAATTATTCCTTATTTCATCGCTTATAATAACCATCTATCGTTTTAGTAATTGAAGAAAAATCTTAAGCTTATGGCTTTTTAAGATGGCTTTAAACGGAGAGACAACGAATATTTAAGCGTTGTCTAAAGAAGACACCTCCTGAAATGTTGGCTTTAAGAGACTGTGAGCAGAAGAGATGCACCAAATTTCAACGTTCTCTAAAAGAAGAGACCCTCTTGAATCTAAGAATTCAAGAAAGCCTCATACTCTACTCTGCAACTAGAGCTTAATGCAGCAAATAAATTTTGAAATAAGAAAACGAGAATAAATTAAATAAATGTGTATCAAATTATAAACACTAGCTACAACTTTTGGGTACCTAACTGAGGAATCAGATTCGCTATTAGAGGTGGAACAATTTGGTCCAAATTTTAAGACATTACAAGTCAAAATTTGGAAACAGAACTGTCTAAACAAGATAAAACATTTCATTTGGCAAGTCCTATCAGATTGTACGGCTGTTAAACATAATCTAAATCAGCGGAGTGTTGCATGTGATATTCAATGTTCCTGATATGATGCTGATTATGAGGAGGCAATTAATCACGTCCTGTTTGAATGGAAGCGTAATGCTGAGATGGAATCAGATCGTACAACAAAAGAGACTAAGAGCATCTAGAATGCATCCTTGGAGACATATGCTCTCGCATATCTACCTTTACTTCATTGCTTATGTTCTAGCTTTCGTGTATGTTTTCTCTTAAACTTGTAGTCTATATCTTTTGTTAATTCTGATGGTATTGGTACCACTTCTCATATAATCAGAACATGTTTCACGAACCTAGGATATAAATGGTAATAGTTGAATTCTGCTAAATAATTAGATCGACAAATTCAATTCATTGCCAAAATCTATCCTAGAATTCCATTTAATCTACTTTCAGTAGTAGGTTAAACTCTTGATACTAAATTCATATACCAAAAAAAACAATGGAACTCGAGCTAAACTGAGTCCAAGTCAAATTAAGTGAAATATAACAATACATGTATAAAATTATTCATAGTTAGTTATATATTTTATTTAAAATATATTTTATTTAAAAGATATAAAATCTAGTCGAATGAATCATTACTAAAATTTAAAATATATATAAAAATTAAGAATCTAAACTAATGAATTACTTTTTAAAGGTATATACAAAATTAGAAAAATTAGAAAGTAGTACATGTGGAAAAGGTAAGTTTTTTTTTATTCGGTTCTCAGTTTGGTTACCCAAATTTTTAGAATTCGTTTGGATGTTTTGTCGGATTCGATTCGGTTTGATTATTTTTGTGTCATATTAGATTTCAGATAATATGACCAGGACTATGTAAAGTCATCATGTCATTATGTCAAATATAACCGAAATTAAAATCTTGTTTTTTCTCAAAAACTAATAAAATTATACAACCCAAGTGTAGTTATGATTTTATTTTTTCGTGCAAATATAACCAACAAAAATATACAAATGGAAATACAGATGTAAAACTGAAATACATATGTACCAAATAATAATTAATTTTGATTAATATGAGAAACAAATAGTAAAACAGCAAAAAGAAAAGTAACTAAAAAATCTTAGAAACAAAAAGTAAAAGCATTTCTCATAATTACTCATAATTACTCAAGTAACTTAACTGATAACATCAAATAAAATTCAGCTACATTCTTCAAGATTCAACAAATTCCTCTAATACCCGTTAAAGCCCTAGTTCCTCCTTTTCAATATAAATCATTTTGGGAAAACAAAAAATGAAGAATTCAAGCATGGCACCAACGAAATGGAGACGCTATAATAAAGGAAAAGAAAAACAAAAAGACACCAAGGTGACGCAAGCAGAAGTTGACAGTTTTTGATCTTGTTGAGACGAAAAAATCACGAAGACAAATCGTCCATGCATGATGTCATCATTTGACTCTGTCGTCGGTCGACCTATTAATGCTTCTTATGCATTTTTCATCATATCTTTATATAGAAAACATGATTTTTATAAAGAAATGAGTGATGTATGAAGTATAAAATTTAGGCTTTGATTGTTGCACTTGAAAGCGGGACGGATTTGAGTTAAAAAAGCAAAACCGCACATGATATACCAATCAGTAACCAATGTGATTAAATGCGTTTTTTTGACAAAATTTTTAAAAAAAACGCTACAGTACAATTTCTTTGTTAAATATGGTCCGCTTACCAAAACCGCACTCACCTCATAATACGTGCGGAATTTTCCAAATCTGCTACAGTACTTATAATTATCTCTCTTATCTCGTATATCTCTCTGTATTCAACACATTTATTAAGGAGAACTCTTTTTATTAATTTACTAGTAACATTTTTGGATAAAACATTTATTAATGAGTTAACATTTTAGATAAAACTTACATAAAATATCTATAGACATATACAAGTAGAGTATATACGTAAAACATACATTTATATATAGGGAGAATTTGATAATTGCCCTAAATTTTATATAAAATTTGGAAAATATACTTAATTTTTTAAATTTTTTGATAAATATACTTTTTCTTAATAAAATGACCAAATTACCCTTATTTATCTTTTACATTATTATTCTGTATATATTATGTTTAAATTATAAATAAAAATGTATATTTAATTTAAAATGCAATGTTATGAAAATTCTAAAATTAATATAAATGAGTTTTCAAAAAGCTAATGTGTTCTATATATATAAAAAAAATGTAAATTTGTCATAAACTTAAAATTCTACATGTCATATATAGTTTAAAATATAATATAAATTATATATATACGTCAAATTTCAAAATGCATCATATATATATCTCAAAATTTATCAATTATTACTTACGATTTAAATTTTAAGATCCATCATATATATACATTATAAACAAAATTTTTTTCTAAAATTAGTAAAGTTGTTTTGTTTGAACTGTCGACTTATTTTTTGGACTCGTTGATTTTTTTTTATTCGTTGACTTATTTTATACAGTTGACTTATGGTTTGTTTGGTTGACTTATTCTACTACTAACTTATTTGAACTGTTGATTTGTTTTTTTATTTGTCGTTCATTTATTAATTTTTTTGTTGACTTGTTTTTTCGTAGATTTTTTCTACTCTTAGTTGACTTATTAGTAAAATTGATTTGTTTGAACTGTCAACTTATTTTTTGGACTCGTTGACTTAATTTTTTTATTCGTTGTCTTATTTTATATTGTTGACTTATGATTTGTTTGGTTGACTTATTGACTTATTTGATCTCTTGATTTGTTTTTTTGTTTGTCGTTGATTTATTAATTTTTTTGTTGACTTGTTTTTTCGTAGACTTTTTCTACTCTTTGTTGACTTATTACTATCAATTTATTTTTTGGACTCTTAGACTTAATTTTTGTCGGATACGGATATTACGAATAATGGATCCGAATATTCAGGTATCTGTATAATTTTCTGTTTATGTTTTTAATACAAAAAACATAATTTTATATACGAATACATATACTACTTTGGCGGATACCACATATAAGGATATGATTACGAATATCTTTAAAAACCATAGATATCCGTTCCGTTATAAGATTAATTGTGACATGAAAATTATTAAATTTATTATAATATAAATGTTTTACTAAATTTTGTCTTATTTTTTATACGAGCTAGAATTTTGTTTTATTTAAAATTAAAATTTTAGCTCTTAAAGAATAATAAAATAATTAATATTAAAATATATAATTTTTTTAAAATTAAGTAATACCTAAACCATAAAGAGACGTTCTAATCACAAAAAATTTCAACAAACTCAAGTTGTTCTAATCACAAAAAATCTCAACAAACTCAAGTTGTTCTAATCACAAAAAATCTCAACAAACTCAAGTTGTTCTAATCACAAAAAATCTCAACAAACTCAAGTTGTTCTAATCACAAAAAATCTCAACAAACTCAAGTTGTTCTAATCACAAAAAATCTCAACAAACTCAAGTTGTTATCTTAATCATTCTGTTTGTTGAGACTTATTTTTTAAACTTAATTACTGTGTTATTTTAGATCCAATTAATCCTTAGACCATAGAATTTAACTAACAAAGATGACATTAAAATTGTGTGTTAATGAAAATTTTACAACTTACACTATTACTAATATGTTTATGAGGAGTTCTAAGATCTGTAAAGAACTTTTTTCCAATTTCTTCTTGTGCACTGCCGCATTGAACTGTACTAAAAAATATGTCACATACAAATCTTAAATTTCAAAAAAATAAATAAATAATAGAACTATAGAAATTAACTTACATATTACTGTTTATCCATTTATTCAAGACGGTGACCAAAGTCTCTTTAACCAGCTCAAAAGGATCATACGTCGTCCATGGCCGATTTCCAGTAATAATCTTATGAATGGTGTCATTAGTTTTAAACGGAGATCTTAGATGTGTTGTCAACTTTCTATTCCTTTCCTTATTAATCGGCTGCTCTTCTTTTATCAAAACTTTGATTGATGATGAAAAATTTTCTAGTTGCCTCCTCATGTTTCGATCTCGTATGGAAGATATTTCGGATATAGCTTTAACACACGATTCTTCTTATTCTTTACTGCCACCATCATTCATTTTACCCTTTTCAGAACCCTCCTTTGTTGTTAACTCTTCAACTGGCATATCTTTTAGTTCATAATTTGAAAGCTGAAATGATAAAAAAAATTACAATTACATATAAGAATGAGAAGTAAACAAGAAATAATCAACTAATATGTATAAGGTTTGGTACACATACCAACTTTGTTTTTTTTTCACTTGGCTTGTTATAACATGTGTCATTCCTGAAATCATTTTCCTCCACAAATTCTTCATGAACAAGTCATGTTTTCTGTAATCCTTTGACAACAACCTCAACTTTTTCCATCTTCGATTCAGTAATCTTATTTACTTCATGAATTTCTTTGATGCCCTCTTCAATTTTTTTCCATCCTTGAACTCATCATCTTAGAAACATCTATAAGTGTAGAGATATCTTTATACAATTTCTCTGTCATTTGCTCCATTGAATATGCAAAAAACGCCTTCAAAGACTCAATGTCATTACCATTTATAACTTTTGACTTAGGCTTCTTTTTCTTCAGCATATCTTCTTCATCTTCTTCTTGTATCTCTTTCCCAGGTCCTTCTAATTTCCCTTTATCATTCCAAAAATGTTTCTCAAACGTTTTTTTTGGAATTTCCATTTATAAGCAATAACATATTATCAACTGTGACATCTTGTTTTTCATCAATCCATAGATCCTGCGAATCATTATCCATAACTCCATTTACGAAAACCTGTGCGAATAATTTGACAATGAGTTTTAAATTCCAAAATGAATAACGTTTTAACATGTCAAATACTATGTAGACAAAAAAACAGAAACGTATTTAGATTTGCCATAGAAATGTTGTAGTTGTGACTAATTTAAGGTGAAAAAGGATTGAAATCTATATATGTACATATATAAAAGAGTAGTTTAGAAAATGTATAGCAAAGTTCAATTTAACTACTTAGTCAACTAAAATCACATATACCAAACCAATCAAAATCTCAAAAGTAAATTTTAAAATAGCAATTGAATTAATAACTTAAGACTGTTGTATTTAAAACTTATACAATATAAGTCGGTAATAAAAATCTCCTTATGGTTTTATGTGTTACACAATCTAAACACTAGTTTAGTTTTGAGTAGTCAGTCTATCGACGTCAAGATTTAGTAGATACCCGAAATCCGTTGCTAGAATCCAACATTATAATATAAATCCTATAACATATATAATACTTAAACGAAGCTACAGAGATAACATAAGATAGTTACCAATTGTCAAACAGGAAAAAAAATCGTATAATCACAAAAAGAAAAGAAATTAAAATAGAAAGAGCATATTAAAATGTTTTGTCATAACTGATGGCAATACTATATTTTCATATGTAAGCAAGAGAGAGATGGTTATTTTGTTTCTATATTTTGATACTCAACTAAAAACCATAAAATTACATTAAACAAGCAATAAAATGTAGATTATTAACTAATAATGCATGGACTAGGACGTACCAATTCGTTTCTCTGAGGAAGATCATATTTGCATCTGTTTCTTGATCCTTTCCATCTCAGGATTGGTGGAAACTCCATCATGCCTAGTTTTTCATATGCCTAAACTTGTAATACTTCCACATTTTTTCCCAATTGCAGGAATAGCTTCATATGCCAAACTTGTAATACTTGAACAAAACCATTAACAATATATGAATTTTTGCTCAAATCTGACTCAACCTCGAAGATCGATTCAATTAAATTTTGGAAAGCTATTCATCCCCAGGGATATTCTTCAAAAAAATTACGATCAGCAACCAAGGAAACCATTTTGGACGTAATTCCTCTCCCTAGATGACGAGCTAGCAGAAACCAAAAAACCAAAAATAAGTAAACTAGTCTAATTCTATCTTTGGTGTCCCAATTCTTGCAATCCATAATTTTTTCTTCAACAATACTGTAAGATATATCTTTTTCTCTGTTGACCCAAATCGTCTCCAAAACTGAGGATCATCCTCGACAACTCTATTCTCTGGAGGATAAGCTTCACAGTTTAGTCCAGTAATTATCTTGAACTCTTTCAAAGAAAATCTCATTGTTTGTCCACCACAAAGAGTCCAAAACTCATACTTCTTATTCATCACAAGTTGATTCACTAAAACTTCATGCACTAATCATGCTGACCATATAAATTTACTCTCGAAGAATCTTAGAAGAACTCCTAGTGGACCATTTTTGATTTGTTCTAACTCCTCCACTATTTTTTATTTGTTCTAACTCCTCCACTGGAATTAGCTTTGACAAATCAGGTAATCTTTCCAATTTTGAATAATATGTCAAACTCTTTCTAAATTCAGGTTCAGTTCCACAAGTAAACAATCGTATAGGAAGTGAATTGGGCGCTATAGTTGTTAAAGTTTACATAGTAACTATCTGTTGAAAAATAAACAAAAATAGATCATCTAAATAAAGCAAAATAACGTACAAATCAAACAATCATGAATACAATTCAATGATCATAAACAAAATTTTCTGAAAAAAAAAGTAAGAAACGATGATGCATATGTTTTCATTCATGATTGGTTAATATGAGTTATGCTTCACAACACTAAATAATGCAAAGCAAGTAAAAAACAATAAAATTTAGGTTATTTTCTCGTAATTAGTGGTATGTTAGATGATGATTAATGATGATGTTAGATGATCGTAATTAAGGATATGTTAGATGATTATTAATGATGATGGCTATGGACGATAGAAACAAATAGCGTATTTGAGATAGAAGAACTATGAAACGATAACTAATACCAAACCTTAATCGACTAATCGCAGTCTTATTAATGAAGAAAGTTAAAAATGTCATTTTTGAAAAAATTAAGTATTTTTCAAATTTTTAAAAAAATTAGTATAGAGTTCAAATTTTCAAGAACATTTAATGTATACGATCAAATAATTCCTTATATATATATATATAACACTTTTTGCTTTTTTAGATGAAACCACATATAATCAAGTAGCTATGTATTTCAAAAAAAAAATTATATGTTTCAAATTTTTTATTAATTTATAAAATAAAAATTATAGTAATTATTATTATTTATTCCACATAATATTATCTATGAAAAAACCACATCGCTTATAAATTTGGTTCACCAATCACATATTTTCTTGTCCCGCTTTTCCAGTCAAAATCGCACTTGTACTGCATCGCACTTTGTCCCGCTTCATCAAAATTGCAGTTACCAATCGAACCGTAAGTTGTATTTTTAGTTTACTGTTACTTTTCTATGTTTTAATTTAATGTTTGCAGATGACATTTAGTCTAGTGGCAAGTGGTAAGTCTACTAAAGGTAGACACACTTGCACATCCAGGGATCTAGTTTCACTGCCCATATTATGTAGGAATTTGGCTAATGGGCCGGCTAGTTGTGTCCTAATGTGGACAAAAAAAAATTAATGTTTATGTTAATGATGTTATCTTACCACTACTTAAAATCCACGTTCGATATAATTGTAGGACATTTTTATTCGAATCATGTTGAGGGATTGCATACGAACTTTAAACGACTAAACAAAACAGTTAATGGTAACGATTCACATTGTTGAGACAAAAGTCTCGTTATCTTAACTCAATAAATGCCTCTAGTGTACTCGGTTGGATGAGTTTGAGAGTCCCAGGATAAAACTGTAAGTGAGACCATCGATGATACACCAACGAACGGAATCTACGAACTGTTGCGTCTACTTTATACTCTCAAACTGACAGACAAAATATGGAGAGAAAGTGTTTTCGTTTTCAGTGAAAACCTGTAATGAGAAAAGAGTCTTCGACTCGTTTATACAGAGAAGAGACTTGGAGAAAACGTTCCACATCTTTGCATTTAAGATGAGATCTTTGCGTTTAAGACTTGTTTAGACGCGGACGTAACAGGAGACGAGAATCGCAGAGCCTTTAAAAACTTTTGATATGAGATCTTTGTGGTGGGTTCTTTTCTCTCTTCCATCCTCCATACTCTTTAAACTATTCTACAAGTATGACATTATATATACACATGTAAATATGTTTTTTTAGCAATGTGGGATTTTAGAACAATTTAAGAGTTGTAAGGTTTTCATAGCCCAATCCCATTTCTCATTCAATTATAACCAAAATTAAGTCCATTAAACCATTAGACTATAATGACCAAAATATTAGTTCATTAATTGCTAATTTTGCAGCAAAAAATCGACAATTTGGGTGTTTGTTTGTATTTCCTTGGAAAAGATCTGAATCTAGTGCAGCTTCCACTACAGCGAGTCAATGACTATAGAAAGATAGAATATTAAGATTCACGTTTGGTTGGTTCATATTCTTTCGGAGTATTTTTATTTGTTCATTGCCAATTGCAATTATTTATCACTAATGTCAAACCTCGTTACAGTCGCACTAATAATCACGTTTTGACTATATTTTATTTTTTCGTTAAGATTACAAAACCTTTTAAACTCGAAAAGAATTCTATAATGTAAAGATTTGAATGGTGAATACAGATAAAAAAATACAGATCATGCAGATTATATAAATCACGCAAAATATTTGTAGATCGTACAAACATATAAAATTAAAATTAAAATAGAGTATTTTAATTTTTCTTACGAAATCAATAATGTTTAAGTATAAATTTAAATCGACACATAGTTACGCTTACGGTGAAGTAAATTATTTTTTGTTAAAATGATTTAAATAGAAAGTAAACTATTATTTAAAAATAAGAATTTAACCAATATAAATTGTTATTGTTTTAAAATAATTTAATCATAAATAGACTATTTTTGGCTTCAAAGTTGTCAAATATACAATGGAAGAAGTCTTAAATTCCAGTGATAAGTATAAAAAACCAAACTCACCTAAGTATAGACATATTATTTGAAATCCGAGATCCGATTTGTATCCGTCTCGATCTGTCTCAAAATTTTAGATATCCAGAATATAAACGAATCTGAATCTGGCTAATAAAAATTATGAATTCATAAATACAGATCTGGATAATAATATTTTACTTGTATACACGAATACATGTTTGATTTATGTTAATTATTTTAATTACCAAATAATAATATTTTAAAAGAAATGATTTAGAAAAGATATTTATGTCTACACTAATTAAGTAAATGAAAAGAAAAAAAATAAAAAATATAAAAAGAATGCAGATGGGGGCGTGAGATAGGAAATAGTATATACCTTTTTTCTCTTTATCATGATCTGCAAACAAACAGATTATCTAATATTTTATTACATTTTTTGTTCTGCAAAAATTATATGTGAATGGTAAAAAATATGTACATAGTTCCTACCAACAATTTTCCCTCATTTCTTCTATATACCATTCAAATTCTAAAAGTTTTAAAGTTATAAAGATTAATACAATTTTATAAATTAAAACATTAGATAAGTTAGTCTAATTGGTTTTTTTTAATCTAATTCAATACTAAATGTTGAATTTGAATTTTAATCAGTTCTAGTTAAAACAATTTGATTATAAATTAGATGATAGGTTCTTGTTGATCTAACTATTGATAAAAACAAAATGAATAACAAAATATCTATGTAAAACTACAAACACTCGTAAAACTACATATTTGTTTTGAATTAAGAATTAATCACAAATTTGTTTCTTTCCTACAAGTCCTTCACCAAAAATTTTCGTTCTGACATCTCCAATTTTTATGATATCGTGAATCTGTCCCTTATATTTATATATTATGATAATTATATAAAATAAATGGTAAGATACCGTTGTCGACGTTAGCAGAGACATGGTCTGAGTAATCTGAGAAGTGATGACGTCAAGTGGCTCCAATTTTACCCAAATAAAAGACGTCACCATCATTATTACTTCCCCCATTATTCATTGATTTCTCCATGTGACCACTTCTTTCTTCCACTCTCTCTTCCTCTCGCGTCTACTACACGCTCCGATAATCAATTATCTATTTTACATCTTAATTAACTCATTAAACTTGCATTATATAATTTAAAATGACAACTACTCTCTCGATTTAAACTTGTAGGCACATGTGCCAACCAAATTTTGATACCTAACTTTTTTTGTTGGCAGATAGAAAGAAGGTCCGAACCAGTCGAATGGTATTTCAATCTTTGTCTTTTGTCCTTATTATCATTTAACATCATTGGATTTAAACAATAAACAAACAAGAGATATCGTAAGTTCAACGATGATGTTGTCTTACAGCGTATTCATCAAGCTATATATACATATATTTCGAATATCTCGCCCTCCACGTACGCCACATTTCATGGAAAAAACTCAAACCTAAACGTGACATTTTTTGTTGGACTTTTATTCTCCTTTTGTTTCACTGTAGATACCATAACAAATCTAGCTGTAACATTATACATATATACTTTTATCAGGTTAAATGTTCAATTTTATAGTTTCCTATTAAAATTTGATTTAAAAAAATAAGTGTAACAACCTAATAGAATTAGAGGTTTAAGGAAATTTTGGATT
The DNA here is from genome assembly GCA_963920545.1 of Lepidium didymum. Lineage (NCBI taxonomy): Eukaryota > Viridiplantae > Streptophyta > Magnoliopsida > Brassicales > Brassicaceae > Lepidium > Lepidium didymum. The sequence continues at coordinate 4,273,598 of OY986996.1, read as the reverse complement.
ATAAATTGCACTATCGCTTTCACTTAAAAGAGATTTTAGATAATAGACTTTTAATTATGAATTGAGATTTGTCAATCCAATCATTAATAAAAAAATTAAATTATATAGAAATTTTATGTCCACTCTAAGTCACATTTTATTTTTTTTATCTTTTTGGTAATAAGTGGATCGACAGAATCCGAACCATGATCCCAAATTCATTTTAAAAAAAATTCTATTTGTAAGAACGGGATCGAATCTTGAATACAAAAACCAGACATTTAACCACAAGACCAACAAACTAACAAAATCTCGACGTATTTAACTTTATATGTAGAGTTAGGTTAAAATTTAGAAGCCACCGAGTTTCTGTAAAAAAACGACAGTAACCAACAAATCAGTAAATAAAATAAAGAATTATATAATGGTTACGTCATTATAGTGACACCCAATCTCTCCATTTATGGTCCTTCTCATTTTCGCGTTGACATCAACAAACACTCTTCTCTCTCACTTTCTCTTTCTCTTTCTCTTTCAAATGAAGACGATGCGAGGTTTACGAAACTGCTCAAACGACGCCGTAACGCTAGACCTTACGGTTCCTCCTCCTTCAACACCACCACCTGTCTCCTCCTCGTCCGCCTCAACGAGCCTATCGTTCGATGAAGAAGAGACATCAGAGTCAAAGATCGGACGGCTCATCTCTGAGCATCCGGTAATCATATTCACTCGATCATCCTCTTGCTGCATGTGCCACGTCATCAAGAAGCTTTTATCTACCGTTGGAGTTCACCCAACAGTGATCGAGATCGATGATGGTGAGATAGCTTGTCTCGCTGTTCAAACGGCTCCGGTTCTGTTCATCGGTGGTTCTTGTGTCGGTGGGTTCGAGTCTCTTGTAGCTCTTCATCTTAGTGGTCAACTTATTCCTAGACTCGTGGAGGTTGGAGCTTTATGGGCATAATTGTAATTAACGGTGTTCTTTTTCAGTCTAGCCTATTTTTATAAACTAATTAAGAAATTCTGAGAATAAGATCCATTGTAAATTTCCATTAATCCACTCTTTTCTTTCTGAAACACAAATTTTTTTTACTTTTTTTTTTCTTAGGAAGATTTTAATCTATTACAAGTTGGTTACTGTTGTCTAAGATAATCACATGAGACCTTTATTCCCTAATAATTATGAAATTTAATTTCTTAATTACCGTATTGGATTTTTTTTTTGTCAACCTTATTCGTTGGATTTAACAACAATGATTGATCCATAACCTAAATGCTCAAATTAGAGCTGGTGGGATTCGAACTCATCACCTAATGCCTAACTAGATCAGGGACAAACCAACTGGATTATCTGCTTCTTGACCGTATTGAATTATTTATGTTGAGAAGAAAATGTATTATGCAGATGTTAAAAAGATTCCATATATAAGTTTATTTCTATATAAGTATATAGAAATTTATGAGCTGATTAATCCTATATGAAATTGACAAATTTTATATGATAAACAAAGTATTGGTTTGGCTAATTTTCTTGGTTAGTTTAGGGAAGCAACCCGAAGAAGATACATAAGTATCATAGATCATCGATGATTCGGTCTTTATTAAATATTTACATTGAAGTTACAAAAATTATTAAAATACTAAAATATCTCACAATAAGAGTTAAAATGTTTTTACATTAGTAAATGAAGTTAATGGGTCCCGTCATTCATCAAATCAAAATTTTAATTTAAAATCCATAATTTAAAATTTAATAAAATACAGATCCGTTGATTACCACGGAATCTGAGTGCTATCTATATCTTGGACAATTTAGACATTCGAGTATCTGGGTTTTAGTATTTTTTATTTTTATAGGTATCGAAAGAGATTTTGGGCCAAGAATCTTTCGGGGTGAAAGTAGGTGTGACACGCCATTATTGCCCAATCACTGCAGTTAGATTATTCGATTTTTGAGATTTTATCTCTGTATTTTTTACTGATTTCGAAATCTTGATTGATGGATTGTTGTTTCAATTTTAATACTGTTTTATTTTTTAGAAATGTTATTTTAGGTTGAGAAGCAAAAAAAATCTCACATAGATTCGAATATACCCCAAAAGAAAAGATGCACGTAAAATATGAAAATATTCACAGTTTTGGGAGCTCCTCAGTGGTGGGGCTTCATTAACCTTTGGGGAAAACGAAGTTATTTCTCTTTCGTTTGAAGCATTGTTAACCTGTGTTGCTGTTACATATTCATTACAAAAATAAAATAAAGTGATCAACTTTAATAACCCCATGATTTAGATTGATGTTTTAATTATAGAAAAAGTAGAGAAGCATTAACCAATAAAAATTGAATGATATGTGCACACACATTATGTAAAACGACATTGTTGAAAAGAGAGGTATATACCGAAAGAAACGAAATGATTAAAAAGGTAACATAAGTGAAGGTGAGTTACAAATGGCCACAGTTTAAAGTGTAATGAAAAGACAAGCTGTATGATTAATCACTGCAATTCATCTTCCTTTTTTTTTCTATAATCTTGAGACATCTCCACCACGAATCTGAAAAGGGGCAATATTTGAATTTCATTTTATTTTTTGATATCCTGGATGGTTCAAGTTCGAGTAGAGTATTACTTCTATTCCAAACCGACTACATCCAGGAGAACTTATATGAAAATCCCTGAAAATTTTACACAAAAATGCATCAAGAGATGTTTGATTTGAGTAGTGTAGTACCACTATTCTAAATATTTTCTGTTCGTCACTAGACTACCATCTTGCGGGCATTGAAATTTATTTTGAAAACATGAAAACCGTGAATTCAACTTAGGTATCGTGTAATTATGTGTTATAAAGTTTAGAATTTAGTTGTAGATAAGTTTTGTCAGTCTAATTATTGATAAGAGAAACTTTTAAAAGGAATACAAAGAGAAAAAAAATCTTGTAATACTGTTGATTCAGTAGGATTCACAAATTATATGACTTGATTATAAAGCTTCTTAAAATTTTACTTGTCCGTTCTGCGAACCAACTTGTAGGTTTTTTGGCCCACCAACACATTTCTACAGAGAAAATGGATATTCTCACACACACTTGTTAATCTTACACATCCGACAGTTCAAAACAAAGACTGAAATATCTGGTTTGCCTGTCACAAAGCTAGTTGTAATCATTCCTAACATGGCTAACTAATTAAGTTGCGTTTGTATTGATTTGGGCTTTTCTCATGCTCCAAGCATCAAAAGACGACATAGTCAGACTTTTTATTCCATAATTGAACACATAAAGCCTAGCTTCTTCTCCTACAGCAATTTTTGGATAAACCCTAGACGTTATCACACTTCTTCCTTCTACTCCATAGCTTTCTATAACCGAGTGATCGATTGAGAAACCAAAAAAAAGTTGGTCATTTTACTATGGAATTGACAAAGATAAAATGTGTTAAATGTAGATTCCAACTCACCAAACATCGTAATGAGATCTTCTCATGTCTTGGATCAATGTCTAGGAATGTTCCAACTGTAACTTTGTCTATGTTGTCTCTCAACGAAGAACCTACAAGACCATTTTTAAGATCATTATCACACAAGATCATAAACATACATCGGCCTAAAGTATTCGATCATCAAAGTCAAAGAAAATTACTTGCTCTCATCCGTGCACATTAGAACCGAATATCCATTCCCACGACGAAAACTCTAAAGAAGATTGCAGTCTGCTCTGTTAAATCATTGCTAGCCAATGCTAACAATCCAAAAGGCCCATAAACGCCTCTTACCGATGCACTGTAATTATTTGATAAAGTCTCTTGATCAACCATCGTTTGAATCCAAAAGATACTTCTACGTCGGCCTTAACAACAATAAGAAGAATCAATATTCCGTTCAAGTCCAGTTTATTCTAGAAAGGACACATAGTCTAGTGATAAGACTCACTTGTGAAGCAGAGATGCCAGAGATTTAAAAAATGGAGCCACCTTCAAGTTACTTAATATCCAAGCTAACATTTTTGGCTCGGAGATGGTTGATTTCTTCGACTGGCCACTGCATCAGCTTCTTCCCACTTCTATCCAGCCAAATCTCCCTTGGAAGACACTAAGCACAAAAACGAACCAATTCATTAAATCTCTTGATGAAACAATTCAACATTCAAAGATTAATATTGCCTTACCATAATTCCAGCCCATCCTTTCACTATATCATCCTCATTGCTATCTCTCTCCATAATCCATCCCCATGATATCCTCCGATTCTTAGCGCTATCGAAGAACGCCTTCGATGCAAATAGATTGCCATAATCATATCTCAAATCCTCACTTGTGTCAGTAAACTCAGAATCTGCAGTAAGTTCTTCAGCCTCGAAAGAGTATTTACCAATGAGATAGCAATCATTGCCTCCATAACTAGTCCTTAACACATGTCTCACATTCAAGTTGTTCACTGATGTATCTAAACCTTCTTTACCCGGGATTGATATCATTATTGTGCGGATTAATCTTCTCGAATTCGACGGATAGTGTTTTTTTTATCTGGCAGGGCGGTGATTCAGTCTGCGGTTCTTTCCTTCGGTATCCTATAGACCGTTTTATCTCTCCTCGGCCTATCTATATCATTTGTTCGGTTTCGTTCGTGGGCCTTAGTCTCTTAACGCCCATCCATTAATTCACATATGATCTTTCGTTATCTGAACAAGACCTTTTGTATTAAAAATAAAAACAAGCAGACGGCATCCTTCTCATATACATGGACTTAAACCTGATGTTATTGAACGCACCAATAAGATTACATGGATCATGATTAGTACCACGTCATCACACCAATAAGAATACAAATATCATGATTACTACGTACACCAATAAGAATACATGGATCAGTATTGGCTTATGTCACCAGAATTAGTCGGAGCTTACCCGACAAACTAGATAGGACCAACACCTTCCGATTCTGGTTGGAGCTGATCCCCTTAACTCAGAAGCTTATGAGAATATGGTTCTACTAATATTAATAAACTTTGTATACTGTGTATTTTATTCTTTATTAGTTATAATTATTATTTAATTAATTAATTTTTTGTCAAAACATTAGATCATAACTGGTCGATCCATTAGCCAAATTCTTACTATAATATAGGCAGTAGGACTCGATCCTTGGATGTGCGAATGCGCCTGATAAGTGTAAAGATGAAATATGAAGTAATAGTCATTGATACAAAGGCAATAGAAGACTCTGTGTGCACCAGAGTATTCGGATGTATTGCAAGGAAGCAAAGACTCCAAGTCATGCAGAAGGTTTGGCTTCAAGACTCATCAAGTTTTAATGGGCTTTATGGATCCGGGTTTTAGGATCCAACCACATCATTCGGGTAGCTTCTTCTTGGTCCAAGCGAGGACGAGACTGTGACTGAAGCAAGTGAAAGAAAACGTTTCGTTTTCTTGTTATGATTTTGTTAGATCTTTCTCTCAGATTCTTTCTATAAGTTTCTTTTGTTGTTGTAATTGGAAGTTGATCGAGTCAATTGTAACTGAGAGATAGAGAGAGAAAGAAAGGATTCTAAGTGTAAGAGTCAAGTTTGAAGCTCGGTGATAGTGGATTCCGGAGCTCCGACTCCGGCGAGACATAGGATTTCTTATCGGAATCTGAACTCGTAAAATTGTATGTGTTCTTTACTTTCTTACTCATGCAAATCGATCAAGATAAGCGATAGATTTCGCACAAATTGGTATGAGAGCCAAGTGATTCTTTATTAAGAATCGAGGTGGTTCATTGAGAACTTGTCGGAGTCAAGTGATGACAAAATCAAAGTCGAAGATAGCTAACTTCGATGGTTCTGGTGATTACGGTTTGTGGAAGAAAAGGATGATAGCCTATCTTACAGTCGAAGTTTAAAGGATGTTCTCAAGGCTCACGTACCGAAGGATCTATCAGAAGAAGACGAAAAGAAACCAAAAATAAAGTTAAAGCAAATAGAAGAAGATCAAACTCGTGCAGACAGAGATGAGAAGGCGTTGAATCTGATTTTCTTAGGTGTAGGTAATCAAATCTTGAGGAAGATCGAGAACTATACGACCTCAACGAACACCATTTAAGCTCTAGATAGGTTATTTCTTCCCACAACTCTTCCATATAGGATTTATTCGCAACTGAAGTTTATGCTTTCCAAATGCAAGATAATAAATTGATATATCAGAACGTAGATGATTTCCTAAAGTTGTAGGAGATCTGGGGCCTTTATAGATAGAGATTAAGGAAGAAACTCAAGCAATCCTGCTTCTAAAATCATTACCAGAAATCTATGAGCACTTAAGAGAAACACTTAACATACAGTAAGGAGAAACTGTGCGTGGATGATGTTGTCACTGCTGCAAAATCAAAAGAAGTCAAGTTGAAGAAAGCATGAATCAATCACAAAGAAAATGGTGAAGGATTATTTGCAAGAGGAAGATCTGATAATAGAAGTAATTAATGGCGGAAGAAGTTCTTCAAGATCGAAGAGCAAATAAAGTCAAGAGATAGAAAGAAAGGCAAATGTTGGATTTGCGGTAAAGAAGGACATTACAAGAACCAATGCTACAAATGGATTGAAAGAAACAAAGGGAGAAATCAATCTCAACAGGAAGGAGAATCATCTCTGGCCAGAGATGTTGTAAAGATCTTGTTGGTTTAGTGGCATCTGAAGTTAATCTTTCATGTGAAGAGTTAGATCAAGAAGAATGGATTCTAGATTCCGGCTGTTCTTTCCACATGACACCTAGAAGAGATCTGTTCATCAATTTTAAGAAGGGTTCAACACGAAAAGTCAGAATGGCAAATGAAACATTTTGTTAAGTTGAAGGTATAGGCTCAATAAGGTGTAATTAATCCAGATAATACTAGTTTTGTTCTTCATGATGTCAGGTACATGCATGGGATATCCAGAAATCTCATTTCTCTTGGGACTCTAGAAGAGAGAGGGTGTTCATTTAAAGGAACAGATGGTATTCTCAAAGTGATCAAAGGAAATATGGTCATACTTAAGGGAAAAGGAGACAGTCTTTGTACATTCTTCAAGGTGCAGCTAAGATTGCATAATCAAATGCAGCAGTATCAAAGGAGAATTCAGAAGATCAGAAGAATGATACAACAAGACTCTGGCACAGCCGTATGGGACATATTGGAATTCAAAGTCTGCAATACTTCAAAAGAAAGAATGCATTAAAGATTCAAAGATCACATATATCAAGTTCTGTAAGGATTATGTGTTTGGCTTTGGTACATGTAAACATGTTACTAAAGAAAAGTTAGATTATGTGCATTCTGATCTTTGGGGTTCACTTAATGTTCCTTGTAGCTTGAGTAAGTGTCAGTATTATATTTCTTTTACTGATGATTATTCTAGAAAAGTTTGTGTAAGTTTCCTCAGATTCAAGGACGAAGCTTTCAAAAGTTTCATTGAATGGAAAAAGATGGCAGAAACTCAAACAGAGAAAGGTAAAGAAACTTAGGACTGACAATGGTCTTGAGTTTTGTAATAAAGAGTTTGACAAGTTGTGCAAAGAAGAAGGAATTGTAAGACACAGAACATGTACTTGCACCCCGCAGCAAAACGGGATAGCAGAAAGGTTCAACAAGACCATAATGAACAAAGTTCGTAGCATGTTGAGTGAGAGTGGTCTTGAGCCAAAGTTTTGGGTTGAAGCAGTTTCAACTGTTGTTTATTTGATTAACATGTCACCCTCATCAGCAATAGAGTATAGAATACCGAGAGAAGTATGGACTTCAGCAGCAACTAATCTGGAAAATCTGAGAATATTTGGATGTTTAGTTTATGTACATTCTTCAGATGGAAAATTGGAACCTCGAGCAAAGAAGGGAATTTTCACAGGGTATCATTAAGGAGTTAAAGGATACAAAGTTTGGCTAATTGTCGAGCAGAAATGTGTAATAAGCAAGAGTGTGGTCTTCAGAGAAGATGCGGTTTATAAGGAAATCAAGATAGAGAAATCAACAAGTATAAATCACTCTAGTTCAAATGAACTAATAAGTTTTGAGTTTACAAATAGAAATACAGATGAAGGTGGAGCTACTACAAGAGCAGAAGAAACTGTAGCTACACAAACAACTCAAAGTGAAGGAAATGAAGACCAAATAGAAGTAAATACTAAATCTCTTAGCAACTATCCACTTGGTAGAGACAGAACAAGAAGATCAATTGATCCCCCAACCAGAACATGGAGAAGGTTTGGCTTCAAGACTCATTAAGTTTTAATGGCCTTTATGGATCTGGGTTTTAGGATCCAAGTACATCACTCGGGTATCTTCTTCTTGGTCCAAGCGAGGACGAGACTGAAACTGAAGTAAATAGTCCTAGGAATTTTACCTGAAACCGACCCAAAAATTCAGGTTCGGGTCCTAGTCGGGTATAGGCACAAGTAACCATCTAGTCTTAGAGACATGTGGATATCGGGCCGGGTCCAGGTATTACCGATATTCAAATGGGTACTAGATACCCGAATGGGTACCCGAATATATCGGGTATTTAGGTACTCGAAATATCCAAATAACCGAATACCCGATGGGTACACGAATACCCAAAATTTTGGGGTATTTTTGGGTATATAATAGATCCAAATTTCTTTTTTTTTCACAACTTTATATTGGAACCGAAACTGGAACCGAATCGAATTAGTTTCCATTCTTAAAAAGGTATGAAAATTTTGGACCCAAAACCAAAAGGACCCAAACCAGACTCGACCCAAATAATGTTCGATTCCAAAATGGGTACTGAAATCCCATACCCAAAATATCTGGACCCATGGATAATATCCGGAACCGACCCGAATACCTGAATACCCAGAACTAGAAGCAAGTGAAAGAAAACGTTTCGTTTTCTTGTTGTGATTGTGTTAGATCCTTCTCTCAGATTCTTTCTATAAGTTTCTTTTGTTGTTGTAATTGGAAGTTGATCGAGTCAATTGTATTTGAGAGAGATAGAGAGAGAGAAAGAGTCAAGTTTGAAGCAGAGAGAGAGGATTCTAAGAGAGAAATAGAGGATTCTAAGAGAGAGAGGATTCTAAGAGAGAGAGAGAATTCTAAGAGAGAGAGGATTCTAAGTGTAAAGAGTTAAGTTTGAAGCTCGGTGATAGTGGATTCTGGAACTCCGACTCCGGCGAGACATAGGATTTCTTATCGGAATCTGAACTCATAAAATTGTATGTGTTCTTTACTTTGTTACTCATGCAAATCGATCAAGATAAGCGATAGATTTCGCACAAAATAACTTGATACAAAAATTTACTACTGCAACATTATTAATTTGGTAATAAGTGCTTACAAACTACTTAGATAGACTTTAACCTGTGAAACTGGTGAAAGAAGTGGACAGCGGTAAACTATACTTTCGGTCGCCGAGGTACTTCTGATTGTACGGAGATCAAAAGAGTCATATCTCCTCAGCGTGACGATGTCGGAGAATCACCTGAGCCAATCTAGCCATGAAAGACTCGACATTAACTTCGGTAGCTTAATCTTCTTCCTCGATTTTTGAGTGGGTAATAAGCCCTAAGCTGTTCCGATCTTTAAAAGAATAGAATGAAGAATGAACATTGTTTGAGGGTGGCTTAGCTCAAAGATTAAACGAGTAACAAGGTAGAAAAATCTGTTTATTAAGTAAGCAAATAGTGATTACAATAAGACCGAGGAGGGCCTCGGCTAGTTACAAGTTCAAAGAGGCCGAGGAGGATTTTTTTGAGAGACCAAAATCTTGACCTAGACTAAGACTTTTTGAACTTGTAACTAGCCGAGGCTCTCCTCGGCCTTATTGTAATCACTACTTGCTCATTTAATAAACAGATTTTCCTACCTCATTAATCGTTTAATCTCTGTGCTAAGCCATCCTGAAACAAGCATGATCTTTATTATTTAACTCCAAATATTAAATTTGTGCAAATTCAACAGAAACACAAGAAGACTTAAAAACCATAGTTCACCAAAGGAAATGACAATAATCTCACCAAATAACTTGAAAACAAAACTGGCACAAAGTCATAAAAAAATTCAGCAGCCCATAAGAAGACATGACCTATCATTAGCAGCCTAAAGATTATTATTTTTCAATCTACTAATTGATTAAATTTCATTTTCATTGATTTGGGCATCTCTCATGCTCCAAGCTTCCAGAGAAGACGCAATCACGCCCTTATTACCACCATTAAACACAAAGAGTTTAGGTGCTTCCCCAACTGCAAATTTAGGATAAGCCCTAGAAGTTATCACACTTCTTCCTCCTGCTCCATAGCTCTCTATAACCGAGTGATCAATCTAGCAAACAAAGAATTAATGTGTTAGGTTAAATTGTTAATTATACTGCACAAATCAATATCAATTAAAGGTTGCAAGAAAGGCTAATTCAACTCACCAAACATCTTAATGAGATCTTTTCATGCCTTGGATCAATGTTTAAGAATGTTCCATGCGTATATTTCTTAACGTTCTCCCTCAGCGAAGACCTACATTTTAAAGCAAAGGATTAGACTGACATATATATTTTATTTACTCTCTATGTTTTGGATCAAATCGAAATCTTACCTCTTCTCGGAGCTGCACATTACAACTGCATAGCCTTTTCCCAGACGAATAACTTTGAAAAAGATTGCGGTTTGTTCTGATAAATCGTTACTAGCCAAAGCTAATATCCCAAAAGGACCATAAACACATCCAACTGAACTGTCACGATCGAACAGAGTCGCATCATTAACTTGGTCAGCATTCAGTATCTCAGGATTATCTTCCAGAATAGGCAAATTAAAAGTCACTTCTACGTCCGCCTTCAACAACAACAACATGAAGATTAATAAGTTGTTAACAAAAGAGAACACAAATCACTAATGGCAGATTGAGAAAAGTACTTACTTGGGAAGCAGTGATGCCTGCGATTTCAAAGTTGGAGCCGCTTTGGAGTTGCAGGTTATCAAAGCTAACATGATTGGTCCGGAGATTGTTGATTTCTTCGATTGGCCATTGTATCAGCCTCTTTCCACATGTGTCCAGCCAAATTTGCCTGGGAAGAGACTAAGCCAAAAGCAAAACCAATTCATCAAAGATTATTTTAGTTGATTTCTATGAACTATGTATATAATACTTACCATAAGACCAGACCATCCTTTATTGAAATCATCTTCTTTGCTATCAGTCTCTATAATCCATCCCCAGTTGATCCTCCAATTCTTAGCATTGTCGAAGAACGCCTTGGAGGCATAAAACGTTCCATAGTCATATCTTAAATCAGTACTTGTTTTAGTGAACTCATAATCCGCAGAAAATTCTTCATTCTCTGAAGAGTATTTGCCAAGGACATAGCAGTCATTGCCTCCATAACTCTGTCTATCAGATGAGAAGGCTAAAGTATTGTGGCTGGGAGCAAGAGTCTATCCAAATCTGCAATCTAGACTGAAGCAGAAGCTCTCTGTTGGGCTATTCTCTTAGTGCACCGGCTGGGTTCTGATAGGGTAATGTTCTCAACCAATTCTAACGAACTTATCTCGATGTTACAAGAAGATAGCGACTGCCCAATAATTGAGTCGGTGTTGAACGATATTAAGATCCTTGTAGCCTAATTGAAGGATTGCAGAATTTGTTTTGAACCTAGAGATTATAATAAAGTGGCTCATAGAATAGATAAGGAATCTTTGTTTACTACATATGACCCACTTTAACACTAAGTTGGATTAAGATAAGATGGAATTAGAATTTGATAAACATTGTATTTCATTGATGGGATAATGGAAAGTTGATGTTTGACTTTAAAAAAAAAAAAAAAATTTGATCTTGTTAACTACTGATCTATTTGGGAATAGATGACAAATTACTAGATAAGACTAACTGTGGAAGCTGCATGACGAATGAAAGAGGTTGGCAACGGTAAACTATAATTTTGGTCGCCGGGATCTTCTGAACGGAGATCACGAGAGCCATATCTTCTCCGCGTGACGATGTCGGAGACTCGCCGGACTCAATCTAACCATGAACGAGTAGACAACTCCGGTAGCTTAATCTTTTTTTCTCGATCTATGAGTGGGAAAGCCCGAACTTGTTCCGATGTGCTTAAACCTATCTGATTGGGAAATTGATTCTGACATTCTGTAGTCATTTAGATTTTCGTCTCTCTTTTTTTTTGCTCGATTGAATAGGAGAGTTTTTGTGATTGGGATTGGGATTGCGGTTTGATGAACAATATTGTTCCTAGAACTGGCAATTCGATTATAAGAACTGATGTCATTGGCTCTCTTGATTAAAAATGTTTAATTCGGAGCCGCTTGTGATTTGATCATAGGAATCTCCAAACAAGTCTTGTTTTTTTTCTCTATGGAAATCGTAGCTGCATTAAAATATTGTTGGTGATTGGAATTTGTCTACGATTATGCGCAGAACACCGGAGAGTTGTGATTGAGAATACTCATGGTGAGAAACTTGTAGGGATGTTGCATGATACGGGTTCTAAAGAGACTGTCGTCATCTGCCATGGATTTCAGTCGTCAAAGGTTTTTTTTTGTAGCATTCTCATCAGTTTTCATCATTTGCAAACTTACTCTCATTCTTGTTTCAGATTCCATGAAGTTTTGATTGTATTGGACTTTTTCTGAACACTGTAATCTTCGTAAATTCTTGTAGGATCGGATTCCCATGCTGACCCTTGCCAATTATTTTGAAAAAGAAATGATCAGTTCTTTCCGGTTTGACTTCGCTGGCAACGGGTAAACTGTAGCTTCTCGATCTATCTTTTGAAAATGGTGAAGGTTTTGCTGCTTACTCATGTTTCTAGGCTTCAGGGAAAGTGAAGGATCGTTTCAGTATGGCAACTATCGCCGTGAAGTTGAAGATCTGCGCTCTGTTCTGCAACATTTGCGTGGGGATAACCATGAGATTTCTGCGATTATTGGACATAGTAAAGGTCTATGAACGTTGAATAAAGCTGAATTGGAATTTCAAGAAAGTAAACTTGAAAGCTGGATTTTTGTTTTTGTTTGTGTGGGCAGGTGGAAATGTGGTGCTTCTGTATGCAGCAAAGTACAAGGATGTACAGACTGTAGCAATATCTCAGGCCGTTTTTTTCTTGAGAGAGGAATCGAAGGCAGGCTTGGTAAAAACTACTTGAAGAGAATTAAAGAGAATGGTTTCATCGACATTAGAAACAGAAAGGGTAAAATTTTCAAACTTTTTAGTTTTTGTGAGCCAAATAACAGTTTGACATGTACTGGTACTGTTAGAGACAACTCCTTCCCCTTTATTCTTTGCAGGAAAGTTTGAATATCGAGTAACCGAAGAGAGTCTAGTGGACCTTCTGACAACCAATATGTATGAAGCATGTCTTTCAATTCTTGAAAACTGCAGGTTATATGCCCAATCATCATCACTGTCATCATACATAATACGAATTAAGTCTCTCTTCGCGGTCAGACGAGCTAATGATTCTCTTAAACTTTCAGGGTCTTAACAGTTCATGGGTCAAATGATAGAATTGTGGCTGTAGCAGAAGCGTCGGAATTCGTGATATATGTAAATATTGGCGTAGTTTTCATTACCATTTATCATCATTTTATATCATTTGTTGTCCATAACTCATCATTTTATATTAGATTTTGGTTTATTCTTGCATTTTAGAGTTTAGTTAGATCGAGTCGCATATTTTCGGTTTTGAGTTAATTTTAGGTGAATTGGAGCTTGGAAGACCTTGGAATGAAAGCCACCTTCAAGTCATGGAGTTGGATAAGCAAAATATTGACAAAGGAAGGAAAAGGCCACTCCGTTGTGCATCACGTCTACCCTAAACCCGACGTCAGGACCCCGACCTCACGGACACAGAACATCCAAGCTTTCTATTGTATCCCACGTCTGGGCCAAACCCAACGTGAGGACCCCGACCTCACGAACATGAAGGTCCGAGCTTTCTGTTGTGTCCCACGTCCGGGCCAAACCCGACGTGAGGACCCCGACCTCACGAACATGAAGGTCCGAGCTTTCTGTTGCGTCCCACGTCTGGGCCAACCCCGACCTCACGGACCCGACCTCGCACGCATGACGTGAAGACCAATCTGGATGTGTCCCGCGTCTGGGCCTACCCCGACCTCACTAACCCGACCTCTCGTACACGCGCACCATTTAAGTTTTATTTGACCCGGTTTGTCCCGGGTCAACCCAATTCTGTTTTTACACATTAAAACCCAAATGTTTAGGGTATTTTAAGACATCTTTCATTCTATTTTGAGAAGAGTTTTAAGAGGGAGAATAGTTGGAGACCCTTTTGGGGATGATGATCTTTGGATCATCTCCCATCTATTAAGATTTATTGTTCTCTTTTCTTATATTCCTTTCATGATGTTTTTGGTTATTTTCTTGCTTTGTTTCATGTCTTTGATGTTTGAGTAGTGAAGTGATAGGTTGATGGTTAGGTAGATTTTAGGATTTGATAGTTGAATCTTGAGCTTAAGTTGATAGATCTTTAGATTCCTTCATTTAAGGTGTTCTTAAAGCTATATTTAACTTGATCACTTGAATCTAGATGCTAGGAGTTTTGTCGCCCGAGAGGTGTTCGATGAAATTCCCGAATGACCTTTTTATGAGTTTTTCTTCCCTAGCCATTGAGAGATGATGTTAGGGTGATTAGTGGTCTTAGTGAGCTTGTTTGTAATGCTTGTTAGTCTTTGAATTGACAAATGAGAGTTTAGCTCAATTGATTGACTCGGAAAGGGTTCATTGCCATGAGAGTGGGATGTTCCATTGTTGTTTCTCATGCCCTAGGATGATACTTAATGGTTCCTTATGCATCTTGATTTGATTGTCATTTCCTTTGATAAATTGTCTTGCCATAAACTTATTGCTTGCTAGTTTTGTTTTGTCCTTTGTTAAGTGTGCTTGTCATTTCCTTTATGTTGGTTCTAGTTTTGATTTGGTTTGCTTGTTTTATTGTTAGTAGTCTTTTAGTTCAAAACCCTCAATTTATTGCTATAGCTTAGATCTTCATTCTCATAGTCTTATTGTGTTGATTCTAGATTCTCTTGGGTTCGAATCTCAAATGCTTTCAATGATAGTTGTTTAGCGTTTGTTGATTATAAATGTAATTGATTGTTTTGCACCTCAAAAAACGCTTGCATCAATTTGGCGCCGTTGCCGGGGAATCTATGCAATTAGCCATTAGGATTTGAATTAGATTTAAGACTATAGCCTTTTTTTTTGTTTATTTTGGTTAGTTATTAACTTTCTTTCAAGTGTTTGTTCTTTTTGAAGGTACAATCACATGGAGGAAAGTACGGCTTCGTATTTAGCTTCCATGAGGAAGGCTCACTATGAAGCTCAAGAGAGAGAGATGGCTTGGGACCCCATAAGGTATCATGGTTATGAATGCACATCCACTTATCAAGAAGAACTTCCATATGGAAATTACTCTCATGAAGAAGCTTATGATTATGAAGAGCCTTATGAGTACGAAGAAGCTTCTCCTTCCCCAAGCTATGAACAAGAAGGAATTTACAACTTGCTGGAGTTGGTTTTGAAAGGACAAGAGAGTTATTACAAGAATATTTTAACCCGGATTGATGCCATGGAGGTTGCCTTGGAAAGAGACTCAAAGGATTTGAACAATCAAGAGAATAGTATGGATGAAGGTATGTTGATGAATTGTCAAGAAGAGATCCCTATAATCATTCCATCCACGCCAACAATTGTTGAAAATCCAAGTAGTTTCACTTTGCCTTGTGCCATTGAGGAGAACAAGCATAAGTACTTGAGTTGGGAAACCATGGAGGAGGAGTTTAACTCTTGGGAGGAAGAGAGTGACGAAACCCAGCTCATGGATTTGGAGACAAGTTCTAGCATTAGTGAAGAGTCCAAGGAAGTTGGTAAGGATACAATTGAAGATTACCCTTTGAGTGAGCTCAATGCACTAAGGGATGAGCTTAAGTACTTACCAAATGAGGATACATTCCTTCAAGAAGTTGAAAAGACATTGCAAGAGCTTGCACTTCTTCTTAATTGCAAGATTGATGAGAATTGTGTGATAAGGTATGAAAATCCTTGTGAAGATGATGTGGTTGTAGAATGCATGGAAGAAATGGAGGAAAAATCAATTGTTGAGATTGAGCTTTCAACTAAGGAAAACATGCAAGTGCAACACATGGTCAAGCAAGAGACAAAGGTTGCAAACCCTTTAGAGAATCAAGACAATCTCATCAAAGTTGTTTACAAGGAAGATGATGAAGAAGAATCTCCAAAGGCAAAGCCATTTAGCAAGCATCTTGGTATAATTCTCACCATCGAATTGGGTATTGATGATCGTTGGAAGTTGTCATTCTTTGAGGAGGTTAGGATGAAAGAGTTTAGGGGATGGTTCTATGATGAGTATGATCCAGGAGATCCAAGCTCTTATCATACTCCGTTCTTGAAAAGTGAGAGGGGAGTCGATTCTCAGGACGCATTAGCGGAGAAGATTATGCTTTCCGATCCTATCGCCATAAAAAGCGGTGCACAACGTCGAGCTTGAGACGTAAAAAAAAGCACACTTATGAGGCAATCCCATGGTGGATGAGGAGTTTAAACAAGGAGTGGACTCGATGAAGGTGAATAAAAAGGATGTGACTTGTTTTGGAAGGCCTTTGTAGCATTGGCGGGACGGACCTTACGAATATACAACGGATGGGAAAAGAGTGTTATGTTGTGTCTCACGTCTGGGCCAGATCTGATGTGAGGACCCCGACCTCATAAACATTTTGGTCAGAGCCTTCTGTGAGCTCTCACGTCGCCCCCAGCCTGGATGTGGATACCCCGACGCCACAAACAAGTTGATCCGAGCCTTCTGTGAAATATGGCGTCGGCCCTAGCCTGGACGTGACAACCCCGACGCGACAAACATATTGATCTAAGCCTTCTGTGAACGCTCAGGTCGCCCCCAGCCTGGAAGTGAAAGACCAGACCCCACGGACCAAGGTAAGTCTTCTTACTTCAAATTTTTTGGGTCAAAACTTTTTTAAAACCAAGTCTTTCACTCTTCTTCCTTCACCTTCGATCCCCCTTTCTTTCTTTCAACATTTTCTCTTCTAAAACCTCCATTTTCTCATTTTCCCAACAAAATTTTCAAGTCCTTCTTTTCTCTCAATTTGGAACTTTTGTGAATCCTCTACAAGTATATTGCTTCCTCACTCATTCTCTACAACTCTAAGGTATGAGTTCTATTTTTTAAACTCCTTTGAGCTTCAATTTTGAAATATTTCAAGTTTCATTATGTTGCAACTTTGAGCTTGAATATGAGTTTTTAGAGAATAAAGGAGTTAGATATTGATTGGGTAACATCATTAGAGGTTATTTGCACAAGATTCATGAGCTAAATTGGCAATTCAAAGAGTTTGGGTTCTTGATGTGAATAGTGACGAAAATTTCAAAAAATTTGGGGAAAATGATTGTTTTGTGTCTTATCTTGTTCCATTTGGTGCTCTTAGAATGAAATGACTGTACTTCAAAGTTTGAATTCATCGATTCTTGCAAATTAGTGACATTTCCATATAATGTGTTGTGAGAATTGTTGACTTTTAGTTGACTATTCCTTCCCTTGAGAATTTTCTTGAAAATGATTATGGATAGATCTTTGTAGTCGTACCTTAAAGACTTTGGATAGTTGTGATGTTGCCAAGAGCTCAAATTGAATTGATTTATCCTTGCTTAGTAGCATTTTTGCAACTCTTGGCATTGTTCTTGGTTTTTATTTTCTCATTGAGTTTTGTAGGAACAATGCCACCAAAGTCTAGTAACCTCCCACTTATTGACTCTAAGTCATCGAAGGGAAAGGAAAAAGCTCCGGCTGAGACATCAAAGACGATTCACACGAAAGATAAGTCTTCCGCAAAGAATTCTCAACCGTCCCAAGCAAGCAAGGGGAAACCGGTTCCTCCGGGGACTTGGATCCTACCAGATATTAACGAGATGCTTGGGTGTATATCTGAGGAAGAGGAGAACGTCCGTAGAGAGCATGAAGAGGAATCTCGAGAGTATGATGATACTTCTATCTGAGGATCCTCCATTCCTTGACAAGGTACCAATTCACCATTTTGTACATAGTCTTTTATTTTTCATTTTTGCTTTGATCTTTTGAGGTTTTTCTCCCTTGGTTTTGCCTCCTTACCGAGACGGTGAGAAGTAAGTCCAGGGGAGGGAACCGGTTTATTAACATTAGTTTAAGTTGTTTTGTTTTTCTTCTTTGAGTCTTTGCATTACATAAAAATCATAAAACCAAAAAATATTTTTCATTTTGTTTGCATTTGTTTAGTGTTTAAGGTTAGGTTCATGTAGGTTTGCATTGCATTTTCATTTAGGAACAATGATGAGATTGCCTTGTTATAAGCTTTATGATCAATTTGTTAGGTTCAATGCATGATGAGCTTGTTGAAGTAAAATTGATCCATGCTTTGAATTCTCGGTTTTAAGTTCTTATCTTGATTGAAGCATGTTGTGATTTGAGATCATTCCTTACTTATTATAACCTAATCTTGACTTGAAATTATCATAGCTATGCATTGTGATTGAACTCGTGGATACACATACATACTTGGATTTCTTTCACCACTTTACCACTCTTTGTGATCCAAGTAGCTGGTTTCATTTATTGGACCGGTTTCCCTACCCTTAGCATAACTTTCTTTCAAGCCATTTGATCATTGTGTGTGTGTGAGGCCTTATTTCAGAATGAGCTTGGTAGAAAGTGTTAGGTTTGAGCCGACAATAATAGTTTCTCATGTAGTTTTGGTTCACGCTTTTTGAATCGAATAGGACTAGGTGGGAGCTTGATATTGGATATGGGTTTATTTGTGTATGGAATTTAAAAAGAATGGTTGGGAAAAGGCTTGAAAAGAGATTGAAAAGAGATTGAAAAGAGATTGAAAAGAAGTAAAGGTTCAAAGGAAATCTTAGGAGAGAAAGGGTATATGGATAGAAGAAAAGTTGGTCTAGTAAAGGGTTTATGGAATAAATAAAATGATGAATGGTTCATGGGAATAAAGGAAAAGAAAAAAAAAATGAATGAAAAGAAATAAGAACCAAAGTATTAAGTGAAACACCAAGCCCGCTAGACACCAATAAGTTTTAAAACCCCTCTCCTAGAAAAAGAATGAAGTGCTGAAGTTTGTAGTTGATCCAAAGGATTGAAAAGAAATGGAAAAAGCCTTGTGAGAAAGGGTAGAATTTAGGAGCAATGATGGGATTAGACATAGTTTGGGTTTGATGTCGATATTTGTGTATTTGGGTAGATGAGATTCTAGTCTTGTATGCATCCATTGGCGCTTACCTTTAGCATTCTTCTAAAGCTCATTCTATTCATTGAGAGATCCTTGATTTGAACGTTTTGAGCCATATATAAGAAGAGATCATTTTTATCTCTTAAGCCTTTCCCTTAGCCAAACAAGTTCATTGAATTTGCATAGCTTGATTCACGGTTCGATTAAATGAATGTCAAAAGGAGTGATGGATTTGAATACATGTCTAGGTTGAGGTGAAACTTTTATTGAGTTGTGAAGAGTATGGCAAAAGTTTTTGAGTAGACTTGTTCATTTGCATTTTAGAATTACTAACTTGGACATTGAGGTTAACTTTTGATCATTAAGCTTTGGCTTTGAGTTCCTGTTCTCACCTTCTTTCTCGGTTTTTCAATTTGTTTGCTTGAGGGCAAGCAAAAGGCAAGTCCGGGGGAGTTGATATATGTAAATATTGGCGTAGTTTTCATTACCATTTATCATCATTTTATATCATTTGTTGTCCATAACTCATCATTTTATATTAGATTTTGGTTTATTCTTGCATTTTAGAGTTTAGTTAGATCGAGTCGCATATTTTCGGTTTTGAGTTAATTTTAGGTGAATTGGAGCTTGGAAGACCTTGGAATGAAAGCCACCTTCAAGTCATGGAGTTGGATAAGCAAAATATTGACAAATGAAGGAAAAGGCCACTCCGTTGTGCATCACGTCTACCCTAAACCCGACGTCAGGACCCCGACCTCACAGACACAGAACATCCAAGCTTTCTATTGTATCCCACGTCGGGGCCAAACCCAACGTGAGGATCCCGACCTCATGAACATGAAGGTCCGAGCTTTCTGTTGTGTCCCACGTCCGGGCCAAACCCGACGTGAGGACCCCGACCTCACGAACATGAAGGTCCGAGCTTTCTGTTGCGTCCCACGTCTGGGCCAACCCCGACCTCACGGACCCGACCTCGCACGCATGACGTGAAGACCAATCTGGATGTGTCCCGCGTCTGGGCCTACCCCGACCTCACTAACCCGACCTCCCGTACACGCGCACCATTTAAGTTTTATTTGACCCGGTTTGTCCCGGGTCAACCCAATTCTGTTTTTACACATTAAAACCCAAATGTTTAGGGTATTTTAAGACATCTTTCATTCGATTTTGAGAAGAGTTTTAAGAGGGAGAATAGTTGGAGACCCTTTTGGGGATGATGATCTTTGGATCATCTCCCATCTATTAAGATTTATTGTTCTCTTTTCTTATATTCCTTTCATGATGTTTTTGGTTATTTTCTTGCTTTGTTTCATGTCTTTGATGTTTGAGTAGTGAAGTGATAGGTTGATGGTTAGGTAGATTTTAGGATTTGATAGTTGAATCTTGAGCTTAAGTTAATAGATCTTTAGATTCCTTCATTTAAGGTGTTCTTAAAGCTATATTTAACTTGATCACTTGAATCTAGATGCTAGGAGTTTTGTCGCCCGAGAGGTGTTCGATGAAATTCCCGAATGACTTTTTTATGAGTTTTTCTTCCCTAGCCATTGAGAGATGATGTTAGGGTGATTAGTGGTCTTAGTGAGCTTGTTTGTAATGCTTGTTAGTCTTTGAATTGACAAATGAGAGTTTAACTCAATTGATTGACTAGGAAAGGGTTCATTGCCATGAGAGTGGGATGTTCCATTGTTGTGTCTCATGCCCTAGGATGATACTTAATGATTCCTTATGCATCTTGATTTGATTGTCATTTCCTTTGATAAATTGTCTTGCCATAAACTTATTGCTTGCTAGTTTTGTTTTGTCTTTTGTTAAGTGTGCTTGTCATTTCCTTTATGTTGGTTCTAGTTTTGATTTTGTTTGCTTGTTTTATTGTTAGTAGTCTTTTAGTTCAAAACCCTCAATTTATTGCTATAGCTTAGATCTTCATTCTCATAGTCTTATTGTGTTGATTCTAGATTCTCTTGGGTTCGAATCTCAAATGCTTTCAATGATAGTTGTTTAGCGTTTGTTGATTATAAATGTAATTGATTGTTTTGCACCTCAAAAAACGCTTGCATCAATTCGCCAAAATTATAAAGAATCATAGGCTGAGTCTTATTGAAGGAGCTGATCATGAGTTCACGTCTCACCAACAACAACTTGCTTCTAATGTTCTCTCATTCTTCAAATTAGATCCCAAGGAAGATAATGATTCAGGTGATACCAGTACAAGTGAACAAGACTCCATGAGATCAGTTGTTCCCATTCTGTCGCGAATTTAAATAGCTTCAATGAGTTGGTTAATGTCTTAAGACTCCTAGGTGAGGTCTGGTTTGTTTATGGTAGTATATGGTTTTGACTTTCTGTTAAGCACACAAAGGAAGAGGTCAAAATGTTCTTTTGCAGTGTGGTAATATAACTCGAACGCAAAATCGATTATAGAAATTTAAACTTGTCATCTTTAGCCAGGTTTAGTTTGGTCAAAGACTAAGCTGACCACCAATCTTGGATGTGACAGTTGAGAACTGCAGTCTTACGAGTTGCATTTGCGGCTTTCTATACTCAGGTTTCGTTTAATTGATGTTCAGAAACTCAATCCAACATGACATTTTGGTAGTTGGAAATGGGGAAAGATGATTATGAGCCAAGAATGACAGAAAACATTCATTTCAAGACCCCCATAACCTGGAAGGATTGGAGAAACCTGCTCGAAATTATCGCAAGAGAAAATAGTATTGATAATCCAACTATACGGTGTGTTGAAAGTTATTGTCACGATGGGAATTCCTCCAAACACGTAAGATAATTCAGGAACTAGCTCGTTGAACCTGCCATGCCAAAAACCCACGACAAAGGTGATCATCAAGTAGCCTGAACCTTCTTCCCATCTTCGATGAAGAAAATGGATCTTTCTGGTACCTGGAAATAGGCAATGCAACATTCATGAGTAACAATGAACAAGCAGATTTACACTAGTTATTGAAAACGAATGAAGTGATCATATGAACGCAGAGAAAAACAAAATCAGAAAAGGATTAAGTTATGTTACATCAGGCCACGTGTCTGTAATGAATTCAACGATATCGTAGATTATATCTCCTTGAACGTCAATTTGCTCCTTTTCAGTTGGTCCCTGAAACGCAAAAGATTAGAAAAAACTTAACATAAGAGGAAGAAAGGGAAATAAACAGAATGGTACTACTGCAATGAGGGGTAAATTTTGTAGTTCTCCTCGGAACCCAAATTTTGAAATTAAAGACTCAACAGGTCTATAGCATTTCAAAACCTCTAGAAAACCAATCAGCTCTCCAACTCATGTCAGATTTGTTCCCATTGTTTGCAAGAGCAGTTGGACTAAAACCCAACATCATTAGTCTATCTAAGCATATAACCTAGTTTGTATTCATTTTCTGTTTGTAATTTATCGTCTACATACCTTAACAACTGATGCTCCAGTCGCAAACTTCTTCCCAAGCTTTTTAGACGCATCACTCAGTTTTATTCCTGACGAACATATTTTTAGGGCCAGAATGAGTTTTGTTCCAGCCAATAAGCAATACTAAGATATCTCACGAAAGAAGCAAGTAACTCACCAAACAGTTCTAGTCCTTTCACAATGGTGATACACTTGCGCTTGTTGCGCACGACCTTTTCAATGATAATTTCTTGTCTCTCCTATTTAATATCCATGGGCAATAGAAAAATTGACAACCAGACTGAGAAAGAGGTTCACATAGAAGACGAAAGAAACAGTAAACGCAGATATGCAAGTCAATTGAAATGTGTGTGGGAACGACGAAACAAACAAACAAGGAGATTGAAGAAGTAAAACGCAGATATGCAAGTCAATTGAAATGTGCGTGGGAACGTTCAAGTGTGTCTGTTTTATTAGTTTTCCATGGAAACTTCGTACTGCATAAAGCCATTCGAGTAAGGCAAGAGGGAGAATACACAAAGTTACTTACTTTCTTTTTTACTTTTCCCCCAGGCAGGCGTTTCACTTCCTCCTTCTTGGATGTCCCTCCTATATATTGGGAAATCCAGTGATTAGAAATTCAACAAAAAAGATGAATCCTTTCCTCATAGGAATCAACATCACCCAGTTACTTTAGAGTATACCTCATTTAAATTCAACAACTCAATTGCATACGGATACACGGTTACATACCAGTCTGAGCTGAAGAAGGTGCTCCATCAGAAGAGATTCCCACGGACTGCAGTTTGTCAGAAACATTATCTGCTGCCTTCTCATTAGCTTCTGAACATTGGAATCATAGTCAAATCAAACGTAAGTAAGTCGTCCATTTAGATTTCACTCGTTTTCATAATCAGTAGAACAGAAGTGTAAAAGGGTACAAAAGAATCGACATTTCTACACATTAGCATAGACAATCCAGATTTATGGAATCGATGATACACAAAGAACTGTATTCCAAAATACGCAAGCAATTACATTATATCCTTTTAAGACCTGCTTATCTAATGCTTACAATAGTTTCACCGAACTGAAAAAGGTTCTCATATATAATTGCATGAATTTCTTAGCCCTTAAAAGAATCGAAATTTAGAGGCAACAATCTTAAAGTTTTAATACTTTAGATGGGATTCCGAATAATATTCAATAACAATAAAGCAGAAACTAACAAACCCAAAATCAAACGAGTTCCGAGAACTTGTCGTAACTTGTAAAATTAGGGTTTGATCTTTTTTTGGTACCTTTAAGGAGATCAGGATAGAGATCTGGGGCGTTTTCAACGAGCCAGGGCTTACATCTCCCGAAATCGGGGCCGAATTCGCAGTATTCCGCTGGTAGAGAACAAACTCCACAGTACAAAACCTTGACCGGTTCGAGCTTCTCTGCCATGGATAAATATTCCAAAGTTATTCCCTTCTAGTGTGTAGCAAAGTAGAAAGAATATCGTGTTTACGGTAAGATAATTCTTCTCTATTTTAGTTCTTCTGTTCGTCTTCGGTGACTCGCGAAGAACGTTATGTCGGAAACCGAACAAAGACAAAACTGAAAAAAGCATACGAGAATATGTTGGGCTTGAAAATGTCAAACATTAATAGGCTAACTCTATTCTATTTGGGCCTCAATTTTTTTGGGTTATTAATTTCAATCATTTTATTTTTATTATTGGTAGTTTCATAAAATCTCATGATCAAAAATCTTCATTAAGAGAGAATTAGATTAGTACCCGCGCTAAGCTGCAATTTTTTTTAATCCATTGACTTCTTGCCAAGGACTTTGTGATATGACAATTCATTGACAACTAAATAAAGCATTAGTACTCAAGGCGAGTGAGTGAATATATATTATGAGCATAAACAAGTTTAGAGAAGCGAAAATAAAGCATGGCCAATCTGTTGTGGCCAAGATCCTTGGAAGTTGGAAATTAGTGTTCTTAGGTAAAATTAGTGACCGATCTATTCATCCAATGGAGCAGTATCTCCGAGTCCCACACCAATCACTATTTCGACCAGACACTGATCTCAAAATCTTCTTCTGATTTAGGGTTTAAGTTTATGAAACCTAGGGGTCGCTTGTTCACGTTCTTAAGAAGACTCGATTAATTTTGATGGGTTTAATGAGCAGTTTTAATGATAAGATTTTAATTAAATGTTATTGGAGATCTGAATTTTTATAGAAGGTGAAACGATCATTACATTAAAAGGAAAGAAGGTTGATGATGTGTTTAAAATTTTGTAATCTAATTGGTTGATAAAAAGAGCTCAATTTGCTGATGTGCCAAGGTATCCTCGCTTTTATATATAATATCCTCTCCAGTTTTCTGGTTAGTAGTTCTGGTGGTATCTTTTTTCTTTCGATGAAAAAGTGGTTCAAGTAGTTCGGCTGGTATTTGTGTATGTGGTTCGAATCCACAACCATGTATATTTTCGGAGTTGAGGTATATGAAAAATAGTCTTTTGGTCTTTAGGACACGTAGACAAAAGCGAGCCAAATTTTTCAAATTCAAGTGAAAGAAGAAAGAAGGCAAAAAGCCCACACTAGAAGCTTCCACATGGCTACTCATGCAACTTAGTCCCATTGAACCAAGAGGGAAGGGATTTATTAAAGGAGTTCTTCCAAAGGCGCACATATCTTCGATGTTCACTCGGGCAATCAACTGTTTTTGACCGCTCCATCCCACTCTTAAGGCGTAGCGTGTCTACTATTGCTAGTGATTTCACCCTTTCCTCATATAAAGTAAGAAGTGTCACAGTTTTCTTTCCTAATTCCAATCGTGACATTGATAATCATGAATATAAGATGAGTAAGACTATAAATTTTCATCCATAAAGATAAAAAAAGCTTTTTGTAGTTCCGCTTCTTATTCTTCTAATTCTGAAAGATTCGTTGGAAATTGCCGGTGTCGGTTGGTCCAACCAAAAATGACATGGGAGTCTTTGGAGAAGCTCAATCTATAGCTATTTTGAAGGTGAGAAAGGTGAGAAAAAGTGATTTGCTTGCAACCCATAGTGAGTTATCTACCGCGTTTAATATGCTTGCTAAGCTCTTCATGAACAAAACTAGATAGAAAGATTTCTTTTGATGTACGAAAACCTTGGATTCCTTACTAGTTGGTACTTGATCCAGTTGATTTAGCAATTTTTAGTCTTCATTTATCTGGTATTTAATATATTTTAGGTCCTCTCAATTTTATAACAACTATCTTCAACATGCGTAGACCTAGAATGACTATGCATAAATTGCCCCTATTTGTGTCTCACCCCGGAAGTGGGAAGAGTTGAAAACAAAGTGGCGAACGGATGCGTAATGTGTGGGAATCTGCCGAACATGGTCTAAATCCTGAAGAAAACTTAGAAACGTTGTTTGAACACTCGTCGGAAAACTCGTTCGAAGACGTGTAAGGATTCCGACTTATGCCGATAATATTCTAGAGTCTTTCCAGTTACTCTTCCAGAATTTTCCGGTTTTGTTTTTGTTTTTTTGTGGCTTTTGGTCACTTCACCTTGCTCTGGCGAGATCACAATCACCACTCTATGGTCCTAATGTCCAACGTCCATGTGTGTGTGTTAACCTTTTCTTTTTGGTTTTGTCTTCGGGTCTTCGTTGCCGTTTAATGTAACGCCATTTGTTTGTCCCTTGGACGTATTCTTTTTTCTCTCATTTTCGGACACACCGACATCATCCATTTGTTGAAGTCGTTACAAATTACCTCTTCAATTAGTTAAGTGAAATATTAAATAATTCACTAAGGATAATTTTAACCATTTACATTTGACACGACCGATAACTTGTCTTTTTATGAGATTCTGATGGCAAGATAGAATTTAATGTTTATATTAAACTTCATTAAAGGGATCTTAAATTAATTTTATAAAATGCAACTGGTACATCAAAATCGACCATGCACGTTTTGTCTTAATGGTGTTTTAATGCGAGAGAGATGATAGTTGAAACATCATCTAAAACATTAAACACATCTTTTTAAGTTTCATCTTCGCTGTCTCTTCACAAAGCCCACGCTTTTTGCATTTTTAAGGTTCTGCTTATAACTTTAATGCTCACTACACTATTTGTTGTTCTCAAACTATTAAAACTCAGGTCACTGCCATCTCCAGCTTTTTTAGTACTCCATTCCTTACATTTTCATTTATATTTCTCTATCTTTTAAACATTTATATATAATTCGAATGAGAAAGTTCCAAAAGAAATAGCAAAAAAACAAAACAAAAAACAAGCAATTTTTAGAAGCTGTGAATTTTCTGGCCTTTCTTCTCTACATGACAATATCTTATCTTTCTGACCTTTTCTCTGAAAATTTGTTTAACAAAAAACTCAGAATCTTCTTTTGGATCATTCCAAAAGATTTACAAATCCAGAAAGAAAAAAAAGAAATATAAAGATTTGATTTTTTTCTTTTTTAATAATAGTAAAAACTGTCTCAGAAATTTCAATTGTAAAAATTACGAAGTTGAGCTTCTCCTTACAAACTCCATTTCCAGACCTTGACGCTCAGATCAGACTTACACTTTGATTTTTTAGAAGTTGCTACTGTTGGAGTTTTACCTTTTGGTATTGTTCCTTCAAATCCTGAACATGTAACTTTGATTTCTACTCCTTCACTCTTTAGCTTCCCCATTTGCATCTTCACTTTGCTTCGCATCTGGATCTCGAATCTTACACGTGGACGTCCCAGATCTGATTTCAAATCCCGAGCTTCATCTGGATCCAACTCACGCGCCGACGTAGACGTAGCGATCACACCGTGAAACGACGTTTTGTTACCGTTATCACTGAAGAAAGCCGGTAAAGTTCCGTTACCAAGCAACGTGTCAGATTTCGCGGATTTAACGGTAACGGTGAAAGGATCGTAAGAGAAACTGAGGTGCTGGTTCGGATTCTCGGAGAGTAAAGTGAAGTTGAAGAACGATGAGAGATGTGAGACGGAGGAATCGGAGGCGGTGGTTAAGTTCACACGGCTGATTCGTAGCGACGGAACGGAAAACGTCGGTGCACGAGGATGATAAATCACATACATCGCTGTAGCAGCGATTGCAGCCATTAGAGCTAAGATCAGAAATATCAAAATCGACCAGAAACAACAACAGCAACAAATTCGCCTGCAACTTGGCCGAGATTGATGATGATGACGACGACTGTAAGGTTGTGGACGATAAACCGGACGATTAGCCGGAATAAAGACTTGAGGTTTCTGATTAGCTGTTCCGTTACCGTTAACAGTCGCTGTAGCTGGAGGAGGAGGTATGGAAGCAGCTCCATTAGTGGCGGTTGCTGGTTTAGAAGCTGGAAAGACTCGATCTGTCATCTTCTTCTCCAATGGTCAGATCTGAGCTCGCAGAATGATAGAGATAGAAAGGGGGTGTGAGGTAAGGAGAAAGAGAGAGACAATACAGAGTTTTTGTGGAATCTTCATAGCTTTAAATTTTAATACTCTGTTTTAGCATTAATATTTAATTATTATTATTATTTTCATTTTGTGTAATTTCAGTTTTCAGTTTTTCTTAGATTTTTGTGAATGTTTATGACTTCCACGTCAAGTCTATGGAATCTCTATAGTGGTAAAATAAGTACTAAATGATTATTATAAATAGTAGTAGAATTTAGTTATCAGAATTTTTTTATAATTGATATAAGAAGAGTAATAATTTTTAGATGTAAAAAAGATTTAAAAATAAAATGAGATGAGAAATAATAAAGCACCGACACAGAGTGATAGTGGAAGCAGTTCAGTAATAACAATATTAAAGATAAAAAAGGGCACGCAATTGAATAAGTTTGAATTGAAGTGAGTCATTGAGTGCAGATACTGGAGTAATAAATTAGAAATTTGATTAAGGCCTTTTGGTTCAGAGAGTAAATCCCAAGTCAATTATTATTACTTCATCGCCTCATCGGCAATGCTGCTCTGCTTTTAACTTTCTTAATCCTTTGTTTCAGAGTTTCCTCCATTCCCAATATTTAGGTTCATTAACAATTTAATAGCTCTAATTACAGTTTCCAATATTTACTAATCCTACTCTTTACCAATTTTTAAATAATCATGCTTTATCACACTCAATCAAAAGTTACACTGTTACTTGTCAATTACCTACACACATATCAGAAAAACATTATACATAATAATCTATGTACATACTGTTACATAGTGATTATAGATATAGATATGATTTAAAACGAAGTTGCACACATAAACAAATCCAGAACATTAAATTTTGTAACAAAGAAATTTAAAAATCTAAGGGGTCTTTCGATGGTATTTTTTATGGCTCTTAATAAATGTTTTTTTTATTTATCTTCCAAAAAAAATTATAAAGTTAAATACCCCTTAGATTTTGTTCATTCCGAATTCGATTTCAAAAAGTTATATATACCAATAAAATAATATCTTATATTTTTCGTTTATCAACAGTTAAATCGACAAAACTCAATTCATAGTCAATCTATCCAAATCTTTTACACTATTAACAATATCACGTGAGACGTAACACTCATATAGTAATAACAATAGATGTGACACTCAACTATTTTACCAAATCTAAGAAGAACTTATATTATAGACAATGAAGTAGTTATTGACAAAAAATGCTTTCGAAAGTTCACACATTTCTACTTCTTTATTTAAAGTTTAGTTAACAAAGTTAATCGAAAGAAAATCTTCTTTTTTCAAAAGATTTGACATTAGAACAGTCGCATTTTCACATTTTCCCATGTGTTTGGACCAAATTTACTTGTTAGTTGTTTGTTAGTTGTTACACTCCGTAGGTTCAACCTTAAGACTTTAGTTAATTGGTGTATTAAATATGGGTGGATATAGACGGGTTATCCAAAACCGGATCCGACAGTAACTTAACCGGTCCCACGCGTGTAACTTAACTTCTTGACTATTTTCAGAAACCCTAATTTCTCTGCTACTGTTCTGTTCAGTGGCACTCCACGCACACCCTCACTATCCTCCAGCTATGGCAACATCTACTCATTTTCTCTCCCAACCTTCATCTCTCCGCGGAACCCTAAGTCAATACCAATTGAACCAAACCTCACTCTCCAGAATCCCGATTTTGTCTCTTAAGTCCACACTTAAGCCACTTAAACGCCTCTCCGTCAAATCCGCCGTATCTCAAAACTCAGGCAATACCCTTACGAAGGATTCTGCGTCGTCGTTCAAGCATTGTTTCCAGAAATCATCAGATGGGTTTCTCTACTGCGAAGGAACTAAGGTTGAGGATATCATGGAGTCAGTCGAAAGAAGACCTTTTTACTTATACAGCAAACCTCAAATCACGAGGAACCTCGAGGCGTACAAAGACGCTTTAAATGGAGTGAGTTCCGTCATTGGATACGCAATTAAAGCCAATAACAATCTCAAGATTTTAGAGCATTTGAGAAGTTTGGGATGTGGTGCTGTGCTAGTCAGTGGGAATGAGCTCAGGCTTGCTCTCCGTGCTGGTTTCGATCCCCAAAAGTAAGACTATTGTTCTACACCATTCTTCTATATCTATTTAGCTGGATTTATATAATCAAATGCCAATTTCGGGAACATAGAGTTGACTCCGTCTCAATAATAAAGTCAGAATATTGTTTGACATGTTAATGAAGTCAGATTGTTTGATTTCGTCTAATGGTGTTGTGTTGTTGATCATGTCTTTGGTATATAAACTGAATAGGTGCATTTTCAATGGAAACGGGAAGCTGTTGGAAGATTTAGTTCTAGCTGCTCAAGAAGGTGTTTTCGTAAATGTTGATAGTGAGTTTGACTTGAATAATATTGTGGAAGCTTCAAGAATTGCTGGTAAGCAGGTTAATGTACTGCTTCGCATCAATCCTGATGTCGATCCTCAGGTATGGTCAAAAGCATCATGGCGTGGGTTTTATGACATAACTGTTATGCACAGCTTGGATATGAGTGTGATTTTCCTGTTTGTTACATTTTTAGGTGCATCCATATGTAGCTACGGGGAACAAGAATTCAAAGTTTGGTATCAGGAACGAGAAGCTTCAGTGGTTTCTTGATGAGGTGAAGGCACATCCCAAAGAGCTGAAGCTTGTTGGTGCCCATTGTCATCTTGGCTCTACCATAACAAAGGTAACTCCCAATACAGTACTTTACATGTTGACATATTCTTGCTTTAGGCTGTGTTATGATGTATTCAGATGAATACGGTTTGCTCTCTGTTTCATGTTTCCCTTCTATACTTTTTCTCTTTATCTGAAATCTCAACTCTTCAGCTCTACATATATGTCTATGTTTTGTTGATGTCAGGTGGATATATTCAGAGATGCTGCAGTTCTTATGGTGGAATACATTGATGAGATTCGGCGTCAAGGCTTTGAAGTCAGTTACTTGAACATTGGTGGTGGTTTAGGGATAGATTATTATCATGCTGGTGCTGTCCTTCCTACACCCATGGATCTCATAAATACCGTAAGAACAACATAGCAGAACTCTTTCACTCATCTGATTTCAAGGATATTGGAGTTGGTAGAATTTTTACAGTACTTGGTGTGTTTCTAGGTAAGAGAGCTTGTTCTTTCACGAAACCTAAATCTAATAATTGAGCCGGGGAGATCTCTGATAGCAAACACGTGCTGTTTCGTCAACCATGTTACTGGTGTGAAGACAAATGGAACTAAGAACTTCATTGTGATTGATGGAAGCATGGCTGAGCTCATCCGTCCCAGTCTTTATGATGCCTATCAGGTGAGAACAAATATATTTATTGCAAAAGCATCTGCAGATTTTGGCGTCATGGAGTTATAGCTAAACATTCTCCTGTTCTTGTTTCTTAACACAAAAGCACATTGAGCTGGTCTCACCTCCACTGCCTGGAGCAGAGGTTGCCAAATTCGATGTTGTGGGTCCTGTTTGTGAATCTGCTGATTTCTTGGGCAAAGAAAGAGAACTGCCTACTCCTCCACAGGTACGATAAGGGTTTGATTCTGTTTGGCAGCTCTAGTTATGTAGAATCTAATGAGTTTACTGTATTCATTACAGGGAGCTGGTCTGGTGGTTCATGACGCTGGTGCATACTGTATGAGCATGGCTTCCACTTACAATCTCAAGATGCGTCCTCCGGAATACTGGGTACCTACACATTTTCTTGTTTCTTGTATTCTGACAGAATCCTAAATGCATTGTCATAATTCCCTTTAAATGATAACTATTTCAGTGCTTTTATGTGGTCGGAAAATGATGGATTTGTATGTTATTGTAGGTTGAAGAAGATGGATCGATCACTAAGATCAGGCATGCTGAGACATTCGATGACCATTTGCGTTTCTTTGAAGGTCTATGAATTCTGAGATTTCACTCATAATTGTTGCGATTTTAGTTGAATCGTGTGATTATTTGGAATCAGGACTGTGATGCAATTGCTCTTAAATTTTCGTATTTTGTGCTTTGATTGAAAGTCCTCAATAAGGCGAGACCATATGAATAAGAATAAGGACATAAGCCAAGACAGAAAATAGGTGTTTGTGTGTGATAATTTGTTGGTTTTTACGTAGTTACTGAGAAGACCAAAGTTAGTACGTTGTCCAAACAGAAAATACTTGAAACTAAACTTAAAAAGACAAAACAACATCAAAACCAGAAGCAAAGACTGCACCGAATCAGAGAACAAACTTATCTTTAAGTGTAATAATGAATCAAAAATCTATTACGTAACTCTACAAAATCTAGAGGAAAGCAGTCATTGATCAATGTCATGGATGGCCTTTGAGTTCACCTAATCTGTTTGGTTTCATCACACAAAAGAAGAAAGAATGATTCTCTTAGGTTTCAAGGAACTCAAAGATTAAAGAGAGAAACAGTAGTGGAAAAACAAAGTTACCTATGAAACCGAGTACGTCTACACAAAAGCATAACCGTAAGTAAAAGCGTAGCCACAGCTGAACACAAATGCCCTAGTGAATGCCCACTGATGATATATCGATTGTATTTGTATATTTCATTGTCTGCAAGTTCTTCAATCTTGTCAATAGCGTAAGCCACTGCAATACATAATAATCGGAAATCAGAAGAGAGTGGATTCTAACAAGATAACCATAAAAGTGGTTTGGCTTCAAGTCAAAAACCTGTTGCCCAAAGCCAGAGTCTAGAGTGAGTATATTTGGGAGGCAACAAAACCGTCATGATGGGAATTGCCAGACACGGAATCAAATGGAACGTCATGCATAACCGGAGGTCATTAAACACTCTGCCATCAACTAAAAAGCATATAATTTCAATCCAAACATGACTAAATTCATGAAAATACATACAGAGGAAGGTACGAATCACTGTTTTGATGTTACCTGGCGTAAGCAACGCTGAGGAATGATATGAATAGAAGCAAAATGAGGCAACTCAATCCCACTGTCTCTCCAGCTCTCTCAACCAAAAAACTAGATAAAAGCGACGAATACGCAATCAATATCTGCAATTTACCGATCATTAATCAAGAAGCAGCACTTCATAACTTACCAACAAACATGGTTAGCATTTAAAATCTTTGCCATTCAATAAAGTGTAAACACGAAATCCATAAAGCTTCTCTCGGATTAGCTATAAGAAGAGTTTTGTTTGCAATGTGGTTGTAGAAAACTAAATGCAAACATAATTGACAAGAAGATTCTTCCTGAGAAAGGTAAAGCGAACGAAAACGAACAGGCAAAGTGTCCCAGACGATTCTATTGTTATCAGGTTTGAGATGATAATAAGCAGAACCAAAGGCCAAGCTTGCTATGCTTGCGTAGAACAGTGTCCATCCCCAGATCTCACCTTTCAAACTGCATTATATAATCAAAATATTTACAATGATTCAAAGAACATAAATTCAAAAGAGAGAGATGGAGAGAGGAACCTTATATTGAAGAAGCTTCCTCCAATACAAAAAACAAAACCAAGAACCCCAATAATAAGAAAGGGAAAGTTGGTCATCACACTCAATGTATTAGGCACTCCTGTTCATCAACCAACACAAAACACCTGTCGTTATTATAATA
Source organism: Lepidium didymum (assembly GCA_963920545.1). Taxonomy (NCBI): domain Eukaryota; kingdom Viridiplantae; phylum Streptophyta; class Magnoliopsida; order Brassicales; family Brassicaceae; genus Lepidium; species Lepidium didymum. Next base: position 4,239,924 of record OY986996.1, on the reverse strand, counting down.
CATGCAAAGAGATTAAGAGAGAAGAAAGAGTGTGGATCATACCCATGAAATTGCGTTTATCAGCGAAGACATGTTCTCGGAGAGAATCAAGAGGAACTTTGGGAGTGACGAACATGAGGATTAGCCAACAGAGAAACGTTCCTACCAGAATTCGTTTCTGTTTCCATCTCCCGATCTGTTGATTCGTTAACCACACCATTTAAAACCAAAAACTCTCTCTTTTCTCTATCTATCTTAAGATTTTGTAAAGATGAAGCCTTTACTTTGATTTCGTTTTCTGTAATGGTTAAAACCAGCTTTATCTATTGTGTCCGATTGATTAATCTTCCAGGTTAAGAGAAAAAAAGGAAACTTTTAATGATAGTCGCTTTTTCGATTTGAACAACGTGCGGAGGAATCTCTTTTTCATTGATTCTGACGGGGACGACGACGACGATCGATTTCTAATTTCGTCACAGTTGACGAGGACTACCAAACGTCGCCGTTTCTTTTCTTTTCTATTTTTATTTTCACTTTGATCCCTTAGTTTTCTATTGTGAATTATTTCCCCTTCCATATTTCTGAAATCAACTTTCTTACACCCATATGAAAATCTAATCTAAATTTTCTCCTCAGTTTATTGTTGTTCCAAAGCGTGGCTCCATTTCTTCGACTGAAGATGCCGTCATATCTTCCGGCCTACTCCCGAATGTTTTGGTTGTATTACAATTTAAAACTATTGTGGTAATAATGAAATGTTTATAAAGTGTGAGGGTGTTTAAATGCAAATTTTCTTCGATTATGTAGTCAGTAAGTAGACTTTAGTCGTCTCTCAATCTTTTTCGAGGAACCAGTATTTTATTCCGAAGAAAGGGAAGACGACGAAAGAAGAAAGACGAAATCGTTTTGATCGGAGGTACTTTTTCCCGACGAATATACTGCTTCTAGGGTTTTCTTCCCTCGTTCCCTCTCCAATCCTTCTTTTAGCTCTTAAATCTCAGCTCGAATTTCTGGCTCAGTGGAGTTAATCTGTGGATGGGCACTTCTTTGGAAATCTCCAGTCTTGCTTCGTCGTTGCAGAGAAATTTGTGGAGAGATAGATTTATTCGTCTTTTCTAGTCAAAGCTTTGTTTTTCTTGTACAGAAAATTAGCCTTCTGTTTTGTATTAAAAAGCCCTAGACATCAACATGATAAAATTTTGAAATCGATTTCATGGGTTTTCCAAATTCCGGTTCGGTTCGTCTGATTAAAATATTTATTTCTGTCACTTTCCGCGAGGAAAGATTTCGAATTTGCTTCTTTTGGCTCCAAAGTTTTCACCTATCGAATTTTTTTAAATCTCGGTGCTTTTTTGGTTTTGTTTTGTTTGGTTCCTACTTATGAATCATCTAGGGCTTGCTTCTTTTCTAATCTTAGATCTGGTTTCTTTCTCAGATTATCCTTTTGTTTCGAGCTAGTGTTTGCAATTCGACGGACTCGAGATCTGAGTTATCTCCGGTGTCTCGTATAGTTTGTAGCTCCAGGGTAAAGAGAGCACTAAGAAGGTAAACTTCTTTCTGTTAAAGTTCGGAACTATATAATTGCTTCTTTTGGCATTTATCTATGAGATTTATCAAAAGCTTACATTTTTTTTCCTGAGGTGAACTCTAGTTTGTAATTGTAGATGTGTAGCTCTTGAGCATTGTGTTGGGTATGAATATGTCAAATGGGTCAAATTGAAATTGTGTAGCAATTGCATTGTTGACTGATTCGGTTACAAGTTGATGTTAAATAGGGTTTTAATGGAAGACGATGACTCTACTTCTTCTCGGGATTTGGATGCACAGAACCCTTATGATCGATTGCTTGCTCTAGGTACAAGTTCGGTCGATTCAAATTGTAACTTAGATTCGGTTTCTGCCATTTATCTAGCAATGAAGAGCTCAAAGCTGGAATGTGTTGATGAGCGTGGCCAAGATTCCCTAATAACCTCAGTATGCATGGAGGATGAAGAGGATGAGGAACTTGATGAGTTTGATCCTTATCTGTTTATCAAAAACTTGCCGAACTTGTCTTCTGTTGTCCCAACTTTTAGGCCGGTATTGCTTCCAAAACAAACCCGTAGCTGCCCTCCTATTTCCCTAGTCCTAGACCTCGATGGTAAGGCTACTCTTTAGCTAATTCGTTTGTTCATTATAGTATTTCTATTTCAGGTTTCTGCGGGATACAAATCTTTGTTTTTCTCACCGTTATTATGTGCATATGTTTTCGATTCGCAGAAACACTTGTGCACTCTACTCTAGAACCGTGTGGGGAGGTAGATTTCACATTCCCTGTAAATTTTAATGAAGAAGAGCATATGGTGTATGTACGCTGCCGTCCTCACCTCAAAGAGTTTATGGAGAGAGTGTCCCGTCTTTTTGAGATCATTATATTTACAGCTAGCCAAAGTATCTATGCCGAGCAACTTCTAAATGTGCTTGACCCTAAGAGAAAGCTCTTTCGCCATAGAGTGTACCGTGACTCCTGTGTTTTCTTTGATGGCAACTACCTAAAGGATTTGTCTGTCCTTGGGCGTGACTTATCTCGTGTTATCATTGTCGACAACTCCCCACAGGTATTATACTGAGTATAGTATACGCATTGCTGGTCCATTCCTAAGCTTTGTAATATAGCTTATCAGTAGATGCCTTTCTCAGCTTAGTAAGACTACAATAACTATGAATCATAGTATAAGCAAATGCAGTAGAAGTAAGTACTCATTTTGTGCAAAAGCTATCTATAACTGTGAAGCTGTGCTGGTTGATTAAAAGAAGTGTATTAGATATTGTACCTGCAACCACCAGCATCAAGTATTCTAAAAGCTCTACTAGCTCAAGGCTGTTATATGATGAATTTTGTAATGGATATTTTCTTTTGGGGCAATGTTATAGGCATTTGGGTTCCAAGTGGAGAATGGTGTGCCCATAGAGAGCTGGTTTAATGACAAGTCAGATAAAGAACTTCTCCTCTTGCTCCCATTTCTTGAAAGCTTAATTGGAGCAGAAGATGTAAGGCCGATGATTGCGAAGAAATTCAATCTAAGAGAAAAGATAGATGCAGCAACAGCATCACCTGAGTATCCTACTGACGCAGGAGATCCTTTCGAAAGGTAAACTCCTTCGTCAAAAGGTTAATAATGCAGAATCTGAGATAAGAGTTGTGTGAGCAAAAAGGAGAAGACTTGCTCTTAAGAAGGTTGCTTTGGGAAAGCTTAATGGAAGTTACTCTTCCAATTAGGTTTGGAGATATATATATATTATATATAAATATAAATATATCAATGTTGTTTTCATATTAGTTAAAACTAAGAACTTGGGTATACGGAGAAGACAGGTTAGCTTGTAAACAGCTTAATTGCACAATAACTTTCATTGTCTCTCTTTATTCTTCTTTTCTAGTTTATATTTTCAATATAGATTTACAGTTGCATCAGTGTTTGCCTTTTTTTCTTGCAAAAAATTGTTCGAAAATCAGACAGTGAAGAAGAGTTTTTTCTTTTTGTTGTTGCGATGATGTCATTAGCTTAATAGGGAGTCACCATTGCCATAATTGCTGGAGAACTTCATTATCTGTTGGTCTTATTAGTCTCGTCAAATTTATTGTGTCATTTAATTGATTTTTATCATTGGTGTATTCTCTTTTCCTTATTAGGGTAGGTGTTTTGACTCAATTTTTTTACTTTTAAGCCAAACCATAAATTTAATTACCCTTAAGCTGCTCATAATTTGCATTTACCAATTCTGATCCTTTTATTGATTTTTTGAGATTATTATTATTTTTATATTTATGCATAGAAAAAACCAAATATTGATTTCTAGTACTTCAAATAAGGATTTTTAGTTTTCGAAAATTCAACAAAAAGCTGCAACCGTTGGATGAAATTATCCAATTAAATTTGAGCTAGCTAGAATAGTGCATGATCCAATAAAAATTCATTTTCTACAAAATCCAAGAAATAGCATTGTTTTCCCCAATTGTTTGACAAGCCGAAAATTGAATTTGGCATCTGGGATAATTGAAATTCCAAATAAGTTAGTTTGGAGTAAAAATAGTCAAAGCTGTTCTTACCAAGTGGAGGAAGCTTGACGAAGAAGAGTGCGCATGTTAATCGAATCTACTTTCGCAGATGTCGGCGCAGGTTAAGCTCTATTTTTTTTATTTCTTTTTTAAAATTTATTGTATCGTTAAACTGTGGAATTATTTGTTTTTTTCTTTTCTTTATCGGATGTTTACGAGGGACGCATTATATTTTTATTAATTATTTATTATTAAAAAAAAATAGCACAAAAAATAACTAGCAAAAGGAAGCTTCGTTTTTTAGAGAGATAAACTGGAGATTTTAAGAGAGAGAGCGAGATCAGTTCGTCGTTGACGATCGATGTCGAAGATGAAGCATCTTTTACGGAAGCTCCACATCGGCGGAAGTAGTGGCGTCGGCGGCGGATTTACAGACAATCATAGGTTAGATGATTCGACTAGACCGATGATCGATCCTAGCCCTATCCCTAGCACTAGCCCTAGCCCCGTCTCGACTTCGTCTGTTTCTTCGTCTGGCTTCGGTAACGCCTCTGCAACAATGCCTAGACTGGAAACATTTGAGCCTGGAGGACGTGATCTGGCATCTGTGGATGGTGTTGATTTTAATTTGATGGAGGAAGAGTACCAAGTCCAGCTGGCTATGGCGATTAGCGTGTCTGATCCTGATCCGCGAGAGAATGCAGATACGGCTCAGCTCGATGCCGCTAAGCGGATTAGCCTTGGGGTTTCGGCTCCGGTCACCGACGCTGATAACGCCGTTGACTTTTTGTCGCTCCGCTATTGGGTATTCACTACAAGTGGAATTTTGTTTAGGTTTATATGTCTAATTTCTTTGAAATTTTGGGTTTACGGATAATGATACTTCGATTAGCGGGGATTTAATATTAGGATCTTGCTGTAATCCATCACTGTGACTACATTCTCTGAATCCGGATTGTAATTAGTTTTTCATTTCTGGGTTGAAGCTGCTGAAAGTTAATTCAATGCAGATTGTTTCTTCCTTAATTACGAAAATGGGAAATTTTAGCTGATCATGGTGTTGGTTTCTTTTCCTTGTAGGGACATAAGGTCATTAACTATGACCAGAAAGTCAGGGATGGTTTCTATGATGTGTATGGGATTACATCCAATTCACTTTCACAGGGGAAGATGCCACTTCTCGTGGATCTTCAAGCGATCTCTATCTCAGACAATGTTGATTATGAGGTCATATTGGTGAACCGATTGATTGATCCTGAACTGCAAGAGCTAGAGCGGAGAGCATCCGCTTTGGCTTCGGAGTATCAGGACTTTGCGCATGGTCTGGTTTCAAGTGATTTACCTCAGAAAATTGCAAATATAGTTGTAGAACAAATGGGTGGTCCCGTTGAAAATGCTGATGAAGCGCTGAGAAGGTGGATTCTTCGAAGTTATGAACTGAGGAATTCTTTGAACACTACTATTCTTCCACTTGGGCGAGTTAATGTTGGTCTTGCACGTCACAGGGCTTTGCTTTTCAAGGTCATAATAAATCCTCTTACTTGTTTAGTTTAGATCTTGGACCACTTGGTTCTCTTATTTTGGGCTTCTAGTGCCAACACTCATTATTTCTTTTGGTCATCGCTTACGTCTCCTTTTGGTCACGTTAGATGGTGTAATTTGAAGCTCACTACTTCCCTCTTTTTATTGTTTCTAGGTACTTGCTGATAGGATTAATCTCCCATGTATGCTAGTAAAAGGGAGCTACTACACTGGAACTGATGATGGGGCTGTGAACTTGATTAAACTAGATGACAAAAGGTATTAATTGAATACTTTAATCAGCTGCCTTTTGGTTTCATTCTAGATTCCGGATATTGGGCTCAATTTGTGTGTGATGGTAGTGATTTTTTTGCGGAGTCCTAAGTCATTCTTCACATGCAGTGAATACATTATTGATTTAATGGGTGCTCCGGGTGCTCTGATCCCTGCCGAGGTTCCAAGCAGTTATCTTCCAGTTTCTTGCACAGATACAAGAATATTTCCTGATGATATTGACCCATTGCAACATTCATGCCCTATTCCTGAGAAAGAAATTGAAACACCAGCATTTTCAGCTTTGGGAGAATCAGATTCCAGGTCTGGGACGGCAGCAAACATCTTCACTGGAAATCATGAAGAAAACAGTGACAGATATGCTGTTGAAAAACATCAAACAGAGAGGTTTGAACATGATTTTGGAAAGCTGATGCAATCACAGCAGATATCTGGTGATAATTTGCCGACATTTTCTGGGAAACCGACGTGTGCACAGAAAGTCAAAGTTAAGAATGTCTCGAAGTATGTCATAAGTGCAGCGAAGAACCCTGAATTTGCGCAGAAATTACATGCCGTCTTGTTAGAAAGTGGTGCATCACCTCCCGCAGATTTGTTTATGGATATTAAACCACAGAATTTGAATGAGGAGAGTGTGTTTCAAGAATCCCACCAAGAAAGTAGCAATGCTATGGTTTCTGGTGCTCCATGCTATGCAGAAAAGGTATCCTTAAGATTATCCCTAAGATTCACATCTTTTCACTAATGTTCCTGCACATTTTCTATCTTTTCTGCGAGCCCCTTATTCTATCAAAAGATTCTTGGCATCATTAATTATCTCCATCTGCACTGAATAGGTTGCCAATCCGTTAGCTGAACAATATAGGGAATCTGAAAGGAACCCCGCAGCACTGCAACTGTCAACTCTTTATAACTTAGGTGAGGACTAACCAGCTGATTGATGTCTGTCATAATTTTACTTCCTCTGCCTACACTGAAATTATAGTAATTTTACAATGAAAACGAAGTCATAATCCTCTCTACTTCCAACAGCTGAGACAAACCAACAATCAATGGGAGTCGATTTGCCAATGAAGAGAAACTTTGATGTGGATAATAGTGGTAAAGCTACTTCATCCGGAAAGATGGCAAGTGGTTCTGCTGATGGGGAGCTTGCTGTCTGTGATAGTCATGACCGAGGAATTAATCCATTGCTCGGTGAGGCTACAAAGTGGGAAATCATGTGGGAAGATCTTCAGATTGGAGAGCGCATTGGTATCGGTAAGGTTTGGTCTATCAGATATTAAGTCCCTAGAAATGTTCAGAACTTATAACTGAAGTGGTATCCGTGGGAGACTGATAAGTTTCCACAAAGCTTAATAGTAGCTTATTTTTATCTACCCTAATGTTTACGGATAAGACCTATACATCCAATTTATTTAGTTGATAGATCAAACTATCCCCTTATTATCCTGAATTACCAGATCTGATGTGCTCTTTTTCTGTTCTGTATCTGTCACAGGTTCATATGGAGAAGTTTATCGGGCAGAATGGAATGGAACTGTGAGTTTGGCTTGGTAGCCTTAATTCACTGACCCTTGCAATACTCTTTAAACTGCAGTTTCTAAAAACTTCTCACAATTCCTTCTAATGAAGAGGATTGCTATAGTAGACATGGAGTTCTTGGACTGATTGTGTTTTGCTTTCAGGAAGTGGCTGTTAAGAAGTTCCTGGATCAAGATTTCTCTGGTGATGCATTGACACAGTTCAAATCTGAAGTAACTCCAAATCCTTTAACCATAGACCTGTTATCTTTCTGTAGAAATACTGTACCTGTAATCTAATCATACTGTGATTTTTTTTTTGTCCCAATAGATTGAAATAATGTTGCGGTTGCGGCATCCAAACGTTGTTCTTTTCATGGGAGCAGTTACTCGGCCGCCAAATTTTTCTATTTTGACAGAGTTCCTACCCAGGTTTATTTTTCTCATATTCTTCTTTTACAATTCGTGAATGCACCACTTGGCGTGCTAGTCTGATTTCAAGTCCTCTGTAATACATGAATTAATCCTTTTCTAGCCATGATGTTCTTTTTGGTTCGTAGTTTTCTTTATTCTTCTTCTTGACTCAATAATATGGACTTCCTTGATAATATGCAGGGGAAGTTTATATAGATTACTCCATCGGCCAAATCATCAGCTTGATGAGAAGAGGCGGATGCGGATGGCCCTTGATGTGGTATAAAACAATTGCGTTGGTTAAAAAGAAGACTTGGAAAGTTACTGCTGTATTGCTAAAAATTATCCGACACTTGCTGACTTTCCGATGGTATTGCAGGCGAAGGGAATGAACTACTTGCACACCAGCCACCCGACTGTTGTACATAGAGATTTAAAATCTCCAAATCTTCTTGTTGATAGAAATTGGGTAGTAAAGGTTTGTGATTTTGGATTGTCCCGCATGAAACACCACACTTATTTGTCCTCAAAATCAACGGCAGGAACGGTTAGTTGTAATCTTAAAAAGAACTATTCCTCAATTTGCAAAGATAAACAGAACAACTTACTTGATAAGATGTCCTGCTTATGGCTGTGCAGCCTGAGTGGATGGCTCCAGAGGTGTTGAGGAATGAACCGGCTAATGAGAAGTGAGTGAAATTTAACACAATGAGAATATTTTCAATGTTAGTACAAAAGTGTTGATTGACGTGCTTGTGCAGATGTGACGTGTACAGCTTTGGTGTTATATTGTGGGAACTAGCTACTTCACGTATCCCCTGGAAAGGTTTGAACCCTATGCAGGTCGTGGGAGCTGTGGGATTCCAGAATCGGCGCCTAGAAATCCCAGAAGATATCGATCCTACCGTTGCACAGATAATCCGCGAATGTTGGCAAACGTATGTCCATTTCATTATTCATAAATCCTTAAAATCTAGCTGTTAGTAACTCTGTGATATGAATCCATGCTTCTAATATTACCCTAATCTCTAAGATTAACGTGTAGTACTAAACTCAATAAGCTATAGATCAAGCGGGTTGGATTAAAATCTATTGTCATGCATTTTGGGTTGGGGGTTAAGCTTGTAATTATTATGCAGGGAACCACATTTACGGCCCTCGTTTACACAACTGATGCGAAGTCTGAAGCGGCTTCAAGGTTTAAACATAAGCAACAGATCGAACACAAACGAAAGTTTGATGTAAGAAAATATTAGACAGAAGCTGTTGCGTCACCTGGTCTGGTTCGAAGAGCCAATGGGTGCGGGATTGCCATTTTTTTTCTTTTTCTTTTCTTATGGTCAGATGAGAGGAAGAAAACATTGTCGGGTTGGGGAAATGCTTGTGGAGTTCAATCGAAGTGGGAGCTCAACAACAAAAGAAAGTGCCCTATTTAAAACCCTTTGTAACTATTATTGTTATTACTATTGTTGCTACTTGTAACGACAAAATTAGGTTAACGAACTAGAAAAAAAAAAGAAGAAAAAAAAAGAAGTAGATGATAAAGCCTATGGAGTTGTCTTTTTTTCTTTTTTCTTTTTTCTTTTGGTTTGGGATTTGCCCCAAAATCTGGCAAGTGTAAACATGTGGGGATGATTGCTGTAAGAGCATATAAGCTGCTAATTCTTGTAAAAGTTACCATGAAAGTTAAAAAAAAAACGATATAACATTAAAGGGAAACACAAAAAATGTCTGTATATGTTAATGTATCTTCGTAGAGATCATGGGGAAAAGGAAAACATTTGCTTAATGTAGATTATGTTAAAACTTCAAAACGTTTGGAACCTCTATTATTAGCTCAATATTGTTTTAAATTAAGCATAGACTAAAAGAGTTGTTGAGTTTTACAACCTTAATCATAATGTTAACAGATCCAGCAAACTTGGTCGTTTTACAACGTAACTGATTAATTATGAGATGTTATTCAGTTATATAATTAACTGACTAGTTATAAATACGAGACCATTCATTTTGTAAAATGTATTCAACAACACAAAAAACTGTGAGAGATTGATCTCTTGTGAATTTTGCCCTGAAAGAAAAAATGAGCTCTAAAGTGTCATGGTGGGTTATTTCAGTGATGAGTTTTGTGGTTCTCAACGTTGAATTTAGCTTTGTCGAAGGGGCTGTAGCCAACGAAGAGACTAAGGTATATGCATATATATGTCACATATATAGTTGTGATTACTCAATAATGAATGATTTATATACTCATATTATAATTACGTATACATAAATATACAGGTTCACATAGTGTATCTTGGTGGAAGAGAGCATAATGATCCTGACCTCGTAACGGCTTCTCATCTCCGCATGTTAGAATCCTTACTCGGAAGGTAACAACATACAACCGAACTAAACACTTATCTTATAACTCATATATATGTATATTAGTCAATGGGGATTTAATGTGGATATCTATATGGTCCAGCGAAAAGGAGGCGAGTGAGTCGATGGTTCATAGTTATCGGCATGGATTCTCCGGCTTTGCTGCCCATCTCACGGCTTCTCAGGCTAAACAACTCTCAGGTGCGTACATGAGACAACTATAAAGATCGATATGTGACATGTACGAAACAAAATATGTATAAGAACTGATGATTTGAATGATGATAAATATGAATATAGAGCATCCGCATGTTGTTGACGTGACGCCCAATACATACTACGAACTACAAACAACGAGGACATTTGATTACTTGGGTGTTTCTCAAGCCACACCTAAAGGCCTTCTTCATGATGCCAAGATGGGTGAGGACATCATCATCGGTGTCTTGGACTCAGGTGTGTGGCCTGAGTCGGAGTCTTTCAACGACAAAGGGTTAGGGCCTATCCCAAAACGATGGAAAGGAAAGTGCGTGGACGGTGAAGAATTTGATTCAAAGAAGCATTGCAATAAGAAGTTGATAGGAGCGAGGTATTACATGGAGACTTTGATCAAGAAAAACAAAACAGACAGCAGAATACCAGACACAGAGTACATGTCCCCCAGAGAAGGCTTGCCTCACGGGACACACGTGGCGTCCATAGCAGGAGGCTCCTTCGTCCCAAATGTGAGTAACCATGGCCTTGGAGTTGGTACAGTGAGAGGAGGAGCTCCTAGTGCTCGTATAGCCGTCTACAAAGTGTGTTGGCAGAGAGTAGATGACACATGCGCAACCTCTGACATAATGAAAGCCATGGATGACGCTATAGCTGATGGTGTGGACTTAATTTCGATCTCAATAGGCAGGCCAAATCCTATACTCACTGAAATCGATGGTCGTAATCAAATCTCATATGGAGCCTTCCACGCCATCTCAAATGGCATTCCAGTGATCGCTGCCGGAGGAAACTTCGGGCCTGGAGCTTACACAGTCCAGAACATAGCTCCATGGATCATAACTGTTGCTGCTACCACTCTTGACCGATGGTTTCCCACACCTTTGACACTAGGCAACAATGTTACCATTATGGTACGCACAAGTAACAAACCAGGCATTAACTAACTAGTTTCTTTTCATACATCTTAAGCTTTAACCTCCTATTTTATTCTATTACTACATATGTATGTAGGCAAGGACCCCGTACAATGGTATTGAGATCCAAAAAGGCTTAATGTACCTAAAAAGTGTAAAAGAAATAACGGCTGCAGTTAAAGGAAAAGTGATTCTAGCTTTTATAACTGGAGCTAAAGGTAGTGATGATGAAACAACTTTTATATCTCAAGTATTTGTGGCCGGAGCTAAAGGAATCATCTTTGCCAACAAAATAAGTGATGTTATCCAAGTTAGCGAAGGTCTTCCCATTATAAACGTCGACTATGAACATGGATCTACCATTCTCAGTTATATAGAAACCACCAGGTACCTAAAGTTTATACATAAGAAGAATCTCTCTACTAATTGTACATTATCTGAATGCATATGTTATAAGATTGAGCCACTTGATTACACAGCTCGCCCACCATAAAAATAAGCCCTTCAATCACTGTCACTGGGCCAGTTGTAGCCACTAAGGTCGCAGAATTCTCTGGTAGAGGACCCAATTCCATTTCTCCATATGTTCTCAAGGTACTTATCAACTTCATTGAGTAATATGTTTACCCAATTCTATGGATATTCTCTTTCTCACCAAAAACAATCAAATATTTTTTGCAGCCTGATATAGCAGCTCCTGGTGTGGCCATATTGGGAGCTAGCACACCAGCAAAATCAGGCGGCGAGGATGGATTCATTTCCGAGTCGGGAACTTCAATGTCGACCCCTGTGATCTCCGGTATAATTGCTTTACTCAGAGCTGTGCATCCTGACTGGTCTCCTGCCGCTCTTAAATCAGCTCTTATCACTACCGGTAATTATCTAACAATTCTTTTCTATAATATGCATTTATGATCTAATGAATGACACTTCCTTATTCATTGGCTAAGCTTCTACAACGGATCCCTATGGAGAACCTATCTTCTCGGATGGATTGTCACGGAAACTAGCCGACCCATTTGACTTTGGAGGAGGAATGGTGAACCCTCAAAAAGCAGCCGATCCTGGTCTTGTATACGATGCAGACGCAGAAGACTACAAGCATTTTCTATGTGCTTCCGGATATGATGAAACATTCATCTCTAGAATTTCAGTGGGAAACTCTCCATATCGATGTCCGAGTCCAAGGCCCTCTCCTCTTGATCTCAATTTGCCTTCCATCACCATTCCCTTTCTCAAAGAAGATGTGACTCTCACTAGAACCGTCACAAACGTTGGACCTGTTGATTCCATCTATAAACTCATAGTTGAGCCTCCTCTAGGTGTCAAAATCTCTGTCACGCCCAACACACTTGCCTTTAACTCCAATGTCAAGCAACTCAGCTTTAAAGTTACTATCTCCACAACTCACAGAGCCAATTCTATTTACTATTTTGGGAGCTTGACTTGGACCGATGGCTCTCACAACGTTACTATCCCACTATCCGTTAGGACACAGATGTTAATGCATTTCGACCTTTGAGTTTTCATTTGTTTTCCAATATCACAACTCGTAAAATATTTTTTCTTTCTAGTACGAACATTATGTGACTTTACATCAAATCTAATTGTTGCTCACAAATGATCTTTAGGCAGTGATGACCTTACATTATTTATGCCAATAATCAATAATAATAAGTACGGATTTGATAACAAATATTTGGAATTTCGTTCGAACAATATACGTAGCCAATTAGCAGTACTAAAAGACTTTTGCCAAATATACATAGTCAAAATATGTTTGACCAAAGAAAAAAGAAAAATAGTCTCAAAATATAAATTAAATTTCAGAGTCGATAAATCAAAGTTCGATTTTGTTAAAGATACGAAGCCGGCGATGACTACAGTGCTCCGCCATTTCAGTCCAATTTCATCTTCCCTTAAACCGCCGTCTCGCCACCGCCGATTCCTACACCACAAATTATTTCCCAAAATACCCCTTCCCTCTTCTCCTTCTCTTCTTAAATTCGGCGCCGACAACTCTGAACCCCAACCAACACCACCATCGTTGCCAGAGGCCGATTGTCCAGTTCCTCGGGAACAACAGCCAATCAACGAGTACCATTCCCTCTCCTCCTCTTTCCCTTTCTCTTGGGCTTCAGGAGATCTAATCGAGTACTCTACACGGCTCTTTATCACCGGCGCTTCTTTCGCATTTTTCATCGGGTTACCCGTTTCGTGGTTCGGATCAGTCGGACCTGAATTCGAACCCGTAAAGCGGATTCTCGCCGCAAGCTCTAGTGGGATCTTCGTTGTTACTCTTGCTGTCGTAAGGATGTATCTCGGTTGGGCTTATGTCGGAAATCGTCTTCTTAGCGCCACCGTTGAGTGTATGTCTAAACTCGTCAGATTCTCAAATTTTAGCTCTTTCAATTCAAGTTAGGGTTTTTTATGTAACCCAATTGGGTTTCATCAATTCCCCCTCTTTGGTAGAAGAACTTTGTAAGGATTATTGATCATATACACGTTTTGATAAGCTCAAGAACTGATTTTTGCTACTTTTGTAATTTGAATGTTCTCTTCTTCTCTGGTTGCAGATGAAGAAACTGGATGGTATGATGGTCAGGTTATTAGTCCTCTCTTTCTCTATATTGCTTAAGAAGCTCAATAAAATGAAAACATTTTGTGTTACTTGCTTATATCTTAACGTAATCTAATGGAACAGGTTTGGGTGAAAACACCTGAAATTTTGGCACGAGATCGTCTACTTGGATCTTTCTCGGTAAAGCTATGAACCATTTACCTTTTAGATCCTTGAATTTTGTTTCAATGGTGCACTCTTTGCTCAGAGAATCTATCAAATTTCAGTTTTATGTGTTCATGTGCATGAGGTCTGTTAAAAGTTTATGTTGATTGTATGTTTGTTGTTTCAGGTAAAACCAATTCTTGCCAGACTGAAGAACACGTTAGTCATTCTTGGACTATCGCTGATTCTTGTCGTAAACCTTGGTAATTCTCCAATTGCATCGTCTTATAAAACATATAAAGATCCTAGGGACAGATCCTTGATACCAATCCCTGGAGCCTACAATGATGAAACCGCAAGAACTTTCGAACCAGATGCTTTTTGTGGGGAGCCTTCTTCCGATCTTTGAAATAATCTCGTCATCGCAACACAGAGACCAGATAGTTTCTGATAGTAAATATACATCTGTACATTCTTGTATATTTTGCAAAAAACTGGATGTAAAAGACAATAACCAATCCTGATGAATCTAAATCATTATTAGGTTTCCGAATCTAGCTCCGGTCAGTGTTCAACTGATCTCATGACCTGGCAAAAAGTACTTCATTCTATCAAGACATCTTGTTATTCAGTTTCAGCTTGATGCTAGTTTTGACAACTTCAACTATCTACAGTACTTATATCATATGATCTGTGTCGCACAATACTAGATCTATCCGGTTTATCTAAATCGAAAGACAAACCGAACCATATTAGAAAAGAAAACGGTCCGGTTTCAATTTTTCCATATCCAAAATTGAATCAAACCAAGAAAAAGAAATATTTAGACATTCGGTTTTTTGGTACTATTTTAACAAGACTAAAGATAAATTTTGTTAAAAATCGAAACTGAATTATAATCAAAACTGTTTAAAACGGAATCGAATTGTATTTTATTTGGCATCTATTTTAGTTTATGTACATCATAAGCTAAAGAATCCAAAAACTAAACAAAGCTAAACCAAATCCTGGATTGAACAGCCTGACAAAACGCAACAAAAACACCCAAATTTAGAACTTGCCAAATAATTTTACACGAAACTAAGGAGCCTAAAAGGGAAAAAAAAACTCACCGAACATATAAGGTCCAAAGACAGCTCGTGTGTTTTGTTTGCTACTCTCGTTTATATATAAACTCATGTCTCCAAACTAGTTTGTGTAAATCTCAAAACAAACTTTAAAAACAGAAGTGCTCAAAAGAAGCAATGGAGTTTGGGTTTAACATCGAATCCAAATTCCGATTAGCCACCGCATTTACGTGGTGCCTTCTCATAGCATCAGTCTGTTTTCCATCAGCTGCATCAGCAGCCCGGTTTGAGATAAGAAACGAGATATCCAGTTACGCGGGACGGAACAGAAGCCTCACGATTGACTGTTGGTCAGCAAATAACAAATTGGGTAAGCATGCTCTTAGACCAGGCCAATCCAAAAGCTGGTCTTTCACGCCTGTATTTATCAAGATACCGTTTCTCTACACATACTTCGAGTGCACTTTCTACACCGCTTTTGGTTCGCCTTATGGTCAGACCGCAACAGTTTTTGCCGGGGAAAGATTATTCAGGTGGCAATGCGATAATCCGGAGGAAGAAGAATGCATTTGGGCGGTGAAGAGAGAAGGGCTATATCTAAGGAAGATCACAAGAGACAATAAAGGACAAAGGCTCTATGAAGACGAATTGAAAACGTCTTGGATAGGCGGGACTAACTATCACCCGGTACAAGAGGAATCATAATCTTAACTTCTCTTCCATGTCAGATTCAGGATATATATCAAATCTCTAATCTTTGAATGTCGAAACGACTAATAAGATGTAGAATTTAGAAGAAGAAAAATAACAGCTTTTATTTCATCCTAAAGCAAGTTTGAGACCAATATCACAATCAATTTCCAACAGTGGAAAAAGTATAAAATATAACAGAACTCACTTTTCGCTTAAGCTCCATATTTTGGGGCCTTCCAAAGTTTGAAAGCAACTTCATGGATGAACCGATCAGCCGGTATAACAAGATTCCCACATAGCTACAGTGAAAGAAAAAAAGGAGAGAACAAAAGCTTTGAGACGTCATGCCGTATATTACAGTCAAATTTGCGTTTAACAGAAACCATACCTTTTTGAAAGCTTCAAATGATAATGTCTCAACTAAGTCTTTCCGGGTCACCGCATGTTGCCATTGAGCTACCAACATAGGACAGTAGTGCCTGTAAGTTGCAATAAAGAGCAAACCCATCAAGAACAATATGATAAATTCAGAAAAGTTTTGAACAAAAGAATTGAGTCTCTTACCGAACATCATCCCGTGTTTTTTCACCTCGCATGGTGTAGCTCTGACGCGGAACAAGTCCTGCAAATGCCAGGTTTATGTCCTCTTGTGGAGTATTGATCGGAAAAACTGAGACATCTTTGTCTGTGACAGAACCATAGCTAAGAACAGCAGACAGATGCAAGCGCAATACAATCTCTGAACCTGGTTGAGCCATTCTCAGAATACTACCAATCAAGGAGTCGATGATTCCCAAGTTGTTCCCATGATGCATGTCTTTGGATTCATCAACACCAATATGCACAAAAACCAACTCATATGGGCTCGCTTCTAAGCACTTTCCTCCTTCAAATCCAAGGAGCTTTAATAATTCAGATGCAGTGGCATCAGAAAAAAAGGAATCACTCTTTTGGCACAAATCTAATACATCTAAGCCGACCAGCTTTCCGAAAGAACTCAAAGTAGAACTGTCCGTTACTAAAGCAGCCTTGAGTCCCATAAATCTACACCATGATATATGTTTCAATGACATCAATGTAAAAATCAAGCATCATCTTCTGTATAAACTATAAAGGAGAAAAGGCTAACCTTTCGACCAAAGTTGGGATTTTATTTTCACTTTCCTTTGCTTTTAGTCCACTCTGTTTAAGAAACAAATTATGGATTATTACCCTCCACTTTCGTGAATAACTTTATTAAACACATCTACCAAATACATGCTCACAGATATCATATAAGCATCTGATGCATCCAACAAAAGGGAGAATTCTCGAACTATCCTTTCGTTATCAGTTTCTGCAATCAAAAAACACCAGAATGATCATTCAGTAGCAGACTAGCAAAGCATATGTTCAGTTCTGATCCGGTCTCTAATGAAATTGATCAAAACGATATTCCAGTTTAGTTTTGATTCGGTTCAGTTCTGATCAACACTAGCTTCAAACAACAATCACAATAAAAGGGATTTAATCTAGCACCCCTAAAGCATCGATTTTGATCGTAATTCATGAAGAATAAACAAAAGCAATTCAATTAATCGAGATAGTAAGGAGAAAGAGAGACCTGGAGGCGCATGAGGAAGGCTCAAGAAACCACAACTAGCAACGGAAGCGAGAGAATGGATGTGGCTATTTGACGGGTCCACGAATCGAGCCAACCCGTCTCCATAGAAGATCAGCGCTCTGCTTGGTTTGTCCGCCATTGTTGTTGTCAAACGAGATATTGTGAGAGAGAAAGGAATATGATCTCTATATATATCTAATTATTTATTTTATTTTATTTTTGGACCCTATTAATTATGTATTTTTTTTGACAATGACTTCTGAGTTTCTGGATAATTTTTTGGGGATAAATACAAAAATTCCGTATGGATTCAAGTTGTTGCTGAGAAACAATTTGTATAAACAGCTCCTTTTTACACAACTCATAAAATTATCTGTAGGTAAAAATAAAATGAAATAATCTGTAGATATATGAATTATGAAATTCTATTTAGTAGATTTTTAGTATTTTTTCTTTTTTTTGGTCGTGGAACTGGGAGAGAAAGCTCCCGATCTTTTATTCAATTAAAAAAACAAACTAGACTCTAATGAACCTAGACCGAGTAACACCTCAAGCATCGTCCAAAAAATTTCATAAACATTGAGGAATAAAAAAAAAACAATGAAAACCCAAATGAAGAGAAAGCGTATAGTTTGTCAATCCATCAGCTAGACAATTGGTTTTCCTATACATATTAGTAACCCGGACTACCATGTCCCTAATAAGAAAGTCATGACACAGATGTACTAGGAAAGAGAGAGGATATGTGTCATCAATCCCCTTCTGAAGAAATCCTACCACAATCTCAGAATCAACCTTGAGAACCAGCCGTGACACTCGTTGCTCCCAAGCTATGTATAACCCGTAATACACTCCCCACAGCTCAGCTAAAGGTGCAGAGCAGATACCAATATGAAGTGAAAAACCACCCATCCAACGTCCCTCACAATCCCGTAAAACACCACCGGCCGTAACCACCCCGGGGTTACCTCTGGATGTGCCATCAATATTCAACTTGACCCAGTTCACATTTGGCGGAGATCAAGAGATAAGTCGGACGAAACGCATAGGTGTTGCCCTTGACAAATCAGAAGTCTTGTTTGCTTCCCAGACCTCACGAGCTTTATCTTTAATAAACTGCACTCGATCTCTACAACTGTGTTTGCTTCCAAAGACATTTAAGCACCTCCATTTCCAAGCTCACCACACACTCATAGCAAAAACAGTGGACTACGAACCAAACTCCATATCATGATCACCCAAGTTATCAAAAACCACTAAAGAATAGATTGCTCAAAAAATTTTGCTCCCTTCCGGCATGGTACGATATGTTGCCATATACCCAACATTGTCGGACATTCTCTAAGGATAATGTATAATCGACTCTTCACCACCTTGACAAACCGAGCAAGTGCATGAATCACTCAAATGTCTCCGCTAGCGTTCCATGTTAGTCATGAGAACCTAATGAGCACCAAACCAGAGGAAAATACGAACTCATTCAAGAACTTTAATGTTCCAAATCCTCTGAAAGAAAAAACCCATACTTTGTCTTGGAGCTTGATCTAGGGTCGCAAATTTATATGCAAAGCTAACGCTAAACTAACCATTCAGAGCAGCACCCCACGAGATTCAATCAGCTCGACTTGTTACATTATCAACAACATAAGCATCCAGTCTCAGCATAATATCTCGTGATACATAAGGTGCAATACAGTCATGTCGTCAACCATGCCCATCCAGCAAAAGTTCACAGACGCGGAGATCACGAGCATTTGGAGGTAAAGAACCTGAAGTAACCTGACATAGCAGCTCTGATAATAGCCATCTATCAGACCAAAAACGAGTGCGCTTCCCATTTCCAACAACCCAATGCATACTTGGGAACACGATATCTTTAAATCCATGGACTATACTTCGCCATTGTTGAAGAGATATTGCCTTTTGTCAACAATCACTTTGTATCATGGATTCCTCCGACACCATACTTACCACGAAGGAGGCGAGCCTAAAGGCTTGAATCATCCTGAAAAAGTCGCCACCCGATCTTAGATACCAATGCAATGTTCATAGGTGATAAAATTTTAATTCCTAGTCCACCATCTTGTTTTTTCCGACACACTCTCTTCCGCGACAAGAGATGTTGTTTCCTCTTCTCTGGGGAGCTTCCCGAAAAAAAAGACGTTGAGATTTTTTCTAGTTCCTAAACTGTGGACTGAGGGAGTATGATCGTGCTCATAGTATGTATTGGAATCAATGACAACACCGCCTTTGTGAGAGTCAGTCTACCCGCAAAATTCAACATTCTCTTCTTTCATCCTGCTAAGCGAGAAGAAACCTTCTCCATAGTGATCCTAAATGTATCTTCGTTGATCCGTTTCTGTAAGATTGGCATCCCCAGATACTTTCCAAGGTCCTTAGTGGCTTTAATTCCACTCTCCTCACTAATCCTACGCACAAGCTCGCGGCCTACATTCTCAGAAAAGAATATCTATGACTTCTCAAGGCTTACTTTTTGTCCTGAAGCCAAACAAAAACCCTCCGATACCCCTCTAATCACACGGATCTGTGAGACTGAAGCTTCTGCAAAGAGAATCAAATCATCTGCGAAGCTTGTGTGAGAAAACTTAGGTCCACCACGAAAGAGAGAAATTGGCTTCCACTTCCCAGATATAACATCGGCTTCAATCAAGTGATATAACTGCACCAGACACATGACAAAGAGATACAGGGACAATGGGTCTCCTTGCCAAAGCCCACGAGAAGGAGAAAGGGAATCTTTACGCCGATGGACATCACCAAAAATCTCACGATTCCATTTCTTGAGCTTAATTTGCAGCCGCTCCAATGCCTGCTGTGTAGAGACCCTACTGTCCCATGAATTAATCAACAACTCCTTGAAGCATGGATGCTTCAATTAGACTGCCTCAAAACGAAAGGGTCATCGTCCAAGATTCATTACAGGAACCGGGAAAAGTTGAACATGTAGAGGGGCATGATCAAATGCCAAGAATAGTAAGTGTGACATTGTAGCCTCTTGCGATTTCAAGCGAGCCTAAGCGCAACAAAATACATGATAAAAACACTTCGCCACATAATGGCGTTTCTCTCGTCCCCTTCTCCATGAGAACGCATTCCCTTTAAAGCCCATGTTTATAAGGGAAAGTTCATTTATCCATCTACCAAACACAAGAGCGTCAGGTGATAACTGACCGCCCCCTCCACTTCTTTCAGCAATTCTCACTATTGAGTTAAAGTTGCCACATATAATTAATGGCTCCGAGAAAGGAGTAATAACTTCTCTCAACGTATCCCAAAACAACTGTCGTCTACCTGCACTCGATGCCGCATAGACCACAATGAGGTGAATAACATCAGCACCATTGCGAATTATAGCATAGATAAATTGGTTCACAGTCTTAAGAATCGTAACCACACCAATTCCATCCCTCCATAACAACCACAAACCACCACTTTGACCCACATCATCAGCTTGAATCGAATTATCAAATCCCAAACTCTGACAAATACTCTTTGCCCCCTCACCACCAGAGTGTGTCTCAAATAAGGCTAACATATCAACCTTAAACTCTTCAAGCATATAACATATAGATCCACATAAA
Source organism: Lepidium didymum (assembly GCA_963920545.1). NCBI lineage: Eukaryota > Viridiplantae > Streptophyta > Magnoliopsida > Brassicales > Brassicaceae > Lepidium > Lepidium didymum. Next base: position 4,218,967 of record OY986996.1, on the reverse strand, counting down.
TTGGGTTTAACGTTAACTAATATCCCATTCCTTGCAACACGTTTTCCTTTACCAGAACCAACACCCTTCAGTCCCTACTTGACCGAGTTGAAGATACTATGCAAGCCAACGACAACATTCGAAGGCTGAGAAACAACGTTCTTCTCTAAGCTCAAATCGTTGGTTTCCATATTCTCCTTATTAGCACCATCGCTCAAGACCATGTCAACACCATCGGTTTGAACCTGATCCAGAATGTGAACCACTTGCAGCCCACTAAACGAATTTGCCAAAGCAATATTCTCCTGCGAAAGAATATTAGAATTCTCCTTCAAAACTCTCGAATTACTTGCAGGTGGTGTCTTCGAATTCACATCATCATTACCTCTTTTCCCACGTCTTTGTACTGTCACAAATCCATCATCAGGCGGAGGAGAGGCAGTATCCACAGTCCCAACTATAGCTGGCTGCTCCTCACTGACCAGTTCCTTCAGATTTAGAGGTCAAAAAACAACTTGATGACCATTAATCCCACACTTAGGGCAAATATTCGACATGTCTTCGTAACTCACACGGAAACAATCACCATTCACTGTAATAGTCTTTAAGTGGTCGAGAAAGGTCCACTTCTACACACACTCTCGCAAAACGACCTCTCATGAAATTTAAGGTATTAACATCCACCTAAATTGGTTTCCCAATACCACTAGCAATACCCATCAAAATCTCATCGTGATAGAGATTAACCGGTAAACGATCAATTCTAATCCACACAGGCGTTGTACGAATCTCACTCCGAGACAGATCAAAACCCACAGACCATGCTTGTGTCAGAAGGTAGCTCCCAAACATCCTCCACGGACCACCCGTCAAAGCATTAAGTTAATCTTGCTCAACCCCGAAGCGAACAAGGAAGAAATTACGCGGAAGATCAATAACCTTCATATCTCCCATCGGATTCCAAATCTCTCAGAGTTTCTTAGACATTGCGGCATTGTTAACACTCCTTCCCAAAACCTTCACGTACATACAATTATCCCACAAGGCATTCATGACCTTAATTACTTCATCTACAATTTTAACCACTGATTCTTCATCCCTTCCCTGTGGGAATTCGGCCCTCATCCTAGATCTCACAAAATCTCATGGGATACGTCTCACCGGGACAGAGCCTCCACCAGCGCACGTACCCGCGACCGTTGCGGACCATGAATGCAATGAAACCGGTAGATTGTCACACTTCTCAACACCAACCTACTTGCTTCCTCGCCACTCTTCTCTAAAATCCTACCAGCAGACTCGAATGGACCTAACTGCATCTCCACCACATCCAGAGGATCTCCCGGAAGAGGACCTTTGTCCGGCAAATCAATCATGACGACATCATCATCCTTCGTTGAGTTTGCCCTAGAATCGCATAACGTGTCGCTCGTACCGCCCATATCTCTTCTTTTCCGGTCCCCTCCTTTTATTTTTCTTTTTTGGTATTTTTGACTTTACAACATAAAAAAGATTTCCAAGTAGTAAGATGTTTTGTCCTTATCGAAAACCAATAACAAAGGTTAAGAAGACCCACACTCATTATTTATCAGCCACATGGTGCAGTTGTATAAAAGAAACATCCAATTTTTAATTTTAATCCATGATATAAAAACTATATATTATACACTTATATATGGCACATATATATGGGTATTATGTATGGTGTGTACATATGGACTGATTATTGACTAGCTACTGCAATCTCTCTTTCCCCGCTCTTCCCACTCTCCATTCTCTCTCGCTGGCTGCTGCTTCTGCTCACTCTGGATCCACTCGCGACGGTTCCGGTTTTGTTTAATCCAGAACCAATTCTGCCATGGTTGAAGGAGAAGGAAGAAGACGAACGCATAGAAGATCCTCTCAACTCCTTCTACTCTTATTCTCCCTCTTTCTCTGCTTCTCTCTCGCATCTCCTCGCGCTTTCTCTGATTCGGATCTGTTGGTAGAAGATACCGCTTCCGCCAATTCCTCCGCCTCCTTTGTTGCAACACCTCTCAACTCTTCTTCTCTTGGTAAACCCAAGGAAGGTAGCTTCGCCGACATCATCGATCGCGCTCTCGAGAAAGAGTTCAATGAAAGCGACCAGAATGAAGGTTGTGTCTCTCGATCGACCTTTTACTTTGCTTCTCTTAGAAGTTGAAATGGCCATTGGAAAACTAGAATTCGTCTAGTTATCTATTCGTGATCTATTTTCTTGAAATTTTGGTTTTAGCTTTCGTGTTTGATTGATTCCTCCAATTCATGAGTTAGATCCTGAATTGGATCCGTGATTCATGTACAGTTTGGAACTTCGATTGATCCCAGGATCGTACATTTGTCTTTTCTTTTCAGTTTTTGGTGATCTCCGCATGTGAAAATACTGTGTTTCTTCTAGATCGCGATTAAACTATACAACGAGATTCATTTATTAAACTGCAATGAATTGTGCGTCTCTATCTTGTCTGCTTACCCTTTACTCGAAATTTTGTTATTTTTCTGATCTTTGCTGTTCTATTCCTCGCAGTGGCTGATCCTGGAAGCTTCAACAACAGTGTAGCTGGACAACAGGTTGGTAATACTCATTGACTGATATATCATGTCGTGTTTATAAGTTATGGAAATTTGGAATACGACAAGTGTCTTCGGTTGATCATACCTACTTGGACACTTTCATGTACTTATATTGCATGAACTCATAAACGCTCCCATGTCTTTTATTTTATGTTATATTTAAGGCTTGCTCTAGATTTGATCAATTCTTTGAGTAACTGCATTATATGATTTTCTGAATGTGAGTTGGTTGTTGTACCTTGTGGTGATCAGGCAGTTCTGGAAACTGTAGCCAGAGTAAAGTCAACAAAGAAAAATGAGACAAAAGAAGAGAAGTACACTTTTCAATTCCAGCTATATTGTTCTGTTTCTAGAATTTCCTTAGATGACTTTCTACGATGTACTAAATTGGAAGACGTATTAAGCTCCATCTACTTTTCTTTAGGCGATTTCAACTCCATGATGTTTTCAACTTGGACAATGATAACAGAGCTGAGGACACTCCAACTCTAATTGATCGAAAAGTAAGTTTTTGCACAAGAAGACAATTTGTTGTATTAGCTCTTACATGAAAATTTTGGTGTTATGTCAGGACAATGTCTTCATCATATCTAATTTCAAGTCAAAGTATCCAGTATTGCAGCTAGACTTGAGGCAAGATTCTTGGTTATCAGTAGTTTCTTTTTAACATGATTCTTTGATGAACAGACTCTTCAATTCTGAATTGGCCATCTGATTTGTGCTTCTTATGATATGTAGACTGATATCAGACCTGGTGGTTGTCATTGTTTCTGCTACTTGTGGTGGTATCGCCTTTGCCTGTGCGGGGCAGCCGGTCCGATTTTGATGCTACCCTTATTTTCCGTCATTATGATTCTAGGTTTCAGTATGATGTATTGGTCTTCTCATTCTTGTGAATCATTCTCTATGGTGCAGGTAATAACTGGATATTTACTTGCTGGATCTATTATCGGACCTGGAGGACTGAACTTCATCAGTGAGATGGTCCAGGTATGCTATGTGTTTGATCTCAAAAGATTTAAGTATTTTGTTCAGTCCTAGTAACTTTGGTTGATAGGTTCCTTTAAATGTCTCGAATCTTTCTTTAGGTCAGCATTAGTTTAGGAAGTAACTTTCCTCTGGAGGTCGTTGACTAGGAATTCTGTTCTTCTATGGGTTAAAATGTATTGAGTTTCTATAATGTGACGATGCATAAGAGAGACTTTAGATCGTTTTTGGATAGGGAATCTAGAGCATTAGACTGCAGCGAAGATGCGAATATATAATTTTATATGAACCTATATGTGATCTCACATGTGGCTCTTTTGCTTTGACTTTGACATTATTATTTATATAGGTTGAGACAGTCGCCCAGTTTGGTGTGGTATTTCTGCTCTTCGCATTGGGTCTAGAGTTCTCCACTGCTAAGGTGAGATCCTCTATGATTTGCTTAGTGTTGAATTGAATTGTAAACATAACAAATTCTTGGACACCTTTCTTCTTACTATGTAGCTTCGAGTTGTTCGATCAGTTGCTGTTCTGGGAGGCCTACTTCAAGTTCTTCTTTTCATGTTCTTGTGCGGAATTACAGTGTCGGTGCGTTGTTTTATATCAGTGGTTCTGGAAAATTGTCTCTGCTTTCTTTTGTACTCGTGGACTAATGAATCCTGCTGTCTCCTTTATGTATCTTAAATGTCTTATCTTTGGAAGTGTGTAGTGTACTTTCTGAATCTATTGCAGATATACTCTCCGTGACATGATTTTACAACTGGTCCTGTTTGCAGTTATGTGGTGGTAAACATTCGGAAGGGGTATTTGTAGGAGCATTTTTGTCAATGTCATCAACTGCGGTGGTAATTTTAGTGAACTCTATAATTCTTATCTAATCATTTCCATTAACGTATTTCTTTTGACTATTGTTGGTTATATTTACATCATGCATTGCCTTGAAACTATAGGTGCTGAAGTTTCTCATGGAAAAAAATTCAACTAATTCTCTTCATGGTCAAGTTACAATTGGAATACTTATTCTTCAGGTATCTGATTGTTCTTTCCATCAACATCTGATGTCCATTGTCTTTATAGACCGTCATGTGTTTAGATGACAGTGAAACATTGACCTTTTATTGTATTCCTTTTCAAATCATTTGGAGGTTTAATTTTAGCATGTGTTTGTAGGACTGTGCCGTGGGTTTGCTGTTTGCTTTGCTTCCAGTCCTTGGGGGAAATTCTGGCGTTGTACAGGGAATGTTGTCAATGGCAAAAGTGTAAGAAAACACGGATAGAACTTTTGCGCTTTAAGGCATATTCTAAAGAATGATGTTGATCTTGCCTTTTTGTCTTTAATTTAGGGTGGTTATATTGCTTTCGTTTTTAGCTGTGTTGTCCATATTATCAAGGACATGCATACCTTGGTTGCTAAAACTAATGGTCAGCTTATCGTCACAGGTACATGATTTTCCTTTCAAGATTCTTTGTCTGTCTTCTGGTCCAATAAAATTATACTTGTAGATTAACCTTAGTTTTTTCTTCACTGAGCAGACAAATGAACTCTATCAGTTAGCTGCTGTGGCTTTCTGTCTACTTGTAGCTTGGGTGAGTCCATACTTGGCCTTCCTCTTCCTCGTATTAGTATCCATCTTGAGTTACATGTTCACTAAGATTCTCATTTTTGCGTTCCTTCTCCTATCTGGTGTATATATGAGAAGCAATTTTTAATTTCTTTTGTCTTTTTTTTTTTGTCTGTACTGATAAGGTGGGATTATGTTTGTGTCGATGTCTTTGTTTGACTGGTAATTTATGTTTCCAGTGTAGTGATAAGCTGGGATTAAGTCTTGAACTGGGTTCTTTTGCTGCGGGGGTCATGATATCCACTACTGATCTCGCTGAACATACATTGGAGCAAGTACGTTTCGACCACATGTTCCTTAAAAGGCATTACTGTTTTCTTTGTTTATGTTGTTGTTGATACTGGAATATTTCCATCTACACGATCATAGTCTAGATTCCTGTAGCAGGGTGACCGTGATGGAGAGGAAGTAATCAGTTGAAAAACTTCCGGTCCTAAACCCTTAACGAATCCATGGTCTGACTCAGCTTTTGTATATTTTATGCAGATCGAACCCATCCGTAACTTATTTGCTGCTCTTTTCCTAGCCAGCATTGGGATGTTAGTTAATGTCCATTTTCTGTGGACCCATGTGGATATATTGTTAGCCTCTGTAATATTAGTAATTATCATAAAAACGACCATAGTTACAACCGTCGTCAAGGGATTTGGATACAACAACAAAACGGCTCTCCTGGTAAAAGATACTGTCTCAAAGTACTTATATGATCAAATCTGCTCTTTGTATACTCTCTGCTTCACATTTTTCTAGTTAAATGTATGCAGGTTGGAATATCTCTGGCTCAGATAGGGGAGTTTGCCTTTGTACTACTTAGCCGTGCCTCCAATCTTCACCTCATCGAAGTAAGTATCACAAGTGCTCCTCATTAGACAACACACATAGTAGAGTTTAAGTTATATAAGGTATTTTTCAAAAGAGAATCTCAAAAGTTATGAAAATTGTCAGGGGAAACTTTACTTGCTTCTCCTCGGGACAACTGCTCTGAGTCTGGTATGATCAGATCATATATGTTACCTTTTCTGTATGTGTGTTCATGTAGCTGAATTGGTTTTGTTTGGTTTGGGCAGGTTACGACACCTCTGGTTTTTAAAGTGATACCAGCGGTTGTGCATCTTGGGGTATTGTTAAGGTGGTTTGCTCCAGACAGTTCTATAGAGGTAAGTTTTATATGGTTTTTGTTTTGGTCTCGAGAGAGGTTTTTTTTCCGATTTTATTTATATAATAAGCAAAAAAGCCTTTGAATCTGATCAGAAAGGAGAAATAGTGAGATCAGAAAGCGGTAAACAACGGATGATCATAATGGCGCGCCAATCCCACAGTTCCTAAAACCATAATGTTTCTTCTCTAAGTGAAGTTTGGTACACCAATCAATTTTGACAAACCCAAAAATCTGTGTGTAAAAGAAGAAAAAGAAGAAGGCCAAAATTATAACACTAACATTGTGTTCCTGAGAGAGTAACTAACACACAACCCATTTGTTTTCTTTGTAATTAGTATTGTTTCTTTTCTTTTCTTTTTTCCTTTTATGTAATCTGCAATAAACTTTAATGATTCTTTCTGTTACAAAACAAGTTTGGATTTTTATGTTGTAATCAGTGATTATATATTCGGCCTATACATGGTTGAGAGGGATCTAACCCATAAACATTTCCAACAAACTTGTAATGAAAACATCAGAGGAGAGATCCACGTGTATAATATCTATCTTGAATTTTAGTTCAAATGCTTTTTTGGTGATTGTGTTTTTTTCAGAACAATTATATTGACAAAAGCGTAGAGTCCACTCTAAAATCTTTCTTAATCTATTTTTAACTCATAATGTTATCATTATTAACTATTAGCAAATCATCTATCACCACTTGCATTCATCGGCAATCTATGTATAACAACAATAAACTTTTAAAGAGTACATGTATAAGAATTGAGATCAAATAATATGGAGATTTTCCTTAAATAATTATTCAACCCGAATTTACAGGACAAAGAAGAGCTACTACCACAAAATAAACTTTAATGAATCAAAACATAATATCTGTTATCAATCCCTTTTCTTTTCTTTTGTCACTCACTCTTGCTCTCTCTCTATATATATAGATGATCAATATATATGTCTATATCTACAGCTCAAATCAATAACAGAAGAGAAGCTCCAACTCCAACAATGGCGAATTTTATGTGGTGACTGGTGTATCATGTATCTGTGTAGTAGCAGAGGGAGGCATGCAGGGTCATAGGGCGAGTCGTGTCTTAATGGGCTTGAGTTTCAATCCCATGTTTTCAGGGGAGAGAAGCTCAGGAGAGATTCGAGTAGGACTCAAAGGACTTCTTGGGCTTACGCTCTGCGTAGGACGATACAAGCCATATCCCATTAAAAAGTATTCCATTGGTATTACCATCGCTTGTGGTTGTTCTTCACTCACCAACGACCCACTTCCTTGTACCTGTTGTTATATTTGTATATCATTTAGGGTTCTCATTCAAAACCAGAACTAAATCTTTCAAATTGAGACCTAACCCTTTATGTAATTAATGTGTATTAGTACCTCAACTAATGCACCATATCTCCTGTCTAGTTTTGTGGTCATGTGAACGGCCTCCGAGTGGTACGCAGAATTTTCACCAATGAATATTAGAGTTCTGCATTGCAATTTTCTCAACCCTTCACTAAGATCCGGTCTCCTGTTTCACCAAATTACAAAATCTTCTTTTTATTTTCCCAGTTCATGACTGAAAAATGGTTCATATTCATCAACGTAGATAAACAAAACTTACCCGTTGATTGCCTCAAGGAATCTCCACACGTTTGTACTCTGCCGCTCACTAAGTAACTGGGATAATCAACGATTACGTATAAATTATACTTGAGAAATGTCAGAGCATCACATTATAGTAGGAAAAGAGAAGAAAGATTTTACTAACTCTTCTGCATTCTTGAACAATATCCGATTCTGGTACTTGACCATTACCACGAACTTCCTATGAGAACATGTCCAAAGTTTATTATCTGTTTAGTTCAGAACATATTCTAGGATAGGATATGAAAAATTGACATACACTATTTATACACGAAACAGTTAAAACTAAAACCATTATTGGTGAAAGATAATTAAGTCATACCGGAGTATTGAGACTATACCTTGCTGAAGTACCGTTTTAGTAACAAATCCTTAACCACGCCACACGTCCCATAATAGTAAAGAAAATTCAACATAACCTGCATAAGTTAAAGATTGTCTGATATGAGAATTAGATAATTCAAGGCCATAATAGCACGCAAAATACAACAACGAAGATATTTCTGTAATAGAAGACCTTATTGCACAGCCATTCTGACCACGAAGGTGCTTGGCACAGTGGAGAGACGAGTATTAAGCCCAGAACTCTCTGCCTGTACTTCATCTGAACGAATTAAGTTTCAAGCAATTAATTAAAAGTTTGAATTCAAGTTGAATGATACGCATACTGCTCCTGTAGGTCACAAATACTTACAGCAAACAAAGTCAGAATGTAGGCTCCTGCTGTAACACCCATACACATCACCGCACCAAGACTGGATAAGAGCCAATAAGCAAAAGAGAACTTTATTTAGAAAGTAAGGAATAAAAAATAGCCGCTCTTACTTCTATCAAGATAACGATATAACAAGAACATAAGCATCTTAATTAAATAACTACCAAAAATAAAAGTTGTGTAAGAAAAAAGATTTACCCCAAAAAGTTAAGAACTTCAACTATCTGGTCCGCTAAGTCATCAGCTGAGAGCAAAGGAGCATCAACACTTATCATTGGAGCTCCCAACTGCAATGACTCTTGAAGAAAGCGATGTAATAAGGGATATGAATTGCATTTTAAAGAAATATCATAGTGGTCAACACTAAAACACCAATAACATACAAATTTTGTAAATGAGCAGAATCCAGTTACCAACCTCATGGCCAAGAGGACTGATGTGATATATGCAAAAGTTGTGGAGTAACAGGGAACTAGCTTCTGGGCAAAACAATAATCCTTGGAAACAGAACATATCTGCACAAAACGAACGCAACAAATAAGCAACAAGTCAAGACAAGGCATTTCATTTTCTAATCATATTTCTGAAACTACTGAAGTTATGTAGCTTACAATTTAGAGCTATATCAGGATATGTAATAAGAGCTGGTTTATCTGGATCTCCACAAACGGCAACACATACTGGCCCATAAGTAGTCTCCACAAGGTGTTCCTATCAACAATTAAATTTTTTTTAAAAATGAGAAAGAGAGTAGAATTTAAGTCAGTAAACACAACCTCTATGAAATAAATGAAAAGAGTAAGAACATGCATAGTTTAGGACCACACCTAAACAACTCATTTCTCTTGTGAGTAATAAAAATTGATTAAAGAGCAACGAATAAAAAGTACGAAAGTTTCCCATAAAATCATATATTTAAAAAATTTGGTCAAATCATAACAGTGAAACCAAAACCACACAATAGACATTGCGATGCGAAAGAGAAATAATAAATGATAAATCCTCATAACCTTAGAACAATGAGAAAACGAATGTGGAAAATCCAAGAATTATATACATGTGACTCCGTAGAATCAGATACACATGTTCAAAATTAAGGTGTTAAATTGAGCCATGAACCAAGGAAGACATGAAAATCCAGAACGTAAGAATCTCAGAGCCACAAAAATTAAACTCAATGCAGAATCGAAGAATCAGATTATCGTTAACACACTTTGTAATTTTAAATATATTACCGACACAAAAACATCATTCCAATTTTAGCTCCTCCCAAAAACTAATGAAGCAAGGAAAATTAGCAACACGATTATCCAACATTGTTTTGAGTAGAAATGATTCCAGAAATTGCTAAAACCACTTCTCATATCAAAACTACAGCAAATAACAAAATATAAAAATACAGAATAACAGATAAATAGTGACAACAAATCATTATCAGGAACAAAGCAGCTCGAAGAATGCAGAAAGCAAAAACAAAATCTATAGATACCATTTCTAGTGTTCTTCTTCTTATTCCCGTAATTTTCTCACTAAAAATCCTTAAAACTTGTAAAAAAAAAAAAATCCCAGGAAATTCGTACCTGTCCTCCAAGAGACAATGCCTCTATATCAATGAAGACAGAATCGCTTGAATCCGCCATCTATTTCTCTTTCCCTTTCTCTCTTTAGCTATCCTCTCTTTATATATTCAAAAATAAGCAGAGAGTATTATCTTCCCATTTGTCTTCTCTTCTCTTCTATTTCTCTCTCTCTCTCTAACAAACGATGGCTAATCTTCGTTTTTTTCTGTTTATAAATAGAAAGACTTCTGACTAAAAAAAAAATTAAAGAAGGAAGAACTCGTTTACAGGAGTCGTACTGAGTCACCGACGGTCGACTCGGTTACATGTAGGACCTGCAAAAATTAATCACAAGCCCCCTTAACTACATACTCTCATCAAACTTAACCTTAGTTAATGGACCGACACTTTTTTATTTTTCTATCTTCTAAATTCTCCCCTTTGTTTTTTTCTTAATTTTTCTATTTCGTTATGTAATATTTATAACAAATACATGTTAATTTGATAATTTTTTTGAAAATTTACAATTTTTTAAAACATGACCAGGAATAACATTAATCAACAAATCTAGATTGGTTAAGTCAATAGTAGTTCAGTATTAATTTAGTAAATTTGTAAGTTCGATATTAATTTTAGATTAAAATGTTAATAGTTATATGTAAAATCTAATCTAAGGTAATTATGGGTATTGACTTACATATTACAACATCTATTTTGATATTAAAAAGTAAAAACCTGTAACATTATTCATAATTTATATTTTAATTTTATGGTCAAATGTTAATAAAAATTAAGTAATAATAATAGAGGGAGAATCGTGATCAATATAATAGTAGAGGGGCCAAAAAAAAGAATCAATCTTTTGATAAGATAAGTCCACGAACTGTTGACTTTTTGACCGATGGGTTAAAACGGGCCAAGGAGAATCCTGAGCCGTTTGATATTAACGTAGTTTTGTCGTCTTCCCTTCTACATTTAGTCTTCTCCCGTTATAGAATATGAACATCGTGTGGTTTAGTATAGGGAAAAACGGGGCCCATTGCGTGAGAGTGAGAATACACATGTCGTTTTCTTGTCGAGTTGGTATGTGTCATTGGCACCTAACAAGAGCGTGAAACCATAAGTCCCTTTTGCTTAATTATAAATCCGGCCAAAAAAGGTTTTTCTTATAAAAATTTACAACAAAACCCACTTTAAATCTATGTTTTCATGTAGTTATGAAGCATATGTTAACTTTATTCTATACTTTATAACACGTCTAAAATAAAAATGTCTTTTATTTTAATATATAGAGATATATTAAAAATTAATTTTAAGAATTGAATTTTAGTATATGGATAGGATTTTATTATAGGAATGTCTGTTTTTTTAAAAAGTGTTATGTAGCCATTTATTATAATTTGGTGGCTTAGAGATAAATTGTTGACTATAATGCATGTAGAACTGTAAATCAGGGATCCGAAAGATTGTGAAGCATAAAGAAGAGTGCTCTAGGATGAAAACCTAAATGGATTATACTAAAAAAACATCGTAACTTAACTAAGTTGATAAGTTCAATTTGAAATAATTTGTTGTTTGTTATTATTTTTGTAGGTTTTGTAATGTAAATTTGTTATAGTAAAATATCTTTTCAACCAACTTAACATATATTGCGTAATTTTTGAACTCCTATAAGGTATATGTGAATACATAATATTAAAATTGCTTTTAATTGCTTAATTTTTTATAGGATAAAATGGACCGATCTAAATCATAGGTTAATTTTTATTTTAAAGTTTATAACACGGTCAATATAAAAATATAGCTTTAATATATAAGATGATTCTGTAATTGACAAAAAAATAAAATGATTCTATAAAACTCAATGGAATATTCTCAATCACATAAGCAAATCACCGAATAAATATACATTTATATATTATTATTTGAGTACTAACAAAGTAATCATTACATAATAGTACAATTACATTCTTATCACCACCATTTTCAAAATATATATATATATATAGATCCTATGTTTTTCATGAAAATTATGATAATGATTAACCCACCAACCACTTTTCTTAATCTTTACATTTAGAACACCATTTTTAATAGTCTATACTTGCTTGATTTTCGAAATTTGGTTTCTAAAGTTTTGTTGCTATCAATCAAGTAATAATGTCTCTCATAAGACTGTTGAAATCATGTACGTTAAGTACATACATTCACTTTTAATATTAATTATATATTTATTTGATTAACGATTTGAAGTTTTCTTTGCAGATTTTGGGTTAGATCCATGCTACTTCACATTTCTTTGCAAGTTTCATTGCATATTTATGAAAGCATGCAGTGGATGTTTGATAGAACTAAGTGAAAACAGTAACTGCTTCCCTAATTTTGTGATTAAATGAAGGCACGTGTGACACCACATTACTCAACTTTTAAGCTTACCATTCACGAATGAATCTTCGCCGACAATATTTATCAATTTTGAATAGTATATAGAATACGTCCAGGCCCATAAAAGAAGCAGAATTATAATTTATATACATAGCACCAAATTAAATTAACCATATTTGTATATATCTACATGTTCACATTAGTCTCGTATTTTACATTATCTATATAGAGTCATGACATTTCTTTGCTTTTAATCCAATCTATTTACATCATATTGCTATTGGCTTATATGGAAGTTGTTGCACAGATAGTTTAACTACGTGTCAAGTTCCATCTCCGGAAACTTCCATCTCTTCTACTTTAATTCTCAAAATTGAATTTTAAATCTGCTTATTTGATGGTTAGAATAAATAAACTTGAGTTAATTATGAAAAGAGCATTAGAATTTTGAATCTTATGAAAATATGCATTCGAAGGTACTTCTTACAGAAAGAGGAACTCATTTTTCTGTGAAAAGACATATTTACCCTTGTTATGTCTGTCACTTTTGTTTCCCTGATTTCTTTTTCTTTTCTTCACACGTGAGAACAAGTATCATCTTCTCTGTATTAATCTAGGGTTTACTATGCAACTCATTTCTTTTCTGGAAATCAATCCTATTGTCCTGATAACCTCCCGGTCGAGATGCGGAGTCGACGGAAGGCCGAGACCATGCTATGGAAGGAAAACTTGTCTTCAGGTAAGGATGGGACTAGGAGGTTGCAGAGACTGAAAGACCGTTTCTAGAAATCTGGAAATGTTTGTTGGATTGACAATGAAGAAGGCGAGATGGCAGTGACCTGGGGAAGGCCGTCCTCGCTGAAGGGAGATTTCGAAGAAGCCGATAAATGGAATTCCACTTCAATTGCAAGGTTTGTTTCTGGGTATATAGGTCTGTCTATCATCTCTTTCTCTTAATTTGTTTTCTCTGCTTCTCGTCGTCCATTCTCTGTTGTTTACTTAATTTAATTGTTCTTTTTCTTTAGTTGCGGTTTCTCTTACTTATTGAATAGTTAATATCTTGCCGAATGATTGCCATCGATATGCTTTTCTCACTATGCTTCCTTTTGCCTTCACAGATCTCGTGTTCTTATTCTTTGTTATATTCATGTTTTCTTTCTTCTTGTGCTTCAATTGTCTGTGTTTATGTCTTTCAGTCTTGAACTCTTATGTTTAGATCTGTCTTCGTTTTGTTGTTGGTTTCCTAATATTTACTGTTTTGCGTCCCGTCTTCGATTGTGAATGTTTTGTTTCTATTGATTTCATGTTTCTGTTTTTCTTCTATTAATTCCTTTATTGTTTGTCTTCACTTACTTCAATCATTGGCAGTGACATGCTTTAATCTCTCACAGTTCATACAAATATCAGCAGCAGGGAGAGTGATCATAACAGACCTGAGGCAAAAGAACGAGTGATGTAACTGACAAACCACGGGAACGCTGAGGTTACCAAGAATGTTCTCCTGCATCCAGAGGCTTATCTTGGGTGCTAAGTAAACTTGATGGATGTCTATGTTTCTTTCTTAATAAACACACATTCCGATTGTGTTTTCCTTTGTTTCTTCCTGTCTTGTCCTGCTTCTTTGCTTTCGATGTTACTACACTCCAAAACCCAATTTGCCCCAGAAAAATTGTTATTGTGTATGCTTATATAATTGTTTGTATGTGTTACAGACAATCAATTTTGAGCCAATTTGTTGTAATTTTGAGCTAAATTTTGGGTATAATCTGACAGTTCTTCTCTTAAATAGAAATGAAAAATATCTTTGATTCACTTTGATTACATGCTTCTGGTAGAAAATATTCATTCATTGTGTATGTAATGCTCACACGTGGGAATTGACATATGATTTTTATCAACTATCAGTGTACCGTAAAAAAATCTTGCGTTAATGTTCGCTCACGTCACTATTAGGGGCAAAATTGTCCTAATTATGTTATTAAACTCTCAAAAAGTACCTTATACCTGTTTTAAAATTTTTGTTAGGCAGAGTGTCTGTTTTCATAAAACTCTCAATAAACTTTTAGGATGTGTGTTGTTGGTTATGAATAGAATCTTATTCATTTTAGAAAGAAAAAGATTAGATTTCTTTGAAACAGCACATGAAGGCCCATTAACATTTACTTCACTAGCAGATCAATGATAAAGGCAACAAGACCCATGAGATTGTATCACACTGATGAATATCTTAGAATATACTTACTATATAAAGTATCTAGAGTCTAGACAGTGAAAAATTGTACTTGTTATAATCTCTAGACAACAATTACTTCAGCAGCATTACTACATTTTATACCATATGTGGTTTTCATATTAAGCTAATTTCACTTATTGGTTCAGGACTCACGGCTCCATGTCTGAAACTTCAACCTCAGTCCCATTTACCAAACTATCCGAGAAGGTAAAAGGTTGAAACTTGGAGTTCTCTTGAACGTTGATGTGTCTGTGTTTAAAGAGCTTTACTTTCTTTTCTTCCACCTTATCTTGCCTCTCTTCTTTGCGTTTTCTTGTGTTGCTTCTGAGAATCGAGATAAATGATGGAATGTTTTCATCAGCCATGTCTACATCTTGATCAAACTCCTGTTGATTCACCAATGTGGCTCCGAAAATGAGATTTGGCATTGCCCTGTGAATTACAGTTCTGGCATAGTTTTTGGAATGGTCACAATCAAAAACCCTTAATCCTTGCTCTTCAAGTGATACAAGCCATTCTGGAGATCAGCTTTTGTACAATGTGTTAGTCGAGTGAGACAAACAGTTCTAGAGAACATTCCATGGAACAAATCACTTCAGGAAAACAGTCAACATGACCCATATATTAAAGATAAAAACGAAATTTACCTATGAAGGATGTAGGAGTCAAGTTTCTCAGTGCATCTGCATCTCTAATCACTTCGCCTTGACTGATTACCCAACTGATCAAGTGATAAGGAATACGTGAATTGAAGAACATAGTCATGTACCTGCTGGTTTTCTCTTGATCTTTGATTCTCCTGTGTAATTGTTTCGAGTATCAAGTATAACAATCAAGCAACTAAAGCAATTAATTCTATATACCTCAGAAGCATACCTTAGAGAAGCCATGGCATTGTCAAAAAGAAATAACCAGTTAATCGCAATGTTCTTCAAGTGTAAACTATGCTGTGAAGTTCCATTCCCAGGGTTAAGGAATAGCTTCTCCACGGATTTAATCACAGCTTCTGTTATGATTGCTATTAAAGTAGCTTCATCTTCCGGACCCTGAGAGATTAAAAGCTTCCTATGAAAAAGAATAACACAATTATATGTCACAGAGAACATGATTTAACAAATCATTACAGCCTTTCTTGGACATCCAATTCTGATTGCATGCACATTTAGAAAGCACATACAATAATTCCAAACTTGCAATTCACCCAGAGAGAGAGAAGACTAAATAGTTGATACATAGTTTAGTCACAGAACCAAACAGTAGTGAAGTTAGATGCAGATATGGCTCTAGCAGCAGCATCTTAAGAATGACGTCTGTAACAAGATCAAGTAAAACCTCATTATGATTGAAACCTAAACGAATTGAGATATCTGAAAACTTATAAAGCAGGAGACACTTTTCAAATATTGCTCCTCTACTCAATGCCCTTTAAAGCTTATGTTATTTGAATTAATCATTACCAGAAATGGTAAACACTCACCAAAAAAGTAGCAACTCTGAAACCCAGAAATCATCTGAAGGACATATTCCCTCACATCTTTTTCTAGCTCGGATCTACTTAACTCCGAATCATATCTTAAGCATAAACTGAGCAAGAAAACCTGAGAAGCTACAATTCCAGCTGAGTAACCAACGCGGCAGGAATCAGAATCGATCTCTTTACGCAATCTCTCACTAACAAATGGCATGAACATCTCTAAACAATGTCTCCCTCTACAATTCTCTTGCACTTCATCCATAACCCAAACACGAGTCAGATCAGAAAAACTAATCCCTGAGACCATTAACATATCGTTATCTTCATCTCTTGGTTCCTCGACACTGTTCATGCCAATATAGCTTACAATCCCTTCTAACAAGCTCAAAGCGTCTCTCCTCCTATTACTATTAACCAAACGACTCAACTGGTAAACAACGGGAGATAATAGAGCTATCCTCTTCGCACCGGTGAATGTATCGGAAAAAGAAACTAGCAGCTGGAAAGAGCTCGATGTTAACCTAACGGAGTCGTCCCGAAATGCCAATTTCGAAGAGTAGAATCTGATCGCAGAGTAGAACCAGACGATTTCGAGAGGTAGTGGGTCAGGAAGATCTTGAAGAATACGAGTAAAGATGGAGTCAAAATCGGAGAAATCAGTTCGCCCGTTCCGGTACTGCACCAAGAGCTGCTCGATGGAGTCTTTGAGAAGCGGTTTCAGATATCCGAAGTCACACTGAGACCTGGCACTACAAATCGGAGGTTGCATTTTGCTTCGTTTATTTTCAGGTGCGAGAGAAGAGATTTGAATTTGGGAAGTTGAAAGTAAACAGATACCCTATGATATCAAATTCAAAGAAAAGAGACGAATAAAGAGAGGGAATCCGAAGGCTTACCGTCTACATTATTATATTTTCAAATTGTGTTCACTATAAATCTATAATGCATCATTTTACTGATTAATAATCTAGTTAAGCATTCTACCATATTAATAATCTAGTTTTGTGAGATGTTAAAAAAAAATCTAGTTTTGTCTATCTAATGATGGACAAAAAAAAATATCATGTAAACTTTTTTTTTAACTTGTTAATTTTCTAAACAAATTTGTGGAATACTCCCAATAATATTGATTTCGAATAATTTTTTGATCAGTTGATATAAAGCAAGGAATAATTATATTTTTTTCAAATGGCTGATGAAGAGGCAACAGTTTGGAGTATGGCGCATCGAGGTATTGACCCGATAGCGACTCCCGAGGTATATGACTTTTAATTACTCTAAGTTGTAAGATGATCCAAGAATCTAACGAGTGGTCGTCGTCTAAGACGTATATCAAAATTATAGGCGGTTTCGTAATTTGTTTAGATCATTTTCTGTTACTCTGATTCCTCAACAATTAAATTTAAAATAGATTTTCTGACTCACATAATATGAAGGGTTTGTCCAAAAATTTGTTGGTTGTAAACTTGGTGTCTTCTTATTGACTTTGATTAAGTGAATTAAGTTGAAAAAAAATTATCATGAAAAAATCCAAAATTTTGTGAAATTTCAAAAAATTGAATATGTTTTTGGAAATGGAGAAAAAATTAGTTAATCCAATAGTCCTCTACAAAATAATTTAAATGCTCAAAATCTATTAGATAAAAGAGAAATAAAATATTACTTATTAGAGAAAATTATGACAAATGCTCTTTTTTCAAATAAAATCATAGAAAATGCTCTGACACTATTCAACATCATCTACACTGCCATACATTAGTTTTCTCTTCCTGCTATTTTACTTTTTTTATCTTTGCCGGTTCGTTTTCTTCCCACTTTTTGCATCTGTTTCTTAATTTCTTGCTATTTTTTTACTGCATCACTCTGTTCTTTCTCTTTTTTTTCGTTTCTCTCTCTTCGCAAACAATCATGTCAATCACTGTTTTATTTTCTCCCACATAGACGTCCATGTCCTAACAAAGACAAATGTCTACTTGTCATTTATATGAACATTCACAATTAAAATATTTTGTCCCTTACTCACATCATTCTGAATATATTTATATATACATGATCAAATACATAAATTGTCTTCTATATTGTTTTATCCTATTGTATATATGGACATATATCTATATATGTATCACATGGACATGGACAAATATGTACCCATATTTTGCCCTTACAATGGCCTTATATTGAAATGGACAAAACTGTAACGCAAAGACAAGGACATTGACAAATATATGTGTATCACATGGACTAGAACATGGATATGGCATTATATGGACATGAACAAACATCTTCATTATCTCGTACATAGTCTACTCACCTTCTGAATATATCCATCTATATATAGACAAATACAGACATGGACCTATTGCGTATATGGACATATGTTTATATGTGTATCATATATATGGACATAGACAAATATACGTATCACATGAACAAGGACATAAATATGATATCATATGGACATGGACTTTAGAAATTTGATTTGCAAAAATAAGTCCATGTCCATAGACGCCCATTTTCAGAACATAACGTGTGGAGGCATACTAGTCTATGTCGATTTCCACAATTAGATTTGTCCATGTCCATAGGAAAAACTTACAACCAACTTTCTACGGATGGGACAAAATTTTCATCGGACATGGACAAATATAACTTTTATAGGACAAATGCTTATATATGAAACATATGGACATGAACGAATTTGTCTCCATGTTTGGACGTGGACAAATATGGCCTTTTTGTAAAAGGACATAATTATTCTATGTATCATAATGGTAATGACATTATATGGTCGTTGTGGGGTATATGTTCTTTGGCTATGTTCCTTACTATATGTTCTTCGGCTATGGCCGTGTTTAGATAAGGAAAATTGTCATTGTCTACAAAATAAGTCATGACTTGCAAGATAGGAGAGTCTTCGGAAAATTTTCCATGTCCACTAACGCCCATTTTCAGAACATAACGTGTGGATGCATATTAATCCATGTTGATTTCCACAATTAGATTTTTCTATGTCCATAGGACAAACATTGTCCATACATGAAAGATAATGCCAGTTGTCCTTGAAATGGGCGAACGAGACATTGAATATACTTCACAATTGGACATATATTTATCAATGTCCATATAATAATTGGACATTGAATGGACCTCACAATTAGAAATCTTAAGCCATTTGTCCATGTCTACGACAAGATACGAGAAGTTGGACTTCACAATTATCCAACTTCACAATTGAACGAGATACTTGGTTTAGGATTGAAACATGTTATAATTACAGTAAAACAATAAAATAACCCACCCATTCCAATGAGGGTAGGGTTGCATAGAAGGTAAGTTGAAGATGGCAGATAAGACATGCAGATGTGCTATGATTGGACATGGCTCACTACATATGGTTGCATATCTGTCCGTTGAACATTGGGAACATGGAAAAAAATTTCATATTTATTTATCAAAAGATATGACTAAGGAAATTTAGATAAAATATGTGAAAATGTTGAGAAGTACAAAAGCTTAAATATGTATGAAATCGAGATTTAAAAGAGATATAAAATATAAGAAATGTGATTAGTAGGAAATTGAAAACAATTACAAAAGGCGTTTTTATTGATAAGACGTGTTTAGAAAAGACAAATTTCACTCCTATTAGCATGATGTAATGTGTTTCCTGTGATGGGACTTAAAGCTGGGAAAGAAGAATGGGGATGTGATGTGATTGGACATGGTTTATGCATATCCCTTTAATCTACTAAAAGTGATGTACTATGTACCATTTAAATGTCTTTTAAAATAAAAAACTATTATTGTGGAAAAACATATATAACCAGACAAAATGTGCAATAGGACTTACATATATGTATGCTTTGTCTCTGCCCAATGGCGGACCCATTACCAAGCAAGGGTTTCATACGACACACCAAAAATATTTATGCTCATCTTAATGTTTAAAATTTTTAAAGTAGATTTGGTATTTTTATAAGTATTTGACACCCATAACCAAGGATCAATCTTTTACTTTGACACTTTTTTTATTTAATTTTTAGATATATTTATAGGTTTTAATTATTATTTTGAAAATTATAATGATTTTTCTAGATAAATTGTACAATAGATTTTTAAAAAGGTGTTGACCTTAGTAATGCCTTAGCTAATGGCTAGACATTTGTAATATGACTTCACCTCACTGCATGTGGAGGTTAATAAATAAGGGATTATAAGAACTAAGTTTAGGTTATAGATAAAGTCTTGTAGATCAAATGCTAACAAAAGAAAATTGTTGACCCATGTAAAAATAATTTCTGGGTCTGCTACTATCTCTGCCAGATATAATATAAAATACATGGACATCTAAATACATAATAGTGTTATGTCCATCTAAGACAAAATCAGGTAAAGACAAAGACAAGTGCTGAATACATCCAAGAGAAGGACACTAGGTTACAAAAATTGCTCAGGCTTGTCCCTCATTACAATTTCATTAATTTGTAATGTTTTTATTGCATATCATCTTAAATTTGAAGGTTTATTGTAATAACCTTCTCACTTCCTTCTGCTATATCATCGTCATTCCCACCAGTTACGTATTTGTCTTCATCCAATCCCTTGTCCTTGTCTTCTCCTTCTTATTTTTTATGTTCATTACCATGCAAAACCATGGTTTACATAAGCTACTTCCCTTTTAATACTTACATCGTACTCGATAAGTCTTAGGTTTTCTTGTTACACTTAGTCAAAGCACATGTCTTGCTTTTTCCCTTTTGTAGGACAACACCCAATCCCAAATCGTCAACATCAAATTAATATTTTTAGGACAAAACTTAACATTTGCTGGCAGTTCATGTCTTTAATCATCTTCGTCATTTTAATAACCTACCACTTTTTTTACTGAAATAATTTACCTCTTTTCTCTAACCTCTTCTCTTCCTTTCTCTCCTCTCATATTTCCCTCTTAACTTCTTTCACGTTTGGTTTCCTCGAACTTCTTTTCACTACCTCCTGCCCCTTTTTGTCTTACTACTCTTGCCCGTAGCTTTTTGGGCTAACCCAACACAACCTTTTTTTTTTACATGCTGCCATTCCAAAAAAAATCAGGGTCATTATTGTATTTTTATCCTTCAAAACTGGGTAGGCGGGAGAAAATGAAAACCTTAGGGCATTTTTGATGAATATACTTACCAACACAACATTTTTGATGAAATTCTCTAGTTATTATCATCAGTTACATCTTAAACAATCCGTAAAAATACTAAGTTAGTAATTTTTTTGTCAACACTCGGCCACAACTGGCCGGCTCATTAGCCAAGTTCCTATACAATGTAGGCAATGAGACTCGATCCCTAGATGTGCAAGTGCGTCTGCCTTTAGTGGACTTACCACCCACTAGACTAAAGCCACCCTGCAACATATATTAGTAATTTAGTATTGTAAAATGTATCAATAAATGTTAAAAAGTGGAAAAAGGTATAATTGATCAAATTGTTAAATGTCCAATTCTAAGGTTTATTATGGAGTTTGGTTGTAAAAATCGAATAATCGAACACATGATACAATTGAGTTTTTTTTTCCAACTTTCTGCATAAAATTTGAGTTTATGAATTTCGATTTGTTCATTTGGGTTGTCTATTGTCCAATTTAATTGATAGAAAAAGAGAGTAAAATGTTAAAATGAAAGTGAAAAAAATAAGTAAATAACATTCATTTATATATCGAAAAAAGGGTCACAATAATACCGAACTTACCCGTTTTTACCAAATTAAATACAAACTTTTTCTTTCTTCCAAAGAATACGAATTTTATATGACTTTACTAATTTAGAACTACCGTTAACAAAGTTAACATAACGTTAAGTTACATTTAACTTCGTTAATTTATCATTAGTAAGAGTTGAAACACGGTGTTTTGGATTCCCCAAATTGAAAACCCTAACATTTGAAATCGACAATCGAATTCTTCTATCTTGTCTCAATGGATCTCATATCTCTTCTATCAATCTCACTTCAATTTGTATTTCTCTCTCAATCCTCTTATTTTTTCAGTCGTTTTAAGTTTATCTCCAACCAAAATTACAAAATCCCTTGGGCGAGAAGTGATTGGTAAGCCTGTGATTTTGGTTTGAGAAGAAGACGAATATACTGTCACTTGTGGATAACGAACATGGAATTTTATTACCAAGAAAGGTCTGTATTTTGCTTTGTTGGCCTATGCAGTTGAGTAGAAATTTGATCTTTTGGGTAGAGAAGCGTCCAAGAACACAGTTTTGTTCGATGAAATGCCAATGAGGAAAAATGATATGAAAAAGGGGAGAATTTTAGAAATGATCTCTATCAAGAGAAGTAAAATCAATTGAGAGAAGAGAAGAGTAGATTGTCAATTTCAAATGTTGGGTTTTCAGTTTTAGGAAAGCAAAACGCTATGTTTCTACTCAAATTGACGATGAATTAACGAAATTAGATGAAACTGATTTTTCGGTTAAATTTGACTACCAATAATTTTAAAAATTACTAATGTTAAATTTGACTAACTTTTTTTGAGAGTAGAAAAATCGATATTTAATTTGGCAAAAATGGGTAAGTTTATTATTGTGGACTTTTCTCTTTATATATTAATTCTTCACCTGTTTTTAGTTAGTGATATTGAGAGTCTCCCTGGTTATCACAACTCCACGACGAAAGGGAAAAAAAAAAAAAAAACTCAGAGAGACAATCAACTCAATGGCGATGATTATGCGCAACACCGCCACGCGCCTCCCCCACCTCCTCCAATCTCAACGCGCCGCCGCTGCCGCCTCGGTCTCTCATCTCCACACATCCCTTCCTTCGCTCACCCCCTCTACATCGCCAACTTCCTACACCAGGCCAGGTCCTCCTTCCACCTCCGCTCCTCCTCCTGGTTTATCTAAGGCGGCAGAATTTGTGATCTCCAAGGTTGATGATCTCATGAACTGGGCTCGTAGGGGATCGATCTGGCCTATGACCTTTGGACTCGCCTGCTGCGCCGTCGAAATGATGCATACTGGTGCTGCTCGTTACGATCTCGACCGATTCGGTATTATCTTCAGGCCTAGTCCTCGTCAGTCCGATTGTATGATTGTCGCTGGGACGCTTACCAATAAGATGGCTCCGGCTCTTCGCAAGTACGTCTCTTTCTCTGTCCCCCTTTTCCCTGGAATGATTGAACAGCTCATTTATATCGTTGAATCTTTGATATGCTTTCCTTTCGATTCTTCGTGGGATGTGTTTATCTTTTCGTTTGTGCTGTTCTACCTGAATAGGCGTCTAAAATTAGGTTTTTTAGGAGAATCTGGTTAGGGATTTTAGTTGAAATCTTCTCTTTTCCGGCGATTTAGGGTTCAAGTGCTCTAATTACATTGCTAGGTCTGTGTGAAAAATTGAAACTTGCAGTATGAATGTAAGACTGACATGGGAATCCATTCCGTTCAGATTTATTGTCTAGTACAGATTGATTCTGTATGTCTTGAAATTTTTTGTTTAAAAACACGAACTTGCGAACGTTCTAGCATAAAGCGGCAAAGAGTACTTAAGTTATGATGGACTAATAGTTCTTTTTATGTGAACTCCGTGCTTGTGTAGTGTGGGGAGATGGGAGTTTCAGATTTTCTAGCTTGATGTTTATTAGTGAAACGATGTGTCAATGTCCTTTCAGCTATCATGGTTGGATTTACAAAGTTAGTCTTACTAATAAGAGGTTTGGAAATTCGTTGTTACGATTTTTCTTTTAGTTCCTTATGTTGACTGATTAGGTTCTTGAGTGATGACTTTGCTTTGTTGGCTCATATGAGAACCCTGTTGTAAAGAAGTCTAGGTAGCTGAGCTTATACTAATGATGTCTTTAGGGATGTCTTTAGCACTAGATAAAATAAATATCTCAAGTCAATCTAATAGCCACTAGGCAAGGGCTCTCAAAACATCAACCATTGAGATGAGCTATATGCATTTGAGAGATGATTCACAGCTTTTATGTTGGTCTAGATTAGTTCTTATGCTGAATAACCTTGTTAATGAGAAACTAGATTTTAGATATATGTTAAGAAATTAGTATTGATTCAGTAGGATTCAGAGAATTTTCATAGGCGGATTAACTCAAATGATTTAAAGGTTCTATTCTTTGTTATCCTGTGTATAATTCGAGCTTCTAATGTCTGAAAACAATCACAGGGTTTATGACCAAATGCCTGAGCCAAGGTGGGTGATTTCAATGGGCAGTTGTGCCAATGGAGGTGGATACTATCACTACTCCTACTCAGTGGTTCGAGGCTGTGACAGAATTGTCCCGGTTGACATTTATGTTCCTGGGTGCCCACCAACAGCTGAGGCTTTGCTCTATGGACTCCTCCAGCTTCAGAAGAAAATCAACCGGCGCAAGGATTTCTTGCATTGGTGGAACAAGTGAGCTCTAAAAGCTTCCTACAATCGTGAAGGGACCTTTTTAGACATTTTTACCAAAGTTTGGGGTTAATAAATCATGGACGTTTCTTTGCAAGTTTGTTTGTGATGGAGATGCCATTTAAAGGAGTGTTTGTCTTAAGTTTGTGGAACTTAAAAATGTTGTTTATCTGAGTCAAATATTTTTAATATCTTCCAGTTATAACCTATAGATGCTGACTATATTCATATAAATGAATGCGTGTGTATGTATGTGTTATAGCATATGTCCTACAAAAACTTGATATTGTATTTTCTGGAGTAGATGTGATGCTATCTTCAAATTCATTTGTTACTCTTTTTGGAGATACTATCAAAAATTATGAGACTATAAATTACAGAGTTCACGGTGCAAAGTTCTGGCAAACAAACTAGAAGAAATTGGGAAGAGAGTATACAATGTAAACCATGAACAAAAAGTAATCTGATTAATTGAGATCATTCATCTGTTTTTACCAAACCGAGTTAATCTCTGATAGCACCAAAACTTCAATAAAATAGGGCTTCAAAAATGGTTTAACGAGGATCGATCTAGAAGCAACATTGACAATCAAAGGGACAAAGTGGAGTATCACCAGCATTGGCCTTGTTGAAATTTAGTTCATCTTCCGTATACACTAGGAACCCTTCTGCAGTTCTCTTCCTGGATTGGATTCGTGGGTTGTTGTTATTAAACCCTTCACGCTCATTCCTCTTTCGCTTCCTACTCATCTTAGCTTTCTTTACTTTGGTCTCTTTTGTCTCAGGTTTTTCGAGCTCTGGCTTCTTCTTCTTTCTCCCACCAAAGATATCATCAATCTCTTTCCCTAATTTACCAGGTTTTGGAACTGCTTTGGGTGTCTGTTGTATTGCAGCCTTGTCTTTTGCTTGGGATGGCTTCTTCAGGGAACTGCTACTTTCGTTCTTAGGCATTTTGATACTTCTATAAATCACAGCCCTAAGCTTCAAACTAACCTTCAATCCCACAACTTCACTTTCTCTCTGTAATATTCCCAAAAAACAATTAACATTTCGTACCAAAAAAAAAGCCTCTTTGGAAACCTTAAATAACTTAACGCTACAACACAAACAAGAGATGATTACACTGTAATTCCGAATAAAAATTAACCGGCTATCAAAAATTAACCTAATAAATTCGATATAGATTCCTTTTCAACTGGATGCAATGATTCCGTAACTTGATTTCGCTACTTAAGCATCCACAATAAATTTCGATTTCCAAGCAAACAATACCCAGAATCAAAGTAAAGGTTTTTACAACAGAAAAAGGAAGCAATCAGGGTTTATCAATCTCTCGAACTTGAGATCGACACAAACAAGAGTTAAAAGAGTAAACTTACAATATTCGCACCCTCACTTACTCCATAGGCTCTAACCTCCAACCCCTAACAACCACAAGCCTTGGTGAGGAAACGAAACCAAATGAAGAATATCGAAGAACCAACAAATTAATTAAACAAAAAAAAGACAAAGGAGACGCAGGCGCGGCGCAGATAAGTCGGGTCGGGTCGGGTTCGTTCATATATTTTTATTTAATTACTAATTAGCATAAAATTACATAATTACAGAGTCTTTAGGTTTCTTTAACTGGTTATCTGGTTTAACCAACCGGTTATACATAATTTGTTCAGCATGGTACAACAAACTTTCTATATGAGATTTGGTTTGATTCGCTTTTTGTAGGAATTACAAAATTGATATGCTAACAAACTTATGACGAAGCAGCAGAAGATAACTCATAATAAGCAAGCAAACTTATTAAGAGGATTGAAGAGATCCACCATTACAAAAATTCAATATGTGACTTCGGCCAAATCGTCTCCTTTTGAGAGAGGAAGTTACTAAAACCCTCGACATTGTTTTAAGACAATAATAGTATGACAACTTTATTAAGGTTTTATTGCTTCTTGAGTGCATTCATCTTGTCCCTCAGGTAATAAAGCTTCGCTCTTCTTACTCTCTTCTTGTCCACCACCTTAATCTCCCTCAGGTTTGGGGAATACCTATCACCAAACACCCTTACTCGCATCAGTATGTTTCCATGACCAAGGCCAAAAGTATATACGACACATTGTGATTGTGGGTTGAGTTACAATGGCTCTTAATGGTCATACGCGAAGTTGAAGTAGATTATTCAAGTAGCTACTTTTGGAGTCTGAAATTACTTACAAGGGGAACATGGATTCGACACCCACTCCAGCCACAAGCCTTCTAATCCTAAACGTAGAGTTAAGACCAGCATTACGCCTTGCTATGACGATGCCTTTTACAATAGAGACACGCCTCTTGTTCTCAGGCACTTCCTGTTCCATCAAGGTAAATACAAGTCTATGAAAGGTTTCACTCAGAAAGATATTTCGATCCTATTACCCTCAAAAATAAGAAGATACAATCTAGACCAACTTCACTAGTATTTACCACTTTTAGCTGCACAATGTAACCGGGCTTTATCTCCGGTATCTCTCTCAGAGTTTTCACTTCCTCAACTGCCTCCTTGTCTATAATCTGCAGAAGATTGTGACACGGATAAACATGACATAATTTAAACATATTGTCAAGTTCGAGTTGTACCTGCATTATATGCTTTGCAGTTTTATCAAGCCGCTTGAACTTGATTCTCTGAGGCACATCAGAAGCTGACTCTAGGGATCCTTGAGGAGTAGATTGAATAGCATCTCCAACTGTAGAAAAGTACCTCGATGCAAAGTTTTGTTTCTGCCAAACATTTTCCAATGACTGAATCAGAGTCTTCAACATGTAGAAGCCTAATCATCTAGAAACCCAAATATAGACACTAAGCTAAATTTGAATTTTGTATGACGAAATAAATGGAATCTGTGGTTAGGAGACTACTCATCAGCACTCAGCAAGCGCAAAGCTTTCGTATATGTACATTAGTTGCAATCTCTCAGACGAATTTTGGCATAAGATCTCAATTAGCAACCAAATTTCCTCTGCATTTTTACAATCTAGATGACATAAACCAATCTTAAACCGAGATAAAATACGTAAATGGCTTACGAGTGGTGCCGAAGAGGAACAAACAGCCTTTGTCAACGAGCTAGTGATAAGTGTCGCCGCTGAATCAAAATCTCTGGTAGACTTGAAAGAGTGAAACCCTAGTGTCCTCCATTCATCACCTCTGGCAACAGACCAGCTTGCAGAAGACGAAGTGAAACGAAGATGGTTGGAGATGGTGAAATGGTACCTCTGAAGCAACCTTGTACTGCCACGAATTGATTGCATTTCTCCACAGGAAGAATCGATCGATCTATGCGATGAAAATAAACTAATCTGTTTAGTTTGCAAGTAAACAGAGATTGGAAGAGTTTGAGAAAGAAAAAAACAGTGAACCAGCAAGCAAAACCCTTGTTGCTCCTGCGGCTGATTCTCACTTTTTTCCAGTAATTTGCATATAAACCCCTTAGTTTTTTTCTTCTTCTTTTTTTTCTTCGTTTTTTATCCATTTCATATAAACCCCTGAATTTCTACGATTGCAATAAATATAACCTTTTACTTTCATCTTCCCTAGCAGATAAATGATGTATTGTCATTATGATGATAAAATATGCCCGACGATCCAGATGGCCTTCTAAATTATCTTATAGCTTCATTTCCACTCAAATTATAAAATCTTTTTGATTCTCCACTTCAAAAAGTTGAAAATATATTTCTCATCCTCATAAAGTTAAAATCATATTTTCCTCTCTATTATTTTTGTTCGGTATAATGGATTTGAACCGAAACAAAACTAAACCATACCATTTTCTCCTAAAAGTAAACCAAGTTTGTAGCCTAATCAGTCATAAGATACCTGAAAACTTTTAACCCAAATAACAAAATTTAAACCAGACTCTAATTTACCAAAATCCATAATCAAGATTAGAGATGTTTAATTTGGAAAAATCGAACAGAACCAAACATAACCAAACAGAAAAAATAATATGGTTTGGTAACGGTTATACCATATAAAGTGTACGGGTACACTTTTTAAAAAATTGTAGAATATGGATATAGTTTGGTAAAAACTGAATAAACTGAACAAATCTCTAATTTGTCTTTGGTTTTTGTTTTTCTTTAAATGAGTAAGATTTGGGTAGGGTGGATCCAATTCGAAAATCTTAATTCATCAAATCCTAAAAATCGACAAATCTAAAATAACAAATCATTTGTTATTCAAATATGAATTTCTAAAAATTATCTAAAAAATCCAATGTTATTGAACTAATGGTTTTTAAAATTACAATCAAATCCACTATTATTGCAAAAAAAAATTAAAGGAACGATTTTCAGTGATTTTAAAAGATTTTAAAGTATTTTAGAAGATTATTTTAATTAAAAAAATAAAGATCTAAATCTCATGGTTTTAGGTTGAGTTTTAGATAATTATTTCACAAATCATATAACTTTCCTAAATTCATTAAAATCCTCTAAAATTTCATAAAATCTAAATCATTTACAACTATTCAAAATTTAGGGTTCAATACACCCCTTATTCACTTCAGGTGCTCTCTACATGCACAGAAAAATCCAAAGAAAAATTATGTTTAACTTCTTTCTTTAAAAACAAAGAGAAACTGTGTTTTTATTTTCTAGAGATCGAAATCTTTAATTGAAGATGAGCGATATATTTGAAGTTTACCATCAATGTCTTTCTTTGAATTATAATGTATACATATGTTGGAAGATTTTTGGGATAAAGAACGTTTTTGTTCTTTCTTCTCCAGTTGTAATAAAAAACCTCCGTTTAAATCCAACAAAAAAGAAAATAAAATGAACGTAATTTTTTCAATACAGAAAAAGATTTCAAGTAGAGATATATTGAAGCCATTTTTCCCCTCTGATGGCTCATCTTCTCCATAGCTGACATTGAAACCATTTTTTGTGCTCTGATATTAAAGCCATTTTTTCTGCTCAGATGCTGATGTTTATTGATATCTTCAAATTACTTGAATGGATCCACTCCAGACAAATCTTAAACCAAAGACAAATTATAGAATAAATCAGCAAAAAAGAAAAAAGAAGCAATCATCGATAACTAAATCAAAGAAGAAATTAAATTCAACGAATATGTCCAAATTCGTTTTGACGAAGTAATCATGTTCTTCGTTTGTGATTTTTTTCGAGTTGTGTTTTATGAATCTAGGTTGAAATCAACTTTAGATTATTAAAATTGGGTTATTACCATTTTAATTATTGATTATGGTTCGATTTAGCTCGGTTAGGGTTAGTGGTATATATTAAACCAACAATAATCCATTTTTGTGGGGAAATAAGCCTGGAACTTCTACATAAAAGGTGAAATAGGATTTCAACGTTATGAGACGTGGAAATATGTTTTCAACTTTCTGAGTTGGAGAATTTTAAAAAAGTCTATATAGTTTGGGTAGAAATAGTGCTATACGATAGTCTAGAATGGATCTGGATTGTCAACCCATAAAATATCAATAAGTTTGTCAAAATGATATTCCAAGAGAAGTTAAGGTAATTGGATTAGAAAATTAACAAATTATTTTAAAAAATTGTAAAACACATTCAGTTTCATTCACCGACTAAAAAGGGGAGGGTTGGTTACAAGCAATTAAAACAATTTTAGCTAGGTTCACTGAGGTGAAGGGAGGGAGAAGAGCACAGATATCCAAGAATACTCCAAAGATCTCTGATGGTGAAGAGCCCAAATTGATTGCTCCAATCAGCGATTGAGAGTCCGAACAAATTAGTAAAATATATCAATTTTTTCAAACTAAATAATTGCTCCTGATTTAGCTAGCACTATATTGTAAGTTCGATTTCTAAGTGTTTCAGTTGAAAAACTTAGATTATGAATCAAACTTTATCGATCTCTTGTTAAAAATAAAAATAATTTATACTATTAAATAGAGATAGATTTTTTTTTGGAAAACTAACAGTGAAGTATCAAAAAATTACAATATCAAATGTCATTAATTCAAAGAACAAATAAAAAAAATCATTAATGCCAAAATTATTAATTCACAAAATAAAATGTAAGCCTAAAATAACATATACATACAATATATATG
This sequence comes from Lepidium didymum, assembly GCA_963920545.1. Classification (NCBI taxonomy): domain Eukaryota; kingdom Viridiplantae; phylum Streptophyta; class Magnoliopsida; order Brassicales; family Brassicaceae; genus Lepidium; species Lepidium didymum. The sequence goes on along the minus strand of OY986996.1, from coordinate 4,188,144 downwards.
TTGGATCAAAATTAATACATTGAATTAGACTAAAGTTAAAAGTATAAAATTTACTACCATTTTTTATAACTAATATTAACAAAAAAAAATAGCAAATATACAATATTTTTTTAGTGTGAGGATTTTCTCTGATCTAGCCGTCTTGGCTCTTTTTAGAGTCGGTGTTGGTGGCTCCGATAGTATCAGCATCGACTCCATTCGTCTTTTTCTTATTTTAGGGCTTTGTTTTGTTTTAGATTTGGTGTAGTTTTACCGGTTGTGTCAAAACGAGTTATGAGAATTATCCCCATTTTTTTTTTGGTATCGTAATGACCATGTTTAGGTGGTTTTAATGGTGTTTAAGTTGACGATCGTTTCTCCAGATCTGCTCATCTCTCCATGTGCTTCACCATCATCAGAGACTCTTTCATTAGGATTCCTTACCGGCGTTTGTTTCATGTTTCGATAGTAATTCTTTAAGTGCATGTGGATAAATTTCAAGACAACATGGTTGAATTTTGAGAGGTTAAAGTTTTCGGAGTAGCAAATTGGCGGTATTTTCTCTAAACCGTTTTTTGGTGCTGATTTCAATCTTAGTGGAGCAGATCTGGTTGTTTGTTGGTTGTAGACGGTTTGGACAGGAGTACGGCAACGTCTTCCTCGCCGTTTCATCGGAGGTGGTTGCATGGTTGTGTCCCCAGTATATCGACATATGTCAGTCATTCACGAATGCGTGGTCGCTCAGGATCTCGACCTTTCCAACCTAGGACGAATGCTTTTTGGGCCATTATTGGGCCTATTCTCATATTAACTTTATTTATAATATGTATTTTCTGGTTTTTGGGCCTTTTAATAATACTATAGCTTTTAGGCAGAATTAAAAAATATTAATAAAAATTTATTTAAAAAATAATAATTTAACTGATAAAAAACATAAAAAAATAACTAAATTTACATATAATATGTAAAAATTTGAGTGCATATATTTTCTTTATTAAAAATAAAAAAGTTACAAAAAAGATAATAGTAATAATATGTATCGTCTGTTATTGACTCCTTGTCGTATCCAACCGGTATTTCACGTCTTTTTGTTGAACCTGGTTCTTGGTCGTCATCATCGAATTAATCCATTACTTTAATTTTTATATGAGATAGCACAATTTGTGCTTATGTTTCATATATGTGACACTCGCTATAATTTCGATATTGAGTTAGAGTTACTAGTGAATTCGGTTGAACTGCTTTCTCATAAGAGTGGTTGGATGCTTAAACGTGAGTTTGTGAAACTATTTTCAGATTTCCAGTTTGGGGACAAACTCTTTTCGAATGGGCGGGTGGATGATATGCCTCAACGCTTCTATATTCGAAAGAAAAAAGTGGCTACTCCACTGTCATTGATGATGTGTCACATTCATTGATACAGATTGAATTTGAGAACACTTCTGACGTGGTAGTTTGACTAGCTAAGATTGATTGGAAGCTAGAGTTGGTTATGTTATTGTATTAATATCTTATAAACACAAAACAAAATTTCGTTTCGATTCTTAACTCTGACATTTGTGTTGGTCGTTTGAAAATCAAGAAGAAATAAAGTGATCAAGAATAATTTCATAACAATTTCTTAATTATTGACTTAATTCCAATTTCAAGACAGAAAAACCTATCTAATTTACTAACGAATATCAAAAATGTTTAACATGTTGTGCATACTATATATCCTATGATCACATATATAGACTTTTTGGTAAGAGTATAATATGTGGAGATGCAAATAATTTGTCTCAAAATGAAAAAATATATTCTTGAGATTCAAGGTTTTAAATTTATTAATATAACTAAATAAAAAACTTATTGTTCAAGTTGCAAAGCTTCCGAAGAAAATAAATCTTTCACTTGTAGATTTGATTTTGAGTTAGAAAATGAAATTTTAAATTAAACAAAATGGAAAAAATATTTAATGTTTTGATTTATTTATCATATTTTAGACTTTATTATGCTATCATAATTGAAAAACAATTAGAAGAAAATGAGAAAAAAAGAAGATTTATCTGTTCGTACAAAGTTGGAACAAAAACAAAAAAAATCATAAAAACAAAACTTTTCCACATAAAATTTAGAAGAAGAAACTCAGTATAAATAAAAAGAAAATAAAATTTCACATAACAAACGATTATAAAATAATTTAATAAAATAAAATAAACACAATAGTAAATAAAAATGAACATGAATCAATAAATATGTATTATTTTGTATTTTATCCTATTCATGTTTTTGTGTAAAATTTGATAATTTGCTAATATGAGTTTAAAATTATATAACAATATATAGATCTTAATATCTATTACAATTACATAGAAAAGATTTTGGCAAGTAAACATTAAAGTTGTAAAGAATATCATCAAGTATCATTAGCTCAAAGAACAAATAAGAAAATTTTATTATAGAATCACAAAAAGAAAATGACATGAATTAAGTAATTAACATATAAAATTAGGTCAAAATTTAGACATCAGACTAAAAATTAAAACATAAAATTTATTACCATTTTTCTTTTCTTATTAACTAACATATTGATTCAAGATCACAATTTGATTAGCAAACAATAGTGTATAAAGAAAAAACTTTATTATAGAAGCCTAGGCTCATTAAAAAGTCCACGGGCAAATTGCTAAAACAACAAATTAATGATAATATGCAAACGAGATTGTTAATGAAATACCAAATCTGAAAGAAAGGCATTATTATGGTTCATGCTCACCACCTTCTTCTCTTTCATTTCTAAATCCGTCTGATCGGTACAATTCGTCTGGCTTCTCGTTCATTTCTTTGACTTCATTACCGGAGCCATCGGACCAGTACATTTGGTGTGCTTGATTGTCATAATGCGGAAGCTGGGCTCTCTCGGTTCCATCCATTCTCACCTTTCCAAGATGGAAATCTGAAATTTCTTGGGAGAGTGTTGCTTGAGTTGGATTGTCATCAACAGTAGGTGGAGGAACAATGATTAGAGCAGCAATAGCAAGAGGTTTTTGGATTAGCTCAGCGTCTTCCATTGATGTTTCAGCTCCAACTTTCTTCTTACATACCAAATTTTTCTTAAGTCTTGATGCAGTTGATTGGAGAAAAGGTAATGATTCAAAATACGAAGTTGTCAGCAACTGATGTCCTTGTTCTTCAATGAAACCTAACTTTTTGGAGAGTGCAGTGACTTCTTTCAGAATTTTGCACTTTTTTGAGTCCCTCAACAATATTTTAAGCTTTTCTTCCCCATCCTTGCTAATAGTGTCCTGTTGTTTAAATGTAACTAATATTAACAAAATTATGAAAATAAAATTAATAATTTTAATAGATAAAAAATATGTAACAAAAACATGAATACTTACACATGATAGGTAAAAACTTCAGTGCATATATGTATTTTCTTTGTATACCCATATAATTTTAATAATATTAATTTATGAAAGATAATTTTATTTTAGGACATATATAAATTCTAACCGAACACGGAGTTACAAATTAAATTTTTATAAGAACAAAAAAGTAAAGGCAAAAAAAATATTACTAATAATGATATGTATATAAATATAATTTTTATTTTATTATTATCTTTCTATTTGCAATATAAATTTGATATCGTAAGTAAATAAAAGGGAACTAGTAATGCAACAATATGTTTAGATGAAAACAGATCAGAAAGAAATGTTCTTATTTCGTAAACAAAATATATTTTAAAATACTTTTTTTTAATGTTTTTATAGTATACGCTATTACTTTATTAACAGAAAAAAAAAAACAAATTCTAAGCAAACATGTATCCCAGATTAAGTTTTGATGTGAACTAAATTATTATTTAAAATTGTGATAATACTATGTATATAAAATAGTTAGCATATAAACATTGGTATTCATATAATTACATTTCATATTCAAAAATATAACATATTTGATAATTACATGTTATTTGATATTACGAATTATTAGTACATATAATTTTTTATATTGCACATCATATGACTCATTCAATAACTACATGTTATTTGGTATTATATATCAATAGATAATTCTTATCTATTTATTGTGTGTACTAAGGTTTTGGTTTTTAAGTTAAGAAAGGCAGAACTTGAGAACAAAATATCCGAGATTTTTATTATTAGAGCGAGTTTCTCGTAAATGATAGTCTTTTCTTATGTAAAACAAATAAATTGATGTTATTCTAAAGATTTTGAGGGATTATGAGAAGATTTCAAGTCAATAAATCAATTTTGAAAAATCTTCAATTTAGTTTGGGCATTCAGTTCATGATGGAATTAAGTTTGAAATTCATTGAATTTTGGGTATTCATAAACTAGGAGGTATGGGAAGATATTTGGGACTCCCAGAAAGTTTAGGGGGAACCAAGACAAAGGTTTTTTCTTTTGTTCAAGAGAAGTTAATGGAGAGGATTAGTAGTTGATCTACCAAATTATTGTCGAAGGGAGGTAGGGAGGTTCTCATTCAGTGAGTTCTTACTGCCTTACCTACTTATGTAATGTCCTGCTTTCGGCTTCTAAAAACAATAGTACTGATATTGAACTCTGCTATTGCAAACTTCTCGTAGAGTAATTCAGAAACCTCGAAGGGGGTCTGTTGGTTGAAATGGAAGAAATTTTGTAAACCAAAATTAGAAGGATGACTTGAATTTAGAGCACTAGAGGAATTTAACAACGCCATGTTGGCTAAACAACTATGGTGTTAATAGATTTTCCAAATTCTCTTTTCTCTAGAATTTTAAAAGGTCCATCATTTTAAAAATAATAGTCCTATGGACTCGATCCGAGTATATTCACCATCTTATGGATGGATAAGTATTATTTCTGCAAGGTCTTTGTTGAGCAAAGGAATTATTTGGCGAATTAAGGATGACCAATCATCCTCAGTTGGGAGGAACTCATGGATCTCATATGTTATTCCGAGACCGACTAAGTGGATTAAGCCATGGCTCTTTCTAGATCTAACGATTAATCAGTTTATTGACCCAATTGCGAGTACTTGGCGTGAAACTTCATTGAGACTAATTGGAGGATGTCAAAATGGTTTTAGGGATTCATATTCCTCGAGTAAAAAAATCTGATTATTGGGGATAACATTTTTCAAAGACAGGTCGTTACTCAATCAGGATTCAAGGTGGAAGAGAATAATTCACTTGCAGATGTTGGATCTTGTAGCTCGAATTTTGAGATTCTCCAAACTCAGGCTTAGAAGGTGAAATACCCAGCTAAGATTAAGATCTTTATTTGTCAAGTAATTTTAGGCTGTGTGGCGGTTAAGATAACTTAAGGAGTAAAGGAATTCAATGTGATCCAGTTTGTAGTAGATGTGGTGCGAATGGGGAGTCGATAAATCAGACCTTATTTGAGTGTCCTCCAGCACTTCAAACATGGGCTCTATCAAATATCCCATCAGCTATCAATAATTTTCTAGGCCCCTCGGTGTGGTCTAACATTAATTATTTATTTTGATGATTACCGGCTAGAGCTAACAATTCGGTGTTCCCATGGATTTTATGACATATTTGGAAAGTAAGGAATGAAAAACTATTTTCAAACATTGATACAGATCCCACGAAGATGATCTAACATGCTAAATTATAGGATGCATAGTGGTTCCTGGCAAATAAGAATTTTTGAATTGTTCATCAAGCTGGCCTTGTGCTTTTGTCGTCTTCTTGGCCTCAAATTATCCAACCCCTAGTGGGTAACCTGGCCTTTACTAGTTATTGTCATCTTGTGGACGCTTTTGACTTGCATTCCGGTCTTAGTTGGTACTGTTTTCCAGACGTAGTGGAGGGTGTTTGTCACGGTGCTAAGCATATCCTGATGAGTTAATCAGCTTTGCATTATGAAGTTTAAGTTGTCATATGGGTAATGCAATATCTCCTTTCTCTAAACATCTTGGAGGTGGAGGTAGGAATGAACTGCTCTGATGTTTTGAAGATAGTGTCGGCTCCAATTGGCCTACCTTTGCTACCTACCTCAAAGATTTTGCAAGACTTCAGAGTTTGTTTAGATCTTTCATTATTCATGTTATCCCTATGAACCACAAAACTGATTTTTTCATTCATAGCTTTAAAGGATAAGCTTGTGCTTTGAGATCCCTTATAACCTTTGAAGATTGGTCCACCTTATTATATAATTTTTGTTGAAAAAAAAATTATTCGATGATTAAATAACATTTAATAATTACAGACTATTTGATAATTACATATAACTTGAGCATTATAAATCAATTAAAATTTGATAATTACATTAATACAGTTTTTATGTTTTTATGTTTTTATAACATTTGATATTTTTATTATAAAAAATTATTTTTAAATTGCAAGACTATGTAAAAAGAATTTATCGAGTGCTTGAGTACTGGCTACAATCTAGTTTTTTTGTCGCGAAAATAAGTTGTATTTCATTAGATTTTGAAGATTACATGATTGAAAAGTTCCATACAATATAAAATTCTAGTAGAAAGATGAAAAGCATTAAACCCATGATAATTTACTTTAGATGATTATCTAAAATAAGTTTGGGTCTAAAAAGGCCCAAAGAAGATTTATATTGCGTTAAGCCCAAACTTATAATTTTTTCTAACCAAATTAGGTTTTTCACAGAAGTTGTAGCCACTGCCGCTGTCAGAGAAAGCATCGCCGGAAAGCGAGCAGGTTCGTCAATCTTCTGCTCGACTCTCAGCTTCATTGTTCGAGAGGAGGGGATGAAAATGCGGTTGAGCATCGAACAGAGGGATGCTTTGAAGATTGTAAACAGACTTGCATGGTCTCAGGGGTTCCCATTCGACGAATCGGCTGGCGAATACCAGAGACGGGGGATGAGAACGGCAAATCGGGTTGTTGTCAAAGGTTCTTGACAACAAAAGGTCACCTCGATTTTCGCTGGTACACACCGATAGAAATAGATCTAGTCCTGCTAGGTAATCCGGTGAGTCGGAATATGGTGGAGAGGCACAACCACCAGCGAGACTTGAGGTGAGAGATAAAGAGAGACCCATCTCTCAACCAGCGAAGGAAACCGGAGGAGAGAGGGTTCATATGCAAATCTCGTCGTTAGGAGAGGAGGGAGGTGATAACACCGTCGAATATGGCCTTGTCCTCAGAAGCGAGAGTTTTGGATGGTGTTATCGCCAGCCCAAAATTCACCGAAGAGAAGGAGACACACAGAAGGACGGATACACACGGAGGAGAGAAGACGCACGGAGAAGAAGTGACCCGAAAGAAATAGCAAGAAATGACACCAGTTTGTGTGAGTTTCGTATAGGCTCCTCCATAATTGAGGCAAAGAGAGTTTGTGTGAGTTTCAAATTATAATGATCCACTCGGCTATAATCTAGTTTAAAAATATATATAAGTTGAATATATTTGTTTGTTGCCTTTTCAATATTCCATTTCCACCTCGTTTTTTATTTACTTATGAATCGGAATTCAGCATTGATTACTTCAGTAGTCAACTAAGGATTATATCAAAAACCATTTTTATTCCTGCTTTTACTTATACGATTAGAACTCTTGAAAAGCAATAATAACAGGAACAGGTAGTCTACGAATTAAAGGAACCAATCATGAACTAGAATACATTTAAACCCGTAAACCAAACGGTATGAATCATGTGAACATTGAAAATTTAAGAATTTGGGTGACCCCAAACTGGAAAATTGATTGTAGGGTATTCTGATTGTGATTATGATGCATCAATGTAAGCAATTACGAATGTAAACTACATTGACTCGAAAGGCACTTTCGAAAGATTTGTATGTAACGTAGCTTATACATTATAATCACATATCACAATTCACAACACGCGTTACATAATACTAATAAACAGTTGATTAGGATTCTTCACCGTCTACAAAACACTTGAACTTCAATTTTTGCCGGACAAAGTCCTTAGCTTTCATCAATTTTGAACAAAAATTGGCGTCCATTAAGGAAACTTGTAACCTCATTTCCCTTCCTACCTGATTAATGGAAACTCAAAATTGTTTCTTTTTTTCTACACGGTTTCAATGTTTATTCAAGTCAGATCGCAATTCCCAACAACAACGAGTTCTCATTTAGACTATAATTCAGATTTGGTTTCCAACAACTTCTCTAAAGTTGGACTTTGACATCATTTTTTCAGATCAATTGTGGTTCTGATTTGAATTTAGTTAGAATTAGTTTAACTTTTTTCTACTTTGAATGCATGTTGTCGTATTGCCAGATTATTTGAATTGTAACAGAAGCTTTGATATTGGAAAATTTAAAAAGCAAGTAGAAGCGAAATCTGAGAAACATCCATAAATAAATAGAATAAAATCATATCATATCAAAATCCATATCTCGTAACTAAAAAATCATCTAAAGAAGCGACAACCACAATACTCTAGAAATAAGATCCTCATACAGATATGAAGATTAGATAGAGAAAGAAAAGCCAAAATAGAAAGAGATCTATAAGAGCTTTCGGAATACACACGACGAATATATGATGAATAATGGCTATACCGGATAATAAAAAACTGCAAAAACAATCTCTGTACGAAATCACCATCACAGAACTTAGATCCGAAGAGCAGAGCCAAAAACAAGAGCTGCAACACCAGCTGCGATGACGGATGGAGAGATCACGCTAGATCCGGAAGTAGGGCTAGGAGCTGGAGACTCAGACTGAGCCGTAGCGACGGTAGCGGCAACGGAGATGATCACAGCCATGATAGCAACAATGGAAGCATTAGAGAACGACATTTTCAGAGAGTAGTTTTGAGAGAAAGAGAGCAAAAAGAGAGGCTAGGGCTTTTGTGTTGTTGATTGTGAAGATCTGAGGGTTTTCTCAAATGAAAATGTGGTGAGGGGTATATAAAGAGGTCGGGCAGATGCAAAAGCTGACCGGTTTAGTTGGTTTAGCTGGCCGAATAATTTTCCAGCTTAAGGAATCCTGCAATTTAACAGCTGGTCCACTAATGGGTCCCGCAAGCATGATAATCGACGGTTGATATTTATCCGCGTATAAAAAGCACTGAGATATCAACAGGTCATCTCTTTCCGTTACGGCGCCGTTTGAAGGATATTTATTGGAGGAACCGATGTGTTTTTATTCAACGCTCATCGAGGCGCGTGCATTAACTCGCGAAACTAAAAAGATGCAACGGTCGGTATGAGTTTTGCGTTTCAAGCGCGTTGAGGAATTGATGAGCTGTCTAATTTGTTAAGTCAGTCACGCGGTTCCGTTACGAAAACGGCTAAGATGCGCAGTCGCACTGTAGTTGTTGGGATGTGGGCACCACTTTGCACATGCTTCATGTAACGGCTAATACTAACCTGTTCTTTGAAAAATTCTTCAAGTAATTTTGGTTGTATTTTTACTTTTTTTAGGAAATTTAAAACTTGGTAAATTTATTTTCACAAATATCTAGAACAATATATGGAATTGATTTTTCTATTCTTGAATAAAATGCAAAACAATTTAGTTCAAGATTGGTGGAATATTTCTTCTGGTTTTTATTTTAGATTAGTTTGTGGAGAAGAAACTCAACTAAATTCCTTATAATTTGGTTTTTGTGGAGTTTCTAGAAGTGAATGAAGTAAAGATCAATCAATGTTTCAAAAATTAAGGATCTAACAATGATAAATTTTTAGTTGAAGATGTAACAATAGCTGACATAAATGTTCGTATTATGGTTGTTTAATATGAAACGAAAATTAATGAAAAAATATAATTAGGAGATAAGATATATTTAGTATAGCGATAAAGATGCAGTACTGATATATTTAACATGATAATGATGTAGTTAACAGTATAATGCAAATTATATACGATAACAGGTTTTGTAGATTAATAATGTTTTGTTTGTATACATAACAAATTGGATATATAGAAATAACAGAAAAAATTAGGATGAATAAAAGGAGGTTTAGAAGAGTAATAGAGAATTTAACGATAACTATAAATATATTACAACAAATTTGACGATAAACTTACAATATAAATAAAAACGTGATAATAACATTGTTAGCAATTTAGAATTCTAAGTAAAAAATGAAAACTTTGACACAAATACGTGTAATAAATAAAAGCAAAATGGTCTTAAATGTGCTATATTCCCCTATAGGATTTCCAGTTTATTATATACCTAATATTAGAATTATTGATGGTCATATAACCAAAATACCTTCTTTCTACCATAGAGAATATATTTCAATAAAATAAAAATCAATCAGTCTCCCCGAAACTATAAAAAGTAAAGAACTTTTTTATTTTTCAAATGAGACCTTTTGAACATACTTTAAAGATAGCCAAAAAAAATAAAAGAATCACTTTAATAGAAAAATTATAATAAAGAAAAAGACAGGTGGTAGCCGTTGGCAGGCTTTTGAGGGGGTTCGAGAAACTTCGATTAGGTGTAAAAGTCTGAGTTTACACCTGGCTTTGTGTTAGTACCAATTGTCATGTTCTCATTAGCTCTCTATTTCAAGCAAAACCTAGGTCGGTAATCAGTTTTTTTGTTTTCTTTTTCAGGTCGGTAAGCAATTTTACACTACTTGTTTTCAGGTCGATCACCACCAATTCACCAACATTAAATTTTTTTTATACTTCCTCGTTTTTCTAACTTGTTACAATTAAGAAAATGAGTTAGAGACAACAATTCTCTAGAACCAATATTATATGTTCAACTAAGGTTACCTTAATTATTATTAAGTCCCCAACTAGACAATTTACGAAGAATCATTTTCTAATACAATGAGTTAGATAGAAAAACTTAATAGTTCGTTCATAGACTTAGAGATTTAAAGGATTGTTGTTGATCCAAAAAATTAGCAATCAAAAATTTATGATATTTTGTGGAGAAAAACATGAACTAGATACTCAAAAAAAATCAAGTCTGTATATAAACAAATACAAACAATGGATGTAAGACCAAACCATGTTTCTGTACAAATATTTACATATTGAAAAGGGAGAGAAAGTAGTAAAATAGAGATTAAATGGTGGTTGAGAGAGAAAGGTGATGAATCCCCCTTCTTTTTCTTATTCTTTTTCTATTTATGGTCTTCAATATCTCATTGTTTTTTGGCGTAACGGTTTTACTTATTGCTATTTATTTCTCTTTCATTTAGTTCTCTTTATTTTTCTTATTTTCAGCTTGTAATATCTTTTCAACTCGTAACTCTTCTTTGTAAGGGGAAGAATTCAAATCTTATTAATTCTTTTTGGGCTTCTCTTGTTCTCTCTTATTAGGCTTGTTCCTGGTATCTCCAATAACCCCCAGCCTTTTGTTAAATTTGAATTTAAAAAGGGCGATAAAGTTGAGTCGAGTTGTTACCTTGTAGATCTTGAATACAATTATTCTTTGAACTCTATGAACTTTCTCACGAACCTTACGAGCTAACACACGAAATCTGCAAGTTGAACTATTTTTCTCCTCTTTATTACCATTTTGAAGTTGTGATATATTATTGCTTGCCTGAGATAGTTTCAATCTGTATTTTTGTTAGTTTTGTTTGGAGATTTGACATGAGTGCGCACAATTTCAATCTGTATTTTTGTTAGTTTTGTTTGGAGATTTGACATGAGTGCGCACTCAATTTTGTTTTTCATAATAGTCGATTTCTTTACTATTCACTCGCTAAATAGTTGAGTGTCGAGTTGACCCTTTCTTCGGTCAATCGCAAATTTGCACTTTTTTATATATTTTATTCTTTATTCGTAGTCATTTGCTTTACTCACTCGCTAAATAGCTTAGTGTCGAGTTGACTCTTTATTCGGTCAATCGTAAATTTGGCATTTGCTCCTTTTTAGTTTTTCTTATATATTTGCATTAATTATTACTTCATCAATTTTACTGATTAGTGTACCCGTTGTATTTGCGTCTCTCCATAATAACGGCGAGCGAAATGGGAGCAACCTAAACAGTGAAAACGGGGTTGTGGGAGAGCAATAAAAAAACTTGTCTGAGCTGTCACACGAGTACAATGAGCTGTTTTTTGAGTTGGTGCAAAATTCCTAATTAGAGAAACAACTATAGAAATCCTTAGTTAGCTGAGTATCACAGACGACATCAAATTGTTGATTCAAAAAATCAGCAATCAAAGATTTGTGATATTTTGTGGAGAAGAACATGGACTAGATACTCAAAAGAAAATCAAGTCTATATATAAAAAATACAAACAATGGATGTAAGACCAAACCATGGTTTCTGTACAAAGATTTACATATTGAAAAGGGAGAGAAAGTAGTAAAATGAGAGATTAAATGGTGGTTGCAGAGAGCAAGGTGATAAGTCCCTCTTCTTTTTCTTATTATTTCTTTATTTATGCTCTTCAATATTTCATTGTTTCTTGGCATAACGGTTTTCACTTATTGCTATTTATTTCTCTTCACTTAGTGCTCTTTATTTTTCTTATTTTCAGCTTGTAACATCTTTTCAACTTCTAACTCTTCTTTGTGAGGAAAAGAATTCAAATCTTATTAATTCTTTTTGGGCTTCTGTCATTCTCTCTTATTGGGCTTGTTCCCGGTATCTCCAATTGTGAATGATTAAAATTTTATGAAATTTCAGATGATTTTAGATGAATCTAAGAAAGTTCTTATGATTTGTGAAAAAATCTTTTAAAACTCCATCTAAAATTATGAGATTTGGATTTTTGTGTTTTTAACTAAGAAAATCTTCTATAACTCTAGAATCCCATAGAATCACCTAAAATTGCACCTTTAAATTTTTTCCAATAACAATAGATATGATTGTGTTTTTAAAAATCACTAGTTCAATAACACTTGATTTTAGATTATTTTTAAAAATTCATGTTTGAATAACAGATGATTAGCACTTAAACCCAAATCACTTGAAATCAATGTTTCAATACACCCCTACATGTCAAGAAAAAGAACAAAAATAACACTTTAGCATTGAATAATCTTCTAAGTATAATGCAAAAGTACCACTTCTCAAGAGAAAAAAAAACATCTTCAGAACATCGGAGCAATTTGAAACTATATATACTTCTAAGAAATCCATGGAAATTAGGCACTCCATAGCCAAAAGAACTGCTTCGACTTTATTATGGAGAGGAAAGATACTCTATCTACTACCCATTGCGTCGAGACCTGCTGACGAATCAGGGAAGCATACCCAACTGTTGATGTAGAAATCAACAACCAGAGATTTGTAGTTTTGTAGGAAAGAATTTTGGGTTAGATACTCATAAGAAGATCAATTTTATATAAATGAAGAATGTACTTTATTGAATCATAGCTGAACCCGTTTCTTTGGGTTTCCTATGTACCCCATGGGGATCAAGGCTTAACGTAGTTCCATTGATTTTTGGTACAAGATTTTGTGTAGAGAGAGAATAAGAGAACGTGACTGAGAGAGTAGTGAATAATGGCCTCCACCTTTTTTTCTTCGTTCAGTTCACTCCTCATAACTGCATCCATCCCTATTCTTCTGCTCGCCACGTCACCTTTCTTCCCGTTCGAAAAACCAATTCTCCCCTTGTCGGGATCATGGGCTGCGAATTATGCTTAACGAGAGTGTCCTCTTTCAGCCCGATAATGTTTACAAGATCCACATGCTTAGTGGGCCTTAGCGGGTCGAGCTGTGCGTGGCTTGGTATCAATAGTTGCCCTCTACTGGAGAAGGGATCAGAAGGAACATCCTCAGGTGAAGTAGGAATGCGAAGATCAATAAACCCAGGAATTTGGTGACACGAACGAAATTCTTCGAGAGCCTCGGTGGTTAGCGATTCGTCCTACGACTGTGAAGGACGACTCGAACCACCAATTCTATTGAAGCGGGACCGAGACTTCGACCCAACTACAGAGAAGAAGAAAAGAAAAGTGAAAGAAGTGGTTTCAAGAAATGCAATAAAATAGTATAAACAAGAGCAAAGGATGTTAACTAAGAGAAAGCGAATGGAATTCAAACCGTTTCCGCTATCAAAAGAAGTGATAGGTGACTGTTAGACACAAAAATAGCCATATCTGATGTATAAGAAAAACTATTACCTTGGGAATCACAAACGGCGGCTAAACGAAATGGTTACTCATAAACGACGAGAGAATTGTAGAAGAGAAGCGATAAGACTATCCTAACAATCCAAGCAGATAAGCTCAAATCTGAACAAGCTTCAAAACTTGAAAGTAACGAGTAAAACCGCGAAACGAGGAGAAAGAATAAGCATCGTAATAGCTTCCCTAGCAAACTCGCTAGGAGAGCTAGAGAGCAACTGTTGATACCAAGCCTCGCACAGCTTGACCCGCTAAGGCCCACTAAGCATGTGGATCTTGTAAATGTTAACGGGCTGAAAGAGGACACTCTCATTAAGTATAATTCGTAGCCCATGATCCCGATAAGGGGAGAATTGGTTTTCGAACGGGAAGAGAGGTGACGTGGCGAGCAGAAGAATAGGGATGGATGCAGTTATGAGGAGTGAATTGAACAAAGAAAAAAAGGTGGAGGCCATTATTCACTACTCTCTTAGTCACGTTCTCTTCTTCTCTTCATACACAAAAATTTGTACCAAAAATCAATGGAACTATTTTAAGACTTGATCCCCACGAGGTACGTAGGCAACCGAAAGAAAGAGGTTTAGCTATGAGTCAATAGAATTCATTCTTCATTAATTTAAAATTGATTTTCCTATGAGTATATAACCCAAAACTCTTTCCTACAAAACTACAAATCTTTGATTGTTGATTTTTGAATCTACAATTTGGCATTGCCTTTGGGAACGTTTATAGATACTCGTATTCAAAAGTCAGCTTTATATCCCAAAGCAAACAGAATGGTTCTCTCCATCACGATTTCATAACAAGATGAAACCTCAATCTGAAACCTGACTCACACAAGAAAAGGTCAAGTATCTCTAATTAGCTCATCGAGCCTAACCAACAGCTTGTCGACCTCGTCGAAATACCTCATCGAGCTAAAACAATAACTCATTGACCTCATCCAAATAGCTCGTCGAGCTTGTCCCAATAGCTCGTTGACCTTGTCCCCACAGCTCGTCGAACTCCCACCAACAGCTTATTGAGCTCGTACCACCAGCTCAACAAACTCATACAATAGCTCGCACTAAGAAGAGCTCGTCAAATTTTGTAGATCTCTCAAATTGGTTAGTTACCAGCTCACAGAGCTCGCGTCAGAACGCATATCAACTCGCACTGTTTGCAAATTCGTTGATAAGACCCACATAGAACCTCACACTGTTTGCGAATCAGCTGCCAATGCCGTTAATACTAGCTCGCACTATTTGTGAACCAGCTGCTAGATACTGCATAACAGGTTGGGCCATAAACAAATCAGCTCGCATAGTTAACATGTCAGGTCGGGTTATTCGTATATTAGCTCGCAGAGTTTGCACATCAAATTTGATTATTCACAAAACATATCGCATAGTTCACATAATGGCTCGTAGACAACCCAAAGAAACAAGTCCAACTATGATTCAATAGAATCCATTTTTCATTTATATAAAATTGATTTTTTCTTCCTACAAAACTACAAATATGTGGTTGTTGTTTTCTGCATCGACACCAACCGTCAAAACAGATGAATAGAAATCTGCCACATTGACATAAAAACACTGTTTAGACGCAGATTGTATAATTGAATTAGGAGTGAGTAGGGTAAATCAGGTAAACCACACAAATTAAAATTCGTTGGGAATTATTGTTAATGTTAAAATGTAGCTTAAAGGTTTTATGTAAGGGATCTTGTCAACCTTTTTATTCTATCTTTAAATAATATAATTTCTTTCAAACTAATATCACAACAAACAAAATAAAATGATATATAGGCGTAAAATCTCCTACAGAATCCATATATCACATCGCTTTCGTGATGCCTATATCAAGAGGTTCAGAGATATTACTAAACTACTCAAAATCCTAGTATTGAGGAAGAAATGTGAAGCAAAGGCTCCAAAGCACTTGGAGCAAACTTCCTCGCAAACAGATAACACATGGAAGTGTTACGACCATTGTAAGTGCAGTTTCTACCATCAAAGATCTTTCCAAAGAATTTCTCTGTAATGTCTGATCGTCCAAACGTAGCCGGGTGGGGACCTCCTCTCGACCAGTCCACCCACGTCAAGCTCCGGTTAGCTAAGACCGCTGGTTTCTCTATTGTCAACATCGTTGGGAAGTAATGCTCGTCTACATAGCAAGCAGGCCTGCAGAACTCTTTGAACTTCGGGTAGTACAAAGTGTCTTTGACAATGGTAGCTGCCAGGTCTCGGTTAATCTCAAACCATTGGGACCCTTTTCGCCATTTGGTTAATGGAACTTCAGGTTCCATGTTCTGGTTGTAGCGGCCGCGCCCAAATGGTCCAGGGTCGTTAAAAGCACCCATGAAGCTGTGTTTTGATTGGCTTATGTAGCTGTAGATGGTTGTGAAGTTATAAAGAGGAATGCATGACTCTGAAACAAGTATAAACCATTCGTTTGAGATATCGAGCAGCGCGTTGGCCAGTAGCCGCTTCTCTGCATCACACATGGTCATCCTCCCCCACTCTGCAATCTGCTCCAAATTACAATAAAATCATGTACATAATCGATTAGCTTAGAAGTGATCAGAATAACTGTTAAAACAAAAGGTTACTAAAGAAAAAGTGTCAATAGAAAGTGACATTTTCTGATACTTTATTTAATTAATCTCAACTAATCACTCAGTCAACGGTTATACATTCAAAAGGAATGACTACATAGCATCCAAAAAAGATGTATGGCGCCAAGACAATATGTGATTTCCCAAAAGGCTTCTAAAGAAACCAAGTTTGATCCAACAGGTCCATATATGATATACTCAAACTACGTGTAATTGCTAATTGGTATCCATGGAACAGAAAAATGGATTAGAAGAACCGAACCTGGCTTGGTATCTGCCTGCAGTGGAAAACAGAGTTGGTTGGAAACTTGGCTGTAAAAAATGGGTGAGGATGAATGTAAACAGAGTAAAGCCCTTTGTGACCCTTGAAAAACCTCTCCCAAAGCAAAGCAAGCGGCAAAGGGCCTTTGGTCAAGAACATAAACGCAATCTTCGGAACCCTTTTAAAAGGGTATTCTTTTCTTTGAGGCCAAAAAGAAGCACGCCAAAGTAGCTCTTCATCGCTCATATTATGCATCAGAACCGAAGGAGGCTGTATCCATTTACTCAAACCAGTTTGTTCCTCCTCACGGCATGGCACAAAGCTAGAAGTGACTGTGGTTACTACACTTTGTATTCCAGTATACTTGATTGTAGATACACTAATGACGAAAACAGTAGCAGAAAAAGCAAGAAATAACCCAAGCAGAAGAGGCAATTTCGATGGAAATGCCTTATACTGCCCTGTTCGAACTGATATTCCATTTTCTTTTCCTTCTTCCAATTGTACAACCCTAGTTGGCATCTTTAATCACTACAGAAAGATATATCAACGTCTAATAGCAGCAATCTAAACAACCGGTTCACAGATTCTGATCTTGCTTCTAACTTAGCTAATCTAAACAACTGGATGTGATCTAAAGGTATGTTCTGATTCACAATCAAGTAAGCCTAACACTTAAATGATCCTCAGAAAACCCCCACGTCAATGATTTTGCTCGTAAGATCCTAAAAACTAGAAAACCAGAATTCCTCGGTAATCACGTAAGTCCCTCAAGCAACTTGAGACTTCACCAGCAAAACATAATTAACAACTTGGGCCAAGTTTTTTCGATATAAATCCACGAAATCGATAAACCCAGCATACGGAACCGCTAGTATATAGTTGATCCAATCAAACTATCTCTTCACTAAAACTAGAAGCAATCAACTTTGCAACCGTCCCGGATCTAAAGCGAGCTACTTCACGAAACTAACTCCTCCATCTATCGAAAGTCTTCTTCACGAGATACAGGAAACGAATCTCGCGGAAGAGGAAAGATAGAAACAAAGCAAAGAGTATCTCCACGTGTCGACCTTAAAGGAAAAAAGAAGCAAGAATCAATAATGCGATAATTACGGAGAAGTATTGAGAACTTACGAATCCGTCTCGAAGAATGGAGAGAAATCAGAGAAAGAGACGTTGAATGGAGAAGACGGGTTTGAAAAGTAAAGTGCAGTAAAGAAGACGCAGAAACAGATTTCTAGAGGACCTCGGCTCTGTAGACTTTTTGGGGTACATCGGAATCGGATCACGACGTTTATTTATTTTCTGATTTGGTTGTGATTTTTTTTCTTTTCATTTTAATTTGTAAGAAATTGATCAGACTTTTATAATTCAGGCTATTATTACCAAAAAAACTCCAATTAATACCACTTAAGTTGATGCAAAGACCAACTTTGTTTAATATTGAATGAGATTACAGTTAAACTAACATTTGCTAATTCATGCTAATGATCTTTTTCCATATAGTGTCTATTGGCTTTCTCATGAGATTATTCTGTTTTTGGCGTAAATTTCTATATCAGATATTCAGATTAGTTTCTTTTAATAACTAAACTATCCATAATTTGATTTGATATAAGAAAGTATAAACTCAACAAGGAAAATACACATGTGCATATCAAGATTTCCGTCATATAATTCTCGTATTTTTCAAGAATAAAAAATTCTAAATTCTCGTTCGGATTCAAAAATAATATTCAAACAGGTAAGTAAAAAGGTCAGGAATGGGTTTGAGAATTTCCAGAATTTCCGTTCAAACTATGTGATTGAATAAATCCTCCTCTATCTGTTGCGGGTCGAGGACTCCTTCTCCTTCCCCTTCTTCAAACTCCGATTCGGGTATTTGTTTACGTTAACAAAATGGTAAAATATATTGGATTCAAATAATTAATATCAAATTCATAACAATATTTGACTTAAATTTTCACTTTACAATAAATATAAACTATTCAATATGAATATATTAGTATTTTGATTAAAAAATAATAATGTTGGTCATTTAATTACAAATTCTAGTACTATAATTTTGTATTTTATGTGTACTGAACATTGATATATCTTTAATACATTGTTATTTTTGTTATATTGATTATATGATTTATAATAATACTTTTAGTTTTTTTATTATTTGTATTTTCCAAACTATTTCTCGTACATGTACCACAATTTTTCGATTTAGTAAGACTTTGGGAATAGTTCGGAAAATAAATTTTGAGTTTTAAAATTCTCGTATTGTTTTTGATTCCCGTAATTTCCCTGCCGTTATGTAGCGAAACTTATTTGGGAAGTAATTCTAATTTTCCGAATAAACTATTTTTGACCTATACCCATAATTTTCTGTCCCGTTTTTTGATTATATATATGTCTAAAGGGATGAGGGGATATCCAAGAAATTATAATACAAAAAAAAACTAGATATGTTCGGGTCGTGTGAAGTTTAATAAATATATTAGCAATATTAAATCATGTTTGAAGATTGATAACAATAAAAAAAAAGAAAAAAAAATGAAGAGTGATAACAATATTAAACTGTATCTTTGAGAAGATGCTAAAAAAAGTAGTATCTTTGAGTACAAAAGTTGAGAAGATTTTAAGACAGCTGTATCTTTTCTTGATTTGATTATATTAGATATTTGCTAGTACCATATCATGTAAGGACGGGAAATAATGGATATGGATCATAAACATGTAATTAAGGAAATTAGATTTATATTCCAAACAATTTTTTTAAAACAAAAATTGTGAGAATAGGTTTTGATCTCAAAATTTACTTCTCAAACTATTCATAAAATTTTATTAAATTGAAAAATTATAGTACAAGTACCAGAAATAATTTAAGAAATACGAATAATCAAAAAATTAAGACTACTATTACAAATTATATAATCAATATAACGAAAATAACAATGTATAAAAGATATATCAATGTTCAATACAAAGAAAATACAAAATTATAATGTTAGGATTTTTAATTAAATAATTAACACTATCATTTTTTACCTAAAATACAAGTTTGTATTTATTGTAAAGTTGTGAAAATTTAAGTGAAACATTATTATGGGTTTGATTTTCATTATTTGAAATATACATAATATTTGAATCTAATATATTTTAATGTTTTGTTAACCTAAACAAATAGTTCCATTTTTAATTTTTTTTACTTGTTCGAATTTTATTTTTAAATCCGAACAAAAAATTAAATTTTTTTATTCTCGAAAAGAACAAGAATTTTGGGACAGAAGTCCCGATATGGACATAGTTAAAATAAACCCATCGACATTGTCTAGTCTTTACTCTTTAGTATGTTAATAACCATTTTTCTTGTAATATAACTACTAAACTAAATAATTGCACCGCATTACTTTAAAGTTATGGAACCTTTTTATATATCACTTTTTTTACACCTTATTTATTATACATCCACAATGTAATGTATTGTATTAATATTGGGTTTGAATGCTTTCTTCAAGTCAATTTCAATCTCATCTCGAACTTCTTCCCAACAAGCAACGACAGTCGAGAAACCTCTACACTGAGAAACCTTGGATCATCATCGTCCATAACTGTCTTAAGAAGAGATATTGTCGGACTCCTCAATCTTTCACCTGTTCGAACTTCGTATGTTTTCACATTCTCCACGTTCTCGAACCCAACAAATGTCACTTTCCCGATAGTCCATTTCATTCTTGACGCGTACTCTGGGTTCGCTACTTCTGATCTTAGTACCACGGATTTTCCGGTCACGTAGCACCGGAACTTCACCAGAGTCCAATCTCGATTCCCTCCTTCTTCACCCATCATCACGTTTTCTCCATCATCGAGAAACAATTCGCCGGAGATGTTCTCATGCTGGCTGGCTATGACTAGAAGCTGAAACGGTGTCGTTCTGGCGTCTCTAGTTGTCATTGCTTCTCCTTGCATAGCCACAATGCTACCTGTTCACAAAGTCAAAACAAACTCTGTTCCAGCTCAGCTTCGTTATCAATACTGGTTATCAAAATATATATTATTACCTTCTCGAACATGAACGTTGACGTGATCAGCGGGAGTATCAAGTCTTACGTACTTGCCGGAATCTCCACCAACGGCAAAAGAATAGTTAAAAAGATCGAACCAGTTTCCGGCAGGGAAATATGCATCAACGGTCACCTTCCCTTGCTCCAACGCCGGAGAAACCATTATGCTTTTACCGATCAAGAACTGTGAATCGATCTCATAGGTTTTCGTGTCTTGAGGGAATGAGAAGAAGAGCGGTCGTGCGATAGGGACGCCGCTGACATGAGCCTCGTACATCAGTGTGTAGAGATGTGGGAGCAGTCTCATACGGAGGCGAAGAACCTTTCTTGCAGATGAAGCAACCGAATCCCAGAGGTATAGTTCTTGTCTAGCTGTACCAAGGGATGAATGGTCTCTCGCGAAAGGGTAAAAAGCTCCAAGCTAATAATCTCAGAACCAAAGTTAGATCATAAACTCAGGAAAATATCTACAGTTTAAGTCCGAGAAATAATCACTCTACCTGGATCCATCGACGACATAATTCTTCGGTGGTATCATGTGAGAAACCGCATATGTCAGCTCCAACCATTGGTATCCCAAACAGTCCAAAGTTGAGAATACCTGGAATTGAGTAAGCCAAATCCTCCCATTTTGCAGCATTATCGCCGGTCCAGTGAGCCGTGTATTTCCCAGAGCTTACAAACGTGGATCTTGACAAAACAAATGGTCTCTTTCCCGTTAGATCGAGCAGAGCTTGGTGAGTGGCTTTAGCTTCCAAGAGGCCATACAAGTTATGCGCATTGTATTCACTAACGTTTCCAAAATGGATAGATGTTGCGGGCACTGTCTTATTGTTTATAGGCGCTTTGCCCCCAAAATTATTGATCTTGTAAGGAGGATCATCGAGTGATGATCCAGGGGACAGAGGTGAAGTTATAAAATTTGACAACTCATTCATGTCAATCCACAGACCATCCAAAGGAAGAATCTCCTGGAACATCTTTATTTCGTTGCTCCAGAAAGTTGCAGTAGCTGGGTTCAAGAAGTCAGGGAAGTATACTTTCCCAGGCCAAACCTCACCGAGATAAGGCTTACCATCTCGTTTTATGAAAATATCTGCTTCCATTCCTCTAGTATATGTTCCGTAAGAGATATCCACGCCAATACCTATAAGTAAACCCGGAAATTTCATTTCTTGAATCAATGTGTTAAAGACTCTAAAAATAGTATATGTGTGTGTACCAGGATCCAATATCACCACGTATTTCTGACCCTTTTTGTGAAGTCCATCCACGAGTGATTTCATTTTGTCCTCCGGGAAACTCATGGGAGACAAAGTGAAGTCTTTGTAGCCATCCATGTAATCAATATCTGTCCACATAACCTCAAGAGGTATTCCAGCTTTTGCATATCCATCAACTACAGACTCAAGGTCTGAAACATTTGTGTACCCATACTTACACTGGTGAAATCCTTCACATGAATCAAAGCAAAACAACCCATCTCAATGCACACAAACAAGTATAATGTGCTATGGACTAACTTTTAACTATACGTAAATAAAATGCGCAGAGCAATGTCTCTTACCAAATGACCAGTAAGGCATAGGAGCAGGTTTTCCAATAAGCTCAGTGTACTGATTCATCACCATCTCCGGCGATGGTCCAGCGAATACATAGAGATCAATAATGCCTCCAATCACATTGTAAGTAATCCGATGTCCTTCATATCTCACGTCCATTCCATTGCTATTCATCAATAGAACGCCGTGAGTCGTCCCAGCTTTGTCGTGGCCGTTTGATTTTCTTATATCCATGTAAAAAGGATGCGATCCATAAAGGTTAATATCCGGATTCTCACTAGCAATATCAGCGTTCCATAAAGTCATGGTGTCACCGGGAATTAGCCTGAACGATCGCTTCGTGTGCTCTCCGAGACCGTACAAATTCGATCTGTTTTCCGGTAACGCCGAAGATAATTGAAGGAATTGATCTTTGAAAACGAAGAAAGTGTTCGGATCTGATAGATCCGGCGATGTACCGAAAAGGATATCGCCAGAAGACCGACGAGAGACGGAGAAACCAAACGGCGTAGTGTTGTGGAGAGTGAAAACTATGTCCGATGATGGATCTTCCAAGAAATTGTTCCCCGACGAGTTTCCGCCGTCTTGCTCCGTTAAGAAACGGCGAAGAGAGTGGTTTCCGGCGCGAGGAATAACAGCTTCCGGTATCTCCCATCTTTGTTGAGTAGAATCTGTGACTCTGATTCTCAAACGCTCACTTGTCTCCAAGCTGCAAACATATACAGAAACTTTACTAACTTAGTCGCATATTTGAAATTAATTAATAACTTCAGAATACAATAATAGCCAAAACTAGAATTATTCGGAGATTTAATAAGAGTGAGAAGATTATAATGACCTGACATGAAGACTAAGCGTTTTAACATCTGGTCCATAAACGGACGACGGTTTTATCAGATCAAGATTCGCCGTCAAAACCTTCAAGTTGGAGTCAACGGCCACTGAGCTAATGGCGTAGCCGTAACCAACGACAGTGACTTCTTGTGAGCTTCCATGTGAGGGTAAAACTAAGCTCGAGCAAAAGAAGAAGACGACAATGATGTTTGTGGAAAACCACTGGATACATGACATTTTTGAGTTTGGTGTAGTATTGTTTTGTTTTTATTGGTCTCAACTCTCAAGGACTCATTTTCTTTGTAGATAAGATTTTACAATACTTTTCGTAATTCATGAACAGCGAACCATAATCATTAAAATGACAAACGTGGTCAATGTGATATTCTCTACAATTTTTTATTAGAATCATGAAAAGAAAGTTGGATATTGTTTTGATTAAGAATCACACACGATAAATTCTTGATAGAGTTGGAAGAAATACATACTGTGTATAGTAGTACTTCGTTCTACGAACAAAACAAAATTTAAACCAATGATAATATTACTCTCTGATTAAAGAAAACCATAAAGACAATTCTCTCATTTAAACCCAAATAAATGCCACAACAACAATGGCACATCAGCCACCGACTAAATTGTCCCATGAATGAAGTGCAAGGACCAACAAACTCACTAAGAAATGAGAAACTTAAGAGTTTCAGTATTGAATGTCGAATCAAACCTGATATGTTTTTTCATTTGATACCCAATTTCCAGACGAAGTCACTGCTTATAACCTCCAGATTGATACTTTTTGTTACTGAGGCTGGAAAAGAAATCATCAGATATTTCAGGTGTTTGTTGTTGCTGCTGTTGTGCACTGTATAGTCCGGTTTTACCAAGCCCGGATCCTGCACCCATGGACCATCCGGAGTAGTAGGTAGCGGCAGATGCTTTGTTCCCTTCATCGTTGCTCAGATCACCCACAACGCCCACATCAGCTAGAGAAGCTTTTTTGGCTGATTACAGGGGAACAATAAAAGGGATAGTCAGAACTGAGATGGCACATGGAAAGCAAAACCGGACGATTTGTTTTACTTGACACAGTTCGAAGGATTAGAACTCGGAGCTAAAATTTGTGACTGGTACAGTGCATAATGTAATTGATCAAACTTCCTGTTGGGTTTGATCTGCATTTATTTGATTCATGAGAAAACAAACCTAACTCTTTTATAGTTCGTGATCACACAATTTAAGAAAGAAATTAATCTGATGAGAAACTTAAGGAGGAGGTTTTGACTTACGAGCAGTTATATTAAGATCAATCAGTCCACGGCTCAGTGAGTCCGACCAAATTCCAGATTTCACTTGGAAAGGATCCTTCTTTTGTAACTGTTGTGGTTTCAAGTCTGCCAGAGACAGTGGGCTTGTGGAGTTTGTTGCACTGCCATGTACAGCTGGAGTCTGTGGACCTGTAGATACTGAAGCCGAATGAGAAGTGAAGGCACCAAAAGGATCAGATCCATCAAAATTTTCCATAGGCATTGCAGCAAATGGGTCAACAATGTTTGGAGTGGTCATAGACTCAGGTTTAGGTATCGTGGCATCTGGGAATGCAGCTGGTTCAGGGGATGCAAGAAAATCAACCGTTGGAGGAGCTGGAGAAACTGTGACAGAAGGTTCAGACGCAGAGAAAAGATCAACTTCTTTCTGTGGAAACAGAAACATACATGCGGAAACGCATCAGTAAGGATTCAACAGAACAAGACAGCACTGTGAGGCGTAACGACAACAACAGTGAAAATGGAACGTGTTTGACAAGCAGTGCGAAACTGCATCACATGACTGGACTCTGAATAAGGAAATTTTCCATTGATAAAAGCCGTACCCTAGCTTAATTAAAGAAGTTACCTACCTGTGGCTGTGACCCAAATTCGGTTCCCTGAGCTGAGGCTGATACAAAAGTTGCATCAGCAAACAAGTCAGCCTCTTGAAATTTCTCATTGTTGTTGGTGGAAGATGTTTCTGTTGGCCCAGAATCCATGAGGTCACCAATCAGATCTCCTCCAAAAAGGTCCACTTGCTTGGCACTGCCTGTGGATGGCTCTGCCAAAAAGAAAATACCATACATATAAGATATGCACATACGTCTATCATGTATACATGTTGTCGGCTATAATTCATTAAACCAACTTTTATTCCAAAGTTATGAACAATCTCCAAACTCAGCAGTCGTACAAAGAAACATACTATTGCTGGAGGTTCCACGTGGATCAAAATCATCATCATTGTTTGAAGGAGCTGCAGATACATATTTGGCAGAGTCGGTTGAATTTTTTCCAGTAGATAGATTATCATGGTCCGTGCTGCCATTCAAAATTGAAACCGACTGAGCAAGATTCCAAGATTATCATAAAAACACACGCACAAATTGAGTCATAAACAAAAACAGAAACAAGAAGATAAAGGCATACAACCAGCTTCAACTGGTAGTGGTAATAATCTCCCAAAGTAAAATATACCCAAAATACGTAATGAATATAATATCATAAAATGAATTGGGTTGACATAAACCTGCCATAACGTGAAAAACTCTTCTTTGAAGAGAAACCTTGCTCCTCGTTTTTAACACCACGTCTTGACCTTTGAAAAGACTCATAGTCATTCTTGTCTTCCCTGGAATCTCTATCCTTGTAGCTGTCATAATTGCTTGAACCACTTTGAAAGCTACTACCAAATGAAGCTGAACCAGATTTATATGTTATTCCCGCTGATGAGAGGCCGACATACCTGGTGGCAGAAAAACAGTTCAAGGACAACATATAAAGAACAGGAAAACCAATTATCTTCACATGTATAAAAACTAACTTGTTACGATTTGCTGCTGCTTTGTCTCTGATTTCTGCGATTTTCTCTTTATTATTCAAGAGAGCGACTATGTTTTCTGCTTTCTTTCTCACGTTAATTCCCACATCTTTTCCATTTGGTTCAACAAATTCAAAACTCGTGAGTGACTACATGGATGACAAATCACAAAACAAATATCATGTCAGTAAAAAACCACAATCTCAACCATGAGAGAATCACACATCAATATGTAAGCGAAATATACTGACAGATATTTGGTATGTGTGCTCAATAATTTCATCAACCGCTCGTTCTGACCCATTTGAAATCAGATAATCGATAACAGCCAATGCCTGGACGAAAAATAACATTGGGTTACACCAAAACTATAAATTGTAAACTTCCAAATACCGCAGTAAAATATCAAGAGGATTCTCACCTTGTAGACATATCGCCAATCCTTTCCCGTCTCACCCAGTCTACTCCACAAAACACTCATAACCATCTGGCACTCAGTGCTAAACATATTGCAGACATACAAGTTAAACATTGTAACTCAAAGTTCTCTCCAAGTGGAATCCGATATAAAAGTGAATGAGAAAGAAAGTAAATCTAGAAATTACAATTTCTTGGTGGCCTGTGCTATCTCTGCCAATGCAGTACCATGCGGACCCCAAGGCTCATTATCTGTAGCATCCAATACCTGTACTAAAGATAGCCATATAATTACAAAATTTATAATAGATCTTGAGATGAAAAACGTGAATTAGAGCACATGATCACTCAGAAAATCCCGGAAACTAATAGACAATTCATTGCCGCCATCTTAAAATTTAGGAAACAAATATCAAATTAAGGCTCAAGCTCAGCTTGTACATCAATTGACTAAGAAGTCGAGATTTCTGAGTCCTAGAGATGCGACCAATCTCAGGTACAGAGACAGAAAATAACAGGTATGAGCACACTCGGCCCTACAAAGACAGCGAGACCACAAATCCAGCTCAACTGTTCAGAATTAGCGTCTGTTCTCGATCTAGCAAGATTTTCTTTTTGTACAATAGGTAAAACTAAAGGAATTTCTCGATTAATTTGCTTATCAATCAAGCAAACACGCGAACACTTTGCACAAATGGATACGAATCAAATGAATTCACCTTTTGCTCCATCTCAGGGACCTTCAGAACTTTCAGATTCACCTCTCTCTTTCTGTAATTGAAAACTAATCGAGATCAATCGAGGGATACAGAATAAAAAACAAACGGATTTTGGATCGAAATTATACATATATTGTAACGAGATCGAAGAAGAGTAGATAAAGGAAACGGCAAACCCACATCTCTCGAACCGTTTGATCGAAGACCTTCATGAAATCCATTTTGAATTCGCGAAAATGTTACGAACAAGAAAACTATACAAAAAATTGGTGCGAGGATAAGTGTAGATCTGATCAGAGGTGGCTCTTCTTTGTTTGTTTTTATGGGTCCTTTTTCAAAAGAAAACTAATTAAGCAGGAACAACAACAACAAAAATAAGTAGCACCACTTTTTTTGCACCTAACCAACAAAAAAAAGAAGATTTATAGCGCAATTGATTTTTGGAAGGCTTCGAATAACAATGAATTTCGTGCAAGTCACCTGACCGTAGCCGATTCGGATCATCCGAAACTCACGCGGGTATGGATGGTTACAAGAGCCTATAAAAGATATTTCTACGTTTACCAAATTTATAACGGTTTATTTGGTTTAAGACAGTAAATCGATCGATATAACAAATTATCACAGAAGACATGAACTTGATGACGCAGTACAACTCTTTGTTGTCATTTGTTACATTAATATCGGTGCATATGGTACAATCTCATGCCACAATGAAATGAAAGTAACCCCTACTCATTGTTAGCTGCATTAAATCGGTGCATTTGGTAAGCCTCTTGCCATAAAACGAGAAAGCTAACCTAAAACATTGTATTAAATCATGCAACAACCCCATGGACTGTTTTTAAAAAACTTAACTTATTTTGTTTTTTTTTTCGTGATCAAAGAGTTAACTTTCATGTGGTCTTTTGCATCCACACATATTATAGAAACCAATACACGAAGTTCACCAGTTGAAAGTTGGTCCAATCTAATGTCATTATCGCTAACATTGTTTCTATGCATCAGATATAGTTATTGTCTTATTGAAAGAGTCAGCATGGTGACTCATATGTTACTCAAAGTGCATTGGTTTTACTCTCATACACCAATTAAATAAACCACATGTACTATCAAATTATACATGAGGTATCCAATAGTTTTTAATTTGGTCTTTGTTTTCCTCATAATTTGAAACATTTGGGTCAAAATCCAACTAAGTTCCCGTATTGAAGTCGAAGACATATTTTTTGTTTGTTTGATCAAGTTACAACTTAGTTTTCGATAGAAATCGAATTATAGAGATGAGTTTGTGAATACTCGAATGGAAAAACACATAGTAACACATAAACTAACACAACAGAGGGATTTTGTTGTAGAGCAAGACATACACATAATGAGGATGCTTGTAGAACAAATGCTTACACAAGATAGAGACACACAAAGATACTTTAAGCTTTTCTATTAAGAATCATATAAACAATGTACAATCTTGTTTATTCAGATTTACACACAACCACAACTTGATTTGTCACTAACCAATTCCTAATTACCCAAAGCTCACACAACACTACAGATTTGTAGCTGTTGCAACTCTCTGTCGAACTCATTAGCTCACACAACACTATAGACTTGTAGCTGTTGTAACACACTCTTGAACTCACTAGTTCACACAACACTACAGATTTGTAGTTGTTGTAACACACTCTTGAACTCACTAGCTCACACAACGCTACATATTTGTAGCTGTTCTAACACACTCAATTTAACTCACCAAAAATACACTCAAAACTTAAGAAATCTTAACTTTCTCTCTTTGAAAGTCCAACTTTTCTCCAAGTGCTAAGCACTACTTAAATAGTCTCAACACTTCCTTCCTAAAAAGTCTTTGGAATACTTCCAAAAGTCTTGGCTACTACTTCCTGTCGTAGCCCTCTGTATATTCTGCTTCCTGCTG
The DNA here is from genome assembly GCA_963920545.1 of Lepidium didymum. Lineage (NCBI taxonomy): Eukaryota > Viridiplantae > Streptophyta > Magnoliopsida > Brassicales > Brassicaceae > Lepidium > Lepidium didymum. The sequence continues at coordinate 4,158,904 of OY986996.1, read as the reverse complement.
AACCATCAGAGTTGACCTACATTGTTTTTGTGTTGTTCCACTCCTGTAGAACCAACCTGGGTTGAATCAGACTTCACTTTCACTCTACAACCATTTCTTCTTTTATCCATTTTGGTGCTAAGTCCTTTTTGTGCCAAATGCTTTTGAACCAGCGAATGAGATGTTGCCACATCAGCTCTGTTTGGACCAACAACTAGGCCCACTTTTTTCCTCATGCCACATCACCTTCTTTTGCATATCACTTTTCCTTTCAGAGTTTATGCCGAGCTCTAAACTGCATCTATTACTAGACAACAACTCCTTAGTTTGAATCCTCTTCCTCTCTAGACTCTTTGTATTTCCAGAATTTGAATGTTTGATTTGAGTTTAATGCATTGAGTTTCTATTTTTGCTTCTTTAATCAATCTTGTTTAACTTTCCATGGGCTCTCTAATCATGTTAAGTTTTGCATTTTCTGAGTTGGTTATGATGATTAGTGAGTAGATTTGTTTAGGGTTTAAGAGGAAATTGTTAGATTGATGTGAAACTAGGATGTTTTTCAGCTTGCTTAAGCTCTTTCATGCTAGAATTTCTTTAGATTTGGTGTGCCTAATGCTTGTTTCTACTTGATCACTATAAATATGATGTTGACTTATCTCACCCGCAAGGTGTTCGATTAACTGCATGACAAAACCAAAGTCTGAGATATGTTAATCTAACCCAAGGGATTGGTTGCGTAGATAACATATTGGCTAGAATAAGTTGATTCTTAGTGCCTGCTAGTTCAGATTCCGCTAACGGAAGTTAGGTCTGATCCTTGCTTGTTGAGTGCATTGACCATGGAAGTGGCTGTGTTATTGGTGAACTTATTGCCTAGAAATCATCCTAATTAGGTTGTTGAGTAAGCTAGAAGTCCCCAGTGTAGAGTTGATCCATAATCCAAATCCTCTTGAACCCTCATTTTCATTTATCGTCTATCTTTTATCATTCTGTTATGTTTATCATTTATTTTGCTTGCTGAGTTGTTTACTTATTTTACTGCTTATTCCGTCTCCGTTTTGTTGTTATTACTATACTTCAGTTCCGTGACACTTTGATGAACTGAATATTGAACTTGGATTAGGTTGATTTGTAGAATTCCCGACTGTTAGTAACACACTTGACTTGGATTGACACTCTATCCTACTACTGCGACACGTTTGTATTTTGTGATAAGATCATTCGATTGCTTTGCACAAACTGTAAAAATCTTGTTATCAAATTGGCGATGTTGCCAAATTAAGTGTTTGCTTGCTACATTCGGGACATTTGCATCTCTTGAGACCAAATTTCCCGCGATTATAGAGAAAATTGACTACTCGTTTTCTCTTTTTTGGTGAATTTCAGGTACCTTGACCTGCTTCCTCGACCTGTCTCACTCGAGTTATGTTTTCTGCTTATTCGGTTTCACGCCTCGAGTCTCCAACTCGACTGACACTCAGTCGAGTTTTCAATCTGTACCCAGTTTATGCTTACTCGACTCTGTCACTTGATCTACACTGGGCCGAGTTGAGTTTTCTGGCTGATATTCGGGTTTTATGCAGACAAGATCTAAGGGTAATCAGAATCTTCTCCGCTACATAGACAACATCCAGTAGTGTCCACGAGAGTTACGAGCATAGCGGGCAAGGTTACAAGCTGTTCAACAGGAACAAGAAGGTATGGAGAACCAAAATCCACCACCACCTATGCACGAGCCTCAACCGAGGAGGCCAAGACACATCAGTGCTAGAGACTCACCTACTACTCATCGCACATGGCATGACATTGTTCCCCCAGCCATTCCGAAAAAAAAATTCAAAATCAAGAGTGAACTCATTTCCCATGGTCCAGAATCAAAAATTCCATGGTCTTCCTGTTGAGGATCCGCTTGATCAATTAGCTGAATTCGAGAGGCTATGCGGCCTAACTAGAATCAACGGGGTTAGTGAGGATGCCTTCAAGCTGAGTCTTTTTTTATTCTCTTTAGGTGATAAAGCGCATCAATGGGAGAAACTTCTATCTTAGGGTTCTATAACCTCATGGGCTGAATGCAAACATGCATTCCTTTCCAACATCTTCTCAAATTCTCGAACAACAAAGCTTCAAAACAACATATCGGGTTTTGTCCAAAAAAATTATGTGTCATTCTCCGAAGCTTGGGAACGATTCAAGTCTTACAAATGTTAATGCCCTTATCATGTATTCATTGATGAGTCTTTACTAAGCACTCTCTATTGAGGTGTTCTCCCAAAAATCTGCATGCTTTTGGATACATCTAGCAACATAAAGTTTCTCATCAAAGAAGTAGATGATGGCTGGGAATTAGTGGAAAATCTAGCAGCTGCGGATGACAATTACGGTGAACACTATAATCGTACTCCACGAGGTACTACTTCGATCGAGTCAGAAACAATGAGTAGAAAGGAAATAAAGGCTCTTAAAGAGAAAATCTCTAGCTCCACCCCCATATAAACCGCAAATGCCTTTTCCTCACAGGTTCAAGAAATGTTGAATGCGCGGCTAAAGTATGTTGAGAGTTTACAAGCGTCTTCTTCTACTGTGAAGACGACATGTCACTTACAGGTAAGGCAGTTCAGAATCCGAACGAATACACCGCCTAATCTATTACTCTACAAAGTGGTCGAGAACTTCCTCCATGCATTGGTGATGTTGCTGTTACTGAGGACAATAAGGTTCAAGAGGGGGAGTACTGCTTTTCCAAAGTTGGTGCTGAAAAGACTGAAAACTCAACCCCAACATCTAGACTCGAGTCTACCACTCGACTGGAATGGAGTCGAGTTGTCTGTGGAACCTCGCCTAAGCTGCCACTCGAGTCTCAAACTCGACCTACTATGGGTCGAGTCGAGCCTTCTGAACCCTAAAAGTCTGCATCTCCGTAGAACGTAAGCAAATCTCCAGCTCTACCCCCATATAAACCGCAGCTACCTTTTCCTCAAAGGTTCAAGAAGGAACTTGCTGAGAAATACAAGAACCTCTTTGACAATCAGATGAAATAGATTGAGCTGAAAATTCCCCTACTTGATGCATTCACTGTTATTCTACAATATCACAAATTCCTCAAGGAAGCCGTCAAGAAAAGGACCAAGGAAGTACAGTGTATGAGAATTGAAACTCATGAGTAGTGAGGAAGCTAGATGATCCCAGAACATTCACCTTACCATGCTCCTTGGGTCATTTAACTTACAGCAAATTCCTTTGCGATCTCGGAGCTTCAATCAGTTTAATGCCGCTTTTAGTTGCAAAAAGGCTAGGATTTAATAATTACAAGTCTTGTAAGCTCTCTTTGATCCTAGCAGCTAGGTTTGTTCGATTGCCGTATGGTCTATTGGAGGATTTGCCTATGAAAATCGGTAATGTGGAAGTGCCCACATATTTCATAGTGCTGGACATGGATGAGGAACCGAAAGATCCTCTGCTTCTTGGCAGACCATTTTTAGCTTCACTTGGAGCATTGATTGATGTGAGGAATGGAACTATCGAACTAAACCTTGGTAAAGAGCTCATGATGAAATTCGATATCAATGATGTAACGAGGAAGCTAACTATTGAAGGATAGACGTTCTTAGTTGAATGATTGGACCAGATGGACGCTAAGCCACTCATACTCCCTAAGGTAGTATTGGTAAAGAGCGGCAAGCCGAGTGATTACCGCAGCAAGACTCATATGTATGAAGAGGTTGTAGATTAGAAAAGCCTCACATCTATGTTTGCTTGTGATGAGACCTCATAGCCACCGACTAAGGAATTATGCATGCCACCAGCGTTAGATCTCGAACCTGGTATAATACTAAAACCGATCGGATACGTGGATGGAGCAATGAAATATAAGGTTAAAAGCAGCAAGCGTCCCAAGCCTTTTGCAATGGTCAAGTAATTCCTTCTCCCATCACATCTAAAGTCAGATTAGTCAGGACTGTCTGAAATCAAAGAGGTTATACCTTGCGGAGCCATCACTTTGGTTAGCAAGGAAGGAAATGGTCTACCGTTGAATGGGCAGAAAGTTAAGGTTTATGTAACCGTTGGAACAGAGGGAACTCCGCCTCTCTCTAATCCATCCTAGCTCTAGTAGGGATGAAAAGTCAAGCTTAGTGACTATAAACAAGCTCACTTGGGAGGAAGTCCCATGCATATCCTTGTAAACATTCTATTTGCGTTTTTATTTTCGTGTTGTCTTTCTTTTTGCAATCTTTTCTTTCTTGTGGATGTTTATGTGCTTTCAGGTCATGAGCGTGAGTCTCGGATCCGGAACACCACTAGGGTCACCCGAAGCAAAGGATCAAAACAACCTAAGGCCGAGAACCTGGCTAACTCGAGTGATACACTCGATGGTCCGAGTGCGTAAATACGCACAGCTCGAGTCTACTACTCGAGTGGCCTCAATCAACTCCTGAAAATCTAGCCTCAAACTTCTTGCTCGATCAGCCAAGACTCGGGTCATACCATTCCACTTCGGAAATCCCTACCTCGACTGATCAGCTTGACCATCAGCAGCTCGAGGTACCTCTAAACATGGGAGATTATACTCTGGAGAGCATGAATGCCTCCATATCCAACTTCTTTGGTTTCTAAAAGGTACCAATTCCTTTATTCACTGTAAATACCATTGCATATTTGTTTCTGTTTGCTGGTCTAGAATTCTTTTTTAAGCTTTTATACACATAAGGGACTGTATGATTTAAGTTTGGGGGAGGGTTCTAGAGGATATTAATCATGTTTGCTTTGTTCTTAGTTTGATATTCATTCATCGCATACATAGCGGAAAAATCCATAAAAAGAGTGTCATGTAGTTGCATCCATGTAGGATCGAGTCTAGTTTTGCATAGGAGATTATGATGATTATGCCTGTTTAGCTCGCTGATTCGTTGTGCTAAATTCACCGCCCTAGATATAAGGTGTTTACTGCATGCTTTCCTGTCCGAAATGTAAAACCGCACCATGTTAAGAAGGTTTAGTCTAAGCATTCACGCCTAATTGAATCATGTTGTGATCTGATGCATGTCTTTGTTTAAGTGGAAACCGTAATTTTGACTGTCAATGATCGGGTATATGCATCGATTTGAAGCTTGTGGATTACATAAAATATTTGGATTTCCTTTGTCATTATGTAATATATCTTGTTAATTCAAATAGACTCCCACAATGCATTGTACATTCGTTTAAACCATCCGCTGCTTGCTGTGTGTTTCGTGAGGTCTCTTTTTGGTTTCATTATGGCATAAAGTGTTAGGTGATAGCCGACAAGAGCATGGCTTCATGTAGATGCTGGTCTACGATTTTTGGACCAGATAGGACTAGGTGGTTTCGATTCTGGGTATGAGAATGCTTATATCTGTGCGGTAAAGGAATGAAAAGGTTAAGTAAAAGCGTTTACGTCTAAAGGAGAAAGGGTTGGAAATAATTAATGTGTTCTAGTAACGGTTTTGGATAGTGAAAAAGAAAGAAAAAGAAAGGTTTTAGTAAAGAAAAATAATAAAAAGAAATAAGATGAACCAAGTGTTGTAAATGTTTAAGTCCCAAAACTGCTAGAAGTTACAAATTTGTGAATTCCCCTCCTTAGAATTGTGAATGGAAAAGCTTGTGAGTATGATCTTGGTGGCTAAAAAAGAGAGATAAAAGCCTTGAATAAAAAAGGTATACTAGGATCAGATTCCAGGTTTAGATTGCTAGGATGAAGCCGATGTGGGTATACAGGTAAATGAAGTCATGTTTTTGTATTTGCTTATTGGTTTTCATCTTTAGCATTATGCTGAAGTTTAATCCATTTCATCTTTAGCATTATGCATTGATTGACCAGTTACTATAAAGAGATCATTCTAATCTCTAGACCTTACCCTTAGCTAAACAAGTTTTTAAATAGTTGCACATGCTCGGTTCATGGTTCTGTGCTAATTGAATGTTAAAGGATGAGTTGAAGTGAATGCATGAGTATGTTAAGGCTGAACTTATGCTAGATTGTTATTGACATGGCTAAAGTTTTTGGAGTACGGCTTTCTTAGTTGTACATCTTAGAACTTGTATCTTGGACTATAAGTTTAGCATTCGTATCAGCTCGTTTTTGGCTTTGAATCCCGGCTACCTTGGTTCGGTCTGTTTGCTTGAGGGCAAGCAAGATCTAAGTTTGGGGGAGTTGATATGCATGAATTTTACCATGTTTTAGAGTCTCATTTAGCTTAGTTTTCCTGTATATACATAACATTTTCATCGTTTTAGAATCATTCTAGGTTCGTATTGTACATTTTGCATTTGCATAGCATGCATACTACATTTGGTCTGTCATTAGGTACTTTGGAAGGATTTTGGACCATTATGGAAGCTGATGGATGTGAAGATGGACGTGGACCTGAACGAAGAGCTATACGTGATCACAGGAAACAGCTAAGTGGTAAAACTAGACAGACTCGACACACTATACTCGACCACACTTGATCGAGTCAAGCATTCGTGGAGATTTTAACCCTCAACTCGACCTAGACACTCGATCGGATGGGTCGAGTCTCAACCTGACTAAGATCACCCGGGGACCTACTCGACTGAAGGGCCTAACACCCAACACTCGAACTGGCCATCTGCCGAGCACAAGACCACAACTCGACTGACATACTCGAGTGACTTAGGCTCGAGTCCACTAAAGAACTCATGGAAACCCACCTACTCGACTGAAGGAATCTACCAACACTTGGTCGAGTCATCTATCCACACAACTTTATGCTGACTTTTTCAGTGTTGACTCCTTAGGTTATTTTTGTACCTGGACTATAAATACCCTTGGTTGGCCCACATTTGAGGGAAGAATTTCTTTCTGGTTTTTGGCTAAGTTTGAATCATCTTCCTCTCTAGACTCTTTGTATTTCCAAAATTTGAATGTTTGATTTGAGTTTAATGCATTGAGTTTCTGTTTTTGCTTCTTTAATCAATCTTGTTTAACTTTCCATGGGCTCCCTAATCATGTTAAGCTTTGCATTTTTTGAGTTGATTATGATGATTAGTGAGTAGATTTGCTTAGGGTTTAAGAGGAAATGGTTAGATTGATGTAAAACTAGGATGTTTCTAGCTTGCTTAAGCTCTTTTATGCTAGGATTTGTTTAGATTTGGTGTGCCTAATGCTTGTTTCTACTTGATCACTAGAAATATGATGTTGGCTTGTCTCACCCGCAAGGTATTCGATTAAATGCATGATAAAACCAAAATCTGAGATATGTTAATCTATCCCAAGGGATTGGTTTCGTAGATAACATATTGGCTAAAATAATTTGATTCTTAGTGCCTGCTAGTTCGGATTCCGCTAATGGAAGTTAGGTCTGATCTTTGCTTGTTGAGTGCATTGACCACGGAAGTGGTTGTGTTATCGGTGAACTTATTGCCTAGAAATTAGCCTAATTAGGTTGTTGAGTAAGCTGGAAGTCCCTAGTGTAGCGTTGATCCATAATCTAAATCCTCTTGAACCTTCATTTTCATTCATCGTTATATTCCTTTTATCATTTATTTTGCTTGCTGAGTTGTTTACGTATTTTACTGCTTATTCTGTTTCCGTTTTATTGTTATTACTATGCTTCAGTTCCGTGACACTTTGATGAATTGAATATTGAACTTGGATTATGTTGATCCGTAGAATTCCCGACTATTAGTAACACACTTGAATTGGATTGACACCCTATCATACTACTGCGACACGTTTGTATTCTGTGATAGGATCATTCGATTGCTCTGCACAAACCGTAAAAATCTTGTTATCAGTACAAAATTGGTTATCACATATAAAGGAAAAAGTAAACCGGTACGCCATTACTGAGGGCTACAAAAGACAGAGGTAGCAAACATAAACATAAGGACAATTGTACAAACAGAGCGGAGAGACCCCTTGGGTAAAATGATTGAAAGGAATTTGCATAAACATAGAAGCGTACAAAGATATGTTCCTAACAAAACCCATACATCGTAACGAATATAGTTGCAAGCGAATGATACATAGTTCCATATAAGGCATTGGAAGCAAAAGTCAGCTATACTTGGTTGCGTCAGTTGGATTAACCATACACATAACTCCAGAAATTAACAAATCAACTACCATATCTAAATCCCCATATTTAAGCAAGAACATATAAATGTTACTCCGAACTAAAATTTGTTAGAAGAAGACAATAAAGAACCGCGTTAATCCGATGACGGTGTGATGTCAAGAGTTTTCGTAATAGTGAAACTTTAAGAGAACGATTTTTAGGACATATTCTAAAGGAAAAATTGAGGAATATGTAGAAATCGAAAAGGAAAAAAGCGAAGAAGAAGAATCTTATGTATGATTCCAAATGAGAAAAAATAATCTTCAAAAACTAGTTAAACAGATACCAGCAAGATAAAGAAATAAACCATTCACCAAAAAACGACAACACCTAAGAAATCGAGCTTTAAAGTTTAAACAAAGGAATATTAAGAAAATTACAGAGATAGAGGCCCCTTGCAGATGAAGTTAAGCGCAAGCAGTGGAAAGAGGATATGTCTATGGCTTCAAGTAGATAAGATGATTTGAAAATCAAATCTATAAATTGATTCTACTCATGACACAAGGATATCCATAATGTATATGGGCACAAATGTCCGAATAAGTGAACAGACACCCAGGAGAGAGAAGGATGTGGCAAAACTAATTTATGTAAAACTTGTAGTCACTAAATCAAATTTCCCAAAATAAATTCAATAAAGCAATATGAACGAGAATGAATAAATCTCAGCGAAATGGAAAGAAATTTGTGTTGGGCCCTGTTTGTTTGTCCATCCAGCTACTTCATTCAGATGATCCATCTGAATGCACCATCTAGATAGAGCAGTTGGATGTTGTTTGCTTCCATGGTGAATACTACATCTAGATGTTGCATCTAGATGTGTGTTTGTTTGTTTTGTAAATTGACATCTACATCTAAATGAACCTACCTATAAAATGACCAAAAAAACATGATTAAAATAGAGTAAAAAAGAGGACAGAGCGTAAAAAGAGGAGAGAAAGTAAAAATAGGAGAGAGAGTAAAAAAGAGGAGAGAGAGTAAAAAAGAGGAGAGAGTAAAAAAGAGGAGAGAGTAAAAAGAGGAGAGAGAGTAAAAAGAGGAGAGAAAGTAAAAAAGAGCAGAGAGCGTAAAAAAGAGGAGAGAAAGTAAAAAAGAGGAGAGAAAGTAAAAAGAGGAGAGAGAGTAAAAAGAAGAGAGAGAGTAAAAAAGAAGAGAGAGAGTAAAAAATAGGAGAGAGAGTAAAAAAGAGGAGAGAGAGTAAAAAGAGGAGAGAGAGTAAAAAAGAGGAGAAAGAGTAAAAAATAGGAGAGAGAGTAAAAAATAGGAGAGAGAGTAAAAAAGAGGAGAAAGAGTAAAAAAGAGGAGAGACCGTAAAAAAGAAGAGAGGGAGTAAAAAGGAGGAGAGAGAGTAAAAAAGAGGAGAAAGAGTAAAAAAGAGGCGAGAGAGTAAAAAAGAGTAGATAGAGTAAAAATAGGAAAGAGAGTAAAAAAGAGTAGAGAGAGTAAAAAGAGGAGAGAGCGTAAAAAAGAGGAGAGAGAATAAAAAAGAGGAGAGAGAATAAAAAGAGGAGAGAGAGTAAAAAAGTAGAGAAAGAGTAAAAAATATGAGAAAGAATAAAAAATAGGATAGAAAGAATAAAAAAGAAGAAAGAGATAAGAAAATGGTATTTTGATATTTTTAATTTTTATGAACTCTATCTACGTCCAATTGATTCTTATAAACACATCTAAAATTTCTAAAAATTTAAACTAAGTTGAAATGCTCCATCCAGCATATCCATCTGAATGATGCACAATTATGTATTTAAACAAACAACATCTGGATGAACAAACGAACATCAACCTTGATAATGCAGCTAATTGTTGGAAAAAAAAATGTAGCTAATTTTCTATCGGGCCAGCCAGATTTGTTCTGTATTGGTTTTACTTCGTCCAGGTCACACTTGCCCTTCTTTTTTGTTTCTCATAATCAAACACTCACGCTCAAAGCTAAGCGCGTCTTTACCAAACTTCATCAGGGCCCATCAAAGCCCAATCTAAACACACCTTTAAAATTTCAGTGTCCGAACGTAAGGCTTTAAAATTTTTAAACGGAGTCATTAACAACTTAATCCAATAGCAGAGCAACTAATTAAATTATTATGACACGTGTCGTGAGGCAATTCGAGAAGAAAATTAATTAAGAAATCGCTGACACATCCAGTTCCATGTTAACACGATACACAGTAGCATACCTTTTGGAGCATTATATAGAATGACGTGGCGTAATATGATTCGTTAGATTTTATCTGATTACGGTGAAGTCGCACGTACTTGATCTTAACCACTCTCCGTTCCAACCTGTTTCTTTCTTCTTCGAAGCTCCCTTCCCTCTCTTTCTTTCTCTTACGAGAAAGGGAAAAGCAGCAATTTCTCTCTCTAAGAGCCATTTTTCGTTGGGGGTTTATGCCATTTTCTTCATATCTTTTTCTGCAAGACGACTAGTACGTATACATGCATATGCTGGTGTATGCATAAGTGTGTGTTGGAGAGAGAAGAGGAGGGTTTGTTAGTGAATTGGGTCTTTGGGTTTTCAGTTTTTCTTCAACGTTTAAGCTTCAATGACCCGAATTGGGATCGAATCAAAAATCTTACTAGACTTCGCCTGTGATGACTCTTGATACTAGTAAATGACTCGATTTCGATTTTGCTCCGTCTTCTTCTTGGTCGTTGTTGCGGTTTTGGCCGTAAACCCTAGTTCAAGCTATCGATTTACCATTGTGGAACCGAATTCGGGTTTTGATTCGGATTTGGACTCTGATTCAGACTCGTTACTTTTCCATCAGGATTACTCGCCCCCAGCTCCGCCACCTCCACCACCCCATGGACCCTCAGTATCCTGCAGCGAGGATCTCGGCGGCGTTGGTTATTTGGATACTACTTGCAAGATTGTCGCCGATTTGAACCTCACAGACGATGTGTATATAGCTGGGAAGGGCAATTTTATCATCCTGCCTGGTGTTAGGTTTCACTGCCCGATCTCTGGATGCTCCATAGCTATCAATGTTTCTGGAAACTTCTCTTTGGGCGCGGAATCTACTATTGTCGCCGGGACATTGGAACTTTCAGCTGGTAACGCTAGCTTTGCCGATGGCTCGGCCGTGAACACGACGGGCTTAGCTGGAAACCCTCCGCCACAGACCAGTGGGACGCCACAAGGGATTGAGGGTGCTGGTGGTGGACATGGCGGCAGAGGCGCTTGCTGTTTGACCGACACTAAGAAGCTTCCTGAAGATGTCTGGGGAGGTGATGCATACTCGTGGTCAACTCTGCAGAAGCCGTGGAGCTACGGTAGTAAAGGCGGGTCAACGAGCAGAGAGATTGATTACGGTGGAGGAGGAGGTGGGAAAGTAAAGATGGAGATTCTGCAGTTTCTGGATGTTAACGGAAGCATTTTGGCAAACGGAGGCTATGGAGGAGCCAAAGGCGGTGGTGGCTCTGGTGGCAGCATCTTCATCAAGGCATATAAGATGTAATGACCTTTCGTTTCTAAGCTCTCTTTCACTAGCTGTTGATTTGATTGTAAATCATTATAGTCAGCAAAGGAGGCAAGATTTGCTATTGTAGAGGGTAGCCTGGACATATAAAACTCACCAAAGCTTGCTTGATCATTATTTTACTTAAAGGCAAGTATAGTTTTCGAGGAAATTAACAGAATTGCAGTTTCCCTTCATTGTTAAATATTCTAAAACTGTGCTTACTAGTTTCTCTGTTGAGTTAGATATATGTGATTTAATAATTCATCTTATTATGACATATCATTTTTGCTCATAACTGTTTGAAATTATGTTGTTTGTTGTTGTATGGTACACATGGAACAACTCATTTTCTTTGCTTATTTCAAAGGTTGCTAGTGAGCTTTTCGTTGGCTTAGATTCTTGGTAAATTGATCTCAGTTAGCATCTTCTGCCTTGCTGTTATTTGAAGTGCAGGACTGGATTTGGACTGATCAGTGCGTGTGGTGGGAGTGGCTATGGTGGTGGGGGTGGTGGAAGAGTATCAGTCGATATATTTAGCAGGCATGATGACCCGAAGATCTTTGTGCATGGTTAGATTCTCTTCCTTAGGAAGTCAATATTTTGTTTCCTCCAACTTAATAAATATCCACACCTCCAGATCTTGTAACTGGACCAATAAATTTATTGGGTCTCAAAGTTTGGACCAATAAATGTCATGATACAGTTCCATTCTGCCAGTTGATTAATCATCACAACAATAATCTTCATCCTGATCTTTACCTGGTTATTTTGGTTTACATCTGCAGATTCTGTAACTCCTTGAAAGATTTTGTTTTAAGCCAGTATTTCCAATACGTACTTGCCTAACACCTTCAATCAAGTGAACTGATCTTATTCTCCTACACACAGGCGGATACAGTATCGGATGTCCAGATAATTCAGGTGCTGCTGGGACGTTATATGATGCTGTTCCACGAAGCCTTTTCGTTAGCAACTACAATATGACGACAGATACTTATACGCTTCTCTTAGAATTTCCCTTCCAGCCACTTTGGACCAATGTTTATATTCAGGATAAGGCGCGAGCAACTTGTCCTCTGTTATGGAGTCGTGTCCAGGTATTTAGAAAAAGAATTTTCAGTACGTGGCCTTTATGGGCTAACTGTTTTACCATCTTTAACAGTGTATATGTTAGCACTATTTGTGATCTTCTTTAGAAATATTACTTTTTTTATGCAGCTCTAGTATCTTTTGTGTTTCCTCTATATATGTCTTTTTAAAGGTATTTAGTGGAATTTCCTGTTTTCAGCATATCATATTGTAAAATTGACGATGTAGTACTCAACATAACTCAATATGCAGGTTCAAGGACAAATTAGTTTGTTATGCGGTGGTGTTTTGAGCTTCGGATTAGCTCATTATGGTACATCAGTATTTGAGTTGTTGGCCGAAGAACTCTTAATGAGTGATTCTACTATCAAGGTGAGTCTTATTATTTAACTCTCCACCTTTTTTGTAAATGGGGATGCAACAGAATTGTGTCTGTCTATATATTAGTCTGTATTCTATTTTGGTACATGTAGATCACTTGTTCATCATGTTTATGTTTATGGGTATGTACCAGGTTTATGGGGCATTACGCATGACTGTCAAGATGTTCTTGATGTGGAATTCAGAATTGCATATAGATGGAGGAGGAGGAGATACAACAGTGTCAACCTCTATACTTGAGGCTAGCAATTTATTCGTTCTTAGGGTAATCACAAATTCATGTCATTATTTTTCTCCTTCAAGTAATTTGTGACATACTGTTGGGTCTAATTTTTTTGTGTGATCTCTATCTAAATATAGGGATCATCTGTCATTCGGTCAAATGCAAATCTTGGAGTCCATGGACAAGGTTTCTTGAATTTAACTGGACCAGGGGATTCAATTGAAGCACAACGGCTTGTTTTGTCACTCTTTTACCGGATTTATGTAAGGGGTTTCCTTGTGTTAGTTTAGTGACTATCCTGCATTAGATGACATCGCATAAAAAGTTGTTTGTGTGTTATAGCTCTGGAAATGTGATGAATATAGGCATAATTTGGTAATCAGTCTCCTTTCAAGGCCATATTGATTTTTGAATAACAAATAGAAAGGTACTTGATTTGGCTGTCTAGGAGATAATTATTTTTTTCTTGGCAATTGAAGGTTGGGCCTGGATCTATTTTGCGTGCTCCTCTACATAATGCATCCCGAGATGCTGTGTGAGTGATGGAAAATGCCATATTTATACTTAGTTTGATTCGAATATTCTTCCATCATAAAATAGCCAACAATATGTGAACTCACATCCTTTGCAGTACACCAAAACTCTATTGTGAACGGCAAGATTGTCCGTATGAACTACTGAATCCTCCAGAAGATTGCAATGTCAATTCATCTCTGTCTTTTACTCTACAGGTATTTTGACAATTCTTTCACTAGTGTGCTCTAGCATGAATATTTGGATAATTTTTCTTTCCTTCTAGATTTGCCGAGTTGAGGATATTCTTGTCGAAGGTTTCATCAGGGGATCAGTAGTTCATTTCCACCGAGCAAAAATTGTAACCCTTGAACCCTCTGGAGAGATCAGTGCCAGTGGAATGGGTAACAATAACTTTTTTTTGTTCGTATTTTGTTTTGATTCCACTTCCTACTTCTACATAATGTATGAGCATGTCCTTGACTTACTCCTCAATATAAGATTTAGTGTGCTACCCCCATATAGGTAGAAAAAATGTATGATCTTATGTTGCTTTTAATATGTTTTCATAGCAACATACATGTTTTAATGTGTTTCACAGGTTGTAGAGGTGGTGTAGGTGAAGGTAAATTGCTTGGAAATGGCATTGGCAGTGGTGGTGGGCATGGTGGTAAAGGGGGACGTGTATGTTACAATAACAGCTGTGTTGAAGGTGGAATTACGTATGGAAATGCAGATCTTCCTTGTGAGCTTGGCAGTGGAAGTGGCGATTATAGCCCTGGTTATTCATCTGCTGGTGGAGGCATTATAGGTACCAAATGTTAGAGATTTTGATGAATCTTTTCTGGTAACCGTGAGATTAGGTTGGGTCGTCATACAACTTGACGCAAATGTATGATGTAGACTGTCAACTATATTCATATTTCTTGTGTTCGAATATTTGGTAAATTACATTCTGTAATCTTGTCACAAGTTTTTGATTCATAGTCCGTAAACATCGTAGAAGCTTGTCTATTATCTAGCCATGTCCTACTGTGCTTATATATGGTTGCCATGGAAGCTTTTACTTTCAAGATGATACTTTTTTAATTTGTTCTTTTTTCTCCAGTTATTGGTTCAATGGGGCAGCCTCTATCTGGTTTATCACTTAAAGGCTCAATTAGGGCTGATGGAGAAAGTGTCAAACGTTTGAGCAGAGATGAAAACGGTTCTATTCTAGCACCAGGGGGTGGTTCTGGTGGAACAGTCCTTTTGTTCCTGCGTTATCTTGTTTTAGGAAAGTTGTCTCTTCTCTCAAGTGGTGGTGGTTCTGGCAGTCCTGCTGGTGGTGGTGGTGGGGGAGGTGGAAGGATTCATTTTCATTGGTCAAACATTCCCACTGGGGACATATACCAGCCAATTGCTAGTGTAAAAGGAACAATTCATGCACGGTATGCCCTCTATATACCTGTGCAGTTTCTCATGATCATTGATATGTTTTCCCATCATTGACTGTAATTCCTGTCTCTATGTTACTACTGAATCTAGTTTTCCAGCCTATCGCAACTGAAATTTCTTTTGTTGTTATTGTAGGGGGGGAACAGCAGTAGATGATGGTTTTCCTGGCAAAAATGGTTCAGTAACTGGGACGGCTTGTCCGAAGGGACTCCACGGTATATTTTGCGAGGTTAGGAAAACTCGGTGCAGATTTTCTTGATCTATCATATCACAAGGATGGCATCTTCTATTTTTCCTTTTGTTCTTGTACCACGATATAATTTTATTGTAGTTAATTCATTGTGTTCACATTTCTATTATTTTCTCCAGGAATGCCCATCTGGCACATTCAAGAATGTTACTGGATCTGACCCTTCTCTTTGCCGACCTTGTCCCGTTGATGAGCTTCCAAGTCGTGCTGTCTATGTCCCAGTTCGAGGTATACAAAAGCATTCACCTATATCTTGACCTCTTGTGTATTACATATTAATTTCTTTCCTAACGATCAAGTTTTGTTTCTGTTCAACTCCGAAGCCTAAATTGTCTTCAATTCATTTTGCCACGATCATGAATAGATTGTTCAAATACCAAGTTTGTAGATCTTAAATAGTTAAGAAATATTTTTTATTTAGGTTGGACTATTGTACTCTTTACTAACTGTAAACTGATGCTGCAAGAACTTATGTCTCAACTATTAACCTTGGATATTTCTATGCTTAATAAAAGGTGGTGTTTCTGAGACACCATGTCCATATCGATGCATATCAGAAAGGTATCACATGCCACACTGTTACACCGCGCTCGAGGAGTTAATTTACACATTTGGTGGGCCTTGGTTGTTTGGTCTTCTTCTGATGGGTCTCCTCATCCTCTTAGCACTTGTACTTAGTGTTGCACGAATGAAATTCGTTGGAGTTGATGATTTACCTGGCCCAGCTCCCACGCAACATGGCTCTCAAATAGATCATTCCTTCCCTTTCCTGGAATCACTAAATGAGGTTAGATGATATTCTTTATCTTTAAACATTATATCGATAGATATAAGCAGATGAAGAATGATTTTTGTATTCACTGATATTTCTCTCCAGATGCAAGCAATTTTTTTTCCCGAAGTCATGATTGAATGAAACAACCCGCGAAACATTCTTTATATCAAAGTTTTGTGCTGCTGCTTTTAATGTTACTCTTTGTCAGGTGCTGGAAACAAACAGAGCAGAGCAATCTCAGAGTCATGTGCATAGAATGTATTTTATGGGTCCTAATACATTCAGTGAGCCATGGCATCTCTCGCACATCCCACCAGAGGAAATTAAAGAGATAGTGTTAGTTTTTCCTTGTTCTATTTTCAAACTGACTTACGATTGTTTCTCATTGTTTTATCTATAGATACTTAGTAAGTTGCCTTGGCTCTGAAATATCTCACATTGGTTTTGTGTTCTTTAGATATGAGGCTGCATTTAACACATTTGTCGACGAAATCAACTCTATAGCTGCATACCAGTGGTGGGAAGGTGCAATATATAGTATTCTTTCAATTGTTGCATATCCACTCGCATGGTCATGGCAGCAATGGCGGCAGAAGATGAAGTTGCAAAAACTGCGTGAGTTTGTACGTTCAGAATATGATCATTCATGTTTACGCTCCTGTCGCTCCCGAGCTTTATACGAGGGCCTGAAGGTAATTTCGCGATCTATTGTTTGATCTCATGATTTTTTAACAGGGCTACAGATTTTGAGAATGTCTGATTCCTTCTACTAGGTTGTTTTTTTAATGTTTAGTATATATATATTTTAAATATAGGTCGCTGCCACCTCAGATTTGATGCTTGCATATCTGGATTTCTTCCTTGGCGGGGATGAAAAGAGGACTGACCTTCCACCTCTGCTTCACCAAAGGTTTCCGATGCCTATATTGTTTGGTGGTGATGGCAGTTACATGGCCCCTTTCTCGCTTCAAAATGACAACATTCTTACCAGCCTAATGAGTCAAGTTGGTTTCTTACCTAACGAGAAGCAGTTTCAGCAGTCATATTAGAAGGTCATATTGATTCTTTTGTCGTTGTTTTATTTTCCCAGCTTGTTCCTCCCACTACTTGGTACAGACTGGTGGCTGGTGTAAATGCTCAATTACGCCTTGTTCGCCGTGGGCGTCTGAGATCAACATTTCATTCTGTTCTAAGGTGGTTAGAAACTCATGCTAATCCCGCTCTGGAAACACATGGCATACGGGTTGATCTGGCCTGGTTCCAGACTACAGCATGTGGTTACTGCCAATATGGTCTCTTGATTCATGCTGCTGAGGATTGTGAACCAACATCACCTCAGTGTGTCAGTGACACAGCATGGACTGAAATACAGCCACGGTAAATGAATTAGAATTTCATCCATTCTGTCTTTCTATTGTATCATAGCGTGCATTCATGGTGACTATACCGTTCTTTCTTCTGAATGTACTGTGTTGTTTTAAGATTAGTATAAATGTAAACTGAGATGATCACTATTTTTTCTATTTATCTCTTTAGGAATTAAAAAAAAAATTTGTGTGAAGTCACAGTTTACCATGTTTTGATTGCACTTTGAAAATCTAATTATGCAGAGTACTAATGTCTTGTTTTTGTAAATTTTAGTTATGGCGTAAATGCACATAAAGAAAATTCTCCAGCACGTTTAAGGGAGAGTATGCTTCTCAACCAAACCCACACAAACACGGAGGATTATACAACACGTAGAAAGAACTATGGAGGGATAATCGACGTTGACAGCTTACCAAGTCTGAAAGAGAAGAGAGATATGTTTTTCCTTCTCTCTTTCTTAGTTCACAATACTAAACCTGTGGGCCACCAGGTGCGTCTATGATGAAAATCCTTATGGTATGGATGTATTTATGTTCTTATTCTTAATGTCCCTTTTCTCTGTTATCTTCCGTGATATTGCAGGATATGGTTGGCTTAGTTATCTCGATGTTACTTTTAGGAGATTTTAGTCTAGTCTTGCTCACACTTCTTCAGCTGTATTCGATTTCTTTGCTGGATGTACTTTTGGCTTTGTTTATATTACCTCTCGGCTTGCTTTTGCCATTCCCCGCTGGGATTAATGCCTTATTCAGTCATGGACCCAGACGCTCTGCTGGCTTAGCACGTGTTTACGCTTTGTGGAACTTTATGTCCTTGGTCAATGTGGTAAGCTCTCTTTGCGGATAACTTGTTTTGTGGAGATGTGAACTTTATGATTCACTTTTATCTGAGGAGTTTTGGTTCTGTTGCAGTTTGTTGCGTTCCTCTGCGGATATGTTCATTATAACAGTGAATCATCAGCTAGCAAGAAAATCCCATTTCAGCCGTGGAATATAAACATGTGAGTTTTAGTACTATGCAACGTAATACTTGAGAAAAGTCCCTCTTCTCTTTCTCTCTCTTCGTGACAATCTTATGTTTTGGGCTATTGGGTTGGTGATGTTTGTGTGCGTGTTTTGGGATGCAGGGGTGAAAGTGAATGGTGGATATTCCCAGCAGGATTGGTTGTGTGTAAGATAATGCAATCGCAGCTCATAAATCGACATGTAGCAAACCTGGAGATACAAGACCGTTCGTTGTATAGTAAGGATTTTCAGCTGTTTTGGCAGTCGTGACAGTCTTGTCAGATAATATTTCTCAGAACAATTAAAAAAATATCCCTGCCCGAGTTAGGAGTGGGGATTTCAGTTTGTTTTGTTTGTTTCTCCTCTTGTAATTCTATTACTCCAGGTGAATAGAGTTAGGATACAAAAGAGTAGGAACTCTCTGATTGTTCAGGTAAAAAGAAAGATAAGAAAACAAAGTTTATTTGAGGGACATACATAATTAGGAACAAAACTTGTAATCCAAAAGATCCTGGTTGGGTTTTGGTTTTGAGTGGATGGTCCAGTTGGTGATCGGTGGAGATGCTGCTGCTGCTAAGGTTGTATGTAAATAAGTGAGAAACCTACGATCTATCTATATGGGGCTATGTTTATTTTTGTTGCCTCAGTACCCTCGAGTTGTTCTTGGTGTATATTGACGAGAATTCAATTTGGAACTAATCAAAGATCTATCAAAATTAGAGAAAAGTTGGCTTTCGACTCTTGAGCTCAGTGATTTCCTGACACATTGAATCTTGTCCTATCGTTTTTACTAAGAGATTTGTCCATCAATTGTTGAAAAGAAGAAAAAAAGACAATTAATTCTCATAGAAAACACAAACCTAATAAGGAGAGAAAGAATCTCGTCAAGCCACAACCAAAACGTCTATTTGCTCAACATTAACGAATTCCCTTTGATCAAAGCAAGCAAAACCCCTCCCATAACAGCTGATCTCGAAGCTGCAACAATCCCTTGTCGCATTGACAGAAATCCTCCTGTAGCAGCACCTGCTGCAATCGAGTTCCATGGATCTTCCTTCTTCCTGATGTACACCATTGCACAGTGGAATGTCGAGAACATTCCTCCAAATACAGCAAAACTACCTCCCAAACGAGGAGCATTCATGCTCACTGCTTGTGTACCTCCAACAAAACGACGACCTTTTGGAGAATTGTATGTTCCTTTTATGAAATGAAACACAGAACCTCCAACTGCTCCCATTCCAAATGCACCTCCAGTATCTTCGACTATACCATATAATATGCCATGTTCCCGAGATTTCTTTTGGGTTTCCATCAAATCAATACTAAACCTTTGATTCTTCTGCTGCAGAATACCCTCAAAAGTATTATTATTATTATGTTCTTAACATCAAGTCAGAACTTGAGAGGAAGCCAAAGAACTCAGATAAGACATCATCAATCAGCTTAGCCTGGTTCTTACAAAGGTAGCTCAGAGACACAACACAAATTGAATAATCTTTCGATGACCCCGTAATATTGGGATAATGGCGATTGGCGAGTATATTTATAAGACAGATACAGAATCTCTCAATAATCAATGGAGTCAATTATCAAATACACCGAAACTACGAAATCCTTACAAGTCATCGCTAATGAATTGAGCTCAGCACAAGGTTCCGATTTATAGCAACTCTGATTCCGATTAAGAAAAAAAGAAAACGGAGATGTTAAAATAGCACTAACCAGAAAGAAGCAGATTTAAGTGGGAGCTATATGATGTCGCCTTCTGATGAGAGAGAGGGTGAGCGAATGCACAAAACCCCTCGAAATTAGGGTTTGAAGATCAAAGCGATCAACAATATTAACTGCCGGTGACTCAAATCACTGGTAGGCGAGTAATGTAACCTTTTGGGTAATTTAATTTAATTTAATATCAAATTCAGTCAGTTAATCGTGATCAACAAGGCTTTGTTGTGTCTCACAAGTTTGCCTATCGACTGGTTTAAATCTGAAATCCGAATCACTAATACAATCATGTATAGAAATACGTGAACCACACTTTGATTATTTGAAATCCAATTTTAACATAAATATACACCAAACAAGTCTTATCTTATCATTATACAAGTGATGTAGTTTTTTTTTTTTGTTTAAAAACACAAACCAACAATACTTTTGTTGCCACAGTGATCTGTTGCTGTGTTGTTGTATATCATTAATGATCCGCTGCATTAGAATGGTAAGCTCTTCGCCTCAACTGAGATTCTCCTGATGGCTGCTGCAAATATATCTTCGTTGGATCATTAGGGTCCACGTACCTGCACATACACATGACCCACACGACTTTGAGAAACAATGGCTTTTTTTGGTACTACATTAAGCATTAGTTTGATTCAGAGTGTACTTACGCATGTCTCATCATTTCATCTACAGGGGTCTGCGCAGCTTGAAGAGGATCAACACGTGGAGCTGCTGCTGCTGCTGCTTCTGCTTGTTGCATTTGTCGATTATATTGTCTCACTGAGGACATGAGATTCAAGAAAAGAGGAACAAACGTTCCGCAACCACCTTCCTTGAATAGGATCTTGAAAGTGTGAGTTGAATATAGAGCTCTATGCTCGTTCTCTGGTACCACCTGAAAATATTATTACATGGTAGAGAGGTACAAGTCAAATGAATATAGTAGTTTACTTGAAAGAATCTAGACAGAAAAGTTTACATGAAATTTATGCTTACAGGCTCCACTTGTCCAGAAATATTGTTGCAGTGAAATATTGGCTGGTTGAATTTCTCGGCGTGGATGTAAAGCTGAACAGTAAAGTAACATAGAGTCCATTAACGTCCGAAGTTAATATGTATATCAGCAGCTAAGTATATACCCATTTATGTAAAATGAAGTGCCTTATAATTATACTCAATAGCAAGTATTAACTGCATAAGAGAAAACCGTATTATATAAATTACTGTACCAGAGGCATATCAAAGGCAACAAAGTTCTCAACAGGCTTGATAGCAACAAACACCATCCGTATATTAGACAAGTAGATCACTCCCTTGGCCTTAAGATGACCTCCATGCCCTCTGGATCAAACAAAAAAAGAGCATCAGGGAAGTATATAACAGCAGAAGCTCATGTCTGTTCATTTCTGAGACTTATCTTAGTTAAAAGTAAAACTTATTGGTTCATATGCTAGATACCAAAGGATCCAGACCAACTATAAACGGTACTAAAGTGGAAATCAAGAATACTTATGGAATCAAACCCGCAATCAATAAAATGCTTAAGCAGATACAAAGCATGCAAGGCAAGAGAAGGAAACACTAACCCAGGGATCTTGTCGACTTCAAACTCAACACCATCTCTGACTAGAACAAACATTTCATTAACAAAGGGAATAGGCATCCCATTGGGTAGCAATTGAGGGTTTAGCGCCATGAACTGCAGTTGAGGGTTATATTAATCCTTGTTATGTTCTGCTTTTCAAACTTCAATTCTTCTTTTCTGTGTAACCTGATAACTAAACGGAAAATATAAGCTATTAAAGATCATGCAAATGAGAATGTAAACACCTTTCAAAGACGCTAATTATCAAAAGTCAGTTCAGAGATTCATAATAGAAGTAGCTCAGTAAGAACAAAAAATTTTAAACCCAAGATCAATTCATCATAACTCAGGCCACAACACGTTAAATTACTATCATATAATTCAAAGAAAAACGCTCCAGATTAGCAAATTTATACACATTGATCAAAGTAACCAGAGGAGATTGAACATCCACTGATCATCGGCCTTCCAGTTTCAGCTATGCGATAGACATCCATGAATTTTTCACATCATTAACAGGTCTATACAGAGCGAAGCACGTTGTGATTAACTATTCAAAATCGAATTGCTCGTAAAATACAGAAATAGGTTTTCAATACGAGTTCCATAATAACTGACAAGATAAATCAAGCAATAAACAGAACACGTTAGTCATAACAGATTCATAATCTAATAGCGATACGAATCACAGAACGATCGGAATTTCAATTTCAAGCAATCATGCATTCGTAATTTTTTTCGCGAAAAATATACGCGCCGCCTCTGATCTGAAGAATAGTGAAATTTCCCGGAAAAGAAGAGAATCTAAAAGAAAATACCTGTGTAGAGAGCTAAGAAGGATTTGATCCGAGAGATAGAGGAAGACGAAGGATAGTTAAAAGGGGAAGAGATCGATTACAGTTTCTCGCTTATTCCAGAAGAGAGATGAAGATAGTTACGCGGTTTATTCTTAAAACCTTTTTAGCCACCTATTAGTCCCTAAACTTATTTCTTATTCCCACTTTCGCCCACAATTAATATTTTACTACTATTTGATACAATTTTATGTTCTAGCAGATACTAATTACGAATTTGAAGGTTAAACCACAAATTAAAGATACTATTCTTAGTTTTGCTGCTCTATATTGAGTTGTTTATGTTTATCCGTTCCAAAACCTCGCCGTGCACGCAAAACATGGGGGGGGGGGGGGGGGGTGGGCATTTGTCCACGCTTTCCGCACTAATTAATAGAGAATTATGTCCAGTCACAAATCTAACCAATAACTTTAAGTTATTAATCGGAGAATCCACTACTAACATTTATATACCAACACCTACTCTCATGTCTAACCGATGTGGGATACATATCAATACCCCGCCCATTAGACCTGCGATGTCTACGGTGCAAGCGGCCTTCGGTCTTAGGTAGCTTTATTCTCTTCGGACATAGAGTATTCCATAATGTTTAGCTAGGGATTATGTGTTAGTATATAAGTGTGGGTGCTCCAACTAGTGACTTAAGTTATGAGATTAGGTTTAAGGGTATGGCTCCCTGGGCCTGGCCTAATTCTCTATCATTCGCCCTTTCGTTTTGGTTTTGATTTGGTGTAGTGGAGAGACATTAATGTTGGTTAATTATTTTCATGAAATTTATTATTCAAGAGAAAATACAAAGAAAGAGAGTTCTGAAACAACATCATAATGAACAAGTAGGAAACAACACAACAATAAAACTCAATACACGCCTCAAGAACTATAACATAGAATCTGCAGTTTTCTTCAACAAAACTTTTAACGGTAGTTTCTGTAGACAGGACTGTACATGCTGCTCTCTGCAAACTTCACCAGATCCTTGGCACGTGGCAGGTTAGACGCCAATCCTACGCCACAACAATTACTTATCAGTAAAGAAAATGAAGTCAAGAGAGCTTGAGATTAGAGTTAAAACAGTTTCATTCAACTAACCAAGGTCATAGGTTTTGGCAGCGACAGAGGCTGCAATATTAGCAGAGATCTCTCTGATGTTTGAGAATGGCGGGTAGATCAGGCCATTAGCGTAATGCTCTTCTGTGACTTGTGCTGCCAAGGCTTCAGCTGTTGAAAACAGAGACAGGCCAGTTAAAAAGAGTTACATTAAGAATCTATTGAGTTTCTGTCATAAAAAGTCATCAGTACCCAAGTTTGTTTTTTTTTTTTTTTACTTACAAGCTGCGAGGAGCATGTCATCACGGACACGAATTGCACCAGACATGATCAAACCGAGACCCAGACCTGGGAAGATGTAGCAATTGTTTGCCTGAAGTGAAGAGGGGTTATAGAAAAATGATGTCAGTACTGATATGGTTGCACAGGTTCAAAACAAAAAGTTGAGAGAGAGAAGAAGTTGTGGAAATAGCACGAACCTGTCCAGGTAAGTAAGTTTTGCCATCGTACTCAACAGGATCAAATGGACTTCCACTTCCAAAGATTGCACGACCCTATTTTAAGCACAAAATATGATTAGACTTGAGAGTGGCATCCATACCAATTTATACTTTGTTAAGTAGTCAGGAGTCAGGACATGAATCTCATTCAGATGTCATATGAGACGGTATACCTTGGTCCATGTGTAAGCCTGTTCTGCGGTACACTCAGCTTGAGAAGTAGGGTTTGAGAGGGCAAGAATCAACGGTTTCTATAATCCATCACCAAGAGCAGCATTAGAACAATTGCATAGATAGATACCAATGAACAATCAGAGAGGAAGAACAAGAAGATACCTCATTGTTGGTAGCCATGGCCTCAACAACTTCTTGTGTGAAAGTCTGACCCACACCGGATGTTCCAATGAGAACAGTTGGCTTGATTGCCTGTTAGACAAAGTTTCAACAAAGAGTGAACTTAAGAATAAAACATCTACAACAAGATTGTATCTTCACCCATCAAGTTATTCAAATATGAGTTCATTGCGTACGTTAACAGCACCGATGAGGTCCTTGACAGGTTCGTGCTCATGCGCCCATGGCTGCTTGAAGTGCTGAAGAGATTCTTTGCGCGAACTAACAATCAGTCCCTACAAAAAATGTTCAAAAGAGAAGGATAAACGACCAAGAAAGGTTTAGCTAGAGAGGATGAGACTGATTTAAGTGGTTGCTAAACTACCTTGGAGTCCACGAGCCAAATCTTCTTCCGGGTCTCGTCAATGGGAGCTCCAGTCTACAAAACAACCAGAATATGATCAATCGCATATTACTAACCATAAATACGAGCAAGCACAAGAAGTAACACAGATTTACTAACCTCTTTCGAAATCTTAAGAGCAATTAGCTCAGCGATACCAGTTCCAGCCTTCAAATAATCATGAGATAAAGCGTAAGGGGCAAACCATAATTGCAAGAAAAATGAAAAGCTTATAGAGTATAATGCTTCACGGCCTCACCTCTCCGGCACCCAAGAACAAGAAGGTATGGTCAGCCAAGGTTTTACCGAGCACCTTCTGAGCGGCAAGAAGCCCAGCAAGCACCACAGATGCAGTACCCTGCAGTTACGAAAATTAAAACAAGTTCTTGACAACGTTAGCTCTTTGACACTTCAATCAAAGTGTAAGAAAAAGATTAGTCTTGCGGAGAAGATGTTACCTGGATATCGTCATTGAAGACAAGATGACTAGAGCTGTACTTAGATAAAAGGTCAAATGCATTGTGGTTTGCAAAGTCTTCAAACTGAAAAGAAAGTGTACGATATCATTACGAGACATCTATATAAAAATATTAATAACTCTAATAGCAATCAATAGTTCTTAAGGGACTTGATCCTATGACTCACCTGTACTAATACTTTCTCTCCATAGTTCTGCTTAACAGCGCACATGAACTCATGCAGGAACTCTGCATATTCCTGAAATCACAAAACCAAACAGACTTCTCAGTTCTTGAAAACAATCATTGTATAGTTATAAGTAGAGAAAACAATAATAGAAAAGAGATTAGTAAACCTGGCCAGTTGCCCTTCTTCGTTTAAGGCCAATGTAGAATTCATCATTCAGCAACTTCTCATTGTTTGTACCAACATCAATGGTGATTGGAAGGCACTGCATTTAAAAAGTGAATTTTTGAATTTAAAAACAAGCGAGTAATAACCACAAATTACTGCAAGTTTTGTCATGGTGCTTACAGCTGATGGACGGATTCCTCCCAAAGCTGTGTAAAGAGAAAGTTTCCCCACTGGAATTCCCATTCCCTGGAAAAGTTTACAATCGCTCAAACAGATGATAAATGCAGATTTTCAACATCAAATGGGTTTAAGCTTCAAGTGTGAACTCAAGGACTCATTTTTTTACCTGGCAACCAAGATCTCCTAAACCAAGAATTCTCTCACCATCAGTAACAACGATAACTTGAATCCCTCTCTGGGGCCAGTTCTTCAATACTTCAAGAATCTTGCCCCTAAAGAACATACATTCACTTTAGTATATCAAAGAGACAAAATGGAAGTGACTTGGTAAAGAGATTTGAAAACACACTTCTCTTTTAAGCTGATGTAGAGTCCCTGTGGCTTCCTGAAAATGCTTCCATACTTCTGGCAAGCCTCACCAACTGTTGGTGTGTACACAACTGGAAGCAACTCCTCAACGTTATCAATCAAAAGCTTGTAGAACAACCTCTCGTTTCTTTCCTGCAATATTTATATACATGAGCCACCAGTTGAAAATAGTAACTGAACAAATCTTAAACACGTTCTCTGCTATCAAACATGAATTTTAAAAGAATCAATCACTCACCTGAAGATCCATCAGGGCCATGTAACGCTGAAGAGGAACAGTGTATTGACGGAGATTGTGCATCAGCTTCTTCTCCTAATAAACCACAAATCAAAATTTAACACAAACAATACCTAAATGAAAACCAAAAAAAAAATTCAGTTCTTTCTTATGTTTAAAGCTCAAGTCACCTGAACATCCTGAGATATAACGACAGGGGGAAGAAGACCAGTTAAGTAATGTGCATCTCTTTCTTTATCAGTGAATGCAAGTCCCTTGTTGTATCGCGGATCACGCATCAACGAGTAGCCACTAAAAAGAAAGTTCGATTAAAAATCAGTCTTTTACTTCAATAGCAAGAAAAACTAAGTTCAAAATTGCAGAGAAATTTCTTGGTTTGTAATTGACAGTGTAGTAACAAACAAAGTGAGATACTTTAATAATAGCAATTAGATTTCTCTCCACTTTAGCTGAAAATTCCTCAGAAAGTAGAAACCCAAAAGAAGCGATTGGCATATAATCAATAGATTAAGGGTGTGCGTTGACTCTCACCTGGCGACGGAGGAAACCCAAGGGGTGACGAGCTGATCCAACGTGGCGGAATCCTCACCGTAGACGTCAGAAATTCCACCTCCAACGCCGGATCTGTTATCGGCAACTTCCTCGCAGGGTATATCAGTAGGAGTACTTCCCATATCTCTCTTATGAGCTTAACACAACAAATCTGGAAACGAAGCAAGCTAAACAGAGTAAAATGATCAGGGTTGATGAATGAATAATGAGCAAGAAGATATGTTTTGGTGAATGATTGAAAAACACAGAAGTGGATAGTGGATTTATATAGGCATACGAAAATGACCAAAGAGTTTGAAATCAAAAGAAAAAAATAAAAAGTCTGAAAATTCGTAGATCGTCAAAGTTGCCAAGAACGTGGCCAAAGTCATCATCCTGTAGGTCCCTCTCTTCATCCATTACCTCTCTATTATTTTTTCTCTCGTTTTTTCCGTTTATTAATATTTTAGACAATTTTCACTTTTTCATAATTGATTATTTTTGTAAATGATTCATTCTTTTTTTTTTGGTCAAAGTAAATTATTCATTCTTTTTTTAACATCTTAAACTTATATAAATTAATCAAAATAATCCGCTTCGAGGATAACCTTAATACATGAATGATGAGATGTGTGAAATAGTTCATACTTGAGGATGAACAAATTGATGATTTGATTGTATATCGTACGATGATGTATCAACAGCAGTATTTCACTCGACAACCCATGCGTCAAGAAAGAGGTTTAGGATGGACAAACATTCGTAGCCAAATAGAACGTGATGATACATCTTGCTTACATGCTATTAGGATGCAGAGGGGTGCATTTAAAAGATTATGTCAAGTTATAGAAACCCAATATCATTTAAGAGCAACATATAATATTAACATTGAAGAAAGTGTGACGATGTTTTTATCCACTTGTGGGCACAATGAGGTTCAGCCGACCGTTGCAAGAAATTTTGGTCGGAACCAAGAGACAGTAAATAGAAAGTTTCATGAGGTTTTGAATGCAATGGAGCGGTTTGCATGTGATGAACTAAAAACACCATCCAATCAACAACTTAGAGAATATCCTCGGGCACTACGAAATAATCGCCGTTATTGGCCATATTTCCAAGGGTTCATTGACGCAATGGATGGGACACATGTTGCAGTAACTCCGCCATCAGAAGATCGACATATCTTCCAGGACCGTTTTGGCAAGACAAGCCTTAACATATTGGCTATATGTGATTTAGATATGGTTTTCACATGTATATGAAATGAAGCTCTAGGTTCAATGCATGATGCTAAAGTTTTAGCAACTGTGCAACAAAATAGTCAAGCATTTCCGACGCCCCCAAGAAAAATATTACCTTGTTGACTCGAGTTATGCTAATAAAAAGGTTATTTAGCATCTTATAGAGGAAATCAAAGAGTGGAGGTAACGTACCATTTAGAGCAATTTAATAATAGCCCACCCTCACAAAAAAAGGAAGAAATGTTTAACAGATGGCATTCCTCACTTCGTTCAGTAATTGAACAAACTTTCAGAATATGGAAAAAAATGGTGAGTTGTCAAGGAACTACCGAGGTACAAACTTGAAACACATAAACGAATAGTTTTTGTTACTATGGGTCTTCATAATTTTATTCGACGTTCGAATATTTTGGATGATGATTTTAATGATGAAGTTACTGAGCATAAAGATATACAGAGATAAGACTCAAATGATGAAGATGATATCAATGAGATAGAAGAATCTGAAACAACGACTGACGGAATATATATGGCAACCATTCGTAACTAAATTGCAGATATGTTATGGGCAGATCGTAGATGAATAATACAATGTTACTAAATTTATAAAAACAGTCATTTATTAGTACGCAAAAACATTTTTTTAAATATTAATTGTAATTTATATATTTATTTTTACATTTAAAATGTTAAATTATATGTTATTGCATAATTTTTAAAATAACTATTCAAATCAAAATCTACATATTAATTTTCATTTAATTACACTATTCAACCGTTGCAGTTTCACCAATCAACATTCATTTTCAAACGACTTTCGTTTGAAACTTTTATTTGCTAACCGCTATCTTCAAATGGTCGTTTGCAAACGACCTTCATTTCAACAACTTATTTTTTCAAACGGTTGTTTTGAACGGTGTTACCAATCAAATTATTTGTTTATTAAATCAAATAGTGTAAGAATAATAGTATACACTGATAAGTATAAGAAAGAAAAAGATACAATAATTGAAGTTGAGGCTGCGAAGATGTGTCGGATGGGAGGATCAAACTTGGCAGCCATATTGGACCTAATAAGATATTTATTGTTTTCCTATATTTTATATTAAAGTAATACTTACCAAATATACTACAGTATTGATTACAAAGAAAAAAGCTACCTTCAATAAAGACCAAAGTGTCATTATTAGTATATGTAACGAATAATTAGTCTATTAATAATTGAATATAATAATGGTCATGGATTAGGATTGCTGCTAGTGGGTGATTAAAATTATTAATAACTCGTAAGGATATTTTTTGCATTGTTCATACAATAAAATAAGAAAAACATTTTATCAAAAAAAAAAAAAAACATTGAGGTTTCACCAAAAAAAGAAAAAAGAAAAAACAACGACATTGAGGTTTCACTGTTTGCCTTTTATTATCTCAATTTACCAAATATGTTTTATATGTTTCTGTTTTTTTTTCCTTTTTTCTGGTCATTACGACTTTTATTGTGTTCATTACAAAAGTAAGCAAAAATGGACGAAGACGCGTTTATAGATAGTCGCTAAAAGCTCATTTGATCTAGAACATATTTAGAATCAATGTCAAACATACCAACTCCTACATTTTCTGAGTTTACTTTCTCTGTTTCATTTTTTTGAGAATTTGACCTTTTTATTCTTACTTTTCACTCCTATAAAGTCAAATAGTTCGGTAGACATAGTAGTAGAACCAAACACATAGCCAAATAATCAACATTCAGCAAATTAAGTTTCATTTTTTTACTAAATTGAGAAATTGTGAATTTCGACTCAATCCAATTTGATTTCATTCATCGAAACAAATAAATTTATACAATTTTAATTTCCGGTTTAGTCTTTAGACTTGAACTGAAAATCAAATTGAAACAATTAGAATCCAGTTTGTTGATTTTAATTAAAATGAACCAAACAAAACCAGTTCTTATACAATTGCAAATTAAAAACAATCAGATACAAAGAAGGACTTTGTTCGGCTAAAGAGAGAAACGAGGAACATAAGTTTCGTGAGAACATCGTGAGCTCTTTCTCTCTGACTATCATGAGTTCTCTCTGCAATACTCCCCCTCACGTTGGAGAGTGAATGTTGTGAACTCCCAACTTGGTTAATAGAAAGTGAAATTGATCTCTTCCTAAAACTTTGGTCATAATGCCTGCAATTTGCTCTGTCGTGCTTACGTATTGAAGACTGATGATCTTGTCACGAACTGCGTCTCTGACGGAGTGATAGTCGGACTCTATGTGCTTGGTACGTTAGTGAAAGACTCGGTTCGAGACAATATGAATGTCAGCCTTGCTGTCACAAAATAATCGAGCTGGAACATCTATAGGAATACCAAGTTCTGTAAACAGTTTCCGAAACCATTTTATTTCTCGAAGAGCAGCAACCATTGATCAATATTCTGCCTCTACAGAAGAATGAGATACAATATCATGCTTTTTAGTCTTCCATGAAACTGGTGAATCACTTAACATCACCACATATACACTTAAGGAACGGCGATTGAGAGGACAAGAGGCCCAATCTGAGTCACACCAAACTGTGAGAGACAAGTTTTTGTCGGATTTGAGAAGAATTCCAGAACCTAGAGAGTTCTACAGATATCAGACAACATGCAAGGCTGCAGACCAATGAGCTTCTCTCAGAGACTGCATGAATTGATATAAAACGTGTATAGAGTAATTACAGTTTGGTCTTGTATTAGTGAGA
This sequence comes from Lepidium didymum, assembly GCA_963920545.1. Lineage (NCBI taxonomy): Eukaryota > Viridiplantae > Streptophyta > Magnoliopsida > Brassicales > Brassicaceae > Lepidium > Lepidium didymum. The sequence goes on along the minus strand of OY986996.1, from coordinate 4,127,775 downwards.
TATATTAACCGACCGATTAAACGATGATACATGGATGAATCTCTTAGTAAAAGGCCATCGTCTTCAGCAAGTTTCTTATTTTGTTCCAAGGGAGTTGCAACTAGTCGAGAGCCTAAGAAACCACATTCAGAAATGATGTCAAGAGCGTACTTACGCTAAGATAGAAAAATACCATCCTTCCCTCTACTGATTTCGATTCCTAGAAAGTATTTCAGTTTTCCTAGATCCTTCATAGAGAAGCACTTGTGGAGATAATCCTTGAAGCGTTTAATAAAGTATTGATCACTTCCACAGATTAGTAAGTCGTTTACATACACAAGAACCCGAATTTCCTGTATATTCTTCATGTAAGAAAAGAAAAAGTAGTCTTCATATGATTGCGTAAAGCCAAACTTTAATAAAGCATCAGAAAGCTTCTTAAACCATCATCTAGGTGCCTGTTTTAGTCAGTATAAATACTTGCGGAAGCTACAGACTTTATTATGATGAGTATGTCGGAATTCGGGAGGCAACTTCATGTAGACTTCTTCTTTTAAGTCACCATGTAAAAAGGCATTGTTGACATCCATTTGGTATACATCCCAACCACGTGCAACCACAAGACGAAGCAAGGACCGTGATATGAGCTTTATAATGCTCAATGGTTCCATCAGAGTTATACTTTGTCTGATATACCCATTGAGATCTAAAGCAGATCTATTTGGAGGGAGATCCACAATGTCCCATGTATGTTGATATTCAAGAGCAATAACCTCCTTTGACATTGCATCATTCCAGACCTTTATACGAACCGCCTTGCTAAAGTGTTTAGGTTCATGAGCTTCAATCAGTTTGCTCAAAAATGCTCTATGACTAACATAAAAACGTTCATCAGGTATAAAGCTAGTCAAAGGATAAAGAAACTCACTATTGTTTGTTGAAGATAATGGAGGTGGTGAAGAAACATTATCATGTTTAACATGATATTGGGTAAAATCTTACGAGATGGTTTTCTAGCAGATTAAGAAGAAGATACATTAGTATATGCAGTTGGTTTTGGTATAAGAGATTTCCCTCAAGAAGAAGGTGAAGAAGATACATTAGTATCAGCATCAAGTAATGGAGAAACATTAGAAACATCATTACGAGTTGCAGCGAAATTAGTTGAATCAGAAATTGAAGTACAAATTTCTGCTGGAGGTAGAGATAATTCCTCATTGGAGGACACAATATCTGGATGAGAAAGAACAGCTGCAGGAGAAGTATTTGAGATAAGATTCTCTAGCGGAAGAGAAGAACTCCCCATGTTGTCTGCAATTGTATAAGGTAACCAATCCATATCAAAATAATCATGTGGAATATTAGAAGCAAAATCAGTTAAGGTATTATCAGAATAAGGAAGAATTGTTTCAACAAATACTACATCTCTGGAAACGATAAACTTGTTGGTCTTCATATCATATAATTTCCATATTTTTTGTCCAAAAGGATAGCCAACAAAAACACAAACTCTGCTTCGTTCTACAAACTTGTTTTTATATTTTTGTTGCTGGTGATGGACATACAACCTGCACCAAACACTCTAATATGACTGTAATCAGGTTGCTTGTTATGTAACCTTTCAAAAGGAGATTTGCCATTATGAATAGGAGGAGTTAGCTTGATTAAATTAGCAGCTGTAAGAATTGCCTCACCCCAAAAAGAAACAAGAAGAGAAGCTTGAAAAAGTAGTGCACGAGAAATGTTTAGAATATGTCGATGTTTACGCTCGACTCTCCCATTTTGTTAAGGAGTGTAAATATAGGAAATTTGATGAACAACACCCTTTGTCCTAAAGAACTGTGACAATAACAGGAACTTTGTGCCATTATCACTTCTTATTGTTTTAATGACTTTCCCGAATTGATTTTCAGCATAAATAAAGAACTCTTGAATAACTTTTTGACTTTAGATTTAGATAGCAAAAGAAAGGTTCAAACTGCACGAGAAAAATCATCTACACTAGTAAAAAAATAGACAACACCACAAGATGATAGAGTTTTATAAGGACCGCAAACATCACAATGAATTAAAGAGAAATGAGCATCTGCTTTATTAATAATGTCAGGAAACAATGTTTGAGTTTGCTTTACTTTGAAACAAACATCACAAAAATGAGATGAAAAACTAGATGAGGTTTTAGACAAGAGAGGCAGTAATGATAAACTCCATTCAGTGTTCCCTTTACCGATCATCTTCATCGACGTACAGTCCTGTAAAACACATGCAGTATCAGTGAACAAACCAAAACAATTATTTTCTGTTAAGAGTCTCGAGACAAAAACTAGAGAACAATTCATAAAAGGCACATATAGAACATTTGACAATGTAAGTAACAGAGAAATAGTTAAAGAGCCAATGTGTTTTGAGATTTTGTTACTGTCATCAGCAAAACCAATTGAAGAAGGTGGAATTTCTTGAACATGCTGTAAGTAAGAAAGGTCTTTTGTCTTATGATGTGATGCTCATGTGTCTATAATCACATCTCTAACACCTTTCTTACCCGCAAGTTTTTCAGCAGTCACTGAATTCATGACCATATTCTTCTTGTCGTTGAGAAGATTCTGAAGCACAGTCCGTTATTCTGAAATCAATTCTGTAAAAAAAATCCATTTGAACTTGTAGCAGTGGCAGCACGAACAATAACTACATGAGGCTTCGTATCCCTATTGTGAGACTGACTTTTGCCTTTAACATTTGCTTTACTTCAATCTTCCTTGTCATTATGTTCTACCCACCAGTCTGGTAAACCAACCAAGTCCCAACATCCTTTCTTTTCATGTCCAGACCTTCCACAATGAGAACAAGTGGGCACTAAACCATTATCCAGAATTGATTGTTTATTCTTTCCACTTGAAATCTGATCTAACGAGAAACATACTTTTGAATTCCATGAGCAAGAAATCCAATTGCATTCTATTGATTTTCTTTATTCTGAGCAGATACCAATTGCTCTTCTCTCACAACACGAGAGTAAGCCTCAACAAGAGAAGGTAAAGGATCAAGTCCCACAATCGTAGTACATATTCCTCCAAACTTGCTGTCATCAAGTCCCATGATGAGCTGATGTAATTTTTCTTCTTCTCTTTCTTTGGAGATAGTTTTTGCAGCATCACATGTACAAGTAGGTAATGGACGATACATTTGCAATTCTTCCCACAGGGAACACAGTTAACCATAGTATTCAACTACCGATTTTCCATTCCGTCTACAAGAAGCAGGGCTTTCTTTGATTTGGTGAACCCGAACAAAATTTCCTATTGAAAACCTATCTTTTAATTGATTCCAAAGTTGTTGCGCGTTAGAGATGAATGCTACAGTCGATTTCACTTTTGGTTCAATGGAAGCGCGAATACAACCTACCATCATGGAGTTAATGGTTTGCCAATTTTCATAATCTTGATCGGTGATTGCAGGTTTAGTTAAAGCGCCATTGATGAATCCAATTTTTCTTTTTGCTTGAAGAGTGTTCATCATTTCTACAAACCACCGGTTGTAGTTTTCATCGATTAACAAGATCGGTGATGTCAAGGCCCCTGGGTTATTGGAACTTAATAGTTGATAAGGTGTTACAACCACCATATCTGGAACCACAACTCCAATGCTTGTATTCTCGTTATCCGCCATAGCCAAGAAGAAAAGAAGAGAGAAGGGAGATGATGAAAGTCATAAGAATTTTAGAGAATCTCACAAGAGGTTTGATACCATGTCATTCAATTTCGATTCAATCCAACTTGATTTCATTTATCAGAACAAACAAACTTATACAATCCTTATTTCCGGTTCAGTCTTTAGACTTGAACCAAAAATCAATATGAAACAATTAGAATCCGGTTTGTTGATTTGAATTGAAATGAACCAAACAAAACTAGTTTTGATACAATTGCAAATTAAAATCAATCAGATATAGAGGACTCTGTTATGCTAAAAAGAGAAACAAGGAATGTAAGCTTCGTGAGAACATTGTGAGATCTTTCTATGACTACCGTTAGCTCTCTCTGGAATACAAATTCATCCACATTAACATTTAAAAAAATCTCACAAATAATATCTCAAATAAACTTTTGTAATGCTAACAATTTATTTCTCCCTCCACTATTGCATATATCATTAAACATACCCTAAGTTTGACTATTATTTACTTATTTGTAAAAAAAATCCAAAACTTAAAATTTAATTGCTTATTTGTGTTGGTTTTGGTTTAATGTTAACCACATATAACAAACCATCTTCATAATTTCATTCTTCTTTAAATCATGAAATAGCATCTTGCTTATACTTTAAATCTGATTCTTTTGTCCTTTCACAATTTCAAGTTCATTTTTAGTTTTCCCACATTTTCTTCAATCTAAGATAAAAATATTTATACTATATATAGTCGCAGTATCTTAATCAGATTCTTTTTCTTCCTCTTACAACACATTAATCAATAATAATTATGGTTTATTTTAGTAAACAATTGACCGGTAAACAGTTAATCATAATTTTCTAACTCATATGGAAATAAAGTTTTATCTTTTACCTCACATGCATTATTTAACTTTTGATTTGATTATATAGATGTTTTAAAGTTTATATTTATATAGAACTAGATAAATGAACGAGGATGATTCCCTAGTGATGGTTAAGGATAACCTCTAGTCAAGGGGAATAAATTGTGATGGGTTTTGTAGTACTTGTGGAGCATATGGATAATTAATTAACTGTGTCATGTTTGAGTGTCTTCCCGCACTTTAAACATGGGTATTATCGAATATTCCATCAACTATCAGTATTTTCTCAAGAAAATCAATTTGATTTAATATGGACTACCTCTTATGGGAAATTCGTGAGTCTATTGATATCAGAATCTTCCCGCTAATCATTTAAAATTTATGGAAAACAAGAAATGAGAAGAACTTCTCAAATGTGAATTTATGATCCAAGATTAACAATTAAGTTGCTAGAAAGCGAGGCTTGAGAATGGTTTTCTGCAATATCTAACGATATTATATTGCCTTAGTTTGAGGCTATTAATCGAGGCTCTCCTTGGTCAGAGATATCAAATCCCTCCACCTCAAGTCCATGTCTCATAGGATACAAATGCTTTGTCAATGGATCCTGAAAAGCAACAGACCTTCATTCAGACCTCGGTTGGTTTGCTTCCGTGATTCAATTGAAGGATCATGTTCTAGAGCTTTGAGAATAAGGAGTCTTTCTACTCTCCATTCCAAAGTTGAGACAATGTTTTGGGCAATGAAATGTTTAACTCTCTCGACATTGTAGAAGTATATCTAGCTACAGACTGGGCAAATATATTGAAGATGATATCTCATCCTAAGAGTGGTTGGCGTTTGCCCTATATCTAGAAAATTTCATAAGATTGAATGGTGTTTTTTGTTTATTCTCTTTATTTGTAATCTCTAAGTGTTTGAATCATAAAATTGATGGTTGTATTAGAAAATTAGCTTTTGATTCCTTGATTATTTGACTGTAAAATCTTTTTCCATTAGTGACAATTTTCATTATATAAAAAAGAGAAAACAAGTGTGGACAACTTTGGATGTATTTGATAAAGAGAAAATTATCGATTAAACACAATACTTACCAAAATGGTCAAATTGAACACGGAACTATCATAATTGTTGATTAAACAACGCATTTATAGTTGACTTTTAATTAAATATTAAAATTTAAGTTGACTAAGCCGATTTAATCTAACGTTAATTCGATTAACGAAAAACGTTAACCCCCTTTAAGCCCGTTAATTCCTTTGGTTAGCTGAAATGCTAAGTTTCATTTAAGTTGAATGAAATAGAAAATCATTGTTAGAACCCTAAATCGGGAAAAGCTCCAAAGAAATCCAAAATCAAAATTGTCTTTGAAATCGAAAACCAAGTCGAATTTGGAAGTTTTATTCAGTTCTTATCTTCATTCTAAAAGAAACCTAAACTTGATTTTTTTCCCCAAAAATAAGCTCAAACTCGTCAGTACAGTCTGATAATCCACGAGGGGATCAATTTGGAGTTCCTTCAGGTTGTCGCTGCGGATTAGATGTGAAAATCTTCACGTCAAAGACACATGAAAAACCAGGTCGGCCATTTTGTCGATGTGCAAGTAAAAAAAAGATAAAAATGCAATTGTTATTTTTGTGTTAGAACCATTTGTAAATTTTGAATGATGTGTACTCTAATTTTTAGGGTTAGAATCATTTGTTCAAATGGGTTGAGGATACTGTATGAGAAGAAGTTGAGGCAACTTTTTCGAAATTGCAATTGATTGAAACATAAATCCAGACTGTGAAATCCGAACTTAGGATGTGAAGGTGGTGGTCAAAGAACTAAAGGAAGATGTGGACAATAGCAAAATAAACATTAAGCATCTGAACATGAAGATGAAATGGTTTTAGTAAGCTTTGTAGTTGAAAGCAAAATCATGGTATTGTCTAGCACGTAAGGTAATAAGAAGAAAGATTGGAGAAGATGAGATAATGTTTTGTTTTGTTTATGGTAATGGTAAACTGGTTGTCTTTATGTTCTGGATCTTTGCTTCTTAATTGTTATTTTGTCTTGGTATTCTGGTTATTACATAGACAATGAGAGAATGAAACAATGACAATGAGTCAATGACAATAGAAAGCACTCAATAAACCTGAAAGTGTTTTACATAAATATATCAAAGACAACATTCAAAGACTAAAAAAGGTTTTCCAACACAAAGACATGGACTTAGTCTTAACTCAAGTAATACCAAATAAAACACTTAGTAAATAAAAAATTTAACAACAAAAAATATAAAAACTGAAACATAGTCAGATATATGGGAGAACTCGCAGCTCTTGTGACCCTTATGCTCCTTGAGAACCTTGTGTTGTCCCTTGTGTTCCTTGAGAACCTTGTAATACTTAATTTGAGGTTACAAAACAGAAACATATATAATCAACATTTGGGCAAAACAAGAAACATAGACATAAATTAAAAGCAAGTAAGAAAGAAAATGAACATGATTCTTCATGGGGTGTCTTCTTCTCCTCTTTGGCTAACTCTCTCGCCTTTCATTTTTTACAAGATGTCTTATTATGCCCTTTTTCCTTGCAATTAGAACATGTTATCACCCGACCACGACGTGATAGTCTTGTGCTACTCGAGGATGATGCAACTTCATTTCTTCCTCTCCTTCTAGCATAATTTGAAGGCCTTCCCAGATTGCCTCTCTTCCATGGTGGTGGCAAAACTCTTAACCTATTCATTCTAGGCCACATCATTATTCTTGGTACAGGTGCAATCCCATCCCTATAAGTGTCACGCCAAGTACACGCCAAGTAGAAGCCACTTACAAAATTTTCTATATTTTGTTTTGTCTTAATGATCACAGCAGTTCTATGAATACATGGTATTTCTGTCAGCTGCCACTTCCTACACCCACATGTATGGTATTCATGTCTACTTTGTAGCTAGTTCCACCCATGTTAACCTTATACAAATTGTTTCTTGTAAACATAATGGAGTAAGTTTGTGACCCTTGTGTCATTCTTTCTATCTCATCATGTGTTCTCTTAGTAAATCATGTCCTTAGTCTTTCAAGCATCCTAACATATCCAACAAAGGTTTCTTCCTAGCTTGCCTAATGGTTCTATTAAAGGACTCACTCAAGTTGTTAAAAATGTCATTACTTCATATCCTAAAAAAAAGCCCTAGACCATGTCTCATGATGTGTGTTTTATAGACTGACATATGCTTGAGGATTGTACCTTCTCAAAGCCTCCATATTAGCAGCAAACTCCCCTTGAGTGTAGATGCGAGCAATCTTCCACAAAAGACATTGCAACTCCATGTCATGGTTGTCTTTCTTCTAGTTATCTATAATGTGTCTTGCACATTGTCGATGCTGAACTTGTGGATAGGTATTATGCACAGCTTTTACAAAACCATGCACAAAGAAAAAAACAGATTAACATTTTGGTTTTTGAAATACTTCCATCTTTAAAAAAACAACAATCTAATAAACCAATAACATTTTGCGTATATGAATAGATATCAACATTGCTTTCATCTGGAAGCTTTAAATTAGCATACAACAATCTAATAACGAGTCCCAATTGCTGTCATTTTCAATTTTAACCACTACTCATACTATAAGTATTACCCTATTATTTCCATCCCTTCCTATGGCAGCTAATAAGTGACCCTTAATGTCCCAGTTAAGGAATGCACCATCTAAACCTATATTTGGCCTACAAGTTTCTTTCCAACTTCTCCTTTGTGAATCAAAGCAGATAAAAAGACGAAGAGACCTCTGTTTGCTACCTATTATTGGACCTAGAATAGTCTAAATCTCAAAGTTTGAGCCCATGTTGGACTGCAAAACTTATGCTTGGTAATCCCAAATCCTATCGAAATGAGCCTCATGAATAGCTCTTTTTTCTTTTCCTAGTCTCGCCTTTGCTTTAGTACACTGCTCTTCACTGACTGTGAGGTTGTACTCTCTCAGAATTTCAGTTGCCATTTGATGTTTTGTCAACTTCAGATTCTTCCTCAATCTATCTTCAAATAACCAAACTATAGTCTTTTGTTTCAGCATTCTTGTGTAACCTGACTTACAACATGTATGCTCATCATGAAACACCTTCACTTGCATCTTCCTTAGCCTCTTCTCATATGAACAATAAAACCTCCATGGATAACGCTTGTTCAAACTCTTAGCACCTACTCTATTTTACTTTGATTTGTATATTTTAATATCAAATCGAGACTTCAATGAGTACCTGAGTAAGGCTATTTTGACATCTTCAGGAGCATTGAAGGTGTAACCTAACCATAAGTAAACTCCTTTTTCCTCTAGTTTAGTACGATCACCAACATCATGAACATCTCCTTCATCTTTGTTTGATGACAATGGATCTGGAATCCTTTCCTCATCCCATATATATCATATCCACTATCTTCTTCACCTTCAGCTTTATCCTCTTGTGCAGCTTCTGTGAATTGAGCTTCAAAATCCTCATAGTCTTCTTCGTCAACATCCAATCGATCTCCATCTTCTTCAATGTATTCTTCGTTGTCCCTGACCACAATTTCCTCATCGTCGACCTCTTCCTCGACCTCGGAATCACTTGGCTGATTCTCTATTTCTTGTTCACGATTCACTCTCTCTATTTCTTGTTCACTATTCACTCTCTCATTTTGTTGAACCACGTTTCGCGAAGAAGACATAGTAGCTAAATAGCTACGACAATAAGATGGTGGACTACACATAGCATCCAATTTCCTCCTCATCATCTTGGTTTGATTCGGTAGCCTACAGAAAAGAACAACAAATATAGAGAAAATCGATTTGAGATTTGAGATTTTTTCCCTTTGTCGAATTCGGGTTTCTGCTTTACTTTTTTTTTCTATTTTGTTTTGCATAAATGAAACTCAATGTTTCAAACAACCACAACAATTAACTAGTTTAAACGTAACGTCGGATTAAATCGACTTAATCAACTTAAAGTTTGATTAAAAATCAACTATAAATATGTCGTTTAATCAATAATTTTGATAGTCATTGTATTTAATCGACATTTTCCCCTACGAGTAAGCTTCCTAATCCTCATTCCTCAAGAGTATCAAAGATCCTACCATTCGTGTAAAAACTAACTTCAATTATACTATGATTCATATACATTTAATAGCCATATAGGCCCAGTGGGCTACCATGCCCTTCAAAATAGGCCCAAAGGACGTTACAACAGTATATACTTTTCAACAACAGGAAGAAAGAATTGACTACTCATAAGTCAATTACAAAATCAAACAATTCATACATTAGTTCCACTATATATGTATCTTCAACACTTAGTTTTTGATTTTACGCACACCAAATATATTAAAGCTACCTAGAGAATAAGAAAACCTCTGATGACTTGTATTTAGTCTTTTACCAGAGACCAGCGGCTGATCCATTAACATTGTCAAGCCGCTTCATCATCCAATCTATAATATCACGACCAACTTCCTCACGCTCAGGTTCAAACAGAAGGTCGTGTAAGAAACCTTCATACAGTTTGATGTCTTTGAAAACTGATGGTGCCTGATTATACAAGTCTTGTGAAGCTAGTGGATCAGTGACTTTGTCATCTGTACCATGGAGGACAAAGAAAGGCACTGTAATAGACTTAAAGTTCCGGGTCAAGTAAGCTGTAATGCGAAGAATTTCATGGCCTGTTCGGACCCTTATTGGACCGGTGTAGACTAACGGGTCAGAGTATTTGGCTAAGAGAGCTTCAGGGTCTCTTGAGACTGGAATGCCTCTCTTGTTTGCTCCTTTGAATTGGAACCTTGGGGCAAGTAACGAGAAGATTGGAGCTATAGCCTATAAAGATGCATATGACTATGAGAATGAGAGTCAGTGAACAAAGAATATCATCTAACTTGAATACCATAAATGAGAAGATTTACCCCGACAATGGGATGAGCTGGTTTGACGCGAAGTGCAGGCGATGTTAGGACAATACCAGCTAATATATCTTCAATAGAGGGAGATGAAGCCGCCTATAAGAGAAGCTTGACCATATATCAGGAAACTGTAAACAATAGAGAATCTTAATTCAAAGGTATGAAGTTAGGTACCTTCAAGACCACAGCTCCACCAGTAGAGTGACCAAAGAGGAAACATGGAACACCTGGATTCTCAGACCTAATCTTTTCTAAGAAGGCTTCCTGTAGAGTAATCAAGACACCAAATCATCACTTAATTTAACAACTTCAAATAGACCATTTCTCTGGTTTCATCTCCAAAAAGCAAAAACCAACTAATGTTTCTAAGATTGTGAACTTACGGTGTCGGAAACAACATAATCAAGAGAAGGAACGTAGCCATGCAAACCATCACTCCCACCATGACCTAATACAACGTAATGGACCAAACATATGGCGACCTGTTCAGACCCACAGTTTCAGAACAAAGATGGAAACTAAAAGAAACAAGACAAGCTCGTGTTCATACCAATCCAATCCATAGCGTATACACCCAAGTTACTCGAGTTTAGCTGCTTTGCAAATTGAGCATATCTCCCACTGGAAATGAAATGAAATGATACACAGATTGAGCAATTCATCGAAATTATAAGGGCGAGAAGAAAAACAGTAATTATACACTGGAGGGGAAAAAGGATAGATTTTTCCACCTGTGTTCATTCAATCCATGAATAATTATCAAAATTCCCCTGAATACAAACAAATTCAAAATTTGAAGTCAAAATCGTTCAAACTTAATCAAAGAATTCTAATCGTGCAAGCAAAGCATGCAAAAAAAAGTCAGAAGAATTACCTAATTTCGCCGGAAAGAGGCAACCACGAGCGTGAGAATAAAGCGTTACCACGACGGCCATAGAATAACGAACTGCTCCACCGACAAGAGATTTCACCGTCTCCAACCATCTCAACAGCTTCCGCCAAGGAACGACGCCTTGCAGTATCTTCCTCCTCCAATTTCCACGCCATCTTCCGCCTCCATCGCCTCGAAGGAGCAGGATTAACCTCCTCCGGCGATTGAATAAGAGGAGAGACACGACGGCGAAAACGGGGAAGAAGAAGGAGAAGAAGAGAAAAAACGAGAGAAATGATGAAGATAAGACATTTCCTAAGGGTCCTTAAGATCGGAATTATCCGATTGCTTGCACCTGATGTAAATTGCTCCATTTCCGCCGACGTTGACGCCATCGCCGGTAAAATTAAAATTACAAATCGGAAAAATAAAAATAAAAACTAATGAAGAAGATGAAGAAGAAAGCGTGTACAGAGAAAATGTCAGAAATTTGGAGGTAATGGTGGGACTCAATTTATGAAAACTTCAATGTGTCAAAAGCAGGCAAAACAAAAGTTTCATTAATCTTATGCATCAAAGTATCGTGTGACTGTTACACGTGACTTTATATCATTGGTTGTTGAACTAACGAGTTGTGAGTTCAACGGTCTGGATTTTAAATATTATGTTGTTGACCGGTCAAGTCAGAACTTTGGACGGTGCAGATCTGCTGTTTCCACGAGACTTCGGTCAGTAACCGTTGATGAGTTGGACACAAATTAAATATGGTCCGTTACGAGATTAATGATTGATTTAGTCATTAGCTCAGCTTAATAACCGCGTTTTGAGAATATGGTTATTGTTTTTAAACCATTTTATTTGTGTTTTTCTTTTTTGTCGTCTAAACCATTTTATTTGCTAAGTTAATTATATAATTTTTGGATTTTAACACATACTCTTATATGAATTTTAATAATTTGGATCTGATCGTGTACAGTATGCGTAAATAATACGATTGAGACTTGAGAGAAGAAAGCGTGGAAAGAAGCCAAACAAAGAGATAAGTCAATTGCTTGATTAATGGCTTAATTAGGAATTTGGAAGCATCGGAACATGTTGCCTAGACTCTGCCACTAGGCATATTACCTTTACCAAGTTATTTATCTTCTTCTTCATCCGACTCTTAATCACACGTCTTTTAAAGATAGCGATGTTTTTCTGCACATACTTATTACTTGTTGCTTTCATTACATAATTTTGTCTTTTGGAATGTCTAAAAGAAAAATAGCAGGCAAAGATATGAGACACTCAATATTTGGGGACTACATAAGCCGCACGATCCATCATTAAAATGAGTTGTTAGTTTTTATAGTCCACACATGACCATATGGGTTTATATAGTAACGCTCACATGAAAACAAAACATAAGAGACGCAGTTGTGCAAACAACAACACTTAAAAGTCACGAAAACGAAAGGCATTACATAAAAGTCAGATTTTTTGAGATTTCATGACCATCAAATTCAATAATTCTTCGTTGAAAATCCAATGGAATCTTTCTCTATCTCTCTCTATAACACTAAAATATAGCCTATCGTTTTCTCTGTCGAGCCTCACCAAAAAAATGCCCATTATAATGACATTATCCGAAGGTTGAATTGATGTGAATCAATACTGCTCTTGCACGAGAGCCAGAAAGGCGTATGAAGTTTATACGTTTTCCCCGGCTATGATCCGTTTATGTAGTCAAGCAGAAGCCAGTCAAGCTCAAAATGTTGACACAGAAGTTTCTGCAACATCAACATAAAGGATTTCATTAAAGCCTTGAGGATAGAAATTATGCAGCCATTAAAGAAATTTGATTTTTTGTAAATTGTATCGAAGCAAGTAAACCTTGGTTACGGGTACAGAAGGTGCAGCGTCAACATAATAGTCTGGGAATCTAGAAACTTCGATACCCTTTTCGAACAATATGTATGTGGGAAGTTGAGACATTCCACCTATATATGTAAAACAGCACTGATATTAGTTCCTTCTGCAACATCGCCTCAATGTGCTTTTGAGTTGGTGAAGATAACTGAGTTAGCCAAGGACTGTTACCGGCAAGAGATATTCCAAACTTTGCTGCAGTATTAGGGAAAAGTCCAAGATCCACAGTTCCGAAAGAAAGGAGTTTATTAGAATACCTGAAGAAATGGAAGATGAGTGTGCCTGTCTCTTAAGACGAATAGTGAAATTGGGGTGTTTTCTTACGGAAAGCTTACGTAATGGAGAGCTCTGGAAAACAGCGACTTGAACGAACACACTTGGATGAATTACATGCAAAGAATTCTATCTGCAAAAGGTGTGAGAGTACACATCATCAAAACGAGTAGCTTCAACAATATCCTTTTGAGCCAAATTTCAATTCCATTTATTTTCTAACAGCTTACGATAATTCGGATCAGTTTTATTCTTAATTGATTGAAAACTAAACAAAAAAGGCCAAATTTGATGTCATAATAGTAAAGGCAGGCTATATGTATTATATAGCTCCTAGATATCAAGCTTTAGCTCTATGCAATGAAATCATTTTGGTTAACTAAATACTACTCCTTGGTTGATAAACGTATCATCTAAAATCACAACATCGCTAACTTGGAAAGAGCAGAAACATTAACTACTAGAAACTAAAGTAACAGTTTCCACGTACCAACCAGTATTTTGTTGTGTTCCCATCTGATAACAAATCCTCCAATTGCATCGGTGTTAGCTTCTTTGCAGTTCCTACAAACGTCTAAACAATTTACAAAGAATGCAACTTTTTCATTCCAAAAACATATAAAAACAAGAATATGATTGAATATTTACATACCTAATTTACTAAAAGCTGGTTGTTGAGCTAAGAGATATATGACTGCAAAAGGAAATATTCATATCAAACTAAAAAAGATTGAAGAGTATCAACATTCAAATCTGCATCTCCCATATATATATACATAAACAAGAGATCGAAATTGAGCTTCAAAACTTTTAGGCTGACCTGAAAATATGACAGTAAACCAGATCGCCACTCGATAATCCACAATCAATGAAACTGCTATGAGAAAGATCTGGGCCAAGAAACTATATATCAGCAGATTTAACATGAGTTATCCCAAAATTGACGTAAAATCAATTTTGAATCGGAATCTAAGCTCCGCGAAAGTTACCTTAGCATAGAGCAAACTATCCGCAACGAAAGCCTCCCATGTTTCCTCCCTCACCATCTACAAAACGATTTCAAACAATTGATGACGCAGAGAAGTGAAAGATTTAAGAAAATTCGACGAAAAATCGAACCTTAATAGCGGAAAACATAAGAAACGCAAGAAATGCTTGGATTTCTCTGTCGATAAGGCGATGAGAAGTGAACGGTGAAGCAGAGTTACGAATCGGAAGGTAAGAAAAAAAGGCCATGAAATGGAGGAAATAGTAAGGATCTGATACGATCCTACTCACTCCTTCGATTGCTCCTTCACGCTTCTTCTCCATTTTTGCTCGCTTTGGGTTGAAGAGCTGCGAATTTGCTGCGAGTCTGAGCTGAGGTAAAGATCCTTGTTTGAAATACACAGCAAATGTCACGCCGTTTTCCTTAGTTACAAACGGCAAGGAGTTTTATCTATTACATTCAGAATGCTGGGCATTTCATCATGTGTTGGCTCAATTTTAACACTGCAAAAATATGTTTTTTTTTTCATTTTTAAATCGAGTATAGCAACTAATATACACATTTTTTCTAGAGGAAACTAGCCAAGAATCGAATCCCATCACGCTTAGAACACGAAAGACATAAACAAAAGACATATTATTCAATCTTCATGCATTTGAAGATAAAAATTCCAAACGAAATTGTTAACTAAATTGGATGAAACAGAAGTAGAGCGTTTATCATCCAGAAAACACAAAACTGATCTTGAGTGACTGAATAAGACCAGCAAAAGCAAAAATGCGCAGAATGTGATCACAAACGAATCCATTTTCTTCGAGTCTCTCTTATCGAGGCACACTTTGGCCAAGCTCTGCAAGAATCATGAGACAAACCAAAAAACACTTGTTTCAGTTCTATTCAATAAGTCGCACAGAGCTATACAATTAAAGCAATCCAAATGTATTTGGTAATAAACTGCTACAGATTCTCGTGTATTGAGAACTAGGGCAATCAAAGTTCTAATTTGATACGAAAAGTAGACAACATGCAAGTTCGAGGATGTGAATGATCAGAGAGTTATACTTTAAAAAAAAAGATTGCTTACAGATATACTAAACACAAAAGATTTGGAGATATATCAAACTCCTGGATTTGCACTGCAGAGCATACCCTGAGACAACGACCTTGAATTACTCGAATCGATACCGAGGCAAGAAGTCAGCCTAGCAGAAGATACTGCACTGTACAATGGAAGTAACGATTGAAGTGAGCCCAGCTGGGCAATTGGCCTGTCAAAATCAACACAAAAGCAAAAATTTCATTAACAAACTAGCCAAAGACTCAAATTTAAGAAAGAAAACAATCATCAATCAGATTTACCTTGCAACTCCAGGCGACGGAGGGACACCAAGAAATGATGAAGCTGATTTAGGACGAAGCGTGGGCTTGTTCATTGCAGATCTAAACACAGAAAACGCTGGTTTGGACAAAGATCGATATCGTGATGCCATTTTGCCGATTGCTGAAACAGGAATCTGATTTGATTTCTAGGTTTACTAGGAGCAAGAATACGAAAAGATTGGGTTTTTACAAGGTTTTACCAAAACAAACGACGCGTTGTTTTACAAAAAGTCGATAACAAAAAATGGCATACTGTGCAATAGTATTTCAAAAAAGCAACACGACGTCTAATTGATAAACCTTACCTTCCGTGTAACGCCGTCTTTGTTATCTCCTACACGTCGCCGTTATTCCACACGTGTGCCATTGTTTCATACAAAGAATCTCCACAAACATGACGTGAATAAGCAACTGTACGTATGTGAATTTTTATATATATCGCATAATCTCCAATTTCAGTAACGGGATTTTCAATATCATCATGGAATCTGTCGGATCGAATCAAACATCGTCGTACGTTAGTAACCAAGACCAACAACATTTCGTGGCTCAACCGGTGGCAGAAAGAATCATTCGAGCTCTCCGTCATCGAATCCGTCTCCTTCACCGTCCGACCGGCGAAACTTTCCACGTCCTCGGTGCAACGTGCAACGTATACACCGTAAGGTTAACGGCCATACCGACTTGTACATGTCCCGACCGTAAGAAGCCTTGCAAACACATTTTGTTTGTCTTAATACGAGTTCTTGGAATTCCTCTAGATGACAAGTGTCTAAGACAACGAAGACTCCGGCCTTGTCTCCTCTATCGTCTTGTTCATGCCCCGACACGGCCTGATTGCCTCGCTAGTTTCCACCTCCAGCAACGGTTTCTTCAGCTTTTATCCGTCGCTAGTACTTCTGAACCCGGCGATACTAACTCCTCTTCCTCCTCCACGAGTAAAATGGTAGTCCTTTCTCTCTCTTATCTTCTTAATTACTTTTCCAAAATAAAAGCATCAAAAGTGACAAATGGATAGTGAATTATTCGGATTAGGTTATAATTGAGAAATTCTATACAGTATACCTCTTTTCTTGTAACTTGGGAATCTATGATGAAACCTAACTAATTATTACTAGAGTTAGTATCGACAACTAGTCTGATTCTAGATTTTCTAATAAAAAATAATTTATTACTTATCTTCCGTCGGCTAAACAACAACTTAGTTTCTGACACAAATCGAATTCGGAATTGGATTTACAGTTTACGTCCTGTCTCAAAACCGCCTTAATTAGTTCTATATACGATATATTTTTGAATATCATTTTGCAATTTTATCATCAAATAAAAAATCCATAGATTATTGGTTATGCTGGACAGGAAAATGAGAGGGAAGAAGAATCGGCGACATGTCCAATATGTCTAGACGATATGACCATTAAAAGCGTAAACGATGCAAATGGTGATGTAGAGGAGAAAGAAAGAGCGGTGGTGAAGTGCAGAGTTTGCAAGAACAAGGTGCATGAAGAATGCATGCTGACGTGGAGGAAGAGTCGTGGCCGGCGGCCGGCGATTTGCGTCGTCTGCCGTGCGCGGTGGCGAGTTAATAGTTCTAGAAAAACTCCTGATATTGGTGGTAATTACGATAATTACCACGGTAATTGTTACTTGAATCTTTCTCCTTATGTTGATGAAGAGGAAGATGAGGTTGGCACGAGCCAACGGCCATGTTAAGGAAGCTCAAGCATTGATTCTTATGTCATTGTTACTTACATCTTATTAAACAATTCATTCTACATTTAACAACAGATAGTTTTTACATAATACCATTAAAAAATATTCGCAACTTCCGATGCTTGAATCATGTGGAAGATGAGAGTGCGTAACGCAAACGCTGACACTAAAATTCATGTATATAATTGAACTTCAGATTTGTATATTATATAGTCTGTAAGTAGTTGGTTTGATTAGAAGAGTCTTAGAGGTGGCTTTTGAAAAACAAACTATGGGTCATAATTGATAAACACATAACTAATTAAGGGGTGGTTTATGAAAACGTTATTATCAAACGTTGTTGGCTGTTCAAATCAAAATTATTAATTTTTCTGGTATACTTAAATTAGACAAAGACTTTTGGTTGAACAAAATTAAAAGCCATCGATTAGCTCGTCTTGTCTCTTTGCTTGTTAATTATTTGTATGATTCTTCTGATGATGATCACTCCAACAAACGCTCCGATCTGACTGGTTCGATAGCAACAAACACTTTCAAGCTGTTATCTGATGTCCCTGTAAGCGACCAACTTCTATTTCAGGGACAAAAACCTGGTGAACTACTACATAAACTTCTTGTCTGAAAGTTCATTTATCAGTTTTGGATTTTTGTTTATTTAATTTGATAATCTATTTAGTTTTGGATTTTGATGGGCTAATTAATCAAAACAAATCTTGATTTTCTGCAACTTATTATCAGGAAGAAATATTCGACAGAACTCTAAGCTAGTCATCTTTTGCAGGTTGTGATGGATCAAACTCGGGTTTTTCGATTTATAGGCCAAGCAGAAACCTGTAGAGTTGTTGTTCTCATGGTTCTGGTTGTCACCTTTGTTATAAGCCTTCAGTATTTCGAGCTCATTTCATTAGCTATTGTAACACTTAGAACCAGCTCTGCTTCTAAGTTCAGAGAATCCAATGATACCACCAAAAATGCCGAAAACAAAACGTTGCTTCCATCCCAAGAAGCATCCTCCGAGTTTAAACCGTATAATAACACAGAGGTTCTAAAGAGTTATGACCATGAGTTTCCGAAAGATTCTTCCAAATCAGAGGCTTCTGAACAACGTATAGGCAATAAAACCACAAGTTCTCTGCATTCTCATCAACACAAGATTCCGAAATATACTTCCAAAATAGAAGCTTCTGAACCAAGTATAGGCAATAAAACCACAAGTTCTCTACATTCTCATCAACCCAAGGTTCCTCAAATCCACAAGAGACATAATCCTAGGCGCACAGAAGGTCCACCTTCAGTTGTCATATCAATAACACAGATGAACAATATGTTATTGAAGCGGCATAATGATCCAAAAAACTCACCTGTATGCAACACTTTGTACCGTAAGTTCCTAACTGTTATTACATATAACTTTCTTTGATTCCTTTTTGTTTTATCACTTTCATAGGCGCCTAGTTGGGGATCAAAAGTAGACAACGAGCTCAAAATTGCAAGAGATAAGATAAAAAAACGCTGCTTTGGTCAAAAAGGATGATACCCTTTACACGCCTCGCTACCACAATCTATCCATTTTCAAAAGGTTTTACATTAAACAAATTTAAGCAATATATGTATATAGTGATGATAGTAAAGACCTATGATTGATTGAGTGTAGGAGCTATGAGCTAATGGAACAGACTCTGAAAGTGTACATATATCCAGAAGGGGACAGGCCAATTTTCCATGAGCCTGAAGCAATAATGACAGGAATGTACGCATCTGAAGGATGGTTCATGAAACAAATGGAGAATAGCCAAAGATTCTTGACAAAAAATCCAACCAAAGCTCATCTATTCTATCTACCTTTCAGTTCTAGAATTCTTCAACAAAAACTTTACGTTCGTGACTCACACAGTCGTAGAAATCTTGTAAAATATCTCAGAGATTACATTGAACTCATATCTTCCAACCACCCTTTTTGGAATAGAACCCACGGCTCTGATCATTTCTTCACCGCTTAACATGATTGGGTAGGTCTCAATTGTGTTTGGTCATTTGCGTTTAGTGTTTTGCTTTTATACTTTAAACAAATTCAATCTTGTTAACAGAATCGAGACTTTATTTGATATCATTTGTTATATAGGCTCCAGCTGAGACTAGAGGACCATACATAAACTGCATAAGATCACTTTGCAACGCTGATGTCGGAATAGACTTTGTGGTCGGAAAAGATGTCTCTTTTCCTGAAACTAGAATCTCTTCGTCACAAAACCCAAATGGAAAGATTGGAGGTAATCGTCCTTCTAAGCGAACCATCCTCGCTTTCTTCGCCGGTAACCTACACGGTTACCTTAGACTCATCTTGCTTAACCAATGGTCTTCGAGTCCCGAACCAGATATGAAAATCCTTAACCGGATCGACCACAAAACATATATCCGGTTCATGAAAAGCAGCAGATTCTGCGTTTGCGCTAAAGGGTATGAAGTGAATAGTCCAAGAGTTGTGGAGTCGATTTTGTACGGTTGTGTTCCGGTCATTATCTCTGATAACCTTGTGCCACCGTTTATTGAGATTCTTGATTGGAAATCTTTTGCTGTATTTGTGCCGGAGAAGGAGATTCCGAATCTGAGGAAGATTCTGATATCGATTCCGGTGAGAAGATACGTGGAGATGCAGAAGAGAGTGTTAAAGGTTCAAAAACATTTCATGTGGCAAAATGCTGAACCGGTTCGGTATGATATATTTCATATGATTCTTCACTCGGTCTGGTATAACCGGGTTTTTCAAACATTTTAGCCGGATTAGATATGATCCCATTTGACAAGGATTATGGGTTGGGTTGTCACTTCAACAGAATTTATAAGATCTTACAAATATGAAGGTGCTTAAGAGAAAAGAAATGAACTAATTATCCTTCACCATCTTTCTGCTTAAAAATCAATAAATTTCAACAACAACAAAATATTGAAGTTACTTTTGTTTGTAAACTTAAAATTACAACCATGTAATCATAATTGTCTAGAAACGTGTATCCCAATTGATTTGTCATTTATTTATCTTGACACCAAATAGTGGATTCGTTTCCCACTCATCTCCAATTAGAAAACTTTGACTATAAATCAGGTATTATCAAAATAATACTATTCATAACTAAGAACAAGTTAGAAAAAATGAAAATTGGCTTAACGTCAAAAAAAGTATTTCAACTTCATAATTACAAACTTTTTTTTGGCTTTCGTGGACCCACATGGGGCATGCTATTAACCTTCTTTTTGTATTGCGCCTGTGAGTATCGGACCTTATAGGTATCTACATGCACAGAAAGAAGATATGAAGAAGCAGGTTAAGGAAATGTTAGATAAGGGTATTATCAGGCCTAGTCATAACCCTTTTTCCAGTCATGTGTTATTGATTCCAAAGAAGGATAAGTGTTGGCGTTTCTGTGCAGTTTACAGAGGTCTTAACCGCGTCACTATACCAGATAAGTTTCATATCCTTGTGATAGATCAATTGTTAGATGAATTAAGAGGATCGTGTGTTCTCTAAACTCGATTTAAGATCAAGATATCATCAGATTAAGATGCGTGAATCTGATATAGAGAAAACAGTCTTTAAAACTGTTGATGGCCATTATGAATTTCTGGTAATGCCATTTGGCCTAACTAACGCCCCTGCTACATTCCAGAGCTTGATGAATGATTTGTTTCGACCTTTTCTCCAAAAATTTGTTCTCATCTTCTTTGATGACATACTCATATATAGTACATCTTTGTCTTTACATATTGATCACCTTAAACAAGTGTTTCAGGTAATGAAGGAGCAGCAATTATATGCAAATCAAAAGAAATGCTCTTTTCTTTAGGATAGAATTGACTATCTGGGGCATATTATTACTGTTGAAGGCATTGCAACTGATCCTAGTAAGAATGAGGCTATGTTAAACTGGCCTACTCCTCGAAACATCAAAGCTTTGCATGGTTTCTTGGGACTTATTGGATATTACAACGCTTTGTGAGGTACTACGGTTCCATTGCTAAGCCGCTGACTTCCTCTTGTAGAAAGACAAGTTATGTTGGTCAACTGAAGCTCAATCTACCTTTGATAACCTTAAGAAAGCAATGATAGAAGCTCCAGTGTTGGTTCTGCCAGACTTTACAAAGAAATTCATAGTGGAGTCGGATGCTTATGGTTGTGGTGTGGGAGCAGTATTGATGCAAGACAACAATCCTCTTGCTTATTTTAGTCACGCTTTAACAGAGAGAGAGCAGCGTAAACCAATTTATGAGAGATTGTTCATGGCAATTGTGCTTGCTGTGTTGAAATGGAAACACTATTTGTTTGGCCGTAGATTCATAGTGAGAACTGACCAGAAGAGCCTTAAATTCCTTATTGAGCAGAGAGAGATATCGATGGATTATCAACATTGGTTGACTAAGCTCTTTGTTTATGACTTTTCCATTGAATATAAACCAAATATTGAAAACAAAGCAGCAG
Organism: Lepidium didymum; assembly: GCA_963920545.1. Classification (NCBI taxonomy): domain Eukaryota; kingdom Viridiplantae; phylum Streptophyta; class Magnoliopsida; order Brassicales; family Brassicaceae; genus Lepidium; species Lepidium didymum. The sequence goes on along the minus strand of OY986996.1, from coordinate 4,105,735 downwards.
ATGGTTTTTCAAGATGCATGATTGCTAATGATCAACTCAGTTTTGTTTGCTTGTTGGCTTTTTCTCTGCCTCAGTCTTTGGACTTGCATAAGATCCATCAGGAAATTGAAACAAGTGCTGAAATACAAAAGATGATTCCAGTCTGGTGAATTACCTTCATCTATTTACAGTATTTGTGGCAAGCTCCTCTTCTACAAAAGCAAGTTGTTCCTTCCCAACAATTTAGCGATTCTTCCATTGATATTATATGAATATCACGACTCAATGTTTCATGGTCGCGCAGGAGTTTTAAGAACACTAAAGCGTGTTCAAAATCAGTTTCATTGGCGCGGTATAAAGACATCTATTGAAAAGTATATTGCTGAACTACTTGCCAAACTCATAAGTATAGTACATTAACACCAGTAGGGTTGTTGCAACCACTTCCTATTCCAGATCGTATTTGGTCTCACATAGCCATGGACTTTATTGAAGGACTTCCCTTATCTGGTTGGTTTAATGTCATATTGGTGGTGGTAGATCGCCTCAGTAAGTTTGCACATTTCATAGGTTTGAGACACCCGTTTAATGCAGCTGATATAGCATTAAAGTTCACTAAGGAAATAATATGTCTCCATGGTGTTCCAGAGTCGATTATCTCTGATAGGAACAAGGTTTTCAAAAGTGCATTTTGATTGAATGTCATAGACTTGCTAAAACAAACTGTGGTTCACATCTGCTTATCATTCAGAATCTGATGGCCAATCTGAGGTTGTGAATAGAACCTTAGAAACTTACCTTCGATGCTTTACTTCAGCTCATCCGCAGAAATGGTCTTCTTTTCTACATTGGGCTGAGTATTGGTATAACTCTTCTTATCACATTACATCATATACTACTCCATTTATTGTTGTGTATGGGCGAGATCCACCAGCTGTGCTTCCATTTGAAGTGGGGTCTACTACTAATTTTTTTCTGGAGCAGTCTTTACAAAAGAGAGATCTTATGTTACAAGACATTAAGTACCATACCATCTTCCACGAGCTTAAGATGTCATGAAAAATGTTGCGGATAAGCATAGGAGAGACTTGGAGTTCAAAGTAGGGGACTCAGTTTTTCTGAAACTTCGACCATACCGACAACAATCTGTTACCAAGAAGCTTTGCCAGAAATTAGTTGCAAAGTATTATGGTCCATTTGTGGTGGCTGAGCATATAGGAGAGGTTGCTTACAAGCTGTTATTACCTCCATCTTCAAGCATTCCTCCAGTGGTCCATGTTTCCCTCCTCAAGCCAGTTTTGGGAAGACATCACAAGGTAAACTCATTGCCTAATTCTCTGAATGATGCAGCGGAATTTGTGTTTATTCCACAAGGTTTAAAGGATGCACGCTATAATTCTGGTGGCAATTTGAAAGTGTTGATTGAGTGGGAAGGCTTGCCTAGCCATGAAAATACTTAGATTGAGATGAGAGACTTGGTGAAGCAATTTCTAGCCTTCAAGCTTAAGGACAAGCTTTTTCGAAATGCGAGAATAGTTGATATGTCTTGGAAGGCATTTATAAAGAAAAAGAGCTCCGGAGAAGCAAACCAAGAAGGTTTAACTTCAGCCGTTGATCAAGTCAACATTTGTGATGAGTTGGCTTATTGAATGGTGGAGATTGAGTAATGTTTTTAGTCATTTTAATTTGTTGAAACTTTGTGTAAAGTGAGAGTTGCGACTCTTTTGTGAATTATCCAGGAAATTGTGTAAACATTAATTCTTCCTTAATACAAACAGAGTATACATATAATTACAGAGAGTCATCTACACTTTTTCATGCTTTTCTCTTAACAAGAAACTTTACGTTAAGGACTCTCACAATTGTACAAATATTGTCAATTATCTCACAGATTACATCGACCTCATTGCTTCAAAGTACCCTTTTTGGAATAGAACCCGTGGCTCCGATCATTTCTTTACCGCTTGCCATGATTGGGTATGTCCCTATTATTTCTGGTTGTTTTCGTTTTGCTTTTTTTGCTTTTTCTCAAAACTTACAATATATATGTGTATATATATTAAAAACTAGATTGATCATATTTTATCCATAGCCAAATTCTAAACCTAAATTTTAAATTCTATTACAAGAAATCGAATTCGCTGGAACGAATTTTAAAAATAGATACTTAACCACTAAACAATGACGTTTACCTGTTAAATATTTGATTGGAAAATAAAAGTATTTTTCTAGTATAAGAATTCAATATCTGTGTATTGTTGTTTTAATGTAAGTTCATACTATTCATTTTAGGCTCCCGATGTGACTAGAGGACCATACATGAAGTGCATAAGATCCCACTGCAATGCTGATGTCGAAATAGACTTCGTAGTTGGAAAAGACGTCTCTTTTCTGGAAACAATGATCTATTCATTACAAAACCCAAACGGATATATTGGAGGTAACGGTCCTTCCAACCGAACCATCCTCGCTTTCTTCGCCGGGAACCTACACGGTTATCTTAGACCCATCTTGCTTAACCAATGGTCTTCGAGTTCCAAACCAGATATGAAAATCTTTAACAAGATAAGTCACGAATCATATATCCAGTTAATGAAACATAGTAGATTCTGCGTTTGCCCAAAAGGGTATGAGGTCAATAGCTCAAGAATTGTTGAGTCGATTTTGTACGGTTGCGTTCTGGTGATTATCTTTGATAATTTTGTGCCACCGTTTATTGAGATTTTTAATTGGAAATCTTTTGTTGTGTTTGTGTCGGAAAAGGAAATTCCCAATCTTAGAAAGATTCTAATATCGATTACGGTGAGAAGATATGTGGAGATACAAAAGAGAGTGTTAAAGGTTGAACGGGAAGTAAATACTAATAATTAAGAAGTTTGATTGATGGAAGAAAGCTGGTATAAAAGAAACGAGCAGGAAAAAGAAAGGGATATACAGAATACTCTCAACTAGCTTACGGCTTATTTTCTATTTCGATTAGCTTTCTTTTGATTCTCGTTGTAAATTCTTGTTAGTTTCAATAAAAAACATTTTTGGGATCAACAGTTCTTAGAGAACATCTTTGTCCAAGAACAATGGTTAGATGCTAGAAAGAAGAAGAAAGCCGTTGATGATGATGACGATGATGATTTCGTCCTAAGCCATAAGAGAAGGAAAGTGTAAACCTCAATTTAAATGGCTATTTCATTGATTAGGAAACAAATCATGTAGTAAATGAAAACAAAGAACTTAACGTATTTCTTAGTGTAATTCATCGCATGTGATCCGAGATCATTGTTGTAAGATCCTCATGTTGTTCATACTTCATAGACCATGATATTATTTAAGTTCTCCTTAATTGGGTCATAATCGCTAACAATGCTATCAACATTTACATGTATGTGTATAATCCTTTTATAACATTTCAAGTTAGGAAATCTATTTTGGTAATCAAAGTCCTTGGAATCACATACACTCTAAGCAAAAACTGAATAAATTTTGAAGTTATTGAAGTCTTCTAGGTAGAAAGAGAAAGCTGGTCAATCATTTGGCGATTCTACTATTTTTTTCACTTCTGCACAATCAATCATAAACTCTACCTCCAAACTCTGAATCGAGATTATGCACGACATTACCCAACGAAGGACCTTGAACTCCGTATAGAGGGATGATAGGTTTCGTCCTAGGCTTCTTTCTCCCATACAATCTGACTGTTAGTTATGTAAAATTCACAACTTTTGAATTGATCAAAACGATCATATCTTTGAGTTCATCTATCCTATAGACTTCTCAATATCTTTTAATAAAACATTTCCTGTTGAACGACATATGTTTTGTTTAAACAACTTTATCTTCATCATATTAACAATATCTTCATCACTTTCTCTAACTCAATAAAATTAATTACACGGTTGTAAATTTATCCACACAACTATTTTTTTTTGCCTCAAGAAATTTGGTTTGGAAGTTTCTGATAAAAAGTAAGAATGTGGTAACATAATGAACCAAGCAATTGCATGTGACGAACAAGGAGCAGGACTGAAAGCTGTCAAATAGTCAGGCACTCAATATCTTCAAATATCTTCTTTCATCAATTATATGATTTACTCGCCGAAAATTGGGAGTAAATTAAAATAAAAACCACAAACAGAGCATTAAATGGGGAGGGTGAATTTTGACTGTAGATATTTGATGTACTTTTGAGTCAGGATCATGTTTTTTTTTGCTATGTTTTGTCCGTCTTTTCCAATAGTGAAAGAACACACAATCTTTTAGGGTTTCCAACTTTTCATTGCGATGAATTAGAAAAAAAATAAAATAAGTGAAGAATGATTTAACACATCGAAATGTCTAATCTTATCAAATGATGTATAACGGAAAATAAATGAATTACTTTAGAGTGGTCAGTCTTTTAAAGACACGTCACGCTGATGTATCAACAATCTTAAGATAAATAGTAGCAATCAAACGACACTGTATCACTTTTCTTAATGTATATACCACGAAAAAATGGCTAATAACATGTATGAATTTTTATCAAATACCTATAAATAAAAAAACAATTTTTGGTCACTATTTTTTAAACCACGATCATATAGTTACAGTTTAACCAAAAAAATTTTTGTAACTATACGATCATTGCTATAAAAAAATGGTGGCCAATTGTTATTTTTTTTGCTCCATAGCACCAAAAATTTATCAAGCTTTTTGAAAATTCATACTTACTTAATAAAAAATGTGTGGCTGTTCCTTTAGCTGTAAACTAGCCACAAATTTTTTTGTAGTTTGATCGTGGCTATATAAATTTTTTTTACTGGTGATCCAAATAAATTTCTTTATTAATTCTATTACTCATGTGCCATAAATGTTCTATAACCAAATATTTTTGGTCGACAAACTTTAAGTTATACAAAGCCTGAAACATGAATTGATTTTCTAATACTACAAGCGAAAAATCAATTATATAATTCAATAAAAATTATGTGGAAAGAAAAAAACGACTTAATCTCTTGAATCTTAAAATCTTCTAAATAAAATAAAATATTGATTACCCATATGAATATGGGCTAACACTATCTTTAGAATATTTTTACTATTCCTCGCTAGTTCAATTTTCAAAATGTATACAGAAAAAAGGTTTGTCATCTCCCAAATGACTGAAAGGCTCTAACAAATAGTTTTGACATCCCCAAAAATTCTCTCTACCAAATTTGGAAAACAAAACCAATTAAAACTGGAATAATAATTGGAAATAACCGAATGTTGTCTACGCACCTGTTGCAAAAAAAAAACAAGGGAGCAATAGACGGTCTCTGGCCGTCTCCAACCTAGATGGATTCGAATCCAAATTCTCCAATTGGGGAGACTAGCTATATTTCTTTATTTATCAGCTATTACATAGAAAAAATAAAATCATTTTATTTATCAGTTATTACATATAATTCAACTGCTTATTTTCTTTTAATTTATCAAAACATTTTCTGCTATTTCATCCGAATTACTAGACGTGTTGGCTAAAACGTAAAGCTCACTTGACACTTGGTCGTATATTTATTTGTCACAAATCTCGATCACACAGTCGCGTCGGTGTTTTATATTTTTTTCATCACACATATATGTATGCAATATTAAATTATTTATTTCTCCTAAAAACAAGAAAATCTCAAATTTGTCTGAAATATTTATGGCAAAGAATCATAAATCTTGATTACTTTTCCAGTCCTTATCTAAAATAAATCTAGATTATCAAATTTGTATCTAAATTATATAGTTTTTTTAATCAAAAGTTTAGCTGTTTCTATCATATGGTTTGCATCATTGATCAAATTTAAGATATCTTTTAAACAATTAATGGGTTTTACTCCATGTCGACGAAACTCAAATTAAAGCGATATATATGGAAAATAATTATGGGTCCAAACGACAAGCATTTGCGTGTTTCGTTGACCACTCTCCAAAGCAAAAACAAGTTAAAGACGAGTAAATGTCCAACATCTCGACGTGTCTTAATTTTCTCTATCTGTCAATTTTCTGTCTCTCTAATTATGAGCATACACAAGATAGTGATATATATGTAAATTAATATATGAACATATATACTTTGAGTAAAGAATTAAAACTACCCACCACCACATGAGATAATTATATGCTCATTCGTCAACGAATAATACGGAGAACATATATTATTGTTCTCAAATTCAGTATAAATGTGCCCTATTCTGAAAGCAACACAATGAGTACATCCGTAGAACTATGCCAAGTCTCATTACTATCGATCATTGTGGTTTTACACTTGAGATAAATGTGAATTTCACTTTCATTTTTCTAATCAAATAATTGGATCAAGAAAACTAAATCCATAACCTAAATTCTAAACTCTTAATCGACGACATGTGATCTAGTGGTAATAGTCACTTTACAAATCTTCATGCACCAGAGTTCGATTCCTCCCCGATGCAAAGGAAAGAAAAAAAAAAGATTTTAGGATATGAGGTTTGACTATAGATCAGATCTTGTCGATCCAAATATAATAGTAAGATTGACAACAAAAAAAGAATTCTAAACTCTAACTCCAAATTGTATCACACAAAAATTATCTGGAGTCAAATTATGGTTAGATAAAACTGCAAAGATAAACATATAATCATTTGTTTTTCATATAATCATTTTGTTGAACAAAATAAAACATATATGCTATTTTGGTGTATTTTTATTGTGCCACATAAATAAATATTTTTTATTCACTAACCAATAATAACATCATTAATACAACTCATCAACATTTAGAATAAATAAATAATTAAAGATGAAAAGTTATTTTTCTAATAAATAATTACGAAAGATAAAAGAAAAAACTATAACTAATAAGAAAATATGAGAAAACTGGAAAATAAATTGGAGCAAAAAAAAATAACATGACGTTGTTATGGATAATAAGAAGAGAGTGTCTAATTGCAGAAAGAAAAATTAAAGAAAACGACTATTAGAAAAGAAGAAGCTCGAGTGTGGTTCAGATGACAATGATACTGTTCGAATCACAAATGATGAATTAATGAATATGATCTTCAGTGATGTGTTATGGTATTTTATAAAATTTGTTGTTGAATTTATGTATTACATTTTTAAGGTGGAAACGCGTACATGAGATTGCATTATTTTAACTCCCGTTATAAATTACAATGAGTTCACAAACTCTATTACAAATATATGAAAGTTCTACATTGCATTCATTATTGAACTTAACCCTTATTTTGCTAATAATCTTACCAAACGACGAGAACACAAATCAAGAAAATGTCTCTTTCCTGTTTGTAAGAAAAGCAAAAAAAGAAGTTATCTTTTGAAAAGGCTTATTTTGGAACCTTTTTTATATATTTCTCTACTTTATATATATATATATATATATGTTCTCTGTACACCTAATAAAACAATTTGGAAGATATAGATATTGGGATTTTGTGACTTTGTCTGCCTCAATAAACACACATAAAATTGACCAAAAAAATAAAATAAATATGTATATAATTGTTTTCTTCACTTTAATTCTTATAGTAGGTCCGCTTTGTTTATTGATATGGTCTCCATTCATAACTAGAGGACAATTTCTGAAATGAGCTAGAAGAAACTTGAAAGATCTTGTAAACGAGATTAAAAAAAGCAAATAACATTATTAAATTTCTTACGTATCACCTTGCTAAATATATGTTTACATACATTAATATATAATTTTAATTGTTAAAACATGAATCGATTGGCATATGGTAAGTTTACTAAAAACAGACAATTTTTCACACCTATAAATTAAATTTCACTGTCTACATTATGTAAGAATTTAGCTAATAGACCGGCGAGTTGTAGTTCAGTATCGACAAAAAAAAATATGAATCTTTTTACCATTTATTACATTTGGAGAGAAAAAAATGTTAAGATTCATGTTAGGGGTTAGACCAATTTTCCTAGTATTACTCAAATTGGATTTCTTCGCTTGGTTATAGATTTTCTCATAGACCGGAGGAGTTGCTTTGCAGATTTGAGACTAGGCGAAGTTAATTTTTTTATTTTGACATGTTTTTTTTTAATTTGTCTATACTTATATAAAAACATTTTTGTTGATTAATAAATTTAACAAAAAAAAATATAAAGAACATGATCATCACTTCATTATTTCTTGTTAATTAGTTTTATATCCAATGAATACATACAAATTTTGTTAGTCAGTTCCTCTCTTTTGTGTGAATTCAAACATATGTATATGTATGTATATAGTTAATAAGCAATGTGTATTAATAAATGTGATCAAATATAAAATGCATATACTTATTTGCAGAAATAAGAGGCTGAATAACAAACAACGTCGTTCGTTACAATTAAGTACTTCGTATCAATTATATGTAAATATAAAAAGCAAAATGATTATTGGAAGACTTTTTTTGGCATGATTATTAGAAGACTTAAAGATAGAAATTCAAAAAAGTCTATGTGGTGTTTGAAAGAAACTCGTCCTTATAGGTACGCAAATACGGTCCCATGATTGAACAAGTTAATGTCTAATGTCTCTTATGATTTTTTGAACTTTCCTAGGCATTCTTTTTTTCTTTATTTGTACTATTACACCAATTTTATTTGTACTTATTTGTTTTTTCTTTTGGGTTTGGAACCACCAATAATATCAATTGGCTTAAAAAAATTTTGTTTTAAGTAAAATTTATGGCTGATACGTTACTTCTCCAGCTTGGAGCTAGAGAGACTGAAAGAGTTGCATATCTTATCACTACAAGAAATATTGTGTACAGCATCACTAATAATACATTATATAAATAACTATATTTATTCACAAATGACACAAAATATATAATTTAACATTATTTATCATTTATGATAAATTATATTATTTTCATATTTTTTACATCAATTAAATAAAAATGACACAATCTAATATTGATTTATATCAATTAAATAAGATTGACACAATATAATATTGATTTGCGTCACATAAAAATAATTAACACAAAATATTAATTTACATCATTTTAATAAATGATGTATCCAATAAAACTTTTTAGCTTCAATAAAAAAATGATGTTAACTTTGTTTCAATTAAAAAATTGACGCATATAAATTAATTAATATCAATAAAAATGAGAAATATTTTCTTCTACAATTTTTTGACTTAAACTCTATTATTTAAAACGAAAAAAAATTTCAATAAATATTGTTGAACACCAATATTTTCTTCTACAATTAAAAACAAAAATTAATTATAGTTGTAACAAGCTATAGTTAAGTAATTAAATATAGTATTATTGAAACTTGAAAGAAATATAGTATTATTTGAATATTAAAAAAAATCTTTCAATAATGCTATGCAACTAGGATTTTTCTAAGATACGAAAAAATATTTTATATGGTGATTTAAAGATATCCTATATAGTTTGATAAGCTTATAATCTTTTGACCTAAACTCAATAATTAGGAAAAACCCTAAATTCGTGTATATATATAGGTGTATTCTTCTTATTCGTTTTAAATCTAATTCTAATCCGCTCTTCTTTCAAAGAATTTCATTTTTTTATACCACTTGGTGAGTATATTCTAAATCCTAAGATCTAGATATCGGTGAAAACAGTTTGTAATTTGGTGTTATTATTTTGAAGTTATAATTTTTTAATTGGGCAAATTTGTTGTAAATCGGATATACAAATAGCAAAGTTTAGTTGCAGTTTCCTGACAAAGTAAAAAGAACTAGAAGTCGATCTACATATCGTTGAAAAGTCTTCGATGTCTAGTTTTCAGATCTGTTTCAAAAACCAGATTCGGAGTTACATTTCATCGGATAATCAATTTATAAATACATCATGCTACAAGATATTAGAGAAGATTATTTTTTATCTTTCAAATAAATAATACTATTTTTTTGTATTTTTCCTAATATTTTTGTTTATTATTGATTTAGTATTTAATATAATGTAAATATAGCTATTCAACTACGTTTTCTATTTTTTTAATTTCAATCATAAAATCTTTCAATATCATTAATAAATTTGTAAGAACATTATAATGGATAAAATAAGTGATGAGATAACAACAAACTAAAAAATCTTTCAGATAATTTATAAAAGATATAATTTTTATTATCATATATATATTGATATTGGCATTATCTATAATAATTGATACAAATATTAATTGAAGTAAATAATATAAATAGTAACATCATTTATTATAATTGATACAATTTTTACAATCACTTATAATAATTGACATAAATATTAACTTCATTTTAAAAAGTGATACAAAGTTAACATCAGTTATAGTAAGTTATAGTAAATGATGCAAATATTAACATCCTTTATAATATGTGACACAAAAGTAAATGATATAACTATTAACATCATTTATAAAAATTGATATAAATATTAACATCAATTACAATAATAAAAATAGTTACATCAATTGTTCAAATTCAAAGTATTTGAGTCATCATTTTCAGAATCATTTACATAAGTGATGCAAAATATACTTGTGTCAATTTAAAACTGATGTAAATAAAATAAATAAATGATGTAACATACCTAATTTCTTATAATGTATTTCTATTAAAAATTTGTGAAAGCAGTATAGAAAATTAAGATTTGAATGAGAGAAACAGATACAGTACGGTTTCATATAATTGTGAGAAAATCATTTAAAAAATTTTATAAACATTTTTAAATAATGTTTGGATAAATTATGCACATTTTTTAAAAATCATAAAAAACATTTTTACAAAAACTAACCATAAATCACATACATTTGGATTCTCTAGTTTATAGATTTAGGGTTTAGTATTTGTATAAAAGAATAATAGTTATTTTTAAAATATAAAAAATACTTAAATTCTTAATATTTATTGATCTCTTCATGTGAAGAGCTCAAAATTATATATAGATGTTGAGCTCTTTTTAGTCTCGTAGTTACATGTATCAGCTAATGGTTCAAACATCTGAAATTCGACTCTACCATACTGCATATAAAGTTTAAAAAATGTTTGAACTATGGATCAGACTTTTAAATCCACAAATATTAATCACAGTTTTTATTTTTAAAATTTTATTCAGATTTTCATAAATACCTTATGTGGCTTAAAATAATAGGTTCATTCCAATGAATTTCTTATAAGTTTTAATAACATCATATATTTTGGGAAGTGTCTTTAATTGGTAAGTGATTGAGTGCTACACTTTTTATTATTTTTTCACTAGATTTCGACTTCAAGTAATATTGTTTGGCATATGTGATATTATTATGGGTTTAAGAGTTTGATAATTAATTATAAATTGAGTTTTATTGATCTTTGACCTGAAAAAAACAAACATTTATCATTTATCCAATATAATCTAATAGCTTCACTTGCGCATGCATGTGACATATGTACAATATGTATGATTCATTGAGTCGAAGATAAGGGTAAAAGATAATGAAACAGTAACATTGAGGTGAAAAATTCATTACTACACAAAAAGGCAAAAAAGGGTTTTGTCTCACCGTACTCATTTGGGAGACAAATTTCATATAGTTTACGTTTCCTCCCGGAAACAAAGCCGTTGGGTTTATGTGCTTATATATGGCCTTCTCATGAACGTTATATACTAAGATCAATCCACATTAAAACAAAATTTATACAAAAATTATTTTTAATTGGTAATGGTTAAATGTTTAAAAATAAAAATAAATTAAAATTTGATTTTAAAAATTTATTTTAACTTTACTTTTGTTAATTGCGGATTGAAACCCTAATCTATATAGAGGTAGCTTTTAGAAATTTACTTTGGTGACTTTCAGATACTTTTACCTGAAATATTGTCAGTAGAGTTAATTCATCCGGATAATTTATATTAATTTTGCATGAAATATTTTTAAATTTTGAATTTAGGTTCTGAATTGAGTTTTTTCAAATGATTCATATCATCAAGTGTACCCATTCCAAATTTCATCCCAATCACTGTTCCAACCACTGTTGGATGTGATTCCAAGAGCCGAACGAGAATAGGGACTATATTGGAATTGGATTTGAATCAGATTTCGGATCAATCAGCAAAAGAGAGACCCTTGAGCATATTCTTCTAGATTCGTTAGAATGATTGGCTCCGTTTGCGGATCCAGGAGTTTCAGTTTGTGGTTGGAAATGAAAAATTAGTAACTCCAAATGTATTATTTTATATTAATAACAAACTATATATTATAAAAATAGAGTGGGATTATAATAGTAATAAAAATATCAAAAAAAAAATATAGCAATTGGGTCCATTTCCTTTATTCAATAGACCTATTGCAATTTGTTGGTCCCCATTTCCTGTGTCTAACCTGTACTCAAAATATTAATGCATATAAATATATTTTGAGTGACTGAGAAATGATAGACATATTTTCACTATCATTTCTTATGAAAAACTTCTCTCTCTTCATCACTTAATTTTCACTATCTTTATTTCATTTTGAATAGTTCTCAAACATTTCCTTCCTCTGAAGCTATATTTCCTTTATATGCATAATTCTCGGGATCCGAATCCATAAAATCATTCAGAATAAGAAACTTGTACGATTCTCGTACCTAAACAATGGCACAAACTTCGTCCGTGACAGAATACTGCAGTAATCTTCAGTCGGAGAATGTACTTGTTTCTAATTCGGCGTCGGACTCAGTGAGTCACGAGTCCAAAGGAGGAGAAGAAAGTGATCAGAAGAAGACGAAAAGTGGAAGAGATTCCGGTAAACATCCGGTTTATAGAGGAGTAAGAATGAGGAATTGGGGGAAATGGGTATCGGAAATTCGTGAACCGAAGAAGAAATCACGAATTTGGCTTGGAACATTTCCGACGCCGGAGATGGCAGCACGTGCTCATGACGTGGCGGCTTTAAGCATTAAAGGAACTTCAGCTATACTAAACTTCCCTGAACTCGCTGACTCATTTCCTCGACCTGTTTCCCTTAGTCCTCGTGATATTCAAACTGCAGCTCTCAAAGCAGCTCATATGGAATCAACAACGTCGTCGTTTTCATCTTCAACCTCATCCTCTTCTTCGTCTTCTTCTTCGCTTGAGTCTCTTGTGTTAGTTATGGACTTACCGAGAACTGAGTCTGAAGAGCTTGGTGAGATCGTGGAGCTACCAAGTTTAGAAGCGAGTTATGACTCGGCTAAACTTGGGAACGAGTTTGTGTTCTCTGACTCAGTAGATTACTGGTTATATCCTCCGCCGTGGGGACAGTCGCCGGAAGATAATTACGGTTACGGAATAATCCCTAACTTGTCATGGGATTTCCAACAGTTTTAAATTTATATCATTATCATAACTAATGTCTTTATACTTTTTTAATTAATTATGTTTTTTTGTCAATCAATAACCATTGAATCGATTAGATCCGATCCATATCGTAAAATTTTCAGCTACAGCCACAGCAGGATGGGACTTTAGGGTCAAACAATTATGGAGAGGAAAGTAGCTTTGTCGAAGCTGACGCAAACATTACACAGCCACATATATACATCCATGCAATACTTTATTATCATCTATTATTATGATTATGACCTAAATTTTCCACTTATATATATATATATATATATTACTTTATACAATATTGGCCACATTATAGCAATATACAACTCCATTAATTTCAAATCAAAAGAGCAAAGAACCAATTCTGATTAATTAGCTAACTCGGCGACGATGAATTTTTTGGTTCTGAGTTAATTCGAATTTATTGGTTAGGATTAGTCCATGATGCATAGAGTTTACCGACGTTATAAAGTCCGATGAAAAGTTTTACAAATGTCAATAGAAAATCTTTTATCAAAACATAAAATAAAAGGTTATACAAATGATACGTTTAAACTTTTAACTAATAATCAATACTTAGCTACAAAAAATTATTAACTAATTAAGATAAGACAATGTAACAGTAATCCATTTCTTTAAAATAGTACAAATGGAAAAATACTATTTATAAGAATTTAAGTTATGAATTGAATTTTTTTATAGTGACTAATTAGCTAAAATAAAATATAGGCTTATACATGGCTCATGAATAATCCCAATTAAGGTTTTGAATGGTTATCATGAGAGATGGAGATTAAATATATTTGGGGTTATTTGCATTTAAATCTCTCAATCGCAAAATTTTTATTACAGGAGAGAAAAAATAATAAAAAATTAAAAATCTACATACATATCAAAAAGAAAAAAAAAATGCACATATTTAATGCTTTTCTCTCAATCTACATATTAAATATATTAATTGTTATATATATATATATATAACCATTGATTTACATGTTAACACTTATATATAAGGGTAATTAATATAATGATGAATAAATAGTATAAAATCATATATCATTTTGACACTTTCACACTTATACATATATATAATATTTTTTCTTTTATTTTTACTTAATTTAGTTATATAATATCAAACTCTATTAATTTATATCATTATTTAATTAATTAAATATTTCTTATAGCTTCTATAAAAACAATTATTGCATATTACAGTTCGATAGTAGTTTATTTCTTAAACTAATATAAAATAAACACGAAATTGTTGGTCGAAGCTAAAGTAAAGTAATCTAACATGTAACTTTCATAGAATCAAAATTACTTTTTGATTTTGTTATAATATTTATGATCAATTGATTCTATTTTGTTTCTCTTTTTATTTATCAAAATTACAAAATTGTAAAAAAAATTTTATAATAAAATAATAATATAAATATGTTATGCATGCTCTGCTCTTGCATATATTCTGTATAATTTGCATGTGTTTTGTACGGTGTGTATTCACTATTCAAAACCTAATATGGTAAAATGTAGAATGTGACATGTCTAGTCCTGTCACATGTATATTTTTCTAATTTCCAAGAAAACTCTAATCATTAAAAAGAGATGTGATGATCCATAAACTGTCGATTCAAGTGTAATATCAACGAAATTCAACTGTATTAGTCATCGTTAGGCGACTCCAGGTTATATATATATATATATATATCGATTTATGCTGGATTTACTATTTATCATTTTTAATAGTTTGTGCAGATTTCAACATAATTTATTTATTATAAAATTATATAATGATTCGATTTGTCCAATATAAAGAATACTGTTTCTTTTTTTTTGGTTTAAAGATAAAGATAAAGGTTATTCTTCTTAAAACTACAACAATGATTTACATATGAAAGGTTTTATATTTACCCCTAAGACTTTCTTACGAAAGTGTGGGACATGGAACAGTGATCTATTTTATATTTATAAGTACAGGATATATGTATTTAACAAAAGAAAAGTATAGGATATATGTATATATAAATGTAGCCGTACCTTAACTTATAGGAGATTATAGGAAAGTAAATATTTTATTTTTGAAAATTTTTAAAAACATTTTTTGAGTAATATTTATAGACTTATACACTTTGGCATTTATAAAAATATAAAATTACTTTTTATATAAAATACTAAAGATAGAACCCAAGAAATTGTGAAAACATATTTTATAATTTTTATGAAAGAAAAATGGATTTCACATTATTTTAACAACACCAAAATATCTAATTCTGTATTACTCGAAAGTGCTATGTTTTAAATATTTTTCTAAAAACAAAGTCGTTTTTGTCACAATGGAAATCTTTTATATGTATATAAACTTATTTGAATATGATTAATTAAATTTATCGGTTAGGTTTTTTAACGAAATTAAAATCACGCAAGTGGATCCGACATAACTTTTTTCGCAAATCTTTTGTGAGAGGTGTTGAAATTCTTAAAACCAAAATTATCTGTCTAATGATGAGACTATGCATAACTCCAAAAATGGAAAACGAATCATTGACTCCTTTGTGAGAGATTTCGACCAAAATCGTCAAAAATGACTTTACAATTAAAGTTCTCAATTTTTATATCTGAACCACTTAACATTCTCCAGTAATTTTGCTTTCTTCTAAATATCTATGGATCAAGTAAGTCGGCAGGTTAATCAGGTTTTAATGTATTAATCTAATTGACGGTGACCATTTAACTATGTCTCAAATTTTCTTGATTCATTTAACAATAAGTTGTTATATTTTATGGAAGTAACATAAACTATTTTTTAAAGAATGATATATTTCACGAAAATAATTTTATTTTTGAGTATTCAAATGATCAAAAATATATATTTACATCTGTGTAAAGGTATCGAAAAAAATTATGATTTAGTTTCAAGTATTAGGAAAATCGAATATGTGAAAGTGTTAGCATCTTGAATCCGTCTCTTACCACTATACCATAATATTTCGAACATTTCTTTTTTATTATTAATACAAGATCAACAAAAAGATAAGTACTTTCACTCGAGAATACGTCGGTATTAATTAAAGTATTGCCCTGTTTTTTTTTTTTTTGGTTGTTAACTAAAAAGTATTGCCCTGTTGCAAAAGAGATATTATTTGTGGAAACTTTCCTTGCCGATTAAATAAAAATAAATAAAATAGAAAAACTTTTAGTAGCCGGTTGCTATATCAAGGATGCTTTTTGATTATAGATTTGGGTTAGTGCTACTTGATTTAGTAACGTTGCGTATTATTAAATGCAAAAGGTGCTACACAATTATATATTACCATACTTTTTCATTACAAAAACCAAAACCAAATGAACCACGAATTCTACAGTTGGTAGACGATCATGTCTTACTCTTAACAGTTATCGGAAAAAAATGAGAAAAAACCATAACTAAAATACTTTTAAAAAAAAAGAAAAAAAAATCATAATTAAATACTTGACACTTTATTTGTTAGTTATGGAGTTATAGACCCTTTGATTCGCCATTGTCAAGTCAGTTTCTTAGTAGATAGTCTTACTTCTTCTTTTTTTGTTCTTTTTGTCACAGTAGATAGTTTTACTCTATTACAATTTTCTTTTGTGAAAATAGACTTTCGTCTACTAATTAAAGTGTTTATATATTATTATTTACATATAAACAAAAAATAATACATCAATTGATTAAACCTGATTGCGTATATATGCCTCCGTGTGTCCAATTCATTTGCACGTTAGAACATCTTCAATCCACTTCTATTTTTTATTCAAAAAATTTATTTCAATATACCTCTATTTTTGACTCTAAATGTTATTTTAGAGTAAATTCATTCCAATCTACTTCTATTTTTATTCTAAAATAATGAAATGCTATTTTTTCCTCTATATATAAAAAAATGATATTTTTCTTTTATTTTAGAGGTGATTTTTTTAGAGTAAAGATGAAATATATTTAGAATATTCTTTTTAAAGTAAAAAATAGAGAAATACATTAAAATAAAACATACTATTATAGAGTTTCTTTATTGTAAAGTAAAACATAGAAGAATACATTGTCTTAGTAAATAGTCTTAGTGTATACTCATGCATTACGAGTTCCAAAACTAGATATAAGGTGTATTTCATACCTTTATTCTCTTGTTTTATTTTATTATTTTCATTTATTCAAAAAACTTAATCGTTTCTTATGACAAAACTGGTAGAACATTCTCGTATTACTAAATTTGGAAGAAACGAATTAGTTTTCTTTTGGCTACAAAAATAAAAAGTTTCTTTATATTGTGGAACGCATTAGATTCTTTAATAGTATATGCATGTCTGAATTTATTAAATGATATACTGTATACATAAATAAAATCACAATCTATTAATATTAAAACCACTTAAAAAATACACAAATATATCAAATTATTTTCAATTTGGTAGTTAAAATAATCTACCTAATAATTTTCTATCAAATATTCGATATTTTTTCACTGCATATAGTAGATAAAAATGAATTTTAAAGTACAGATTTTAGTTAAATATAGACATCTTGCATCCAAAATAATTATTTTGTTTTGTTTACAACTAAATCGATATATATATATATATATATATCCTAAATTCTAAATTCTATTATACTATGTGATGAAGACTTCCCAAAAATTATTACATATGGTTAATTAGGATACTTTAATTTCCGCATGTTTTTCTAAGAAATATTGATGACTGTTTATCATTTGATGCAAGTAGCCATATATATATTGTACAGATATTTAAATGATTTTACCTAAAAATAGGTCATTTAGTTAGTTTGCTCATGATTAAATAGATACCAGATAATGAGTTTGAATCTCATCCAGCTATAATTGAAAAACTTTGTTTATACATCGGACTTTATCAATTCAATGATTACGTATTCAATTAAAAAAAAATTCAATAATTGCTCCATATAAAATAATTTATATGTTGGTTCACTTTTCTTTTCTTTTTTCCTGTCCAAAACGTTTGTTTGTTGACTCACTTAATTAATGATTTCGTAATTTTCCCCCCACATCCTTCGCCAGTTGAAGAATAGAATTTGAGAAATACGTAACGAAGACTTGTGGAGTATATAAATCATCATGTTTTGCTTTTCGTAATTATGAAATACCAAAAAAGCAAAAAGAATCCAGCCAAAATTTTGTATACAATATAATAGAATATCTGTAAGTATTATAAAAATGAGTTGGCAATAAAATGATAACATTGACAATTATTAATTGGAGAATTAAATGTGAAAGGACATTGCAATGGTTGTTGGATCATTTTTTCTTGTCCTTCACTGGTTGTTGGATGATGTGATATTACAGTGCCAATTATTTTTAAACACATTCTGAACTAATAGAATTCTTTTAGACTGATTCTAGAGATGTGGTAATGAAACATTACATTACTTTTGATGTTATTTCACAAAGAATCAAATAATTTGCTATGCAAAAAAAGACATCAATAAATAGTATACTAACTGGTAATAAATAGTATTGATTTATTATGTATACAGTAGTTATTTAGTGACAAACAAACGTATAAAAAAGCAAGTTCTCGCAACATCGCCAATAGAAGAAATTGCATGAAAATTGTTGTGAATTGATGCAATCATTTTAATGGCAAAATATCACTTCTTTCGGATTACACAAGTTTGAGGATTTTCTCAAGGATTGGTTTGCTATTTATTAAACTTGATTTTTCATTGTTTAACAGGTTCTTTAATTTAACAATCTCTTATATTCTACTTGTACAGTATATAATTTTTGTGTTGATCTAAATTTCAACAAAAAAACATATTGTATGGTGAAAGGAAGGTGTGTCATGTTCTCTCCTCTCTATTTTTATTATTTAGTTTGTCTTTGGTAATCTTAGCATTGGCTTCTTTTCATGGTTTTGTTTTATAATTTAGCTTCGTTTTGAAATTTTGTATTTTAGTTTTTTTTATATAATCTCTGATTTTTTTTTTATCTTTCGTCAGCTTATATATTTCAACAATGTATTTCACCTTAATTTTAATATAATTCGGACAACAACAAAGAATGAGAGATTTTATGGAAAAAAAATTCATATAAGAAAATACAAATTTAAGCATAAAAATAATGTACAATATAACAATATTTTGCAATTGTAATCTTTCATTTAAAAAATACAAATTAGACAATGAAAATAATGTAAAAAATAATTTTTTGTCACTACTATAAACTAAAGAAAAAACATAAAAATTACTATGTATATTATTTTGTGGTTTAATTTATATTTTAGAAAATGGATGTTAAAATTGATATATATATATATATATATGTATATATGAGCTGGGGGAGTGTTTTGCTTCTAAGATGATTGCCAATTGTTCATTCTTTTTTTCCTTCTAAAATAGAGTTATTTAAAATAAAAATGGTTTGCTCTAATATTTTGAACATATAATTTTGTTTACATATGAAAAGTAAAGAACCAGTTTATAAAATATAATTCATACTTAAAAAGAAATAAAATCTTCCAAATTTAGAGTAAAATATAGAAATCTCTATTTTCAGAAAAACAAATAGAATACCATTGAAAAATATTTTTTCTATAAATATAGAATTTGAAGGAGATTTAGAGCACATAGATCTAAACTTCATGGAATCAAAAGTGGAAGCAATTAAAAACGCAAAATCAAGTATTTTAAAAAATTTAGGAAAGTGAATACGTGTTGGAAACATTTTTATATATATGTGGCCATATATCATAAATCACTAAACATAAAATCATATCAAAATAAACATTCTAAATAAAATCTAATATGTAATTTAAATATTATAGATCATTTAATTTTTTATGTTGTTTAAACTTTAATGTTCTTAACAAAGTTGACTAAATTAAATCCATAAAAGTTAGAAAGTGAAATAATTAGTTATTAATTTTTTTAATATGATATGAACAATTTTAAGTTTCTAAAACGCTCTTAACTCAGAATTAGTCATGAACATTTTGGTTTTTGGGTTGGGTCCTTTCGGGTCTGGTTATTTCAGGTCCTGAATTTTTACATCCATATAAGACTCATTACTATTTCGGTTCAGTTTTAAGTCTATTTTATTCGGGTTCGGATCGGTTCGTGTCCAAATTTAAAAAGCTATAAATTAACGGATACCCAAATACTCGAAAAATATTCAAAAAAATCCTTAAAATACCAAAACAAATACCTAAAAATACCGAAAAATATTTTTGAATACCCAAATATTCAAAAAATATGTGAAAATATCTAAACTTACTAAAAAATGCTCATAAAATACTCTAAAAATACCTAAAAAATACTATAAAATTGGGTTTTCGGGTACATGTTCGGTTCTCAATTCGGGTCTGGGTTCAAGTCCAGTTCTTTGGGTCCTAAATTTTTGAACCCATTCGAGTATTTAGGCATTTCGGGTCCGAATTTGGATTTTCTTTTACAGATTGGGTTCGGGTTCAGATCTGGTTTTCATGCTCAGACATACTTGAAATCATACGTTTTAACCATGTTTTCAAACACTTTATTTTTGGAATCGTGATTTCAAAATGATTCTAAGAGATTTTAACTACTTCCGATTCTATTTCTGATTCTGATTTTATTTCCTATTCCAAAGTGAGAAGAGTATCATCCAAGAAAATACGAGATGCTCTAACTCAAAAACGTTTTTCTTTTTGTGAAACCAATATTGCATCAAGCATACTAATAACATTTTATTATGGATGTCCAAAATATCATCTAGTTTGGTATTAACCAAATCTTCTTCTCATCATTTCCCCAAAACACACAGGAGTTGAAGATTAAACTATACATCACCAATTAAAGTGAAGGCTATAAGCACACAACATGCGATTTTAGTGTTTAGGAACCGACGATGACTGAAGACAATCTTTCATAATTTCCTGAATCCTTCTCTGCAACACCTTGTCCTTAACCCTACTAATCATGTCTTCATAGAATGCTTGAAGCCTCATCAGCTGATTCTTATCTGCATTCTCCAGCATTTCTCCCCACTCTTTCCCCATATCGAAATACCCAGACACCTTCAATGAATACGGAATATCTTCCTCTTCATTAAAAGGTTTTCCAAATATGGATCCATGAAGGATGCTTGCATATCTTTCCATCACCATTAGCTTTGATTCTAGCCGTTTAATCTCGTCCGTTGATGCGCTATTGTTAGCATCAGGCATGCTTTCGTTCTCTGGTTTTGGATCCGGTTTTTGCTCATTCGGCCAGAAAACAAGAGTAGGGACATAACAATCAGTAACATTCCCAGTCCCAAGCACTCCATTTCGTCCTCTTCCCCAAGACCACAGCTTGTAACCACCATTTGCCACAAGAACTGTATGTGCAGCCCCGCAAGCAACCTGTATTGGGTCACGAAATCTTGACCCACCTGAAATCTTTCTTGGTACACTATCATCTCCTGCTTCCAGCTCTGAGAAACGGACATCGGGGCATAACCCTAGTCCCCTCTCCATTCCCCACGACCACACATATCCCTCAGATGACACCACGCTTGTGTGAAATAACCCACAGTCTACAGAGACTAAGCAAACGTGTTCTGGGAGCTCTGAAACTGGCTCTGGAATTGATGAGCTCTTGTTACTTCCCCGCCCAAGCTGACCATTTTCTCCAAAACCAAATGTCCAACAAATGCTTGGTCCTTTCGGTGCCTCCTTCCTATAGGTAAGAAGGGCTGTGTGATGAGCACCACAAGCTACGTCGTAGACTGTATGACCAGAGTTCTGGTTAAATGTCTCCATAATCTGAGGTCTTGCACGGCTTTCATTATCTCCAAGCCCTAACTGGCCATGTTGATTATTGCCCCAAGAATACAACACTGATTCATCATATCCGTTGTCTATGTGGATCTCCTTGGCACCAACAAGGGCAACAACGTGTTCATCCCCACATGCTACCTTTAAAACAGTCCGGCCATGGAACTCAGGTATAGGAAATGGAACTGGGATGCTTGTAAAAGACAAATGAGGCTCAGGCCCAGTGTCTTGTGGCGGAACGTTCCCCCACATCCAAAGACCTCCGACATTATCAATTGCCAACGACATCATGGAACCACCCTTGACAGTACAAACCTACCAAACATAACGAATATCATTGTGCTACAGAAAATTGACTTATAAACCTACACAAAGAAAGCGGTACCAGGACCAGGACCGTACCTTTAAATCTGAACTAGCTTCTCTACCTGAATCACTAAGAGAAGAAGTAGCTGCTTCTTGTACAAAGAAATTTTTTACTAAGCATGGTGCCAAAGTGTTCTCCCCATCAAACCCAAGTTGCCCATCCATTAACCAGTCAAGGATTGAAGGCATTGTTGATTTTTGTAGCATCCAATGTAGAAATTTAAAAATATAGTTATCAAAATATCATATCAAGCTAGATACGGTAGATAAAGGATACAGATGTTATAACCCCAACACCAAACGGAGCCATCATCTACCATTAGCTTGCAAGGCAAAAGGAAACAAAAGACAAGAGAATGGTCAGTACAGATCTATATCATACCAGATCATGTGATTCATGTAAATGAAGCACAAGACCCTATAAAGTATAAGCTAAACTCACAAGCCCCTCTAAGACCAAAACACTTTGAGCTTATTTGGAACTAAAAATTAAGTTTAAGACTACCATCCTTCGTATGATTTACAACTCAAGTATGCATTCCAATTCCAAAATATACGTTCAAGGATGCAGACAGGGGAGCTAATTTAATCAAACGCATGATTCCAAAAGATCTTCTTCAGAGCTAAGAATTAAAAACCATCCCGAATTAAGGAAAAGTGAATTTTAGACATAAGAATAGAAGAAACCACCTGAGACAGCGAGACTGTGATAAGCACCAGCAGAAACAGAAACGATTCGAGGCCGATCTCCGACCATTTGATCTGGGAACTCGAACTCGACTCGAACTGGAACAAGCTCGTCCGATTCCTTACCCGTGCCAAGACGACCAAACATTCCTCTTCCCCAAGAGTAAACACATCCATCACCTCAATTTTCCAAAGGAAACAAAAGAACAAATATATCAACTTAAGAAAAAAAATAGGAGTTTCAATAATTTCTAGCTACAAACTGAAGCTGTTGAACTTTTTGTTATTACCGGTGAGAGCGATAGTATGTGCTTCCCCAGTGGCAATACAAATTATTTTCCGGGATAAATCTTCAGAAATCAATAACGCCGGCGTTTTATTTTCCATTGCTAGAACTTGAGGATTTTCCATCTGGGTTTCTGTAAAGGATAAGCTTTGTTCTCACTTCGCTTGCACAAACTCTTCACCGATCAAAAAGGGACAAATTTCTTTCGAAATTCCAAAAAATATCTTCAGTTCCAGCTGCAAAATCAGGCTTGTAGTGTCTGCTAAGCTTTTTTTTTTTCCTAGGTTTAGTTGTAATAAGCCCATATACTTATTTAGGCCCATTAATAAATGTTCGACCTAACAATTAGTCCATCGCAAATTTCTATATAAAAAAATCTGTGACCTTTTACCGTAGAAAGCATACAAATATTTTATTTATGATGATGGTAACTGAGAAAGCATATGTCTAATTTGTTTTCTACAAGATTCCTTACGCAGACAAACAAACAATAGGGGAAAGAAAATAAGTTTGCCAGGAACGATTACTATACAAAAGAATATGTTAAATAAATTCTATGATATTAAAGCCGAGATTAATCAAATCACGACACGTAATTTTCTCGTCATGTAGTCCCTGTCATGTAACTACCGAGTGATCAAATCTCTGGTCAATCCCTTCGTGTTCGGTCTCTAGCTAGTTTTCTCGTCATGTAGTCTCCTCTTTTGAGATCAAAAATGGTTTGAACTTAGATTACTTTAGTTTTTTTATCTTAGTTTTTGTCACTTGTATATAAAATTTCTTTTTTCAATATAACTTAATTCATTAAATTAGAGGAGTTAGTGTTGAGGTACTTGATTAACGAGTGACTAATTTTTGGATAATTCTCTAACATTGCAGATTAGAAAATCAGTTTTGATATTTAAGAGCTAAATAGACATTTGAGACAAGCAATATATTTTGTTGATCAATATATTTTCACATTTAAAAAAAAAAAAATCTTAACACAAAATTATGTTTTCCTGATTAATCACAACCGTATCATCATTGACCTGTGCGACGAATCACGAACATGTAATTCTATATTGTAATATATTTAATCATATGGCTTCTATTTCTGATATAGTATAACTTTATACTAAAACATGATCTTCTAGTATATATAACAACAAAAATAAGAGTGACCACTACATGTTACAGTATATTAATATCATCAAGAGCCAACAACCCCAAGAAGAACGAAACCGAAAATGGATCAAGAAGCTCTTCTCGCCGGAAAAACTACGCAGCACCAACTGCAAAAACACTCTGTTTCTAACGTTCCAATCATTCTAGGTATAACTTGTAATTCTCCTATCCCATATATATATGGGTTTAATTTAGATTAACATTAACCATTATTACTAAATGGTTTAAATTAGCAAGTCAGGCGTTGGAGAAACTTGCTTATTTCGGTTTAGTACCAAACATGATACTTTACTTGACGGCGGAATACGGCATGGAAACGGCGGAAGCGGCCAACATCCTCTTCCTCTGGTCTGCCGCCACCAATTTCTTGCCTCTTGTTGGTGCTTTTATTGCTGATTCTTACACCGGTCGTTTTCTTCTTATTGGGTTTGGATCCTCCATCAGCCTTCTGGTAACATTTTTATACCAACTTATAAATAAGACCATTTTTTCTCACTTTTGTATATAATTTGTGTTTCTAACTTTTACTTGATTGATAATTTACTTTACTAGGGAATGGTTTTATTATGGTTGACCACAATCTTTCGATCAGAATGTGAGAAATCAACACCCAACACACTGTTCCAACTTCTTCTTCTTCATTCCTTTTTCGCCTTTACCGCCATTGGTGCCGGCGGCGTTAGGTCCTCCAGCTTAGCCTTCGCCGCTGACCAGCTCCAACCTAATCAAACATCACAAGTCGCCACGTCAACCCTAAAAACCCTCTTTAACTGGTACTACTTCTCTGACATGCTCGCTGTCTTTCTTTCTCAGTCGTTGCTCGTCTTTGTTCAGACAACGTATGGTTGGCAGATTGGTTTTGGAGTCTCTGTCGCTGCCATGACACTATCGGTCGCTTTGTTCTTCGCAGCGTCTCCTTACTATGTAAGGTTTAAGTGTGAGTCCGGCCTTGTCGTTGGACTTTTCCAGGTTCCTGTTGCTGCGTTTAAGAATCGACACGTTGATTTGTCATCCGAGGAGCATAACATATCATACCATCATGAAAATGACTCTTCATTTTCCATCCCTAGCCAGAACTTTAGGTGTTTGAACAAAGCATGCGCCAAAGTTAACCTCGAGCAAGACCTAACTCTTGCGGAGAATCCATGGAAGCTATGTAGGGTACAACAAGTAGAAGATCTCAAATCTCTCATCAATGTCTTACCCATCTGGTCAACAGGGATAATCTCGTCACTTGTCACAGCTTGCCAAGCGTCCTTTATAGTCCTTCAAGCCAAGAACATGGTTTGTCGCACCTTCATTCGTGGTTTCGAGATTTCTCCAGGCTCTTATGGCATTTTTATGGTCATCTCTTTCGTGCTCTTCCTTGTTCTTTACGATCTTGTTATTCTCCCATTAGTTTCTTGGGTTCTAAGAAAGCCCTTTCGACTGGGAGTTATGGTGAGAATGGGAGCTGGATATGCAATATCCCTTCCATGTATCTCCACTCTTGCGGCCGTAGAGTACTACAGAAAAACCTATGTAAGTATTCAATCTAGATTTTGGTTCGAATTAACTTCCTCTTTTTCTAAACTTTTAATGTTGTGTGTTTGGTACGATGTTTCTCATATTCTGAATCGAAATACAAAGCTAGTAACATTGCGTTGCATCGTTTTGAATTGAAGGTCATCGAGAGAGGTACAATGTTGTCGGCGATGTGGCTATTACCATACATGATATTAGGAGGCATATCAGAAGCACTTAGTACGATAGCACAGAACGAGTATTTCTACACTGAGCTTCCCAAATCCATGTCAAGCGTCGCCACCACACTCTACGGCCTCAGTATGGCGGCCGCAAGCCTCGTCTCCTCATGGATCATCACCATCGTAGACGTCGCGACCTGCGGGAGCTGGATCACCGAGGATATAGACGAGGGGCACTTGGACTACTACTACTGGCTCTTGGGAGCATTATCTGTGCTCAATCTTATGTATTTTGTCTGGTGTACCAGATCTTATGGTAAATGTAAAATATAATGGTAAAAGTGAGAAAATTTATAATCTATCTCGTAATTAGTAGGTTAATTCTTCAATTATGAAGCTTTTATCTAGTTACATATAACCCTGATCACATCGATATTAGCTTGTTGGGTTAGAAATTCATGTTAGAAGTTGATTGGTGGCTGATATTTGATTTTAAAATCATACAAATTAGATTTTGCAAATATATCTCAAAATAAATAACATATTGTAAAATCCACTATGAAATTTATTCAAATTTACTATAAAACATATTTGTATTCAAATTTTTATTATTAAATAGAAAAAAATCAATTTTAACTAGTGTTTATAGGATAAACCAATAACACACTTTTTCATACAAACATTAAATTAATAATTGAGTAAAGATATGATTTTGCAAAAGATTTTTAAATCCAAAGTACATCATTCAATAAAGCCATAGTTTAGGATGTTTTAAACAAATGACAGATTTCAGGCCAATTAGTTTGTGCTCATTAACATATAAGATTATGGTAAAAGTCATCACTTGTAGACTTAAACATATCATGCCCTCATTCATCTCACCAACGCAAGGCACTTCTGAATTAGAGAGATTCATCTCTGACAACATCTTGACAACATCTTAACTGCACATAAAGCACTACATTACATCAATACAGACAAACGAAATCGAAATAATTTTAGAGGTCAAAACTGACATATCAAAGGGTTATGACAGACTGGAATAGAGCTACTTGAAAGCCATCATGTGCAAGATGGGATTTAATGAACAATGGATCAACTTAATCATGAATTGTGTCTCCACAGTGAGTTACTCGGTCCTAATTAATTGGAAAGGCTCACGAATTTATTCAATCCCAAAGAGGCTTTAGACAAGGTGATCCACCGTCTCCCTACCTTTTTATCATAGCCACAAAATGATTAATTAGCATTTTAGATGATGTGGAACATTCTGCCAAGTTAACAGGGTTAAATTTCCATAGGTTAGGACCCTCAATACGTCATCTTTTCTATGCAGACGACAGTCTTTTTTTTGTGCAAGGCCACCAGTGAAGAAGCTCAAATTCTACATGAATGTTTAGAAAATTATGAGGAGACCTCGGGACAATGCATAAATTACAACAAATCCTCCATTACATTTGGAGGAGATGTTAAGGAACACACCCGAAGCAGAATAAGGAATATTCTAAACATACACTCCAGCCAAGGAGTTAGAAAATATTTGGGTCTACCAGAATGTTAAAGACTCAAAAACTGCAGTGTTCAATTTTATCTTGGAAAAATTATAAGATAGAACCAATAGCTGGTATGTCAAAACTCTTTCTCTTGGAGGTAAAGAAATCATGTTAAAATAGTGGCTTTGGCTTTACCAATTCATGCTATGACTTGCTTCCAACTGCCCGAAAAACAATGCCAAAACCTAACAAAGGCAATGAGGAAATTCTAGTGGAACAACTGCCAAGAGCAAAGGAAAATGGCTTGGGTTTCTTGGAAAACAATGTGTCAGCCAAAGGTTGAAGGGAGGCTTTGGTTTCAAGGACATATCACATTTTAAGCAAGCACTTCTAGCCAAGCAAACATGGAAACTTCTAACTTAACCCGAATCACTCATTGCCAAACTCTACAAGGCTAGATACTATAAGAACTCAGATTTTCTAAATAGTAGATTGGGTGTTAAACCTTCCTATGCATGGAGTAGTATACTTCATGGTAGGGAATTGTTAATGAAAGGGCTAATTAAGCAAATAAGGAATGCACAATCAACTTATGTGTGGACTACAAACTAGATCCATGACGAATTTCCAAGACCACCAATAAGCAAGGAATTGTGATTCAATGTAGATTTGAAGGCCTCTGAGCTCATAGTCGATGGCCTTTGGTCAGAACAACTTCTATATGAGACCTTTCACCACTTTGATGTCCAAAGAATTCTACAAACAAGCCCCAACAACAATGAAGAGGAACACATGGATCTGGTCTTACAACTCCTCTGGCAACTACTCTATGAAAAGTGGTAGATGGCTCTGCGACCACCTCAATAATTTTGGCAACTCACTAAGAAGAGAAACGATAAGACCAGACAACATTGTCAAAAAGAAAATTTGGAAGATCCATGCACCACCTCGCATCAAGATCTTCCTCTGGAGAGTTGTCTCAGATGCTTTAGTAGTACAAGAGCAACTCAAACACAAGAAGATTGTTGACAATGACTTGTGTCTTGTCTGTGGAACATAACGTGAAACCATAAACCATATGATATTCCACTGTCCACCAGCACAACAAATATGGGCACTGCCAAATTTTCCCTGCCTCTGGATGGTTTCTCAAACATATCCACAATGGTGAATATTAACAACCTAATACACTCAAGCAACAATCAGCAAATCCCTCCAGAAATTTGAGTTTTATTTCCTTGGATTCTCTGGTCCATTTGGAAAACTCGCAACACCAAAATCATTGAAAAGCAAGATCTTGATCTAAGGTCAACAGTTAATGATTTAATCAAACAAACACACACTTGGCAGAGCTTACATAGAAAACAACAATTCTACACTACGAAACATATGCAACCAACAACATATATGACAGAACAATGCAGTGACATGCCTTTCAAAGCATACTGGAAAGTACTATAAAATAAACCACATAGCCTCAACAGAGGAGTTTGGATTCTTGAAGCTAAACAAGACCAATCTTGGATGCACGCACGACATACCTTCCCTCCAACAAACTCAAGATTTAAACTTGAACTGTTGGGCCTTTGGTGGACTCTGAGTAGCCTATTGGATCTAAGAATAAAACAAGTTGAGGTGCTCACAAATAGTACTTCCATCAAGGCAACACTAGAGAAACCAGAAGCATGGCCCATGTTTAAAACTCTCTTAAGGCCCATCCTAAACTTGATTGCTGATTTCACGACGATTAAGTTCACGTACATAAGGAAGCAGCAGAATTCTTGGTCAGAGGCTATTGCTAAAAGTGTTTCACGAGAGCACATATACAATGATTACATTTTATGAGGAATACCGACATGGCATTTGCAATAAAGACATCAAAACAATAAAACAACAAACCCGAGGAGCTAAACATTGATGTCAACATTAAACCGGTATCATTTATAGCCAATAATATATATACCTACCTAGTACAATAATCATATCCAAACTCTCCTCATTTATTTTGTCCAAAACCTTGGGAGGTTTAATACTTATATACCTAATTATTATCCTCCTTCTTCATTACTTCCCATTCATCACATATTTACTTAAAACCTTACTCTTGCTCCCACTTTAGCTTAAAAACATATCAGCTCTTAACTCTTTAGCTTCCTACTTTATTACAAATTATCACTTTTTTCCATAATCTTTTCCACTACCTTCTAAACACCTTTTTAGCAATAATCATTACCTATCTCTAGTGAAACCTCTACTACAACTTTAGAGTATGAGGACAAATGGCACATCACAATTATCAAAGCCAATGAAACGGCTTCCTCAAAATCTCAGCAACAAGCAAAATCTCCATCCAAGATTTAGGCGGCGTAACTGACACGTCAGAAGACATGCATTGGCCAAACCAATCCCCAAGATGTAAGAGCCAATGAGAAGGGGTGCATGGAGCAAGGGGTAATCATTATTGTCCAACTCCTCACGGTCTTTATAAAGGTTACAACACTGGAACCCTATAGTCGTGTATCTTCAACCACATCGCTCAACAATGGACCAGAGATCTACATTCCTCACCACGCTTACGTCTCAACACTAGCAGAAGTAGAATGAGTTTGATCGCCAAACCACTTAACCCCTTGGAGCAGAACTTGCAAGAAATGTTGAAGACCTACCTCGTGACTGGTGTTTGGAGACAAGAGTCCAAGCAAGAATCATTGATCAGAACTTTGTCCAGCTCCTTTTCTCAGTAGAAGTCGATCTAATTGGAGTACTATGCAAGCAACCAATTACCTTCAATGGATGGCTTTTGGTGATTCAAAGATGGGTTCCACACCCTCCTCTATCTTTTCTCTCAACAATTCAAGTTTGAGTGCAATTCCATGACTTGCCTCTGCAGTATGTATCAGCCACAACTATACACATGATCGCCAATTCGCTGGGAGAAGTCGTTGAAGTGGATGCTCAAGAAGCATCCCTAACAAAAGCTTTCCTGGTTCGTGCTAAGGTCAAGCTGAACATAGAGAACAGACTCAAATTCTTCAAAAGAGTAAGGTTTCACAATGGTGAAAGAGTCGAGGTTAATTTCTACTATGAGATGGTTTCTCGCTTATGTCTCAATTGTCAGAAAATAACTCACAATTAGGCCTGGTAAAATTAACCGAACCGATTAGACCGAACTGAGATTTGGTCTAATCGGTTCGGTTATTGATTTGTTCTTCGGTTAAATAGGACGAAGAATGAAATGGATTTCGGTTATCAACTTCGCTTTGGTTAATTAGCGATAACCGATCGGTTATCGACTAACCGAAATCGAAGAAGCTAACCTTAGAGTGATGAATCAATCTCCTCACTTCTTCGCGTGTCTCCATAGCCTCCGACCAAACGGCGATTCCGAGCTTCGATCTTCTTCATCTTCATCGGTAAGCAATCTTCTTCTCAATCAATCTTCTTCTTCTACGGTCTCCTTCAATCTTCTTCGGTTTCCTTCCATCTTCTTCTTCTTCACTTACAACTTCGGTATCCTTAAACTAACCTAAGACACCTTTGTTTACCCACAATCATTTACGCTTTGAAGCAGATCATAGAGAAGGAAGGCTAAGCTCGATGGTGTCCATAAACAGTTGAAAATCTCTGTATATCTCGAAAACGGATTTTGAGCTGGGTTTGTTCATAATTCTTCAATCCATGTTTCTGTTGGCTCTATGTGAGTTTTGATTCTCTTGTTTATCTTTCTCGAATTTGGGTTTTGAAGGAAAATTGTCACTAAGATACTAAGTTAATTCGAGTCAGATTTCGTTTAATTTTGACAACTAACTTGTTTGTTGAGATTGGTCATTTTTAATTTTACCTTGTATTTGTAGGAATTAATCGATTTCTGGTGAAATTTCCTTTGATTCGACAAAATTTTTTGAACCTTTCCTCTGAATCTTTCATGTTCAATCTTCCTGCAGGGTTTCTTAAATTTCTTATTTTTTTGATTCATATAGATTTAATTTTGTCTTCTTCTACAGTTTTAATTGAAGCTATCGATCTGATCATCACAAAGAGAAGACAACAACAGAAACTTCTGAACCAAAACGTCATTGTTTCACTCAACACTGGTATTATACTTGCTCAATAGTATTTCTATTCATTCTATTTTTAAAACAATGTATTGGTCCGAGTAAAAGTCTTATCAAATTTGTATTGGTCCGAGTAAAACAATGTATCATCTTGAACAAATTAACCGAAACAATGTATCGGTTCGGTTATTTTCGGAACCAACCTTTTCTAACCGAATTAACCGATAACCGAACCGATTAAAATTTTCGGGTAGTTCGGTACATCTTTTTTTAACCGAATTAATCGATTTCCGAACTAACCGAATCGAACCGAACCGATGTAACCGAATTCCCACCCCTACTCACAATAGCTCAAACTGCACTTTCTTCCCACCACAATCGGATTACTACCCTCGTACGATCCAAGTGGAGCAAAGAGAGTATTACTCTTCGGATAGCAGTATGTCAAGTAATCCTCAAGAACAAATTATGCTATCTCAAACTCTGGAACCACAACAAACAGAACCAAGGCTGATCAGAAGGACTTCTGCAGACAGATGAGATGGTCTCACCACCTTGGACATCCTGATCAAGGATTTGTTGAACCAGAATGCAGAGCCAAGACCATCATCTCTTAACAGACACGTAACAGAGCAAGATCTGGCTTTGTTCCCATATCAACAGAGGGCTCAAGTTTACCTCAAAGAAGATTTTAAGCGGAAGAGGTACCCTGACTTTGATCCAGAATCCAACAACAAGAAATCCAAGACTCTCTGATCCATGGCAATAGGTCATCGCAGCCTGGCTTTCAACTACGCTTTTATCTTTCCCGCTTTTAAATGATCTAAGTCTCGACTTTGTTTGTGTTAAGGCTATGGCCTCTTCGGTTATTTAGGCTTTTAAGCTCTGTACTCGACTTTTGGTTTCCCAGTTATTGGGCTAATATATTGGTTTTATGAGGGAAAAAAAAAACAAAAATATATATTTATTTGTTTATTTTTGATAAATCGTAGCATCCCCCTTGATACGTGGATTAAATCTTGGCTACAATAAAATAAATATTCGCTTGTTCTGCAGAAAAAGAGAAGACCTTCGCCTTGTTAAAGCCTCCCACGATTTTCAGATCTGCTGAAGCAAATTAGTCAGCAATCGTCATGGCTATGGCGATTAGGTTTATTCTCCTTCTTCTCGTCTTCTTATCATCTGCAATTGTATCTTTCTCCCTTTATGAAGATCAAGTTGGCCTCACGGATTGGTAACTCTTCTCTTCTTCATCCGGTTTCTTCTGCCTCTTTATTTGTTTCTCTGGAAAAAATTAGCTGAGAAGTTCAGAAGCTTACTATTGATTCGAAAATTCTCATCGCTTGGGAAGTTTTCGATTTACAAGTCTAACTAGAGCTTTTGCCAGCCGAATTACTCTAATCCTCAGTGTATTTAAAATCTGTCATCTAGTGCTGTATATCTCATTAGCTAAATAATTGTGTAATAATCTGATTTTTTAGAAGGATCCTTATGGGACGCTAGTGAATTTTGAGATGCGATCGGGTAAAGCTACTTTTTACTTATGGATATCGACTTCTAGGAAGATAGAAGTGAAGGAACTAACAATTTGTAGAAATTATATGTATTTTGTATTGAGGAAAATAACTGTTGTATTGCGTAGGCACCAACGCTACATTGGGAAAGTGAAGCACGCGGTATTCCATACTCAGAAGACTGGGAGAAAGCGTGTTATCGTGTCAACAGAGGAGAATGTTGTTGCGTCACTTGATCTCAGACATGGAGAGATTTGTATGAATAGGCTATATTCATATGCTTGTTATCCGTGTTGAATCTCGAAGTGTCTTCCACTATGATTGTCTTTTTACTTTGTTTTCTGGTTTGATGTAGTTTGGCGGCATGTTCTTGGGACAAAGGACGCCATCAATGGGGTTGATATTGCCTTGGGAAAATGTAGGATTTATTTCCAATATATGTGGATCAATTATGTCTGGACGTACCAAGCATAACATTTGCTTTACCTACAAAAATAATGTACCAGCATTTGAACTCTATCTTCTTGGCTTTAAATGTTCTCAGATGTTATAACCCTTTCATCAGAAGGAAGTAATCTAAGAGCATGGAATCTTCCTGATGGCCAAATGGTGTGGGAAACATCGCTGCATACTGCACAGCATTCGAAGTCACTGTTATCAGTGCCGGTTAGTAATATAAGCGTAGGAGTTTGTTATTTTCTACAGAAGGAGGACAACTGTTGCTATCCTATTTGTTGTTCAAAGAAAACAGTAATTTTAGTTGTATTATGATTTCATCGTTTGCTTATTTATGATTGGAGCTACATGCAGATAAATTTGAAGGTTGACAAGGACTACCCTGTTATTGTTTTCGGTGGTGGGTACCTTCATGCTGTTTCTGCTGTTGATGGCGAGGTCCTCTGGAAAAAGGATTTCACAGCGGAAGGGTATGAGCACACTTCACGTGATATCTAACTGAGGTTACTCTAAGTGCAGATATGCATATTATAATGCTTTGGCGTGTAGTAATATTTTCTGTTTGCTATATGGTGCTTCTTGTAGGTTTGAAGTTCAACGGATTCTTCAACCTTCTGGAAGTAGTATAATTTACGTGCTGGGATTCCTTAAATCATCTGAGGCTATTGTTTATCAGATTGATCCCAAAAGTGGGGAGGTAGTGGCGGAAAAAAGCATGGTGTTCTCTGGTGGATTCTCTGGCGAAATTTCATCAGTTTCAAACGATAAAGTTGTAGTTCTTGATTCAACGAGGTCAAATTTGGTTACTATTGGCTTCCTAGATGGAGATATTAGCTTCCAGAAGACCCCTATTTCAGATCTTGTTGAGGATTCCGGAAACGCTGAGATTTTATCACCTCTTCTGAGCAATATGGTTGCTGTAAGAGTCAACAAACAAACTCTATTTGTGAGGGTTGGTGCTGAAGGAAAGTTGGAGAAGGTAGACTCGTTATCTGATGAAACAGCCATGAGTGATTCACTTCCAGTTGCAGATGACCAGGTGGCCTTTGCCTCAGTACATCATGAAGGGAGCAAGATTCACCTCATGGTGAAACTTGTTAATGACTTGGATACTGTATTGCTTAAAGAGAGCATTCAAATGGACCAAAACAGGGGGCGTGTCCACAAAGTTTTCATAAATAACTATATCAGGACTGACAGGACTAATGGATTTAGGGCGCTTATTGTGATGGAAGATCACTCACTCTTGTTATTGCAACAAGGGGCGATTGTTTGGAGCAGGGAAGAAGGCTTAGCTTCAGTGACTGATGTTACAACGGCAGAACTCCCTGTGCAAAAGGATGGTGTTTCAGTGGCAAAAGTGGAGCACACTCTCTTTGAGTGGCTTAAGGTATGAATTCTCTTAAACGTCTGGGTTGGTGGTTTGTTTAGTTTCTCTATAGTTGTGTATTTTGTTGTGGTATATTCTATGTATTCCTTTGGTTTCTCACTCTAACCACTTAACTCTTTCTGTTTCATTTTGGTAGGGTCATATGCTGAAGCTTAAGGGAACTTTGTTGCTAGCAAGCCCAGAGGATGTAGCAGCCATTCTAGACATGAGGTTGAAGAGTTCTGGGAAGAACAAACTGACACGTGACCATAATGGCTTTCGAAAATTAATCTTAGCTCTTACTCGCTCTGGAAAACTTTTTGCTCTACACACTGGAGATGGGAGAATTGTCTGGTCTATGCTGCTACAATCTCCTAGCAAATCAGAAGCTTGTGAACGCCCAAATGGTATTAGCTTGTACCAATGGCAGGTACCTCATCATCATGCCATGGACAAGAATCCTTCTGTTCTTGTAGTTGGCAGGTGCGGATCAGATTCAAGTGCACCTGGTGTACTGTCATTTGTGGATGTGTACACGGGAAAGGAGCTTGGCTCATCAGATATTGGTCACTCTGTTGTGCAAGTTATGCCTCTTCCATTTACCGACTCAACTGAACAACGTTTACATCTAATAGCTGATACAGTTGGCCATGTCCACCTGTACCCAAAAACTTCAGAGGCTCTCAGCATCTTTCAACGCGAGTTTCAAAATGTATATTGGTACACTGTTGAGGCTGATGATGGTATTATCAGAGGACACGTAATGAAGGGCAGTTGTTCTGGTGTGACTGCAGATGAGTACTGCTTTACTACCAGGGAACTTTGGACTGTTGTGTTTCCTTCAGAATCAGAGAAAATTATCTCAACACTAACACGAAAACCAAATGAGGTATAAATCTTGGTGTCAGCTCTTATCATGCTTCCTTTATGCTTGATAGTATTTTAGTTCCGAAACATGTACGCAGATTGTGGTGCTTTTTTCTGCAAGTAGGTTTTCCTTGAAGTATTTTTTTCTAATCTAGATCGCGGGAATAGAATCTCAGTTAATGTTTCATATAGTAATCATGACTAGTGTACGATTGTATTTTCAGGTTGTTCATACACAAGCCAAAGTCAACACAGACCAAGATCTGTTGTATAAATACGTATCAAGAAACTTACTCTTTGTTGCCACCGTTTCACCAAAAGGTGCTGGTGAGATTGGCTCAGTTACACCAGAAGAGTCAGCACTTGTAGTATACCTCATTGATACCATCACAGGGCGAATACTGCACCGCTTGTCACATCAAGGCTGTCAAGGGCCAGTTCATGCTGTAAGTCCTCATGCAGTTTCATCTCATTTCTCTATGTCACAGTTCAGTGCAACTTTCTTAGCCTTCAAATTGTTTCCAGGTGTTTAGTGAGAATTGGGTTGTGTACCACTATTTCAATCTCCGAGCTCACAAGTTCGAGGTTACAGTCGTTGAGATCTATGATCAGTCCCGGGCGGTATGACTTTGTACCCAAAACATTTTATTAGCTGATTGAGTGTTTGCATTGTTTAACGTTATGAATTGTTATTTGCAGGAGAACAAAAATGTCTGGAAGCTCGTGTTAGGAAAGCACAATTTGACAGCACCAATCACTTCTTACTCAAGACCAGAGGTGTTTACAAAGTCACAGTCATACTTTTTTGCTCAGTCCGTGAAAACCATCGCGGTGACATCAACAGCAAAGGGCATAACTTCAAAGCATCTTCTCATTGGTACCATTGGGGATCAGGTTTGTACATTTCTTATTATATATAAATCCTTCCATAGATTGGAAAGCGGATATTTTAAATTGTTCCAACGAATGTTTAGATACTGGCACTTGACAAACGATTTGTGGATCCACGCCGGACACTTAACCCCTCGCAAGCTGAGAAAGAAGAAGGAGTCATCCCTCTTACGGATTCATTACCCATCATTCCTCAGGTTCAGCCACACCCGTTTTCCTTACGTTTGTTAGGAATGGGAAATCCCTGGTTTGGATTCAGTTAATTATCGTGATTGTATCAATTCTAACGCACTTATCACATTTCACAGTCGTACGTCACACACTCCCTCAAAGTAGAAGGTCTAAGAGGAATAGTAACAGCTCCGGCCAAGCTAGAGTCAACAACACACGTGTTTGCCTATGGAGTGGATCTCTTCTACACAAGACTTGCTCCTTCAAAGACCTACGACTCGTTGACGGACGATTTCAGTTACGCGCTTCTCCTTATTACTATTGTAGCACTTGTTGCAGCCATCTACATCACATGGGCTCTTTCAGAAAAGAAGGAACTCGCCGCAAGATGGAGGTGATTAGATCGTTTAAAAGGTCTAAACGTCTTTGGTTTTTCACAGGTGTAGGATGTTTATGAATTGTTTTTGGAACTCGTAGGGAAAATACCATTGGCTTAACTTAATTCTTGGTGTTAGGCTTTGGAAAACTGAGTAATACTTTACAGACTCTTGCTTTGTGACTTTTTGTCACATTTTAGAGTTGCGCTAAACCTTCTGAATTTAAACTTTATAGAAAGCCTCTGTTTCACATGTTTTTGATGTATTTTAGACCCAAATCAGACTGCCCTTTTTTTTTCTTCAGATAATGATTTTTTAATTGTTATTTTATCTTCAGATGCTGATTATTCAAGATCAGAAATTCTTTATTGGACCATATTCTGCTATATCCCCTAGCTATACACGCACGCACCCATTGGATTAAGATAAATATGTTATTTTGTGGTTTAGTACGAGTAATAACAAGCTTGGGGAGATACCAAGTGTCACGCCTGACAAAATTGGTGCGAATCATTTCTTTTCTTCCTATTTAAATACTTGGACGCTTCACTTCACTTCAGTCCTCACGCAATCTCTCGAGCAAGCCATGATGAAAGCAAACCAAAAACCAAAATCCCACGCGCCACCACGTCCTCTCTTCTCCTGTGGCTTCTTCCGCCGCTGCACACAGTCAGTCCTCAGTCCAACCTCTCCTCACCAGCAGCAACAACCTCGCCGTAAACCAACCACCACATCCTCCTCGTCTTCCTCTTCCTCAACCTCCACTTCTCAAAGCTTCACTCAATGGCGTTTCCCTCATCACCTTGACCAAACTCCATCCACCGCCCCTCCTCCTCTTCCTCCTCCCCCTCCACCACCTCTTCCGGTCACCACCACTCTCCAAGAAGCCTTCCAGATCGCAGAGCTTCACCTCACATCTGTCTCCGAATCCGACAAGCTTCTCGCTCTTCAGCTACTCGAGCGTGTCGTCGTACCCGATCGACCTTCCGATCCGACTTGTCCACCGGGTCTCATGCGAGGCCTCGTCTCTTGCCTTCGAAGCAACAACAAGATCGTTACTGCCAAATACGTCACCAAAATCCTCCTCGCACTCTGCCTAGCTGAAGGAAACCGCCACGTGGCAGTCGAGGCTGGAGCCGCTCGAGCAGTGGTGGAAACAGCCGCTGGACTAGAGATCTCAGCCGTAGAACGTGCTTTAGCTGCGCTTGAGCTAATGTGCACGACGGCTGAAGGAGCGGCGGAGGTTCGTGCTCACGCGATGACGGTACCGGCGATGGTGGCAGTGATGGCGAGATTGGCTGGAAGAGGAAGAGAATACGCAATAAGTATACTCTCAGTGGTGTACGGGAAGGGAGGAGAAGGAGGAGGCGCAGAGGAGATAGCGGTGGCGCCGGCGGAGGAAGTGGCTCGAGCGGTGGCTTTAGCGCTAGAAGGAGGAGAGTGCACAGCGAGAGGAAAAAGAAAAGGGACCCAGTTATTGAAGACGCTAGAGGAATATGGACGGTTGGATGTGAGTCAGAATGGGACATGAGGAAATGAAATCCAACGGTGGAGAATATGTCAGATAAAAATAAATCTGAAAGCTAGTTTTGGGGTCACGGGCTTGTTGTTCTTTTCTTAAAGATATGTGGGCCTTACTTCTCTGTCTCCTCCTCCTATCTCTGTATATATACATTTACCTCCTTTTTAATTATTACATCTTATTATTAGCTATCTCAAAAGTTGACAATAATTTCCAACCAAAAATACTAAATTTTACGGAGGAGTAAATTTCCATAATTGTATGTGAAAAGGAAAATAAAGTTCCTTAATTTTTATATAAAAAATAACGAAATATGAATACTGTAGTTAAAAACAATTGGATTAATCATAACGAAATATTGGTGTTGGAAACAAACCTTTTTTGCTAAAACCAAACGACTAACTGACACAACCACGCTTTTATATCTTTTTCACTTAAAAGAACATGAGGTTCACGATTACAGCATTAGAAAACGAGACGAAAATATTAGTGCAAGTGGGAAAAACAGAAATATTCCCGGAATCTAAAATCCAGAAAATGGAATCTATAGAAAGGTTAAGAATATGATGATTTGAACATATTGATTGAAGGCACTGCAAGACAAATCGAGGCCATAGCTAATGACAAAATCTCCAGCAACGAATAATAGTACTTCATAAATAAATAAAAACTATGATCTTATATCGGCAAAAAAGTAACCTACAATTTTTCCGGAAGTGACAAAGCTTATGTATATAGTAAAGATGGTTTTTTTCTTTTTCTTTTCGGCGTCTTATTTTGTTAACAAAGGGCAAGGCCCAGAACCAAAGTTATTACAATAAAGAAAAGAAAGTAAACAAGTAAAGTAAAGGCCCAGTAAGCCCACAAACAGACATCAGCGACATGAGGTAGCAACCGCAACCACGAATCTACGTAATGGAGCTCCACGTGTCACTCTGAGAGTCACTCTTCCATGCAATCGCTGGCAAACTTCCCGATGATGCAGCTCCGGGAAGTGATGACCGGAAGCTCTTCTCTTTCTCGCCAATTTCACTGGTGGATCTGAGAATCCCGCCTTCACCAAGGGTTAAGTGTAATTATGATGTGGCATATATATAATGGTGAGTTAACACTATATATATGCTTCTAGTAGAGGTTCCTAGATTTAGGTAATAGTAATATTTGATCGTTACTTCACGTCATGCTTCTAGTAGAGGTTTCTAGATTTAGGTAATTGTATAATTAGGTAATAGTACCGATGCTCTACTAGAAGCATGACGTGAAGTAATGATCAAATATTACTATTACCTAATTATACAATTATGTGATATAATTTATGTCTGACCAACGACGCTAATCGATCCCAACCATAATATGGTTTGTGGTTATACAGGTAATTAATGCGATGTATTATCAATACAGTATACAAACTCACCATAAATTTGTCCCAACATAATTTACGTATATATATATGACCACGGCACAAAGCCAAACAAAATCATCAAACTGAAGAAAGTGAAGTACTTTACGTCAAACCGTAAAACATTCAAACATCCAATTACTAACGGTCGTAAGATCTTCTCGCATTATTTAAATAAATTGCATTTTTTGGCTTTATTTATGAATCTTCAGAAAAATCTACCATTAATTAGGAGTACCATTAACGCCTAACTAATTCATGCATGTCATGATCAACTTGATTCCAAGTAACACTTATACATAAAACTGCGAAAAGTTCATTTTAATCTATTTTTATAATTTCTAATTCTTGTCTCCAATAATATAAATATTCTATATAAAATTATATTGGTTTAATTATTCTTTAATCGAAAAACAAGCTCAGTCAAAAGTACATATACATGGCAGAAAGAAAATCTAATTATTCAGTGATCACTTGAAATCATTTTTTAAGTTTGCTGTTAATCTGTAAGCATTTACCTTGGAGTTGGAGGCCTTTGAGGTCGCAAATTGAGACTTGTTGTTTGGTGCTACATTACTTATGTACACTCTATCTCTCCTCGTTGGCTGTCAAAACCTTTTCAGTTAAGCCAAGTAAGTGACCAACTTTAAGAAATTATTAAAATCGGACCTACAAAAACTGAGCCGGATTGGCATGAGTGGTTTAGTAATCTTCACTTATAAAGAAGGCTTGGCCTGGGAAACAATGATTTGAGGGGGTTTGTTTGCCTTTTACGTTTCATGCTACACTTATTATTTGATAATGGTACGTACCAATCAATTATCAAAGTTGTAAACCAACTAGTATATAGTATATAGGATTAATCTATTAATCTCAATACTTTATGAATAAGTAATTAATAATGTTAAGGACTTGTAATCATACTTAATGAAATAGCTAGAATCGACTATGGAGTTCAGTTGATCTGTTGCTGGGTCTCTTTGGAGTTCAGTCTTTCTTGAATTGAAATTAGTTTCACTCCTTGTTCGTACTTTCAAAACTTGATCGAGGTATGATCTATTCAAAGTTTACTTTGAGACGTAAATTGTTCTAAGGCGTATATCGTTCTTTTTCGACTTCGTTAACTCTAGAAGATTATAGGATTTCATTCTTGCCGATTCCAAAACCTAAATCGTGAGATGCTCTCACTCACTATAGAAGGTTCCGTTGTCTGCTTAGACCGTGTTTGCCTAGTAGATCGCTTAGTTCGATCAGTTTGGGTTGAAATTTTCCGTGTTTTTATCTTTAGTAGTCTTTCCTATTATTATAGTTGGTGTATGTTTCTTTCTACTGGGCTTTATTTTGAGGAATATTTTGTTTTCTGTTTTTGTAATTCACTTTTATATCTTTTCTTTGTTGTATTAAAAAAATTCGGATGAAAGAAAAAAAGCTAGAATCAACTATGGTTAAACTGATTGTAAGCATCAATCATTTTATTTTACGCATTAAAAACCAAGCAATACTCGCTTTCTGTTTTTGTACTATTGTGTCATATCAATTATTATGTCAAATTTCAAATGTGTTACACCGACATCCTTATATGTAAGTAGACGTATATATATATAATATGCGAATGATGACATACTTAGTTAGTGGGTAGTTCAATTAAACCTACTCGAAATTATTAGGTTTTGACCCAAATCATTCATTCTACGAATTGTTTATTCTTAGCCTCTTGGGATAAGCAGTCAAAATTATAGGAACTAATCTCTCTAGCCTTAAATACTAAAAAAAAGAAAAACAAAACAGTAAAATATCCTAAACCATTTTATCTTGACAAAATAACCTAATATTTGGTGTTGAGAACAAAAAAAACGTAGGATTTGAACAAGCATATTTCATATAAGATAGCGGACAATATTTAGTGCAGAATTAGCAACAATAAATCAAAAACATGATAGTATAATTTGTGATCGAACTTTTCTTTATTAAATATATTTATTTATTTTTACTTGTATAAAATGCAGTATAGTATATCAGTTTACCTCTAACATAACTACATAAGTAATGGTAATATTTTTAATTGTCTTCCATTACGAGAATAGTTTACTCTCATGTGATATGGTTTGGTTTTGGAATGATTAATAGTTCAACCAAACAAACATTGGGGGAAATTGAAATTTATATTCTGTCGAGGGGAAATTAGTTTTCAACTTTTGTAGAGGGAGAAATTAATAAGGGTCATAATTCGTATAGTTTTGGTGATATATAATACTTTTGAGGGGACTCAGATCGTCGACCCTTTTTCATTAAAAAGTTTCTATTTATAACCAATCACTCAAATCCTTAAATCTCTAACAATATCATGTGGTATAAACACAACTTTTTAAAATCTAATTTGAGTGATGAAAACATACATGACATTTACCCATTTCAACAAATACACTTTTCCAAACAAAAATGATGACACCTTTACATTATCATTTTTTTTTCATTTAGTTTCTTAATTCATTTTCCTAATAAATTTTATTTGCACTAAATATTTAAAATAAAATCTCGATTAATTTGTTTTCACACATGACTATGAGTCTATGGCAATGATTTTGAGTTTTGGTCAAACTTTGGATATTTCCTAAATTCTC
This sequence comes from Lepidium didymum, assembly GCA_963920545.1. Lineage (NCBI taxonomy): Eukaryota > Viridiplantae > Streptophyta > Magnoliopsida > Brassicales > Brassicaceae > Lepidium > Lepidium didymum. Next base: position 4,062,748 of record OY986996.1, on the reverse strand, counting down.
ATATTTATTCTTTTTTAAAAGTATCTCCAATCCAATTTTATTTTTGATTCTAAATACTATTTTAGAGTAAATTCACTCTAATCTATTTTTATTTTTTATTTTAAAATAGTGGAATACTATTTTTTCTTTATTTTAGAAGTGACTTTTTTAAGAGAAAATAAAATATACTTAAAATATTTTATTTTAGAATAAAAAATAGTGAAATATATTAGAGTAAAACACACATCTAATACATTGGAAAGGATGAAAGCAATGTTCTCCATGTCCAAACGCATTACTAAAGTATAAGTAACACAACCTTCCAAACAATAATAATCACAAACCCAATAATCTCTCCACATAATCATGCTTTATTCTCATACTCTCCATTTTTCAATCATATCTTTCTTCCTCACAATATGGACCGTTCGATCCATACCACCACAACCACCGGTTCGATGCGACCAAACCGGCTGTACAGTTTCCAACGCTTATGGTACATGGCCTGATCGTAAAACCTGCAACGCGGCTAACGTCACATATCCAACGACGGAGGAGGAGCTTCGTGAAGCAGTGGCTTACGCCGTCGAAAACAATCTCAAACTCAAAACCGTCACCAAATTCTCTCACACTATACCCAAGCTCGCTTGTCCTTCCGGTTCAGACGCAATGCTAATTAGTACATCGAAGTATAATTCGGTTATTGAGATTGAACCGGACCGGTTAACGGTTACGGCTGACTCCGGAGTTTCTTTGAGAGACCTGATTGATAAAGTTGAAAAAGCTGGGTTTAGCATTGGAACATCTCCGTATTGGGAAGGAGTGAGTATCGGTGGGTTGATTAGCACTGGTTCCCACGGAAGCTCATGGTTTGGACGAGGTGGTTCGGTTCATGACCATGTCGTCGGAATCAGCCTTGTGGTTCCGGCGAATCCTTCGGAAGGTTTCGCAAAAGTTCTTAGACTCGAAGAAGGGAGAGATGATAAGCTTCTTAACGCCGTTAAAGTGTCGTTGGGTGTTTTAGGCGTCATTTCTAAGGTATAAACTTAACGCCGTTAATTAATCTGTCTGTGTGTATGTGTGTTTTAACTTTTTATAATTTTGCATTTAATATTTTGTAGGTGAAGCTTTCGATAGAAACAGCGTTCAAGAGAAGTATGACGTATAATTTCACATCTGACGTGGCACTTGAAGACATTTTCATGGAACATGGGAAGAAATTCGAATTCGGAGACATAACTTGGTATCCTTCTAGAGAAACTGCGGTTTACCGTTACGATTTCCGATCACCGGTCAACGTCTCCGGCAACGGAGTCAACGATTTCATTGGTTTTCAGTCCAATCCTATATTGATCTCTAAAGGAGTCCGAGCAGTTGGTTAGTTCCTTTATTTGCCACACCCGGTTTAGTCCGGTTTAGATGTTGAAACTTATTGGTGAATACGAAAATGTTGCAGAAAAGGCGTTTGAATCTAGCAAAAACGAGAAGGGAAAATGCAACACTGCGGATACTACATTAGCTTACAAGAAATTAACCGGGATCGGTCTAAAGAACAATGGTTTACTATTTACCGGATATCCGGTTATCGGAAACCAAGGCAAGATCCAAGCTTCTGGTTCTTGCCTTTACACATCTCCATTTAGAATTGACGTCTCTTGCGCATGGGACCCGAAATATAACGGTCTTTTCTTCTATGAATCAACGGCTATATTCCCAGTCTCTAGGTTTAGAGACTTTCTCATCGATGTCAAGAAGCTACGAGACTTGAAACCCGAAAGATTATGCGGGATTGATATCTATAACGGAATCATGATACGTTTCATCAAAAGCTCAAATGCTTATCTAGGCCAGACAGAGGATTCTGTGGTCGTTGACTTTAATTATTACCGAGCCGACAATGAGTTGATTCCAAGGTTAAACGAAGATGCTATGGAGGAGATAGAGCAGATGGCATTTGTCAAGTACGGTGCAAAGCCACATTGGGGGAAGAATAGAAAAGTGGCTTTCTTTGGCGTCAAGCAAAAGTATGGACCTAACTTTGGTAAATTCTTGGAAGTGAAGGATAAGTTAGATCCTAAGAAGATGTTTTCTAGTGAATGGTCTGATGAGATTCTGTTTGGAAAAGAAGGTCCCAAGTATGATGGATGTGCCCTTGAAGGGAATTGTTTGTGTTTAGAAGACAGACATTGTTCACCTTCCAAAGGTTACTTTTGTAGACAAGGCCTTGTTTATACACAAGCTAGGGTTTGCAGATTCTCTCCATCTCAAGTTTTAGTGACGTAACTCCAGTTTTTTAATGTTTAAGTTATGCCATTTTTCATCACGTATGTATCCAAGAATATTAGTTAAGTTTTTTTATTTCGACATCGGATATCTATATATATATTGAAAATACAATTAAATATTAATTTGTTTTTGAAAGATTAATATATAATATCAAGTAGAATACAACCGACAAATACAAAAGCCAGCAGAAAACTTAGATGTTCATGGAAACATAGTCTAACAAAAGGGAGCTTTGATAAAATAAAATAAAAGAAAAAATAAACCTAGAAAAAGCTAGAAAATAAACTACCGAAGAAAAAATTGTATAATCGCAAGCCCAAACCGAAATAACAATGAAACCAACTAGCAAAACTAGACCGAGTTGGATGTCAAAACTTCTTACAGCAGCACCTTTCAAATATAATTAACTAATTAATATATAGCAATTTCAAATGTATTTGCAAAACTTTAGTTTATACATGGATTATATCTCAACTAGGCTGGACATAAAAATTGGATCCGAAGATCCGTATTTGGATCCAACCCAAAAAAAAAGACTGAATCCGAATCCAAAATACCTAAATATCTGAACGGGTCCAAAAATTTATGATTCGAATAACCGGATCTGAATCCGGACTCGAATCAAGAAAAACGGGTACCTAAAAATCTAATTTTATAGTTTTTTTTGGGTATTTTAGAATATTCTATGAATATTTTTGATATTTTTAGATATTTTCACATATTTTTTGAATATTTGAATATTCAAAAATATTTTTTGGTGTTTTTAGGTATTTGTTTTGATATTTGTATGATTTTTTGGATATTTCTCAGGTATTTGGATATCCAGGTAATTTTCAATTTTTTTAGTTTGGACCCGAATCGATCCGGACCGACCTGAAACCGAACCGAAATAGTAAAAATCCTATATGAGTATAAAAATTTAGGACCCGAAAAAATTGAACCAAGAAAGAACTCGAACCCACCCGAATGCCCAAGACTAATCTCAACAATATATCATGCTTGTTCTCAGCATATTATCAAGACAGTTGTTCTATACATATATAAAAGCTATGATAAATAAATTATACATTAAACTCAGCGATTGAGCTATATATGGGTACGAACAAAAGAATCTAGTTATGGGGACTATGAGCAAACTAAAAGTTCATCATCTCAAGCAATCATGTATAAAGTGAACACAATCAAAGCTTTCCAAAGTGGCAAATACGATAATTAATCTCCTCCTCGTTCTTGAGGTTTTATTGGCCTCAAGGCATTAACCCTCGTATTCATATCTTAACACGTTTCAACGAAATGGACGTAGTTTGAGTTCTCCTCTTTCAAGCTCAACTTCCTAACTCCTATCGAGTCTAGCTTTCTTGATTCAATATGATTTCTGTTGGAAATGAATAACCTTCTCGCTCGCATCACCATCTTAGAATCACTTTCTCCTCCGAGAACCATCTCGTCTCTCTTACTATACATTAACTAGCCTTTTTGTTTCTTCCCGATCCACCAGCCAAAACCACATGCATCCTCTCTGACGCTCCCATTATTCCATCTCCTCCGATGATCCTAACTCAATATATATAATCCTCTTCTCCATCGATCCGCACCTACTCAACCAACTTCAAACATGGAGTTGCACTTGATTTTACCAACCAACTTATTTTCTCGACAATATTAAAGTATTGTATGTATTATGTTCATTTATTTTGTCAACAGGTCGACAATATAAACCAAATCTCCAACTCTATTATGCGGAACTACACATCTACATAAAATCGAACTATGATGGGTAAATATGCATGCAAATCTAAAAACAAAATACATTTCTCTGCATTCTTATCGTTAGCCTCCGAGCTAATTTTCAATAGACATAAAGCTTGTTTTGGAGAATTTTCTTAATTGGAGATTTTAGTTACATTATATTTTAGTTAAGAGTTACTTTTGTAATGTTTTAGTCAAGAGTTATGTAAGCTTTGAGCTAGGGTTACTTCTTGTTTTCCTACGAGCTTGGTGAAGAAGGCTTGTGTGACAGTAACATTTCTAACACAAAAAGGAATAATTCACAGCTGTATTAATAAGGACTAAATTAAAATATAACGAAGCAACAAGGTAGCTGGCATTCCAAAAAAAACAAACAAACAAATCTGAAATAACAAGGCCTATTCAGGGGTAGTACAGTAATTTAAATATATACACACACTAAATTTTCTCAAGTATTTGTGAAGCAAAGATATGATGATATGAGATGTGTTATTAAAGACAACAAACCAACAACCGGAGCAAGATTTGTACTTTACTAATTTCTGTCCGACTTATTCTTCCTTTATTTGAAATTTTCTCTCTAGCTCTTTCTTTGTATCCCTCTCCTTTTGTTAATCCCTCTTCCTCAGTATCTGTTTTACATTGAGTTGGAGAGAAAACTGTTTTGTTAGAACTGGAGATAAAGATTTAATGAAGTGACTGATTAAACTCTGTTCTAGAACCTAAACTTTTACATTAATCAGTCTTAAGTTCTAACTAGTGGAACAGCAAAAGAAGCACTCAGCATGGTGCAGATTTCCTAAGTCATTGATTTCAAGATGAACCAAGTGAATACCAAGTAAAAGAATAACAAACAGGAAGTCCTGGAAACATACCTGCATAAATCTCTCCCACGCTGTTTATCTTTACGCATTTTCTGTAGCTGGACAAACTGGCTTCTTGGCCAGCTTCATTGCGTCCTGCTTACACAGGCTTGGTTTTCTCTTGATGGTTGTGCGCTTTCGGACCTTAAGATTTTCACCCGTTAACATGTAAACATTCCCAGGTTCAGGTATTGTGAAATCAGCAGGGTTTCTATTTACGCTGCACACTATGGGTCCAGAACCGTTCTTCAGAGGCCATACAGTGGCATTACTGCAGCTCTCTGCTTTTCTCTTTAGTCTCTTTTCTTTATCTGTCATGTGAAATTTCAAAGGGAGCATCATGGAATTCGATGCCCCCAGAAGCTGGAATTTCCCTTGGTCATTGCTGCTGGCAAACACTGACTTGTCATGACTATTATGAACCGGCGCAAATGTGTCCTTCCTCTTGATTTTCTTCTCTTGATGATGACTCCATGGAGCTTGGGTATTTTGAAATGAAAATGAAGACGTCCCAAGAGGTGGAATGATGGGAAAACTCTTCTGGGAATTCTCGAGCTCGAATCTCTTGTTGTAAAAGTCAAAAGGTAACTGCTTGGTCGAGTAAGTTGTCTTACTAGAGTCTCCTGTTTGAAGCTCAATAAAGTCCTTGGACTGGTTGACTGGCGGAAAATGTCTTTTAGTAAATTTAGCGTTTCCGTGTTGGTCAGCGGGAGTGGTTGACCTTAGCCGAGGATCCATAAGGCTAAGTAGATGCAATGCTGGTATGGAGCTCTCATTAGAATATGTGTCCATTGATCTACTAGTACTAACTCCAGCAGCATGTTTGCAGCCAAATGACAGTTCAGAATTGGACCCACATTTCTGCTTCCCGTTGGCAGAAACAAAGTTGAGGTTCCACGTATTTTCATTGCTGGATGCTGGTGAAAGTGTAGCCAACTTTGTTGATTGATCAATACTGAAAGAAACTGGCTTACGATGACCTTGGGGTGGTATCATGGAAGATGGCCAAATTGGATGAGAAGCTTCTCCGTATTGATGTGGAACACTCTGGCAGGTATTACAAGCACGCAATACCCGAAATGAGGATGGAGATGGGTTCTGATTAGCCAGAGTTGGCAAATTCCCAAGCCACTGGCAGTTGTGACCAGAAAACCGGATGGAGCTGGCTCGATTTTCTTGGGTTGGAGGAAAGATCCCAAACGGAGAAGACACATAAGGCTGACTTATTGGGAAAAAGTCAAGAGAGTTCTGCTGTTTCGCAATAGGGAATTGTTCTTCTATCCTTGCATTGCTACCACACGGTTTTGGTGGTTTTGATGTGTTGTTGTCCTCAACTGAGACCCCGTTATCGTAGGTTTCATTGAGATCTATAAGAAGAGCATTCTTGGATTTGTGTGCTGTTTCATGTGATGGCTGCTTGTTGCTAATGTCCTCTTCTTTGTCAGGAAGACACCGCTCATATTGGTTTTTGGCCATGAGCTCGACTATCTCCATGGGAATGTCATCGTTTTGCTCTTCAGGCGTATTTTCCTTTCTATTGTGGCTTTGGCATTTGGATTGTCCATGATGTTCTTGGACCATAATTGTCTTCCCCTTTCTGTCTGCAACAGAAGCATCCTGCCAAGTAAACCGATCCAATTATCATCCCGGTCCAATAAGTGAACCACACCAGTTTGGAATAAACAACTATAGGTGAAAGTTGAATAACAGTAAAAGAAAGCACGTGGATTGAAGAAACTGACTGCAACTCTTGACGCTCATAAATGAAAAAACTTATTCACAAACTGTAAAACAGAGCTATGCATAAATTATGCAAAGAAGGATGTGTATATTGAAATCAATAGATGCGATTAACTTGTACCTTTCGCAGCACACAAGATGGATCCGTAACATCAGTAGAAGGAGGGGTGTGTTTTAGCTTAAAGTTGGGGAAAGACAATCTATTCGTATTGTTTCTGTTACTGCTGAAGTCAACATCTACTCCACTTCTTAACCATTCACCTCTGCTGGCTTTAGAAGAGGAACTAAAATCTCTAAAACAGTTTGCTTCCACATCTCTAGACCTCAAATGATTATTGTCTTGTGAATGCAAAGAAATGACCGGCTTATCATTAAGCTGAGGGATATACTTTCTGATATAACCTTCTGAAGCCAAATGGTTGTCAAATAAACTGCCCACCCTTTTTTCATTCAGTAAATCTCGAGTAGTTTGGGAAATTGCATTACTGGAAGGACCAGTTTGTGATTTACCCTGATTTTCTTCATCCATTCCAGTACTAAAACTGATCAGGGTACTTTTCCCGTGATCTATTATGGGCTTCTTTGTCTTCTTCTTGGCTAAACCAAGCTTCCTCTCTGTTCTCTGAGTACTTGGAGGACAAGGACCCGGATTTTTACCATCGACTATAGAGTGCACATGAGTTGATCTCTTACCGGGATCTGCATCATTCTCACTGATGCCCTCTTGTGAAGTTTCACAAGGAACTGATGGTACAAACTCGTCAACAACCTGAAATCTTCTGTTTTTCTGCTTACCTTTAATTGGATCTCTGTCAAACCCACTATCAGTAGATTCACTATTACCTTGATCAGAGTCACAACTTTTGTAGGCATTTTCAGAAGATGTGTCAATTGTACTTAATTTCCGGCTGACATAATTGTTTTCAGGTAATAGCTTTCTTTTTCTACCTCTAACCGATTCCCTTTTCAACGCTGACTCTTCTTTTCTGACATTACTACTACCACTGGTTTTGCTATTGGCTTTACCAAGCAATTCGCTGAGTAGACGAACCTTGCGAGTTTTTCTACGCTGCAACCCACTCATGGCAATATTGATACTCTCTGGGGACCCATTATCGCATTCCATCGAAACACGAATGCCTTTACGATTCTTGATTGCTTTAGGCGGCGTATCATCGACTACACCAGCAATTTCAGATGACCCGAAAGTTGTCACAACCTGATCCAGATTTTGTTTCTCTTTCGAGCTGTTAATATCCATTGATGATTTGTTTACTTTATCTTTATATCTCTTGCCAACTTGCTCTGGACTTGCGAGCTTTCTACTCTTGCTTCTAACAGTAGAAGCATCCAAAGATCGAGAATGAACTTTCTTGAGAAATGTAGTAGCTGCAATTGTTTGAGCTTTACGAAAATTAGTTTTCGGCTTCATGCGGCACAGTTTAAATTGATTGACCAGAGAAAACAGTACCTGTCTGATCATCCTTCTGAGATCTCTCATAGTTTACATCCTCATTCTCCTCAACAGCATTACCTGAAAAATATTGATAATACAAACTGATTAAGGTTGCTATGAATCATGAAACTAAACCAGCAGATGCATACCTGCAATATCAATTTTCTTTTCTTTCTTTTGATCAGTGACAGTAAGCGAATTCAATTTACTTTTGCTTGGGATAACCGAAGAGTTTCCAATAGTTCTTGATTTTGTATGCAGTCCACAATCTGGAAGCAACTCACATGCATAAGTTCAAGTAGACTAGTATATGTTTCTAACTAGTATATAGAGCAACATAAAAATTATATATGAATTGCGTTTTACAAATACCTTTTGTCCCATCAGCATCTATGTCTCTGATGCAGCTCATACAATGCCACCATCTGAACTTTGGAACAAATAGAGAAGGAAGCGAATAGCTTTGTTGGTTCACTAAACTAACATTCTCTTCTGAAAACGGCCAACATTTTCTTTGATCTCTCTCACGAGTTTCAGCTACGAATCCACTGCATTATTAATTAAGAAGGATAAATACACGTTATCATGTCATTTCATCATCTAACTTGCTACTATGTGTATATATATGCGTTTGGATATGAACATCATGTAAACACAGATAAATATTTATCAAGCTAATTCGAACGAATAAACATACTCTAACAAGTAAGCCTAATGAAATAGGGTCACTAGAATATGCTCACCGTATGGAGAAATGATCACATTTCACCATATCAATCTTGTTAGCAGCGGCAGCGAGATCTATGGATATTGAGTTGATTTTAATGGAGGATCCCATTGAGATTTGCTTGAAGGAGATTTTATGCTTCAGTGATGATTACCTTCCATGCATCATTATACTCTCACAGAAAAACTGGAGCTACAAAAGTTACACATAGTGATATTTATCAGCATGAAGATATATATGAACATTTACATATCACACCATATAATTGTGCTTGATGATCACATTATATATACGACACCAAATGTAACTCTAAATTAATAGATATAACCAATTATATACCATAATATTCAAGCATATTTGATAAATATCTACATAAAATAACGTTCATAACCAACATTAAACTTCACAATTTCACGAGAAATAATATTTTCTAAACCCTAAGGTCTAACATAAAATCAAGAAAATTATTTAAAAACCTTTCATTTCATTTATACAACTAAAACAAAAAATAAAACATGCAAGTGAATTTTATAGACAGTTAACATATAAACCTAAATATAAACACCGACCTAGAGTTAGGGCTTCTCAGAGCCCCAAAGCTGTAAACTTTTCCGACATGACCAGCCAAAAAAATAAGATCGGAGCAGTTTCGATATAATCTGGGAAATACAAACCCCAATAAAGGTCAAATAATTAATCTGCGTAAATTAGGGTTTAAAATCAAATTTAGAACCAAATTAACAGATAATAAAACACTTAAATTAACCACATGTGATTAACAAAGATAAACGAAGACCCACCAATTAATACGGGTCAGATCTATCCGCACGTGAATAGTCCGTGAAGCCGAAAAAAAAAAGTTTTAAGAACAGCGAGTCTCCGAAGAGACGTATTAATGAACAGTGAAAGCTTAAAAAAGGCCATGAAAGAGACGAAGTCAGCTACAAGTCAGCGAAATCTCCGACACAGAAGATCAAGACATAACCAAAACCTTAAATCGAAGATTGGCGTCGGAAACACACGCACCTGGGTAAATCCGCAAGAAATTAGGGAAAAGGCGAATACGAGATTCGAGCTAGATCTTAAACGGTGAGGTAAGATAATGGTATCAGGAGATTGAGAAGGTAATGGATAAGAAGATTAGAGGAGGTTCAAGGATCGATTTGTGAGGAGATGAGTAGAATTTGACTGCGAATTTTGAAGAAACCCTAAGTCGTTGGGTAAACGAAGGAAGAGAGAGAGAAAGGGGGGCTTTTCTTTCGGCTTGTAGAAGAGAAAGAAGAGAGAGAAAGTGAAGCTCTCTTATGGTTTTATTTTTTTAATATTAATATATTAATTTTGATTTAAAAGAACTCATCTATGGAACATGACAATGCCATGTCACCATCTGGTCTGCCTATTTCTATTTACACGAAACAAGATTACGCTACTATCTACATTTATTTGTGTACACGTATCTCTATTTTACATAACAACAAAAAAATGGAGATAATTTGATGTAATTGTTACTAATATAAACTAAAAGAATTAATGTAAACAGCTGGATTAGGGTCACAATAATATCTAAAAATCAGTGTTTAGATTCGTTTTTTTGTGTGTGTGATATGATGGGGCAAAACAGACCAATAAGAAAAGTCCACGTGGCCCTAATGTGCGGTTCTTATCACAACCCATTCCTGAAAAAGAAAACCCTAGGCGCGTGGGAATCACGGCGTGACTTTTGGCGTGTGGGCACGTTTCGTCCGGGCCGTGGATTTGAAAGGAGCGTCGGTACATACGAAGGAGAGAGATTGGAGAGTGTAGTTCACGCGGAGGTAAAGAGAGTGGGGGAAAAAGTGGGACCAGATAGAAAAAAGAAAAGCCCTAAAAGCATGATAAAATTGTATGGGTAGGTGATGTTACCCTAGATGAGCCCATTTCCTCATTAAATGATAAATATAATATTAACCTAGGATGTTAAAATGGGCTTTAGGCATATCTAAAACCGCAAAAATTTACTAGATTTTTATTTATTTTTAAGTCCAAAAAAATATAGGTTTAAAATAGGTTGGATGTCCAAAATTCTAAAATATGGGTACCCACTGATTTTTCTCTGATAAATTTTTTAAAGTAAATAATATTGTTTTAGCAAATTTAATGAAAAATGATGTTGATTTATGAAATAAAAAAGATGAGAGAATAGATAAAATAGGAGAAAGGGTAAAAAAGATGAGAGATAAGAAAAAAATGAGAAAGTAAAAAATAGAAGAAATAGTAAAAAATATAACAGAAAGAAAAATGAGAAGAAAAAAGTAAAAAATAGAAGAAAAAAAAACAGTAGAAAATATGAGAGAGTAAAAAAGAAAAAAAATGATTAACCAAACTAATTATTTTTGTAAAAATAACTAAATTCGGATACTCATTGGTACCTATAAGTAACTTATAATTTGATGAGCTTTTTTTGGAAACCCAAAATCTCTTGAATTTTTTCGGGATTTTTAAAATCTGGATCTTTTATACATAGATTAAAACTAGATTTTTTTATCCACCACAACGTCTCTAACCCTAACACTCTCTCTCTCTTTTTTTCCTGGCTTTCTCAAATTTACCACAGTAATAAACTAAAATCTCTATGTAATTATTTGTAATAATTACACAGAATTAGTACAGTAATTTTTATATATGTACTTTTTGTAGATAAACGTATTAAATATAAAATTGATTTCGGTGGTAGAAGAATGAAGAATCATCACATGGGACACCAACCTAAACCTATGATGTAAGCAAAGTTTAACAACAGAAATTAGCTTTGTTCTTCTTTGGACCTTTGCATTATAAAGCAATTTATTGGATGTTGACTCTATTTTGTTTATTTGTTTTTCTAACAAGGTCTTCTTTTTTTATCTCCTTCATATTTTTACGTATTGTCACACATATATGTATTAGTAGAAGTATCATTAAGTTGTGTTAAATATGTATTATTCAAAAGGATTAGTAATAGTAATACTAACCTTAGTAAAATAATATTTAATATATTGGCTCTAAGAAAATAATAGTATACAGTTAGATGAGTGATGACCTTTTTTCTCGATACATATTTCTCTCTCCTTGTTTCTGTATTTTTATAATATTCTTTCTTTGGTATATTTGGTTTTTTATATTTGTTTTTTTTGTCGGCTTTTAGGTTTTAAAATTATATTTTCATCATACGGTTATTGTTACTTTCGTCTAGATTGGGAGGAAATGGAAGCTCCATATATGTGATTTGCTTTTGCCATATAAGATCAAATCTGTTTTTGTTTGATGCAATTAACTATGGGTTTGACAAATTGTGATGTAGATATACCAAAAGAGTTTAACGATTTCATTTGTTTTTTCATTCATTATTTTACTTTTATCGTGAAAATTGTCACACAATATATCACCTCTTAGGAAATTTTTGGATGATATTAATTTAATAAACAACTTTATTGAAAAGGAATAGAGCACATATTCGTGGTGATCTTATCTTGTAACAGATAATTAAACGAAGAACCTATATTTATATTAACATATTTTTGAATAATATTCTGATTGGTTAAGTCTATAGCTTTGAGTTCTTTGCCGCAGAATTTACGTTGTATATTTTTTAGCTGTAGATTTTGTTGTTGTGATTTTTTTTTTTGTAAATTTTTTTATATTCTAGAAAAAAATATTCTATAAATAAAATATTCATTTTTTTAAATTATGAAAGCCAAAAATAAAATAAAAAACATTTGAATTTTAGTGGAGAAGCATTACCAATTAAACTTTGAATATATATAAGTAAATTAGTTAATTAATAATGGATACACTTTTATGCAACTGGTTTTTAGTGTGGTGACAGGCGGTAAGTCCACATAAGACATGCGCACTTGCACAATCAGGGATCGAGTTCCACCACCTATATTATGTAAGAATTTGGCTAATAGGTCGGTATGTTGTGCCCAATATTGACAAAAAAAAAATAATGGATACACTTTTAGGTATGCATACGTGCAAAAGTGCACATGAGTAAGTATAGACACAAGTTGTATATATATAGAACTTAAAAAACACAATATATATAATTATGTATAGAGAAAAGAAAGAGGAATTAAGATGAAAAAGGACAGCTTTAAGGAGATGCTTTGGCCACCAGCGATACCATCATTTAAGCTTTGCATGTGCCTCTCTGTTAGCATCTCGACAACCACAATATCTCTCTCTTTCCTCTTTTTTTAACTCTTCATTTTTTTACTTCTTACACACACTCCAACATCATCATCTCTATTTTCACATACCTCTACACTTATCGTTTTCATTCGTCTATGTATATATATATCACCCATATATCATATATGTTACAAAACCCTTTGAGTTAATTTGTTTGATCTCTCTTTCACAAAGTTACTCGTAAGACTTTAGTTTGGAATCACAATAGTTTAATAATGTCCTCAATGTTTTTAATATATATTTTTAATAATTTCATAAACCTAAGTTCTGTTAGAAACATTGATTTGTATAAAATTAACACAAAAAAAACATTAGTGTAATGCATCTATATATTATCAATATTGATTCTATCGAAAAGTCAAATTAACACTTTCTAGATACGTTCTGAATCTAAAACAATAAGTTATAGAAAATCCATACATTACATTAGCTCGCAACAAGCGTAGTTGAATGGTTGAGCGAATCTTAAAATGTCTAGGAGCTCCAGAGTTCGAACCTCTTCTCACACGGTTGTATATAAATAAGGGTATTCATATGACTCTCTATGGTTCCAGAATCAGTCGAAACTCATCACCCGTTGATCTGAAACACGAGTTATTAAAAAAAATCCGTACATTATTTTTTGAAATCGTAGATGACAACAGTTTCTTCAGGTTAGGGTGATACTGAAGAGTGAAGAAGAAGAAATTAAAAGCTCGTTAATCAAGTAAAACTTGGTAATATTGTGTGTTAATTTGCTTCGTGGGCCATATAATAAGACTATATATATATATATTCAGATATTTGGCAATTCATATTTAATTAGACACGCATTCTCTGTGGGCCATTAAAATTCCTTATATACAACAATTCGAGCTAAATCGAAAATATAATGGTTTATGCACAAGTCGATATACATTTTGCATACGGTTCACTAGCTAGAGATGGGTTTTAATTAGCTCCTAGCTAGACCAAACACTTATCAGGGTTCTGTTTTGTTCTCCAGAGCGTCCAGACATTTTTTCATCTGTGTTTCTATATATTTCAAGAATATTCGTAAATAGTTTTGGATCTTTTAACTTAATTATGCCCAACCTCTTTATTTTGTTTAAACTGATAATTACGTTCAGAATCGAGGACTGTGACATTATTGTTTTAAACACACACAGATTTGTACACGTGATGTTTTGTAAAAAAGTTACGACATAATTTCTATTTTTTATAAACACATTATTTTACAATACATATATATATATATATTGGTTTACATTAATATATGTTTTGTTTAAAAGAGAAACGTAAAGGCCAACTGCCAAATTATTTCTTCGTTCTATTGTGTTTGGCTCATATGTGAAAGAATTAATACCTGAAGATTGTAGTTTTATTTGAAGAAAAAAACACACGAAACAAAACAGGGGAATAACAAATAATAAATTTTTAACAATAACAAATAATTGAACCTCAATAGTTTTTCACTTAACCAAGAGAACTATTCATGATGGATTCGGACAGATGATATTTTCTTTTTAATATGTAAGAATTGTTATTGTTTTTGATAACAGGAATTTTTCATTGAATGAACCAAAAGATAACAGCGTGTCCTAACGAGGAAATGCGAATTAAAACATTAATTAATGTAGTTATAACCACATTACAACAGATTTATAAAAGAGAAACTATAGTGGTTTAAGCACAAAATTTGAATTTGTTGTATTTGAATCTTTGTTAGAAAGAATATTTTATACCATTTATGTAATTTTAGCAATAGCTAATTCTAAATTTTAAAAGACAATTATAGCAAAAAGCTTAAATATCTTTCAGGTTAACAAAAAAAAATCTATTAGTGACTGTAAGTGAGCCAAGTTGAAAACAATCTAAGGAGTTTGAAATTTCATGCATGATCTAAATTAATTAGCTTGAAGTTTCTAAGGAGTTTGAACCAGAATCTCAATGTCTCATGATCCAATCTTGAGTTCTTTAGCTAATTAATCATCCTGGTAATGCATGCATGTATGTTTGATATTTAGTACGTATATCTTCCTTTTAGCTAACTAAAGCTATCGTCTTTTCAATGTAACTACGTAGAGGTCGTAATTTACTAGCTATGGTGGTAACGTAAACTCCAACCCACGATGATCGATGTCAATGAACTTCAATTTTTCACCAAAATCCATTACCAAAAGCATGCAAATATCTGCAGTTATACAAGATAGGTCTGGAAATCGAATAACCTTAAAGAATTTAGGTTTCTCTTCTATGATTAAAACATTGTTTACTTCATGTCGTCATTTCTTTTCTAAGATAAATTTGGATATGTTTTTATACAGATCTTATAATGTATACCAACTAAAAATTAATTCATACCTGCATATACACATACCTAGCTATTTCTTTTATTTATGATACACATGATTTTATTTTGTCAATAATAAATTTTCATTGATAAGAATCCACAAAAGGGAGAGTTTACAATCTAAGAACCATATAGACAGATTTTCTAATACAATGAGTTTAGAGAGTTTGTTTTATAGTTCAAAAGTGTAGGGATATAAATGATTATAATTTGTTTTTAGTACGTATATTATCCATTGTGTACCAAAGTGTAACCCTTTTTTAGTATTAGCTTTGTTAACATGTATAGTTGTATAAAAAAACAGATTTAAACACTAGTTTTCTGTAAAATAATTTTGGTGACTTTTAAGATATGTATATACTATTATTAAATGACCTTTTAAAGTATTTGGTAACCCTAATCTTTATTTAGTTTGGATCCACCTGTTGTCACTAATAAATAATTAATTTTTTTATTGTTTATTTTTATAAGTAAAACCTTAATTAATAATAAAAATTGCAAACTATTTTGTTGGTATAGGATGATAAAGCTAGATGTAATAAAATCTGAAAAAGCCAGATTTCTGTTTTATATTTATATTAATATTTCTATTAAGACCTCGTAAACAATATACAATTGAATTATGTCTATGGATTTTAAATGAATGAAAAAAATCACAATAATCATATCATGGCCATATTTTTAAATTCTAACAAAAGAAGCATTCAACTATCTTTCATATATATAACAGAAAATTAGTTTTTATATATACTTTGTCTGTATATAAGTATTTCTAAATTGCTTATCTTGTTGATAACAATCTTTAATTCTGAAATTATAACAAAACCTTATAGAAATTTATTGGAGGTGTTATTTTAATGGATTTAAAAATATTTGCAAAAACATGTGTTATCCGAACATTGGTTTTAAATTCTTAATCAAAATTATGTGCTATTGGTTATATCATTTGTAAATCATAATTAAAATTACCTCTTATTTAACATTATGGATCTGAATAAATTTGATAGTGAATTTTCCTGTAAAGTACAAAGACTTCTTCATAGATTTTAAATGTTACATATATTTCTAAAATCAGCTCCAATAATTTCCAAAGGATTTGAGTATGAATTTATTTTTATACTAAACTTCAATGAATTTGATAGTGGATTTTTTTAAAACACAAAAGTTTCGAGTCCTTATTCAAAATTTATTATGACTTAGATTTACACATTGTGTGATTTTAAAATCATAGAATTCTGCCGAAATTATAAAATCGTATAAAGATTTTTAAATCTATTAAAATGACACTTCCAATAAATCCTCCTCATATGTAACGAACAGACAATTCTGAATATTTTTTCATCTATCATTTTTGTGTTTCCAAAATCACCACAAAATTCCAAAAATTGTCATAAACATATACTATTATAAAATTTCTGAACAATTCTTTTGGGTATTTAAAATTTCTTCTTAAAAACAGAATAAAAAAGGTGATATTTAAGAGAAAAAAAAAAAGATGTTCCGAATAGGTCAAACATAGATTGGAAGACTTTAACTTTTCGTACAAATCTTTTGCTGTCATTTCTTAAGATCCAGTTGCTACTTAATGGCTAAATTAGATCTTAACAGTTTGAAAACCTCCAAATAAATCTCGAAGATAAACAAATTAGCTCTTACTATTACTATTTTGGATGACCTCGTAACTCGTACTCGAATTTTGTGAAATAATCAAAAAGCTCAAACACGACGTTATATATATATATACCGTTTGCAATATTATTGCATCACAAACTTCCAACAATTTCATTTGTCGTGTAAGCAATTAAGTGTTAGGGTATCATTTTCAGCATTTTTGGTTCCTTTTTATTTTGTTATGATAAAGAAAAAATCCTGGTCCATATAGGGTTTGATTGGCTATTCCTATTATTGCTTTTAAAACAATAATAGTAATACAGTATAATTCATAGCACTAAAACTTATCTAATTATGCTTTAAATTTATTTTTGATTTTCGTTGTTACAGAAAACTAATTTCTTAGAGAAATTTCCTTTTTAATATACCTTTCTTTAAAAATACATTTTCCTTTGAAAATGAAACAAATCAAGTGGATATTTTTGAAAGTGAATCTGGCTAAGGGGTCTTTTTCCAATTTCTCCATTTTTTTTATTTACAAAAGATTTTTTTTTTCTTTACCGTCAAATTTTTATTAATTAAGCCTAAAATGGGTAAAATTTACAACTGGTACAAAGAAAAAAGTCCTAATAACATAGAAGCTCAAAACAGAAGGAATAGGTGGACTCAAAGCCACGAATCCCACAGCTAAAATGCCACATGTCGTCCTCTTAATATGCGCAGCATACAAACGAGCCAGCGATCGGAAACATTCGTCGGGAACCATCACGCTCTGCTTCTTTTTGTTGTCGAAGACCCAATTGTTGGTCACCACTTCCGATTATGCTTCCATCGGTAGATCTATATCTGGAGATCCAAACGCTGCTATCCTCCAAACATCAAGCATTGCTGCAACAACTCCGTCGTCGACAGAACCAAAACTGGTATGAACTTTATCCACATAGGAGCTCTTCTCGGCTTCAGTGGGGACGATCGAAGAGGTGAACGCCGAAGGAAGGTGCAAGAGATTCCAATCACCAAAGGCAAGGAAATCATGGAAAAGGAAGCGGACCTTTATTCACGGGACACAGACCAAAGACGGAGAAAGAATCGGAGGCAAATTCCGGAGGGATACTCAGCCAAGAGCTGAGATCAAAATCCGCGTGACAAAGATGACTTCTCAAACCCTCTCAAAATATAGATCAGAAGAGAATAGAGAAGAAAGGTCACCGGAACACCAAAGAAAATAAAACTGATATCGAGGTCGGAAAGAAACCAGAACACATCCGGATTGGTTACCGGCCATAGCTACTCGACGAAGCTCAAGATCAACCTCTCTGAATGATAGAGAAGAGAGAAGAGAGGAGATCGATCCCACACCGTAAGAGAAAAGAGAAGAGAGAAAATTTCTCTCAGATCTTTATTTATAACTTATTTATTACAAAATCTTATAGTTTAAATTTAAGAACTTTACAAAAGTAAAACCCTACACCAAAAATAATTAAAGTTAAAAGTTACAACAAAAACTCAAAACTATAACCTTAACTAATTAATCAGATCCATACTTTTTTTGGTTGAAAACTATATATTAGGCTGAGTTACTAACTACAAAGTTTAATTAGAAACTATATATCAGTATTACTAAATAGATAATCTAAAATATGCAAAATAATTCTTAGATACAATATTTTTCATTCTCTTCGTTAGACATTTCACTTAAGTTGTCCGTTATTAAATTAGTTAATAACTAGGTTAAACCAGTTTTATAACAATTGCAAGGATTTTACTGAAGCCATTGATATTTTACTGTACATCTAATTGATTAAATAGGCCGGTTCTTAGAACAATGACCTAATTAATTAATACACTCCAATATACGATTTTCGTTCTTGACGAAGATTGGATTATGTCGAATTAAAAATTATAAACCTTCTAACAAAAAAAACAAAAAATTATAAGCATCTTTAACAATCTTTAAATAATAATTTACTCGGTTTTAAATTAATCGAATGAGTTTTTTTTTTCTAAGGATTTTGAGTTGCTTTTGACTGAATTTGGATTTTTTTTCTTTTCGTATTTATCTAAAAGAATTCATTACACCAAATTTTAAATATATCAAACTAATCCAAAATATTCCAAGATTAAAGATTAAAATACGAATAAACTTGAAATATCAACTTAAGCTGATTATGTAATTATGCATGATCATAAATCATAACAATTCCCCAAAATATTTAATTAGATGTTCATCCACTTCAAAGGAAAGCTGTTGTCAAACAGAAAGAGAAATACAGTACCTAGGATTGTTTTTCTCCTAATTATTTTATATAGAAAACAGCTAAACAATGAGCATTAAAAGAAAAGAAACAATCATATCCACAAAAAATCAAGATTTTCCCAACTTAAATTACTTTGATTTACTTTTCGACAAAAAAATAATTTGATTTACTTTTAGAATTATGTTTCTGTCGGAAATTTGCTGTTAAAAAACTAATTTAAACGACACCTTTAGTATTTGTATTTATTTCCAAGCGTTTCGGCTTTTGAATGGGATAATAATACATAGACTTTTTAGTTTATCTTAATGATATTCAGGCACGCAACTTTATGCTATGCTTACGTGGCAACTTTGGATAGATAAAAATTAATAAATTAAAACTCCAAATTGTTTATAAGAGAGAAGAAGTGATACTTCTTCGCATTCGTATACACGAAGCAAAAAGAAAATGGAAACTACTGATTTCTCTTCTTCCTCTTCGCCAAGCGATCGAAGGATTGGAGCTTTGCTCCGTCATCTCACCGCCGGGCTAGAATCTTCGGATCGTCTGAGCTCTGTTTTTGCATCGCCGACATCGGGAGTCACTGGCGATTCTGTTTTTGCTCATCTTGTTCAAGCTCCCGAGGATCCTATTCTTGGGGTAACTTTTTCGTCTTCTTCGATTGTTTTCATTTTTGTTTCTGTATAATTATCGAACATTATTCTACGACGCTTGTCGATTGAATTGTGTGTTCTACGTATTCTGTTTTTCTAATTGCGATTTTGAATTTCGTTGGATCGGGTGTAAAATTAATACGCGATATAATATGGGATCGTGACATGTTTGTAGATGAACGGAGAAGATTTTATGATTTTTTTTCTGATTTTGATTCGCTTTAAGAGTACAACGGATGAAATTTCTTCTTATTAATTGTTTGGTAACCGAAATTTCCATTCAATAGGTGACAGTTGCATATAACAAAGACTCGAGCCCAGTTAAGCTGAATTTGGGAGTTGGTGCTTACAGAACTGAGGTAAATGATCTTCTGAAGCTGTCTCTCTCTCTTAATTATAATGAAATTTTTTAAGAATATATCTGCTTATCGTTGATTTTTGATAATGAAATTAGCTGATGGTTCATTAATGGTGTTTTGTGTTATAGGAGGGAAAACCTTTGGTTCTTAATGTTGTGAGGAAAGCTGAGCAACAACTTATCAATGACAGGTTTAGCTCTCTTTCTTTTGTCCTGACTTTTGTTAACGCTTTTATATCGTGTTTGATGATGTTGAATCATGTTTTGTGTATAATATGTAGATCAAGAATCAAGGAGTATCTTCCCATTGTTGGATTGGCTGAGTTCAACAAGTTAAGTGCTAAGCTCATATTAGGAGCTGACAGGTATATATGTCTAATTCTTCTTTACATTTTTCATCAGTTTTTGTCTTCAGACACTTCTTTCTGATCGTTAGTATCATGTATGACTAAGCCCTGCTATTCGGGAGAATCGGATTACAACGGTAGAGTGTTTGTCTGGTACTGGTTCCCTGAGAGTTGGAGGGGAGTTTTTGGCCAAGCATTATCATCAGGTTGATGATTATTAAGTCTAGTTTTCTCTTTAATTGAATTTCTTCATCCTAGAGAACTTCTCATGTAATCTAAGAAGTATTTTCTTTGCTATCCAGAAAACCATTTATATTACTCAGCCCACATGGGGAAATCATCCGAAAGTTTTCACGCTGGCCGGTTTGAATGTGAAAACTTACCGCTACTACGATCCATCTACACGTGGTTTAAACTTTAAAGGTGAAACTGTAGTGACTGTAGAAATGTTATTGAGTTCTATTCTTTCATATCATATCTTAAAATTTTGGATATGGTTCATAGGGTTGTATAATTTTCTGAATGGTCGTTTTTCTTTTGCTTACAGGTTTATTAGAAGACCTTGGTGCTGCCCCACCTGGTGCTATAGTGCTTCTCCATGCCTGTGCTCATAACCCAACTGGCGTTGATCCAACCATTCAACAATGGGAGCATATCAGGCAGTTGATTCGGTCAAAGGGATTGATGCCATTCTTTGATAGTGCTTATCAGGTAACCTGATGGATCCTTGAGTATAATAATATTTATGTTTAAACCATATCTCCTCTGAAAAAGTGTTACATTTGTCTCTATTCCGGCATTGTAGGGCTTTGCGAGTGGAAGTCTGGATACAGATGCAAAACCGATTAGGATGTTTGTTGCTGATGGCGGAGAATGCCTGATTGCTCAAAGTTATGCAAAGAACATGGGTCTCTATGGAGAACGAGTTGGAGCTCTCAGCATTGTAAGAACCTGTTGCATAGCAGGAAATTTATTGAAATAACTCGTACAAGTTTATTTATGGAATACTGAGATAAAGTTGTTGTAGGTATGTAAATCAGCAGATGTTGCAGGGAGGGTTGAAAGCCAACTGAAACTGGTGATAAGGCCAATGTACTCGAGTCCTCCAATTCATGGTGCATCAATCGTGGCTGTAATCCTCCGTGACAGAAATTTGTTCAATGAATGGACTCAGGAACTGAAGGCTATGGCTGATCGTATCATAAGCATGAGACAACAGCTTTTCGAGGCATTACGTGCTCGAGGTATCTGGGGTCTTATTATCGAGTGTACATATATCATAAGCACTTAAATAGGAAAGACATAGCTAATGACAAAATCACGTGACAGACACACCTGGAGATTGGAGTCACATCATAAAGCAGATTGGTATGTTTACATTCACAGGATTAAACCCAGCTCAAGTCGCCTTCATGAGGAAAGAATACCACATCTACATGACATCCGACGGGTAAAACGCCTCTCTCTTCTTCAATCTATTAATTTTCTTCTTGAATTGGTCTATAAAATTTGGTGTGTGATTGGTTTTCAATGAAACTATAAACAGGAGGATAAGCATGGCTGGTCTGAGTTCCAAGACCGTACCTCACCTTGCAGACTCTATTCACGCTGCTGTCACCAAAGCCATCTGAGAAACCAAACACACCACCTCGACAACGATCACTTCCTGTTAAGTTGTCATTATAAACTTTTTATTTCGTCTTCTCTATTGTAGTATTTCCGGCAGTGACATGATTAATATCGTTACTGTTTATTATTTCATCCCAGTATCAATAAAGCATGCAAGAGAGCCTCCTCTCTTTTTTACTACTACTTACAGATCCTTTTGGTTCAGAGTCGTTACAACTTTGCATACATCAACCTCTATTGAATCTATCATTGACTGAATCCATCTTTTTAGATTGCAAATCAGAACTGATCCCAAATGATTTACGGGTCGTAGTCAATAAAAAGAAGATTCAGAAATAAGCTTGTGAACTGGATTACAATTTATGAAGAATCGAAGCTCGATGGATGTGCATGTAGATACTCATTGGAGACATTATGAATTATTTATATATGTATGTATTTTATACTGAACATAGAATCTAGATAAATTCATTCATATTGGTCCATTAAGGGGAAAAATATGAGAAAGAAAAAAAATTGAGCCAGGGACAGAGTCGGTTCATAAAAGATGAAGAGCCATATTTTATACATGTGCATTGCACATAATATTTGAGGTTTTTGCATTTCACCTACATGCCTTCAAGAGGTTGGATGAGAATTCTTCTGTTGCTTTGGTGGGAGACTCGCAATCGTTGAAGTCCAGCACTCGACGCTCCGCCTAAAGATAAATGTTCAAAAACCAAATCAATAAAAGAAGACAACATTTGTATTTGTTTATACAACCATAAAATCATGTTCTCAATATCTTCAAGGTTCGTAGAGCATATATACCAGTAGAGGATCTTTATTCTCTTTGTCCAATTCCTTCTTCTGTCTCGCATCATCATTACTTGATGAAATTGAAACTTCCATTGCATCTGAAAATGCTGCTAATGCACTTGTATGCTCGTTTGTCTGTGTCATCACTCCTATGCTCTCGTAGCTTCTCTGTCCAGGACTGAAAATGTATCCCATGTCCTGAAAAACAAGCACAAATCGCCTAAGACTAATTGGTATATATTTATGGCCTAAGAGAATTTGACATTATGCATTCTTGAGCTGATTAATAGGTCTAATACCTCGATAGTTATATCTGGGTCAAACCTTGGACTGGGCAAGAAAGAGTTTATGTAAAATGGAGATTTCCAGGCTGAGGGAGATTCAAGACCTCTCCTGAATGGAGTTCCACAGAATCTGTAAATGGAAAAGAAAAAGAAAAAAGGAGAAAGAAAATCATTGTAGCAAGGACTGAAAGCAAGTAGAGGAAAGTTAGTATTTAGTAAGGGTGGCAAAGATGTACATGCTAAAGTTCTCATTGTTTGTCTCATTGTCAGCAAGATGACCCTCCGTGTTTCTCCTAGAAGGTGAATTAATCACGAAACAAAGATTCGAAGGGGAATGTTGTTCTTTGCCAGATGTGGCCATGAGAGTTCTATGCAAATTGTTTCTTGGGGTTGAAACTGGTGCCTTCTCTGCTTTGTTTACTGATTGACCAGGAGAGGACATGGCTGGCTTCTCGGTATTGTGCTCAGAAAGAGCACCAGAGCAAATTTCAACCTGCATAATATTTGATTCATCATGAAGAATATTGTATGTCAAGAACATAAAGTGCAATGAAGATTATTAACCCACCAATACAACCAGAAAATACTCGCAAGTGACTTCTAATAGTTTAATCAGAAGAATGTAAATGCTAGTCGGCTTAGTGAACTAGGGAAGCAAAATTAGTTTGGTAAAAAGTCGCTCCAATTTCGTTACATATTGTTGTTACCATGAAATTAAATCGATCAGCTTCAAATAAAAACTAGGTAGTGAAATGACATGGTTGGGGGGGACAAATCTAATGGAATTGAGGTGGTGTAATTTAGTAATATCCAAATGCAACAAAAGAAAAGACTTACATTTTCAACATCTGGTACAGAATAATCATCCTTTTCTCTGACATTTGCTTCCATGAAAGTCTGATCTGGTTTTTCAAGTGATTTTCTGATGTGCATGGTTTCTTCTAGCAGTCTGTGACTAAAGAGTGAAGAAGGCTTG
Source organism: Lepidium didymum (assembly GCA_963920545.1). Taxonomy (NCBI): domain Eukaryota; kingdom Viridiplantae; phylum Streptophyta; class Magnoliopsida; order Brassicales; family Brassicaceae; genus Lepidium; species Lepidium didymum. The sequence continues at coordinate 4,038,490 of OY986996.1, read as the reverse complement.
TCCTTCAATTTCTCTTCACCTTCCCCGTTCAAAGTTTGAGACTGGTTTTCTTTCTCTCCTAGAAAGACACCAGTGCTATTACCGTAGATGGATTCTCGATTCTCAGTCTCGTCAAACATCACATCTAGACGTGAAAAATCTTTTGCCAGACTGGCTGCTATATCAGTTTCAAGCTTTTTATCACTTCTTTTCTCAGATAGCGGTGTCAGCAGATCGCGGGTCCTTTTCCGCAGGATTGAGTGTGCACCAACCAACGTCTTCTTTCCAGTCGGAGATTCCCACAGTCGGAGGGGACTCATGCACGTCATGGTGGACATCAGTAGCTTGCGTATTCCAAGAGGGCTATAATCATGCAGGTGGTCGTTTTTTGATTGTAGAAGATCACAGCTGAAAATAGGTAGGTCCACGCTTGGAAAACAGAGACTTGATGATGCTCCCATATCCTCATGATGCTGCTCACTTGTCATGTTTGGCTCAGGCTTAGGAAGAGAGTCTTGTTCAACTACTGCCAGAGAAGCAAAATCATTCACTGGAACCAACTTTTTGAAATCATTCACATGATATGATTGATCTTCTTCGCAGGAGTTATTAATTCCTTCACCAACACAAGTGGAGCTTGATGGATCATCGAAGCAAATGAAGCTATCATTTTCGTTTGTTGTGCATTTCGGTTCTGCCACAAGAGGATGACATAACAATCCAGATGACTTTTTGGCATACTTATCGGGTGATATGATTAAGGGAGCTGGCCGAAGAGTTTTTTTGCCTGAGGCAGCCGTTGCATTGAACCTTGTAGAAGAGCTCTGCATAGGACATTTTGTAGCTTCTGATATCTGGTCAACCTCGTTTGGCTCTTGAGTCAAGGATCTAGAAACACTGAGCCCTTCACTCTCTTGATCAGGGAAAAGGACCCTGCAACATTCTGTTTCAGATGTCAAAACGTTTCCTGGGTTGGTGCAAGTAGCCACATCCATATCTAATGTGGAGTTTGGAGCTCCAAGAGTAGATTCCTTGCTTTCGTTCGTGTTTGGCACCGGTACCTCTGACGTATTATGTCTCATCTCCAGTGAAATATCTGATAGTTCCTGAAAATCAAATTGATAATCCTGGTTCGACGAAGCGGAAACATTCTGATCAGGAAACTTCGAACAGTCCTCCATGTCATAAGAGACTTCTGAGAGGGAGACTGAAATATTATCCAGTTCCGGATAGAAGTACTGATCTGACTGATATACAGCTTGCTCATTCCCTTGAGAATTTCCACAGGGGCGGAAATGATGCTCCATGTTTATAGCTCCATTGGGATATTCTCTTGCAGATAGAGAGCAGCCAACGAGGCTTGAAATTTGACGGCTGTCTATTTCTTTCCCTGCTTGTCCACTTAGGCAGCCATTTCCATCAATATTTCTCTGCATTAAAGCTGATTGTAATGTGGAATTTCCCTCATAAGGAGCTAGAGGCATGGCTTGGTACTGATCCAATAGGCCAGTAGACATGTAGGAATCAAGCTTTTTCTTAACTGAACTGTGCCAGTGATTTTTAATTCCATTATCCGACCTGTTGATAACATAGGAATGAGAACTATATTGCTAGAACAAATAGAAGAATACCTTTAAGATGGCGTAAAGATGAACAATGATTTTCAAATGACAATAATTATTAGTACCTTCCAGGCAGGAACTTTGTTAACTCTGCCCATTTATTTCCGTACATTTGATGAGCACGAATGAGAATCAGCTCTTCTTCTTGAGTCCAAGCTTCCTTGTTTATGGCAGGATTGAGGTGATTGTGCCACCTATATCAATTACAAGCTATGTGAATGCTTATTACACACTTCACAGTAAAAATCGAGAAAGAGGACAAAAAATTTCAAGTGCTGCTTAAACTCTGGTATTCCTTGAAAATAAATAACTGTCTATAAGCATACCTCTCTCTACATTGCTTTCCAATACGGCCAGGTAAATATCGAGCAATAGTGGACCACTTCTTCGGTCCATGTTTTTCGATTAACTGAACGATCATTTCATCTTCCTACAAATATGTCAAGCGAGAACATTAAGGAGTCCTTAGAGTTGTGTGGAAATTATAAAGCAAACAAGATTCCTACATATATATATATATATATATATATATTGAAGTAGTGAAGGAAAAAATGTCACCTCCTTCGTCCACGGTCCTTTAACAAGTTCAGGATTAAGGACTTTCTGCCACCTGTGGAGGCATTGGACATCAGTTCGATCCTTGAAATATTCAGCTGGAAGTTAAGAAAAGCAGATCAGACAAAGACGTGACATTGAACTAGACAAGGAAAATAAAGGAGAGGAGCTTCAGAAACATATGTCAAATTGTGAAATTTACCTATCTTCTTCCAGTTTTTCCCTTTGAAACTATGGACAGCTTTTTTCAAGATCTCATCCTAAAAATATGTTTAGTTAACAAACGATCAAATATGCATATCAAAGAGTGCAGGAAAAATATATATATCCAAATGATCAACCAGTTTAATTGGCTGTATGAACATAGGATTGAACAACATTGGGAAAAAAGTTGTAAACAAAGCTGATGGAAACTTAAACTTACCTCCTCAGCTGTCCATTGGCCTCGAGTTGAACGTCTTGCAGGGCCACTAGTTCTCCTGTAAAATTCGCAGAAATTGTCATGCAACTCAATTTCTAGATTTGGCCAAACATGGAAATCTAGTTGGAATCAGAGTATTAAGCTTAGTATGAATTGAAAACGAAGCATACCCGTGACGCGATTTCGTGTTCCCTTCAACAAGTCCCTGAGGAGGGGTTGAGCTTGCTATAGACTCACTTTCCATACTTTGTTAATGAAAAAGCAAAACTAATTACACTAATTCCCATACGTTTCCTTTCTTTTCTGCAAAGTGAACTCCAAAACATAATCTTGCAAAACTATTGTTCCGTCCTTTGCACCATCTCACAATCTGCCTACAATAAATTATGAAAATATGACCAAATAAAAAAAATTAGGCATAGAATCGATCCTTGAATCTCCTCTAATCTTCTTATCCATAACCTTCTCAATCTCCTGATACCATTATCTTACCTCGCCGTTTAAGATCCAGCTCGAATCTCGTATTCCCCTTTTTCCCTAATTTCTTGTCGGATTTACCCAGGTGCGTGTGTTTTCGACACCAATCTTCGATTTAAGGTTTTGGTTATGTCTTGATCTTCTGTGTCGGAGATTTCGCCTCTTTCATGGCTTTTTTTAAGCTTTCACTGTTCATTGAGAATTTGAATTGGGTAATGTTTCAGTGAATGTTTCGTATAGATTAAATAGAAAAATTTGATCGGTCAAATATTAAATTCAAAATCACATCAAACCCAATAATCAATCTAGATTCAAAGATCAATAAGAAATGCATAAAGATCTCTAATAACAAAGTAAGAAAACTAACAGACGTGAGCTTCAGAAGAAAATAAAGGTAATCAGAGATCGAAGAGAGAAGAAGAAGCGGAATGGAGAGAACACTGACAGACCCAGTTGAAAACCCAATCGAAAATGAAAAATCTCCGATCGTAGAATTGCTTTTTCCACAATCAGAGTTGAGGAAGAGAGAATGAAATTAAAAAATTTCCAGAGAAAATTAAAGAGAGAAATCAAAACGGTCGGCAGAGCTAATTCAAACAATGAATGGCGGAAGTTCGAAACTTTTTAAGTGAATTTCTTCAAGAAACAAACCCTACACAAACTAAATCTCAGCCGTCGATTTCAAATATTATCGATCACGTGTCTCCTTTCATTTAAAATTCTCAACGGACATATATAATTATTTGTTTCTTATACTTTTTCCCCTTCCTTTTCACTTTTTTTTTTCAAATTTTAATCGAGGACAGGAATTATTGGATTGAATATAGATAGCTTGTTGATATCATCTTCCGGGCCACCGGAATGATATCAAATCATGGGATTTCTAATGGTGGGAATATAGCCGCAACTATACTTATAAGAAAATAGTATTTCGAACCAGATCGATTAAAGTAAACATTTTGATTATATGAAACTCATCTTTGAATACCAGTGTCTAATAGTAAACCAAAACAAGATTCTCTGAAACATTTCATGTCCCAACCCAGCAATAGAGAGTAAACCATGATTGCACAGATCAGTGGTTCACCTGTGTTATAATTATATATATATATATATATATATATATATAATGCACTTTGTTCTCACAATTCAGAGTCAATTCACTGAAACATTTCGACCAGATTAGGGGAGTTTAGATCTTCAAAAAAAGAAAACATAAAAACATGCCAATCATCATCATCATCATCTGAGGCTAAAAGAAACATCTTAAGCCTTCTTTGAAGGACAACACCAGATTACCTCTGGCAGAATGTTACCCACTTGGTTTGATATTTTTTTTTCTTATCTTCAGGGCTTTTACATAAAATCGTCTTCGAGTTCTTGAAGTGATTTGGTGCTTGAAGCAATGTCTTTGTTGGATGTCATTTTGTCAGTTACCATTAATCCCTTGTAACTCCTCATTTCAGCTTGCCTCTCCTTCTCAAGCCTATCTATCTCCTCACGTTTCTTCTGCAAAATCCAAAAAACAACCAAGTTTTTGAGTTTGAGTCCAACCCCTAATCAAAGACTTTTTCAGATGATAAAGACCAAAACTGAAACTGACCTTCTCCCTCAGATGTTGTTTCCTCTCTGCCCTTTCAGCAGCATTCACTGCTTCTCTCTCGGCTTTTATCAAAACAGATATCAACAAGATTATTATTTTGAGACATCGTATAGTTCTACTGACTGGAAAAGCTATGGACACTTAAATGACACTTCATATGCCAAAACAGAAATGGAAAGACAAGAAAGATGTATTTAAGATTTTCTATCTAAACTATATTACGGAAGATCCCAAAGCCAAATACTAACCTCTCAGATCAGGCGTTCTTTCAACTTTTGTTTTGTTCAATCGGTTAACTATTTCATTGATTCGCTTCTCCACTCTGATAGTCCGGACCTTGAAGACACAAATATCAATTAGGCATCATCATTACATTTCAACCATATACTTGAGCAGTTTCCATGTATTCACAACCAAAATTTCTGGAGAGATAAAGAAGCTTACCATCTTTGAATTGTGGAAACCAACTTGACCAACATCCATGGAGGCAGTTTTCTTCAAGTTGGACCAAGGAGTGTACACAACATCGACGTTGTTCACCTTGTTGCCTGGCACATAATCCCAGACACCAGTTGGTAAGAAAACAGAAAATAGCCTATATGTGCCCTCCTTCTAAACGAAACAGAGAAAAGCGAAAATTGGCACTCTAAGACCAATGGTTATGCATACATTATGTTCACGACAAGCAGAAAAGGGCTTCAGAGTTTACCTTGAATGGAGTTAGCCTTCACAAGCTGAGCACAGTCCTCCAGCACACCTTCACTAATGTCTTCAAAACTTTGGCCTCTGTGAAGCCTCAAGTAGACATGAGCAGACGACATTTTATCAACGTGAAACCTGCATGAAATGAAATGTATATTTAGCAACTAGGTGAAGCTCCTAGACTTTATACGGAATTCTTCTTTCAAATTCAAAGGTAAGAACACCCTAGTCAAGCCCAACCATATCAAAGACCAAAAATTAGCAAGAATAGCTAATTTTACGCCTCTGTTATGAATCAACTTACTGAACAACAAAACAAATGCTAAGCAGCAGTATATGATCAATACAAAAGCCATGAAACTCAAAAAAATTTCAACAAAATAAAATTCGACGAAGTATCAGGTAACAAATCCCTACTCATATCTGCAATCACCAAAGATCGCATATAGCCAACACAGCAAGATTCAACGATACACATGCTGAGAAACAGCCCAATACTCAAATATGGGTGAGTTCACAGCTTCCAGTGTCTCCATCGTAACCAAGGAAACGTGTAAGATCGTATCATAATTCTCTATTAATTCTATTCCATCTCTCAGCAAACAAACAATTTCAGAAAACCGTAAATAACTACATACATCCTCTGCCAAATTATTATTTAAAATTATATAAGATAAGAACGACAACATATCGCAAGACAAACATATTAAACTCAGTCAAATAAACAAAACTTTTTTTTAATCTTTTTTCAAAAACTGAACTTTGAGCAGAGGTTGACCACCGTTTCCTTCTTCTTTCGTTCCCAATATTTACCACATAAATCAATATACAATAGATCACGATATCCACAACAAAACATCTGACCATAAACAAAGGGAATAAACTCAGACTTCGATAAAAGCCAACTAAATTCGATAAAACCAATCCGAGAAAATTTCAGAAACAAAAGAAAACAATCGATGATCGGGAAAATGGAGAATCGTTTCCCTAAAGACGTGATGGTTTACCAGACGTCTTCGGGAAAGCCGTACTTGATGAGCTCCTCGTTCTCGAACTTATCAAGCCCCATGAAGATGGTGTAGTCACCAGCATCAGGTCGGGCCTTAAAGTAAAACACCATCGCTTCGATTCGAGAACGAGCCAAATCGAACGGAAATCGAATCTAGGGTTTCCCCCTCTCTCTCTCTCTCTATCTCCCTTCTCTTGCCTAGAAGTTTACGAAACTGAAGAAATCGTAACCACTCGCGACAATTAAAAACAAAAACAAAATTAAAATGCAGAAGCAAAACTGTGCTGACTTTTTTTTCTTTGTTCGCTTTATAAATTTCCAAAACCAAGCCCCAATTGTACACATTTAACATTTGTCGCCTAACCCTTTTTTTAATTGCATCTACTTCCCATAAATCTTTCAGTACATGTATTTATTTAAATATTACTTTTATGCTGGTGAGGTGAGAATATAGAATCCTTGACCTTGACTCAACGAAATCACATTTAGTACACGTGGAGCGTGTATTTGAAGCTGTGATGTTTAACAACATGACCAACACATATAGTTACACTTGATAGTTCCTAAGTTGAGAACAAAAGGTTTATATCCATAACGCCACGTAAATGTAATCAAAAGTGAGAGACCAAAACTCAACAAATGTATATCATCGCATTGTACAACAAGTGAAGTGATCCATCCCGAGAATTCTATTAATACATTGAGATTTTAAAATTTATTAAAAGCTTTTCAAGCCAGGCCATATTTGGACAAGGCTGTTTCAAATACAGTTGCGAATTCCTGTGACGTACTCTGCTCGTCTGCTTTCACTTTTATCTGCGCTTTGGCGGATGAAGCGTTTATGATACACTCAGCGAGATAGTTCGATGCTTCTGATTCTTTTTGAGCAAAGAAGAAGAACTTGAAGTTTGGAGATTGACCGCCCGATGCAATACAGTGAATGGAATGACTCTGCATATGTCTGATTAGTGATTGTGGAACTGTCAAGGCCGCGACTCCCTGGGGATTCACAGAACACTCCTGTACATGAAGTTAAGAAAGTTATAATCTCTCACCAGTTATATGACACGTTGTGTACAACAGAAACGGAAAAAAAACCTGTGTTAAAGATAATGGCAATTGGCGCCATTTCTGCTGGAAGGCGCTTGGATCAAGAGCAGCTCTTGGGTTAAGTTTCAAAAGAGGAGGTGGTGTTGGAGCAGGAGCTGTCGACGAACCCAAACCAAGAAGATCATCAAAACCAAAGCTTGATTGTGCGGTAGTGGCGGATGTGGCAGGGCCGGAGATTGCAAGCTCTTGCATCTGTGAGGTTATATTAGAGTTTTCAAATGAAGGAGCTGTGTAGGCTGAACCATTGTTGTTGGAATGTCCTTTATTGTCATCTTTCTCATCAATACCCAAAAGCAGGTCCTTGTCATTTGCTTCATATTGCTGAGCTGGAACAATGTCGCTGGAAGCTTCAGGTGTGATGGGAATATTTCCAAGTTCGTCTGAAAACTCAAATGGCCCTCGGTGTTCCTTATCCGTGAACATGTAAGATGGCTGCAAAATATTTTGATTTAACTATGTAAGAAACTAAAGAAACCTCTGAATAATACTATGCTAACGAATGCATACGGCATACCTTCTGGTAGATCACTGAAAGGCTGTTAAATTCGTCAAATATACGGTCTTTGATTTCGCTGCTTTGAGTGTCAGCGAAGACCGAAACCGCCTGTTTTGGAGGACTAACAACACGTTCTGCCACATGTACATCGTATTGCAGAACCCGATAATAGAATAACGCGCGATCATGAACATCCTACTCCCAAAGTTAATGTTGAGTAAGTGATCTAATAGGACAATGGTTTCAAAACAAAAGAAATTTGAAAGGCGAAGATTGGATAATACCTGGTGAAAATCAGCCATGCCTGCAGCTAGAGCTGTTCCTAGAGCTTTCTGAGTCTCAGGTGCCCTCTTGAAAAAGCATTTCATTGCTGCAGTTAAGAGATGCAAGCGAACCTGCGCAATGGCACAAATTGGGAACGTAGCCGAGTGTGCAAGTCCTCGTCCTCACACATTATAATTTCGGTAGCAAGGAAAAACAGAAAAATGATAACTAAATACCTCAGCCGAATGCTCTTCCTCCCAGTTTTCTATCAGATTCTCCAAAACGTAAGGAGCATCACTCATGTCCTGAGCATATTCACCCAACATCCATATAAGAGCCGCCTTGGCTTTCGGTTCCTGGATGTTATTGCTGCTGATACCCCCAACAACAGAAATGCAATCGTGGCTCCATTGTGGATACTTCCTTAGAAGATCCTTTACAAGAACCTAGAGGAGCCAGACAAGTGGAAACATTATGAAAATGCACATGAACATGAATATCACTGTGATGGCTAATCATTTTGTGATAGTACATATGACAGTTTACCAAAGTTTCAGCAGTCACATAGTCCTTTTCCATCTCCAGAAATTGAAGAAGTCTATCCACAATCGCATTTACATCATACTGTTGCAAAGCAATCTTCCCAACTGCCCGAATTGACTCCCTTGCAATTGCAATATCAACATTTGCAGCGTACTCGCACAGTTCCGTCACTGAACAGGAGCCAGAAATACGAATAAGTTTGGAGTCCAATAGGTACAGATTTCATATTGACATAGTTTGAATCCATTACCAATTTCGTAAGTGTTGCTCTCGTTTGCAACAGCAGTCAACATCTCAAGCTTCAACTTTTTGACATATGACGTTTCATTGTACTGACAGTAGAAATGCTTATAGTCTGAGGCAAAGATGAATGGCGCACGAACAACCAAAAGATGAAGGTGGCTCAAGATTGCATACGACTGCTCTGGACTTCCAGAACTAACGAGAGTGAGAAGTGGGGATTTAATACGCTCATATACCTGTTCAAGATCATTTGGCATCAGTGAGACAGTGATCATTCAAAACGCTAACAAATCTACTCAAAATTACAAATTCCACGTAATGGTGATGATCATGTTACTTTTTTCTTTTTTTGGTTAAAAGATGATCATGTTACTTAAGATCTGATTTTCAAGCTTCCAGACTAAAGTACCAAAATTAATGTAATGCTTCACTATTTGGACAGTGCAAAGATTAGCTAAAAATATTATCGTCATTGAAGTCCGCACATAACTAATTTCATCAGGAATAATTTTTCACGAGTAAGGATAATTGAGGTGGACTTTGAACCTGTTGATGAACATCGGTCATGGAGAGCGTTAACTGTAGAAATACTTTGACTGCTGCCAAGACAACAGCTCCATTTGCATGCTGAAGTCTGTCTTCCAACAGATTCATAATGTCAAAAATATCATTGCTATCTGATGGTACATATTTTACTGCCAACTCAAGGATAAGACATTGTGCCCATTCATTGAATTCCTTGATACTGCAAGGAAACACCAAAATGGTGAATTATGCTTCTCCGTTATTATATATCACTAGACAACTAGAACAACAAGGTATTGTGACTGAAGATTCAAGGAGGAGCTTAGGACATACCGATTCAAGAAATAATATATAACTGGCTTGCTAAGTAAGGATTCCTTCTCCCGGCATGCTTCCTCAGAGTGGGTTGCTTCTAAACTCCATATTTCTTGAAGTGCGGACAAGCAATTAGCGACTACCTGACAACATATTTTATATTAAAAGGGTCTAATTGTATAAAACAAGTGATATGCTAGGAAAATTATATGTCCCACAGCATCCAACAAAATATTCTACATACAAAACAAAATTAACCTGAGCATCTGAATCGTGAAGCATCAAACTTTTCAGAGTTGCTGGAAAATCAGCATCGATGCATGTGGAGGCTGAGATGTGATATAGCTTCAGCACTCCAGTTACAGCAATCGCTCTCACATAGCTGTTATTATCCTTTAGTCCGCTCCCCAAGGGACCGACCAGATACTCCACAAGGTTTGGCACTCGTAAGGAACACAAGCTCCTCAGAGCAAGCCCACGGATCATAGGATCCTCATCTTTGCAATCCCTTTGAAGAAAATTGATTGTCAAAAGAGAAAGATCAGGATTACCCTTTGCATAGTTTCCAACATAAAGGTAACACATCTTCTTCAGGACAATATCTGATGTTGCCGAGCACATGACCATTTCTCCGAATACAGATGAGACGTCAATGCCAATAGTCATGTACGATATTACTTTCTTGTAGAGGTCGCGTTTGGAATCATCAACTCCTGGAGCTCTACTTCCAGCTAACTGGCGAAGCTGCGATTTCAGATCTGACACTTCGCTTTTCCTGATAAAGAACAAATGAACAATTTCTAGTTTCAATTCACGCTTCATTTGACCAAATAAAGATCAAATTATCGCACATACCCACTGAATTTATAGGAATTAAAATCTAAGAGCACAGAATTCAGACTAATGGCCTCGCCTGATTCTACATTAACTCAGGCTGGCAAAACACGTCACGCAAATTAGTCACATCCTAAAACTAGATCCGTCACATAAGAGCTACTGAAAATCTGGATTTAGTACAAGAACAACACAGATCATACAATTCGAGAACTTATGAGCTGGCCGACCACACAAGAAAAGAAATGATCGAATCATAACATTGATCGCTGCTTTTTTTTCTTAAGAATTTACAGAGATAACGAAAAATCAATGCTATTGAAAAATCGATAGGGAAACAGAGGGATAGAACATGGGTTACCCTGAAGGTTGGGAGGGTGACGGATAACGCTGCGAAGCGGCTGGAGGAGACATCGCTAATAAGATTGCGGTTCAGATACGGTGAATATTTGCGTCGTAAGGTCCACTAGAGAATAAAGCACGAAATGTCTCCGATCGGAGAGAATCCCACAGAGATCAGAAGCACGAGCTGCTAAAAATTTTGGTTCACTGGTCGACTCTCGTCCGTGCTTGGAGAGGTGGAAGAAGATGCCAACGACCCAATTTGCAATGTACTCCTCCTACTTTTGTTTTCTTTCTAATTCACTCCTTATTCTTTAATCGTCGATTTAGACAGGGCGAATTGTCTGTAGATAAGAAAAGTTCTCCTTCAACTTAACCACCAAAACGCAGCGTTTTTCCACGGATATTTTCCCCAGCCTTCTTCGGCTCCTCTTGGATTCTCACTCCACCATCTGCTCTCTCCTCGAACATCAATGGCTGCTCACAAAATCCAGAGGGAAGCATACAACTAATATTGATAGAAAAGAAATCAGTCAGTTATGATTTTATCACAGCTCCCTAGATTTCATCTCTCAATCTTAATAAAACCCTCTTTCTCTGTCTCTTCTTCGCATTTCAATTTCATAAACCCTAAGCCGCCTGTTTCAGTAGCTAGAACCCTTTTCTCATTCGCGCCAAAATCTAATCTTGCCACGGTTGAACCCATACCACTTCCGGTCTCGGATTCATCCGATCTGGATGATGCTCCTGTCGAGATTTCGCTCGACAAGCTTTTTGTTCCTCCGGAGACGGATATCTCCGGCGAAGACCCGGAGAGTCTAACGACGAGGATATTAAAGGGTTCGAACATAGTGCTGAGCAAGTACGCGAGGGACGCACAGGTGATTCAGGCTGATTACGTGAAGAGCAGTGTCCGAACAGAGGATTGTCCGGCCGATGGGTTACCGGAGTTTGCGCTCGTCGGGAGATCCAATGTTGGGAAATCCTCGCTTCTCAACTCGTTGGTGAGGAGGAAACGCCTTGCCTTGACCTCTAAGAAACCTGGTAATATGAGTTTTGCTGTCATGATTATTATTTAGCTGGTGTAATTTTTACATGGTTTATATGGATTATGGATAAAAAAACTTCCATTTTGGGGACCTGTCGCTCTGGTTAGTGGTTATGTAGATAAATTAAGAGGGAAATAGGGATTTTTCGGTTGAGATGCTGTGTGAGACTGAATCAAAGTTCAGTTGTTGAAGAAATCGGCATCTTTGATATACGCTATCGTAGAAGTGAACTGCTCAGAAAGGTTGATAGACGTATCTTAGTAGTGGAAGCTGATAGTCATCCATGTCTTACTTGTACTTATGATAGATCTTCTCAGCTTGCCCTCAGTGGATGATTGATGTTGCTAATATTTGTGGAAGCATTGAGTATCTTCTTAGCAGACAGCATTAGAATGTTTGGAGTTTTAGTAATGTGATACCTCAAAAGTAGAAACCATTCTCAGTCAACATTGTCGTAGACTCATCTCTTAGAAGAGATTCTTCCAAGGAAAAATTTTGCTCTTGAGTATCTAACAACGAAGCTTTCTCTTGGTTCTTTAGATCTATAATAAAGCGGACTTTGGTTGAGTACCTAAATTGTTTGTCATATAGGGAAGACGCAATGCATTAATCATTTTCGGATCAATGAAAAGTGGTACTTGGTAGATTTGCCTGGCTACGGGTACGTTTAAATTATGTTAATTTGTTCTTCAGTTGTTGATACATTACGGAAATTTGGAGACTTTGGGTGTAGAATATGAAAGTTGATTAATTTTGTATATCCAGGTATGCATCAGCACCGCATGAACTCAAACAAGACTGGAACAAATTCACCAAAGACTATTTCCTAAACCGATCAACATTGGTCTCGGTCTTTTTACTAGTTGATGCTAGCATTCCCGTTAAGCCAATTGATCTTGAGTACGCAAGTTGGCTTGGTCAAAACCAGGTATAATAGGACCTTAAACCTCAAAAACCCACGTAATTGGTCATCATGATAAAGACTTTTACTAACTATGTCACATCTCTTTGAAATGAATCTCAGGTTCCAATGACTTTGATATTCACGAAATGTGACAAGAGGAAGAAGAAGAAAAACGGAGGGAGAAAACCGGAGGAGAACATAAAGGAGTTCCAAGACTTGATCCAAGGGTTCTTTGAAACAACTCCGCCGTGGATTATGACTAGCAGTGTGACGAATCAAGGTCGGGACGAGATATTGTTGCATATGGCTCAGCTAAGAAACTACTGGCTCAAACACTAAGAACTCAATCACACTTCTTTATATGATGTGTAATAGGAAGGAGACTTGTATAACACTTCGTGTACAACACAGATAAATACAGTTAAGTGTACCAATAATTTGGGCACCGCTTTTGATTACTGCACTTTGAGATTCTGTTTTTGTATTCGTATTACGTTTTCTTGCCACCATTGAATGTCATAAACAGATTAAAACTATAATTCATAGATTTAGGTATAGCTAAATATAATGTCCTTACGTATTGCGGGGATAGCTCAGTTGGGAGAGCGTCAGACTGAAGATCTGAAGGTCGCGTGTTCGATCCACGCTCACCGCATTCAATTTTACCATTTTTCTTAAATGGATATAATTTACAAGACGAAAAGCCATTTTCGTTTCACGACAGAAGACAAAGCACAGCCCATATAACAGCCCAGTAACTCCAAATCAAAGTGAACATTTTGTGTCCGCACTCACGTATATTTAAGGCTATTTCAAACAAAATATGATTTTTTTTTTGGTCAAACAAACATATTTTTATTAAGCTGAAATATGAGAGATTCAATATCAATACACATGCAGATTAAACAAAACAACATAAAAGGATAGGAAAGCGTCTATAGATAAAACAGAAAAATTATTGTGGAGTTTTGGATGTCCTCGGTTCAAGATCGATATAATCTTCTGAAAACTTTATAATCTTCTGAAAACTTTACGCGATTTGAGAATGATAAATGTTCTGACGCTACTTAAAGTTAGTGAACAAACTCTTAAACTCCTAAAGCCATATTGGCTGAGGTCTGAATAGGAAGAAGCTCTTTGAACTATAGGTAACGAGCTTTGATAAATGGTCTCCAATGCGGAGATCAGTCTAGACAAGATTCGCTTACAAAAGGAGGAAAAATGTAGATCTAAAATCTGTCTAGGAGAAAATAAGCTACTATCAGATCTAAGAATTAAGTCATATCCATAATTCATCTGTCGATGTCTAAAGCCCATTAAACAGACTATATCTTCAAAAGCCAAGTTTAAAAAGCTAAATAGATAGAAAAATTAGGATACCTTTGGAAAATAGAGGCCAAATGCTCTGCTCCACCAATAGACCCACCTAGAGTTGAGATTGTTGTGTGACCAAGCCAAAATCTATATGTAGGGTTTTCCGCACCGTTAGTCATTTTGGGATCGCCAAAACCTGACGGAGGCTGGGAAGCAGACCGCTGAGTGCCGGAATCTAGCCTCACCTAGAAGATCTCGAAACGTGGAACATGGAGGTGGTGAATATGGAGCGAAAAGGTTCGCCAAGGTAATGTCGAAAAGCCAAGGCTTCAGGTGAAAACATTACGGTCCAATCTCGGAGTGGATGAAAATGGAATGGTGATCTCTGTTGTTACAGCCAGATGTTAGAAGATCTCGTCGGGAAACGAGCAACGTGGTGTTTTGGGAATTTAGTCCTGAAAAATGTTGTCTTTGGTGGTGGTCTTGAGCATACATCACCGCCTTCAGAGAAGATGAAGGAATATACATCAAACAAATAGAGGAAATAGACAAAACAGATAGGGACGAGGGAGGAGGTTCTGCACCGGAGAACATCATCACCAGCGCTAGAGAGAGTGAAGGCAAGGATTGTCTCGATAACTGAACCTGGGAGTGTTTCTCAACTCTGGAGTTTTCACTACTTAAACACTTAGAAAATGATACAAAATATGATTTAAGATTACAAATTCTAGCATGAAATTTTACTATTCTCTACTAATTAAAATGGAAGTATGTAGAGGGAAATATGATACACACTTTGTGTGAGAGAAAAATTGTTATTATTTCATTCTTAACAATTTATCCCGTGTAAGACATGAAAAATGTTAGATGCAAAATTTGGATTTCTGATGTTCATATGATGGAAATGTTCCAATATTGCTTAGATTCTATCTAATTTGGTATCGTATGGAATTCATGGTATTCATAGGGATGAAAATTTTGCAGTTTTGCTTAGATTCTCTCGACTATGTGGAAAAGGTAAAGATCTCGGAGTCTAGAGACTAAACGGCAACATTTCACTCTGTTTAACCAATTCTAGATCATAGTTCTAAAATTGAGAAGACATACTTAATAAACAAAGAGAAATAATAGAATTTTTTGGGACAAAGTAAGCAATGAATTAAAGAAAAAAAGTATGAACATAGATCTATATAATAAATTCAAAAGAGAAACAAAGATTTTCTTGGAAAATTGAGGAAAGAGACAAAACAAAATTAATAGCCAGAAGTTGAGAAGTAGGTTTTTTTTTCAAACGGTTGAGAAGTAGTTTAATTTTGTCAAACAGTTGAGAAGTAGTAAAAGATCCTTTTTCTCTTTCTCTTTCTTTGTCGAGAAAAATCAAATGGTCATATGCTCAGGAAATTGAAGAATTCCAACTACCCCACCTACCAAGATCTGTAAAAGAGAAGAATCACCTCTTACTCAATCGCGTCAGATGCTACTCAGATGCGTCGTGGGTCATAGCTGATGGAATCGCTGAATTGGGCTGCTAGTTCCAAGAACCAGATAGATTGTGTCTCTTCG
Organism: Lepidium didymum; assembly: GCA_963920545.1. Taxonomy (NCBI): domain Eukaryota; kingdom Viridiplantae; phylum Streptophyta; class Magnoliopsida; order Brassicales; family Brassicaceae; genus Lepidium; species Lepidium didymum. The sequence goes on along the minus strand of OY986996.1, from coordinate 4,022,620 downwards.
AAGCTTCTACTCGTGCAAGCTTCACCAAGACTGCTTTAATTGTAGAATGAATGGCACTTCGAGAGGCAATAAATCATGGGAATGGGACTCACCAAGGTGTTTTTTGCCTCTAATGCACTCCAACTCATCAATGTGATTTGCAATAGAGAATCATTCAAAGATCTCCATGGAATTCTGCATGATATTCTCACTTTATCTCTTTCGTTTATTTCTATCGATTTCATCTACATTCAGCGTAAAGACAATTCAAAAGCTGATGTGTTAGCTAAATGGCTCCATTTGGAAACCCATGACTCTATTAGGCCCATCTAAGTAATGAAGAAGTATTTTAGACAAACAAAAATCAAATGAAAAGGAAGTTTTAGGCAGAATAATAAGACATAAAATGTTATGCATGGAGATTCTTCCTCAATCACCCTTGCTTCAATTTGTGTCCATCCTCCTCATCTTCAATCCTATCGTCTTCACCTTAGTCATTAAAAACCAAAACACATAGTTTTTTTTTTGTCGGAAAAAAAGGGTCTTAACTCCCAAACTTTATTCAAAAAATTCAAATGAATCTCCTACATCAACAATATAGTTTTAATTAACTGAAAGTCATTTTTTTGTCAACTCATAGATGTATTAAGAAATTCACCCAAGGTGAAAAGACAAAGTTACAACACTAAACCATAAGTTGACTCTCTTATAGCATGAGCGAGAGCATCAACTTTATGGTTTAGAGATCTCGGGATTACATAAAGAGATAGAGAGCGAAAAAGAGACTTCAGCCTGAAAAAATCCTCTTGGTATAGTTGGAATGCAGACCACTCCTCTGGATTCGTCATTATTTTCAAGAAATCCGCACAATCCATCGCTATCTCCACTTCTAACAGGTTGATGGATAAAAGAAACTCCATACCCCAAAGTAAAGCTTCCACCTCAGAATACAAGGCATATAAGCTTCTTCAAATTCTACGGGCTCCCAAACATCCACCTTCCACTGAATCAGGGAAGTACACTCATCCTAGTCCTGTGAAAAAATCTGAATTTTTCCATGAGCCATCAACAAAGCATTTGTAGCCAGTGAGACCTGGGTGACTTATAGAGGGGATAACCACCTCTGACCACACTGACACTGAGCTAATATGAGAATAAATAGATTCTTTATGTCTGGCGTTGAACCACTCGGAAGCAGCAATCTTAGCTTGTAAGATTATATCTTGGGGGTTTATATTCATCCATGAAATGCATTTATCATTACATGCTTTTCCAGATGTGCCAAATAATCCATGGAAAATTTTTAGTATCTTCTTGGTTCGGTATTCTCCAGAACAAGTAATCAAAATTATACCAACATGAGTTTCCTGGAAAAATATCAACAACAGAGGGGATGGACGATAGGGCACAAGTTTGAATAGTTGGAGGACATTCAAAAAGAGCATGATTTATTGTCTCTATATCAACATCACATCTGCTACATCTAGAATCACAATTAATGCCACGATTATTCAGGTTCTTTTTTACTACAGTGCAACCTGATAATGTTTGCTGCATAAAATGTTTAATTTTATTGAAGCAGTTAATCTTCCATATTTTGGCTTGTAGGGCTGAGAAATTTGGACCTAGCCTCCCCACTTCCAATAAGGAATTTGTTCCCTCAGTGTGATACCCATATTTTACTGTGTATCAACCCTTCTTTGTGTAATGCCAACCCCAATAGTCAGATCTTGTTCTTCAAGGAATAGCAATTCCTAGAATTAATTGAACATCCGCAGGGTTGAAATATTATCTCAATAGTGGTTCTCGCCAAGTCTTCGCTTGGGAATCAATGAATTGGTCAACTGTAAGATCTAGAATAAATCTCTTGACCAAAACCAATCGGTGCTCTAGGGTGAACATCTGGTATCCAGGGATCCCTTCATACTACTGTAGATCTCTCATCTCATATCTTGCGAATAATACCTTTATTTACCAAAACTCTGGAAGAAAAGATACTTCGCCAACCATAAGAAGGATTAAAAGTTGAAGTGGCCGTCATAGGCATTTGTTCTTGTAACATCTGCCTTTCATTACTTTCGCAAATAATAAGTCAGGATAATCAATCAGTCTCCAGACTTGTTTTGCCAGGAGAGCCAAATTAAATTCTTCTAGGGTCCGGAACCCCAAACCTCCCTCTGTTTTGGGTTTACATAATTTTTTTCATTTCAACCAATGAATTCTTTTTGATGTTTCAGAGTTTTTCCACCAGAATTTCGCAATAGTTGAATTTAATTTCTTCACTATTTTCTTTGGTAAAATGTAACATGACATCACATACGTGGTAATGCCGTGAGTACTGACTTTATTAGGACTTCTTTGCCACCTTAAGACAAAAATTTAGCAGACCAACTATTAATTCTTTCTTTTAATTTTTCCTTGACAAAGGCAAAAATTTTGGTTTTAGTTCCACCAATGTTTTCCGGAAGGCCAAGATATGATCCAATACCATCTACTCGATTAATCCCCAAAATATGATGAATCGTTCTCTTCTCATTTTCAGGAAGAGAATGTCCAAATTGGATAGATGACTTATCAAAGTTTATATGTTGCCTGATAGCTCTTCATATTCCTTAAGAATTCGAATTATTTGATTAGCCTCTTCTACAGTTGCTTTACAGAAAAAGAAACTATCATCTGCAAATAACAAATGTGATATACTCGGACTCTGCGTCGCGACAGAGATGTCGGTGATGACCTTAACTTGTTCAGCTTTCCTCAATTTAGAAACCAAAACTTTTGTACATAGGATGAAAAGATAAGGTGATAAAGGGTCACCCTGACAGAATCACTCGTTTTGGAATAACTGTATTAAGACAATACATACATGCGAATATTAATAAACAGGAAATTGTGTTTAACAACATATAAATCGAAGATGATATCAACTTAAAAATAAATCTCCGAAATTCCTTTCTTTCCACCTAAGAAAAGTTCCTTATTATTTAATTTTATAAACAATCCTAGTAAATATTATCGGTCTATTTATAAGACAATTAGTGTCATATGATTAGACCAAGTTTTAATACTAGTGTCTTACAAATACAAAACTAGACAGTATACAACTTTGATATACTAGTTTTTTAAACCTCATCTCTTACAAATTTTATAACCTTTTGAGTTTTGAATACAAGTTGACGGGAAAAAAAAAAAGAATACAAGTAAAAGAATCCCAGATAAAGGATTTGGGAGGGGAAACGCTTTCATGAACTGTATCTCTGGAAACCGAAACTTCGATCAAAATTGAATTTGCAAAAGACTTTACTCCGTAGAGATTTTGATCTGAATTATATACGAACTTGAGCGATAGATGAAGAGAGGAGGGAGAAAGTAGTTTAACCTTTGAAACGAGGATTTAGGGTTTCTTTTTCTCTCCCTCCGCGATACCACAATACACTGGGCTTCGTCAATTTCTCTTCATCTTGGCTAATGGAACTCCCGTCGCTCTGATGTTGGGCGTTAGCTACTTTCTTGGGTTCGATTTCTTTTGTTCGGTGGTCTCGGATACTGTAAACTGATTCTTCAGAGAAGGTAAATAAAGTAGGACTTAATCTCGTTGTTTCCCAGTTACGGGTTGATGGACACAATAGCTTATCACTGCCTACATTGCATGAAAAAATCTGTCACTTTTTAGCAATTGTCTAGTTTTGTTGATGTTCTGATTTTTTTTTTTTTCCTGCCTTTTTGTTTCCTTAAGCTGGATTATCCACTGTTCTAGGTTCTTCGCTCACAGAAGCGCTTTCGGTTTTTTCTTTCTATGCACAATGCTAACTGAATCGATTGAAAGATGAATGTGTTGCCTTCTTTACCAGTTGTTCTGATAGAGATTCGGGAGTGATTTGGGTTGATTGATTAGGATATATGGTAGTAATTTGATTTGAGAGTTGATTTTGTTAGGAGAGACTCATGGGGCTGATTGATTTTGATCTCTCTTATGATGGTGTTTTCCTTTTATGTGTCTTTTGGTGTTATGCCCGCGAAGAGTAGTGGAGGCTGGGAGTTGTTTTCTGTATTTTCGGCTTAGCCTAGAGGTTAAGTGTTCCGCATCTTACTCGAGGGTACTCTTAGTTATCTCTGAGAAAAAGAGCTGATCTCATCTCGGAAATCTTGTGTTTTTTTTCTCTTTTTCATTGCAATATCTTACTCTCTTTATCAGAAACTGCATCAATCGATATGAACGAGTGCCGATGTATGTTCGGTTGTCTAACCATTTTCTTGCATGATGTGCAATTCTGATTTGGGTTCTCTCTTCTGCTGCATTTCCCAGGTAGACAACCACTCTATAGAGATGGAAGAATCAGTAGGGCCTGAAGGCTTGGAATTTAAGTGGGGTAAAAAGAGAAGTGTTGGTGGGAAAAACAAAAATTACCAGTTCTATGAATCTTTCACCTATGACGGCGATGAATACTGTCTTTACGACTGTGTCTTAGTTGGCGATAAAGACTCTACTGAACCCTTCATTGGCATGATCGTAAAAATTTTTGAACAGGCTGATAAGCGGACACGGAGAATCAAGCTTCTCTGGTTCTTTAAACCTTCTGAGATTTCTCCATATCTTGAAGGAGTGCCAGATATACTTGAAAATGAACTGTTTCTGGCATCCGGTGAAGGTAGGGGCCTCGCAAATCTCAACCCATTGGTAAGTGATTATACTTCTGCGTCCTGTTTTGAATTTCTTATTCTTCATATTACTTGTTGAACATGGTTTGGCGTTTTTTTTTTGATACGCATATCGCATCTCGTACTATGTTAAGGACTATATTAAATGTCGCTCTACTTTTATATTGTTGGATATTATATTCTTTGCAGTAGGCACGTAGCTTTTTGTCTTCTATTGTAACCCTGGCACAGATCTCACCCCAAAGCAAAAAGCTAAAGTAGTATATGTAGCTGCTTTCTCGTCTGACCTCCCCCCAACAGAAATACTTGTGTCAGTTACTTCTATTGGTTTCTGTCACTGTCTCATGTGCATTTCTATGGTGAATTAATGTCCTTCTGTCTCGATAGATTGACCTTTGGGAACATTCGTTTAACATTACGTATGGATAACTGCAGCTAGGGATTATTAGTAAATTACACCTGCATGAGTACTTACATAGCATTGTTCCATTAGGAAGCAATTGGTGGAAAATGTTCTGTTCTATGCATTTCAAAAGACAAAAGAAATCCACAGCCCTCGGATAAAGAAATCAACTCAGCGGATTTTGTGTTTCGCCGAACATTTGATGTTGGAAGGTGCAAAGTTGTGGATACAATAGATGATATAGTTGCTGGAGTTGACGGTACAATTTGTTTCATTTCAGTTGGTATCTTCAACATTTGAATTTTGTGATCAATAGCTATCTACATTCTTTATTTACACCATATCTTTTCACTCTAGTTCTTGCAGTTAAATTTATCTTTAACAGAGCGTGCTGTCGGAAAGAAGCAACTGGTATGCAGAATGTTGAAGCAGACATAGATGGGAATTTAGATAGTTTGAAACCAAATGGTCGTTTAGCTACTAGTGTTTCAGTTAGGAAAATGGAAAACAGATCTACTGAATCTTACGACTGTAAAGAAAACGGATATGGTTGCAAACAAAAAATAGTAAATGGTCACAATCAACTGGCTACAGAAAAATCTACATTTGCAGAAGCAAGGTCTAACAATGATTCTGGCTTTAGGAGAAATGGTTGTGATGGCAAAGCTCACGAAAGTCAAGTTAAGAAACAGTATATTAAACAAAAATCTATGCCTTCTGAAGACAGATATCGTAACTCTTGTGAAGCTTCTGGCTCCAGGGTAATCCATTCCAATACCAAGAAAGCTCATGTAAATGACATTGAAAGACAGTTGACTAAACAAAAATCTATGCCCGATGAAGAAAGGTATAGAAAAGAGTTGAATGAATCGGAATACAGGCCTCCAAAGAAACAAAAACTAGATGGATCTGTTACAGTACCAGATGGACGTGCTGGGGACGGAATGCTGGTGGTTGATATTAAAAGAAATTATCAAGTATTTGAAGTGAGCCGAAGGCCAGATGCTGTAAGTTTATATTTACTATGCGATATAGTTTAACTTGTTTGGAACTGGCTACTTTATGAAATTGCAGTCGGAGTCTTTTTGTGAATTGGTTAGATATATCGATTTGGTTTTGCAATTCTAAAAGTAGCAGTTTTGTTTTACAGTTCTTCATATTATGTTGCCACAGTGTAGTGTTGTTGTGATGTTGTCATTCTCCTCATCATATTATGTTGCCACAGTGCCTGTAAACATTGAGATTCTATCTAACAGATTTTTGTTTCCTCTTTATTGATCTCAGGAAAAAATTAAATGGTTTCGGAATCTTGTAAGTATTTTCCTCTTACTTTCCTTTTTACACGCCAATTCTGTAAATGGTCTTTTTTGGTTGCCTCCATTTTCGTGTTTGATATGCTTGTTCGTCGATGTAAATAGGGTGTTAATCCGTTTATATTGGATTGTTAATGACTTGTTTCTGTGTTGAAGAAATTCAGTTGTTTACCATGAAATCTGCACTCAAATTGTTTATTTTCAGTTAGCAGCCCTTGGTGTGCCATTGCTGACTTTTCTTTTTGGTGTGCCATTGCTGACTCTTCTGGCTAGTCTGGATGGTCATCAGATTCTGGACTGACTTTTTAATGTCTATAACCATGTCCAGCCTTGGGAAGAAACTATGAGGGACGCAGAAAAAAAAGGGACTGGGGTTCTTCTTCAAAACTTGGACCCTACTTATACATCTGATGAAGTGGAGGTATTACAAGTTATTTAGGAGTCTCTTAAAATGTTTTTTGTATATGTCACCTTATGTAACACGGTTGTTTCACGGTTTACTTCATGGAAACCTCCCTTCTTCACATACTTTATCTAAGAAATTTATGTTCTTCAGGATATAGTTTATTCTGCTTTGAACGAGAAATGTGAAGCGAGGATGATAGAGCGTACATCAGTCACTATTCCTCATACTGGTAGCCTACCATTTTAGTCACTGGGGTTCTAAAATATATGATTCTCACATACGAGAAATGGAATTAGGAGCTTTACTATGGTATCTCATAATGGTTGATGTACAGCTGAAGCTTTGGTCATTTTCAAAACAATAGAAGCTGCAGAAAGGGTTGTTGAAAGACTAGATGAGGGATGCTTGTTGCTATCGAATGGGAGGTAAACACATGACATATTCCGCTTTTTCTCTAAGCTTCCTATGATGAATTGCAGAAATCTGTACTGTGCTTTTTTTTTGCTCAATAGGTCCCTTGTTGCTGCATTTGCTAAGATTACTCCACCAGGGAAGCCGTCATCATTCTTGGGTCATATCAAATTACACAAAACTCAAACGCGACGAGAAATGGTATTGTTTTCATTGCCCCTTCCCTTGCATATAACACACCATTAAAAATACATTTTTTGTCTTTATATGTTTTCCAGAGAGATGCCGTGGCTACATCACATTGTTCTCAGCCGAACAATCTTGAATATGACATGGCGATGGAGTGGTGGTTGCACCAAGCCAGAGACAAGCAGGCTTCTGAAACGTTATTTAAGGTATTAGATTTTACAGACAATCATTGCCTCTATTTGGACTGAGAAAATGATAGAAAAGGTAATCTAGTTCAGCTCTCTGATACCTAAATAATTCAGTCTGTATTGAACTCTTAAACCCTTTTAGCGGCAATTGGAGGAAAAAAAGTCGCTACGGATTTACTTCAAGCCTAAACTTTCTTAGTTTCAGAATCATTATCGTCTTTCTCGTGTAAGTCTTTAACTCTTATCCCCTCAAGGAACATGTCTATCATTTGAAAGAAGTAATATCATATATTTTTTTCTCTTTCAGAGGGAAACATCACCAACTGTGTACATACAAGGAAGAACACTAGCTCTCTTTTGGCCTCTCTAAAGAATTGTTAGCGTAGTAAAAAAACATCATGCCATCGAATCCATCAACTTTTGACTCGGTAAACACCTCTTATCTTGATTATATTTTTCTTTCCTCTATAATTCAAATCAAAAGCTGCAGGAAAATATGTATAAATATCCACCTGTGAGCTCTATTGTTTCTCATTTTTGTTTAGCAGGAACATACTGATGCGGCGGCTTCTGCTCTCAATCGGACGGACCCTTTTGTAGCTAGAATATTTTTGTAAGGGTCAATTTCTGTCATGAAGTGCAAATCTTTTGTTTTGATCAGGAAATGTTTTAGAGAGCTAGTGGTAGTTTTCTGTGACTTGTAGGGTTTTAAAACAAGTTCCTTATGAAAGGCACTTTTTTAGTCTAGTTTGGGCAGTCTCTTGTCATCTGAACGGTAGAGTTTCAGCTCCTGCCACCCACTCGAATATGGCTCTTACTTAGCTCCCTCAGTTACTCAGTGGTCCTGGCTAATATAAACATAATAATTAAAAAAGAACTTATTAAATCCTAAAGTTGCTTCATTTAACTAATTGGAATTAATTTGGAAAATTTTATAGTATTATTATTGCGGCTTATGTCTACTTCATTGGCTCAGAAATAGATGTAATACTGTGTAAAGTGCCTGAGTATCTCTGTCTATTTCTTGGCTCAGAAATAGATGTGTTACTCTGTAAAGTGTTATTATAATCTCAATTACCCGTGCGATCAGGTACCTTCTTTCGAAAAAATTACTTGAAATAGTGTTTTAAGTTTTAAATTACTTAAAATAATTTTATTTTGATTTTCTAGTTATGTCCATTATGGAGAATTATTCTTATATTTCTTGTCAACTACATACATATCATTCAATTATGTCCACTGCATAATGCATTATGCATGCAATGGACAAAAATGTTAATATAATTGTCGGTGAACATAATTGAAAAATAAAAAAGGCTACTTCAGATAATTAAAACCTCAAAAAACATTAATTTTGAAAGTAAGAAAAGGACTATTCCAGATCATTAAAAACTTAAAAGGGCTACTCCATGAAATTTTATTTTTTTGCAAAAACCTAATATATATATGTTTTACTATTCACAATATTAAATTTATAAATGATTTATTATTATTTTTTATTTAGTTTTGTATGCTTATAGTATTTATGTATTAGTATTTGTTTATAGGTATTATTAATTTTATGGTATAAGATTTTTTTTCCGTCTATTTATTGTATTTTGTTATTTGATTGTGGTCTATAGTGTTTAATTATTCTAGTTTTATAGTAGGTTTTTAATTTGTTAGTTTTAATATATGGTATTGTATTTATTAGTTCATTTTTCTGAATTTGTGACCATTTCTGGAGATTTTATATTGTTTTGATGTATGATTAATATGACATAAATATTTTCATTAATTAGATCATGTTCAAATAATTTATTTATTGTAGATAAAGTATTAATAAATAATATTTTTTTGGTTAAAATAATATATATATCTAATATCGGTAATATCAATCATGTGAACATGAACAGAACCTATATAAAATACATATATTTAAGAAATAACAGAAATATGCTAAAATAGTCATGATTATTTTTATATTATTCTTTATTTGACATATAACACATGATAATTATATTTTTAACGATAATAATAGCTATTAGATTAATGAAACAAAATAAATTTATTAAATGAATTTAGAAAATATGAAATAATATAACCAAAACAAACGGGATCAAGATTATGAACCATTCAAGGCATAACTATTGCTTTAAATATAAAAGATCAAAAATGTTTACTAAGTTCTTTTTATGAATTAAAAATATAAAATAAAATTATAAAAATACGAAAGACAATAATATTAAACTAATAAATTTCAAATGAAAGACAATCACAAGAATTGTATTCTTAAACAAACATTTAATTGTTAAAAGCAAAGATGAAACCAATCATTTACAAACAGTAATCAAAACCAAGTATGTGGAAATAAACAAATATAAAAAGTATGAAATAATATAACCAAAACAAACGGGATCATGATTGAAACATTCAAGGTATAACTATTGCTTTAAATATAGAAGATTAAGAATGTTAAGTAAATTCTTTTTGTGATTTTAAAATTAATAATAAAAAATAAAATTATACGGAAGAGTAATATTAAACTTATAAATTTTATTACCAAAACGGGGAATATTCTTAAACAAACCAAATAGTAAAGCCAACAAATGAAACAACTCTAGGTAAAACTAAAATTGAAATCAAGTCTGCAGTAAAACTAAATTAGTATATGTGATTATTTGTTATGCAAAATAAATATATATATATATAGCATATATATATATATGATATTTGTTTGTCTTCTATTTATTTTATGGTTTGATTTATATATGCAAATTTATTATTTTTGTATATATTTAATTTACTAAAAATTAATTTATAAAAATGACTCGTGTTGTGTAAAAAATAGATTTGTTTGATCCATGTTTATTAAACTTTTGATACATTATATAATTTTTTTTACCCATGTTAAACACGTGTTTATTAGATTTCTAGATTTGTGTTTATTTAGGTTTTTATATTTATATTCATTTAGATTTTAAAACTTATGTTCATTTAGGTTGTTAAACCGTGTTCATTTAGATTTTTAAATTCGTGTTCATAATAATTGATTTTTAAAATAACTAAATTCAGTTTTATATATTTTTGATTAAAAATATTTAATTAAGAAATGTAGTTTAAATATTAACATCGATTATAAAACTTTGTTTCTATTTCATAAGTTTTTATTTTTTTATTGATGAAGAGATATATTAATAAGATATTTGAAATGAATATTACAGGAATTCAAGCAATATTCTTTAATATAATTTATGGTTGGTTTTAATATCATATCTTAAATAATATTTTAAAATTTAAAATATTTATGAATATATCAAGTTTTAAGGTAAGTAAAATCGGTTTTAAATAATTTTTACTAAAGATATTTATTAAAGTAAAATATTTAAATTTAATGTTGAATGTGTGTTTCTATATTAATCAAAAAATAAAATTTTTGAAATTTAAATCACTGGTATGCAATTGAATTTTAAGGAAACTCGGTTTTATATTTTTATGGAAAATATATTTATTTTAAAAAAATTCAAATTTATTTATTGAATATCATTTATTTGTTAAGTTAAAATATTTAAATTTTAGTAATTTTATATGTTAATTTATGTCTAAGAATGAATATACAATAAATACATTTATTCAGTAAATTATGCTAATATATGGGTATATTTAGAAATTTATGCTAGGTTTTGCCTTGTGCACTGAATTAATTTATTTTGAAAATATGCATTTATATTGTTATTTATATTTATTCATTATTTATATTTAATTTCCTTCTTGTTTACTTATAACATTGTTTTATTTGTATATTCGAAATGTATATTAACTTTGTTACATGTGTGAACTACAGTTATAGTAAGTTTGTAAGTTTAATACATTTTGCCATTGATAATTTATAATATATATATATATAGAACTTACGTTTTCATCGATGAGTACAAGCTCAATTGTTTGATCGTATTCATACGTGAATACTTTCCTTAGGCAAATGATCTTGGCCTTAATACGCCATTATTGTTTGAGCACGGAAATATCGTTGAAAGACATTTTCAATTAACTAGAACGTAGTGAATATTTTAAATTGTGATCACAAAGTATATTTCGGATAACATCTATATTGATAATTAAGTCAAATATTTATTTATTTGTTAAATATCGATTTATATATAGTATTCCTATAAAGAACGTAGTAATCATAGTATTTACTGTAATTTATGTTGACTGTAATCATAAAGATTTTTTACAACTAATATGATAAATGTTAATATATTATTTACCTTAGTCGATTTTAAAATGTCGATCTTAAAATTACATATTAATTTTTATTATTATTATGGTATTAGTATGAATGTAAATTGATTTCGTATTAATTATTGCTTGGCATGGAAGCTTAGTATATTGACATAACTTTTTTTAATTTTTCGTTTATATCAATAAATAATCTATTTACATTCTCTATAAGGAATACAAATCAATCAAAATAATCTTAAATCATTCATTCAATTAGAATATAGTATCATAAATATTACTACTAGAAGTAATCATAATAGTGACTTGAATTTTATTTTGATTGTAATCATAAAAATTCTTTACAACTAATATGAAAAAGAGAAATATACTACTTGCCTTAGTCAATTTTATTTTGTAGATTTTAAAAATACATATTAATGTAGTTTTTTTAGATTATGGTATTATAATAAATGTAAATTTATTTAGTATTAATTATTGCTTGGCTTGTAAACTTAGTATATTGACATAAATTTCCGTAATTTTACGTTTACACCAATAAAGAATCTTTTTACATTCTTTATAAGAAATACAAATCAATCAAATTAATCTTGAGCTATATATTATCATAAATACAACCCCATTGGTATAAATCATTTCGAATGATTATAATTAATGGTATAAATTAGATCTTAAAAATTTAATTTACGGACATAACACTTGGTAATCTTCTTATTAAAGCATATGATTTCTTAATCGAATATTATTTTTATAGTAAGATCTCTGAAATTTTTCCATTAATTATTTGATAGATTGATTTGGTTTAATGAAAATTTTTGTAATAAATTTTCATAATATGATTTTCCAAAGTTTATCTATTAATTATTTGATTATGTCTTGACTTCGTTAATTAAGGAAAACACAGTAATGTTTCGTAATATTCTCCATTAAATAGGTTTAGTAAGCAGTAATATTTTATAATAAATTTTTCATAGTAAGATTTTCCAAAAATTTATCCAGATTGATTGTTTTCGTTTATTAAGGAAACTAGTAATGATTATTATAGTAAGATTTTTGAAATTTCACCATTAATTATTTGATTGATTAATTTGGTTTAATGAAAATTTTCGTAACAAAATTTCGTAATATGATTTTCCAAAATTTATCTACTAATTAGTTGATTACGTTCTGATTTCGTTTATTAAGGAAACATAGTAATGTTTCGTAAGATTTTACAATCGAATAGGTTTAGTGAGCATTAATATTTCGTAATAATTTTTTTAATCGAATATGATTTTTTTATTGTAAAATTTTCTGGAATTTATCCATTTATTATTTGATTGATTGATTTCGTTTATTAAGGAAACATAATAATGTTCCGCAATATTTGATTGAATTATTTTGATTATTATGGAAATCAATATAAATTCAAATCTATTTTAATACGATCATTAAATCTTGTAATAAGATTTTGATTATTATAGTTTATTAAGGAAACATAGTAATGTTTCGTAATATTTGATTGACTAAGTTTGACTATTATGGAAATCAATATAAATTTAAATCTAGTTTAATACGATCATTAAATAATATAGTAAAATTTTGATTATTATAGTAAGATACGATCATTAATACAAATATTTTTATTATTATACTAAAATTTTTGTAGTCATATTTAATAAATTATTAAATAAAAATATTAAGATAATTTTTTCAAAATACTCTTCTAAATATTGTAAAATACAATATCACTTAATATAATATATTTAGTATAATATATGCAAATTTAAATTTAGGTATTCTTTTATTATATAGAAGATATCTTTTCATATTTTTTAATTTCGTCCTCCCAAACTTTTCTTTCTGTAGTTGAAAGTAATCGAATAATTTGTTGACTTTAAATAGCCATTATACTAATAATAATGTATTCTTAGATACAATTAGAATTTTTGTCAGCCTCTTTTAAAGAAACTATTTTAGTAATCAGAAGAATATATATAATAATAATATAATACAAAGTAATAAGGAATTTGGTATTATTTGTGTGGTGAAAGAGGTTATCATATGAACGTACATCACCCACCACGTATAGAATTTTAATATTTTAAAAATGGTTACAGGCTGTGAGACTTAAAACGCACCGTATTGAGAATAAGTCTCTGGCACGTGACGAGAAGCGGAAATTACACGTGTCGACTTTACAGTAAAAGAAAAGTGCAAAATCTGAGTAAGCAGAAAGACGACAAAAGAAAAGTAAAGATGTGTTTAACTATGGTTCAGTGGTCAAGTTGTACACGTGGCATATAGAGAGAGATCCACGTAGATAGAAGATATTTGACGGTCAAATGAAAAAGACTAATGGTGCTCTTTAGGCTCTGAGACCATACCGTCAACGTGTTACAGGTTTTTTTTTATTTTCTTTTTTTTAATTTACTTTATTTAGTTTTTGGACTGTCAAATTATTATTTAAGTAAATCAAACGACACATATGGAAATTTGAATAATATATATATAATTGAAAGCATAAACTATAATTGATTACATGTTTCGTCCATATATTTTGGAAAGCTTCAGATCTGGATCACGCTATGGCGCAATAGGTATTTGGTGAAGTCTCTCTTCTATTTATGCAGAAGTTTAAGCGGTTTTTTAGACTATAAAATACTTAATTTTTATAGATTTTCTTGAAGTGAAATTTGCATCAGATTGCTCATATATACTAAAGATTTTTTTCTTTTTTGTTGAGTGGCCAGTTTTGCACCCTAAAGAGTTATTAATATATTTTTTCTTCACATGTAATTCTTAAGTATTTGGATCTCAAACTGATAATTTAATTCGTTGTATTAAAAAATCATCTTATAATTCTTTTTTGTAAAAGTATAACTGATAAAATGTACTAAGTGTTAGGATTGATGACGAGCAATAACAAACCAATGTTTGAAAAGATAACGATTATAGGTTTTAGTTTCTTGTCTTTTTGTGTGTGTTAAGTTTATCGATCGATCATCGGAATTATGTAGACACATAACGGATTGTCTGATGATAGACATCTAGTTATATGTGCATTTTTCTCGTTTCCATAAGCTCTTTATGTATGGATCATTGTTACCATATCAGCATGACCAAAGTACGTTTTGGTGTTTAGATATTTGCAAACCATTTTAAACGTACCAAATGAAAGTAACGAGACAATGTTTGATCATAATGTGGATCATGAAAGGACATGATTTCCATTTTTGTTTCAAACATCAAAACGTTGATCAACATCTTGTTTGATATTACTGGATTGGATTAGACCCCACCACTTCAAGTCTTCAACCATTCGTTTCACAAATTAATGATAGATGGATATATATTGATGCATATATACGAGTTTTCTAATTAAAAGAATATATATATATATATATATAAGCTAATTAATATTACTGAGAAATATGTGAATTTGCTTTTGTTCAGTTACATGTGAAAGAAATACAATAAGGCAAAAACAAAAGTAATGCCGACATTTGATTAGTCTTTTTCTTTTTACGATTCCTATTTTTCTTTTTCGGATTCCGTTACTTAAATATATTTCTATAAAAACTTCAATATGTTTACCAAATTTGTGCTACGTCAGCGTACGCTCCACCAGACTCTATCAAACGTTGGACCATGTGTAATAGATTTTGACAGAGACGTTGAACCCTTGTAGTAGATTTTGGCGGAGTTTGAATCGCCAGTGTAGCTGAATTAAACAGAGTTACCTACCACAACTTGGCAGAGTTACCTACCACAACTTGGCAGAGTTAGTAACAAAATTATGCAGAGTTATCGGTCACAGCTTGGCAGAGTTAGTAACAGAATTATGCAGAGTTATCGGCCACAACTTGGCAGCGTTAGTAACTACGGTGTGACAGAGTTTGAATGAGTTTGAATGAGTTTGTACACTGTGTAGCTGATCTTGGCGATGTTATAATTGCTTGTGTGAAAGATATTGGCAGAGCTAATTCCGACAGTTTGGTAGAGTTAAGCAGAGTTAGTTCATTTAACCTAGTTTGTAGAATGATGATTTTATCTCTCATTATTACATCACCTACCTTCTTTCTCGCTTCAACTGTCGGGCAAACACCATTGAAGCACTCACCTTTGTTGCTTGAGCTCCTTTCTTATCTTTTGACCTCGTTTTCTTATTTTCGGATCTATGGATCATATTATCTTAATTTGTGGAAAATGGAGATTCGACGAAAATCATTGGTTCTTTTTAGTGGATAATTCTCTTGGTTGTAAGATTATGCAAGTGAGTGAAGATTTATGTTATGATGATTTTGTGAGAATGGTGCATGAAGATTTCGAGCTAAGTCAAGAGATCTATAAGGTAAAACTGAGTTACATATCAAATAAACTCATGAACAGACTACCACACGATACACCTCTTATCTTCGTGACCAACGAGAGGCAATTGCGTGGGTATGTGCAACAATTTTGAAAAGAGGTAATTCGGCTTTGTGTGGAGATTTCAAGGAGATCTCATGTAGCTAAGGAAGAAGATAATAGATTTGAACCTAAATGCGATTTTTCCTTTGATAAATTTGATACTAAGTTTGGTAGACAATCTTCAATATGTGGTAGAGTTAGGGAGACTGTAAAAAAAGAAGAGGAACATGTTAACTACGCTGAAGAAGATGCGGAAGCAAAAATAAGATTCGACTACTGCGAGGATGTAAATGGTGCAAGCTCTGGTGATGAAGACTTCATAAGTTTTCAGAGAACGTGTAAAGAAGAAGATAGAAAAAATCTACCTCCTAAGAAGAGAGATTCGACATTTGATGAAGAATATTTAAACATCGAAATGAGGTCACTTCAATTAGTTGTTGGATAAATTTATCCCACAAAAGCCTATCTTGAGTCAAGGTTAAAGACATATTTTGTTTTACATAGGTTTGACTTCGATGTCGTCTCTTCATCGAAGATGTTATTGGTTATGAAATGTTGGGTTCAAAACTGCGCTTGGAGAGTCTGTGCTTCACGCCACGATATTGAGAATCCACGTTTCTATATCCGGGTCTACTGTGGAGAACACATTTGCTCCGTTACAGAGAGTTCATCTCGGGCTCGTCAAGCAACACCCGATATTCTTGGTCGTTTATACTTGTATTTTGTTGGTGGTGTTGGTTCATCTGTTCTTCCTCGGCATGTTTCTGAATCACTGAATAAACGTTTCGGTTTGAAGTTACAATTTCTTCATGGTCTAGTTTGGCATACGAATGATAGTACGTAGTAAACTTTTGATGAATCTATGAATCCTTTGTAGCAGAGTTTGGTAGAGGTTGTATGACTCGTCTAATCTGTTTGTATTTTGTACAGATAGAGTATTAGAAGGCACATCGTACTTTAAAGGAAGCTCGAGCTATAGTAACAGGGACTACAGAGAATAGTTTTGAAGATCTTCCCTCGTATTTGTATATGAGTAGACGAGTAAATCTGGGAACACTTATCAAGCTGGAAGTAGACGGAGATGATAGGTTCAAGTTTCTATTCCTTGCATTCGATGCAAGCATTAGAGGATTTCCATATATGAGAAAGGAGGTTGTTGTGGATGGAACATTTTTACAAGGAAAATATAAAAGGACTCTTCTCACGGTCCAATGCAAGACGAAAATTTCAGTATTTTCCTATGGCTTTTGGTGTGGTTGATACCGAAAATGATGAATCATGGGAATGATTTTTTAGACAACTCAACTGCGTCATTCTTGATGATCAAAAATTGGCCATCATTTCAGATATGCATAGATCAATAGCCAAAGCAATAACAAAAATGTATCCGCTTGCCGCTCGGGGTATTTGCACTTACCATCTTTGTAAAAACATTTTGTCCAAATTTAGAGGATGAGAAGCCTTTTAGCTGTTTAAGAAGGCTGCAACTGCATATAGGCTTGACAAGTTTAATGCCATCTTAAGCCAAATCAAGAGAGCTGATGCAAGGCTACATTAGTACTTGCTAAGGGCAGATGTTCGTTTGTGGAGTCGTGTACATTTCTTTGAAAATAGATACAACTTCACCACGTCGAACATAGTAGAATCTATCAATCATGCGTTAGCTTAAGGTAGAAATTTTCGTATTGTACAGCTTATAGATGCCATTAGGGCAATATTGATAAGGTGGTTCACGAGAGAAGGGCAAAAGCAAGGGCAAAAACCACCATTCTCACTACAGTAATCGAGAAATTTCTGAAGGTATAGCTTCTAAGAGAGAAATGAAGTGTGGTAGAGTTAGGAATAGTTTGATTGAGATTGGAGAACTATGCCGATCAAACTCTACCAACATTTGCACTCTCCCAACCAAAAAAACCGAACTCTGCCAAATTCTAATATGCTACATCCTAGCTCAGCTAAACAAAAACCAAAATTTACCAAAATCTGTCAACGTATTGGGAAGCTTACCTTGTTGTCGGTCGATGTCCTCTTGTCAGATCTGAAGATATCCTCCATATCTAAACTGCGGGTACTGCGTGATGCCCACTGCAGAATAGGAATCTCACCTTCTCTTCTTCCTCCACACATGTTTCCAAGTTGTGGGGTATGTTCGAATGCTCATACTATAAGCACATGCACGAAGCCGTGCAGAGTGTACGTCGAAACTTGCACTGATGATGCAGAGAGCGATCTAACCAAAGCATCAAATGATACTCTGTCCTAAGGATGCCTCTCAAATCTTTCCGGATCCATGATCAATTTCACATGGTAGACTGGGATCCGACTATTCGCGCGTAAACCGAAAATACCTTGGAACAACACCACCAGCAACCCCACCATCTTTCTCTTGGCAAACGACCAATCCTTGCATGTCCTTAATGTTGCGTCGAGCTCAACCCAGTTTGGTCCATCACCGTGAAACCCATCTCTGCTCATAAATCTCATGCAGCTAAGTTTCAATCATTAGGATCACTCAATCCATAGTTGAGCCCCGTGATATGCTCAAACTCAATGCATAAAAAATCTTATTGGACGACCGTCGGCCAACACCCACACCTTACTTGTCTTAGCTGTCCCAAGCATATTACCCAAAAGGTGGTTCACATGTTTGCCTATCCATGTGAATCATGACCCAACAAACTTCAGTATAATACCAAGTTGAGAATTTCTCTCTATGTCGTCGTATGCATCAGCACCAATAAGACTCCTCATTGTTATAATTTTCTTCAATGAGCAATAGTGGTTAATACTTTTGTTTGTCATCAAACGCTTTCCTGTTGAGACTACCCTCTGAGGGTACTTATCCTCATCCGACATAGCTGAAGAAAGAAACAATAAAACAGTTAAACAAAAATCATCCAAACTGTAACACTATATAACTACCTCTTTCAAACTCTACCACTCTATAAACTAACTCGACCAAACTTTACCACTCCATAAAATAACTCGACCAAACTTTACTAACCTCTGTCAGAAATAAAATGAAAAATCTAAACTCTGTTAAGTTACAAACAAATTCGGCCAATATGTAAACAAAGTTAAATCTATAAATTTAGGGTTCGAAATCGCATAAATCGTTAAATCTGTAAATTTAGGCTTCGAAATCTCAGAAAAAGTACAGAAAACAAAAACAACATCAAAATGCTACAAACCTGCGATTTAGAGTTTGAAATCGCAGAAAAAAGTACTACACTACTTTCGACTTGAAAGAAAACGATTGTAGACGAAAACGAAGAAGCCGAGACAAAGACGAAGAAATTTGAAGTGGATTCTTTTGAAGAAGTGGAGTGTTTCGACCGAGAATCTAATTTGTGGAGTCTTTTGTTAAATTTGAAGAAGAAGACGAAGACAAAGAAGAAGACGAAGACGAAGAAGAAGAAATCGAAGACCAAGAAGAAGAAGTCGAGACTGAGACGAAGAAGAAGAAATCGAGAAAATGAAGAAGAAGTAGTTGAACAGTTGGAGAAGAGATGAAGAAGAAGAAATCGATCAGTTTTTTTTGTGCCAATTTTGTAATAAAATAGACAAATTATATTATTTGTAACTTTTCCAACTCTTTCATTTTTTTTAAGTTTTAGAAAATTATTCTAACAATTAGACATATATGGTAGAGTATTCTAATCATTTTTTCTAAAATAAAAAAAAAATCCAAAGACAGATGATGACGTGAGAATGATTTTGACTTGCCCAGAAAAGCCTTTCTCTTTTCGTCGATGAGAATACTGTGTAATAAAATTAAATCAAAATGCAAAATAATAAGTAAAAAGCAAAAGTAGAAAACAGAAAGAAAAGGACAAAAAATATAATTACTGTGTAAAGATTCTTTTTTTATATTTTTGGTATTTAAATCAACTGTAGTTTTACTATTTCTTGTAGATTCTGACACCTTAATAGTTATAAAATGTCGACATAACTGGGACTTTGAGAGAGAGAGAAAATACATTAAACGTACAACATAAATTACAATTTTCAACGTTGCCCAGGGAAAATATTATTAAACTATAATTTTGAATTAATTATAAAACTTTCAAATCTTCAAACAAACTATTTTTTTTTTCAAAAAAGAGTGAAAGCCCTCTCCAAAGTATTTATTAAACTAATAAGAGAATCATTACAAATGTTATCATACGGGATGTCGAAGACTCATTATTATCTTCAACGAGCAACAAATGAAGATCACTAGGGATCGAAACAAAAAAAATGAAAACTTAGCTCAAAAACATATTTAGCTAATCCATCGGTTAGACAATTAGTCTCTCTATATACGTGATAAATATGGATATTCCAGTTCTTATGAAAAAAGTTATAACACAAATATACTAGAAAAGATAGCAAATGTAAATCACTAATCCTTATTTTTAGAAAATCCACTATAATCTCCTAATCAACCTCCAAGACCACCTGAATAACCTGTTGCTCCTAAGCAATAGATAGATCATAATAAACCCTTCCAAAGTTCTATTACCGGAGCTGAGCAAATCCTTATATTCAGAACAAAACCACGAATCCAATTTCCGGCTGCATCATGCAAAACACCACTAGTAGTTACTAAATCCGGAATACTATGAGATGCACCATCTGTATTCAATTTAAACCAGCCTGAGTCCAATTTCCGACTGCGTTCATGCAAAACACCACGTACGATCGATCATAGCTAAGAGTTCTGTAAACCGTAAATACTTCATGACTCTTATTCCGTATAAATTATGTTCGATCCCTATAAAAAATTTGGACACCAAAAATATTACCGTATCTCTACTTCCAAGCCTATCAAATATCTTCAAACAAATTTTGAAATCTAATTAATTAATATATAATGCATGTACCTGCAAGGAGTATGAAACAAAAATATTAGAAATTTGAAAGGTAAAATGTTTAATGACAATCTTAATGTAACTGTCTTATATAAAAATTAAGAAAGTGATTTATATTATCTTAAAATTAACAAATTAGTCTAATTTTTGTACATTTTATATACTTTAAAGGTCTACAAAAACTGACATGGTTATTGTATTTTGTTTTGAATAATTTTGCAGTTAAAATTTGCATTATGAATTACTTGACTAATTAAGCAATCTTAACTTTCATGATAAACTCTAGTTTTATGATAAATTAGTTAACCGAATAATCAAATATATCTAAGGCAAAACACACTGTTCAAACTATAATTTATCATAAAAATACAGAGTTTATTCAAGCATTTTTAATTGATACAAATATTAAAAATATATTTTTGGTTTCATTTTATGAATCTATAGAATTGTAATGTATTTTTCATAGTGAAAATTTTATTTTTCTAAGTTATAATAATTAGTTATAGATCGAATCTCATCAATTTAATTACTTATCAAATGATAATTAATAATGACAGATTGATAGTAGGAATACGTAACTAAAAATATAATATTAAAATATATAATAATAATTTTATATTATAAAATAATTAATGGGATAATCTAAATACTTACTGGAAAAATACAAAATTCTTGATTAATGTTCTTCGTCATTTTGTTAATTACAGTATTTATATAAAAAATGTACTATGGAAAAAATTAAATTATAAAAAAAAAGCAGCCAACAGTATTATGGTAAAACAGCCAAATACGCCAAAGTAAAGAGTGAAGAATTTGGTCAGAGAGATGTTATCATTTTTATTCTGTTACTTTTCAGCCAATTTTCTGCAAATTAAAATATATAAAAAACTATTACCATTTAAATAATCTTTTAGTTTTAAATTGTTTTGTATCTTTTAATACAAATTAAATGTCAAAAAGGTAATATTTTCAATTCAGCTAAGCCCCTACTATTGACATTTCTGAAAGAGAGAGAGAAGAGAGCTTAAAACGTGAATCCGATAGAGAGAGAGAAGCTCACTGTTACGCTGATTTTGAGGGGAGAGAGAGAGAGAGAAGAGTACCTCACAAGACTTGCACAGATAAAGACGAAGACTTCGCATTGTCTTATTTCCCTGCAATTTCTGGGTTCTTCTTCTTCAATCTTCTTCTTCTTCAACAGAAGAACAAGTCCTGGAAAAACCCAGGTATTTTTTCCTTTCAATTTCTTCTTTTTTGAATCTTTGATGTGTATGTTGCACTGTTCATTGAGAGATTCTTAGATTGCAGCTTCCAATCGTTTTATAAGTCTGTATAGTTTCTTTTTTCTTCTTTCATTTCAGCTTTTCTGGGTTCTTTTAAGTTTTAAGTAATCTTTCTGTCTGATATATTCTTTCGATGATCCTTTCCTTTGTAATGACGATTTCTTTTGGATTTTCTTTTTCTCGTCTGGATTTCAAAGATTTACTTTGCTTATTGAATATCAAAGTTTGTTTTTTTCGTGAAACTGATCCGTCATTTATCGATCAATCTGAACAAAGTTTCTTCTGTGTTTAATGCCATGGACCTTCGATCATTTTCTAAGCTAATGTTTTTCAAAGTTGGTTTTGATGCAGATCAGTCATGCCTCATCATTTCAACAATCATATGGTCTCTGCTTCCGATTTCTACTCGACAAAACCGGAGTTGTCAGGGATTAAGAGCCACAAACTCATCTCTGGTGTGTTTGAAGGAAAGTGTTCATCTGATTACGAGTCAGCTTGGAGTCCAACATCTCCTTTGGATTTCAGATTGTTCTCCAGTTTAGGGAATCCTTTTGCTGGTTCTTCTTCAAAGGGAATCCGGAAAGTGAAACAAAAGAGCTGGGATTCTGGAAAAGTAGGCTTGAGTATTGTGCATTCTCTTGATGATCATCACACTGATTCATCAAGGATTCTTTTGCCATCACCGGATAGTAAAAACATTATCTTTGGGGCTTGGATGAAAAGTGGAAACCCCAAACCTCATCTTCCCAATCCTACGGTTGAAGATATCCATCTACTCTCTCAACCTTGTGCCAAAAATTTTCTACCCGAGAATGATAAACCTACTGTTGTTTTTGAGATTGGACATGATGTGATTGATGTGATGGAGCTTCAAAGCTCTAGCTCGGTCGATGCTTACTGTTCAGGTACCGGGGACAAGAGTGTGAACAACGATGCTTGTCAGGAGATAAAGCAAACACCAGGATCTCTTAATGAGCATACTGAAAGTGACATTGATATCTCAGAGTACTACACTTGTGTTACTTCACATGGTCCTAACCCCAAAACCACCCATTTGTACGGGGACGAAGTTCTTGAGTCTGTCGAGAACAGCCCATTGAAGAAGCATTGTTGCGGAAACAAGAAAGAGTCCATTTTTGAAATTGCTCCTATTGACTTGACAACACCTATTGATGTGTTACCTTCCAATGATTTCTTGAGCGTCTGCATCTCCTGTAGCAAGAAGTTGGATATGGGGAAAAATATATACATGTACAGGTAGTCGTTTAACTCTGATGACACAGTAATTGGCCCTTTATTTCTCTTTGCATTGGTGTGCATTTAGACATGGATATTTAAGTTCTTCACAGTACTTTGTTATCTAAAGTGAATAGCTTAAGACACATGGTTCATTTTAAGTGTGACCATTTCACACAAAATTGAAATGTCTTGTTAAAGTTCTATGCCTTGGCTTTGTTTGGTTTGGTTTGCAGAGGATACAAAGCTTTCTGCAGTAACGAGTGCCGTTCTGAGGAAATTGATCGGGATGAGGAAATGGAGGAAGAAGCAGAAGATGGAGCAGAAGCACCAGCCAAGTCTGACTCGACTTCAGACAGTGACCTGTCTAAGGAGAGTAACGGTGTGATCTTCACTGTTGGCTGAGGTCCAGTAAGCCCACCATTCCCATGATCGTTTTGAGTCCATGAAAAGAGGAAAGGTAGAAGCTTCAGCTGATCATCTGTTTAAGAAAAAGAGCTGTTGGTTTCTTTAGGCGGCCATGGATGATCTTTTTGTATATTGCTTGTGCTTCTACCTAACATAAAACCAAACATTTGGACTCATCTTTCATGGTTTTGGTGGGTGATGGATTGAGACTATGGCTACTTTTAAGGATACTTATTATTATGATTTATTTATTCATATGTTATCATCTTTATTATTATATATAAGAGGGTAAAAGCCGGTTTATGTGGCTCCCCTCCGGTTATGTCTTTTTCATTTGTTAATTTTTGATTCCCAAACAATTTAATGGAGTCATTAGTCAATGTAATCAGTCAAGTTCCATCAAAGAAGTAAATATGAAGTAAGTTCTCTTCGTTTTTTTCCTCTAATTTCGTGTATATTTTATAAATCTGGTTTAATATTAATCTTAATTCGAAGAACATATACATAAACATTCCTTGATTATCAAGTTGGATGAGTTTAGAAAAAGAATACAAGTGACGCATATATATATCGCTCTCTCAATACGTTTGATTGTGAACAAGATCTTCAGATTTAGGCAAATTGCTCCTCCTTCCTCATTTCTCCTATGACAACTTTCATGAATGAGAGCGACAAAAGTATCACTATTTGTGAACCTCTCCTATAAAATACAAAGGCGACTTCGCAAAAAGCTGAGGTAGATGGAAGTATCACCAAAACCTCCATGGATCCTTGTATGGAGGAACGTAATTATCAGTAGGAGGAAGAAGCCTAAAGGATCCAACTATTCTTTCTAACACCGGTCCCATCTGCATTTATATATACACCCTCAGATCTTCACACTGACACAAAAGATTCTCAGAAAGTAGAGGTTACAGGTATTGTACCTTGTCCCATTGCTTGCCAAGTGTTGAAGCATTTATGGTGTATAAGTACCCTGCAACAAGTGAGATTCAGGTAAATGTTATTAACTTCAACTAGCATTAACAAGTGCTGAAACTTTCTACACTTTGCATCTTATTCAATTTCTTGTGAATAGGTTTACCATCGCGTTCAGCTGTTGAAGAAATATAGTGTCTATAAAGCTTTGATGCTTCAGCCTACTCATGAAACATTGTAAAGGCAATTAGTCTGATCATAATTAAACTCCTTATGTCTTTAAAACAAGAAGAATCTGGCTCAGAATTACAGAAAGTTACAATTTTTGTTGGTGATTTGCGGACAAGGTACTCGTAGTACCAGTAAGGCTCCCCATCAATCTGCATATAGAAAGCATATGAGGCTAATGAATTTTGTAGATACAAATATTTTTCTTTTTTAATAGTGTATTATGGAGAATTACACTTACATCAGTAGCATGTGCATCCAGAACCGAGCTCTCTTCAAGACGCTGACTTGAGGTGACACGCTGCTTATCATTTAAACAATATGTAAAAAGTTTGAGAAAAGAAGGAACTGTTACAGTGATGTGTTTAGTGTTAGAAGGGTTACCAATGCCGATTTATCAGACAAAACAGAGTCAGCAACTTCTTTAGCTGCCCATGTTTTCTTTTCTTTTGATGTCAATCTTGAGTTTGGGGGACCTATCTGATTCAAGAACCATAAAAGACATAAGGCGAGAACGATAGGACAAAGAGTCAGGCTTATGGTAAGTGGGCAACAACAGAAACTTACCGAAACAGAAATGACGAGGTTGTCGATGAGATCAACTCGTTCAGAAACAATCCGTAGACGTGCATCAGCTGGACCAGTTGAAACAGATTTAGTCACAACTTGATGCATAGATGGTAGGAAATGGAGAAAAGGATCCAGAGTTCATGGAAAGGAAAAGAAAGCATATCACTTACGAGAGAGTGGTGCAGCTGAAGAGTAACGTTCGGGCTTTCTTGATTCGACCCTGTGTAATCAATGTAAAGAGTGAGATACATCTAGAATTAACAAGAAGACATTACATCGAAAAGTTTCAGTCAAAAACCATTTGAAGACAAGCTTCTCAGATGGAAACTCCAGTGGGTAAGCAAAAGAATAAGCATTTATATCATCCAGCATTGAACCCATTTTTAGTTCTTCTGCACCCATTTTCAGGTCTTCTTCTGCACGAGTAACTGCAATAACAGAACCCCAAACATTGAAGGAAAATGAAGCATTAAAGGCCTTAACACTGTAAGAGACTCTCTATCACTTCCATGAACCAACTCTCTCTCTTCTCTGTACTTACAAATCAAACTATTTTGCCTTTAAGCCAAAGAATCCAAAATTGGGGAGTGCAGCCAAAAATCTTAGTTGGAAGTGAATCATCTAACCTAAATTTACAAAATACTAAAATATGAACAACAGATGCAAAGAAAAAGTACCAGGAGACAGTGGCAAGAGCATAGACAAGGAAGAAGAGAGACCAATTAGCACCATATCCCTACGAGAAATCCCTTCTTCCGAAGTAATCGATCTCCTAGAGCCACCAGAGCGAGTAATCATTAGCTCCTTATGATACTTGCTCGAAATGTTGTTGCTCCTACGCCTGAAAAGAAAAAGCTCAACAAAAATCACAAAAAAGCTTTCGAAGGAAAAATGCAAACAAAACCATTAGCACGAAGCACAAGAATACGGAAGCAAAATAATTTACCTAAAAATTCGATAGTTCGGAGAAAGAAGAGATGGACAGAGAAGAGCCATGTCTATGGCGTTATTGGAGCTTTTAGAATTCTTCTTCCTTGAGCTCATCCATTCACTCTTTTGTTTTGATACTTTCAAAACCGGTTCTCCTTTCGTTATATCGGTATTGATTAAACCAAATTAATTTCGGTCTATTAAATAAACCGGTTTCCGGCATTATAATTCGCATTGAGGTGTGTGCAATTCTTCAACGCTAGTTTTTGTCTGGTAAGCTCATTTTCTCTCCTAATGTTTCGTTTCTTCTTCTCCTTTTACGTCGATCGTTGACGAGGTCAAGATGATCCCTTTTTACACATTTATTTTGCATGTATTTATAAATAATCAATGTTCTTTGTTTTGTTGTCAATCTGTTCATAAACAGTAACGCAATTCGTGCCAGATTCTCTTAATGTAAACCGCTTTAAAGCAGTTTTGTTCTCTTATGTTCAATCGCTCTTCGATTTTAGATTCCTTATTCTTCTGTGTTATGCCATAGAAACGTCCTTTCTTAAGACATAATCTGAGATTTGTTAGGTTTTTCTACATAAGACATCATTGGTTTTGTTTTGTTTTATGTTCTGTGTTATACGAGTTACTAATGGTTTTTTGTATCCTTTTTCTGGGTTGAATTTTGCAGTTTCTTTCGTAGCAAGACAAAGCAATGAAGCCAGGAACATTTGCATTGAATCCGCATGCAGCATCATATGTACCAATCTCCAAAAGAGTTGGTGATTGTGGTGGTGATGATTGTCTTATGTTTGCGGAAAATTCCCCTACACAAGGAGTGCAGGGCCAACAGATAAGTTTTTCTGGTGTTGAAGTGTCAGTGCCAAAGAAATCCTCCTCCGATATGGCATACAAGCAGATAAGAGATGATGATGTTGATGATTTGGATATGGAGATGGATATAGACATGGATATTGAATACCTTCTAGTGACATTCTCTGGTCTCTCTCAAGAGTCTATAACTGATGTATACCTAGCCAATAGTGGTGATCTAGAAGCAACCATTGAGATGCTGAATCAGCTTGAGGTTAAACATTTTCTGTCTCTTTGCCATAGGCTAGAATGTAGAATCTCTCTTTATATCTTATGCAATGATCTTAAGTTATGGTTTTGATCTCTCCCTTTTGAATGTAGATATACAGCAATGAAGACCAAGAAATCCTCCCAGAGACGCTGGATATTGGAGATATAGTTGAAGCAGGGCCTTCAACCTCAAAAGGTTCAAAACAAAAGAAAGCTACTGAAGTCGCTGTATCCGCATCATCGGTTATCACCAATGCACCTGTATCTGCCTGATCTGATGAATCCTTAGTTGTAAAGTTTTACTTTATTTTTGGTTTGCATACCCATAATAACGATAGTAATGGGGTATAATATAAATGAAATTGATGGTATCTTAGAGTAATGATATATGAATGGATTAATGTATAGTTTTCTGCAAGTCCTCATCTGAGTGGAGTGTTGTTAGGCATATTAGTCTGGTCATTGGCTTTGGCTCTTTTATTTGCAGCTCCAACTGTGGATTGGTTTTTCCTATGAATTACATTGATATGTGTATTTTGTATATCGCCATTTGATTTGTTAATGTATATGATTTAAATTAGTACCACTAATTTTGACGAACGACAGTCTTTATATTCCTGTAATTTGTTGACAAAAAAGTGAAGCTCAGTTTCAAAGAGGATTGACATTTGAGTAGAGTTTTACACTCAAACGTGTCTTAAGAGGTAATACTATTGAGCTAAGAGCAACTCAGATAATAGCTCCTGAAGCAGTTTATGGGAATCATGAACAAATCTCCAAATCAATTGTACAAAAGCAGGGCATGTGGTTTTCGTTTTTTAAGGAAAAAAACTTAGAAATGTTTTAGCAGTTTCATTTTAAAAGTTGGGATTATTCGAGCTTCGCAATCTACGACGGCTAGAAAAGAAGACGAGAGTATTCGAAAATAGAGAAGAGCTAAAAGAGGGACTAATGAAACCAAAATTACTGAAATTACAGAGAAAAACTAAAAACAGAGATTTTAAAATCCTCTGTTTCTTGACCCATTCCGATCATAGAGTTGCCCTGAACCACCATTTTGATTACCCCACCACCCATCTTGAGGCGGTCTAACCATCGTTCTGCTATGATCCTGAAGATCCGTCTCCGGTCTCAAGACGGGAAGTGGAGGTGGCGGTGGAAGCTGGTGGTTAGGGGCATGTGGCTGCCATTCAGGTATGTCATCTTCATCATCATCATTGTCATAGATACTTGCAGATTTTCCATACTTGTGTATGAGCTTTCTTACTTGATCCAAAGACTTGGATTGAGCTGGTAATGGCCGAGGAGAAGAAACTTGCACAACAGAGGAATTGAAGTTAAATTCGGGTAAATCATCATCATCTTTCGAAGCTATAGGACCAAATCCAGGCGGCAGATCATCCTCGTCGTCATTTTTCACAGAGTCACTTCGATAACCATGATGAAGACCCCTCATTGGTGCAACAACAAGGGGTTTATCTGTGACATTCACTCTTTGCTTCTTGTTAACAGACAAAACAGAGGTTTTATTACCAGACAAAGAATGCTGACGTTTCGAACCGGAACTGTGAACGGTGGGTCGTCTCCACACAACAACTCCAATCAATTTAATATCCAAAGACTTGACCTCATCAAGCTGATCTTTAGAGATGACTTTGGTCAGCAAATCTAGAGTCTCGCCGCGCGTTGGGCAAATGTAAAGCTCCATTCCTGAGGCTGGCTCTGCGTAGCCAACTCTCTGATCAGCAACGTAGGAATCGACAACCTTAATCAAAAGAATAAAAAGGTTGAGACTTTTAAAGACAAGTGTTCCGTTCTTAAACGTGTTGTACAAGAGAACAAGTTAAAAGAAAGATTATCAAAAACTGATCTTTCTTTTACCTCAAAAAGGCTGCCACGCTGGCTCTCAGAAATGCCGTCTTTACAAGCCAAGTACATCACCTGCAATACAGAAAAAAAGTAACCCTAAATTAGAAAACTAAACACCTCAAAATAATTTACCCAAAAAAAAATAACTTTTTAGGGTTTCCTTTTTATTCGTAGAGTTTGTTTGTGGATTTGGGTCTGAGGTAATAAAAAAAAAGTCAAAACTTTTTGGAAAATTTATTGACTATGTTTTTGCGTGTGATCGAAAGAATCGTTGTAAGATTCCTGACTATTCTCTGTACCCCCTCCCAACACACACACAGAGACACAGTATTTTTGGATGTAGCATCCGTTTTATTTGGATATATTAAATACAAAATTTGACTCTATCTTTAGTTGGTTCTCTGCTCAAAACGTGTCCCCTTCCCTGTGACGCATACATGTGAAGTGTTTAATTGTAATCTCTTTGCTTTCTGGTTTCCATGAAGAAAAGACAGAAAAGTTTTGAGATGAGACAAAATGAGACAAATAAAGATTTTATATAAGAGAAGTAAAAGCGTTACTTCTACTTTTGTTTGAAGCATGATATTACTCAATGTAATGCTACTACAAGGATAACAGAAGAAAGCTTTGGATACCATTAGGGCACGGGTTCGAGACTTGGGAAGCTCTTGAATAAACTTCCTAAACCCACTCAGCCTAACTCTACCCTTCACTTCCACCATCGCCGGCCACTCGCTCGTCTCTGTTTTCTCACCACTGCCATAGAAAAGCCAAGTCAAAGAATGCATACTTTCTAAATCACTTCAGTTTCTTTGATTAAACCAATGAAAGGAAACATCAGCAAAATAATTATCGCAAGCTGTAAATTGCAAGTACTGTCTACATTATACTGATCTAAGTACTGTCTAACTTACACATGTAGCATGCGCGTAGTTAATAAAGTCTCTTATCAGTATCTCACCCTGACCTCCTTTTCAATTAGCTAGCAAAAGACCTATTCTTATGCTTATTTAACTACTGATGTTGTTGAACCAGAAAGAAATTGTTTGGCAACACAATTCCAATTCAAGCAACAGCTTAATTTACTAATACGTAGATATATTTACTATGAGCATACAGAACATAGTCTATGTTCGAAGAAAAAAATATATCTGTGATATTAATTTAGGTGGTAAGAACTTACCTTTTGAAAATGCCAGTGACAGGCACTACGGAAGACATACTCAGTTGCAGAATTCCATCCCATGCTCTTTCTCCCTTAACATCACCAAGGGAAGATGTTTTTTCAAGTCTTGAAACATCGTCATCAAGTTTGACACTGGTATCAGACTTGGGGGAAGCTGCACTAATCTTCTCTGGTTTTGGTTGAGGTAAGCTTCTATCATTTAGTTCCTTAGGAGATCCTTTAGGAGATTTTGAATGTGACCCAGCTTCAGAGTCACTTTTCTCAGACACAGACATCTGCATTTCAGAGTTACCATGCGGACTTTCAAACGGAGGCTCAGAGTCCAGAGATTCCATGAATTCATCAAGCGATACAATTGGAGGAAGAAACTCCACGTCCTTCAGCTCGTCATCCATCGCCAGACCTTGCATGGGATCGATCTCTTCAGTTGAGGGGGGAGTTTTACGTGAAATTGCTTGATCAGCTTTAGCTGGCTCATCTTTGGGGGTTGTTTTGGCTTTGGATCGACGTTTGCTACGGGACATGATGCCACCAGAAACATCTACTGTGCCACTGTCAACGGGGTCAATTTCAACCTGGAATTCACCCTTATGCGTTTTCCTCACCAGACGCCTGACATCAATATCAGTGTCTCGCAGGACAACCATCTCAGCCATCTTTTCAGCTTTGGCTTGACGCCACTCAGATAGCTCCTTGGAAGCTAGTTCTTCTGGTGTCATAGAACACAACCTCTCGGCAGAGATAGCTTCTGACATAACTCTTTCTCTCAGCTCCGGATTGTTCTTATCCTTCAAATTGAATAAAAGGGACCTTCCCCTCTCTCTGTACTTTTTGTTAACACCTCCAAATAGCTTGAACAATTCCATTTCAATTTTAGATGCCAAGAGTTTTGGATCTTGAAATGACTTTTCACCACCAATTCCGTTGTCCTTTGTCTCGCCAAGATCTGAAACATTTTCCAGAACCCATGAGAGTTCATTACCCTGTAAAAGGTCATCGTTGGGAAAAATTATATCTGAAAAAGGAGCATTATCCCGAGGGAAAACCTCGTCATATTGAGATTTCACTTCATCAGATTGATTAACATTTTGCGTCCTGATGTCGACGGAAATCTCACTTTCCTTCTGCACAGAACTTGCAACACCGGTGGACAATTCTGACATGGTAACTTCACCTATAGGGACACTTATGCTAGCAGGTGAGGGAGGCTGAAAACTTTGAGTCTTCTCTAGATTAATCACAGAAGTTTCTGAATTCTCTTCCCCTTTCGGTAACTCAACATGTTGCTGAACCAAGGCCAACGCAGATGCTAATGACTCCCTCATTTTAGACCTCACAGACTCATTTACTATATCTTTCGATTTCACTGACCCTTGCGGTGGGATTTGCTGTTTTTTGTTTACAACATGCTTTCCAGATTTCTGGAGAGTGGATTCCATCTGCATCACTTTCTTTCCATGAATAAGCGACTGTAGTGTCTTTGGAGAAAGCATATTGGTCGGAATATGAAGAATCCCATTACTTGCTGGAGACACTTGCTGTAACCATGGTCTATACTGCACCTGCTTGTTTTGTGCCTCGGATGCGGAACCACTGAGGGTGGTCTCAGGTGGTGACTTCATATTTCCTGCTAGCTGCATGGACCTACTTAACTCTGCCATTTCCATTAAAGCTAGTTTCTTTTAAAGTTTTCGAATCCTCAGAGAGAAGATCCAGATGACTCAACATTCACCTCAACAGCTGCCAGTTATAAACAAACAGAGAAAAGAGTCAAAAAAGGTACAGTAATGTTATGTTTATTCCCATATCTATTTCTATGCTTGAATCTGCTCAGGATAAATAGGCAACAAAAACATACATCTCAATTATCTAAAACGATTTCGAGACCTCGATTAGAAAACGGAATCATCTAAATCCGAAAATTCCATGAAAACAATAGAAAATCGAAATCGAAAGTGATGAAGAAAAATCGTGAAAATTCACAGAAAAACGTGTATAGGCAATGATCTAAAACACAAAGTACAATGATTGATAAGATCTGATTAATTAAAATTAAGAATTTCGTCTAGATGTATCAAAACAAAGATCACAGACCCAGTAGATTCAACCCGAAAGAACCCCATTGACGCATCTCGCGCATAATGACGGCCACGGATATTTTACCTGAAGATACGTTTCGAGGAAATTAGCGCCTCAAATCCACCGGAACTTGATAGATATAGAGATTCAGCGAAACACAAGAGGAAAGAATGAAACCCTAGGAATGGAACAAATCCGGATGAGACGGTTTAACGTTTGTGATAACTTTTTCAGCTGTTGTTGCTTTGTGATAAGGAAAAAAGAAAAGAAAAAAAGACCTTTGCGTTCAACGTGGACCGCATATATTGGGCTATTGGGCTTCAAGAAATAAGTATATTTGATTGATGATAATGAAAAGGCCCAATTACATTTTACAACCTCTTAACTTATATCACAGGAAGCATCAGGATATATGAGAAACCTCAGCTAGTCATTGCCGAACTTAACGCGCTTTACCAAATTAAATACCAATTTGATTCAAAGCCAAATAAAACAAATTTGCCTTGATCAAATCAAATTAATTATGAAAATAGTCAGAATTCAATCTGGTTTTTTTCGTATGTTTCAATTTTGCAACTTAAGGTTTTAATTGAAGTTGAAGTTGGACCATTGGTTCGGCTACAAGATTTAGTTTCAAATTTCAAGGCAGTGAAATAGTAGTCACAAGAAGGAACAATAAAAGGTAGATTCTTTAATCCTCATTCATCTGTCTCTTATGTATTGTATATCTGTATTACATTTTTATTCTCATAGTCACCCAATCTCCTTAAGAAAAAACCCCAATATAGTAAAAAGAAAAGACAAACATTTCTTCAGCCTTCTCAAACAAGAAAATAGATATAAGCAAGACCTATTTTTGCCTTATATAGAACCCTACACCACAATAACTCTTTTAGTATTTCACCTTCTCACTCCAAAAGCACTAGAGATAAAGAAAAAAAGAAAAAAACCCAAACTGCTTATTATACCTTCAAAATAAAACAATGGCCCTTTTTACGGCTTACGAACGCTAAAGAGCTTAACATCGTCAATCACAGGGCCACACAGCGACGAGAAATCATCACTCCTCATTGCGTAAAACGTGCTATAAAACATAATCCTTGTGCGGGGCGAAACCGCGACAAACCGCAGAGAACTGCGTTTGAATCCTCCCTTTCCTCGCGACTCGTAAGGAACCTTTAAAGTGTCTCTACCAGCAAAGGCCTCGACCACCATTGATCCTTTGCACGCATTGTTGGCATCTCCAACCGCAAACGAAAGCACGTATGTCTTCCCAACAATAGTCCTGGCTACCTGAGAGATTGAGCTTTCTTTACCCGCGACTAGCTCGACGGCTCGTCGGCCTTGTGGGACTGAGAAGTGCTCAGCGTCAACGTATTTGATAGCTTTGAGTGAATCAACCATCCAAGCTGGTAAAGGAGAGTGGTCATCTTCTATAAAGGGAGGAATCAAAACGCCAGTTGTTGAGTTTGGAAGAAAATAAGGACCTTCTTCAAATCCTCCATTTTTCAATATATTCTCTGTTTCATATAACACCAAAACACATCCACTAATTAATTCTTCTAGATCTTTGCCAACATATGTCACCTCATGTAACCAGTCTATCGAAAACTATGTTCTAATCACAAGTGGTTCTATAAATCGAATCCCTTAAAATGTTTTTAGTTAAGTGGTTAATACCATCAGTTCACCTAGTTCGACTCTACAAAACCGTATTGGCCATGTGATACTATTAAAGGTTTGAAGTATTGAGTTATTAATCGGAATTTGTATAGAATAACCGAATTTAACCATTGCCAAAATATTCAAAACCTATTCGTATAATAAAATATATACTTACTATTGGTAGGTCGAGGAGGGTATAGAGCTTTGATTGCCACACCATCAATGAGTGGTCCACAAGCAGGATCTTCCTCCTCACCAGGATTATGAATCACGATCTCAGCCACGTTACTCTCGGCTTGAAACGCCCAAGCGTAAAGGTCCCATCCACTGCTACTATACACAGTTTGCACGGGAATAACGCCTGAGTCAGGTGCAACAGATATGTTGAGCCGTTCGTCTTGAGCACAAGTCCTTGCGGCACTGAATGTGAGCGAGTAATACATTCCTTTTATCACGTTTAGTCTCTGTTTTATCGATGCTTCGTTGCCTAACCGGACCGCGAATTTTCCGGCTGGGACGACGAGAAGCATGTCTCCTTGTTTTTGACCGGCTTTGACGTATTCAACGAAGCCGAATAGTTCCCAGCTAGGAATCGCGTTTTTGTTTATCACTTGCGTTCCTTTCATGTCTGATGGTTTTGGTCCTAGCTCAAAATCGCCGTTCGGTAACATCCCTGCGTTAATTACCAAATAGCCCTCAGTAGAATTAAGAACATAATTTATATTCAACGTTCATAACTTCATATAATAAAATAGTCAAACATTGCTGTAAATGTGCATATATATATAGTATTTTTTGCAAGGGTTTAATAAAAATACGACATGGATTGGAGTAAATACGGGGAAATGGTTTATATAAAAAAAAAGAAAAAGGAAAGTGCTTAGCCCTCAATTATCAATTGTTTTTATTGTTTTTGTTAGTTTGAAAAGTAAAATTTTTTGTAAAATACTAGAATTAAATTAACGTGATTATTTTTAAAAATAATGAAAATAATTTTTAATCGGGGCTTAAAACGGTAAAGAAAAGAAATTTTGTAACTAGACCATTTGTTTGTTACTTCTTCTGTTTCATTATAAGTGATGTTTTAGCAAAAAAAAAAAAGTTATTTCAATTTAATTGATGTTTTAAGATTTCTATGCAAAATTTATTGTGTTTTTAGTGTTTTTGATTTTTTGAATTTTGCATATTGATTTAGGATTGCTTAAATTATTTTGGAATTTGTGATAAATCATGCTATATATTTAGATCAAATACAAAATTTAATAATTTTAAAAAAAATTTTTGAAAAAAACTAAAACATCGAATAAAATCAGAGAGATGTAGTATGTGTTTGTGTGGGAAGGGCATAAAAGTAAATTAGTGTCTAAACCGACTTAAAAACAAAAATGAAAGAAAATAATGTTCCCGACCAGACTGGTTTGTTTGGTGGTTTTATTGTCTTTTAAATGTGTCGTTATAGAAACTTCAGATAGAAAGTCACGAAGAGAAGAGTTTGTTACTTTTCTCTCAACTAGAATGAATCAAGCTTTTTAAGGAAATTTGAAACTCAAAATGTAATTCATAATTACTATGTTTAATACATGAAAGAGTATGTTTATGTATGTATATTGATTACCGTCACGGAAGGAGACAACGGAGGCCACGGTGGCGATGAGAAGAACGAAGCGAAACGAGAAGCTGTCTCTTCCCATTGTGAAAGAGTAAAGAGATAGAGGTAGAGATCGAGAGAGGATTTTGAAATAAATTTAGGGGGAATTAAGAGAGCATCAACAATAGCTTATATGGGTTTCCAACTTGAAATATGTCACTATACTTCGATAAGGTTTATGCCACTAGTGTGATTCGCGTATCCACGTGGGACCATGACTTGGAAATTCCTATCTTTCTTAATTATTTTATCTGCCGTCAGATTATCATCCTTAAACTAGTGTCGAAAACTGCCGAATTCATAATTGATAACTGTGAAGTTGTTTCAGATTGCGGTGTAATGATTGACGCGATAAACAAACCATCTAGCCGAGGTTTCTACAATTAAATAGAAGTTTAACCACTGCCATTTTGATACTTCTCATACCAATGAAAATGTAGCCGCACGGAAATAGCAGGAAGTGTGACGCAAGATGGTCGATACATGTCTTATCATGTGAAGGGTCACTCGCTTTGGCTGCAACAAATCATTGAAAGGAATTGTTTGTAATCCTTCTTAGTTCGGAGAAGTGGAACTCAGCTCCTTTCTTTCTTCTCCCTTTCTCTAATACTTAGCTGATTTCAGCTTTTTGTATACTCTGTTTTCAGAGTTGTGCCATATTTTTGGGCGTTTCAAATAAAATTCTTAGACGAAAAAAAAAACTAATTTCGAAAACAATATAAGTTTTTTTGTCAACATTGGATCGACAAGGCTCGATCCATAGCATAGTAAAACCCTTAAATTTTTTGTTTAATCTATCAATTTGTAAAGAAAATGAATCGAACCGTAGATTTCATAATCATTAGCTGAATCATTCTAGTCACCAAATTAAAAAGAATTCAGCGAAAACAGTACAAGTTAACTGATTTAGTCTAATACTTTTTACATATTTCGATACTCCTTTTGTATTAACTATGTTTAAGTGTGTAACATACAATATAAAATGCCGTTTGAGTACAGTAAACATATTAATGACAATTTATTTCGATATTATTAACATTGACATTTAATGCCATTAAGTGTGAAAAATTGAAGTTAACGCCAAATCGCCAATGAACGTGTGTTTCCTTTAGCTACCTATGACACACACTACTTTTAACCAATGTCTTGATTTGTAAGAACTTGGTCTTGTAATCTGACTACTCTCCAGGCTGCAATTTTTGGTAGCTAGCGTCAGTTTTATAATTTTAACAATACTTTACGACTGTACCTAAACGAACTGATTTAGGGACGAGTTGGCAAAGATTGTGAATGATTGCAGACAAAATAAAAACATAAGACAGAATTTGCATGTTATTTGTGTTAAACTGAAGAGTAAGTACAAAAAGATTGTGTTTACGGAGATCCCACATGGTCTATGTTTCAACAAAAAAGCCTACACATGTAAGAGCTTTATCTAATATCCATTTTTCTAATCTTTAGAACATTTCATTTATTTAAACTAATTGCATCAGTGAAAAGGGTAGTGATCTGGTATTTAGTCATAATTGGTTGAGATGCAATAGGATATGCATTGGAGTTGATAGGAGGAGGATCGTGTCGTGTGAGCTTAATTTCTTTGTCTCAATCCTATTGTCTTTTGTCGGACTTTTTGTTTTCTTTATCTTTTTTAACTTTATTTTTGTTTGTTATTCAAATCTCGTCGTCGTGAATCGTCAGCTTATGGCAATGCTAGACTAACTTCTGAACCAAAGGATAAGGAGACTCCTAAATGCCGGCCGCTTTGCATTTCTTCTTGTTATAATATTTTCCTACCATAATTTTTTTTATTATGAACAATTAGATCGACAAACTTGATATATAACTTAACCTATTTTTTCAATTTTTACTTTAAAATTTTTATTTGTAATATATAGTAGAATCGAATTCTATATATTTTATATAATAATATAATAGGAGATGTAAGCTACAAAAAGAGTTTAGATTTTCATTTCTCAATAATGCTATTCATCTCTAAAATATTTATTTTTCTTTGTCGGCATACTCCCTAGTATATATGCTCAAATATATCTCGTAAAATCATGTTTTGTCATTCCACTTAATAGAAACTTCAATTATAGTTAGAATTGAAGATATAACTTCAATTATAGTTGGTAATTATAATTTTTATACATTTAATAAAATTAGCTTAGTTTTTTGAGTTTGGGATCCCGGCATAGTTGAATCTTAAAGATTTCTTGAATTGTGTACAAATTAATCATGATACCTTAAATTACTTAAAAAATCAAAAATATTTGTCTAGGTTCACAAAACGAAGCCAAACATACGTCAAACTCATTTAGAGTTAAATAAATTAAAAAAATGAGAAGAGGAACGTGGGTGGGCCCAATGGCTGATGACGCATTGTGTTAAAGCCACCGTCGCGCGATTCTCTGACCCATTTGCTTATTACTTTTTTACTATTTATTGGGCCCATGGGCCGATCTACCTAGCGACCAAGAACATTAAGAGTTGCATGTGAGTGTTGCGAGTCTTCTGCTTCTTTCCCGTTGCGGCTAACGTCCCACTTAACTCTCTCACTTGACGTCAACTTCTCTGGCTTCTTCTCTTCCATCCATATTTTACGGTTCTTACGTGGCCTTCCTATGGAACGCCAAAACCACGCTTGTCCTCACGCCCAAATTCTTCGAATCACTTGCCTATACACAGCCAACCTCTAGAGTCTCTTAACAAACCCAAGAAACAATTATAGATAATTCATTATATGACTCCTATTTTGATATCTTGTTACTTTTTAAAGTTAATATTAAATTGTACTGAGACTGCATTCATTTTGCTTGAAAATTCACTTGCAGTTCATGGACTGATTGATTAAGACTATGACAGTAATAGCTTTTGGTTTCAAAGATTTGATTAACCACTGCATCATCTCAGGAAGTATCAGAATCAAGTGACTTGAATGAAAACAAAAGTGGTATATCTCTAAAAAGATTAGTTGGGAACTTATAAGGCATTTATAGAAGACAAGGAGGATAAGCTCATTAATGTTTTAGGACCCTTGTGTGAATGTGACTCACATGGGAATGTTTTTACTCTTTCACTTCATGCTTATCATATTCATCACAATGTTCACAGTTTGGGACTGATTTGTATATAATTGAAAGTGATTTATCTGTAAAGGTACTGAGACTTTTAATGGAAGAAGTTAGGCATTCACATTGAGACTAGAGGTACATAAGATGTTAACAAAACAAAAAAGAGAATATTTTTCCATCTGGGAACCCAAAAAAAAAAAACTAAAACATATATTCTGTAATTATAAACTATGAAAATGAAAAACAAAATTGGAGCCTGTGAGATTTCTGAAACAGTTGAGACTTTAGATGTTTTCCTGAGGCTGTATAACGTTTATCATCAACCAAGCCAATAACAACGCTAAGATCGCACCCATTGTAGAGACCACGAGCTTGTTGAACCCGAGAGCTCCAACATCTAATCTTCTTACACTTCCAATATCTGAGTTTGAGTCTGTCTCTTCCTCCTACAAAACGATGACCAACATAACTTTTTTTGTATAAGGTCTTTACAGAACAAAGCCACCATTAGATTCTTAGTAAGTTAAGACTTTTCGACTAAAGGTAAACAAGTATAATTCACTTAGATGCTTGCAAATTCATATTTATAGGAATTCATTTACCTCTGGATTGGTTAGTGAAGTAACGGTGGCTGGGAATTCACTTTCTTGATGGCGACAAGAAGGATTCTGGTCAGACTTTGGTGAAACTTCAATTCCATTGCCACTCTCCACATAAACAGTTTTTCCAATTTTTTTCAATTTCACCATCAACACACAATTCTCTCTTGACAAGTTAGTTATCTGCAAACAAGTCATTATATCTGAGCATCCACTATGATGATGATGAAGCTACAAGGGAATGAAATGGGTTTCATGAGTATGTTAATGTATTAATACCTGTTTATGAAGTCGTTCTCGTTCAGCAGCTAGTTGCATGACCAATTTTTTCATGATCTTGTTATGTACAGCAATATCTTTAGCGGTTCGAATCTTTCTTTCTTCTGCTTGCTGTAAATATTTTTCCACTTCTTTCAATCTACCTTTAAGGAATTTCAGTTCTTCGTTGAGCTCTGCATTAGCTTCAGATACCATGATCAACTTCTCTTCGGTATAGTCAGCCCTGTTTTCAGCCTTTAAAACTTTTGATTTTAGATCCTCGATCACATCCTCCATATCAGAAACAGTAGAATATAACAAGTTCTGCTTTTCTTTGCTTGCTTCGACAGCTGCAACTGCATGTTCTAGCTGAAGGTCTGAGTCCCTCAAGTGTTTCTCAAGAGACGCTAACTTCTCTAGAGTAAAGCCCTTGGCTCTGAAAGTCCCCAACTCCTCTTGAAGCTCCTTATTGCTTCCATCTAGTGTTTTGCATTTAGATTCAGCTTCCTCAGCCCTTGCTTCAGTTTTGGCTGATTTTTCTTTCAGCTCCTCGATGATACTTTCAAGATCTGTTACCAGAGCACCAGTAGTCCCATCTGCGTCTTCTGTTTGAAGCCCATATTCATTCAGTTGTTCCTCAAGTGAGCTAACTTTTTCATTTAATGAGGAATTCTCAGTGTTCAACACAATCAATTTTTCCTCAGCTTCTCTCAAACTCTCTTTTAAGCCATCCACTTGTGCCATAAGAAAGTCATGAAGTCTTGCATTGCTGCTATCAAGCTTGAACAAGGCAGATTCCTTAGCCTCTAAACGTTCCTTTGAATCAATGAGCTCAGACTTCAAGTTATCTTCCCGCTTAAAAGAGCCACTTAAACTTAGCTGAAGAATGTGGAGTTTTCCAGACATATCCTTTGAGGTTCCCTTAAAGACTTCAGCAGCATTATCTGCCTCAAGCCACCTTGAGAACGCATCTACAGTTACTTCTTCCATGTCGATAACATCCTGCTCAGAAGAATAGAGTTTCATCTCTAGTTCTCGTTCAGTATTTCTTGATTCACTTAGTTTCTTCTCAAGTTCCATGTCCTTAGCCAAAGATTTCTCAAGCATCCTCAAAACGTTCCTCTGCTGATCAGCAGTCTGCATTTTGATCGTAGCGCTCAGATCACCAAACTCACCCTCATTTTGAGTCACTGCAGTGTTGCCTCCATTCCCTGCCAAAACGAAGTTTTAACATAATCTTCATCAAAGACTTGGAACATTCTTTACTTATAGTCATAGTGACAAGGTTTTAATAAAGCTAACAAAAGGTTAGGTTTTATCACTTACAGCTTCCAAGTTCATCCAAACCAGAAGATAACCTCTGAAAGTTAGAAGATTGCTTCTTCATTTCCAACACTTGGTCCACCAACTGGCTCAAAGATTGTTCAGCATCATGCAACTTCCCTTCCACATCCAAGAAAGCGTCTCCATCACGTTGAAACGGAGAAATCATGACACGGGCACTTTGAATTTCATTCTGGAGGAAACCAAGAAGCGATTCAAGTTCCTTCACCTCCGTATTCAGAATTGAAGACAAGAGACCAAACTCCAACGCCTTCTCAGCGGAATCATCATCATCATTACGAGAAGGTTTTTCTTCTTCTGTTTCAGAAACAAAGGACTCAAAATCGCTTTCCCTCGTACCGAGTTGCATAGTAAGAAGACTTAAATTCACTAATTTCTCAGAGACAAAAGCAAAATCCAATTCAACTTTTGTCAGAAGTTCGCCTGCACCTAAAAGTTCTGGATGCATAACTTGCCTACTAAGCGAGATATCTTCCAAAAAGGTTTCTTTTGTTGAGCTAGGCTCAGGAACGAGGCTGTCGTTGTCATCGACAGAGACACTTCTATGGTGTTCCGTTTCTGTTTCCATCTTTCCAATTTAACTGCACAAGAGACAGCATCATTTCGTCAAAAGAAATTGAATTAAGATCCGAATTTAGGATTTTTTTACAAGATGCAACGATCATGGGTGCCGCTATAATCAGAATCGTTTCCCGAAAATCTAGGTAAAGTATATCAAAAACAGATTGATTACTTGATTCCGATCAATGTTTCTGAGATAAACCCAAAACGAATGAAGAAGAGAAAACTTACATTTAGAAACGAAACCACACGGCTCAGATCAAAGAAGATTCCTTTAGGAAGAAATGATCGAGAGAGAAAAAGAGAGATCGAGAAGAAGAAGAAGTCTGGGTTCGTAATCAACCGAATATGACAGTAACTCTTTACTAATTTTTAAAAGCTTTTATAAATTGCAAGTGTTGAAAATACACTTTGTACATTCTATAATTTGTTGTTTCCAGATTTGGGACATGTAACACTAAACAGTAAACACAAAATAGAAACTTGTAGCTGATTTCCATATTAGAGATTTGACGGCAACAAATTCAGATATGAAAATTGGTAAAACCGCGTTTTTTATTCAGAAAATATTCATCTCTACATTTACAGCATAAATAGCAGCAAATCCATTTAAGCTCTTCCCAAATCAGAAGATAAATTGGGTTTTAGAACTCAAGATATATATTTATTTACATTTTCTGTTACAAAAAATAATTCTACTGATTATTCACTTCTCTTAAGAGTTTGAAAAGTCATCAATGTGATGCCACTTTAAGTCTCGTTCGTAGCTACTTGTGAAGGCAATGCAGATGAGAGGGTTAAGCTAGCTCATCAGAAGCAATGCTTCACGAGTTCGACCCAAAAGACTCAGAGCAGTTGCTGCTATGTGATTTCCAGTTAGGCCGGCAAGTGCAAGCTGCTCACTAGGTGAAGCTTCTTCTATGTAACCATCTGGTATCACAATCGGTCTCCACTACAAATGTATAGTTCCAGAAGAGTAAATTAAAAACGCCAAACCAAAAAGTGAGAACTTCAGAAAAGATTGCGGTTTTGAATTATCTATCTACCTTGATATTCCCGTCTAGCAGGCCATCGAGGGCTATGAACTGCGCCACATGAGAACCAAACCCTCCAACACTGCCTTCTTCAACAGTGATAAGGAATCTGTGGTTCTGACAAAGATCACGTATAAGCTTGATGTCAAGAGGTTTGCAAAATCTTGCATCAGCTACAGTCACGTTCAACCCGTGTTTTGAGAGAAGCGAGTGAGCATGAAGACAATTCTGAACCATGGCTCCATACCCAAGCAAAGCCACATCTTTACCTTCTACGAGAACTCTTCCTCTTCCGATCTACTCTAATATGATAAAGCGGTTCTTGTGTCAGTAAGGTCTTTTTTTTTGCAAAAAACAAAGATGTTAAGATTAGATTGGAACCTACTTCAATTGGTAAACCAGAGGGAACGAGATAATTTCTGTTAACGATGGAGCCTCTAGGGAACCGGAAACAAACCGGGCGGTCAGTGATGTACGCTGCAGTTGCAACCATATTTACAAGCTCATCCTCATCGGCTGGAGCCATGGCTATCATGTTTGGTAAGGATGACATGAATGCTATGTCAAAAGCTCCACACTGTACTGGACCATCAGATCCAACAAGCCCTGCACTTGTAATAACAAATCGCACTGCCTTTTTCTGCCTATCTACATCATTGACCACCTAACGAAAACATCAAAGACACTAAGGCCCTTTGCTACTTATAAAACTTCTTTTGAGCAAACTTACTCTATGCGAATGAGAAGGAGAGAGAGGTGAAACCTGGTCATAAGCTCTTTGTAGAAAAGCTGAGGAAATAACGCAAAAGGGCTTGAGACCTCCAGAAGAAAGACCAGCAGAGAATGTGACAGCATGCTGCTCGGCCATTCCGACATTGAAAAACCTGTCTGGAAATCTCTCCTGAAATATGAGAAGTGAGGGATTCATCTCCATTCCTGCATGAACTACAACAATATCTCTATCCTTTTCTGCCTCCATCACTAAAGCTTCAACAAAGCAATCACTGTAACTGCGCCTGTCTGAGAAAAAAAAAAATTAAACCGGTCAAGTCAAGATTTGAATAGTGTCATGAAAATATAAAAGTAAAGAGATATACCTTTAACCATGATGGTCTTTCCAGTTTCTGCATTTCGATTTTCCTCTGTGATAACGTGGACCAACACAGGACCCATCGAATCTAGAGAAGCTACTTCTCGGAGAACACAAACTAGATCTTCAATGTTGTGTCCATCAACAGGACCAATGTAGTACAAACCAAGTTCTTCAAAGAGAGTTGATCCTGTTGGTCCAACCATACCTCGTGCATACTCATCAACTTTGGCTGCCCACTCATACATGCCCTTTCCGATTTTTTTCGTCATAGCCTGGCAGAATCCACAGCAAAAACAAATAAATAATTAATTGTTGAACACAACCCTCCAGCCTCATAATTGCAACCAACCAAGATTCATAAAGAGAGTATAAAGAATGCATACTTTGGCTAGCTCTCTAAATTTCCGGAAAATTTTGCTAGACTGGATTTTGCTCAC
The DNA here is from genome assembly GCA_963920545.1 of Lepidium didymum. Lineage (NCBI taxonomy): Eukaryota > Viridiplantae > Streptophyta > Magnoliopsida > Brassicales > Brassicaceae > Lepidium > Lepidium didymum. The sequence continues at coordinate 3,978,112 of OY986996.1, read as the reverse complement.
GATGCTAGATAGTGCGCTGATGGAGGCCTTGGACCCCTCTTCCATATTTGAATGTAAAGAGTGACGACTATCATTCAGTATAACTATCATATTAGAATCCAAGTAACCAGCATTACTCATGGCCTCATATGCTTGACCCGCAGTTATTGTCACATTGTCTATCACAGCAACAACACGATCCCTCTTTCCTTTCATATCTCGAGCAACTGCTAATCCTATAAATGAATAAATATTACGATCAGCACACCAAATCGACATACAACATTCATTAGGTAAGTCTACTTTATTTTATGAGAAAGGCAGAAAAGTAAAGCTAAAGCTATAAGCAACTGACTCTCTAATAAAGGGTGAAAAACTATTACCAAGCCCAGCCGAAATACTGTTGCAGCCATGTCCGGCCCCAAAAGAATCATATTCACTCTCCAATTGAGAATTTACCCCAGATTTACAGTTCTTTTGTCTAGATGGTATAGCAGACCAACGATTCGTCAAGACTTTATGGGCATATGTCTACAAAGGACAAAAATGGTATTAATCACAAGAACAAACACATAAAAACTTTCCACCAAATCATAAGAATATCAAATCATTGACTCCACTGAATTTCAAAGCATAAGCTTACTTGTTCCACAGCATCCCAAAGTATATTGTCAACCGGGGCACGAAAAACATAATGCAAAGCAAGGGTAAGCTCTGTTGCAGCCAAGCTTGGGTTCATAGAGTTTTGGGTCTTCTTCCATAATACAGAATGAAGGTCCATACGGATTTCATCAGCTAATTGCTTCAGCTCCTAAGAGAAGAAAAATCACCCTCATTAACCCCAACCCTTAAAGTTCTCATTCAACTACATATGCCATAAGAACAGCCAGAAATTACCTTAACACTCAAATTCTTTAACTGCAACGGTGTTTCAATGCTGTCTAGTATTGGCGTCTCAAATTCTCCATTGTAGTACTCATCAGTATTTGGCAAAGAGCATACTAGAGCTCTATTTGAAATTTCCTGGATATTAACTACATTAGCAGATTCCATTAACGAAAAATGATCTAAATCCGAAGCAAAATACACACTCGATAGAGTTCCTGAGACCCAAAATAAAAGTCTGCCACTTTATGTTATCAGCGTAAAGGAGATTAAAGAAATATTCAGACAAGTCTTACCTTGTGACTGGAGCTTGCAGCTGAGAATAGACTCTCTCTGAAAACATCAACTTTACATGGAAGCGAGGAGACAGTAATTTTCGACCTCAAATTGATATTTCCGTCAAATGGAGCTGAGATTCCGAATTGATACCCAATTGAAGCCGAACCCATGGAGAGCAAGCCTCAAAAAAAGCCAACTTTAGAGAACGATTATAGGAACATACAAAAAAATTCTATAGAATCTTCATGCGAATTAGAAAATAATGCCGCGAAAAACACCTAAAATGCTGACAAGGAGAATGGAGAAGCTTTCACAAGAATAAAAAAAATGGAGAGAAGTCACAGGATGTAGAGTAGCTGGTAGAGAGAGAAAGAACACTTGTGCCACGTCGAGGCCTGAAGATACAAAAATAAAGCCCATAAAGTTTGATAAGCCCAATTTTGTTCCGCATATTAACAACACTAACACCGATAAACACCAACAAACCTATATTTCGATACTCAATGTAATTACACACAAACACAAAAGTATATATGTAAGGTATAATTCCATCTAAGTATAATAATTATCGAATTCTACATATAATATATAATATATAAAATATATCTAATTACACAAATTGCTGAATAATTCTAAAGTTGTTGTAAACCAATAATTAGTTACGATCTTAAGCCATTAATTAACCAAACCTAAATCAATTTTAGACCCGATTGAAACTATGACTCGTTTACTCTAACCCCATCGTAATTGAATTTTAATCGAGTCTAATATTAGTTTAAGTTCGGTTAATTAAGAGTTTAAGATCGTAACCAATTATTGGTTTACCAATAAATCTATAATTATCCAGCAATTTGTGCAATTGGATAGATTTCATATAGTAAAATTCAATAATTATTGTCTAAATTTGGGAGCAAAATTACATAGAAAGTTCTATACTTTTGATTACTTCTTATATCGCAATTTTATGTAGAAATAGACCGTGATGCTATTTTCTCACATTTTTTCTTCACTATGACTTGAGAAACACACAAATCATAACAAAATAAGTTTGTTTCTACCCCATTGAAAAGATTTATGAGATTGCAATGTCAATATTTTAAACTACAAGAACTTTTATAAGTTCTGAGCACCACATTTCTTATAAGTTCTGAGCACCACATTTCTGTAACTTCTGATTGAAGCTGAATCGTAGAATTCACATAAGATTACTGCAAAACGGTTCAGTACGTTTTCATAATACATCAGCGTTTAGGCGGATTCTTCCTGCTAACTCTTACTGTTACAAAAGGCCAACTCTGAAACCAGTGCAATGTGATCGCTTCCCCATTTCTGTAACAATCCAGAAATAAAATAATTATGAAGTTTAATAATCTAATAAATAGCTTAGAAGTTAGGCTAGATGAACAAAAAGCAAGATCATGGAACTTTACTGGAGTCGGGAAGCCTGGTGTCCACTGCATTGCTTGTTTCGGTATTGGAGCAAGCACACGCACCGTTTGGAGACCTTCCGATCGCCTAACCCAAACCAGAAAATAAACATGAAAATATGTTAAAACGTATAACCATGATAATCTAACTTTATCTCAAGGTTTGCCACTAATGGTTTTGCTTCAAAGACTAGTACCATATGTAGTCAACTGTCCCCATGAAACATCTGTGATAACTGGTCACTACAGGTTCTCCGTTTTCATCTCTTGTCTTCGCTTTACCCTAAAAAAACATTTCGACAGCTTTCTAAGAATTTCCTTTCTCAAGAAACAAGAAGTTAAAAGGACAAAAGTGTAGGGAGAATATATTACAAATACCTCCACTTCTGAGTAAGTGCTTTTTAGCTCCAGAGCGTGTTCAACTGTAGTTTTTTCTGGGTTGCCTGTTGCAGTTGCTACCTCCATCGGAGTCCAAGAGGATGGACTATACATGATTTTCTCATTATTAGAAGCTTTAGAACCCGACTTATGTGATAATTCATTCAAAGGTTCCCCATTTTGACTCATGTCTTCGTTATTATCGTGCAGCTTAGCCAGAAAAACTTCCTCATCTTCACCTAAACTTTCCTCATCTAGCGTAAATACCACTGGTTCGTTCAATGTTAAGCCATCTAGTTTCATCTCAGCCAAAGTAGTGTCAACTTTGGTAGGGAGACTAGATGAAATATCTTTATCACTGGACACAATTTCCTCTGGAGAATCCTCTGTCACTGATAAAACGGAACTTCCTGAGAGTTCTGTATTCAAATCGCCTTTATCCCTGGAAACATGTGGAGGTTCTGTATCTGATAAGGATACTGAAGCAAAATCTTCAGCTATCGAGAGATCCCCAGAGCCATCAGGTTTTCTATCCTCTCTTCCTAAATTACAATCTGGGGCCAGATCATCGCCTAGTAATACTCCATCAGAGCTGGAGGTGGCTTTGTGACCAGCAAGAATTGTATCAGTGCATGGAAGCTCAGATGTGTTTTCGGAGGGGGCCTTTCTCACATCAATGTTGGAGTTATTCTCCACATGAGCATTCACGTTCGAATCTGGTGGTTGAACGTGACCTTGTGGAGATTTATTGACGGACTGAAACCTGGACAATTGAATAGGCCTTATCAATACATAGTTCGAGGGTAAGAGTAAAGATGTTAAGTTGCAAAACAAAATATATATAAATTTTGTTCAAGAACTTTGTGAGTTCATGCTCTACCTCGTCATATGAATTTCTGGCCTTGGTGGACGAAATTCAGCAGAAACTTGCCCTGAAACTTTGTCTCTGGCCAAATTGGACAAATCCAACTGCAGAGAGCATCACAGGATACAATGTTAACCATATACATAATGTTGCTAATATATGAAGGAACCGTGCCTAACAATGAAGCTTTACCTTTCGCTCTGAAATAAAGTTGTACAAATGACTCTGCAACCAGGTAAAAGAGTGTTATGACCAGGTCACAAAGCAAGTGCTTTTGAGTATAACAACTGGTTAAGGTAAGAATGTCCAACCTTTGGTGTACAATTGAAATCCCCACAAAGAACAACAGGTGCATTATCCCAGAGTCTTGAAACAGCATGAGCTCTATCTAAGAGTGTTCTGACCTGCGCAAGAGAGATATATACTTACGTGATAACTGGAGATAGTTAAATATACCAAGTTAAGCAAGGGTGAAGTGTGTTCCTTCAGATCAGAGTCTGATACTTCATGAATTTATCCCACACAGCTAATAGTTTTACAAGTTCATAGCTATAGAAAGTTATATCATAGAGTAAAATTGTCGGTTGGCAAAAGAGTTTTACACGCTAGAATACAACATTAAAGGAAAGTACCTGACCAAGTTTAAAGTCTCCTCTTTTAGGATTAAAAAGAACGTGAATGTTACAAATGACAACTCGGTGGGAACCAGCAGAGCTACAAAAGAAAATGGTATTTCACCCACAAAGTATAGCCCATAAGGAAAACCACTGACTGAAGAAATCAGCAACTTCCTAGTAAACTATCCATAGAATATGATAGTAACATTTAACATATATTTTCAAGTTACCTTTCAGATGAAGAGGCCTCAGCCCCATTTTCTTTCTTATGTGACGCCAACAGTGTCTACACAGAGCAAATATAATTAAAGGTAAAGCGGCAAAGGTGTGTAAGTCACTCACAACATAAGGTATTTTATTACCTCAAGCACACATATTTGAGCAACATTATCCCGAAGACCTAGTTGGTTGAACTGGATGCTGTCCTCATGAACCAACTTGAATCTAATATGATAACAATGAGATCCCAAACGAGATTCCAGACTGAACCACACAAGAAAGAACAAGGTAATCAAACCTATTTGATCGCCAAAATATTGCACAGCCATCAACAGCATTACCAGTCCGCATCTACAGTGTCATACAATAGAGTTAGCCCTATGTTTGAAGCCTACTTCTTAAAACAATAAAACCTTTGAGACATCCGTTTAATTTTTACTCCAAGAGCAAACTTAAAAATAAAAATTGCCATTTTAAACACAACTAATAAAGATAATCAATGTGGAAGAGGCTGATTCGTAAGGCAGATAGATAACCCTTATAAGATTTCAACAAATTTAGCACATATACCTACCTTCCAAATGCCACTATATCCCCGGTGCTTCATCTCCTCCTCTAAGTCGTGAAATTTATCAACTTCCTGTCGTATGCAAAGTACTGTTAGATTAATGTACATATGAAAGATACCCACGGAAGATGATAAGAAGTAGGAATCAAGAAAGTTGCTGTTTCCATAGTCTCTCATATAGCAGAAACTATAACCTGGAGACACATAATGTCTGCAGACCAAAGGCCAAGCTCGAACACTATTTTGTTTTTTCTCCATCCCCAATTCAAAATATTTCTCGGAATGTGAACGTAGAGGGCTTTCCAGTGATCATTTGCAAGGTAATCCGCCAATATATTATACGATAGAACAACAAACTTTTCTGCAGAGAAAAAATAGAAAGCAGATAAGAAAATAGTACAGGGGAATAAAAGTTCAATGAAATGGGTCAATTTTGGGCAAAAGTTACCGGAGCCAGGAGACAATGCCGTTTTGGCATATTCCCATTCTCGGTAATCAGAAGGTTTTGACCTTGGCCGTTGACGAAAACTCCGCTGCGGTGGCGGACGAGACATCTGGTTTTGATAGAACGGAGGTGGAGGGCAAGCCGTATAGTTCTGATTTGATGGCGACTGATTAGGCTGATGGAATGGTTGCCACTCGCCTCGAAACGGCGGAGGATGAGGTTGTCGATAGGGTTCGCTATGCCGGAATCGGTGATTGGCGTCATGGACTGACTGGAAATGCGAGTCTCCAGTCACGAATTGATCTCTTCTTCCTGCGTCATTAGTATACGGACGATCGGAGAAACTTCGCCCACCTCGGCCTCGGCCTCGTCCTCGGACACCTCTATACTGTTGCGTAGGAGAAAAAATCATCTTCCATTACCCGAAGCAACACATTAAGAGTGATTAGAAAAGAGTATTGCTGAGTAAAATTTACCGGAACACGAGCAGACATGGCGAATATTGGAGCAGAAGTAGTGGAGGCGTCAGCTACGGTAGCGTCGGAGAAAACTCGCACAATAAGATGCGAACGCCGCATCAAGTCGAATGGAGTAAAGAAGAGAGCGACCACGAAGCACCGAGCACGATGAAGCGGTGCTTAACTGCAGAGACGAATCAGTCCCGATGAACGGAGACTCTTAGAAACAATCTTGCCGTTTTTAGAATCTGACAGTACACAGCTCGGTGTCTTTACTATGAATAAATGGCACGCAAGCCAAAAACATTTCTTCTCTACTTTCTTACATATAATTGTATAACCCTCATTCAAGAATCTTGCACCTCTTTAGATTCTCAAATTGCTATAGAAACATTTTATATATGGAACTCCACTATCTGTTAAGTTACAAGTATCATCTCATTTGATCAAACCAGCGAGTCGCGATTACAAACACGATGATACTGAGTAGTAGTAATGAAGATAGAGATGCAAATTTAAGACTTGCCCAACTCTAGTACCAAGATGTCATTAGAGAAAATACCAGGAATATATGGATTCAGAATCAATAAGAAACTTTAAGGTCATCATCAAAACATGCAAAATTCGGAAGCCGACACATCATCATAACATTAATAGATCTTGAACTGAACAAACAAAGAAACAGGGGAGGAATGGCTTCCCCAAGTTAGGTATTTGTCATCATTTGTTGGCTTCAGATTGTTGGGTAAAAGACTTGGTGACAACGTAGCAATCTCTTGGTTCAATATTGATGTAATAGTTTTGTATGGTCTCTGTGATCTCAAAGCCGAACTTCTTATAGAACTTGATAGCGTCTTCGTTGTTTGTCTGCACGTGCAAGTATATCTCAGACATGTTTTGCTTGGAGCACATGTCAAGAACATGATTCAATAACTTTGAACCTGCAAAGGCAAAACAAGTTATCCACATAGAGTTTCGCACTGAATAAGAATATGGATTATCTTATTGCTTAATGTTTGAGGAAATTTCTTGATCATAAAGCTATGCACAAAACTAATAGACTATTTTTGGTATGGATGACTGAAAACAGATGAATTCAAGAAAGAGAGCTACAAAATCCCGCAACATGCTCGAGATCCCAATACTATTACTGTTATTTCGGTATCAAGATTCAAGTTTGGAATACCAGATTTATTACTTACCAATGCCAATCCCGCGGTATGGTGCTAGAACACCAAGTGTCATTATATACACTCGCATAGCCCCACCTTCTTTCTTCTCCAGCCGACAGGCGATAGCTCCGACACATATGTCACTGTAATATCCTGAGAAGAAGCAAATCCATTATCAGAACACGAAGTATTCTTCAGGTCTCAACTGGTAACCCCCCCCCCCCCCCCAACTCCCCAAAGTACGAGAGATAACGTAGTTAGGGCCAAATTTAAGATGTAACCGGTCTGAAAAAATTTCATAATCACATATTGCAGTTCGTGATGATCGCAAAAGAAGTTCCAAGTATTCCCTATAACGAGCACGCAAACACTCTGAGGCCACGGATATTACTCTTGTACTACATTCTCGAGAGATAGCAACTACATTCTCGAGAGATAGCAACAGCAAAGAATAACTCAAACAGCAATAGAAACTCAGGTGCAAAGGCTATACACTTTAAAACATTTCTCTTGGTTAAACAAAATCATGCGGTATTCATTCAACCAAACAAGTTCAAACAACGATCAAGATGATTTACTCCTGACTAAATTTCCACATCTCTACACTATCAATCACAAAATTCAAACATGAAGCACTATTTAGGAAATAATAGACAATAGAAGCAACTAAAGTTTGTGGATTCAAAAGCCGGCATTTAAAAAATATATATATCTTCCTAAGTTTAGGCACAAGTGCTGAACCTAAATATAACACGCCCACGGTCTAGAAAATTCACCTACCGTACAAACAAGAAGGCAAACCAAAATCACCAGTGAATCCACTAAGCAAACCACCAACGCAAAGAATAGAGTCTCCTAACATGTCTACCAAACCTAATCACGGGAGCTCATAAAACTCCAAAAGCAGCTAACTTGTCATACTAGAGTTAGAGATTGATGCTCAATCTCAATCATGTACAAAAGAAATCCCAAAGCAAATATAAGCAATCCGATGAATATTAGTTTTGGTTTAGAGGCACATTCCCATGAAATTCTAATCCACTCAGCACGAGAGACTAAGAAAAGTCAAGTAAATGAAGACAAACCAAGCTTGGTGAATTCGCCGGATGCGATTGCATCAGCGTAGTACTTGTCGTTGTATCGAACCGGGAACAGAACCGTGTTGAGTTTCTTAAGCTGCATCAAGTTTTTGTCTCTGACTCCATCTAGCGATACGCTGACTTCTCGCCCAGCTCCCATATCGCCGTCGAAGGATCTAGAAATAGACGACGTACGGACAGAGAATGAAATTCAAGAGACAAAGCTTAATTTAGGGGAAAACTAGATATAAAGCTTGATTTTGAGATTCCGTCCAGTCGGACGGAGAACAGTTGATTGAGCCTTGAATTCATTATGGGCCTCATTCAAGCCCGTATATATTTAAGTACAATATATTGGGCCTTCAATTTAGTTCAGGCGTGGATTAAGCCCATATAATCTTAATCTTCTTCCTCAGCAAGAGAGTTCATATTATCGTTAACATTTGTGGAGCAAACATCTGAAAGCAATTGGTGAGATGGGGAAGAGGGGGAAAGCAATCATAGTAGGAGGAAGTATAGCAGGCGTATCGTGTGCACACTCGCTCAAATTAGCAGGCTGGGATGTACTGGTGCTCGAGAAATCCTCTGAACCTCCGGCTCGGAGCCCTACTGGTGCTGGGCTCGGACTTGACCCCCAGGCTCGCAAAATCATCAAATCATGGCTTCCTCATCCAGACCTCTTGGATGAAATCACCTTGCCTCTCTCGATTGATCAGGTATAAATACGAGTGTGATTCTCCTACCGCTCTGCTAAAGTGTATTTTTTTACCTTCTTGTATTGTGGGTTTGTAGAATCAGGCCACAGATAGTGCGAAGAAAATGGCGAGAATTATAACTAGAGACGAGACTTTCGATTTCCGAGCAGCTTATTGGACAGACATTCACGCTCTTCTTTATAATCCATTGCCTCAATCCATGGTTCTTTGGGGACACAAGTTTCTGTCTTTCACCATTTCACAAGATAAATCCATTGTAAATGTTAAGACTTTAGTTGTAGAAACTGAAGAAACCGTTGAAATTCAAGGAGATTTACTCGTTGCAGCAGATGGGTGTCTGTCTTCGATTCGGAAAACATTCTTACCAGACTTAAAATTAAGGTTTGAGATAAGACTCTGATCTTCAGTCTTCCGATATGTTATGGAATCAGACAAACGTTTTGTGAACCTGATAATATAGGCTTTTGCTTCTCTTTATTCTGTAAGGTACTCAGGTTATTGCGGTTGGAGAGGTGTTTTTGATTTCTCAGGGAATGAGAACTCGGAAACAGGTACAGGACTCAAGAAAGAGTATCCAGATCTAGGAAAATGCTTGTATTTTGATCTCGGTACACAGTCTCATTGTGTGTTGTATGAGCTTTTCAACAAGAAACTCAACTGGCTTTGGTATGTCAATCAACCAGAGCCTGACCTAAAGGTAAAAAGACTAGTCCTCTCAATTTTCTTATTACAATGCATGTTAAGAAGTTTTCTTGATTCTAATTTGTTGTTATTGAATTTCAATATCAGAACAACTCTGTTACTCTTAAAGTGAGTGATGAAATGATCAACAAGATGCATGAAGAAGCAAAAGCCATCTGGAGCCCGGAGCTGGCGAGACTCATGAGAGAAACAAAAGATCCTTTCCTTAATGTTATCTACGACTGTGACCCTTTAGAGCGGATCTTCTGGGGAAACGTCGTGCTGGTTGGAGACGCGGCTCATCCCACGACCCCTCATGGTCTAAGAAGCACAAACATGTCAATTCTTGATGCGGAAGTGCTAGGCAAATGCTTGGAGAAATGTGGACCTGAGAATCTAAGTTTGGGTCTTGAAGAATATCAGAGAATAAGATTGCCAGTTGTTTCTGAGCAAGTTTTGTATGCAAGACGTTTGGGGCGTATCAAGCAAGGTCTGGATTGTGACGATATTGGATTGGAGCAGAAAAACATGCCATTCTTTTCTAGTGCTCCTCTTGTCTAATAAGGGCCGTGCCTAGAATTCCGGAGGCCTAAGTGATTAATATAAAGGCCTTATCAATATAAAAAAAGATTTACGATCATATATAATAAAAAAAATTATTCAAGTACACAATAATCCTCATAGCTTTTTCTATAAATCTTATCACTGAAATAAATTTACATAACGTATAAAATAAAATAAAATAGAACCAACTAATAGCTGTTTAAGTATTTTTTATTACTTTTTTGTAAAAAATTTGAATTAGAACAATTACGTATAAACTCAAGATACTTTTTCGATTTCAAATTTATTTTTTTTCTTTTTCAATCATGATTTTTTTTCAAATTTTCTTTTATAAAATCTAACCGAGATTTTTTTTTTTATATATATATATATTTTTAATAAAAAAAAATAATTCTCCAAAATTACTTAAAATTGTTTGAACCTTGGTTATTCATATTAAGGATTCCAAAATCTATATATTATTTGGGGACCTAGACAAATATTTTTTCTTTTTTCATTAGGCACGGTTCTATGTCTAGTAATACTATCTGATGCGAAAGAATAGAATATTGTGTCATATGTTATAGAAACTACAAATACAAGTTTTATTCAACTTATAAAGGGAAAAACAGTTTTATGTTTGCATGCTACAGACCTAAGCAAGTGAAGCTCTGTGACAGAGCAAATGAATGTTTGAGCTTATATTTAAAAGAATAAAAAAACAAAGTTTGCGTCTGCCGGGAGTCGAACCCGGGTCTATTGCTTGGAAGGCAATTATCCTAACCGTTGGACTACAGACGCTTTTGTTCTGGAATTGCAACTTTAGATATTTATTGCAAAGTAAGGTTTTAAAAAACGCCATATATGACTCATTTTCGTAGAGGACACTGAAGATGTTTGGGAAATTTCTTAAAAGTGTATACTATTTTCAGACATCTTAATATATTTTTGGACAATTTTATATGTATTACACAGCTTTATCCATTGTTCATTTTGGAGAAAAACAAAAACGCCGAAGTGATGCTTCGTATATATATGTATTATGTAAATCCTAAGTATGGACCATGCATCCATTTTTTCATAAAATAAAATAAATAAAAATGTATGGACCATCCATAAATTTTTTTTTATCATTTACGTATTTGTATTATATAATTAGTATAATCCAATTTTATTTTTATATAAATTTATGTTTCTTAAAAAATAGATAAGTCAAGATACCTTAAGTTAAACCCATTTTCTTAACATTCTATTAATTTTTTCTCTAAACGAAACTCAAATTATAAGGAACCCAAATCTAGCATGCATGCGTGTTTGTATGCAAACATGTGCAGCTATATATATATATATATATATATATAATGCATGCTTATATGTATGTATTGGTGTGATGTAATAATTGTGGGACAAATAGAAGGAAAATTCAAGCTTGCTGACAAAAATTCCAAAGAGCACATTGAGAAGTCGGAAAATGCAGAAGGAGAAATTGGACGAAGAGGGCAGAGAAGATGACGTATAATGGGACCCAAAATCGATTTGTCGACATTGTAATATTCATATTTTTACCATTATCGATAGTTTATACAAGATTGCTGATGTTGATTTATCCAAGACCCACAATATTCCTCGTCTAACCAAAAGGGACCATCGATATCCATGCGTAGCTGATACACTTGTATAAATCACTTGTAATTTTCTTCAAGCTTACTCATGACTCTATACCCTCTTTAACTGTAAGAATTTGGACCATTTTAATTATCATAAGAAAGACATAAGGACCATTCTATTATACCAAGCATGCATAAAGAATGAGTCTACAGAATTTGTCTGATTTTGATAAAGGTATTTTGTGTACGAAAATATTTGATTCTCGTCCAAGTACTTCAAGTTGATGGTGATTACCAAGAGTATATTTATCTAATGGCTAAGTCATTTGTATATTTGCAGCTACTATATATTATTTATATACAAAATGATGAGTTTTTTTGGTATGACTGGATATACACATGCAGAATCCTAGTATGGTTGTACTTTTCAATATAATTATAAGATGAAAATAATTAAATATCAATATTACTAATACATTTAAATATTATCATATAGAATACAAGTTTAATTTCGTAAAATACTTATAAAAAATAATTATGATAAATAATATATATATATATATATATATTAATATAATACAGTCATGAACTAAAAATTTTGGTTACAACCATTTGAATTTGTAATAAGTATATAATACATGCAAGAAGGGATAAAGTAAAATGAATTGAACATGTCGTGACTATAATTATACGCGGAGTAACGTAAATAATAGGCATAATTAATGAAAGTAATCGCATGGTAATTAAATATTGGTAATCTGAAGTCAATAATCATTGACAATAACATGTAATTTGATTTGATTGCAGTACACAAAAACATCTGGGTCTATGTAATAATATATATGCATTCAGGTCAAAGAATATATATATATATATATATATATATATACATAGTTCGATTAAAAAATACTCTCAAAGTGAGTTGATAAAGTCGGTTAAGCATTTGCGTTAGATATTGTTTACGTCTAAACGAGTTAATTGTGTCTTGCCAAATGAGATCCATTTATACTAAGGTCAAACATTAATCAATTAGATGAGGTTTAGCATGCACTAAATCATTTGATTTAGAGCTTATAATATTACCATGCGCATAGATTTTAGAAATAATATAAAAAGCACATTCTTCATTTTCTTTTTACTTAATATCTAGTCCATGCACATTTCTAGTACATCAATCTACTGATAAAAATAAAATACTAATTATAAGATTAATTGATGTTTGTTGTGTTTAGTCTTGGACGGATATCCAAGATTTTTGTAATACCTGGATCCCAATCTGAATACTACGGATATTCGAGAACAATATTTGTAGATATTCATATCCGGATTCGCAAATATCCGGATCCAAACTATTATTACATTAAATAAATTTTTCATAAAAAATAATAATTAAATAATAAAATAAGATTATGGTATATATTAAAAATTATGAAAAATTATGAAAAATTAATTTTTAACAGAAAATATCAAATATATTAATTTTTTTATAATTTATATTGAAATATTATTAATAATTTAGAATAACAACATTTTTGTATGTTAAATTTTAACATTAGCATCTAAAATATTATATAGTTCATGATCTACAAATTTTAAAAGAATCTACATATCAACATATTTAATATTATTTTAGAAATAATACATATTATAAAAATCATACACTAAATATTTTGAATCAGATCGGATTCGAGAAATTTTTTATTATTGGAATTCGGATATGTACACCCAGATCTGAATCCGTGTATTTTAGATACCCAAAATTTTGAGATGGATCACAGATCAAATTTCATATCTTAGATAATATGACCAAATTTCAAGGTAGAATTATATGGTTCATAATGAGTTGTTTGAAAAAGATCAATGGCTACACATATAAAAATATGTAAAATCTCAAAAATAGATCAAATATAGGGAGGTCGGCTGCATTAGTTGACATTTTCCACATTCTATACTTATTAATTATGTGTTTCAATTTTCATACAGTCCTCTTTAGAGTCTAGAGATTACCACTAAGAGTTATACAGCTTTCCTTCTTAAATAAAGATTAATTAGTTGTAAGAAAAGAAGGTTTACTTCATTTGACTTTTAAAAATGTTCTAATGATGGAAAGGACGGTGAAAAGGCCATATAGATTATAGACCTTTGTTAAAGCAACTAATAGTATTGCTTATTACATCAATCTTCGGTTTCCACTTTCTTAAACTCAACTAACTTTCGGTTGAAGATTAATTATAAAAGGGTATTCAAAATGGTACGAATGTGATAATCATATTTCAGGATTTAAAATCCATCTACACCAAGAAACACGTCAACGCAATTAAATATACCTATCAATAACGACATTATGAATATTAATGTCTAAACAAACAAAAAAATTGATGAATAATTTGGGCGACACTTTTTTTTCGTTTTTTAGCGAAAGATGTAGTTCATAATTAGATGTTCTTGTGATAATATACACTATAAACAACGTATTTAAATTATTATTTTTGTTAAAAGTTTTGTATTTAAATATTTACTATTTATTCAACGAGAAAAATGTCGATTAAACCTCCAATTTACCAAAAGAAGGTAGATTAAATAGTTAATTCACCAGCTCCAAATCAGATATCAAATTTATAGTTGACTTTCAAAATAAATTCTCAATTTTATGTTGACTACTATGTTTTCCTCCGTCGTTAAATCAACTAACAGAAATGCTTAACTTCGTTTATTATCGTTAACAAGGTCTCTTTTAATGATATGCATAGTATCATTTAACTCTAAAACTGATAGAAAAACACTAATAACCAGGTCAAAAATGGCGAACCCAAAATCCAAATCTAAAACCCTAGTTCTCCTCTCTTCGATCTTCTCTTCTTTTCTATGCATTACGTTCTATTTTCATCCTTTGTTCTTTTCTTCATATCTTGGATTCCCTTCTAGATGTATATGTGGTTTAGATGTTAAAATCTTCACATCAAAGACAAAAGAAAATCCTTGTAGATCTCTTTTCTTTTGCATAAGTAAAAATGAGGTAAAATTTCTGATTCATGAATTTCGATTAAGTAAATTTTGCATTAAGATTTGGGATTTTGGATTTCTCTGTTTTGATCTCGTTATTGGTCTATCAGTTTTAGAGTTAACTAATATTCTGTGTTTTATTAAACGGGACATTTTTAATGACAGTAAACGAGGTTAAGCATTTTCGTAATTTAATTTGAGGATATGATAAAACATAATGCTCAACATAAAATTTGGGATTTATTTTGAATATCAATTTGATGTTTAATTAGAAGTCGAGTGAGTTGATTTTTTGTTGAAACACGCAAAGTAAGTATCGTGGTAATAAATTCTTCGGCATGATAGTAAATCACTACTAGATCGCATTATCGCATATCAATAAGTTCTTAGTAATTATTACAATATGAAAACCTTAAAATTTTGAGTCTTTGAATATCGTTTTTCAAAAAGTTGCTTAAAATACAATAATTTAAACACATAAAGTACGTATCTACATCATTTATTAGCATGCTATCTCCCTAGTACTATCTCTTTTAAAATAAGGGGTTTTCAAAAATGATTATTTCAAATGCGTCTAGTTAGGTTTTTCTTTTTTAATCCCTTATACAAAAAGAAAATTAGATGCATTTTATTTTATTTGCATTCTCATTATTGGTGAAATATTATTAATCTAAATTTTTAAATCATAACAATGACTTGATAACTCTAAATTTTCTCGTTTGTAGTAGTAGAGAATCAATGTTTTAGATCTTGATAACTCTATTTATAATGAAATTTTACCGTTAACAACAAAATAAAATAGAAGATAGTTAAATTAATATAATTGAAATTTGTATTTTGTACTTTTAAAAAAGAAATATTTTATTTTGAAATAGATTTAGTACTAAACATTTTGTTTTTTTTGGTAGAAAGCTCCTCCTAAATGCAAATGTAAAATGAAATTTACAAAGAAAAATAAAATAGAAGATAGTCATTAATCGTTGAAGGAAAATATAGTTTGACTAGTAGTAATTAGTAAAGAATCTATGTCAAAGATTTTTCCAGTGGTTATATTTAATATCTGCACCAATTTTCGTCTCTTAGACCTACTCTACTCCCTCCAACTATACACATCAACTCTCTCTTTAAACCCCATTTAAGTCTTTGAGAAACACATTCACACAAATCCTTTCCTTTTCTCTCACGCCTTCTCTCTTGCATTTACTATATCTTACGGGTCGTCTCTTTATACTTTCTATCTTCGTTCCTTGGTTTTTCCCGAGACACAATCAATTCACAGAGACACTTTCTTAGGTTCTGTAATCGTCACTGAAAGATAAAGACACTTAATTTCCTTCTTCTTACTAATCGTCATGGGCACTTGTAGTGAAGCAGAGGTTTGTCAAATCTTTGTTCCTGGTCCGATCATTGTTGGTGCTGGTCCTTCTGGTTTATCAGTTGCGGCTTGTTTATCAAACCGAGGTGTACCATCGGTTATCCTCGAGAGAACCGATTGTTTAGCTTCGTTATGGCAAAAACGAACTTACGACCGTCTTAAACTTCATCTTCCTAAACACTTTTGTGAGCTTCCACTTATGCGTTTTCCTAAAAACTTCCCCAAGTACCCTTCCAAGCAAGAATTCATCTCTTACGTTGAGTCTTACGCTTCCCGGTTTAATATCAAACCGGTATTTAACCAAACCGTTGAGAGAGCCGAGTATGATGTGGTTTCTGGTCTGTGGAAGGTGAAGACGCAAGACGGTCTATACACATCTACATGGCTGGTGGTAGCTACTGGGGAAAACGCTGAACCGGTTTTTCCGGATATACCTGCTTTGAAGAAGTTTACTGGACCGGTTGTTCACACCAGTGCGTACAAGTCCGGTTCAATGTTTGCAAACCGGAATGTTTTGGTAATTGGTTGTGGAAATTCCGGTATGGAGGTCTGCTTGGATCTTTGTAGATACAATGCTCTGCCTCATATGGTCGTTAGAAACTCCGTAAGTTCAAAAATTGATTATATGTTCATTACTAAACTATACATGTTAATTATAAGCACTAAACCGGGTCTAATTATAACGCAGGTACATGTATTACCAAGAGATTTTTTTGGTTTATCTACATTTGGAATTGCAATGACACTATTGAAATGGTTTCCTCTAAAGCTAGTGGACAGTTTTCTTCTACTTCTAGCTAATTCTACGTTAGGTAATACAGACCAATTAGGTCTCCGACGACCTAAAACCGGACCAATTGAGCTCAAAAACGTAACCGGAAAAACTCCGGTTCTTGACGTCGGAGCTATATCTCTAATCCGATCAGGACAAATTAAAGTAAGTTCATATTACTAACAGTTATGTGTTGTCTTTTTAATAAATGTTGTAACATAATCGATTTGTCTTGTGGTTATTAACTAATTCAGGTGACGCAAGCAGTGAAAGAAATAACGAAAAACGGAGCAAAGTTCGTAGACGGGAAAGAAATTGAATTCGAGTCAATAATATTAGCGACTGGTTATAGAAGCAATGTACCAAATTGGCTCAAGGTATGTAAAACTATATAGTATACATATATGTGTGTGTATGATCGATCACATGCAATTGAAAAACATTCGTTATAAAGAATAACGGTGATAGTGATGGTAAAATGATAAGGATATGAATATATATATATATATATAGACGTATCGTAAATAAGGTAAAATAATAATGGTTTTTAGTGTTATCATTTAGTGAATCATCTATCGCTTTCTATGATTTGGACATAACAGATGTAATTCCAAGGAACAACATTCCAAAACTCTTCTTTTCTCCATGCAAAATGGAATTAAACCTTTCAAAAATTCCCAAAACTCTTTTTTTTGTTTTTTTCTTTGTCTTTGTTGTTTGTTTTCTTTGTATTTTAAGAAAATTAAAATAATATGGCTTTTTTTGTGAATGTTTTGCAGGGTAGTAGTTTTTTCACAAAAGAAGGAATGCCAAAAACGCCGTTTCCTAACGGATGGAAAGGAGAGAAGGGACTATACACTGTGGGTTTCACTAGAAGAGGACTCTCAGGAACAGCTTTTGACGCTGTTAAAATCGCTGAGGATATAACACATCAATGGATGAAAATTCAAAGTAGAAATATTTGTTGTTCTCATATTATTAATCTTCATTTCAATAAATAGTAATAATTTGGTTACTTTTTTTTATAGTCCCTTGTTTCTCTTCTCCTTTTTTCACCATTCTTAAATGACTTGTCTTTTAAAAATTTTTAAAAAAATTAGTAGATTTCCTCAGTTTTTATTTTTTTTTGTCACCGTCGTAAATTTTATTTTTATTAGTTTTAAGGTACTATGAATTGACAAATTAGATAGAATGCAATCATCATATTTTTAAAAAAAATTTTGGATTCCTTTTTCCGCTGAAATCTCTCTTTTTCAAACAGAAGGTTCTAATCTGTCTGAAATAGGTCCCACTCTCATCCCAACCTTTGGATCCTTCCCTCTTTTCGATCATGACCCTTCATTCTAGGTCTTTGCTCATGTACTGCTTCTGCCTCCGTCGTGACTGCATCTTGCTCAGCCTCCATTTCTCTGCAAATCTACTCCTTTATCTGTTAATCTCCTCCTCTCAGATGTCTTCTGCTATGGATAAAGCCATGATGGCAATGTGTCTTGAGGAAGAAGATGAACCTTTTGATATGCCAAATCTCCTCGAGTTTTGCTCCAGCGAAAAACTTCCTAAGTTTGATTGGTCGAATCCTAAACCCTCGTTCCTAGAAGATTCCAAACATTCTTTTGGATTTACCTCGCAAGTGGCAAAAGCAGGGTAAAGTTCGTGGGGTTGCTCTGACACAAGAAAAGTTCCAATTTATTTTCAAATTCAAGCACGATATGGATGAAATTTATGACAAAGAGGTCCATACCTTCAACGAATGGGCCCTCATGATGGAAAAATGGGAGGAAAATCCACCTGAAAACTTCATACAGTTCATCTCTGTGTGGGTCCAAATCCGAAGCGTTTCTATTAATTTCTATATTGTGCCAGCAATTACCACGCTGGGAGAAACGTTAGATCAGGTCATTGAAGTCGCCTTTGACCCCTTGAAGCCTCAAATCAAAGACTACGTGAGAGTAAAGATCCGTTTTAACGTTTCCAAGCCGTTGAAAAAGTCGAAGATGGTCAATCTCCTAAATGGCCAAAAAACAGAGGTTCTTTTTAACTATGAGAGAATCCAAAAGCATTGTTACCACTGTTAACGCCTCATCCATGAAAAAGAATTATGCCCTCTACTCATTAAGATTCGCCAGGAAAACGCTGCAGAATATAAGCTGAAGTCACAATTTGCTGCAAAGGTGGCTAAATCCTTTCTTCACCCTTCTGATCCTCTTTTCGGTATCATTGATGAAAGCCAACTTGGGTTTATGAAAGATTCGTCTCGTCCCAAAATAGCTCCTAAGATTTTGAACGAGATGAGGAATTACATGCTCACTGCAACTAGCTCGGATAGACAATTGAGAATTGATCGAGTTCGTAAGTCTCTCCAAGAATTGGAAAATGATCCCATTGCTCAAAAAACTATTCTACAACTAGAACCTCCTCCGATTGTCTCGCTGCAAATTGATAGAGGGAAACATTGTCTTTTTGATATGGAGACTCCACTGGGTGAGTCTAATCTCGCTCCTACTGCCTCTGCTCTTCCAAAGCTCATGGCTGAAGCCTTTCGTGCTGCTGATATCCAAAAGCTTAAAGATTCCTAGAACTCTCTCTCTCCAATCTATTTAAGTGTTAATGAGCCTAATGTTTTGGAATTTTTAGGGCTTGGGACGGTCTCAAGACTTGACAATTTAGCGGTTGAAGAAGATGCGGCAAACTCATTATCCGGAGGTCTTGTTTCTTATAGAAACAAAAAATGTTCGTAATGTTTTGGTTAACTTACAAGTATGGTTAGGTTATGACAGGGTATTTACTATAAACCCTATAGGCTTTAGCGGGGGCCTTGCTTCGTTTTGGAAGAATACTTTTTAGGTGAACTTTAAATATGTAGACAAAACTTTCTGGATTGCTATATAAAATTTGGCTCCTTTTCCTTTTACTCCTTTTTTGTTTATGGTCCTCCTGTGGCAAAGGATATACCTTCCTTTTAGGAACAAATGCTTCGAATAGGATGCGGTCGTAAGGAACCTTGGTGTGTTCTTGGAGATTTCAACGACATACTCCACCCGGAGAGAAGATAGGTGGTCCCCTGCGCTCTGACTCAGCCTGCAAACACTTCGTTGACTTTATTGTTAATAGCAATTTGGTTGAACTCAATAGTATTGGTAATGACTTCTCATGGGGAGGTATGCGTAGTTCTACATGGATCCAATGTAAATTGGATCGTTGTTTTGGTAATTTGACATGGTTCTCCTTGTTTCCCGCCTCTAGCCAATCTTTTATGGAGAGAGCTGGAATCCCAAGCCAGTCCTTGTGAAGCTTGTGTCTTCTCAAGAGTCTTATAGAGGTCAATTTTGCTTTGACAAAAAGCTCTTTGGGAAACCAATGGTTAAAGAGCCCATTGCTCAGGCTTGGCTACCTAAACCTTTTGAAATAAATAAATATGTGGCTGATCGAATCAGTTCATGTCGCTCTTCTCTCAGCTCTTGGAAAACGGCCAACCCATGTAACTCCAAAAAAACAGATCCTCCAGCTTCAGGCAAGAATTGACAGTGAACTCTCTGAGTTGGCGTCTGACTTTGTCATGGTAAATGCCTTGAAAGCTTATATGAAAATGGCTTACACTGAGGAAGAAAAATATTGGAGCCAAAATTGAGAGACAAGTGGTTCAAGGAAGGTGACAACAACACTCATTATTTCCATTCTTCTGTAAAAGCTAGCAAATCAAGATGAATGTTGGAATGTTTAGAGGACTCCAATGGTCATAAGCAATTTTCAGAGGCCTCCAAAGGAGAGGTGGCAGCCTCTTATTTCTCTGTTCTCTTTAAATCTTCATCCCCTCAGGATCTGGATTCGATTTTCAGAGGATTCCAGCCAAGAGTTTCAAGGGTGATGAATGAAGCCTTGATAAAACAAGTCACGACGGAGGAAATAAAGGATGCATTGTTTTCTATCAAGCCATCTAGTGCCCCTGGGCCTGATGGTATATCGAGCTTCTTTTACCAAAAGTATTGGGATATTGTTGGGCCTCAAATCACCTTAGAGATCCAATCTTTCTTTGCTACAAGTGTCTTCCCCACAGAGTGGAACTTCATGCATCTTTGCTTGATACTAAAAAAGGTTAACTCTCCTCTCATGACAGATTTGAGACCGATAAGTCTCTGCTCGGTGTTGTACAAAATTATCTCAAAAGTGATGGTCAAACGCCTTCAACCTTTTCTTCCGGAGATCGTCTCTCCCTTCCAATCCGCCTTTGTGGCAGAACGTCAGATCACGGACAATATTATTATATCTCACGAGCTCATCCATGCTCTCCACTCTCATCTAGTGATCTCAAAGTCTTCAGTGGTTATGAAGTCAGATATGTCGAAAGCGTACGACCGTGTTGAATGGAGCTTCCTTCAAGCTCTACTACTTGTTATGGGGTTTCATGAGCGTTGGGTCTCATGGATCATGTTCTGTGTTTCAACCGTTTCTTATGCAGTTCTCATCAATGACAGGCCCTTTGGATTGATCAAACCCAAGAGAGGCATATGGCAAGGCGATCCTATCTCTCCTTTCCTCTTTGTTCTATGCACTGAGGCATTATCTCATTTAATCCAAAGAGCATAATCTTTTGGCCGCATCTCGGGTATCTCTTTCTCAGTAACTGGTCCGTCCTTTCATCACATATTGTTTGCTGATGACAGTCTCTTTATGCTTCAAGTCTCCATCCCTCAAGCCAATGAGTTTATGGAAATTCTGCAACGTTATGGTGCCATCTGTGGCCAAAAGATCGACTTTGACAAATCTGCTATTTCGTTTGGCTCTCGGGTTGATGACTCTGTTAAACAACAAATCCACAAGATCACCAATATCTCCAATCTTGGAGGGGTTGGATCCTACCTTGGTCTCTCCGAGTGTCTCAATGGCTCCAAGAAGAAGTGTTTGAACTTCATATATGATAACCTCTCGAAGAGATTATCGGGCTAGTTTGCTCTATCACTGTCTGCTGGAGGAAAAAAAATTCTCCTCAAAGTGGTTGCCATGGCCTTGCCGGTTCATGCTATGCCTTGCTTCCGTTTGCCCAAAGCCTCTTGCAAAACTCTCTCCTCGGCAATGGCTCAGTTTTGGTGGAATTCCAATGAAAACAAACGGAAAATTCATTGGAAAAGTTGGGAGAAGTTGTGTTTACCAAAAGCTCAAGGTGGTATGGGCTTTAAGGATATTCTCTCCTTCAATCAAGCTCTACTAGCCAAACAAGCTTGGCGTATTTTACAAAATCCAGAGTCTCTCCTTGCCCAGCTTTACAAATAGAGATACTTTAAGAATGGCTTTGGAAAAATAGGAATGCCTGGTTCTTTAAAGGAATTCGATATCTTGCAGACGAGACTTTGAGAAAGATTAGAGAGGACACAGATCATTGGTTCTCGGCTCAATCTTCCGACATGCCGGAACATCAAAATTCTGACTCCAATCTGATCCCGAAAGAAGTGAAATGGCGTCCTCCCTCAATCTCATTCCTCAAATGTAATATTGGTTTTGCCTAGTTTAAAAGGAAGAATTTAGGTGGAGCTTCCATGGTTATTCAGGATAATGTAGGATATGTTCTGCTCCATAGCAGGCGTGCTTTCACTGCCATTAAATCCCTACAGGAACTTAAATTTTTAGCTATCTCTTGAGCGATGGAGAGTTCCTTTTCTCCCAGAATCCAAAATATTGTTTTCGCAGTTGATGCCTCAGAATTCGTAACTGCTTGCTCCCGGCCCAAAGCTTGGCCTGCCTTTCGATCAATTACATCTGTGATTGGTGAATTTCTCTTGAAATTTCCCTCAGCTTCTCTGGTTTTGAACCAAAGCTTGCGAACAGATGTGCCACTCTCATTGTTCAAAGTGTTGCCCTCCAGAACCGCATTTATGTAGCTGCGGGTTCACCTTCTTAGCTTCGTTCCTTGCTTTCCTCTGAGAGTGTTTCAGCCTCTGTTTTGTAATTTGGTTTTGAGATTTCGCATTACGCTTTTTTGTGTGCTGATCATGTGGCTTGATCTTACAGCTCATTATTCTTTTGTTAAGCATTTCCCTTGGCTAAAGGGCCTCCCATTATTGGGCTTTATATTACACCAGATGAAAAAAAAAGGTACCATGTATTGTAAATTTTGGTAATTTTTATGCCTTTGGCTGTAAAATAATTTGTTCAATTTACATAACTTTTGAAGTAAATTAAATTTAACGAATTCAGACAATCGATAACACATTTGTATTAAGAATATAAGTATTATACGATGTACTTATCCAAAAAAAAAAAGTAAATACGATGTTTTTTTTTCTCACATATATTATCGATTAGTTTTGTTTTGGTAGTTTTTTCTTCTTTTGTTTTTATGACCAAAAAACTCTTTTGATATATAAATTATGTACTGAATGAATATCTAAGGACATGCAACACAGTTCTTGATGATTCATTGTTATATACAGTAGCAACTCTGAATTGTCCTTTAGATATTGCATGGACTCCACAAATATTTCTTCTTAATTCATGTTGGATGTGGATCTAGCACAGATCTCCTATTTGGCCTACAAAACAGTAGGTGGGTTCCATCCTACTACTAGTCCAACAAAAATTTAACTTGGCTAAGTACAAGTCTCGGATCTTGGTTCAAAGTCCATCAAAGATTTCGGCCAAAAGTTTAGTTTGGACCTCGAACCTCGACCCAAAATCTACTAGTCAAGACAAATTAAGAAGATAAAAATATTTCAAATCTCAAATAAGGAATATTTCCAAGAATTTAGGAAAAGAAAAAGTTACATTGTAAACTAGGTCAAAACCTTATCTATTCATCTATAAATAGAGGAGATTATCTCCAAAAGAGGGAACATTCACAATTCACACACCACTTTTCGATTATTCAGTAAACACAACTTTTACTATTTTTTTGTCTTCTTATTGATCATAATTCTTACCCATTTATCTTTACAAATAATCAAAATTAGGATTTAGCAAAAAGCTGCTAAATATGGTTCAAACAATTCATTAAAACTGTTCAACATAATAAATAAAACATGTTGATATTATATATATAATTATATACACATTTACACATCTTTTGAATATAAAAACTTTGCAGGTGATATTTAATTTAGTAGCAGGTGGTAAGTCCATTACAAATATGTGCACTTGCACATCTAAAGATCGAATCTCACTGTCTACATTATGTACGAATTTGGCTAATGGCTAGCCAATTATGATATAGTGTTTGACAAAAAAAAATATAAAAACTTTATTGTCGTTAATTAGAAATTAAAAAATATAGGTTTTACGTAATATGAAAAAAACAATGTAGGTTTATGATTTAGCCATCATTTTGACATATAGATAGACTGTGACCGAATGATGACGAGAGCTTCGGACATAATTTTCCCATAAGTATTTCTTTTATTAATTTTGCCAACTTGTCCTCTGGTCTTCTGTGAATTAATGTGAAATTTTGACATGAATTAATACGTAAAAATTCAATATAACAATTGTCCAGAAGGACGACAATGATGGAGCTCTGACAGATTTTGGATCATTACGTACGAGAACTATCAGACAAGATCTTCTCCGACACTCTTTCATATGCTTACTTACGTCATAAATATTAAAATAAAATTCACGTATATATGGAATGGAAGCAAACTTTTTTATGTGAGTCGTATGATATATAGAAGCATCCTACGTCGTATCACCCAACGGGTAAAATTTTAGTTAGAAGCAACATTTAATAAGTAAAGATTGATTGCTTTATAAGGCAAAGATTTTGAATGTTTTCATGATTATTAAATGATAGCTTTATCAAAGTCAAAGTACATATTCAAACTTTTTTCTTGTAAAATAGAATTTTTTTAACAATATGTATGGATGATTAGGATTACACATATGTGAGAATCCGATAGTTAGATATTTATATATTATGTTAAATATTTAAATTTGAAAAAAATCAGATGAGATGAAAAATAAAATGTAAATACATAGACTTAAATCATATTTAATATCTGACTTTAAAGACTCCGTGTAGTCTAAACAATTTAGGACTCACTAGAATTTCAAATTCCCAACATAAATCAAATCCAAGCTTTTTTTTTGGGGTCAGAATCCAAGCTTTTAAAGCAAAGGTTTTATGAATTACTTTGCACACGAGTATAAGTAGATTTGGGCGTTTTCTTTTCTTTTTGGTAAAGGAATCAATTGATAGCTTTATAAGTTATAAATTCGCTCAAACAATGACAAAGACGACAATATGACTATATACGTCTACTGGATTGACCATATTTTCAATCACTATTTATTGGCTGACCAAGTGAGCTCACAAGGATTATGTCCATTTTTCATATATCTAAATGTCTCTCGTTGACAATGAAAGTAGTATAATACTTTCTCTACCTTTTTAAGTTTGTATTTTATTCTTATTCATTCACATGGAATTTACATCCTTACTGATGACTTGATGATGATGATGTATGAAATATGATTGAGAACCTCGGTTTCCAAAACCAAAACACATATTATTAGTATCAAAAATAAACTAGTAAGGGTCTAAATGTTATGCAGATTAATTGCAAAACTTTTGTAGATGGGTCAACTGCTTTAATTATCTTCGTTCAGACACAACTAATGCAGAACAAAAATAATTATAAAATACTATATGATCTACAAACAGAAAAAGCAAAAAAGAGGCCAAGTACTTATGTCTACCTTTGACCCCCCTAACTGCATTTTTTTTCTTTTTGTTTAATTTAAAAGGGCCCGTTTGATATTTTTATTTCCTTTCCTTTTAGTTTTCTTTTCCTTTACATGCAAATTATTTAATTCTTTCATTTATTTATCTAGCATTTCTTTATATATATATATATATATTTCATATTCTTTTAAAATATTATTATTCTAAAATTAAAATAATTACCATAAGTCGAACATGTATATGTGTAAACAATAAATGTGCGTTGAGTTTGGTTTTCTATATTTATCAACGCAATTTAAAACTCTTCTATTGTGTCAGAATTGGAGATAAAAAAAAATTTAGTGTTAAAATTACACCAAATAATATTAGGATTGAAAATGTCTTTATAAATCTGAACCACGTTAATTATGTTCACATACGTCCATACTATATAATTATTGGTACATTTATATAGAAAGAAACAAAATTGTATTGAAATTTTTTAGATTTTATCGACAATTTTTTTATTAGAATAATTTTGTTTAGTTTTGAATTTATATTTAAGCATATTTTATTTTTGATAAATTCATAAAAAATTAAAATATTTTATTTTAGTTTTTATTTTGTATGTTTTGCATAATCTATGTGATTTACAAATGGTTTACCTGATTTGCATGATCTGCTATTTTTTTATTTCCATTCATTGTTCAAAGCTTAAGAATTTTAAAGGAAGAAAAGTGGGGTCATAACTGAAGACATCTTAGTGGTATGTTGCTTTTAAGAGCAGCTTGACCTTCGCTGACAAATTATAAAACAAAAATTCAAAACCTAAAGAGTTTATGTCATCTTTCTCTGTTTATTACGCAAGGGCTTCATTGAAGGAGAGGGACCTTTCACTACCTCCTTCCTCTTTTGATTCCCTCTGTCTTCTTCTTTATTCACTTCACCTCCTCTCATTTTTTTATTTTCTTTTTTTGTTTAAGCAACAATTTTTTGTCTGGTTCTAGCTTTTTGTCCAAATGTTTTCTTTTTGTATTTACATGTCGAATTTTTGACGTTTCCACTTACATGACCAGTCTATGTAAGAGATTTACTATATGCACGTGATCGAATTTTACCATGATTCAACTTAATACATATATATATAATATATAATGTACATACACAGTTTTCGAAATTCCACTAGAGGTGACTTAACGGTCCTCTTTAAAGAACTATGCTTTGAAGTCTGGTCCTAAATGGCCCATTACAAGCCCATTTCCAACATCGTTTACAAGAGATTACTCTCACTCAAAATTCTCTGCGTCTCTGTTTCGTTCTTTGAGATCATCTATCCAGCTTTTATCTTCATGAACAGATTTTTTAGCCGATCCACGCATCTTCACAAGTTTTCTCGGGTTTCTGCAACCTTTTAATACATCAGACATTGCTTCTGCTCTATGCAATATAGACTTCCTTCTATCTTTATCAGAGGCCCCTTCCACCACTTCTCTATAAGTATTTGGCAGCTTCTTCGAGTGAGGAAGAGACGACATTAGACTAGATAGTCTCTTCGCCATCTCAGTCATCCCTTTTAATCTCAAGCCGTTATCAATCATCTTGTATGTGATGTACTGTGGAATTATCCCTCGTCTCACCGCGTTCTCAAACTCTTGGTATGCTTCTTCCAACATGTCGAGTCTGCAGAGCAAATGAATCAGCATCGTGGTTGTTAACAAGTCAGGATCAATTCCTCTGTTTTGCATCTCCTTGTTCACTTGCATTGCCAAGCTAAGCTTCCCATCCTCGCAGAGCATTTTCAAGATCAAATGGTACGTCAACCGGTCTGGACTATGTCCAGCTTCAATCAACTTGAAGTATAAATTCATACCCTCTTCGGTTTTGTTATGCTTTGAGAAATACTTGAAGAAATGGTTATATGTAGTTGTGGTAGGATCAACGCCTCGTGTCATCATCATCTTGAGTATCTTGCTAGCACCAGAGAGATCTCCAGCCTTGCAGAAATTCTTTACTAGTGAATTATAAGTCACTATGGTAGGACCTGATTCACAAATGAAGAACCTTTCCATCATACCAAGAGCTTCATTTAACCGACCTGCTTCTCCTAGACCATCGATTATGGGATTATATACCATAAAACTGAGCTCCATTTCCGCCATCTTCATTTCTTTGAGAATCTCCATAGCAATCTCAACACGACGCATCCTGCAATACCCTTCTATGAGAGTACCATAAGTGACAACAGTTGGCTTCACATTCAAAGCTTTCATTTCTTCCCATAACTTCTCAGCCTGTTTCAATTTTCTAGAACGGAACCATCCATTCAACAAAATGTTGAAAATCCGAACAGAGGGAACCCAATTTGGATTCATCCCTCTTCTTCTCTCCAAATATATTGAGGCTTCTCTACCATGTCCTTCTTTACAAAGTGCATCTAACAAAACCTCAAGCAACATGTGTTCTGAAGCTGACTTACAAACCGGATCATAACTTTTAGCGAATTCATAAGCCCGTACAGCTTGTTGCACCATACCTATAAGAAGATCGAGAGAAGCAAAATTAAAGGCAAAGTTCTAAGGAACTCTATAACAGAGAGTCTAATTATCTCTTTGTCTCAGCAAAATTGATCTTCAATTTTCATTATCGAAGCTAAAAGAAATCTGCATACCAGCACGAGCATACCGTCTGATCAAAACGATAAACGTATCTGCAGAAACCAAATTCGATCCTTCATCGCTTCTGACTCGATCAAAAATCCACGACCAAGCAGTTTCAAATTCACGAGCTTTACACAGAGAATTGACAACCGAATTGAACAATGAAGGAGAAAGCGTAAACCCAGGTTTCATCTCCGCCCATTTGAACACCGAGTGCAGTAACATTGGCGATGAACTTAACCGATCAAATAGCGCTTGAACCAACTGAACACACGGTTCGATTCCGGTTTCATCCAAAGCAGACTCGAGACTCGAACCGGGAGCAACATTAGGATTTTCGAGGAGATTCAATATGGTGGAGAGATGGGTCTTTGAGAATTCGGAGAGGGTGATTTGATTCGGCGGAGTACATGTAGAATCGGGTACATCAGGTAATTGTAACCGTTGGATTAGAGGCTCGACGGGAATGTGCGGGGATGAACGGCGAGATGATAACAATCTATGAAGAAAGACGCTGTGGTGAGGATTAGGGTTTAAGAGGAGGATGCGGCGGAAGGAAGTAAACAGAGAGTTCATTTTCTGCCGCCGTTTTTAGAATTTGTTGCCGCCGATGAAGATATGATACTCTGATCACGCGCCATTTTTGGGCTTCCGCTTGTTACTGAAATGTAGGCCCAAATGTTTTTTTTTCAACATATATATATCTTATTATATAAAAAGTAAGGTGAAATCCAACGGCCAAAATTTTTTTTGGTGATATACTATAAACAATTAAAAATTAAAAAGAAGATAACATCTATATCACAAAATCTTTATTTCTATTTAAAATCTTATTATATAAAGGAACCGAATTCTAACGTAAACAGATCTTATTATATATGGTAAGGTTTCTCAAAGTTACTAATTGCTAAAATTATTTTACATGTTAAGTCCAACGGTTATAAAATTTTCGGTAATATATTAAAAAAAATAAAAAATAAAAAAGAACACAATCACATCTATATCAAAAAATATTTATTTCTACCTGAAATCTTATTATATAAAAGAACTAACTTCTAACATAAAAAATAGTAAATAATTATCTATATCATAATCTTAAAATAATAGTGTTGTTAATATTTCAAAAGTAAAATTGAATTGTACAACTATAATATGATTTTATTAGGAAAATCAAATATCTATACTTATTTTAATATATATACATGCTTATTTTACAAATATAATATTTCAACATAAAAGTAATATCTATATACATTAGTAAGCATCGACACTACAAATATCTTATTATATTGGTAACGTAGTTAAATACAAACATAATAATTATCGATATTATTAGTCTTTATATAAT
Organism: Lepidium didymum; assembly: GCA_963920545.1. Classification (NCBI taxonomy): domain Eukaryota; kingdom Viridiplantae; phylum Streptophyta; class Magnoliopsida; order Brassicales; family Brassicaceae; genus Lepidium; species Lepidium didymum. The sequence goes on along the minus strand of OY986996.1, from coordinate 3,948,392 downwards.
AAGATTAGTTTTTAAGATATATATATCTCTGATCTTGATCTAATCCTAACAGAGAAGATAATTAGCTAAATATCTTCTAAATATTTATTTATATTATTTATATATCTAATCCTAATTTAAAAAAGAATTCTGAATATCAACTGCTATATATACATAAACACATATATACAATTTTTTCAGGTTTCTTCAACTTTATTAGCTATCTCCAATTTAATTATTTCTTTTTCGTTTACATCCAATGCAATCAAACAAAAAAGTAAATACTTCAAATTAAATGTATTATTATTTTATTTTACTACTATTAATATGAGATTATATCACTATATATATCTTATATAAAGTACAATTTCTCAAATTTTATTATATAAAGTATAGTTTCTCGAAATTACTAATCAACTATATTGTTCTACATGTCAAATCCAACGATTATAAATTTTTTTGTATTTATATATTAAAAATAAAATAAAATATATTTTTAAAAGATCTTTATCTCTATCAAGAAATATTTATTTTTATTCACAATCCTAACACAAAAACAAATTATAAAATTAAAATAAATATAAAGATTAATATATTACTAATTATAAAATAAAAATAAAATCTAATAGAAAAATAATTATCGATTTTTTAGAAAAATAATTATCGATTTTTTAGAAAAATAATTAAAAATAATAATTATAAAAACAAATTTACAAATATTTTAATAATCTTAACAAAAATATATAATTATATAAAGTATGGTTTCTGAAATTTACTTATTAACAAAATTATTTCACGTGTCAAATTTAATAATTTTATAATCTTAACAAAAAATCATAGTAGAGGAGAATTGTCAATATATCTCTCTGTTACTAAATATTTATCTATATAGATATTCATAATCTAAAAAAGAATCATAATCCAAAACAAAATTTGTGAATATTAATTGCTATATATATAGCAAGCAGATAGACGATTTCATGAAACTTTTGATATTTATAATTATATAATTTTTTTATCTCATATTAATATTAAATATAAATAAATTTATATTTTAGAAAAAATATAATTGAAAGGAGAATATACATATAGAATTGTAAATATTTTCATAATCTTTTAAAATAATCATAATCATATTAAATAAAATTGTGTTAAAAAAATTAGTAATCAACAACGTGTCAAATCTAAAAATCCAAAATTTTGCTGTATTTTAATATATTTTAAAATATCAAGTATTTATATTTACTGTTGAATATTTATCTCTATTCACAATCCTATTATATAAAGGTTGTTTCTAAAATTAGTAATCAATGTGATTGTTTCACGTATCAAATCTAATGATCCACAATTTTGTAGTATTTTTTACGTATATATAAAGTTGAATTTCAAAACTTAGTAATCAACGAAATTCATTCACGTGTCAAATCTAATGATCCAAAATTTTACAGTATTTTTATGTATTTTAAAATATTTTTTTGTTTTAAATATTCGTATTTACCACAAAATATATATCTTTACTCACAATCCTAACATTAAAAAATATAAATAAATATCTTCATTTATAATTATAAAAATTTATTATATGAAATTGAGTTTCAAAAAGTAGTAATCAACGGAATTTTTTCACATGTCAAATTAACGATTCAAATTTTTTCAGTATCCTTATATAAAGTTGGGTTTCAAAATCCTATTATATAAAGTTGAGTTTAAAAAATTAGTAATCAACGAGATTCTTAAATGTTATCTAAAATATAATATATATATATATATATATATATATATATATATATATATATATATATCCAATGATGTAAACTTGAGTTTCAAAAATTAGTAATCAAGAGGATTCTTAAATACTATCTTTATACAATACATGTACATATATATACATCAAACTTTTTTATAAAACTCGTGCATCGCACGAGTCCATATATAGTATATATATATATATATATATATATCATATTAATCTTGAGACCCATGCAGAAGGCAACGAGTTTACAAAGGAAGCATTCTTAGATAAATTACGAACACTACGTGCGAGCCAATCTGCTTTGTTGTTGTGAGATCTTGGAATCTGGTGAAGGGAAAAGCTGAAGAAACTTCTTCAAAGATAGTCAAACTCCACTAAAAACAGCGAAATGCTGGCTACCCATCTGGATTTGACACCATCTTGATAATCTTGTACTGTCTGTTACACATTGACTTTTGAAATTTCCAAAGCGAGAAGGAATTTCATAGCCCATAGAGCTGCTTCAAGTTCTGTGTGAAGAGGTGATAAACATCTAGGTATACCACGAGCTCCCACATTTGCATCCATAGTAGAGTTTGTAAAGCAATACCAGCCCAAACCAGAGTAAAGTTCTGAATCTTTCCACGAATCGTCTACAAAACAACAGCTATTCATGAAAACTGGGATCACCAATCGTAGGCATTGATACTGCCTCCCATAACTCATTTGGTGTGACTTGATGAAATTACAAGAATCCCTCTAATTTCTTCTATTCTTGTAACTGAAACCGTTTTGAAGATCTCGAGAATCCTTATCCAAATTAGAGAAAACTTTTTCATTCCTTGCTTTCCAAATGTTCCAGAGAATCCAGGAAAAACTTCTAAACACTTCTATATGTCTCGTATCCTCCAGAAAAAATAGTCAAAATTAGAATAAGCAGAAAGCATTGGAAAAACCCATATGCCTGAAGATATGTTCGATAAAGCCCATGTTTTAAAAGCTGGAAGACACTCAAAGGGAGCATGATTTATTGATTCCTCATCAACACCACATCGCGAACACCTAGTATCGCAACGAATACCTCTTTTCATTAGATTAGCTCGAACTGGTTGACAACCATACACTATTTTTTATAACTTTAATTGTTCTTTGTACTAGTTTTTCTTAATAACTAAGGTAAATAACTAAGGCAATCGAGTTAAAAAAATACCATGAGCACCATAACCACGATCTTTACTAATCAGAAATTTTTCAAGGGATGGGCAAAAATATGTTATCCAAAAAAACTGAATCGAACCAAACCGTAATTAGATGATTCGGTTTGGTTCGGTTTTACTAAAAAATTCATTTGATTACCACTATAAAAAATATTTTGGTTTCGGTTTCAGTTCAGTTATAACCATAAAAACGTTTGAGATTTTAGATTTCTTTTATTGATTAGATATTTATAAATATATATAGAAAGACTAACAATAGTGTTAATGTCGGTGACATAATTTACAAAATACAAGTCTTTTTCTCATTTTAATTTATAATTTTTTTTTAGTTTTGTAACTTAAATTTATTATTTATTTGATTTTATTTAAGTTTTTTAGAATTTCTACACTTGTTCTCATGTTGGTTTTTTACATAAGTATTTTTAGTGTTTTATTAAACTGTGATATAATGAAAAACAATGAAACTGTATGAAATCGAGTCTAATTACTTACAGTTCTAATATGGTTTTGATTTTACAAAACCGATAAACAAGCCGAGTTGCTCTCAGTCTGGTGGTTAGGATGATCCAGCTAATGACTTGGCACCAGGGTTCGATTCCTACCCGCTGCATTATGGTAGCTTAAAAAAGGGATTATTGGGGGTGGGCTTTAGGTTATGGATCGGGCCTTGTCGATCCAATGTTGACAAAAAAAAAAAAAAAACCGATAAACAAAAAAAACCAAATCGTACACAACCTAATTTTAAATGGTTTTTAAATGGTTTGAATATTCATAAAACCAATAAACCGTAGAACCAAAAAAATCTAATTGTATCCAAATTATAAACCGGAATGCCACTCCTAAAATTTTTTTTCGAGTCAGTGTAACGGTCAATAAATTATGAAATTTTGACTAATGTGAGGACAAAAAACCATGTAAATATTCTTGATGCCATATACAAATATGATGTAGTTTTTAGGAGTATTCAAGCTTATGGTAACACAATTAATATCTTCTCATATCTCAACATTACCACTAAACCAAATCCCTTGGACTTTTCATACTAAATGTTTAGTTAAAAGTACACATAATACTTTTTTTTTCTTCTGAAATTATTATTTAGTATCTTAGCTAATTATAAACAAAACAAATCATAATTATATGTAGATTTTAAAATATATATATATATATATATATAATCAATTTGTCCGGAAAAATATGTTATATATAAACTAAGAACTGTAAAATATTCAAACTACATATTAATTTATATAAAATCGCATATATAAAACAAATCACATATAATTCGGAAGATTTATTTATATAAAACTAATTAGTCTATTCATTCAAATATATAAATAAATACAAACAAAATATACTAATTATAGTTAAATATAACAAAAATATATACTATTTATAAATAAATATAATTAACTATATATATACAAAAAATTCATGAAAATCTAATCCCGTGCAACTACATGATATCATCATAATATTTATCTTGGAAAGTCAATAAAGAGTGAATCTTATTAATATTGATCTTGGAAAGTTAACTTATTACTTTAAAATCAACGTAATACAAACAGAATAATAATAGTAATGTTAAACTAAAACAAACAGAATATATTACTTTTGATCATTTATGTAATAATCTATATTAAATAAAAGAAAGGAAAATAAGATTAAATATAAAAAATTATAAATAATTTTACGTGTTATAACTTCTTTCGAAAAAGTATATAATCATCTTCGTACGGAATAAACAAATTTCTAGTATAAACTTATTTTCATATCAAAATAAATTAAATAAATGAACTGATTTTAGTTTAGTGGTAGGTGGTACGTCTTCTGAAGTCATGCACTATCTCACACCCAGAGATCAAGTTGCCTATATTATGTATGAACTTCGCTAATAGTCGGTTAGTTATGACCCATGTTTTGATAAAAAAAAAACTAAATAATATTAAAAACAATTTTGTAATCAATATGCTTATACTAAACTTAGTGGTGACATACATATATTTTTTCTTAAAAAATACCTAATATTTTAATATATATGATGTATAATTATTGCTTATATCAGTACATTTAATATTTTACATTTTAAAGTACATGAAATTGAATTTCATTTTCAGGCATTATACGTAAATGCGATTTAGTAATAAAACTAATAATTTTTTGTTTATTTTATTTTATATCAAAATTTAATATTTATCAACCTATAGTAAGAATATTATAAAACTTTAATAATTTGAAGATATAAACGCATTAAATTTTGCATAGATATAAATGAATACATCTTATAAAATATAAAATAAAAAAGTTCTAAAATATTATATAATTTGAAACAGAAAAAATAAAAAATGCAGTGTGGTCTTAATAGTCACAATATATATATATATATATATATATATATATATATATATATATATATATATGTGTGTGTGTGTGTTTCTATAGTTGGTGAAATTACATGACAAATGACACTATTCAAGATGTTTTTATTTGGATTTAAATTTTTGGAGAATTGGATAATTTTCTTTTTTCAAATTAGTCACTAACAATTTTCACAAAATTATGTATATGTTTAATATTTATCAGAAAAAAATTTCCTTGATGAATTATTTTAAACAATCGTAATCATTTATCTTACAAAAAAAGATCAAAATTATCTTAACATAGAATATTCTTTTCCTTAATACAATCCAATAAATTCATTGTATAAATGATAAATACAGTTGCAATATTCCTGGCATACTAAGGAAGACCAAGTTATAGAAAATTCTATTACAATATTTTGCCAAGAAGATTTTCCCGAAAAAGCAAAAAAGATTTTTTTTGAAAACAATTGTCTTTTCTATTTAGAAATTTTGTTAATTTTATTTTCTCCCAAAATTTGGAATTACAAACAGTGTGTTTCACTCAGTCCAATTCCCCCGCTCCTCTTACGCTCTCTTCACCTACACATATTTCAACACTCTCTCTGGAGCGTTGTCATTTCGCCCTGAGCTTCAGTGAGCCGTCATTGCAGCTCTTTACAATATTTATAAACCAATTTTTTGAGAAAGGTATCATCACGTCTCGTTTGCACACCATTTTATGTTTGATTATCGGTTCTATGAATTTTTCCGTCTCAGTTACCGGAATCGTAGCGTATAGCTCTTCTTATTGATCGATCGGACCTGATCATAGTTTGGGCTTAAGGTTGATCGATCTCTGCAGCGATTTTTTCTGTATTCTATTCTGTAAATTCCTCTTTGTTGTTTCCGCTTGTAATTGGCTTTTGCGTATTTGTTCTTCAAGCATGGCTAGTCTCCGGATATTGAATATACTGAGATTGTTCCTCTTTGTTTTATTGGATTTTATGAAAAGTTTGTGTGTACCCTTTGGGTTATTGTTTGTCAAAGTAACCGATCTTCTTAAGGATTTTGCTATGGTCATGTGAAGAACAATGCTTAATTCGATTTCGAATGATTAGCTTGAAAATTGGATCCACCCGATGAAGAATAAGGTGGAGGAAACATGAAACTACTTGTGATAAGTTGGGTTGCTAGTTTAAGCTGAGTATGATAAGATCGTTTCAATTTTCATTATATGCTTGTTTTTTTTTCCTGAAACTTATGCTACATGTGAACACTGATTGATCTTCTTGATGGCGGAGGTAATATGGGATACACAATGACTATGAACCTTTTTTCTGCAGGCTTGGCTAAACAACTGGCATTTTTTTCAGACTAGATAATGTATTGCTCTTCTTCGTTGCATCCAAATGCAAACAAAGAAAACATCTCTACATCAGATGTTCAGGAAGCTTTTGTACGAATAACGAGATCACAAGCTAAAAAAGCCTTGGGAGGAGTATTAATACCTCCAACAAAACCCTCTTTTAAACAGGTAATGAAACATGTTCTTATAGGAAGTCATAAACGAATTGAAGCAGATGATGCCAAAAAAATTTAATCCTCCTGCCTCTGGTTTATCAGAAAAAGAGACGTGCAGTACTTAAGGATGTGAGTAATACCTCTGCAGATAATAATTATTTGGAACTCATAAATGGAGGCAACATCAAGGTAAAGATTTCAGATGATATGTTTTCATGTCCTTGGTTAGTATATATCTTTGTTCATAGCCTTCCAACTTCCCCTTTGGGCTTCTTATAATTTGACATCACGTTGCAGGCTAACAAAAAATGTCTAAAAGAGCCTACAAAAACAGCGAAGGAAGGTGCTAGCGTTGCCATGGAAATTCTGGTAGATCTGCATACAGAAAAACTAAAATTAGTAGAAGATTTGTCCATGTTCAGGATGACTGAAAGCCAAGATGCCAATTTTCCAAACTCCAAAGATGAAGAAATTACTGACCAACGTAAGAACTACAGTGTTAGTGAATGTAATGATAGTATCCATTCTCCTCAATTCCGAGGTCTTGTTGATTTCTTGCCAACTTTTACTCAAGATTGGACTCCAAAATGCAGAAATTTTAGTAGTTATTCCTTCAAATTATGCTATCAAGGGTTAAAAATAGTAAAGTCTATTCCAAAATGTAGGCTTTTTAAACTTACTCAAGGTATGTATCTTTTATTGGCTTGTGCAGAAGAAGATGGATCTGGTGTCACGGCATTTCTTCAAGTTGTAGATATTGATTCCAATGTCAAAGATCCCCAGTGTTGCAGCTTGTATGCTGCTGATATATACGAGAACATACATGTTGCAGAGGTATTGAATTACATGATCCAAAAATTTAATTTACATATTTCCACAACTTACTCCTTGAAATAATCTCAATATAACAACTTCATATAAAGTTGGAGTTATAACCCCTCTTTTCTTGCAGCTTAACCAACGACCCTTGGCTAATTATATGGAGATTCTGCAGCGAGATATCGACCCTGACATGAGAAAGATTCTGATTGACTGGCTTGTAGAGGTTAGTTTCCTCCAAACTTAGCACACACACATATATATAATCATCATCTTATCATGTTTCTGAATTGAAAAGGATACTGAACATGTCTATGGGCAGCTTTCTTTGAGATGTTTGAGTACAAACTGAGAATATTTTTCCAAACATTTTGAGTTACATTCTTCACTGTGCATTAATCCTTCAGGTTTCTGAAGACTGCAAACTTGTTCCAAATACGCTTTACCTTACAGTGAATCTTGTTGACCGGTTTCTGTCTAACAATTGCATAGAAAGACAGAGACTTCAGCTCCTTGGTGTCACTTGCATGCTTATTGCTTCGTAAGTCCCTGCATTTTTCTCTCTGTATGTGTTAATTGCAAGTTATAGTAAGTGATTCTATTGAATAGCACTTTTATCACTAGGAGCGTGAACATGACACTTGTGTTTACTTTGTTAAGTAGAGAAACACTAATGCCTTTTCGTCCTTCTACCTTTTTGTTGAGCCATGTAGAAAATACGAAGAGCTTTGCGCACCACGGGTGGAGGAGTTTTGCTTCATTACGGCCAATACATACACAAGACAAGAAGTAATTAACATTCAAGTTACAGATATCTTGGTGTCTTCAAAGTGTACAAATTCTTCATTATAATTAACAAAAAAGAAACTGTATTTCAGGTGCTGGACATGGAGATTCAAGTTCTAAATGTTGTGCACTTTAAATTATCAGTTCCTACCACCAAAACATTTCTGAGGTAAACACTAAAGGGTAGAACTATGAGTCATCGCATCTTCCCAATCTACATTAGTTATAAAATAACACCACTCATATTCATCATACCTCAACCCTATGTTTTTCAGGCGGTTTATCAAAGCAGCTCAAGCTACTTATAAGGTTTTAGACGATGATCCATGCGCCGTTTGATTCAATTCTCACTAGTACAGTAGTATTGTGTCTGGTCTTGTGCCTTCTTCCTTACAATTATCATGCAGGTGCCTCTCATTGAACTTGAGTTTTTAGCAAACTATCTGGCTGAACTGACACTCGTGGAATATACTTTCCTAAGGGTCCTGCCATCACTTATTGCTGCTTCAGCTGTTTTCCTAGCCAGATGGACACTCGACCAAACTGTCCATCCTTGGGTCAGCTCATGTTAATTAATTTATGAATAAAAGTTTTTATGTTTGCCTGCCTTTTTTCGGCTGATAAACGAATTTTATTGGTTACAGAACCATACTCTGCAGCACTACACCAGATATGAGGTAGCTGAGCTGAAAAACACAGTTCTCGCGCTAGAGGATTTGCAGCTCAATACCAGTGGCTGTACCCTCGCTGCCACCAGTGAGAAATACAACCAACCAAAGGTACATTACTCTAGAACAGACTGTTATATCAAACTGGTGATTGTTGTTGAAGAAAAGTGATAAACAAATTGGTGATTGAACTGGTTCTAAATCTGCATGACTTTGATAGTTTAAGAGCGTGGCAAAGCTTACATCTCCCAAGCGAGTCATATCATTTTTCTCAAGATGACACCGAGCTAGGTGATCAAATCCCCTATATTCAGACATTGGATGTTATAGTCTTTTTGATCACTGATCTCCCAGCATTTATTTCTCTGCCAGTTTTGTCTGTCTATTATTATGTATGTAGCAATTTTGTGGCGCCTTTGATTTAAGGCCATTATTTGCCACACCATTTGACTATAATAATGGGTATGGAATTATACAATCCCATCGCTACAACTATCCACCATCCTGCGGGATTTTGTACCTAAGAGCTCTTGGAAAACGAATAGAGGCAGAATTAATAATAATATATTATTCATGTTTCATGGGTGGATTGTTATGTTGTTTCTTTGTTATCATTTCACAATAGCCAATATTCATATGGGGAGGTTTCCATCTACAACTAACAACTTCCGTGCAACACTTGCTATTCTGTTGTTCCCGATTTCCACTAAACAGAGAATCCTTACCAAGATATTAACACTCAAGTCTGTATCATGGACTATTAGTTTATACCCCTCTTAGCCTTTGAGAAGAGAGAAAAAGGATTTTGACTGCTGAAAAAAAGTAGAGTAGACAAAATAAACAACTCACAGTACTCAGGATACATGAGTGTCAATAACACGGTGAAGTGTCATCCTCCTATCACGGCATTTGCAGCAAAAGACAAGACAAGAAGCCATCCCGAACGTTAACAACTCACGTCAGCTTAGATTTTGAAGAGCTCATTAGAGGCTTAGCAATGGGACGAGCAGGGGCTGCCCTTGTGGCTTTCTTTAAGTCATACTTTATCATAGAGAGAGCGCAGATCATCGCAAGCACCATGGTTGGGTACACATAAACTGTTTTGGCTGGGTCAGTATTTACTGGCTTCCCTAGGATTCCTTCTTTAACAAGACCCCAAACTAGTAGCAATGACCCAAACATGCTCATTCTACCGGGTTTTAGCAGACTCACAAGCGCTCCAGCTACAGAAAAGTAGCTCCCTGCAAGAACCTGGGAAAAATATAAATCACTTATGAGACTAATAGGGTGGAGAGCCAGGACAGATCAATCTTAGTAATTGATTGCTGCATAAAGAAAAACAAAGAATAAAGGGCTTCTAAAACAAGATGATCAGAATGTAAGAATGAACATTTTCAAGATATCTCGGGATGGAAAAACCAAACCTCAAGGCGTTGAAGATCTGTTACTGCAGATGCTTCTGTCACATTAGTGAGATGGTAAATATCTAACAAATTGTCCCACTTTGGAAACGTCATGTTCGTGGCAAGACCATTGACAATAGCGCCAGGGAATAGGAGAGCCTTAACGACCGGAAGAGGAAATATCTCACTAGAAATCAACTGAGACGATGTCACATGGATCGGAGATGAACACATACCAGATCTACATGGAACCCTGTTTTAAGATTACGATTTAAGTCAGATTAACCTGAGAGACAACCAAGTAATGATCCATAGAATCAAGAGTCTGATCTACGGTTCAACTTCAATATCAAAACAATAAGATCCTCTTTAAAAAGTCGATATTATTAATTTACCTCTTGATCCAGCTAGATTAAGCACTGAAACTAGATTAAAGTTTCTTAATCTAGCAAGAGATTTAGAAGTAGTTGATACATACTCTAAAAAACTGCACAAAATTGCGGGAACTTGAAAATGCATCGGGAATTATGATATCATCGATATACCCTCGCAAGAGAATTATTCAGCGTATTCCAAATGTACGACTCATATGTGCATCTCTCGTTAGTCAATAAATCTAGGGTTCGAATTAAGCAGGTGAGAGTTCTGGTTTTTGTATGAATTTACCTGAAGAGAGGGATCTGGAATATGATCAAGACGAAATACACCCATGGAGCTATTGAAGTCCATTTCTTATACCATCCCTTTGATTGAACTGGATTCGCCATTACCAATTCGGGAAAGAAAGAACCTGGAGAGAGAGATCAGTTCACGCCGTAGAGAGAGACAGAGTGGACCCGTTGTAAACAGACAATAACGACGAAGAACATAATAACTAGTATATAAACGACACGCACTGCTAAATTATAAACACAAAACAGCATGATGTTTATAATTTTGAGGAGTAACGACGACGTTTTAAAATAATCAATTCTATTACTTTGTCGCTCAGCTGAAAAGAGCAAACAGTTCTGATTTGATAAAAGCTATGGCGATTGCTCTATCTTCCTCCAGCGTCGTCGTCTCTAATCGTCATCCTCCTTCGTTTTCTTCGTCTTCAGGTTTATCCGTCAAAAGATTTCTGACTTCGAATTGGAACGCTATTCCTTGTGGTCTATCTCTTTCGATTCATAGACATCCTCGGTCTGTATTTGTTTTTGCTCGTGGGAAGAACCGAAAAGGATTCGCGACTTCGTCTTCTTCATCGTCCCCGAAGAAGAGAAAAAAGGCAAGACACAACCACGCAACTCATACTCATTTGCTTGATTTTACCTCGTGAGAAATGAGATTGGTGCAGTTGCTTTCGCCGGTTTTTCTGGAATTTTGATACACTAAGTGAGCTAAAATCAGTTTGGATGATTGAATTCAAGAATTAAAGTTTCCTCCTTTTGATTTTTCATCAGTCTTAGTTTCAATATTTTTGACAGAAAAGTTTCACGGCAGAGGATAATGGAGGTGGTGAGGAGGAGGATGATCCATTTGAGGCACTATTTAATCTACTGGAAGAAGATTTGAAGAATGATAAATCTTCAATAGATGATGAGGAGATAAGTGAGGAAGACCTAGATGCATTAGCAGAGGAGTTAGCACTAGCATTGGGTGGCGGTCATGATGTTGATGGCATCGACTTGTTTGGTTCAGCCACGGGTGATGTTGATGTTGTTGATGATGAAGATGATTCTGACAGCGAAGAAGATGAAAGACCTACTAAGCTAAAGAATTGGCAGCTTAGAAGATTGGCTTATGCATTGAAAGCTGGGCGTCGTAAAACAAGTGTAAGTTTCAGTTCAGTGTTAAGGGTAGATCATACTTTAGCATAGTTCTTAGGCTATACTATAGTCTACTTTGCAGATTTTGTTTCAGAATTCGATAAGAGGTGACAAAGAATAAGTTGATTCTCTGTTTTTTCAAATGCATTATTGTTTATGGTTGTGTTGTGATCTGCAGATAAAAAATCTGGCAGCTGAGGTTTGTCTTGACAGGGCTTATGTTCTTGAATTGCTTCGTGACCCGCCTCCGAAGCTTCTAATGCTAAGTGCTACATTACCAGATGAAAAACCGCCAGTAGCAGCACCTGAAAACTCCTCACCTGATCCAGTTCCTGTGGAATCATCATCAACGGAAGATGTTGTGGTCGAACCTGAAGAAAAAGTAAAAGATGAAGCAGTCCATGTAATGCAACAGAGATGGTCTTCTAAGAAAAGGGTGAAGAAAGCTCACATTGAAACGCTAGAAAAAGTTTACAGAAGATCAAAACGACCCACTGTAAGGACTTTCACTTATAACTGTGGATAAATTCTATGTTTGTTGAATGTTCTATCTTATATAAGGTTTTATGGACATTTTTTGCATGCTCTGTATAGAATGCTGTGGTTAGCAGCATTGTTCAAGTAACCAATCTTCCAAGGAAGCGAGTACTGAAGTGGTTTGAAGATAAAAGAGTAGAAGATGGAATTCCAGATAAGCGAGTTCCATATCAAGCTCCGGTGTGATTTAGTGTTACATTGGGATAGGCAATGATTTCTACTTTTTGAATTCTGAGACACTCATCGACATAGTCGTCAAGGACTTTTGTTTTGGTAATACGAGGTGTGTTTATATTAGTTTCTGTCGAATGGTGTCTGAATATGTTAGCTAAGAAATTTCAGGTTCAGTTGTCATCTGTTGTTGTAATATATCTCATTGAATAACACAGTAAACATCAATATATGGTTTTCAATATGAATTTTTTTTTTTTTGGTTTTTGGCTAAAATGTCGCAAAACAAAAATAAATTATTTCCAAACACTTTTGAAGTTATACAGCCATAGACGTGGGCCATGTGACAGAATGAAAGAACTAAAAGGCCAAACTAAATGTCCAGGACAGTGATGGGGTACATATCCATTATTCACCGTAAGATGCTAACCAGATCCAACGGCACATATCTGTCCACGCTCCCATCTTACATGCCTTTGGATCCTTGAATTTCCTCAAGGTTCACCTTTCTCCACGATTCATTCTCTATATCCGTCAGATTCTTCTCCGATCTGACGGCTGTAACCACACCAATCTGTTCCTTCCCAAAAATGACTCGCAATTAGATTCTTTCCTACTTCTTCTGTAAATCCCAAGTCCCGCTCTTTTCCATTTTTTTCCTCACCAGCTTCGTTACCAAAGACAACAATCTTTCTTACTAACTCGATCTTCAAAAGTAAGAAAAAATGCAGGAACAAGCTACTAGCTCTTTAGCTGCAAGCTCTTTACCATCAAGCAGTGAGAGATCATCCAGCTCTACTCCACATTTGGAGATCAAAGAAGGTATTAAATTTCAATAAAGTTCTTAATTTTCTTTTCTCTTCTTCCACTGATTGATCTCATTGATTTTCAGTCTCATGCATTGAGATTTAAGTAAATCCCCATCTAATTTTCTGTACCACCATTGGTTTTCTCAATTGGGTCTATTGGTTTTTAGTCTCCCCGAAAAAATTCTCGAGATCGAGAAGATCTGTAGTTTCGGTTGTATCTTTAAAGTTTCAAACTTTTTGCTTAAAGTTTCTTTTTTTATTCAATAGTAATGGAAAGCGATGAGGAGATACGGCGAGTGCCGGAGTTCGGAGGAGAAGCTGTCAGAAAAGAAGATTCTTTCAGAGAATCTGGATTGGCAACAGGTCAGGAGCGGACACAGACAACTGTCGGAGAAAGTCAAAGGAAGCGAGGGAGGACACCGGCGGAGAAAGAGACCAAGCGGCTAAAGAGGTGCAAATTGACAATTTTACCCTTTATATCGTTTAGAGGTAATTTTGGTAAGGTTGCGTGATGGGGGCTGTTTCGTAATTTTATGGTGAAAAGGTTGTTGAGGAATAGAGTTTCAGCTCAGCAAGCAAGAGAGAGGAAAAAAGCTTACTTGAGTGAATTGGAAAACAGAGTGAAAGACTTGGAGAACAAAAACTCTGAACTTGAAGAGAGACATTCTACTTTGCAGAACGAGAATCAGATGCTTAGACATGTTAGTTTTTTTATATCTGATTGCTCAAATGTGAATGATTTAACATGTTAATAAAGATTTCTCCAATTAGTTTAGTTAATTATAAGGGTTTTATCTTCATGTTCACATGTTAAGAGTTGGTTTTTTGGGTGCAGATTCTGAAGAACACCACAGGAAACAAGAGAGGAGGTGGTGGTTCTAATGCTGATACAAGCCTTTGATCTCCTTTTCTTCTGATATAATATTTTTGTGGATAAAATTTTACAGGGAATTGTATTAATAAATTATTTTATTATATGGTATTTGAGAGCTAAAATCTCGAAATTGTAGACCGAGTCCCGTTGTAGTCTTTAGATTTTCTTACTTCAAAGCTAATACTTTTGTTTTTAACACTTACGAAGCTAATTGAATATAAGATTGTGTTTTTTAAGTTGCTGCTTGCTTCTTATAACCGAACTGCCATGGATAAGTTCGTATGATTCTGATTTATCGTTCCTTGCACAATTTTCTTACGAGATGAAAAGGGTTTTGTTGTGGCTTGTTTATGCTTTCTAATTCTTTATTGATTTGTGTAGTTTTTCCTGGATCTCATTTCCTTTATGAAAACATTAATGGCGAAGTTTCTTCTCTTGCTAGTTGTTCTTGTAGGACCCGTTCTTGTAATTTTCTATGAGGAAATGTCCAGGAATTAGGTACATGTAATTCTGCTAGTAGTTTCAACATTCGTTGGAGCCATCGTTTTGCGTTCAATGATTACGAGGCTTCATTTGTTTCTTTCTCCTCATAGCTCTCTGTAAAGCTCTACGATAATTGACAAAAATAACTAATTATGAATAAAGGTTTAGATAATGATCCTCTTTTTATCATACTTATAAATGGAGTGTCAAACATTTGTCAGTTGGTACAAATAAGTAGTAACACTTAGTTATGAAGAGGCTGAACAAGATCTAGGATTTGTCCATTGATCTGATTGGTCCATGAACGGTTCAGCTTTTCTTTTTTTCAAGACACATGCTAAGCTTTCTGTCGTTGATTTGTGACCCACCATGTAATGAAAATAGAGGGAGAGCAAACCAAGACAAGCTTAGTCATGTTTAGTTGACAAAAAGAGATTGCATTAAAGTAGTTGATAATATAACTCTGTGCAAGGCGTTGAAGACAAGAAAAATGAGAGTTCTCATAAGCTCAAAATACATATTCTGATACAAGATAAACAAATTACTCAAAAAGACAAGGAGAGGAAGAGGAATCTCTTTCTCTACTCTTCACTCATTATTAGCTTATAACTCCATCAAGGTATCATCATCCTCTGTAAGTAAAACCGTAAGCAAGATTTAGATAAAGCATTTAGTCCATAAATCAATTTGCAAAAACTTGAAACCAAAAATCATAACCTTTATCCTTTCCATCATCGCTACTTAAATCGGATTCGTTATCATTCTCAACATAGAAATGCTCCTCTACATCTTCATCGTCACTTTCATCAATCTCTTGATCATGACCTGTTGTTTGAGTTTGATTTCCTGCAGCTTTATTGATCTGCCATAAAACAAGGGTTTAACAAAAAAACATTGCGATATATGCTTTTATCCTCCTTGAGAATTGAATGAAAAAACAAAAGGGTATGTAACCTGGGCTGTAATAAGTTGTAAGCGCCCAGATAACTGTAGTAACTGTTGAAGAGCCAATCCTCGGGACTTGGTAATCTGGAAGTACAGTGTAACATAGTTAAACCAAGAAAATGGTACAGAACTAACAAAATCCTTGGTTCTACTTTTTTTTTTTAATCTCTCACCTTATGCAGTGTATTAAGAAGCTGTTTGCTTTTTGGTTCTTGAGATATGATGTAATGACTATGATTCACCATTATGCTGTACATCCATGGTAGAAGATGCCTTCCACCACATGTCCTGATGAAATAAATGCAATTGGGTTAAAGACCAGAGAAGAACATCTTACATTGACTTACGTTGACTTATTTTCCAATGGTAAAAGCTTCAATAACAAGCATAGATGAGACAACTGACGAACAGGAAACGAGGTGATCAGAGAACCAACCTTGTCTGCCACATAGCAACCAGAGTTTCTAAAGTCCTGAATGCTGAGGATGGTTCCATTGACAAAACAGCAGACTTTAACTGCCAATACAAAAAATGTATGACTACAATGACTGGTAGATTCACAGAAAAATCTTTGGAAATCTCTTAAATCAGTAAGGTCAATGTAACACATGCCAAACAACCATCCAGAAAGGAAATATACCTTCTTTGGTGGTAAATAAGCCTCAAGATCAATTCCATCTATTATTGTCGAATATGAAATATTTTTTTGTTCATCAGTACCTCCAAGTATCCCTAACGATCTCAATCTATCCTCCATGCTAAATGTTTCTGCATGATCTGAAATTTTGACACAAAAATGAATGAACAAAAGGCCAGGCTGTTCTTATACCCAAGCATCAGCATACTTAAAGAGCCAAAACAATAAAGTGATCTGTATCAGTATGGTGAAGTAAGGTGAGACTGTGATGTGAAACTCACCAGCTTGACTTTGGTCAACCATATCAGTATCCTTATTAGATGAGGGTAGTTGTACACTCTTTTTCTCGTGCATGTCAGCAACTCTGGCGATTGGCAGCACAGCATCCTCCCCATGCGCACGGTCTAATGTTGTTACTATAAAATCATAAGGACTTAGTCAGCCACTGTTATAGACAGGTAAGGGGAAAAAGTGGAAACCGCAATTCACACAGCACTATAAAGATAAGATCCTCCACACTAAGAAGACGAAACAACAGGATACAATGTATCAAAAGATATATCGTGTAGTTCTATTAATTTCAAAAATCAGCTCCATATAATAAAGAAGTTTATAGAGCCTACTTAAACATATATTGTTAAGCAGCTGGCACGAATAAAGTGGTAAATTTGATTTCTGCGATACTCTAACAAAAGAAACAAACAAACACAGCCTAATAAATCTGTTGGAAGTTTCACGATTTAGTGAAGGGTAAAATAGCCCATAGAAGATACCTTTATTCTGCACTCCTTGCCCCTTCTTGGACTTTGAAACTGACTGAGGGATGGGGAGAAGGATCCCATCCTTAGAGGCATTCAGCACCAAGTCGTCGCCAAATTGCAACACCAATTTCTGGAATGATGGTTTCACCAGCAATCCGGATGCAAAAAATGCACTCACAGAACCAGGTTTCAAAATGCCTTGTAGTTTGGCAGCAAATATCACAGGCAATGAGCCTTTGTGATGTTTGACTGAAGAATCTTCAGTTGCTGATGCGATTTTTGTAGGCTTTGCATTGCATAACTCCTCAATATTTGATCCATACCAAAAATAACAGACACCTATTTCTGAAATTGCTAAAACGTATAACCCTTTTTCATTTGTTTTACTCCAACTATCCACAAAAACGGGAGGGTGCTCCAAGGCAAGTACACAGCTAGCTGACTGCTTCTTGGCACCATCTGTTTTCCACACTGCAATATATTTTTCAGCGACTGCGGATGAGAGGATGTATTTCCCGTCCTCGGTAAAAGCCACACACCGCACACCTCCCTAAATAACATAAAAAAACTGTCAACAACCTTCTAATGTGTGTTTTATAAAAAAGAAAAGAAAAAAGAAAAAAACTTCTAATGTGTGGCATAGCGGCAGCATCCTAGCAATAAACCTGGCAGATAAACGTAATACCGACAAATAATACAGGTACTCACAGGATGACCAGTAAACTTCTGTATCTTCTTGAGATCTGTGCAGTTATAAGTCTTCAACTGAGCAGATGCAGTGGCTAATATTTTTCCATCTACAATTGGAGGGAAAAAGCAACATCATCAGCAAGTATAGATGTTATAGTTTAAGCATATTAATAGAAAGTTCCCCACATTATGTCAATGTGACTATTTTTTTCTACTTAGATCAAGCGGAAAGACTACGTCTCTGCAGACACACCTGGTGAAACACATAAAGAAGAAACTGCTTTCGTTGAAGCTTTGAACTTTCTGATCAGATTTCCACTATGTGGATCAATTTGACAAACCATCCCATCTGCTCCACCGGTGTATATGCAAGAGGCCTTTGCTGAAGATGAAACAGCACTGACACCACTGCACAAGACAGGAAACACATATTGATCAATGTCTAAAACCAGAGTTCAAAGAGTGAAAGCCTAAAAGATAACAGAAAAAACAGAACTTCTACAAATAGATCAGTTTGAGAGTTCCTTTCAAAGAATGGTCTACTAACTGAAGAGTAAAGTGGAAGTCAGTGATAGTTATCTACTCACCCGGGATGACAGTCACTTATTCTCCATTTCAGCTGACCAGAAGCCACATCAAGTGCTAAAACATCTCCTCCACCAGTTCCTAATACCAATACGGAAGTTCCAAGTTTTCTCTTCTTCTGAAAATACAAGATTAGAGCTTATTTGTAGGCAAAAACAATGATTTAACATAATACATCTGCACACACGAAACTAGAATCAAATAAACTAAGCCCTCTTTACCTTTTTTTCCAGGGACAACCATTTCATGCACGTATAATCGACCGAGAGGTGACCTTTCCCAACATTGGTATAAATGTTTGTCTCCTCTGTAGATGCAATATCAGAAAACTCTGTTTGGACCTGACCCTTGACAGTATCCCAAATCTATACAACATCGAAAAATGTACATTTATTGAAAACGAAAAAGATTTTCCCTTTAAATAGAAAATTCCTACAAATTGAACTGGAGCAAGAAATATAAGCCAAATTCCAGTCACGCAAAGAAGAATGTAAGACTAAACAAGGGTGGTGCAAAATTGTATGAATAATAATCCACCGCCAAGCATATAATTTTCAATCAAACTAACACAAGTTTACAACAAGATAGCCATCTGAAGAAAAAAAACACAGGTAGAGAAAACATAATTAAACTTTAAATAAAGAAAACTGAGGATACCTTGATACGGCCATCTCCGGTGCTAAGAGCGAGATAATCTAGGGCAGGACTGAATGAAGTCAATACATCCCTAATGTTCACTAAATTCATCTTTCCCTGAAATTGTTTCAAGCAACCAATCAAATACATGCCCACAACGAAAACTCAAGCTAAGGTCTAAAAATTAAATGTATTTAAGTGTTTCTAGTCAATGTAAAAGATAAAAAAATTCCACATGTGACCAATTTTCCGTTGAAGAAATGCTGCAATTTACCAGACTAATCACTCGAAAACAATCCAATTTAAGTTAAGAGGTGAACAAAGGCAAATAACTAACGAGTTCACTCAGACCAAGCGAAGGAGGCAGGGAGAGAGAAGAAGATGTCGAAGAGATTAAGTTTCTGCAGGAGTGAATCTGTAGGCGGTGACGAAAGAGATGAGCGACAGAGAGTGAGGGTTCGGTAAGAAAAAAAAGAAGAAGGAAATTAGGGTTTTTGAGAGGTTTTTCTGTTTTTTTGGCGTTCAAAACGGCGATCGGGTTTAGGCAAAAATAAAGTAATAATCAACCGAATTTTTGTGAATTTTATGCGCCAAATAGGTTCAGAGTTGGGAATCCTCCCCGGTACGGAGCTAACTGAGCCTGAGCTCCATCGATATTTTCCAATATTATGAAATTATGGGCCCTCCACGTTGCCAAATACTGTTATTGGGCTTATTCAATTAAATCCATCTTATAACAGACTTGGCCCGAAACTTTTTTTATGTGGTTGATTTGTTCATTTTTCATGTATAGGTGTTTTGGCATAGGTAATTAAATTTAACTCAAGCTTCTTAGGACCATGATTTGATTCAGAATGCTACAAACATATTTTGTTTACACAAGTTAATAGAGGTTTTGAGAGGGTAAAATGACACAAAACTTTAGTAGAAATATAAAAATTCATCAAAACAGGAAATTATGTTAATGTTCACGCCTCTTGTATAAGTGATATGCGGTTCGGTTCCTTAGAAGTAAGTTTACCGTGACGTTTGAGATCAAGCAGGCTTAAAGAATTATCGACCTTACACAAGCAGCACAACTGTCATAAACTATAATGAATAAATCTAACCTTCAAATCTTTGTGTAGAGTATAAATTATATTAACAAACAGTCAAACATAGTCATAGAATTTACTGTTCATCAATGGATCTTAAAAGGGCTTAATTAACATAACTAGAGTTGTTTGACGAAGACTTTACTTGAGTGCTATATCTTTAGACAAATGAATGCATTTGTTAGAAATTCAATGGTTTGCTTTTATCTAGACTCTATATTACCAAACCTACTGCATTGAACAACCTAAACAAAATCACACCGACACTAACATACTTGTGTGTCTGTTAACACATTGGCCAGGACGATCCACACAAGTATGTTGAAAATTTTCAGTTAATTTCAGTACCATGAAATAAGAACTAGTAAATCCATAAACAGAGGTTGGTTTTGTAACACCATTGTAATGACAAATAACATGAAGAAAACAATACAAAAAGGAGAGAAAAGACGAAAACGATAAGAGATTCTGACTTGACTACCTATGAGCAAATCAATGGATCAAAAGCAACCTCATATTCCATATGAATCTACCATCCCAAGATTTCTTCCATGCTCTTATTCAACCAACTGTGTGTTTCTGCTCAAGTTCCATCTTCTCGTTTCTGAGTCAAGGACTCTCTTCATTTAGTTATCGGACTCATTCTTCTTACCTTCTCCATCTCCTTCCCTCTCTTCAAGCAACCTACCACGTTCCTCATCAGCTTGCTGAATCTTCTTCTGAGCTTCATTAGCCTTCAAGGCCTGTAATTTAGCATGATTGTAATACGCAACTCCCAAGAAGGCAATCCCGTAACCGAAAAGGTTGATAGGAGTCACAGTATCCTTGATCACAGACCATGAGAATGCAATCAAGAGCCAATCTTTAACCACACCAGCAACATTCATGGTCAAAGCAGAAGTCTTCCCAACTAGAAGGAACACAGCGAGATTCAGAGCGAATGCACAAAGCGAATTAGCTCCAAAAATGGCGTAATCGAAGTGGAAGCTAGATGTATCTCTAAGAACTGGAAATTCAACGTAGATCCATGGAATAAACAAGAAAGCTAAGCAGCAAGGAGCAACGTAGTAGAGCGAAGTAATGGGATTTAGAGTGATTCCTTTAGAAGTAAGTAAGATCTGAATCAATACCAAACGAGTTGCTTCAAAAGCAACAGCACCAAGCTGAAGAATTACACCCCAAACATCAAATCTAGCTTCTCCATAAGCAGCAATAGCTACACCAAACGAGATCGAGAGCATGTTCATCATAGTATCCGATTTGAATCCTTCCTTTTTGAAAAGAACACCGATTGAGTAAACAGCTACAGGCATCAAAGCTTTGAGCATCTGGATGAAGGAGACGGATAGGTAAATATACGCCGAGTTTGAAAGCCAAAGTGAGAGAGCGTACAAGGCACCAATCGGGACAACGGATCTCAGATAAGTTTCACGAGACATTGAAACTGGCTCAACGAATTTGAAAACCTTGATGATGAGAAAAGCTAAGGATGAACAAAACGACATGTGAATCATGGTGAGTGAGATCGGGAAAGGCCAATTGTACATCTTTTTGTCGAGGATGTATTTGTTGTAGACGATTACAGTGAAGCTGAGGAAGATCCATATCGCAACGTAGCTGTAAGAGAGAACGATCTTCTTAATCACGCTGTCGCTAAGTGTACCGCCTTTTCCCATTTCGTCGAATTTTGCGAGAGATTCGCTTCTCCGTACGGTGGTTCTGTGACGGAGACGACGGTGGTGAAGCTGAGAAAAGAGAGAAAGATTGTAGCTTTGTAAAGTTGGGTGAGATCCTTAATCAGAAGTCTTCGGGGTTTTATTCTCACAAAGAAGTGCCTCAGTTATGTCTTCCATCTCTCGTTTATATATTTATTTAGTAATGTAACGTTCTCAATTATTATTAATTTTTATTAATAAACGATAATAATGTGATTGGAAAAAATATTTAAAAGAAACAAATAACCACGATATTTTCTTGAGATTATAGAGATCTAATTCTAGTTTATGAAAATAATCTACGGATTTTTGGGCATTTAAAGTTGAAAGATATAATTCTATCTTTTTTCAAATTTCCCTAATAAAATTAGAGGATCAATAAACGGTTTAAATTATCTGCTACTAGATGTGATTCAATGGTAGAAATATTTTGTCTTTCACAAAAATTAGTTTAGATTTTGGTTTGGAAATCAACTCTAGATTAAAATGATTTTTTTTTTGTTATAATTATCTGTTACAAAATAATAATATAATTTAGAAAATTTTGATTAGTAGGTAGATAAATCCGTAACGGAATTTTTGGTTCAAGAAGCGGAGATTTACAACTAAACATTGTCATGAGCATTTGTAGTTTGTAATTATCCCAAGATTTGTGTTTTGGGTTAGTCAACAAATGGGCCCACTGATCGCAACCAAAGCCCAATAGCGTCGTCTACAAGACGCCAGGGAAACGCGCGTCGAGCGTTCAGGTGTGTAAAATTCATGCGTCTCATAAAAGTCACGCGGCCTGTGATGCGCTTTTCGTGTGAATGTGATTCAATGCTTTTGTCGCTTGGACGTGTTTTTCCCGCTAGGTCAAATTAAACAAAAAAATTATATATTTGTTTTCTTGTGTTTCATTAACATCCATAGATATAAAAATGGAAAAGAAAATTAAGACACTCTACTAGTAATTGGTAAGAAGATATCAATTTTTGTTTGTCTTCTTCTATGGGTTGGTACTCGGTTTTCGAAGACTTAATACATATCTATTATTGATGTTCGAGAAAAATTATAAATAATGTTATAAGTTGAGAATCATCTTATAAGAAAAATGAAAGGGAATAATAATTATAATGTGAAAACCGTAATTGATTTCAACTTTGAACAAATTTCTTTATTGGAATTGGGACTTGTGAGGCCATTTTGTTGTCCTCATCATACGTACGATTAGTTTGCTTAAGGTTATTCAAAGAATATATAAGACATTATAAGCAAATATATGGAGTTGAATAAATCCACTTAACCTAAATGATGTTGAAATTATTAGTATTACCAACAACAATAATCCATTATGAACACACCATCCCCACCATCTAGCCACGATTTGATGATATATGGACGGTTTGTTTAGGGTTTATGACTCAGTAATTTTCATACATTATGGAAAGAGTCTGGATTATTCTTTTGGGGGAGATACAGCCCACATATAAACCTTTTTTCTGGGTATTCAAATAAATCGTTATATAAACTTATATCTGTATAAAAATGTATGAAAGAATTGTGACTTAATTTCACAATGTTAGGAAATCGAACTTCATTAATTTTCGTATCCGTCTTTTACCACTACGAGAATTTGGACATACATCCATTTTTCGCACGAAAGATTAGTGAGTCAATGCGTAATTCAGGTTTTTTTGGTAAATAAATTGTATTATTGTCACAATATAATGATTCTTTTATAATGTCATATTATTCTATAGTTCGTAAATCACTTTCGTTTGGACCACGTCCATGAACTAGTTGAATAAGATATGTACAAGTGGTTACCTAACAAATTGTATGATTTGATGTTAGACTCCATTTTATTGGCTAACTATTTTCATTAAGTGTTTATATATTCTAATAATTAACCCCTCAAATTAACAAATTGATGGGCACTTTATATTACTCTAGATTAAAGATTATTTGAATTTTCTTTGTGTACTTTTCCTATGCGATAAGAAATTGTGTGTACCTTTTGACAAAGACATAATTATTGGTTAAAATTTCAATCGGCATTACATGATTTTTATTTCAATATAATATAATAGCATATGATGGTTTTTCAAATGATATTAATATATATATACCAATCATTATCCAGAAGGAAAGATGGTTGACCAAAGCATTCAACAAAGTACAAATTAATGAAACATACAAAATGGAAAACTAGTAGAATTGATCCTGTCAATTACAGTTTTATAGATCTTTTATTGGCTAAATGATGACATTAAACTTGTTCTTTAAATTAATATCTATAATATCTACCTAGTTGGCTATTCTTGTTTTTAAGTTTTCTTAAGTTTATGATATCGTAATTTATTGAGGAAAAAAGTATAATCAACAAATTAGTGATGACTATTCTGAAAATTAATACAAATATCTTTTCTTTTTTTGGTATCTTCTTCCAGGGTTGTTGACCTGGCGCAATTAAATATAGTCTATAAATGTGAATTCTGTCAAAATGTCAGCAAGCGTTTGTAGTCCAACGGTTAGGATAATTGCCTTCCAAGCAATAGACCCGGGTTCGACTCCCGGCAGACGCAATTTATCTTTTTAATTGTATTTTGCCATCCACCTTTGGCGTCTAGATGTATTTATTAAGCTCTTAACGAATCTGTATACATACACGTATGTATTTATATGGATAACAAGTCATCTATGTTTTAGTCAGTATTTCTATATTTGCCTACTTGCAAATTTCAAGAGTTGATTAATTATTAGGTTAGCGTAATGGTTCTCTTCTTCAAAGCTATATATCATTTATTGGACTCGTCTCTCTTCTAGTAATTACGAAATATTAGCTATGTCGTGTGTCCATCGTTCTCTTCCTTTCTGGCTTTTGATTTGAAGTGTCTATGCAAATGGAATAATAAGAACTCAAGATTTTATAAAGAATGACTATTTTTATTATTTTAGAAAACTCTCTTAAAAACTAAAGTCTCAAATCTCAAATTCTTAAGTTATACCACATTTTGGTATCTCCCTTATATAAACAAGATAAAACTTTCTAATTATAATAGGAAAATATATGATTAGATAAATTCTAACATAACAAACTCTATCTTATCTAATAAGTAACTTGCTCAACAAGTTACTATGTTCAAGCTTAATTCTATATTTTCCCCTTACGCTTTAAATCAATTTTCTCTATGTCTTGAACACCAATGAAGTCTTTCATTTCCTTGAACTTGATTCTCCCTAGTGCCTTTGTTAGAATGTCCGCCTTTTACTTTGTTCCAGGAATGTGTTCCATTCTATTTGACCATTCTCAACACATTCTCTTATGAAATGGTACCTTGTGTGTATGTGTTTATTTCTTCCATGAAACACCGGATTCTTGGTTAGAGCGATTGCGGACTTGTTGTCTATTCTTATGATTACTTTCTCACATGTCGATCCCATGATCTCACTCAACAACTCTTGAAGCCAAATTGCTTGTCTTGAAGCCAAATTGCTTGTCTTGAAGCCTCGGTTCCAGCCATGAACTCAGCTTCACAAGAAGACAATGCAACGGTTTCTTGTTTTTGTGAGCACCAAGTAATTGGACTTCCACTTAGATAAAAAATATGACTGGTAGTACTTCTTCCATCATCTGGATCAACATTGTGACTACTATCACTATATCCAACTAACTTTGGTACTTGTGTGCAGAATCTCGTGAAAGCTAATCCAAGAGTAGTTGTACCTTTCAAGTATCTCAAACATTGTTTCATGGCAGCTCCATGTGACTCTATTGGATTTTGCATATATCTACTTAAAACTCCAACACAATATGACAAGTCTGGTCTCGTATGTAAGAGATACCGAAGACACCCAACCTTTCTTCTATAATCCGTAGCATCTATCTCCCTTTCTTGAGAAGCTTTTGACAATTTCAGTCCTGAGTCCATTGGTATATGAACCAAGTTGCAATCATTCATACCCGAGTCCTCAAGAATCTTTTTTGCGTAACATTTTTGTGACAACGTTATCTCGCCATCAAATTGTCTTACTTCTATTCCAAGATAGTAAGTTAGTTTCCCTAGATCACTCATCTCAAACTTAGTTGCCATCTCTTCCTTAAACTCGTCAATGATCTTCCTATTTGTTTCGGTGACAAATAAATCATCTACATATATGACAATGAGTAAAATTTGATTCGAAATTACTTTCTTGTAAATCGATGGCTCCTTGCTACACCTTTCAAATTTGAGTTCTTTAAGTACTTGATTCAACTTGATGTTCCAAGCTCTTGGTGCTTATTTTAACCCATACAAAGCTTTCTTGAGTTTATAGGCTTTGTTCTCACTTTCTTTTACCTCAAAACCCTCAGGTTGTGTAACATAAACGGTTTCCTTTAGATCTCCATTAAGAAAAGCAGTTTTGACATCAAGATGATGTTTCTTCTTCTTCTTATCACACCTATAACATATCACCTTAGATATGTCAAAATCTTCATTGCCTCTTCCTCGACCACATCCTCCTCTACCTCTTCCTCTCGATCCCTCATTAGAATTTCTCGTTTGGTTATTAGACTCCAAATACATCAACTGTTTTTGAACTTCTTGAGAATCTTCTTCTTCTTCGAGAATCCGTTCTTCATAGGCTTTTATATGACCTATGATATCCTCAAACCTTGTTATATTAAGATCCAAAATTTGCTCAAGAGATGCAACTATTTGGATGAATTTCTTCCTAGGAAGACACTTGAGAAATTTCTTGACCAATTTAGACTCTTCTATGTTTACTCCTAGAAAAGAAGACTTTGATGAAATAACTGATATCTTGCCCACAAAGTCATCCACCATTTTGATTTCTTTCATCTTGAGTCGGTCAAATTCAGACATTAACGTTTACCACCTCGCTTCTTTAACACGTTCAGCCCCTAAGTTTCGTGTTTTGATAGCCTCCCACACCTTATTTGTCGTGTCTAATTCTCCCACTTGTAGAATAAGAGTCTCTGGTATAGATTGGAATAAGAGTGCCATCGTCATGTTGTTTTTCTTTTTATCATCGATGTCTGTTTCAATTACTTCCCATACTTCGTGTACTTTGAGACATACTTTCATTCTCATGGCCCAAACGGTGTAGTTAGTTGTGGTTAACATTGGACACGTTATAGAGGAAGAGCCTCCTCTGTGTTTGGCTTTCTCAGCCAGAACTATGGATTGTTCGTCTCCCATGATTCGTTAAACTTATTGTTTAACTTCTTTCTCATGATTAAGACTCCTTCTTAATCGAGAACTTTTGCTCTGATACCAATTGAAGTATCTATGCAATCGAATAATAAGAACTCGAGATTTAATAAAGAATTACTCTCTTTATTACTTTAGAAAACTCTCTCAAAAACTAAATTCTCAAATCTCAAACTCTTAGGTTATACCATTGGTATTTCCCTTAGACAAGATAAAGCTTCCTAATTCTAATAGGAAAAGATAGATTAAATAACTCCTAACATAACAAACTCTATCTTATCTAATAAGTAAGTTGCTCAACATGTTACTATGTTCAAGCTTAATTCCACATGATTTTCCTCATCTTCTTAGTGTTATTGGCGAAATCTCAAAAGGAAGTTAAAGTGGAGATTGTTCTTGACACTAATTTGACATTAGCAGATATGAGCTTGCGAGCTATTAACATGTCTCTGTCAGAATTCTATAACATTCATAATGGCTTCAAGACAGGGATTGTTCTCCACATTCGAGATTCCAAACAAACTGTTGTTGGTGCTGCTGCTTCAGGTACTTCCATGCGTTGTCAACATTCATCGACCATGTATCAAAATTGATCTATTATATATTTACTATCTAAAAATGAATTTGCAGCTTTATACTTGATAAAGAAGAGAGAAGTGGTGGCCATTATGGGGCCAGGGGATTCAATGCAAGCTCCATTTTTAATCAACCTCGGAAATCAATCTCAAGTTCCCATTATTTCATTCTCTGCAACAAGCCCTATTCTCGATTCCCTCCGCAGTCCATATTTCATCAGAGCCACACACGACGACTCATCACAAGTTCAAGCCATTAGCGCCTAGGGTTTTTATCGTACACATGTTGCCTGATCTTGAATCAAGGCTTTGTATGTGTTTATATAGGAAAGCCATCAGCTAGTATTTCCACAAGGGTTCTTGTTGTGGTTTGGTGCTTTGTGTTCTTAATACTAACTCAGAGCTACACAGCAACATTGACATCGATGTTGACGGTTCAAGAGCTTAGACCAACAGTGAGAAACATGGATGATCTGAGGAATTAGAGTGGAGTGAGCATTGGATATCAAAAGGGTTCGTTTACATTCGAAAGACTGAAACAAATAGGTTTCAATGAATCAAGGTTAAGGATATACAATTCTCCTGAAGATATGCGTGAGCTTTTTCTTAACAAGAGCAGCAACGGTGGTATTGATGCTGTCTTTGATGAAGTCGCTTATATAAAGCTTCTCATGGCTAAATATTGCTCAGAGTATTCTATTATTGAGCCTACCTTTAAGGCTGATGGCTTTGGATTTCTAAGTGACCTAATTACTTGATACATTTACAGTTCAAAACCATCAGTTTGTTCTTAAACTCTGCAAGTGTTTATTTGGCAGGCTTTTCCATTAAGTTCTCCGTTAGTGTCAGATGTTTCAAGACAAATCTTGAACATAACAGAAGGAGAAACCATGAATAAAATGGAGAACAAGTGGTTCACTGGAGGAAAGCATTGTCTAGACTCTACCACATCGGATAAGCCAATCCAGCTTGATCACCACAGCTTCAAAGCTCTGTTTCTAATCGTCATTTTCTTCTCTTGGTTTCTAGTCTTACCCACGTTGCTTCGTAGAAGATTTGAAGACAGAGAACGTCCCCAAAATAATGAAGAGATCGGAAGAGTTGTTGAAGTCCACGAGCCACCTGACGATGCGCCAGAAGGCCGAGCTGATGCACCAGCCAATGTACCAGAAGGCCGAGCCTATGCGCCAGAAGGCCAAATCCAAGAGTTGAATAATGATGGTGATCAAAATAATCTAAATGTTACAGTGGGAGTCGGCCAAAATTTGGTTCATCGTAGGCATCTCACCACGTTAACAGCTTTGGCGTTATCCTCCGGAACAGTTTCCTTGCCGTTATCATCCAAAACAGCTTCCCTGCCGTTATCCTCCAGAACAGCTTCTCTGCCGTTATCATCCGGAACACCCTCGGGAACAGTTTCCCTGCCGACGAGGATTAAGTCCTCATAGTCTCTGATTATTCTTACTCATCATTGTTACGCTTTTTCTACCGTGTCCGTAAAGGTAAGAAACAAAATTAGTAATTTTAGTATGTTGCAATTTTTCATTGTAAGATTTTCTTTTAAAATGCAAAAAGCAATACCAAATTGTTCCTGATGAAATCAAAAGAAATAGACTACATTACTCTTTCTAGCACTCCGACTTTATAAGTTGATCCATTTTACACCAACTCTTAGATAAATTTTCCGAGCAAAAGATGTCTGATTACTGAGCAAGTCAAGATGCCAAATTATTACGTCCAGACGAATAAAATCCAGAGATTTTAAACATAATAATCTATTGTACAAAAAACAGGACAGATCTCAACTGTGAGATTTAAAGAGTAACTCGATCCCTCTTTTTAAAAGTTTACAAACGGTCTAGAAATATGGAAAAAAAAGGTATTCTCATTAAAAAGACTAAAATCATAAACGGAGTGAAAGATAATAGTGAACCAACCCCCATGACCCCGTCCAACACATACATGTCTGTATGTGATATGAGGTCCTTCATGGCAGAGGAAAACTACTTCAAGATGGCACTGAACAAAGAAAAAGAAGAAAGAAACAACGTTTATGTCAAAATTTTGGCAAAAGCTTTAGAACCAAGCTTTCGTAAATAAATTGATACAAGGATCAAATCTTACTGTAAGTAGAAGTATCAATCTGCTCAGGAAGTTCCTTTATATCAACCTCAAACCTCTCTTGTACCTGTCCACATTTGAAATTACCACTTTGCTAAGATACACAACTTAATATCAAGTGGACTTTGAATGGGCTTATGAATAAGATTAAACTCCATACCTGATTAAGAACCTCTGAATCTGAAGCTGATGCAACAAATGTAATTGCTAGACCCTTTGTTCCAAACCTACCAGCTCTTCCCACCTATGCCATCAACATATGCGTAAAAGCAATGTTATAAGGGCCCACTTGTGAGAATTAATAATCTAGATAATACATATCAAGATTACATAAGTGAATGGTTTACCCTGTGGAGATAGGTATCAGCAGAATCTGGCATGTCGTAGTTGATAACAATGTTGACACGCTCAATGTCAATGCCTCTCCCTACCAAATCTGTTGCCACCAATATCCTCTTATGCCCTTCCTTAAAACTTTTGTAGCGAGTCAACCTACATAGCGTATCATAAAAGACTTTAAGAATTGATATTGCACGTGCAGAGGGCATTAAGAGCAAGTAGAGTTGTTCAGAGAGAGTTGAATTTATGCACAAACCTCTCTTCTTGAGACATGCCAGAGTGGATACATATCGAGGGGAAATTGCATTCTACCAGCAACTTGTTAAGCTCCGCAGCTCTACTCACACTCTTCACAAATATTACAACTTGATTAAAGTCCAGTGCATCAAGAAGGTCATTCAACTTGCGGTTTTTCTCCATCTCGTTCAGTTTGATGTAGTGCTATCGCAGTACGAAAGATAGATAGTCAGTTAGTAAGTATCAAGTACCAATTAATATGAATAACAATAGAAGATCTCAACAGTCCGGACTACGAAGTCCTCACACTAGTTTAAGAAGTACCTGGACAAGCCCATGAAGAGTCAACTTGGCTTCGTCATCAACATATATTTCCATTGGCTGAAAGGAACAGATATCAGAGTAAATGGTATTAGCAACCTTCCTTAGGCAAGGATTTCCACTACAAAAGTGACGACGGATGAAGAACCCCTGAACTGAGATCCTCTTCCCATAGGTTCGCCTCCTCAAAGATAAGAGTTTTGATATGAAACGTCAATATTGCCCACAACATTAAGACCCATAAAATGGAGCAGCATGAGACCTTAGGATATCACAAAACCCCAACCCAAAACCCACCCAGCGTTGATATTATTGCATTGATATTATAAATAAATAAAAAAGAAAACGGTAGTGATGGAAAAAGACTGTTGCCACACCAGAGCTAAGTGGCTCTAAAGAGTGTCACAGTGTTCAACCCCTACAAGCTACCCTAAACATTATTTGATTGAGACACATTCAGGAATCAGTTGCCGCTTTTCCAGGACAGACGATGCTCAAACAAGGCTATGATGTCCCACAGAAGGCTAGAAATAATTCAAAACTAGAGGACTTGCAAAGCGAGAAATAATTGGCCATGGGATATTACATCTTGCATAAATTTCTTGCAGACTGGGCGTATCTCTTTGCTCAGAGTTGCTGAGAACATCATAACTTGTTTGTCATGAGGAGTCATTTTGAAAATTTCTTGCACATCTCTTCGCATATCTAATGAAGAAAAGTACCAATGTTAACATATAAAAGTGAAAAAAAGTGATAGGTTGCATATCCTGAACATAAACAAGACAGAAATTAGCATACCAAGCGACTCTAGCATTTTATCACACTCATCCAGAATAAAATGCCTCACATTCTTCAAAGAGAGATCTTTGTCCCTGGCAAGTGCAAGGACCCGACCAGGTGTACCAACAACAATGTGAGGACACTCATTCTTCAGCAAGTCTTTGTGAATTTTAATGTTGACTCCACCATAGAACACTGAAACCTTTGTATCAGGCAGGTAGGTACTGAATCGCACAAACTCATTGCAGATCTGAGAGTAAATTTCAGCATCAAGGTATACTAAGCATGAGAGAACTTGCAGACATGCAGTAAAGAGTCAAGAACTTGATTATGCAAGAGAGTCATACCTGGTAAGCTAACTCTCTTGTATGGCACAAGACAAGTGCAGAAACCTGGCCAGGAGATGGCTCAATTTGTTGGAGAGTGGACAGCACAAACACAGCAGTCTTCCCCATACCAGATTTTGCTTGGCAAATAACATCCATTCCCAAGATAGCTTGAGGGATACATTCATGTTGCACTGGTGGAGAAGCAAAGAAAATTGTATCGAAGGAACCCTTTATAAGTAGAATATAACCTCCATTTCTTTACAATCGGTAGCTTTACGACATGCTAAGCTCACTCCAAATCAATAGATTGAAAAAGCATTTATTACCTGTACAAAGTAATCAGTGAAATGTTGATGGACAAAGAAAACAAAACCAATTATAAAAATAAAAAGAATCTGATTTCATTATCAACAAAATATAACACAAACACAACTTTATTTAGATTTAGTAAGTTGATAAGAAAAGGGCCAAAATAAAGTATATAATTTCTTAAACAACATATCATCTAAAAACCTAGACGACGTACATAAAATTAAATGTCATAAGGCAACTAAAAACAGCTTATACAGAAGTCGTTTCTGTAAGCTTATACCATATCATTTGTGTGTAATATAGAATGATGAAAGGCAAAGGTCAAAGGTCAAAGGTAGAATGAGTATTAAAATGTAATTACCTTCAGATGGATGTTCAAATCCTGAATCAACAATAGCTCGGAGAAGCTCCGGCTTCAAAAGGAAGTCTCTAAACCCAGAACTGTGTATTCCCACGTACCCTCTGGTCCAACGAAGAAAGAGAAAAACAGAATTATAAGTAAACAAGAAACTGCTACTCTCATAGACAAACGAGTAATGAAAGAATCGCAGCTAACAAGCAGAAATCTCAGAACAATTTCACATCTTAACATCCACTGTTTTTATGAAACTACTCGATCAGAAAAAAAAAAAAAACTCACTTTTTCACGGCTTCGCCGTTAACTTTACTTCCAGAATCTAGGACCTTCTCGTCCTCTTCCTCGTAGTCCAAAAGCTCCTCCTCGTAGGCTTCGTTATCTCTAGCATCTCCCATACTTCACAAGTTCTATAATCAGAGAAGAAATTTCAGATAAAAGTTCGAAATCCAAATCGGAAAAAAAAACCCTAAAACTTGGGTAAAATCGTATGGCGTTATCGACCCTAAGGGTATAAAGCCAATGAGAGCTTGCTAACAATCATGGAATCGGACAGAGTGAAAGGGATAAAATACCTGAGAACTGAGTAGAGTTGGTTAGATCGCGAAATGGGATTAGGGTTTCAATATCTCTGATTGCAAGAAAAAAGTTAAATATCAGAGCTCCGCCTATTCCAAAGCGGGATACGTAAAGAGACGACTAATCGTGAGACTAGATACTAGATAGGGTTGAGCTGGGTCTACTGTGGGCTTTGCTTTCGTGGACCTAATATTTTTATTGATTTTAATGGGTCTACTCTGGGCTTGCTTACGTGGGCACAATTTTTTTTATTGTTTTCGTTGGGCCTACGGTTTGTAGTAATCGATCAGCCTTGCCGACCAATTCAAATAGTTTCAGTTTTGTGATTCAAATTCAAATCATTTCAGTTTTTGCCGATAACATGTGTGTCAGGGTAAATTTGAATAAGTCAGCGATAACTTTTGGTTCTCGAGGTCAATCTACAATGAAAACTAGTCTCCTTTACTCAACATTCATAATTATAGAGGTAATGGGAAGTATCTCGATCTGCCAGAGCAAATAGATCCGAAAAAAGAAGAAAATTTTCAAATTTATTGTGGAGAAGGTTCGACAAAGAACACAAGGTTGGAAGCATCGTTTTCTTTCAGAAGCGGGGAAAGAAATTCTCTTAAAAATAGTGGCAATGACTTTTCCACTTTATACCATGAATTGTTTCAAATTACCCGTTGAAACGTGTGAAGAGATTAATAGAGTTCTTTCTGATTATTGGTGGAGTAAAGGCAATGATCGTAAGCCGATGTCATGGGTTGCTTGGAAGAGATTGGGTTATCCAAAAAAAGAAGGTGGACTGGGATTTCGGGATATTGAACGTTTTAATAGAGCTCTTCTTGCAAAACAAGTCTGACGACTTTTTAAATCACCTACAAGTCTTGCTGCCAGAGTATTACAGGGGAGATATTTTCATGATTCAAATATTTTGGAAGCTCATACAGGGTTTAAACCATCATTCCTATGGAGATTGCTTCTTGATGGTCGAAATTTATTGAAAACAGGGGATGCGTTGTCTCATTGGTAATGGTCAATTAATAAGGATTTGGACTGATTCGTGGTTGCCTATGCATCCACCAAGACCTCTGCAACGACGTCTAGAATTCCAGCAGGATATTACTCATGTTTCAGAGCTTTTTAATTCGGATTCTAAGACTTGGAATGTGCCTCTGCTACACTCAGTTTTTGTGGCGGCAGATGTTCAAGAGATTCTCAAAATTGAGTTAGTGCTTCTCAAGAGGATGATTTGATTGGTTGGCATTATACTGCTGATGAAGATTATACTGTAAAGTCAGGCTATTGGCTGGCTACTCATTTACAAACCAATACACAACCTCGTCCACCTAATGGTCCAGCTGAAATCAAATCAAGAATATGGAAAATGAATATTGCGCCTAAGTTAAAGCACTTTCTATGGCGACTTCTCTCTCAAGTGGTGGCTTCAGGATCTATTTTGAAGGAAAGACACATTATAACTGATGCAAGATGTCACCGTTGCTGTCTCCATGACGAGACTTTGGACCATTTGTTCTTTACATGTCTATATGCTCAGGCTATTTGGAGAGAGTCTCATTTACCATTTTCTAACTTTTTCATGAGCTCTATCTCATTTGAAGATAAGATTTGATTCCTCATTGATCGTCAATTACCAATTTGGTTTTTGTGGAGGATATGGAAGAATAGAAATAAACTACTTTATCAACGTCGATTGAGTGATTGGCTTACAGATGTTAATGATACCAATCGAGAAGCAATTGAATGGCTTACAGCTCAAGATAATTTTTGTTCGTTGTCCAATGGTGTTCGAAATGGTGCAATTTCTTCGATGCGGTCACAATGGACTCAGCCTAGTTGTGGTTATGTGAAATGTAATAACGACTGTCGGTATCAAGGTATGGATTCTCCTCCATTAGCAGCATGGATCATGAGAGATCATCATAGAGTGTATAAGGAGGCTGGTCGAAGTACTGGTGTTCAATGTTCATAGGTTCTAGAAGCTGAGCTTCAGGCTCTTCTTATGTCTATGTATCAAACTTGGAGTCTTGGATTCCGCAAAGTGATCTTTGAAGGCGATAACAAAATGGTATGGGACCTGGTAACTGGTCATCAAAGTAATTTTGCACTGCATAATTGGATAACAGAGATACGATATTGGCAGTTGAAGTTTGATTCTGTTACTTTCTCATGGGTTCGCCGTACTAGTAATCAGTTTGCTGACCATGTTGTTAAATCGTTACCTGTTTTACATTTGTTTCAGTTTTTTCATCTGATTCCTGTTTGTATAACTACTATCCTCAGGATTACTCTGTTTCACGGTAATCGAAGTTGCTGATGATGTTAAAAAAAAAACATGTGTCAGGCTGTCAGGCGTCAGCAGTGCTCTTTACAAATTTTTCAATATACGAACAATAGGCCCATTATAGTGAAGCCCATTCTCAACCCTATCTGTGCTCCCTATAAATAAATTAATAAATGTAAATCAACAAACGCTAGAGCGGCGTTGATATTAAATTTTCTTCAATCAGGGATTTCAAAACCCTAATTGATTTCGAGATCCAACCTGCTTTGCATTTTCTCAGGTAAAATTTTCTCTCCAAATTCATTATATCTCATTTCAAAATTCAATCGGGCTTACTCTGTAAGAGTTCTGATCTTAATTGCATAGAACACCCATGGTTTTCGCTTAAGATGCTTCTTCCCTGAATCCTAGGTTTCTGTTTTGGGTTTGGAATCTTACTTGAAATTTCTCTTCAGCTTGTAGAATTTTGGAAACTATGGGAGACGCTAGAGACAACGAAGCTTACGAGGAGGAGCTTTTGGACTATGAAGAAGAGGACGAGAAAATCCTAGATTCTGGAAATAAAGTTAATGGCGAAGCCGTGAAAAAGTGAGTTCTTTTTTCTTACATATCTTCGATCTGTCTCATGAGATAGCGCGTGTTCAAATTTGGGCGTTTTTAGATTACTACTTACTAGCAGTAACGGTCTGATTAGTCTCTTAACTTTAAGTATATCAATTTTTCAACTTTCTGAATGCTTTAATTCATGGAAACGATTTGAGACTCATGTGTGTCCTGTATTTTGGCTTTGTGCCAGAGGTTACGTGGGAATACACAGTTCTGGATTCAGAGACTTCCTTTTAAAGCCGGAGCTTCTCCGAGCTATCGTTGATTCAGGATTTGAACATCCATCTGAAGGTAATTACAATTTAATACTCATTCTACCTTTGACCTTTGCTTTGCACCATTCTATTACACAAATGGTATAAATTTACAGAAACGACTTACCTTTAAGCTGTTTTAGTTGCACTATGACATTTAATTTTGTGTACGCCTTCTAGTTTTTAGAAGATATGTTGGTTTAAGATATTATATACTTTATCTTGGTCCTTTACTTATCAACTAACTAAATCTGAATAAAATTGTGTTTCTGTTGATAAATAGAATCAGATTCTTTTTATTTCCTGTTATAATTGTTTTTGTTTTCTTTGTCCATCAACAATTCACTGATTACTTTTTACAGGTAATAAATGCTTTTTCAATCTATTGATTTGGAGTGAGCTTAGCATGTCGTAAAGCTCCCAATTATAAAGAAATGGAGGTTATATTCTACTTATAAAGGGTTCCTTCGATGCAATTTTCTTTGCTTCTCCACCAGTGCAACACGAATGTATCCCTCAAGCTATCTTGGGAATGGATGTTATCTGCCAAGCAAAATCTGGTATGGGAAAGACTGCTGTGTTTGTGCTTTCAACTCTGCAGCAGATCGAACCTTCTCCTGGTCAGGTTTCTGCACTTGTCTTGTGCCATACAAGAGAGTTAGCTTACCAGGTATACCATTTTCTTAATTCAGACCTGGACTTTTAATAGTTATGTTGTCCGGCCCCAAGTTTTCACATGCTTATATTATCTGCAGATCTGCAATGAGTTTGTGCGATTCAGTACCTATCTGCCTGATACAAAGGTCTCAGTGTTCTATGGTGGAGTTAACATAAAAATCCACAAAGACTTGCTGAAGAATGAATGTCCTCACATTGTTGTTGGTACACCTGGTCGGGTGCTTGCACTTGCCAGGGACAAAGATCTCTCTTTGAAGAATGTGAGGCATTTTATTCTTGATGAGTGTGATAAAATGCTCGAGTCACTTGGTATGTTGATTTCTGACATTGTATATATAAGTTATCTTTCCTGTCCTTGAATAATTATATGTTTTAACACTTGTTGCTTTCTTTATCAGACATGAGGAGGGATGTGCAGGAAATATTCAAGATGACTCCTCATGACAAGCAAGTAATGATGTTCTCAGCTACACTCAGCAAGGAGATACGCCCAGTCTGCAAGAAATTTATGCAGGATGTAATGTCCCACTGCCAATACTATCTCGGTTTGCAAGTCTTGTAATCTTGATTAATTTTTAGCCATCTCTGGGAGATCTAGGTTTATTTGAGCACCTTTTCCCTTGGGATTCCTGCCCTGTTTATCGGGATGCATGGGCTTGATCCACTAATGTCTTGGGTAGTTGGTTGAGGGTTGACGAATTAGAAGACGCTGAATATGTTACTTAGCTTTGGTGTGATTCAGTGATGTCGTTCTGTGGGATCTAGTATCATCTCCTTTTTTATTATTTGGAATGCTAGCAGTGCTGGGTGGGTTTTGAGTCGGCGTTGTAAGGTCTCAAGGGTTCATCCGACTCAATTTTATTGACCTTAGTATACATTGCAAAAGTCACATCTCAAGAGAAAACTGGTGGACGAGGATCTCAGTTCAGGGGTTCTTCATCCGTCATCATTTTTGTTGTGGAACTCATTGCCTGAGGAAGCCATGCTAATACTATTTACTCTGATATCTATTCCTTTCAGCCAATGGAAATATATGTTGATGATGAAGCCAAGTTGACTCTTCATGGACTTGTCCAGGTACTTTAACTTGTTTGAAGTCTTCTTATTATTCTTATTTGTTTATCCTTGATACTAGTTGAGTGACTATATTTCTGCCTTCTGTAACAGCACTACATCAAACTGAACGAGATGGAGAAAAACCGCAAGTTGAATGACCTTCTTGATGCGTTGGACTTCAACCAAGTTGTCATATTTGTGAAGAGCGTGAGTAGAGCTGCGGAGCTTAACAAGTTGCTGGTAGAATGCAATTTCCCGTCAATATGCATCCACTCTGGCATGTCTCAAGAAGAGAGGTCTGTATGCTACCATAATAATTCAACTCTTTCTGACCCAACCCTACTTGCTCTTAAAGACTTGATGGAGACCAACACTGAAGGCTAATATTAAGTGATATGTAGGTTGACTCGCTACAAAAGTTTCAAGGAAGGGCATAAAAGGATCCTTGTGGCTACTGACTTAGTAGGAAGAGGCATTGACATTGAGCGTGTCAATATTGTTATAAACTACGATATGCCAGATTCTGCTGATACATATCTTCACAGGGTAAGTATTCGTATCTATAGAATCTTGAAATTAATTACTGTTACTGAAAAGGCTTTTGTAACTTTACTGTTATGTGCTATGCATGATATAGGTTGGAAGAGCTGGTAGGTTTGGAACAAAGGGTCTTGCAATCACATTTGTTGCATCAGCTTCAGATTCAGAGGTTCTTAATCAGGTTAGAAATTTGGTCTTTTCCACATGTCTATCCAATCTGCAGTCGATATTAAGTTGTGTATCTTAGTAAAGTGGCAATTTCAAATGTGGACAGGTACAAGAGAGGTTTGAGGTTGATATAAAGGAACTTCCTGAGCAGATTGATACGTCCACATACAGTAAGTTTTTATTCTTGTGTCAATTTTACAAAGCTATGGTTTTGTAAAGCTTACGTTGTTTCTTCTATTATTGCAGTGCCGTCGTAAGATAGCTTCAGATTAGATACTGCTTGCGATGGGGAAAAGGATCGCTCATGGACCCCTTCCTCTGTTTCTTTTCTGTTTTTACTAGTTTAAATCCCTTTGTTTGTGATCTTCAAAAAGAAAGAGACTGAGATAGTGAGAGATTCCTAGATTAAACTGGTCTTAATTTCGTCAGGTTTGTGTACAATCGAATATCATGTCTTTCTATGTCGAGGTATTACTTGTTATATTGTTTTGTCCGTAATTTTATTATTTGTTATTCCAATAAATTCACATTTTCTTCAAAGCTCCATCGAATTATATATGTTTTAAAACGATATAATATATATAAACCAATGTCAGAAAGCACTTATATTTATACAATCCTCAAACACAACAGTCTCTTTCTTAAGAGCACATGAGTATATTACGTTTCTTTCATATACATATTTTTGACAGTTTTCTTACATGTATAATCGATAAATATTATACACCATCACACCATAAACTTGTTTGAAATATAATCAATGTCAATTCCAATTCAGCAGCTCCTCGATCATCTCCATAGCTAATTGATCCTCATCAGAAATAACATCTTCTTTTTCAACATTTTGTTTCTTCATCGTAGTCAATCCCAAATCAACCGCATTTTCGTTTACTATATTCCCAAGTTCAAGACGCATGACCCAAGTCGGACTCATTTTTGACCCGGCCCGTTTCTGCCAAACTCCTATGTGAGAACTGTCGGTGTCGAGACGGAGACACGTCAGCGACGGCGTTAAATCTTTACAACTCCTCCTTAGCTTTGCATTCAATATCTCAGATAAAGACTTATGTGACATTAACTGAGATTTAACATCGTTAACATGATCAGATCCTTCCTCTGACTTAGCAACAGGAAAATTTGTCTTAGCGTTTTGGCCATTCATTAAAAGAGCTGCTTGGTCGTAAGCTCTCGCAGCTGCTTCTGCTGTTTCGAATGTTCCAAGCCACACTCTTCTCTTCCTAATTATTTTTCATATGAAAAAGCAAATACAATTGAAATCATATATAGAGATTATATATACTCGACGAGTTGGGCTAGTGATCCCCGGACATTACCTCCTAAGCTATTGAAGTCTAAAGCCATTAGGCTACGATGAAAAGAAATATATATATGAAGATTATACTTACAATAAAGGATGGCGAATCTCAGAGACCCAAGAACCCCATTGTCGCTGACGAACACCTCGGAACTTCCTTGTAAGTACCATCTCTTATATTGACCTTAAAGACTTTCTTTCTGGTAATAGATTTAGGGTTCTTAGTTTCTCTCTTATAAGCAGAAACTTACTATAGTTTCTCTCTTATAAGCAGAATCTTACTACAGTTTGTCTCCAACTAACTTAAGTTTGAAGTTTCTCTAAATATATAAATTGACTTTTCTTCGATGATTAATAAATAAGTTCTACTATGGTAATTAAGTAGATGAGCCCCACAACATGTCTCTCAACACTCCGTGAGGTTAGTAACATCAACAAATATCTACCCATTATGAATGTATAACTTTATCAGAACGATTCTAGTGAAGACACGACTTGTACTTTTGTTTCTATCGTGGCTTTCACGCCATTTGAAGATTCTTTTATGCTTTTAGGTTTCAGTGAATTTTCCCCGAACAAGAAAAACTGAGATACGTATGAGTAAATATAGGATATATACTTATAGGGTCATTGAACTGCTGGTCCATAACCAAAATTTGTACTCCAAACTTTGAGTGTGCATAAATGTAACATAGCTGTAAGGTTAAGTGTTCTTCAATTCGATGGTTGCTATCTTCGTTACTGCTTCCTTTAATACTCGGAAACTATCTCAATAAACCTCCTTTCTATTTTCGTTCTCGCTTGATTACGCGAGATTTGATTTGGCCATTATATTTCGGATTCTCCTATCGAGTTTTCAAACCTTTCCCCAAACTTTAAGCTTGTTTTTCGGATTTGTTGGGCCTTCCGAATGTAGTTAATTATGAGTCTTGAGTTGGTTCAAGCCGACACTACTAACATAAACTAGGTATTTAACAAAACAAAAGGACAATATCCGATGGAACTTAAAAATTATGTAATCGAAAGAAACAAAAACAAATAAATGTGGTGGGTCGAGTGGTGAAAAGCCATCATACATTTCAACGGTTCATTTAAAGGTAAACCTACAATAAAGCAAGAACTCTTCAAAATATTAACAATAATGTTTCAATTTAACTATGGTTGGCCCTATACATGTGATTGTCATCGTCAATTGTGTTATAACAATCTCATTAATATCTTTTAACATTTTTCGTGAATGTTATTCACCGATAAAACGTGTAGGTGTCCAATCGGTTCTATTCTTGTTACCATCCAACGGTCAATCTGCAATTTTGTCAATTACGTGGAGACAAAGTAATCAATTACGTTGCTTTCTCCATATTAATATGAAATAAATTTACGCACATATATACTATGGACACAATTCAAATGATGAAAATTAGAAGTTATAGATGATTAAGATGATTATGCTAATAACTATAAATCGATTTTTTTCACTATATATAATAGATTAAAAAAAATTCAGAAAATGAGTTTTACACTGTAAATCGGATCTTATCCATCTAACTATTGACAACAACAACAAAATTAGAAATTAGTGTTCCATGAATTTTAGTTTAGTATCGTTTCTGTTCAGATGAACTACTATCTATATGTATAATCACCTTTTTGGTAGATTTCAAAAATAAATTATTAATTCAAATTTAAACGTGTACAATAGGTTTAGTGAACAGTTTTTTAGTCAAAATATCTAACATAACTTAAAACCTCTTTTAGTGTGCATTTTTAGAATAATTAATATAGATGGCTTTCTTAAGAGTATGGATAATACATGAAGTATATATGTTTAGGGCAAACACAAGACTGTTTTGAACCTATGACCAAACTAACAACTTAATTGCCTTTACTATGTCTATGCTTGTTATTATTTGTACATATTCTACAACTATAACTTAATTAACAACATTTTGCTTCGAATTAGTGATTGGAATTTGAAACCATATATAACTTACATACACATTGCCATGTGCGTATGTGATCATAGAATAGAGATTTTTCTTTTATTCATCAGAAGGTAAACTTAGTTTGCAAACATTACGCGATAAATGGACAAAGCCAAGAATATCAGATTTTCCATTTATGTGGTTATTTGACACCTTACTAACATTACAAAAGTAAGGTTTATCATAGCCGAATGATTGATTGACGGTTTCTTTTGCTTTTGTTTATTTTCAACTAAATGTAAAAGTAGACTTTTAAAAAAGAGAGATAAAGAGATCTGGTTTTAAGTAGTATCATTCGTTTTAGGATGGTTCAGTTTTCCAGACACAGTAAAAAAGATATATACGAGAGCTTTGAAGTTGATGCAGTTTTTTGGACATGCCTTATTTTCCTTGATATAAAAGAATTAGAATTGGCGACAAATTGTGCAGATATCTTACAGATGATGACACATTAAAATGAGTGATTAGCGTTTATCCTTTATTTAGAAGGTTTTGGAAGGCTAAAAAGTTTATTTATATCATTTTCCTTTATGTAATTCTTAGATCTTTGAATTACCAGATGGATTTTCTCACTTGTAGCACTAAAGAAATACTTTGTGATTCAATTATTGTGAACCCATATTACATGAGTGGTTTTATTATTTTTAATGAATTTCAAGTTGACAAAAAAGAAAAAAAAAATAGCATTAGTTAAATTAGCAAGGACGGTGGATCCGAAACTTTAATAACTCTCTTAAACTA
This sequence comes from Lepidium didymum, assembly GCA_963920545.1. NCBI lineage: Eukaryota > Viridiplantae > Streptophyta > Magnoliopsida > Brassicales > Brassicaceae > Lepidium > Lepidium didymum. The sequence goes on along the minus strand of OY986996.1, from coordinate 3,905,404 downwards.
ATCCACTTTTTTATCTTTAATTATCGGACCAATCCATTAAATGGTAACTGGTCCTAATACCATTTAACCATAACTAATCTTCAATATCTAACCTAAATTAAGATGTACACCCACCAATACCATCATGTAAAAGCCATTATCAAAAAAAAATTACCATCAAGTAAAAGTAAAGTAGCCAAAGTTTTTTGACAATTTTTAGTAAATATTAAAGTATACGGGTTGGCAAGCTCAAGGCAGATATGGTTTTTTTTTTTTTTTTGGTATGAGATGTGGTGTTATTAAATATCACATGATTCACATTTAATAAAAATAATTATAAGTTGGTTAAAAATAGAGAACACACGTTCGTACACTAGTAAGAAAAGGCATATACCTATGAAAAATTCATGGGTAAATATAAAGAATTTTCGTGACTTTTTCGTGGGTATAGGGTTATGGGTAAGAAAATTTGTGGGTATATTACCCACTAAAACCCACGAAATTTTTCGTGGCTATAATACCCGTAAAATATATATATATATATATATATATATATATATTATTCACGAAAACCCACAAAAAATTTCGTGAATATTTTTTTTTTTTTTTGCATCAGCGGGAATTCGAACTCGAATCTCAAATGAGTGTTTTTTATCCCTTTTTTGGCAGAAGTGGGATTCGAACTCGGGTCACTTACATGTCATTCTAGGGACGTTACCAGCAGACCTAGAGATAATTCTTGGTAAGCAATACCATTACTAATATATATCATTAGTAATAGATGTACGTAATTATTTAAGATAGTTTATTTTTTAAATACGGTCATCGAATTTTCATTTCATGTGACTTTTTTATAATGATGTACCAATAATTATGTATTCTACAAGAAAAAAAGTTTTAAACATTATGACACAATTTTTTAGTAGAACACAGCAAGTTATATTAATATCCATGAATACCCATGAAATTATTCGTGGGTAATACAATACCCACGAAATTTTTCGTGGGTAAGAAATTACTGTTTATCGTGGGTTTTCGTGGCTTTTGGGGTATATTCACGAAAATTTTTGTGGTGTCGTAGGTATAACCTTTTTTTTTACTAATGATATTTTTTCAGGAAAAAGGATTTTCAGTAAGAAATTAATATGCTACGTTAAAAATCCATGAAGCAAGAACTACCTTGTTCGATCACCAATGTTGTCTGGTTGTCAGAATAAAGTACAACCTCTGCAACTCTTATTACATAACCCAAATATGTCTTCTTCATTACCAAATCGTTCGAACTTTGTATATGTCACATGAGAGTTTGGTAGGTCAGAGACGGATCCAAAAATTATATTTATTGGGGGCAAATATATAATCTAATAACAATATAGGGCTATTTTTAAAATTTGACACAAAAATTACTTCAAAAATTACATTATATCCAAAAAAATTACACTAAAATTTCTTTTTAAAAAAAATTGGTGGTGGCAAGTGCTCCCACCAACACTAACGTAAATCCGCCATTGGTATGGTCGCTTTTGCTTTTTAAGACTGAATTTTTTTTTTTTAAAAAACGAACATGTTTAAGAGTTAAGACGATAGTAATTAGTAACGCAACTGCTACTCTTACAATTCCATCATACTCTATTGGGCCCTTCACTCATCTCTGTCAGGCTTTGATCACTTAGCCCCTATTTGGGCTTATTTGTGGGGTTATACCAGTAGTGCTCCTCAATTACTCTAATATATTCGTATTATTTGGTTTGTATTTTTTAACTTTTGGATTTTACTCTCAAATAGATTAGTGGTAGCATTTACTAGATTGTGGATTTTGGCTATAAATTAGATATTAACGATTTAATTGAAAAAAAAGTTGGATTTTAGATAAATGTGTTAACTTTATATACTATAGTGTGGTTCGGTTCAGATTATTTTTCCTAATTTTACAATTGTTTACATATTATTTGTATGATTATTATTATCTCTAGTTCGTAAGAATATGTATGTACATACTATACATACCATGAAAGTTTGTGCAAAAGAAATTCAGAATCTAAACTTTATTGAAAAAGTCAGAATATTTTTGGAGTATACGTAACAAAAAGGAAAAGCGTATATATATAGGTCAAATTTATAAAAATACATAGTCAATAATCATTACAATGGCTATAAATAAATGGGACCAGAAGATCGAACAAGTAACTTGTAAATTATCAACAAGCTCATAAAGTCAATGATTTTTGATAATATGATTATAAAACTAAAAAGTTAGATTACGAGATTTGGGTTTTTTTCCTCGAAGCTGTAACTTTATTTTTATGAGCTCCGATTTTCTTTACGTTGTTGATAAGCTTTGTGGTGGGTTTCTCGGTACGAGGTTCGTCTACAATTTAATTGCACTTGCTTTATGTTTTCTTTTTGATAAAATACATACATGCTTATAGTATTTGCTTTTCAACTTTAATAAATCTTCTATACTTCATATTTGCTAACTATAATCAGTCGAAGACCAATACTATTTTTTGTTTTTTTGGTCGAAAAAAGAAGACAAACTTCCAAAAAAAATATTATTATTTCATGAGTTTACACTCTAACTAAGCGCGATCGAGTCAAAAAAAAATGATTTACACTATATGTATCTAAAACATGATCGAAAATCGAAATAATGATATCAATAAGAAAAAAAAATAACATAAAAAAATTATGGTATCAATAGAAACCAATTTAAGGTTGTAGTTCACTCCAAATTCTTGACATTCAATGAAAAAGTTGTATTTTAACTATATATTTTTGAAAGATTTAAATTGTAGTATAAAATTTTGCAACTTTTTTTTCATGGCATGCTATTTTGGTTGTATGAAATCCGATGGTGAGATATTTCTGGATATTGCCAAAACTTTTCAAGCATATTATGGATTCATGTTTGTAATGTTTGTTATGGTGAATATAAAGTTTTGGTTGGTGATTGCAAATTCTATAATATTAAAGATTATTTGGACTGTTTTGTTTGTTTGATATAGTATTTGTGTATACTGTATCTATATTTTTTTTCTTTATAATCTCAAAAGTATACACTCCAAAGCAAGATAAAAACTTAGAGATCAAAGAATTTTTCTCTTACATTTCATATAGAAAATAATTAACATTCAAACTCATGTTAATGATAATTAAGTGATGTTTTGAGGTCGAGAAGTGTTTTCGCAAGATTCAGAAAAGGTTTAGAGAGCTTGTATTATACACATGCTTCAACTGTGTATTTGACGGCCTGATGAGATGCAACTTTGCTTAAAACTATTATTATTATTTTTTTATCACGATTACATCGATAAATTCTAATTTATAATTGAAAATCCATCCTCAAAACTTTTTTTTAATATATCAATAATGAGAAAGGGTCGAACCTTAATACTAAAATCATTAACTAAATCATCTTAACCATAGAAGAATTCAATCGTTGCTTAGAATTCTTAGAAGATCACCACCAAATTACAATATATGACATAAAAGCATAAAAAATTCCAAAATCTATATTTGAGTATTCTTATCCAAGCTGTTCTAAATCATGATCTTCGCATTGTGCTACTTTCTTGAATATTTATCGATGATTTCAGAATGTTATTTCTCTCACTTTTGTTTTTAAAATTAGATGATGTCCCGTACTATGCACGAGATATTTTTGTGAAAAATAAATATAAATTTGTATTTACAAAATTTATTCATTATATTTATATGTGATATTTATTTGCTTCTTACTTGTATAATGGTTAATTTGTATATGTAATTTTATATTAATTTTGTGTTTACTACAGATTCACAAAATAATTTTAAATTTTATTAATGTAGATTAAAATATGAATGAGAATATGAGGTAGACTACATATTCTATACTTCAATAAACTAAATATTAGGAATTCCATATAACAAAGTAAATATTCGAAATTTTCATAATTTGTTTTAACCTTCAAAACTAAATATTCAGAATTATATTTTAAATTTTTTTAAGAAACTATTATTGTTGTATCGATTATATATATGTAATTACATGCGGAAACTTCAATTGCAAATGTCTCCGCACTGTGGACATTTCTACTCACCTATCATTACTACTTCTTCAACATTCTTACCATACATATGACTCAGATCAAAAATACATAATACGAACAGATAATCTCACGAAAGAAAGATATAATTTAAAAAAACTGAAAAACAAAACGAACATGTTAACTAAGCGTTTATGACAAAAGTTATTAGAACATGACTTGTTCTTTTTCATCACTTTACACGATGTAGAAAAGTCCATTGTTTTTTGTCGACATTGCAAGCGAAAAACGTAAACTTTTCATTAACAAAAATTACAAAAATCTCAAAATAATAAATTCTAAAGATGAGTAGGAAAAACTATACTAAACCTTCAAGCTAGGTTTTGATTTAGAGTTTTATTTTTAATACATTTAATTACAAATGTTAATATTAGTTATAAGTATCTATTTCAATTATCTACTTGAAATATATACTTGAATTTGAGCTTAAGCTCCCATAGATATAACAACTAAATTCCCAGAATGTCAGGAGCAAAGACAGGATTTTGAAGCCACTAATTGGATCATGTATCAATATGACAGCAGCTATGCTTGTGATGGGAACTCTCACGGCGTTAAGGACACCTGCCATGACTGTGGATGCCAAAAACAAGATCGCGGCACTCAAGAAACCAAGCACGGCATAAGAAAGAACAAGCTTTGTATTGAGAGGCATCGGTTTGATCTTTTGAAAGATATAAGTAGGAAGCAATATCAGACAAGTGATTGGCCATCCAGCAACAACAACCCAAGAGATGATCAATTTGCTTTTGCCACCATTGGAGTAGTAAAGACGAGACAGTAAACTAGAAGCCGGGGAAGCTATAAGCATTGCAGCACCACTAAAGAACAAGAGAACTCAATGAGAAAAAGGGTTTTGATTCGTAAGCTTCTCGTGTTAATTTCTTGACATTTGATATCCATCCTGAATATGAAAATGTAACTGATGGTCTTTCTGGTGTTTCATCCATTAGTAATCCTGAAACATAAAAACCACATTTGATCACAGAAAGTTGGGAATTCAACAAAGGTTGACTTGAGAATCACTATTCACTATGTATTAACGAGTAACGATTCAAAAACACCATGAAGAACATCATTTAAGGCCTTTAGAATCGAAATCAACAGTCATAGAGACACTCAGACACAACAAAACTAAAAATCAAAACTTTTTGTAATTTCATCTATAAATTTAGACCAAAATCGTCTCAATTTTCTTATCAAATCTAAGAAAATCTCATCTTCGATCAGATTCGAATGACCTTACCTCATCCCTAAACACAGAAACAGAAATCTTCGAATCTCTCAACACGAAGAAAGCTTCAGTCAAACGAAATTGGAACTTTGAGAGCCAAATTGATTCCTCATCGTAAGCCAGAGAGCGACAGAGACTTCGAACTCCGATTATAACAAAGACGAAGACAAATTGGGTTATAAATTAAAACTCCGATTTCAGAATACTGATGAAAACATGTGTGATTTCGATTAGTCTTAAAAGAGTAATGAAATACACCAAAATCCATCGTGAAACAATCCAGTGGATTCTTCATTCTTTAACCAATAACATGTGATTGTTTTGTCTAAATTACATCACTCAGATACATGATTCAATAACATAGAATTTTAATGGATTTCAGCAAATATAATATTGAATAACACTGGATTCTACGTTGAATTTAAAATCCTTTAAAGTACCCAATCCAATAATACCCCCTAACTGATTGTCTTCTCAGTTTTCATTTGCGCGCTAGACTAGTATCAGGTTAATGTATTAACGAATATTATATATCAGTTAGCATATAACAAATATATTAATGGATAATAAATTAGTAGATAATTATTTTTTACTCGATAATATAATTATGTTAGCAGACAAATAATGTATTAACAAGTAATATATACGTTACCAGCTAATAAATAAGTCGTCCAAGTAACATATCTGTTACCGGGTAATAGACAGAAAACAGAACATTAATGCCTTGTCACCTTTTCTTTTTCAATAAATGACGAGGACAGAACCGTCATTTACAAATTCAGCCCATAGGTAATCATTGAATTATAGAAACCCAATAGGTATTTAATGGGTTCCAGATTGTTTGTGCATATTAACCCAATAGGTATTTAATGGGTTCCAGATTGTTGCATATTAACCCAATAGGTATTTAATGGGTTTTATAAATAATACATTTAAAATTATACTAAAAACTCTGCATATGTGGCAAAGGAAATATGTGGTGTAGTTGGCTTGCCCATGATTTAGCTAGACACCAAATAGTGATTTTGAATTTTATCCAACTCCAGTTAAAGAACTTAGATTGTCATTTCAATGGTTATTTGTTGACAAAAAAAATCTTATACATGTATATATTTAACTAACTTTTTAATGTTTAATATAAAATAAATTTTATAAATTCTGATTATATAATTGATATACAAAATATATGAAAATTATTAATACACGGAATTAATTTACAAAATATTTAAAATAAATTCCAGGATTATAGGATTTCTAATAATAAAGACTATTAATTTAAAAAATAATTGATAACCGAATTAAATGGAAAAGACAACAAATTTTGGAATCTATTAAATGTTTCGTAAAACATTAATTTACAAAAGTAATCTTACTAATTTTCTAATACAATAACTAAATTCTAATGACATGTAATTAAACACATGACTTTAATGACTTTAAGTTATTTTCATAAAAAAATATCTTTTTATTATATAGAGTATTATACATTCCATATTATTCATTTGTTTGTATTTAATGCATACGATTCAATTATGATTAGTTTAAATGTAATTGTAAATATTCATTTTGTAGAGTATATCTCTTATTATATTATGCGGTGGCGCCAATATAAATTCCGATTATAGAATTTCTAACAATAAAGACCATTATTTTTGAAGCTAATTTATAACCGACTTAAATGATAAAGTTCGATTTATAGAGGTGGAGTTCGCAGTTGATTGCTCGGAGTAGAGGTGGACATTTCGATTTAGTTTTGAGTACGGTTTGACTTTGGTTTGGTTTGGTTAATTTGGCTACATCAAAACTCTAACCAAATATAACAAAACTTAGTATGGTGTGGTTTTACTTCGGATTGGTTATATCGGTTTGGTTTGGTTTTATTTCGGTTTAATTTTATTTTGGTTAAATAAACATGAATTACTAAATTGTTGGTAAATCATTGAATTGACATAATGAATATTATCTTTGAATAACGTTTGTCGTCTTTCACTATTAATAAAGTAACATGTCAATTTGTTTTATTGGACTAAAATTGAGATAGTTATAGTTTTATTGTTAAAGACTTACAAGTTTAAGTTATAATCTTATTGTTGTTGTAAAGGAATAATAATGGAAATAAAGGTATAGAGTGTTTTTAGTTTATTTATAATTCTTAAGAAATAATTAATAATGTGGCTCAGTGGGTTTGAATAGAATTGAAAATCAAACGTGTGTGAATAACTTAACAATAGGATAGTAACTTTTTTTATAATTATATAATATTATTAATAATATCATAAATAAACATATTGATTTATCGGTTTGGTTCGGTTTCAAACCAAATCAAAACGAACCAAACTATTCGGGTTAATTAGAATCCTAACCAAATAATTTTTATGTAGACTATGGTTTGGTTTAGATCGGTTTAAGTTTGGTTGGTTAGGTTCATGTTGATTTGGTTTGGTCAAAATGCCTACCCCTAGCTCGGAGATTAAGAAAATGATCGTAGATCCATCTGTTGTGGCATGCCTTTGCACCATATCTAGAAGATTTTTCTAGCCTCATGAGTTTCTTTAGAACAAGAGTTGTTTACATCCCATGAGCCCTAAACCACAAAACATATTTTTTGGCCCTTAGTGTTAAAGGATTATCAAATTTTTGTGGACAATGTTTCTTTTGTTTGGTCTTATCATCTCATTAATTGAGTAAGGTTGACAAAAGATGGCAAATAAAAAAAAATTTAATGTTCTATACATTTTAATTTATCATTATTATATTATGATACAAATTAAACATTTTTAACTTTTTATGTCGGGTGTAAATGATAAAACATGTTATTAAAATTATAATTTTATGGGTATTATAAATAATAAAATAATAATATATTTAAAATTACATTAGAAATCCTGCACATGTATATATTTAACTAACTTTTTTTTGTCAAACTTTTTATGTTTAATATAAAATAATTTTTATAAATTTTGATTATAAAATTGATATATGAAATATACAAAATTATTAATACACAAAATTTATTTACAAAATATTTAATACAAATTCTAGGATTATAGGATTTCTAATAATAAAGACTATGAATTTTAAAAATAATTGATAACCGAATTAAATGGAAAAGATAGAATTTATTAAATGTTTCATACAACATTAATTTACAAAAGTAATCTTACTAATTTTCTAGTACAATAACTAAACTCTAATTGCATAACATGTAATATATAACACATGGCTTTATATTACTTTCATACAAAATTACATTTTTCTTATATGGAGGATACTTTCCCATATATTAAAAATATAATTAACATCTGTAATTTTCTTTACTCGAAAATGAGTATTGCATTTATATTTTGTTTAAGAGGAAGCTAAACCTAATTCAAAAACTAGCCTGTACCACAAAAATTAAATCTAGTCATAGTTGGATTGTACAACTCAAATTTGGACGCATGTTGACTGTTTGTTGATTAAACATGTGTATATACATATTTATTTTGGTTCGGTGATCTGCTCCTTTGTACTTTACAAACGCTTTGAATTCACATAAAATTAACCAATACTATTACATAAATGTTACAAACCAAATCTACTAAAAATCAGTACTTGTACAAACACATTAGCGAAATGTGTAGGAGACAAAAATAAAGTAGCACCTATGAAGAGGGATTGAAAGAAATTAGGGATGACTAAATACTAAAAAGAAATCTATATAGCCCACGAGAATAAATATATTTTGTAATATAAACTAGAAATTGTGGAGTCTCCAACCAATGATTCTAGCACCCGATAATTCATCTCTCAGCTACAAGTGAAAAAAATAAATTTTAGGAAGTGGACTTTGTGTTATGAGTTGAATCTTATCAATCCAATTATTCAAAAACAAATAAAAATTAGAAACTACATTTCATAATTTGATTTTTTTTTTATGATTTAAAGGTTCTCAAATGTGTGAGAGATCTAAATTATTCTTCTCATGAATATGCAAGTGATTTTCCATTAGGGTATTTAAATAGGTTGTTAGATATGCACATATATGTGGAAGTGTCTAAAGAAATGTGACATACATTTGCGTAGTAAGAGAATCGAATCTACAAATACGATGATACCCCCGATCTCTCTCGTACCACTCAACTACAATAAGTTGGACTAGAGTTCACATATTTTGTAAGTTTTGAAATAAATATGATTAGATGAAAAAGATGAGGGGTAAAAGTAGATGGGGATGGAGGAGACAAGACAGAAAACATGGAATGTGAACTAGTTATAGGAGAATGGGTACTTCTTCTTATAGAAGAAAAATTTGCAGAGAGAGTATCGAACCTCTCGCTCTCCTTTATAGGTCATTCATTCGAAAGAAAGGACTCCTTGAAGATCCATAAGATTCTCTCGAAGATCCATAAGATTTTGTTTTCTCCTTTGGATCTTCTTCCCTCTCTTTTAACACATACATTTGTGATTTCTGATGTTTATTGCTCTTCTTGTGTGCCCCCAACTCAGTTTGCGCGTGTAACACACTCTCCGCACCCTCTCTCTCTTTCTCTCTATTAAATCTAATATTAAATGCTCTCTTCTCTCACCCACTATCCTCCTCTATAATAGGTGGTGAACAGAGAAACAGAGGAGCGAGCCAGAAAGAGAAACCATCTCTCTTTTCTTTTCCTCTTTCTGCGACGCAACTTCAATTCTTTTGTCCGTTTCAAAATCTTCCATTAACTCTTCACGATTATTATACAAGTGAGACTCTCTCAGAATTGAATTCCAAACTACAGAGAAAGAGAGAAGCCATGTTTGCAGCTGAGAATGGTCTAAAAGGAGATCCAAGGCTTGAAGCTATATCAGCAGCCATTAGAGTTGTTCCTAATTTCCCCAAACAAGGTCCTTTGCTTTCTCTGTAACACTCTCTTTATCTCTCCTTTCCTCTGTTTTAGCCAATTCTTTGAACCTGATTCTCGTTTCTTCTCGGTTAGGGATTATGTTTCAGGACATTACAACGTTGTTAATGGATCACAAGGCGTTTAAACATACAATTGATATCTTCGTTGATCGTTATAAAGACATGAAAATCTCTGCAGTTGCTGGTATAATCTCATCTGCTTCCTCATTATCTTTACTACAGTATTTCGTCATCAAGTTTGTTAAGTAACGCCAAAATTCAATGTCTTTCCAAATGGGTTTACATCATAAAGCTAAAAGGATTTGTCTTTTTTCGCTTTAAGAAATCTAATTTTGTCTTTACATGCAAATGTTTGTTATAATATAGGAGTAGAAGCAAGAGGTTTCATGTTTGGTCCTTCAATTGCTTTAGCCATTGGCGCAAAATTTGTCCCTTTTCGTAAACCAGGAAAATTACCAGGTTACTTTACTTTCAATTCTCATCTTTATTGATGATACTGTATATAGAATTTTGTAGAATTCTGATAAAAAATGGCAAAATTGCGTATTACAGGGAAAGTGATATCAGAGTCTTATGAACTCGAATATGGAAACGACCGTTTGGAGATGCATGTTGATGCCGTTGAGCCACGAGAACGAGTCATTATCATCGACGATCTTGTTGCTACCGGTGGGACTCTCTCTGCCGCAATTAGCCTTATAGAGAGCCAAGGAGCTGAAGTAGTGGAGTGTGCTTGTGTTATTGGCTTGCCTGAAGTCAAGGTGAGTTTTCAGAAGTCTCTTACTTGCTGCAAAAGTTATCTTTCCTTTGATCTACAGAAAAGACATGTTTGGGTTTTTGGCTGAGTTCAGGATTGAGATTTGCTTGTTGAGTTTAAAGTTTGAGTCTTTGGATTTTAGGGACAACACAAGCTGAAAGGGAAGCCACTTTATGTGCTGGTGGAGCCAAGTGGATTAGATGAGTTCTGTTAGAATACAACCCGGTTTATTCCGGTTCAATTTTCTTTTCTTTTTTGTTTTTTGTTTTCATGTTCTTTGTTACAGTTTTGAATTTCAATTTCTAGTATTCATTCTCTCTCTCTCGATTTCTGTAGATTTTGAAATGTGTACTTTCCAGTTTCCATGGAAGTGGTTGGTACAAAATGCAAACTTCTTTTACATAGCCAATTTGGTGAACCGGATTTGGTTTGGTTGATTTTTTTCTTACAAATATTCAAATCAAATCAGTAAAGATTAAAGAAGAATGGTAAAAATGCGTTACAAAATAAATGCGTGAAATCTGAAAAGTAGTAGTAGTAGGTTTACTGAATTTAATGCGGTTATTACTGCTTTTTGAGCACTACGAATATAAAGTTGGTTGATATTCTACGACAGACAAACTATTCATTACTGCAATATTGGCCCACACTCTATTTATTTTTGCTTCAATATTGTTACAATGTTTTTAGCAGAAAGAGTACCAAAAGGAAATATTTTTAACCAAAAACATTAATGAAATCCTAGTATCTAACAATAGTAAAATATGAGTCATCAATTGAATACAGTGTTGCTTGTCTCTTTTTTTTCTTTTCACTGAAATTATATTAATAGAACATATTGTTCAAATATTACAACATGAAATACAAAAAGGAGGGGAAAAATAAAAACAATAGAGACAAATAATATTGGAGAAAAAACATAGGGACTAAAAATATGCCTCAAAAGCTAAAGTAATGGGCTTTGTGAGATAGTGAGTATTATTGGGCCCAAGATATTAAATTAAGGCTCGGTTCCAGATTATTTGTTGTTCATATTGATTGATGATATTTTCAAAATTCAACTTTTCACTGTAAAGCGGGCTTCTCCGATATAATTCGGTGTAGGGTTTCTCACAATTATTGCAAGGATTCAATTTGATGTGTGGTGATGCTTTGATTTGATTGCAACTCGGTGTTGGACAATTCACGGGTTTGATCAGTTTTGGGGTTTTGTTGAGCGATATTGGTTTGTTCGTTGTTGTTCAAGATCTGAAGGTTCCTGGGAATCTGAAATCGTATAGAAGTGAGCTGGAAGGAGGTGTACATGGCGATCTTATATGCGTTGGTGGCTCGTGGAACGGTGGTCTTATCGGAGTTTAGCGCTACGTCGACCAACGCTAGCTCAATTGCGAAGCAGATTTTGGAGAAGTTGCCCGGAAACGATAGTGATAGCCATGTGTCATACTCTCAGGATAGGTACATCTTTCACGTCAACCGAACCGATGGTCTTACCGTTCTCTGTATGGCTGATGAAAACGCCGGAAGTAAGCTGCTGCTTCTGTCTCTTTCTCTATAATTCAACTTTTGTATTTGATTTTGCTCTTGTTTGTGAGCTTCTTCGCTCTCTGTTGAACTTGATCTCACAATCAATTTTGATTTTTAATTGGTTTCGGTATGTGGGAATCTCAATTCTATAGATTTGGAAGCTAGAACCTTTTTTTGGTGTGGTGTGTGTTTCTGATATAAATTGATGTCGTGAAAGGATCTTTCTTAGTTTATGAGTTGATTGGTTCTGTAGTTTCAGTTAAAAGATATTTGATGTCTGATATAACTGATGTTGTTTCTGGAAGCATTTTGGTGATGTGTAGATTGTCATATGACTTGCATCTTGCTTTTCATGGTTATCTAATTCTGACATGTTATGTATGCACAGGGAATATTCCGTTTGCGTTTCTGGAAGATATTCATCAGAGATTTGTGAGAACATACGGCCGTGCGATTCATTCTGCTCAAGCATATTCCATGAATGATGAATTTTCAAGAGTTGTGAGTCAGCAGATGGAATACTATTCGAATGATCCAAATGCAGACAGGATGAGTAGAATTAAAGGTGAAATGAGTCAGGTAACGTCTACAAGAATCATATCTGTTTGACATCTTAAGAATCTGTGGTAATAGCTAGCTAATACTTATGCGGTGGTTGCATATCTTCAGGTTCGAAACGTGATGATTGAGAATATAGATAAAGTTTTGGATAGAGGAGAGCGTTTAGAGTTGCTTGTTGATAAAACTGAAAATATGCAAGGGAACACTTTTCGTTTTAGAAAGCAAGCTCGCCGTTACAGATCCATAATGTGGTGGAGAAATGTCAAGCTTACGTAAGTTTCTTTCTGAACCCAAAAACTTATTATATACCTAATAAACTTGACCAGACACAAATCAGCAGTTTCTTTCTCCAATCCCATTACATGGTTTGTTGTGGGAGTGATCACTTTATTTGTTTAGAAAATAGATTTTATGATCTTACAGTTCTTGGTAGAGTTATTGTTCTTGGTTCTTTCTGCTCATGAGTTTGAGTTTCTGCAGGATTGCTCTGATACTTATACTCGCATTGGTTGTATACATCGCGATGGCCTTTGTTTGCCATGGACCGAGTCTTCCTTCATGTTTCAAGTGAGAGTATTACACTCTCTTATTTTCATCTTTCCCTTCTCGGGGATTTTATCAGACTTTGATTTTGAAATCCGAGCTATCGGCCGTGTGTAAAATGTGTTGCTTATGTGTTCTTTATAGTATCATCCTCTGGTTATTGCTTTGAATTGGAGAAGTCAATTCTCATTTGTACAAGTGTGATATTTCACTGTTAATATTCATCCCTTTGTATGCAACTTTTATGATGTTAAAGAGTCTCTTTTTAGGGCTATCAGCGTTTGCTGTTGTAATTCTAACAGTCTGATGAAGATGCTCACATGGCAAATTACATAATTTTCTTTTCATTTCTAATTCTGAAAAAAATAAACGAATCTCTGAAATCTAAACTGGCTTTTCACAAGATGTCCTTAGATACAGAATGACCCTGAAACTTCTCTACTTTAGATCTGATAAACACAAATCTCTTATCAAGACACTTCTGCTTCATCTCCAACGATCCCACTTTCCCTGTTGTCTTCATCAATTTCTCTCGAAAGTCATTTATCTCTTTCTCTTTCTCTGCAAGCTTCTTCAAACTCACCTCCATTTCTTGCTTTGCAAGCAATAAACTGTGCTCGCATGCCTCTTTCTCCATAATAACAGTCTCGCGTCTGTTAAATTACCTTGTGGCCTCAAGAATTTCTTCTAGAACGGACCGAAGCCAACCTACTTGGATCTTTGCTGTCTCTATATCTTTAACAATCGCTAGAATCTCATTGGCTCGTGTTTCAGACAGTTGATGCAGAGGCGTAGACTGGAGCACGATAACAACCTCGGCAAGAGTCTCGAGATGGTATGTTCGTGTTGACAGAGACTGAAGCTTGAACTTTGATGTGATATCTCCATACTTGTCCAATATGCTTTGAAGAGTAAATGAGAGACGAGCTTTGACCTTGTATTCTCCGACAGATACAACGTCCGGAAAATTAAAAGTGTAGAGCACAAGAGACTTGTCTAACGGAGAGAAGAGAAGCTCAGGGAAGATTAAAACAGAGTTTTGGTCATCATTATTGATAACAGAGTATGCTGTGTTCCAATGAGGAACCAAGTGTAAAGACATCTCTGAGAATAAACTCATCTGTCTTTTTTCTTAAGAAACACTGACAAAATGGGAAAGTAGATGAGTTCAAAAAAGAGTAAAGCTTTTGAACTTTTTGTTTCTCACAAGAACAAAAATACCTGAAACTTCTCGTCCTGTCTCATCCTCTTTTTAAAGTCGGTTTATTTCAAACAATTTTTATTAATATTTTTTGGGTTTTCAACGATTTCTGACTTTGATTTCATGAAATCATCGCTGTGATCGCGTTCATGACTTTGTCAATAATTCTGTATTCTGCTATTGTTTTCCTCAAACGAGAAGCAGTCAGAGTCAGAAGCTGTTTTAATGTCGCTACTCTTTAAATGGGCCTTAGTTTGGGCTGTATTACAAGTAGGGCTTATTTCAAATTGTACGTTACATACCCAAAACTAAACCCAAAAGGCTTGTTATATGCTCAGAAGATCCTATGTTATATGTATGTGTTTAATATCTAAAAGACTATAACTATGTAATTAGTCACTGTGAAAGAGGATTTCAAACATTAAGCCTCCGTAACCAAATGGAATGCATGATCATATGCAACATATCATATGGCTTCGATGGTCTGTTTTATCACAAAGTGTTTCCGAACTTCACGTCCTCTTCTTTGCATTCTCAAGTAGACTTCTTCCGATATCGCTTCTAGAATCTTCTTTATATCAGGAATCTTCGATATGGGAATGTGAACCGAGAATGTCTTCCAATTCAATACATCGCTGAACGGAAGAACGTAAGAATCAGCGATGATTACAGGGACGCAATCGGAGTAACGTGACTCAACGATTCTTGGACTGGCCTTCCCAACCACTTGGACATAGACAAATCTTTGCTCGATCCATCATTTTGGTGTAGTTCATTGTTTTTGGGAGATATTCGTAGACAAGAACATCTTTGCCTTCCTCTTTCCAGTTTTGTAAAAGTATTTTCCGGACTTCTCCATGAGAACCACCTGCAAAGAATGCTAAGAGTTTGCAGTTTTGAGGCGGTTCTCCGATGTGTACATAGCCTAGTTGGCTGTGTGGAATGTTGATTTCCGGTAATGAAACGTCTCTCATGGGGGTGAATCCCTCGGCCGCATTGGCATTACAGAGAGCTCTGATAAAATTCCTGTATAGTTCTGGATCCTTAGCCGAGACATCAGGTGCCTTGAACAGAAAGAAACAAAAGAGAAAGTTAGGGTTAGGGCTTTGATGATTTACTTGCGGAACAAGAAATAACTAAAAAGAGAGAGACTCACCCAATCATAACAAAAAAGAAAGAAATGGTCAGCTCCAGAACTGCGATTCCAATAAGGGTAACGATTAGAGATGAGAGAGATGTAGTCTTTGACAATGTTTTGGAGACGGTCACAAGCATAGGTAGTGTAAGTTCTATAGACAAAACGTATGATATTGACGACCCCAACAGGGATGTAGAACACGGTGGCTTCCTCCGGTGAAGCCGCCATAAAACGGCTGTTTCCGTTCTCAATCTCGTCCATAAATTGGCCTTCAATTCCGTATATGTCGTTAAGAGGACCCTTGTGAAACAAAGGCACTTCTCCTTCCCTATATGTCCATAATCTTAAATCTCTTCACCATCTCTCTATGGCTCCTGTTGTGGCAAATAAAACACATTACATATTCATATAATGTTAAAACCTTTTAAATATATTCTCCATTTAAACTTTAGCATAAAAGTAGGAACAAAGTTAATGATGTGTTTGTAAACGTCAAAGTCTAAAGAGATGGACATAAATTAAGGAGTCAAAGCTAAAACTCTTTTTTCCTCAAAATGTATCTAATTTTGAATTATGAAAATTGAAAATTGCAAAACTAGTAGTTATTATATGTTTCTAAAAATGGAAACTTACATAGAAATTGATGTTGACAGATATTTCTATTAATGAACTAAAAAGAAAAAGAGTACGGAACTTATGAATATTTACTAGTTAGCTTAATTAGCTACCTATAAATAATTTTATTTAATAAAATTTAACTTTATATTTCATGAAACCAAACATTTCCTCAAGGTAAGTGAATATCAGTTTAACTAAAAACAGCCTAACTAATTGAGATCTAACAAGAAAATTATGATCAAACTAAACAATGTTGTTAAAGCATATACACCAATTTGTATATTTTTTCATAATAATATTTACTTAATTAAAAAATAAAATAGTTTTTAAAAAAGAAGCAAAAAAAGAGGAGAAAGAAAAGGTCTTAACTGATGAAAAGTAAAAGCGTTGAGATAAACAGATCCATCAGAATCTGAATGATTCCTTTGACGACGGAGATTCTCTTCTCCGGCTTTCCTAATGGCGGCTCTCGCCATTGCTAATCCTTCTTCTATTCTCACCACCGCTTCATTAACTTCTTCTACCACCGCAACTTCTAACGTCGACTGTTTCCAATTTTAAACAAACATTAATTATAACTCGTTGATGATTACCTAAACCTAACTAAAAAACAACATAAAACAGATAACAAAGAAAAAGAAGAATAAATGTACATTGTTGGAAGTGAGATTGAGACAAGAAGAGGAAGAACGAAAAGGAAAGATTCTCAAGGAAGAAGATTGACGACAAGAAGGATCATCATAGATGACAGAGGAGAGAAATCGAGCATGGTGATTAATGGAGTAGAAGAAGAGGATGATGACGAGTGATAGATACAGTAGAAACGGCGTCGTACAAGTCAGACCCGCCATTAAACTAATTAATTACGATCTTTTTCTTTTCTCTTCTTCTTCTTCTTGTTATGAGCGTAATTTTTGATTAGGGTTGCTTCAGAATTTACAGAAGAAAAAGAAAGAAGAAGATAAAATATGATTTTGAAGAAGTTTAGGATTGTTTGTTTGTGTTATATTTATCTCTTAATGTTTAAAAAGGTTTATTATTTAGTTTATATCCAATTACTCTTCTAATTTATAAGTGTGTCTTTTGTTACTGTTTGACCGTCTTATCCGGTTTCGATTCTTTTGGGGTTAACTAAGTATAAGAAAACATGACTCTCTTGTGATTTGTTTTGGTACGGTTTAGGTTGGATTTGGTTCGCTTTTGCTAATTAGTTATCTCGCAATTATATCGGAATTGATGTGAAAAATATTCGGTGATACAAAGATGTTTAGAATACATATCACCATAATACCAACTATATCTTATCGGTATACTGTACTTTTGATTTTCGTTATCGTTATCAATTCACCAAGAATATTGGTACAAGATAAACTTCTCTTTATTTGGTCAAACGAAAAAAAAAAAGAGAGCCTAAGACTTGAGAGGACTGATACCAAGTTTCTGTAGAGCAGCTCCAATGGCGTCAGTGCCACAATCTTCAGCTTCGGTTATGTCAGGACTGTTAAGTGGAGTCACATCTTCCATTGGGTAGCTTCTGTTACCGTGTAGGTCACGCGAGTCACTCGCGATGCCTTTTAGTATTACTGTTTTGTGAATTCCTCCAAGTAAGCCTTCGTAATCTGTGTCACCTGAATCTCCCACGAACACCACCATCTTCGATAAGTCAATGCTCCATCGAACTAGTAAGTACCTGAAACAGAGGAAGAAGACACGTTTTTGTATTGTGTGAATTCACTGAGAGCTCAAACCCGAAGCAAGTGAAACATTTAGATGATGTGTATTGTGTATGGTCAAAACTTACCTAAGGGCCTGAGATCGTGAAGCAAGAACTGGAATTACGTTCAGCCTAGCTCCGTTTTGGCAGTAGACTACGTTGCAACGTAATGCTTGAATTCTCATCAACTTCCTCAGCTCCTTCATTGGAGGAACCTGCAGAGATTTAATAAATGAAGGGATATTAGAAGGAAATGAAAAAAGTAAATTCAAGACGAGCAATACTATAGTCTGAAGGTGTATTTACCGATGCGGGATCTTGCACTTTGAATGATAAGCAGTAATTGGTAGAAGACGACTTATCTTCAGATAGAATCTCTCCTTGTTTCGGTTTCTTCTTCTCTTGCGCAGAACTGATCCAGCGGATCAAAGTCTTCCTTAAGTTCTCTCCACCCCAGCGGAATTCAATATGAGAATGGTAATCTGCATCGAGTGTATAAGGAAGCGAGGTGTCATCCTCAGAGGCAGAGGAGGTGAAGTAGAGTTCACTCCCACTGTTGCAGATAACAGCATCAAGGTCTTGTGGTTTCACCCCTCCTGAAATCAATGTTGTGTGAGTCTCAGATATAGTCATTGAGGTTGATAGTATGAATCCTACTGAACCGCCTCTTCCTGCACCATCAATAACTGTTTTGACCACTGAGATAAGATCTGAGGTTGCACCACAGTCCACGGCAATGACAAAAATATGTTTTCGTCTTTTCAGAGTCGGCATCTTGGAATCAACTTTCTCTGCTGATGTGCTCTTTTGTGCCAAAGTTGAAACAGCTTTCTCTACCTGAGCTTTTCGTTCAGCAGCACTGTCTTCAGCTTCTAAGTTAGAATCTACACCATTGTTACTTTCGCCCTTTTCACCAAAGGAAAGTTTTAGATTCAATGAGATGTCATGTACATCTCTAAGGGAGTCACTGGGTGAATCAGGGTCTGAGTTCTCAAACTCAACTCTTTGCCATTTAGGATGCCTTTGCTTGCACGAAGCTATCCGAGCCAAATATGTTTTACAATGCTCTGGCCATGAAAACAGGTGGATGTTTTTAAGACCGTTTTGTCTGCATCTTCCCCAAAGCTGTTTGTCTGAAACAAGTTTCAGTAGAGCATCAGCTATAGCTTGCTGATCATGAGGGTCAACTAAAAGACCATTGTCAAGAACCTGCAAATTAGTAACAAACATTAGATATAGCTTGACCTGCATTAATTGCACAGTGATATAAAGTGCATATTTTCTTTTTGAAATCAAACCCGAAGAATATCGACAGGTCCTCCATTTATTGTTGCAACAGTGGGCAGCCCATGAGCTCCTGCCTGTTTAGATACAACGCATGTTAATTACTAAGAAACCCTGCAATAAATAGAGCTCTGGATAATTTTTAGATGATTTATACCTCGATTAGAGTCAATCCAAATGGTTCGATGAAAGCTGGATTTATAAATACTCCCTGAAAAATGGGTTGAGATAAGATGGTCACGCACGCAAGTTACTAAACTCATTCACAGAAACAACAGCAAACCACAAGCTAATATCCTATGCATTATAATATGGAAACAATTATTGACAACTGAATGATAACTGCAGGATAATTTTCTGTGCCATTTAAATGGACGAGATCCCAAAAAAGAAAGCATTACCTTTGTTTTGGCTGCTAAACGGTAAATTTCAGGAACATCAGATTGTTGGTGATGCTTAGGCATTGCCACTTGACCATATAGGTCGTACTTGTCGATTAACTTCAGAATTGAGAGCAGCACTGAGGCATTAGTGGTGGATAACTCATCGATATCATTTCGGTTTCCCATTATCAATGTCTGCAATCGTAGTGAGTGAAAGAAGGAATGAAAAAAGTGAAACAACTTCCAGAAAATTAGTTTGAAATCATTATTGTGAAAAGGGTAACTACAGGACGTACAAGGTTAGCAAGTTCCCGTAATGGACGGCATTCTCCAAAGGCTTTGACTAGAGTGACCAAGTTCTTTTTAGGGTCTGGCCGAGCAAGTGCCAGTATCATAGGCTTCCGAGGGTTCGAAAAGAAACGCATAATCTGCCCAAGTGAAGAGTTTTGCAGTAAATATAATGGTACCAGTAAAATAAATATAGAAAATGTACATCTTTGATTAAAGGAAAAATAATAAGCTATGATTTGAAGATGTAATAACCTCAGACCAAATTGGTGGATCAGGAGATTGTGGATTTTCATCGTCTCCATCAGAATCCACATCATGTGGTACAATGTGATGAAATTCCATACCTGGAGGAATTACCTAGAATGACAAGACAAGGCTACTCATGAATCATGATAGAAAAAAAAAAACTCCGAGGTACAGTCCCAGAGGAACAGAGAGGACAGGATGATACTTACAACCGTACGAGGCATAAATCTGCCTAAACAGCTCACACCCCTTTTCATCCTTGCTCTGAGTTTTCGCTCCAAAACTGGATCAAAACCATCATAAAGGCGCCATTGTTCTTCTATCTCTTGCCTTGTACTAGTTATGATTATTTCAGAAGCATCAAGACATAGCTCCTCTGCCTCTATCCGCCGCATGATCTTGTAGTTTGAATTAATTTCTTCTTTTGGCCGCCCTTGTTTCAGGAGTTGCTCAAGCTTATCACGACCAAGAGAATGCCCAGTAAAAACCATTGGTACATTCAGAGCCCCAGATAGAAGAGCAGCAGAATCACCAGCATCTGCATAGTGCCCGTGAATAGAAACTGGCCACACTTGTCCCCCACCGATTTGTTCACCAAGAACCTTGGAAATCTGCATAATATGGCTAAGTGCCCTATCAACAAATTCAGGGATATGAGGCCAGAGGAGCTCTTTCTGTACATATTTATCTTTTGGACCAAAAGGTATACGGATTATATAAGCCCCACTACTCTCTCCATGCTCCTGCTCTGTGCTGTCAGTATCTAAAGGATTTAGCATTTCTGACGGTTCAGAGTAGCTGTAATCCACATCTGGCGCAGATACCTGTCTGGTCAACAAGTCGACACGATAGACTCCAGGCATTGAGCCCAATGCCCTTGCAAGTTCCACAACATACTTCACCTGAGTGCAAAAGTCAATTCATACAGAGTGAATCGAGCAATTTCAAAACTCAAATACAAACAAAAAGCTGGCAGGTTAAAAGTAACCTGGCCACCAGTATCAGAATCCCGACCAAGCTCCATGTTTTCACCACGTATCAAACCGTGGAGACTGCAGGAATATATAACAGTTATGTACCACAATGTGAAACGAACTTATCCCAACTTCACAACACAATTCTCAAGTAATGACTATACCTTATTAACACGATGTAAAGCTTTTTTTCTTTGTGTTGAGCAAACCAATTCTCAAAGACATCAACAGAACTGATCCGAGACATTCTTCCTTTAGTGTTGCCATCACTATGAGTGGGGATTTCACCAGGCATATCTGCTTTCTCTCCCTCAGAGAAATCTTCTGACATATCAGCAGTTACTTCCTTCCTTGCTTTTTCGCGTAAAAGCTGCTGTTTAGCCGCACGCTTAGCATTCTTCCCTTCAACCTAAGTAAACGTTTCACAACCAAATCAGATTAAAAAATCAAATTACTCATAATCTTCTTCTTAACACAAAACTCAGAAAGAAAACTAGCAGGATTTAATAGTCAAGAGTTAGATAGAAAGAGGGAAATCACGAACCTGCTTCTTCTGGCGAGCTAAATTCCAGATCCTCCAGCATAAATTCTCCAACCTCGTGTTCCGCTCTTGCGGACTCCTCGTTGCGGCAGCCTTTTGGAGACAATTAAGATCAGTCAAAAAAATCTGAAAACAGAACGAAAGAAAAACAAATCCGAAGCGAAACGGCGAATACCTGAACCCAGGAACGGTGAAGATCAGTTTCATCGAAGCCTGTGATGACCTCTTCAACGAAATAACGAGTGGGACTAAAATGGCCACGCTCTCTCAAAAGAAGCGAAGATTTGGGATTTCCGCCGCCGATTCCAGGTTCAGCAGCGAGGATCGCCTCAAGGTAACTATTAACCCAGTCGTTTCCCACCATTTTATTCGCTCCCAAATGATACGAAGAAAATAGAAACTAAATGAACCGATCTCTCTGCAACAACAATGAACTGATCTCTCTGTAACAAGTGATGAATCAGGAATCAAATATACAAAAAAAGACTAGTGTGATCTCTGGTACAAAATCTAAAGAATGAGAGAGACAGTCAGTTTCTGAAAACCAACAATAGACAAAGAAGAAAGAGGGAAAGAAGTAATTTGGCGATTTGGGAAAAACGTCTCATCTTTTTATTCAAAAGTCAAAAATTGAAAATATTTGTAAAATTGTTTTATAATTTATTGGAAAAAAGAGTGATGTGTGTCTGGTTTAGTTAAGAGTCACGTAAAAGCGTAGTATAGAAGAGAAGATTCCACAAGGAATAGTTTAGCTGAAAGTTGGGAAAGAGTCTCGTAGAAAATGACCAGCTGGCATCACGCTTAACGACGTGTGACACTTGGCAAAATCTAAGAACAGCATAAAGTATAAGATTCTTATTTTATACTCTCTTACAAAAACCATTGGAATCTTATTATACGAACGAATATTATTACATTATGTTCATTATATTCTACAAGACTCCTTTTTTTAATTCATTAGTAAGCTCCACCACTGTAACACGATTTTATTGCTTACGTAATACTAGATCTGGGATTAAATACATTTGTATCTGCCAGGTATTCACATCCGATTCCGAAATTCAATGGATATCTTACCAAAACGGATACGTATAATAGATCTTTTATATTTGACACATATACGTAATACAAAAATTTGTTTACAGTATTAATTTCCTTATATCCTAAAAATCTTTGGATATCCGCTCCATAACAAAGTTAAGTAGTACCCTAAATATTATAATATTGTGGTAAAAATAAATATAAATAAAAACAGTGTAATTTTAGTTTCTTCTGTGGCAAGGAAAGAAATACCAAAGTAATAAACACAGTATACAACAACAGGAAAGAAAACAAAAAAAAACAAATGTGTAACTAAAGAGTAGACCTCCAGTTATTCTGGCATCAGAGTTTCTGATCTCCGGCAAGACTCCGGTATTGTTTCGTGTGCTGGCAGCGCTTTCTTCATTTTATGGAGATTGACTAGGATTTCCACATTCCATTGTGAGCCAAGATTTTCTCAACTGATTGCAAGACGATATGATCCTACACCATCTATTGTAAGAGGGATTCCAAAAGCTTTTCTACATTTCTCAGAGAATACACTTTACCATATTAGTTCTCTTGACAATTCTGTATATTGGTCATTGCAGATGATTCCATATTCTATCACAAATTTATCTCAACAGCTGAATCTTTTAAGACAAATTAATCTTTGTTGCACATGGTTAGACATGGTTTTTAAAAAAAATATATTCCTTTGTTTTTGAGGTCCTGTGACATTCTGTATTGTGAATTTGCTAGGTATCAATGCTTACAACACACAAGCTTTTGACAGTTCTATAATCGATCTGATCGGAGAAACATCTCAGTGGGCGGCGTTGGTGCATACCACAAGGCCGATGTTGATTGATGCAGTTGCTGAATGCTTGATGGTATGTTATCTTGAAGTTTCTACTTCTTCCTTTTGAATCTTTATTTTACACATACTGTTATGTTTCTTGATTTCGGATGTATCTCCTATCTGCAGAATATCTCAGCGCTGCTTTTCGATCTATCAGTCCGAGAATTGGAGCAAGTGAGAAGAGTGGCTGCCATCAGGAAGCCTTTTGTGTGATTTAGGAATTGAACTTCTTGCACTTTGCCATACCATTTTAAGAACTAGCAGTGGAGAACCACAGGTGTGTATGTCTGTTTTTAGACCTTAATTACCAATTGATGTCTCATTCATTCATTGATACAACATTTAGACCTTCTTGGTCATATAGTCACATTACACTTGGCTGCATACAAGAATTAGTAGAGGGAGCGTAATTGTTTATCTTCTTAGGAGTCAACAACATGAAGAATCCACAGAGGTGAAAAATGTTAAAGTCTTGGTGGTACTTAATATGTGTATAAACGCAAGATTAGAGATGTGTTGGTATAACGTCGCAGGAAGAGCTTAGTGATTCAGATACAGATTCAGATGGTCTTCAGATCTTGATCTAAAAACGGATATAGAAACAGAGGTACTAATTAAAGCTAATAGCTAATACTATATCAAAGCTAAGAAAGACATGGTTGGAGTTTTGTCTCTGAAACATTGTTTTTGGATGTGGAGGACGCAGAGCGAGTCAATTTGGTGGTGGCAAAGAAACTTTTGTAATCTCATTTGGAAAAACTAATTGCTTTCCTCATTAGTTAGAATAAGAACACTAATTAGTCTTTCTTTTTGCTTCATAATATACAATTGCATCTTCTTCTTTTTTGTTACTTTCGAATAAAAAATTGATTCTTTTAAATCTGTAAGTCAAAAGCAACAAACTTTATATCCTTTCCCAATCTTGGAAATTGGAAAGAAGCTCGAAGGAAGTTTCTTTAGCAGCACTTTTGGTTTTGTTCGGTTTTCGATAAAAACTGAACCAGAAACCAAAATTA
Organism: Lepidium didymum; assembly: GCA_963920545.1. NCBI lineage: Eukaryota > Viridiplantae > Streptophyta > Magnoliopsida > Brassicales > Brassicaceae > Lepidium > Lepidium didymum. Next base: position 3,880,548 of record OY986996.1, on the reverse strand, counting down.
CTTAAATACTGTAACCGAACGATTTATTTATCAGGAACCAGAATCAGAGCTAAACCAATTTTTTGGTTTGATCGGTTTAGTATTTTAATTCGATTCGATTGGATGTTTTGGTTCCGTTTTTCATGTCAGGATAGATGTAGCGAAATCACCTGAGAAATTGAATAAATAATAAATAACGAAAAAAAAAATATTTTAAAAAACCGTGGATCGGGCCCAACCCCACGCATCGACCACGGATTGTTTCCAACGGCCTTATCTTCTTTTTTCTATTTATTCTCTTTCCGACTCATTCTCTTTCTCTCACTTCTTATTTCTGATTCAACAAACCATCTTCTTCTTCCTTTTTTATCTGATTTCAGAAAATTCTTCAACTAAATCAACAATGTACAACGAATGCAGCTCTCCATCTTCCGCTCAATCAACCACAAGAGGAACTACTACTCATAGGATGCGATCTCCGATCTGTTGTTTAGGTGCAAACGCGGTGGTTGAGCTTGAGGCTATGATGATTGGCGAAAGAACTCCAAGATCTCCTTACGAGTGGCTCAAATCAACGGCGCAAGAGCTCGAGTTAAGAGATCGCTGCCGACGCGTTAAATCCCGCATCAAGGTTACGTGCCGTAACCACAATTGCGCTTATAATTGTGTTCATCACCAAAGACATCAAACCCAGACTTATCCTGGAGATTTCAGTTACGATGCTTTGAGTTATGCGCTCAATTTCGAGGATGATTTGCGATCTGCCGACGAGGATGGTTCTTTCCCTAATTTCACGGCTAGGTTGCCTCAATCTCCGGTGACGAAATCTAGATCGGCGACTGTTGATTTGATTTCCTTCTGACGTTTGATTATATTAAATTGTAAATCCCTCAAAACAAAAAATATCTTTCGTTTCTTCTTCTTTGTATGACGGTGGAATTGTAAATGTTTCTCCGTCGTGCTTTCATTTGAGAATTGAGAGATGACGTATAAATATGACGTCATATGTATATTGATTCATCATAAACATCAAATATTAAAGTGTGCAAACAAAAAAATATCATTTCTATATCAGCCTCTGATCTTTCTTTGTAAATCAACAATTACGTTACTCTTATGAGAAAATTTAATCGAATTTTACCTTTTGGTTTAAAAAATTGTGTTATCAGTATATACAAACTCTTATTGACAAACCCTAAAATGTGGGTGGATCTAAGTGATGAGTAGACTAAATTTGCAAATGGAAATCAGAATTTGTTATTAGCAAGTAATTAATTACGACATTGTAATTAGCTAGAACAAAAAAAAAGATAGTTCATAGTTTATTGAATGGAATCATAATTTTAGGATAATTTATCTTTTTAAAACAAAATTAAAATTCTTTTATTTAGTACGAAACAAAAAAAAAAGGGGTTGGGTATAGTGTGATTAGAACACAGGAACCTGATTCGGCTAGTGATTAAATATATAAATCAAGTAATCAGAAGAATAAACCTTTACGTTTAGATTATGTATATTAATTAGGTGGGAAAAAACTTTATAGTTTGGAAATGTTAAATAAATAAAAAAGAGTCTGGTCATCAGTGTCGGACTTGAACCAATATAGATAAAATATTTGAATAGATCTCCAAAATTTTAAGGGTTCCAATTTTTTTTTTCAAATATATATATATAATTATGTTTTTGTAAAATTTAAAATAAAAGAAAAGTAAAGTATTAGTAATATTATTTCTCAACTAAAAGGGTTAGTTTCTTTTTTCCAAAAATCCAAAACTACATAAGCTGGTTTTCAATAAACAAAAAGTGAAGCCTTAAAAATTTATGTTGCCATGGATATTGAACATATGTTTCAGAAGAGTAGTAAACGATTTATACTAAGAATAACACATTTTGATGAGGAGCCACAAAAAAATGATGATGCTAACTTTATTCTAACCTTGGAGGGGGATCCAAAATTAATTATTTCATCAAATCGTTGATCAAGTTTTGGTTTCTTTCCATATAAGGTTAGAACAATTTTAAGAGTATGATGGTATTTTTGGATTTTTGTTCAGTCAGAAAAGTTAAATTCGACAAGTGATGATAGTTTGAGGATATCATGTACTAAGCTTGAAATTTTTCTTAAGCACATAGAAATTTTCAGATATTAATGGGAATGATTTATTTCTAAAATTAAAGTTTTTTGAGAAATTTTACCAAAACATTTAAAGAATACTGTATAAGTATTTGATTTTTTTAAGAGATTCAAGGATTCTTATCTAAATGTATGAGTTGCATATAGGATAATGTTCACCATTTTGATTTCAGTTGTTTCAATTGAAAGAAGTCTTTCTAATTTGAAGTTGATAAAGTTTTACCTACTATCGACTATGTCACAAGAATAGTTAAATGGATTACTATGTTATAGATAGAAAAAACATGATTAAAAATCTTGATTATATAATTTTGATGATTGATTTTGCAGAAAAAAATGTAAAAAGAGTAATTTTTCATAAACATATTTGTTAGCTTATTATTTTTTTAATTTATAATAACTTTTTTCAAATGAAATTAGATTTATTTTCAATTTTCTACTTTATCATTTATACATGGAACATCGTAAAGTTCATATCTTGCTCTAGCTGTCACGGGAATAAACATACAAAGGCGATATCTGATAGTAAGCCAATAATCGTATTATCTACAGTATTTTAATATATATATATATAAACACGAAACAAGTGGAGATGAGATTGAGGATAAGAGTGTGAAGTGAGAAAAAGAAAAGCGAGTCAAAAACGCTTTTTTATTGTCAATGGTTTTTTGGTGTTTGTGTTGTTACCTACTGAACATAACCACTTGCCACCAGTCGACATGTATCTTTCTCTTTTTTTCTTTTTTTTATATACTAAGTTACAACTTGTAAACCAATTAGTTAAATATCTTCGATTTTTAGATGTCAAATACATATGTTTTTAATAAACTTATCACGTGCTACTAGATTAAATATTGTTTTAAAGTTTGTAAAGGTGTACTTTATCATAATATCTTATCACTTCTTTGCCTTTTGTTTTATGTCTTCTTAGTTTATATACTATCTCTACTCTTGATAACAATGTCTAATACTATCATCGTCATTGATAATTTCAATTTTAGATATTTGTTATTCACTATCCGATTTATAAATTATAATATTGTTTTAAAGTTTGTAAAGGTGTACTTTATCATAATATCTTATCACTTCACAATTGATCAATGGCTATGGTGGACTAAGATATGCATGACAACTTGGTTATATCCCAATTGAGATTGGACCAGCATGTTATACACCGAAAAAGAAAACAATTCGTGTCTCCAACAACGAATATAGATAGATAGATATCTTCAACGTTATATTTTATTGGATTAAAAGAGATCGTGACCTTAACTTAGCAAATGTTATTTTATTTCATAAATTTCGTTATCGCGTATTAAAAATATATTGGGAAAAGTATGTCAAAGTTCAATGAAAAGCTAATTCTCTCTATCGAAAATATATAATATAAACCAACAAATGATTCTAATAATTGTGTAAAAGATTTATATGAATATAAAAAATGCAACGTACATTGGGTAATAATATGAAGCAAAAAGAAGCGAATGATAAAATAGAGAGAATGTAGAACTTGCTTGTCGTCATCTCATCCCTGTATTATTAGCTATCCTCCAACTTACGCACTTCCACTTTTATATTTTTGCACTTTATTTATTTATTTTTGATAGCGTCACTTTTTTTTTTCTAACATTGGCCACAATAGACCGGCCCATTAGCCAATTTCTTATATAATGTAGGCGGTGAAACTCGATCTTTGGTTGTGCAAGTGCGCATGTCTTATGTGGACTTAACGCCTGCCACTAGACTAAAAGTCACTTGCGATAGCGTCACTTTATTATTCAAATATATATATATATATATATATACATAGTTTTACTATTCATACGTAAGGACAAAACTCACAGAAGAGAAGAAGAAGTAAAGTTTTGTTGGTTTGTTGATAATACAGCAGAGCTAGCTGTCATTTATAATTGGGCCACCCATTAACGTATCTCTAAGATTTCTGCCAATATGTCTACAAAACAAAACATTAATTAATTGCACAATATATATGTCAAAGTGAAAATCTCCAAGTTATTCACAAGATATGACGATGGAGATGGTAGTACGGTCGATCCTATCATAAATTCCATCTAAAACCTCAAATTACTAATCTTGCTTCTCCTTCTTCTCCTTTGGGTTTTGTGTGTTTCCTAACAATTATGACATGAAATCACAAAATGTCAGAAAATTTACTTTCTACGTTTTGTTTTGTGTTTTCATGGCTCCAACTCTCAATCAAGCTAGCTTGGATCTCCAAAGTGACATTCAACGCTCTCTCCCGCTGTTTTCACCTGCATTGCTTCATAACAACAACTCTCATAATTTCAGTGACTCCCATGTCTCTTAAGAATGTATACCAAACAATAACCTAACCATAAGAGATTGTACGTGTGATATTGCACCGAACAACAAAGTTTTGTTGGTATGAAGTACCTTCTGCGTTTACTCTTTGAGACAGTAGAAGAAGATGGATTACTATGCCAATTCCTCTTCCTTTGATTGATGAACCAATTGTTAATCTGTTTAAGCTGCAACCCTGTCTGCTGCACCAACCTCGCCTTATCTTCCTCCTACCAAAAGGTGACCTCATTTCATATAAAATCAGGAGATTGAGAAGGCAAATGATCATGTGAGTGATTGAAGAAGTAGAAAGAGAGAACTCACAGTAGGGTAAGGCCACTTGGAATGAGATTGCCACCATGCTTTGAGAACAGAGGTAGTGTCTCCTGGTAATTTCCCTGCTCTTCTCTTTCTCAATATCTCCTCTCTTATGTCTACTATTTTCTCCTTATAACCCTTTTTACAACAACAACTAAATCATTAGCTCACACTAGCTAACTCTTGGGTTAATACGAACGAGATAGTAAGGTAGTGAAGGATGTGTAGTTTATAATATCAGTAGTTTATATCAGTAATTTACCTGTTTGAGTTCATGTTTGAGTTCTTGTCTGACACGTTCCATCAAAGATCTCTCGCTCTCAGTAGGAACCAATGGACCAAACCCTAACCCATCTAAGTTTCCATCAAACAATTGAGCATCACTCTCTACTTGTTCATCTTCATCTTCAGACATTGTTGCACCTGTGCCTTCACCTGGAGAAACTCCTGTCTCAGTACCCAACAAACAAATGTTAAATCCTCACGAAATCAGTACTCCATATAAATCAGCATTGAAATTTGATCAATATGCTATAAAGTTAACCTGTAAAGCTTTGAAGAGACTGTTCAATCTCCCAACAAGCCATAACAGCTTCCATTGCATGAACACGAACATGTTGTTGCAATTGTTCTTTGAAAGAGCACAATAATAGTACATAATGCGTCTGCACAAATTCATTTAAATACCTTTCAACAACATATACAAATACATGATAACCAAATAAGAATGAATTTGATCAAACAAAAATAACTAAAGTCGACGAAAGGTTAATATTATATATATATATATATGGTCAAACAGAAATTATTTGATAAAAGGAAGAAAAAAATTATATATATGAGATACAGACAGAAAATGACAAACTGTTATTTTTGTCAGATGACTGTATACATAATTACAATCAATAGATTTGTTCAATCAATTACAATCAGCAAAATCTAACACAAAATAAACCTTGTTCTCTCAAATTTCAACTGTTTAAAACTAATGTCTGAAGTTTAGATTCACTGACAAATGATCTAATCTATTGATCTTGTGTGTCGGTGTGCAAAGTACAAATCTATGAATGTAATTTCATAATTTTCATTTTTTTTTGTTATAATCTAACAGTCTTTAAATTTGTTAAACAATTTAATTTTAAAAAGAAAATAAATATTTTGTTGGAATAAAATAATGAAAAATGAAAGTAGTGAGAAGGAATGAGAAGTTAAGTATTACCATGAAGTGGTCAAGCTCCTTATCATCGCCGGCGAGAAGTCCTTGAGCAGCGTCTAAACTTGAGTACTTAGCCACGACGTTTTGCGACTGAGCTAGCTGAGCATCGATCCTCGGAAGCTGATCCACCGGCGTTGCAATTCTCAAGCACGCCACGTGTGCCGACAACAACTGCTCATAAAGTGGATGAGAGAGTATCTCTGCCTTGTGCCTTGCATTTTGCCACCTCTCCGCCTCCTTCTTCACGCCCATCATCGACTCTTCTCCGCCGGTAACGTCTTCGATGACGTTACCGGATGTTTCAGCGTTGTCGTTGCGTTGGAGAAAGGAGGATGATCGGGAAAGCCACTGATTAGCGGCGGCGGAAGAAGGAGAATCGGAGCTTGAAGCGGCGGTTGTGTGGAGATTAAGGAAATTGTTATCGGAACGGAGGAGCCAATTGGGAGGAGGAGCAGATTCATGGAAATGTTGAGACGGTGGAGGAGGTTGTTGTTGTTGGTCGGTAAAGTGATTGAAGTGAAACGACATCGTTTTCTTCGTTTTGAAATTTTGCTTAAGAGAGGGAAATATGAAGAAAAACAAAGAGAAATTATCAGTTTTATAAAATCAATGATAGAAAGTTTCTTCTTTAGAAGTTAACGTGTTTGAAATGACAGAAAGACCGAGACAGGCCAAAAGGATGATTTATTCCTGTATTTATTCGTATTTTTTAATTTATTTTAAAATGTGGCGAGAATAAAAGGAATTAGGTCTTCATGGCATGTGATTAGGTCAAATATATAGTAACATAATTGTTCGTGAAAAGGCTCCTTGTTCGTATTACTATGACTTATTCGTGATCTATTCTTTTCTTTAGTTTTATTTAGGCGTCAAATGATTTGTCTTTACCATTTTCCAGAAAATTTGTGGGATCTCAATTTTTCTATTGTAAAAGCTTTGGTTTCATTTTTTGAAATATTTTTATTCACTATAGGAAGTCACGTCATCTATTAATTTAATTGACGATGGATGTGATTAAGTTACTGTAATCCGGTTTGTCTATTGTATCCTAGTTTTTCTTTCTTAAGACTGTTTTAAAAAAATTTCTTTTTTGGGATTTAGTTTGTGGAAATATTTTTGTTTTCGAGGGGTTTAAATATTCGATTACCGTAGTCTTAACAGTATTTCGATATAATTGCAGTAGAAAAAAAAACATAATTACATTTACTGCCACAACAAAAAGTTTAAAGTGAAACAGAAAGAGATGGATGGAGTTGACGACAAAAGAATGACAAGACATTGATACGAATTACGAAGTGACAGTAAAAGGAAAATGTCTCACTACTAAGCTAAGTATTAACACGAAAATAAAATAATAGTTATATCATAAAAATAATTTAGGGTTTGAAAAATTTAAGATATAGAAATGATTGAAGGAACCAATAATGTCGTAACAAATGAGAGGAAGAGGGTTTAGTGACGATAACGCAATGCACTAAGTGTGGTCCCTTAAGAAGTGGCATGCGATCGGATAAGAGAATACAGCCGTACCATTCAATTTTTTTATTATTTGACCCTATTTGTATAATCGAATAACCATATTATACAAATAAATATCTAAATTTTGAGAGATGTGGGACCAATATTTCGGAAATTTGACAATGATAAAATATTGATGATTATAAGGACATAAAAAAAATTACAACTTTTTAGTTTGGTTTTTTAGAAATATAAGAAAATTACAAATAACTTGATAAATATCATAAATTTGGGGACAAGGTCTATTAGACGAAGTTTATCCCCTCTTCAAACTGAGTTGGAAGCGCTCCTTTGGACAATTGAATGCATTAGTTATCTCCAGTTGAGGGAAGTAAAATTTCTCGTGGATTGTTCAGATCTAGTAAGATGGTAGAATACTCTTGTGAGTGGCCCGTCTTCCTTCCGTATCTAGCAGATTTTTCTACACTCCGGAACCGGTTCACCTGCTTTTTACTCACTCTCATCACGCGTGCTCTCAATCACAAGACGAATTTCTTAGCTCGTAAAGTCAGAGAGTTTTCGCATAAGCAAATTTTTGTAAATGATGTACCAGTTTTGTGGTCTCGTTATTGCATGTGAATGAATAAAGTTAGAAAAAAAAATCATCTAAAATCGAAAGTGAATTAGATATATAGTCTTGTATCATTAGGGATCTTGGCAGTTAAGTGAAGTCTCTAGCCACTTAACAACCACAATAACAAAAAAATCTCTAAAATATTTAAGAATGGTTTACTTTTTCTAAAACAAAAATGAAAGAAAATAGTCTTATTTATCCAACAAAACCAAAAACTAATAAGCCATGCGAAATAATTGGTAACCGCGTAAGATCCTTTAGTTGGACTAGTCGTAGCTAATTTAGAACCACTCCTCTCATCTCTACCTTGTGTAAGCTACCTCATATATATTCCAACCACTCAAATTTTGATCGAACTCGGGTTCTCTTGTTGGAACTCCAATTTCGCAATGATGAGAAAAAAGTCAAATAATTTTTTCAGTAAAGTTGGAATGCAGATTAGGGCATAACATATGCTGATAGTTAAAAATATAATAGTGAAAAACTATCCCAATGATGAGTTTTTTTATTGAAGGTTTGTTGATAAATGTTTGTATTTTTCTCTTTAATGTAGCGAGTGGGGATGATGGAGATGTAATTATAAACGACAAAGTTTGAATAAACCAAAAAAATGAAAAGAGTCTCTATGTTTCGTGTGGAATGAGCTAAGACATGATTGGACAAAACTGAGTCGCATTCCTTCATTTCATGTCCCTACACTCTCTTCTCTTTTGCCCTCTGCTTCACGGCTCTCCTCTACTTATTTAATTGGAGTTGTTATCATTAATTGATTTTTAGCGAAATAATTACGAAATAATAATCAAATAAATAATTCTAATTCTAATCTTCATCTCTTAATTACAAGCCAAGTGTGCAACAAATAATTATCACTATTATAACCATTCGTTGTTTCTTTCAAACATCTCATCAGACTATATATGAAACGTCAACTTTTTTAGTTACTTCCTTAAAATTTGCTATTCCCATCCTTGGAAAATACAACTTAACGAATTCCTCTTTACATATATAAAATTTTATGAGAAAAACAAAAATATTTAGTTTGAATAATCCAAGAAAAAAAGAAGATGGAAACGTTTGAAGAAAGAGTGATTTGGCCCCGCCTAATAAACAAAGAGATTAGGTTAATTTCACTTAATTACTTCTTTGCTTTTCGTTGTGTTATGAACATTATACATATTTTATTGGATTCTGTTTATTTAATTACGTTGCAATAACTAATTTGAAAAATCATGTAATATATAGATTGTCACAAACAACTTTTCATCTTTATTGATCTAGCTAGTAATCTTACAAATGTGTCCCCATCTATTTTTTTTTCCTTACATATGAGAGCATATATAAGCGAATATGTATAGTTTTATGAGCTTTTTATCTTCTTCTCATATACTTTGAATTGTACATTTGTGTGATGGAGACGTGAAGATATGGCAGTATTCACATTTTTTTTTTAACATTGGGCCACAACATGCCAGTCCATTAGCCAAGTTCCTACATAATATAGGTAGTGGAATTCGATCCCTGGTTGTGCAAGTGTGCATGTCTTATGTAGACTTACCGCCTGCCACTAGACTAAAGACCACTTGCAATATTCACATTTTTCTTGAATATTAAAAAACGAAACTTTTTTGTTTATATTTTCTAATGTATAATTATAACAAGACTGATAACGAGATGGAATAACAGTACATTTTTCTTAGTAAATTAAATGTCGAATATTTAAGTGATGACACATGCAATGATAATATTTATTTTTTACTACAACCAAATCGACAAGATCCAATACTAAAATGCACTCCTTAAAATTCATTTCTAATCTACTACTTGTAGTGATGAAATATGGAACGTCTCATGCAAGTTATTAATAGCTCAAACATTCTAATCACTAAACTAAAAACTATTAAAAGACATATATATATATATATATATATAGTAGTTTAAGTTGAATAGTAGAGTAAGTGAAACCAAGTCATAATTGTGTTTGGTAATATATAAATGTAAGAGTGGCGTATTTGTTCGACCTCTTATTAATCCTCAAAGTTAGGCTTTATTTTGTTCACTCCTCAAAAATAGGACCACAGACAAGGAAAAAAAAGAAAAAGAAAGAAGCATTTTCAATGAGAGATTAAATTCGGAATTGGACCACTTCTACACTTATCTGCTTTCATCGTCGACGCGTCTCTGTGTTGTCCATTTCTCTCCACATTGTTTGCTTACTTTTAGCTATGCATCATTTTTCATCTATTTTCGAATCTTAGGCCATTCTCAGAACTTGCTTCTCTTTTTTTCATTCTTTTTCTGCTTTCATTAGTCTCGGAATCCAATGTGGCTCTAATTGCACTCAAAGTGTCGTACGATTACTTGGGAATCAACATTTAGATATGGATTACTACTATCTTAATTTGTTTTATAAGATCATTGTAAAACCAAATTTATTGAAAGCTCAAACGTTTGAACTTATTATTCTAGTGAGGTTTTATTACCTACACTTTAGTTTTAGTCATAACTCACATTTTTACTCAATTTGGCATCCCATTAATTGATTTATTAGTACTTTTTTTTCTTTAGCTAATTAATAGTTTAAAATGAAAAAAGGTACAAAACAAGATGAGAAGTTAAGCAATTAAATCGACCAATTTTGAGATAGCGATGATTGTTAGGATGTTCTGAAGATAATGCTACAACTTGAAGAGTGGCCGGCTGATAAAAGGTTTTTTCACTACTTGTCAATTAACCCTAAGCACTATCATGGTCATTATAGTACTTGAGGTGTCAATCCAATTGGGTGATATGCAAGCAATCAGAATTGTAATAGAATCAATTAATTCAAGCCAAATAAATCGAATGATGTTTCTGACAACCTAAATTGAAAAGAATGAAATTAAATAAGCAAGTAAAAAGGAAATTCAATCAGATGAAATAGAAGCTTCTAAGGATGGGGATCAACGACTAGTGAACATCCTTGATCAATATCTAAATACCTAACAAACTCAATAAGAGGTGATTCATAGACATCAAACTCGCAGGTAATCATATTCACTTTCATGACAGATGATTTCCACTAAGTCATATTCAGACCCTATCATCATAGGCGAAACACAACATAGAAGACATTAAGATTCAGTTCACCAAAGCCAATAATCGTCCTAGGCAACTAATCCCTTAGGCTAGGCACGAAAATCTCTGAAATTAGGTGGATCAGGTATTTCAATCAACACTTCGTGAGTATGGAAATTCCTAGGATCTAATTTCAATTGATCAGAGAGAGATTAGCATTAAGAACCCTAAAACAGAAGGAATCTATGCGAAATTAACTTAGGTACTTAGTTGATCAAGGATTTTCACTAATCTAACCCATCCTCAGAAACCCTAATTAAACTACTCAGACTTCATAATCATGAACGGAAATTCAAAGCATAAACTAAATTGCAGAAACATAAAGTAGAGAATAAGAATGAATTAGAATAAACCAGTAGATGAAATTGCAATAGAAACTCAGTCTTGAGATTACAGAAGCAGTAGTTGTCTCTCTGTTCTCTCTCAAAAGTTCATAAAAATTAAAACGTGTCCCCAGAAAAACGGGTTAAGAGGGTTTTTATACCCTCTTTTAGAAACCCTAAAACAAAAACAATAAAAACAAAACGCAGAGTTTGGTCAGCTCGACCGGATCGGTTGAGTTGAGTGATAGGCTTGGTCCAACTCGACCGGTTCGGTCGAGTCCATGGTCGAGCTGAACGGCGAGCTCGAGTCGTCCGTAGGTTTGGTCCAACTCGACCGGTTCGGTCGAGTCCACAGTCGAGCTGAACGGCTAGCTCGAGTCGTCCGTAGGTTTGTCGAGTTGATGAACTGAGATCTCATTATGCATCTTAAAGTCTCCAATTGTACCTGAAATCTGCTCCAATGCATGTATGGATGCTATGCATGAAATCTAACTTAAAAACACTAATGCAACACGAAATGTAACGAATATAAACACTAAACATGCTGAATATGACTCCTAAAACGTGCTAAAATGCAGACATATCACCGGCTTTCCTATCATATCAAGAAGACTACGGGAGGTTAAGCTCTCTTTTCTGATCTCTATCTCTCTATGTAGTCCTGCGATTTTTAAATTATAAAGTTGATGCTCTCGTCCGTAATATTAGAAAGTCAGCTAATGGTTTAATGTGCATTTATTGTCTTCTTGAGGTATTTAATATTATATGAGTTGAGAAAGAAAAAAAAATCGATCAATGCTAATTCTGATAAAACTCAAGTTAATTTACCACAAATTTTAAGTCCTAAAATGGCTAAATCTAGAATCGGTGAGGATGCCTAAATTCATTTTGAGAATAAAAGTGTATATTGTAATGGGCTATCCATGGCCTATAATCACCATTTGGGCCGCTTTATTAGCCACGGCCCACGTATGGTTAATAAATTACAGCAGACCAGTAATAAGAAGAGTGATCATGTGTTGCTTCATGTGAATTCTTATTCAGATGCAGAAACTCAACTTCTTTTTTTTTATTTATAAAATGTAAATAATTCATTGAATGAAATTTTTTATCCAGGGATATAAAAGGTAGAACCTATTGATTGGTTCCATGTCAAAAAAAAAAAAACATGGAATAAGTAAATTTATCCAGTCCATCAATTTGATGAATCGATGAAATGGTAATAAAAATTATAGTAATCTAAGGGAAGACATTTTAAGGTCGAGAGGCTGGTGATGGAGTCGACGATGAACACATAAAAAAGACAGAGTGCAAGGAAGCCTTTCAACGATGGTCGGAGAAACTAAGCCGTCAACGAAAGCAACAGAGGAGAACACACTGACCCCCTCATGTCGAGTGATTTGGCTCCAAACACTTACCATGAACTATCTTAGACCTAAACTATACTAACCAAATGGATAAGAGCGCAACATACGTCTTAGAGTCTTGACTCGAGGTCCTCAAGCGAGAAGACCAACTAGACAACGCAACACACTTTCAATGGCCTTACTAGCTCCTCCAGGAACCTAGCCAACTAATCAATGAGACAAAGCACTATCCCACACAAGCAGGACCAAAATAGCCAACAAGAAAACTACAAACACAAAGCTGAGAAACCTCTTAACAACGACTATGTCTAGAAATCAGGACCATCGGAACCATGAAACACCTAGAGAGCAGAGATGAAGGAGAACGATAGCTTGATCAGGGCAGACGGAGCACCACTCACCACCCACACCACCGAGGCCGACGCAAACACGATAATCCCGAATAGATCAATCACACACCAGGAGAAGAGTCGAAGTCGGAGCACCAGAGACTCAGCCAGGCAACACCAAGAACATTACAGCAAACCACCACAAGTTCGCTATGCTGTCCGGATCCGTTGACCACAATCTACTTGCCTGAAGAGCTAGGCCTCGAAGCTAGGAAGAAGGAGATATCGGCAGCGAAACCACCAAGCGAGACAATCTCCAATACCAGTGACAAATAGAGGCAGATCTAAATCCACCGAGAGCTACTACGAAAACGAAGAAGAAGAGCCAACACAGCAACCAGAATCACTCGCCGTCCCTTAATAGAGAGAATCCGACTGTTGAATCGACCGAAGCTGCCTCGCAATCGCCGCTGCTCGCCTAGAACTACCTGCACGAAAACGGGATAAGCTAGATTTGACAACTTTTGCCGGAAAAGGAGGTTGCAGAGCACCGGGAAAGAAGAGCTAAGGTGGTGCCCTCTCGTAGCGTCGGACAACGCCAAACGCCGGAGAGGCAAGCTTCAAAGATGGTGGTATAAATAGGTCTAAATTTCGCTTGGAAAATCGCCGCGCGTAAAATTATACACACCCGATTTCTCGTTCAACCAACAATTCAGAAACTCAACTTCGAACTATAGAAGTTGACATCTTTAAGTTTTCACTTAAGATAAAAAATATTAAATGAAGAAAAAAAAATAAGAAGAGGGAACGATCCAATGAGAATCATAATGATCACATGCCATTAGATGCTCATGATAAAGGTAGCTAGAACAGTGAGAACCAAATATTGTTACTTGGAGTAGAACCAGAGAGCATCTCTATAAGATCCATTTCTCTTTTCTCTTCTGTCACTATTGGGACTTGTTTGAGGAACAAGCAACTCGCTTTCGCCGACATGTTCAATATCGTCGGAAGACAGAAAAGAATGTGAAGAAGACGACCCCGTAGCGTTCAGCAAACCAGATAAGTATATATCAGATGCGAGGTGAGAAGTATTCGTAGGTTCCCTGGCCATTGTCCCAACAGTATTGTTGAACAAGTTAGGTTTAGGGTTAGGGCTTTTGATCATGAACTCAGATGAAGAAGACTGAGTTATAATCTCATCAGGAGCTTGGCTCAAATCCATGTTCTCAAGAGAAACGGAGTGGCAAAGATATTCTTCAGGAAAACAAGCTCTTCTTCATAAGGATCATCCAAGAGCGACGATTCTCCATCGGAATTGATTTGTTCAAGACTCGAATTAGAAGAAACATTAGTGTATATGATGTTCTTGCCATTGCCTTTGTCTTTATTCTCAATGCTTCTAATATGATCTTGAAGAACACATGGTGATGGAGAGATATCATCGATATTATCCACTTTTTTGAACGCTTGTGTTTGCTTTTGAGTTCTGACGTCGTTTTGTCGCATCCCAATGGTTCTTAATCGAGTTCTCGGTTCGTCCTTGTATAAGTTTAGCGATCTCTGCCCACTTATTCCCGATTCTGCTATGTGCTTCCACAAGAACTCTCTCTTCCTCTTCGCTCCAACTATCTTTCTATCAAACAAAATAAACAAACATTCATATATATAAACAAGATTTAAATAGAACACAAATCTATATGAAAACCTTGATATCAGGACGGAGATGATTATGCCATCTCTCACGATCATTGTTTGCCTGCTCTTCCCTCAAGCTTCGCCGAGATCATTGCCCATTTCCTCTCTCCATGATAGTTCACTAATTTTATCAACTTCCTATACATATATATAAACACAAAATTGTAGATATATACATAATCTCACATATAAATAGAAGCATGAAAATCTACTTATACATATATGTATACCTGTCTTCTTCAGCTGTCCATTGCCCTTTGATGAGATACTTGTATGGTCGTTTCTTAGTTACACCATTAACGTTTTGGTATACTCCATTAACAACCAAGTTTTTGGGTCGGTCTATAAAAGGTTTTTTTGTTTCTTGAAGCACAAGGAATCGTTTGTTTGGCCATTTAAGAATCTCTCGACTGCTGTCAACGGTGGTGCAACGACATGGAGGAGGCTTTTCTTTTGTATTCTCTGATCTTCCATGGAATTGGGAGGAGAGCTGAGAGCAGAAAGGAAGGATAAAATTAAGCTGTTAATAAAGAAATTTGGGAATTTAATGACAGGCAAAATAAAATGCAACACTAATTATCAATTAAATTCTATTAATTATAGTGACTTTTTAATCAGAAAAGTATAACCCTCGGTTATAGTAAAAAATAATCCTTCTAATTATTGATATTTTTTAGTTTATAAAAATATAGATGACTACTGAATCTGAAAATTGGAAAAAGTTACTTTGTCTATTCTACATATTTGTCACCGATTGAGTTAATATATATTACGAGTTCATTATTATTTAGATAACAAAATCTACGAACACGAAAATATTAGTCATATTATTGAACAATTTTTAATTGATTTTTTTTCAATTTTCTCAAAGAATAAACTATAGTAATTGGTAATTATCAATTATTGTGTTTTTTAGTGAGTAATCTCAAAAGTAATTTTTATAATGAATACTTTTTTACAAATTGTAACTGACATATGGTAAATGAGAAGACCATAAATCATAAATGTATTTATGTAATAAATAAGTTAGTTGGCTATAATAATAAGGAAGGATAAAATTAAGGCGAAGTCTATTATGCCTGCCAACAAAAATTTAGTGATATTAAATTACAAAAAAAAGAAAGAAAAAAAATCTAAGCTGTTAGATCAAATATAGAAATCAATCTTTCTACATAATTAACTGAAATGAAGTAAATACTTTTTGTTTAACATAGATAGATTTCCTGAATCGGTTGTTACTTAGCTAAACAGTAGCTAAGTAATTAATTTTGCTACTTGGCTCAGTAATTAGTTTTGAGTGTGTATTATTATTGTACGTCACCACTGAAATACGATCATACTGAGCAGAGTACAGAACAAAATTTCATTGAGAAAAATGGGCTCAGAACTGAGGCTGTAAGATTTCAGACAAAAACATAACAGTATATGCATGATAGTCGAAAGATGCTTTCGGGTAAAACAAGAGATACACACACACTTATATAAGAACCCATCATTACTTAAAACCAAAACTTAAAACTAATATTCGTGAATTCAACAAAGAGTGGAATGGCCAAAAACAGATTTGGCTAAGGATCACAGTGCGCCTCCAGCAACACGCACATGAAAAGGCGGTCCACGACATAAGATGGGTTCGTTTGGAGATGCGGTTCGTGCTCGTGCTCTCAGTACATTGTTAGCGTCTTCAATTACAGCCGCTGCAACCATTGTGTACTCTCCAGGAACAAGGAAGTATAGTGAGAAACAGTGTCTTGCTTCTTGCAATGGCGCAACTTCCATTGAGATTCCACAAAGAGCACCTGATAAAACAAGTCACGGACCATGTCTAAGCCATCTTCTATGTGTAATCATTTATCATATTATACACAGCTATTACGGCCGCAAAAATCTATGTTACACAAATTTTATTACTTAAGGAGAGGGATATTACCAGCCCAGAGGACAGTGGCATCGGCTCCTTCAGCGCAGTTCTGTCCAGCTACATCTCTGCAAGTAACACTTAAATTCAACTTGATTGCTTCGCTTGTGTTATTTCGGACCAGGACCTCCATAGGCGTGACTTCATGCGACAGAACAGTTCCCTTTGACAATGGGGACTCGGTTTTTCTTTCAGAATCCTTCTCCAAACCGTTTCTTATCAGTCTGAAACCAAATGTTAACGGATCTGGGAGCAAAACATCCATCACAGTCGTCTGCAGAGCTGTCTGAATTGCATCCTTGATGTCCAGTTCTCCTGAGCTGTTCCTTCCTGATTGCCACCGAACTTTTATCTTAGAAATGAGATTCTTGATCAATGCGTTTATCTCAGCTTTCGTATTCTTCTCTGAGAAGCTCGGATTTCTACTACTTGAAGGGCTACCAGGTGGAGGGTCTTTTGTGAAGAATGATCCGTCAAGAACCGGTAGCTTAAAATGCTCCAAAGGAATCAGTACCCTAGCAGAATAGTCACGGTCAATTCTTGTTTTTGGATACTCATACTCCGGAGAATCTTGCACTGGGGACGAACCATCTTCCTTCGTAGGATTTTCTAGCTGGACGAAGACACTGATTTCAAAAACAACATCTGTTGGATTAGATAATTCAAGTTCAAGAAATCGTAGTCCCCAGCTCCCCCTAAAGGGATTAATCTTGACAAGGCTGTCTGTATTGCCTTCTCTTTCAATGTCTTCATCATGAAGATTGTCACTCACATGCGCAGGGATTTCCATGGAAAGCAAACGAGCTTTCACAAAAGACAAACCTTGCAAAACACATATTGGTAAGGGAACAACAAGACGTCTGCCTGGTGGCACGACAGATTCTTTTTCCTGGGAATCTCCACTATTAGACAATGGCCCTGCAAGAAAATATGAACACAAAATTACTTTTAGTAATCAGTCATCGTGCGGCTATATAAAGCACTGCAAAAGTAAGATACATCACAAAAACAGGTTAATGAAGAAGTTAATACCTGCATAGTGAATAAGCAATGAAGGG
The DNA here is from genome assembly GCA_963920545.1 of Lepidium didymum. NCBI lineage: Eukaryota > Viridiplantae > Streptophyta > Magnoliopsida > Brassicales > Brassicaceae > Lepidium > Lepidium didymum. Next base: position 3,862,680 of record OY986996.1, on the reverse strand, counting down.
CTGGTTCCATCTTTAGATCTTCCTGTGTTACCTGCAGCATTCCTGCCACTGCTAATAGCATTGTCAGAATCTGTTGGTCCCACATGCCAAGCTTTTAAAGTCACAGGCAGAGTCACTTGTGCCCCAGGCTTTAAGGGAAGAGCAGACTGTAACGCTTCATCTGCTATCGAGATAACAGCATCTTGATTCTTTCCAGAAAGTGAGACATGAGCTTCTTCTATTGGAACTGTGCCAGCATTTGCAAAATTTATACACACCTCACGAATTTCACCTTCATACAGAATAATTGCACCATCACCACCAACAACATTAGCCACAAGAAAGGGCAATGGTTGTACAATTGAAATGTTTGGAACAAATACATGTCGTAGCTTTGCAGATCCGCAGGATCTGAAAGGGTCAGAAAATACAAGTCCTTGTGCTGCCCCAAGAAGCAGATTGTCAACATCCCTGAAAACATGTTCAGTGATTACACCAAAGCTGTGAACTGTGCAACCTGGAATTGTCACTGGTCCTGCTGCTGTTGGAATACCAGATAATGTGATCACCTTGGCAGAGTTAGGAGGAATATTGACACTGATAGGAAAGGCATCAAAGTTTCCTGAGTGAGCTGATAGGTAAATACTATCAACCCTTAAATCAAAGCAACATGGATTTGCTAACTCCACTAAGACCTGAACTGGTTCACCGACCACCCAAATCAGTTCCTGCTTGCTATTATCGTTGGCATCTCCTTTGCTGAAAGGTGTATAGATAAATGGCCCAAAAGGGGCGGATCCTGTCCACCAATCTTCTCTTGCTGGATTGCGTTTTACGATGTCCACTTGGGAAGAATGGAGTGGGAAAGAGAATAACCTGAAATTAAAGAAAAATGTGTAAATGAACCGCAAAATAATATTCACAAAGCATACATTGTCTTGCCAAAGTCAGCTACCAAGCAAACATGAACAATATCTTGAAATACAAACAGTCAAACACGTATTGGGCATATATGTAGCCAAGAGGTGAATGAAAAAAGTGATTATTTGACATGACAGTGACAGCCACATGGCAAAACATCCCTGAAAGCAGAAGGTTTGACTGCTGATAAACATACCTTACAAATGGCAAGGCAGGGTCAGCACAGCGAGTTCCTGAAGGCAATCTATCTGCTGAATTTGCTAGGGAATTAGCAAGTCCATTTTGACCTGAAGGTGTAATTAGAGGATAATGCCACCTCAAAAGCCTTGCTGCAGCGCTCCATGCAGCCAGGGGATCTCCAGCGCGAACAGCAGACAGGAGTATCTCCCTAAGCACAACCATCTGCAAAGTACTCCACTGTAACTCGAACAGGGAGACAATGGAATGGTGATGCATTTTCCCAGCATCAGATTGACGCAGTCCAATTTCCTTAACCAACAAACACAAGAAGAAACACAATAGATACAGTAAACAAATAAGCAAGAAACACCAAGATAATCAATGTGATACCTAAAATCCTACAACAAACCAACTATATGAAGAACACTCAATCAACCACAATAATCTCATGCTTTTAAACTTACATAGTTAACAGAAACTTTTGACATCGACGCTCTACTTTGAACTCTATATGCATCAGTTGTCATAGAGAGAACTTGCATGGCACTGATAGCAGCCAATCGATTGTCTTGCTGCAAATACAATTGGGCAACCTGCCTACAGAAGAAGGCCGCTTTCTTCTGATAACCAAGTGCTCCAAATAAACGTGCTACTTCAACAAATAATATGAGCCTATCACTGGCATCAATCAAAGACTTTGCACCATCGGCAGCATTAGTTAAAAGCTCTACTACTTCCTTAGCTAGTTCTCTCCTGAACAACCCATAAAAACGCCATTGTAAGAGGGTTAAGATCAAATAAAACCAAAGAAAAATGTGGAACCAGAAGGGAAAAAAACAAGCAAGCCACCCAAAACCCGAGATCCATCATTTGTACGAATGAACAACCCATGTAAGTTAGCTTTTTCAACACGTAATAACCTATCTTATCCTAGCTGAGATAATCATCAATCACAAAACATGAAGAGATCAATAATCCCCTTCCCTCTTTCAAAACCAAACAGCCATCTTATACCCGGTCACTTAATAGTAATCTAAATAATAGGTAATTATTAGTTGAATTGCGCAGATAGTTTTAGAGAATCAAAGCCATACCCAGATCTCATGAGTTAATTTTCTAGTTATATAAGCAAAACAGCTTCCTACTTTAAAGAAACCACATAGCAACCTTAAGCATTATACTTAAGGAAAAAAGGAAACTACACCAAGATAATGTAAAGAAATAGAGAGCATACAATGATACCTGCAAAGGAATCTGGCCAGTTTAAGGGTAGCTTCGAGTTCAAAGCTTAGGGGCGAAACTCTGCAAGAAAAAGAATTTCAGCTATTTTGCAGTAATAAGATTACTGAAGAAGAGCCCCAAAACAGATAACGTGCTAAATTTACCTCTGAGAAATTTCTTGAATAAATGACTTTCTGTAGTGTAAAATGACATTAGTGTATCGATATCTAACTTCTTCTTCTAAAGCCACATCCCGCTGACCCATCCGATCTACCTGATGTTAAGAAAACAGAACACTAAGATAATTGTAAAAAATGAAATATATATATGAAAACAATTTCAGATTCAATGCATTTCAGATAAAAACCACATTTACTATCCTGTTTTTGGGCTATAATGCTATGAAAATTATTAAGAACTATGCACTCAAAGATTTATTAGCATAAAGCCTTACCAGTAAGGCACAAACACTGCCTTCCAAGGCACCTGCATACCAGAAGTAATCTCCTGTCAATCTAGCCAGTTCTAGAGCAGTAGAATAGTGAGCATTGGCATCAACAGGTGAGCCAGCCAACAAGGAATAGTCTCCAATAGTTTTTTGTGCACGTCCCAGCCTACGCTTTTTGGCTTTGATAACCTGCATTAGACCAAACTAATGAGCCCAGAAGACAATGGTGATAGGTTATAAGCTTCCATTGGAAGAAATGAAACATAGACCAAATATAGGACACCTAGACATAAACCTCCTCTGAGTTGAGACTCGCTTGGGAATCCAAAGGCGTCTTCAAAATTGTGCCTGCAGATTCTGCCTTCAGAACCCACTTCTCAAATTCCATTAGTAGCGAAGCTGCAATGTCTTGCATCATTGTTTGTAAATGGAACTCCTGAGTTTGCTTGTCAGATGGAGGAAACAAAATTAAAGCTTCACCCTTCTTGTCTCCATCTTCAAGCTGCAAAAGATAGTACATTGATCATATAATCGTCAATCGAACGCATACAAAAGCCAGTAACTAAATCACTAATACCAAAAGGGTCATCACTATCAACTATAGTGTATCACTTAATAACAAAGACACATCTGAAAACAAGCTAGCTAGATCCATCCGCATCTGAGCTAAGAATACCCTAGTAGATTAGAACTTAGAAGCATCGAATTCCGAAATGAAGTGTAAAACTGCTATACTCACTTGCGAATCGCCTGGGCAGAACGCGAAGCAGCGCCGGACAAGAGCCGAGGAATAGCTCTTACAAGCGACATTAAAATTTTCAGTGACGGAAACGAGATCGGGAGACGAAGGACAGTGGCAAAGGCCGATCACGGCGAGAATCTTCCGATTAGACTGGAAATCCTCCCAGGGACTCGGAGGAGAACCACCAAGCACAAATTTGAACCGGAGAGAGCCGGACTCCCACGGCTGATTCGTGAATGGAGATTTCTGGTGCTCAGTGTAGAAAGAGCTGATAGCGGAAAGCGCGATCGTGTGATGACGGAGCAGCATCGAGTGATAGTCCCTGAGGAGCGTCGGCGGGATAGTGCCGATCGGAAGGACGGCAATTCGAATGACCGATAAAGTCTCGATGCTGACGTCAGGTTCCATGGCGAGATCAGAGGAGAGGTGGTGCCAGTTAGGATCTTTCGGTGCGGGTGAGGGCACAGGATCTCGGGGAGACGAAAACGAGCAAGTGTGAGAGAAAACGTGGTTTGTTTGGATACAAGTTTTAATATATTCGTTAAGTAGAATTAGATTCGTTTAAATTTTGGGATTGTGGGGATATGCTATTCATCTAACCAAACAACCTGATAAAATTCGCGATCATTAATACTTACTGTGAACGAAACAAAGAGGCGAAATAAATAGTTTTTCGAAAGTTTACTTCCATCTCCGCGAAGGCTAACGTAGCTTCGATCAAGTTATGGCATCCTCTACTGTTGTGAGTTCTGATTTTGAGGAGATGCCGACTGCTACTGATTCTTCCTCTTCGCGTCGTCTACGAGAACTTTTAGCTTTGTTCTTCAGTGTAAGCTTCTCGAGTTCTTCTCTCGTTTCAGGGTTGTGTATTGGGAGGGGGAGGGGGATTTCTCAATGCTTTGAGATTGATGAATGCTTAAATGCTTCGTGATTTTGGGATTTCAATTGAAATTTCCGGTAATCAGGTGTTTGGTATCAAGTAACCAAAGTTTTAGTTTTTGTATTGACTGAACCCAATTCTGTTACTTTTCCACCTATTTCTGTTGAATGGATAAGTAAGGTCTTGAAAAGTATCCTTTTCAATGAATGAGAGGTGTGGGATTCGGAAATATTTTCATTGGAATTTTGTAAGCAAAATTCTGAACATCAATCAAGTGAAACCATTGGTTTATTTTTTGGATTCATATGCGGCTATAGTATTTTTGTTGGGAACTTGATTCTTCTTCTTTCTTCTGCACTTTGATTTTGAAGTGCTGTCGTTTGATTCTGTGATTTTCAGTCACTTGAAGTTGGAGGATTTCAAGACTTAGAGAGCTTGGTGACAGAACTTGTCGACTGTCTGGATTCGTTGACCGAGAACGTAGCTTCGAATGCCGGCAATGAACTTGACGATATTGTTATTCAAGTTCTTGCTGAAATTTTGAAACTTTTATCATCTCCCCAAGTGGATCAGGTACTTTTCAGTTCTTAAATCACTTTTGACAGCCAAGTAGATTTGTTTAGAAGTTTTAAATAATCTTATGAATTTTTCTCATATCCATTTCGTTGCAGGATGTTATAGATGCTCTGTCATTTCAGTTGCCAAAAGTAATTTCCAAATTTTCAAACCTATCAAGCAGATGTTTAGAGTTAGTTGAGGAAATCATTAATCAATTTGTGGAAACATGCAACCCACGAGACATGCTTTCAATTCTTTGTGAGGTATTAAAGCCGGATTTAGATTCGAATCTGGCTTATAATGCATTAAATGTAGAACTTATAGGTTGTTTTTTCATACTTGGTAATTGTGATTAGAAGATTACAAGTTCTTGTGATGGCCAACATGTTCTGTCAATTTGACCGCTGTGTGTCTCTGGATGACCAGGCACTCGATGCTGCACGATGCTCTTATTCACCCTCCAGTTGTTCTACATCTATTTTACATGGGCTCTCTAAAGGTATGAATTGAAGATATTCGTTTTCAAGATATATGTAGACTTCTGTCATAATGGCGCCTGGAACTATACTAATGTTCTTTCTTATTGCATAATTATAACATATTGAATAGCTCATAGCCTTGATTATACAAGTATGATTTTCCTATTAAAAAAATGTATTTTAAACTACTTCTTTAACTGAAGATATGAGTTTAGTCTTCTTGAACTGAAGTGAAGTAAATTTATTGGACTTTTCTGGTCTCAGTATTCATTTTGGTTCAGAGGCGACACTACGAACAACTAAAAGTTGCAGTTCCCATTGTCCTGAACGTTTTGAAGGACATTTCGTTGGAACAAGATGTCCAAGTTGAAGGTTTATTTGATAAGGCTTTAGGCATTGCTGTTTCAATTCGAGATGTTTCTTCAAAACTGGTCTGTAAAAGTGATAAATTGGCAATTGAGATTCTCTAAATCACTACCCAAACTTCTCATTCTCTAATTTAAATATTTCCACTTGCATATTTTGATCTCTTTTTTTTGTTTAACAGAAGAACGAAGAAGGCACAAAAGTCCGTTGTTTGCTTGGTCTATATGTAATACAAATAACGGTGTGTACTTGATTTCAGCTTTGTTTCCATGTATCATGGAATTTTGCTGACTTTGTTCTTTGATGATTGGTCTGACTTTGCAGGCTATTCTTTCAATTAGTATCAAAGACAAAGTGTCCTCTTGTGTTCCTATTATGATGAAGTTAGAACCATTCTTGACATACTGTGGCTTAACACATCTTGGTTTGATCATGGGTAATGACGCTGAAAAATTAATGAACACGGTTGCTGGAGGTTAATCTCAATACTCAAGAGTCACTTCTTCCTGATTACTCAACTCCATCAATCCTTTGCACACATCCTCTCCTCGTGTCACAAGTTAGTTTGTCTTATGGTTGTAATACGAACAGATGACGATGAGTTCATCAGCTCTTTCCCTGACATCAACTTGGGGGCCTCACTTTTAGTGATCTGGGCAAAGATCTCCCATGAGGTTTCAGAGGCTGCTATTGCGGCTCTGAGAATTGATCTAGATGAGCTTCAAAACAGTCCAGTGAAAAGGTGGCAAGCTTATGGGATGTTGAAATATATACTATCCTCTGGCGATCTGCTCTGGGAATTCAGAAGGCACACTATTGAGTTCTTGCTTGACATATCAAAAGGAGTAACTTCATCTCATTGCAGTGATAATCAAATAGATTGTTCACCCTACACACCTAGCATCTATGCTGCTTTACAGGCAAATATTCTTCTCCTTAATCTTTATACCCTTTAGGTTCGCCAGTGTTTTAAGTATATCTCATTTCATTCTTCCAGGCTGTTACATTAGTGATTATGTATGCAGAGGATGCAGATCTGAGGAAAAAGACATTTGAGGCTCTTAAGAGGGTAAATAAATTTTGAATTGATGAATTTGCGGAAAACTGATTTGACAAATGTAGAAACTGAATTATAAGAAGCATGAATCCACAAACAAAAATAACGCTAACATTTAAATTGCTTTTGTTTTCGTTTTATTTTCAAATGAATTTGTTTCTTTAGATCTAAAGTCTATATTGAAAACAGAAACGTATATCAAACAAAATTAGATGGTTTTGTTTGTGCTGATTATCCTATATACATAGAAGAGATTTTAGCCAGTCCATTTGCCCTATTTGACTTTCTTTCTGTTTACATCATCATAAACATATCTTGTTTGGCATGGTGTAAAGTTTATACAGAGATACTTTTAGATCTCGTCTTACCATCTATTTCTGTGCTGTTTGACTAGATTCTTTCTGATATCCCAGCTCCTCAGAGGTTTGACGTTTTAAGAGCCCTTATCGCGAATTCCCAGTCTCCCTCAATGGTTAGTATACTCATATACCCTTCACAGAAATGATGGTTATGAAGATAATTTTTGCATGTGAACCATTCATAAACTGCTTTAGTGTCTTGAGAAGTCTGACTGTGCTACTAAGTACAAGTCCAGCTGCTTTTCATTTTCTTGGTGGAATAGCAACTGTTTTTCACAAGACAAAGGTTTCTCATTTCTACTAATGTTGTTTTGCTGATTTTACCAGACAGCGATCCTTCTGGGTCTAGTTAAAGACAGCATTAGTAAAAGCAGCCTGCAAGCTACAGATTTTGCAGCTATGGATACGCATGTGATTGAGCTAGTGGAGTTGGTCTTAAGGCCTCCAGAGGGTGGTCCTCCACTCCTTCCAGACCAGAGTGATGCGGTAATTTGTCCAGTCTTATATTGATTTTTCTTTTATGAATATATATCGGTTCTCTCTTGTGTGCGTCATATAAGCCCTTTAGGCAATGCAATAAGGGACATACATGCAGAGATATGGAGAAAAGGCCCCTATCTATTCAAATGAGAGTAGCTTTCTTTTTCACTAGATAACAAATTTTATGATGTTCCATTGTTTTTAAATTGTCCTAAGGAGAACTTTGACAACAAAAGACCCCAGATTTTTCACCATTGAAAAGAATGAGAGGGTCCGGTCGAAAATAGGGAGATTATTTGTTTTGTGATCTAATATACAACCACATTTGTGTGACCAAAAAGTCTTATGTGATGTTTGTGCAGGTTCTGGCAGCACTGAACCTCTACAGATTTGCACTGTTATTTGAATCAAAAGAGAGGAGCAGAGTAAGTAGTGAGGTTTTGTCAAAGAAGAATCTAGAGAAAGCGTATAAGGAATGGCTTCTGCCTCTTCGAACTCTAGTGGGCTGCAGCATTGCTGAGAACCTCAAGGACGAACATGACAGAACTTCACTGGACACTGTATGTCTTCTTAACCCAATTGAATTGGTCCTATATCGATGCATCGAGCTCGTGGAAGAAAGGCTGAAAAGTCAGGAGTAATAGTCGTAGGAAAATATGCAAATGCTCCATATTGTAACAACTAAAGTCTCTGAGAGACACACACACAGTTGAGGTTGATAACCTAATCTTCCCACGGCAAGAATTTATCATTTGCTTTCGAACCAAAGCACACAGTCTACTGTTTATTAACTCTGACATGCTTCTTGACTGAACAATCGACTGTAGGAGACGTAAAACAGAGGAAAATCAAACAATGAACTCTAAGTGGGCCTTTATGTTCTTGCACGTGTGAGGTTCTATAACTTCAGTTCAATCATTTCATCGTTTTACTTTTTGGAAAAATTCATTTTCAAGTTTCAACTATTGAAGAAACATATCTCTGAGTATTTATAGTATAAGGACAAATGTATGCATAATTAGAAAGATTATAGCATAATAATATTGATCTTTATGGGATTATATATGGTGGGACATATATATTATATTGTCTCGAGACAAACCCATTGGTCACCTAACATGTGATAATAGTTTCCTTAAAATTTCGAATTAATTAATACCAACTAACTGTATAATAGTTTCATAATTCTCCATGTTTTGCATTTCTAATTCATATCGGACCACCAAATCTTATCCATATTCAATGTTTTTAATATGAACAGAATCCACTACCTAATAAATTGATTATCATAGGAAAAAGAATTGAAAAAATACTACGTGAATTTTGTAATCTGAAAGCTTAAATGCTCTGTTAATTTCACAGATCAAGTAATTCAAAATCATTATACATTTTTAGTGGTGTCCACGTGGATGGTTCATGGTTGTCCCTAGCATCTCCTAGTTTTAAAAAGTGTAAAAAAAAACATAAAATCAGCTTTTTCAGCTTTTTAGATTCTAATAACAAAAGCTTCTCTAGTTACTTTTTAATCTTTGAAAGTCAAGTCTCAAGTTACACTTTTTCTCAGACTTTAATAATCTACTTTCATTCATAGCATGTGTACTAGGACGGACATAATAACCGGAATCGAAAACAGAATTAAACCGATCCAAAAATTTTGATTCGGTTTGGTTTTGGTTCCAATAAAAAAATCGTTCTATTTCAATTTTTAAGTTTGGTTTTGATTTCTAAAAAAAAGTTGTTCGGTTCTAATTTTTAGGTAACTTTGGTTCTCAACTTTACTAAAAAAATAATCATTCGGAACCGAACCAAAATTGTTTTGAGACTTATTCGGTTCCACTTTTCGGAGCCGGAACCGAACCAAATTTTAAAATGTACCTATTGGTTACCATATTTATAGAACTGAAAGAATCAAAACCGGAACCGAACCGAACTGAAATTCAATAGGTACCCATTAGTTACCATATTTTCAGAATCGAAATAATCGAAAACTGAACTGAACCGAACAGAAGAACTGAATGGCCAAGGCTCATATCTATGCTCCAAAATGTTTCAGTTAACAAGGTTGATGTTAAACTCTAACTAGCTTAGATTGAGATTGTCAAATATTAATTGCATTCAAACAACAACCAATATGTCAAAGTGTCAAACTCTGTTCACTACTTTAGATTAGCCTAGTTAACTTTTTAAAATTTATAATAATAAAGCCCATACAAATTCAAATATATACATGGCATGAAATTATATTTTCCTATTCGGACAAAATTTCCAATTTTCTTTTGGTAACTGCTCCATCTTCAAAATATTTCGTCTGCATCCTCTTGTCTCTTTCTTTTTACCATTTTTTGGAAAGAGCTCTTCAACAATGGTTAAATAGGAAAGTGAATATTTCTTATATTTCCATCTTTCTCAAACTTTCAAACACATTCTTCGTCTTTCTTGAGTTACTCAAATTTTCTTCTCTATTCTCCAAAATCATGTCTCTTCTCTAAAAGACTAAAACCCAATTCAAAGTCTGTTGAATTCTTCAATCTCTTGGTGCTTTAAAAAAAAATTAATAAAAAAGGTAAAAAGAAATGAGGCAATTTGTAGTTACAGCTCTTGTTTTACTACAAGCTTCTGGTCTTCATCAATCCACATGTGTTGTGTTCCTCACTACACATGAATCTCTTTCTCCTCAAGCTTCTGCTTTCACCCCAAACTTGTCTCCTGGTAAATTATCTCTTCCTTTTTTCCTCCAATTTTAGGGTTTATTTTGTTCTTTCATTTTCACATTTCAAATCGGTATGAAAATTTAAGGACAATTACAAGAAGAAACAAATTCTAGTTACTCTTGCCTCACCATTGTGCATTTAATGATTGAGATATTTCTTTTGTTCGTTTTATATCTTTTTGTTAGAAAGTCTAAATTTTTAAACTTCTTCGAAAAGATTTTAGCTTTTGTGGGGACTGAGGAGTTCTCCTCTGGGTCACAAGAAATTCTCTCTGTGCTCATCCTTTTCACGTCCTTCATTGTAACGCTTATCTTTTGCCGTAAAGTTCGAACTTTTCACTCGCTTTCCGTGTTTTTACTTCTCCGAAAACTTCACATTTTTTCCTTGAATCTGAAGGCTTTGTATGGTTTTCATGAGATGATGGGAAATAAACTAATCCATATGGTTGGTTGATCAGGGTTTCATCAGGGAGAGAAGGAATTGCATAAAGAACATCATAAAAACATGAGACTGGTTATTTCACTCGCAGCTGCTTTTTCCTTAGTTGGTATAATCTTTGTTTGCTCTCTGCTTTATTGGGCTTTCCATAGGAGAAGGAACCTCAAGAGCTCAGGTGCATTCTCCTAGCCACACCACTTGTTCATGTTCTTGTTGGTTTATGACCTTAAATCATGAATTTCATGATGAATCTGATAGCTAAGAATGTGATCCTTGAATGCACATTATTTGCTTGTGAATTTGGAATCAGTTATTGTTACCGTTTCTTATTTCTGCGTCTGCGTCTCTGCAACAATGAAACCTGGAAACTTACCTTTACCTATATTGTCTAATCATTGTGTACAATGTGCCAATTTGGATTTTGAAGGCTGTGGGTGTAGTGGAATCACATTCTCACAATTCTTGAATCGGTTTTGTCGCTCAAAGACATTGGATAAGAGATCTACAAAGCAAGGAATCGTGTCATTGATTGATTATGATGTTATAGAAAAGGGAACTGGTGGGTTTAAGGAGAGTAACATATTGGGTCAAGGTGGATTTGGATGCGTATATTTGGCTACATTAGAGAACAACATTCCAGCTGCGGTTAAGAAGCTGGACTGTGCCAACGAAGAAGCGGCAAAGGAATTTAAGGTACAATACAATCTTGTTTTTTTAATGAAACTCTTCCATTTTTGTTGTTGATTTTGCTTTGCTTGCTTGTAGCTGTAAAGTTGATATTTATATGGTTCCATATGCATTTGTAATGAAATTAGTCAAATAATCGAAATTTTCTTTTTCCTGAGTTTATTTCATTCACTGACATTTGCAGAGTGAGGTTGAAATATTGAGTAAGCTCCAGCACCCAAATATAATATCTCTCTTGGGTTATAGCACTAACGATACTGCACGATTCATCGTCTATGAGCTGATGCCAAAGGTTTCTCTGGAATCTCACTTGCACGGTACAGAAACAGATCTACATACTGTATTCTTGCCAAAGTTGTGAGCATAAGGAACTGAAACTTTTTGTTCAAGTACTTGTTCTCAGGATCTTCTCGAGGTTCGGCTATCACATGGCCTATGAGGATGAAGATAGCACTTGATGTTGCAAGGTGAGCGTAATTTCCTGTATTTATACTTACAGCATTTCACAATACAGATGACTAAACAACTATATCTCTTGAATGTACTTCCAATTAGGGGATTAGAATATTTGCATGAACATTGCCATCCAGCGATCATTCACAGGGACTTGAAATCATCCAACATATTATTGGATAGTAATTTCAATGCTAAGGTAAAGAAATCAATGTTTGAAGTCATAAGGTTTCAATATTATACTTTTTTGTTTCTCTGTCTCAAACTGTAGATTCGTATGACAAGTAGATTTCAGATTTTGGTCTTGCTGTTGTTGATGGGCCAAAAAACAAAAACCTTAAACTCTCTGGTACAGTTGGCTATGTTGCACCAGAGTATCTGCTCAACGGTAAACCATTGATGTATCAATTCTTAAAATAAATAAAACGTCCTGTAAAAGAACTTCTGATTGATCTCATGATAAAATATGTTTTACTCATTACCATACATGTGTGTTTGCTTTATCAATGACTAGGCCAGTTGACAGAAAAGAGTGACGTGTATGCTTTTGGAGTAGTGTTATTAGAGCTTTTACTTGGCAAAAAACCCGTAGAGAAACTAGCTCCCGGTGAATGCCAATCGATCATCATTTGGGTACAGATATAGTGTCATGCTCTGTTATTCGAAAACTTTGAGACTTGGAACGTTTAACCTTGAATTGTGTTTTTCTTCCTTCTTCCCAGGCAATGCCTTATCTCACTGATAGAACCAAGTTACCAAGCGTCATAGATCCTGTGATTAAAGACACGATGGACTTGAAACACCTCTACCAGGTTAGTTTTGCAAAATTTGAGAGAGATTTACTTGATTTTGCAAAGTAGAGAAGTGGTTTTGAGTAAGAGTTCAAGAGTTGTGATGCGAATATGTAAATATGTATATGTAGGTAGCAGCAGTGACGGTTTTGTGCGTGCAGCCAGAACCGAGTTATAGACCGTTGATTACAGACGTCTTGCATTCTCTTATACCTTTGGTTCCAATGGAACTTGGTGGAACCCTTAAAAGCATCAAATCTGCTTCCATGGATCACTGTTATACACCATAGAACCAGTTTTTTAAATCGGTTTAAGATGTGTCTGTATATTGGGATCGGAAGTTTTAACTGGAGGACAACTGTAACGAGTTCTATAACTTATATCCGTTCTTTGTATCCTGATAAGTACACTCTTGAACTCATTTGTCATGTAAATGAGAGCGGTTTCTTTTTCTTTGAAAAGGAAAGTGAATTGTTTGCATATTTGTTTTTAGTATTCTTTTTGTCTTCTTGGATTGTTGAATTGTTTGCCTTGGGTTATTAGCATAATATGAAGAAAAACTGAAACTTGATAGATAATTGATACATAGTTGAGAGAAAAAAAAAAGTGGGCAAATATGTCTTAAAAAAGAAGAAATTTAGGTGGAAGCTAAGACATTGGGAGATAAATATGGAGACCTATAATCCTTCACCTGCAAAAGACTAGTGGGTAACTGAATATTGCCTTGCAATAGAAGATCAACATTCTCAACTACATTTTCTGGAACTGGAGTGATCACATATAAGATTCCTCTTTCTGTATCAATACCCCTCACAATTCCTATATAACATTCAATACCAATCTCAATAAATTATCATAAACCTAGATTCGATAAGCTTTCTACTAATTGCAATGGATAAAGAGTAACTTACCAAGACCTACACATGATGGCAGATCTTCAAACACATCAGAGCTAATGCCCAAACCAACAATGGAAGCATTCAAACTATAATAAACTTCAGAACTTGGGATCTAGAGAGGGGGGGGAAAAAACTCATTACTGGCATCAAAACATAAAGATTAAAAAATATGATCTTTTTCAATTGTTTTACCTGACAATGGAGATGGCTGATTGTTAAACTCGATATGGGAACTTCATAGGGAATATGGGAAGCGAGTTCTTGGGTTAGTTCTTTAAACGTGCTTACTTCTTTTCCTTTAATGCATTGCTTGAAGTAGGCAATTATACGCATATCCCTTATCAAACGAGCATCCTTGTGTATTAAAATGCTGTACAAACAGAATACAAAATCATGTAGCTACAAGAACAATAAAGCATACCAATGAGATTGTTTGCTAACTAGCTGTATAAAAAAGGACTTACGATCGATTGAATCTGTCTTGGTAAGCAGATTGAATCTCCATCAATTGAGTTTTCTCATCAACATTATGGTCTATCCAGAAGAACCCCGCTGGTAGGTTCTTGCTGTAAGCAGAAATGTTGATTTTCACAACGTGTGAGGGAGAAACATATCTCAATACGTCCACCAATAAATCATAGCCAATTCCTGAAGATAGTAAATCATTTATTATAATTTTTCTATTCAACATAACCCTTTTATTTTGAAAGGATAAAGAGAGTGAGTTACCTTTAACCCATCCTGGTGTATTAATAACAAGAGGTAACTCTGTTTTATTCTCGCTAGACTTGCAGAAGTATAGCTGGTAGTAATCAAATAAAGTATATACATATCTTAAGTAAGCCTTTGGATCCGTCTTTGAAGAAACATCACCATAGAAGAAGCATCTGCATTTATCAAATAGCAGAGGAAAGAGGATAAATGATTTTAATTCATAAATAAAGACTCGAATTACTGATTCCATGAAAATATGCTCAAACAAAACTACCTCTCCGGTGTCTTTACACATGGAACAATCCAATTCGAGTCTACAAAGTACAAAAAAATGACATAAGTGATAGAAACAGCTTTATATAAGAACAAAAGTTTTTGGAATGTAAACAGCAAGAATCGTCAAAGCATCAGTATGAGGTACCTAGAATTGATTTATCAACAACCGTGAGAGAAAGAAAACCAGGTGCAGTAAATTCAGGCTGGCCAACATCGGTGTCCAAGTAAGCGACCCTTTTGTATCTGTAAACCACGATGGCTAATTCAAACAAAGCAATTCTCATAAGCCAATAAAGAAAATATAGGATCCAATGGCACTGAATGTGTTTCCGAACTAAGATGCCATATTCCACTACAATTAGCATATGAAAAACCTAAAGACAACTTCCACTAATAAGAAATAATGGAGAACTTTTTTCCCACATGCTGATTTCTTTCTGCATACTGTTACTTGATTTACAACTTCTCGTCAAGAGACTCAGTAAACAAAGAGAGGCTGACGAGAGAAGCCATCACCTTTGGAGAAGAACTTTAACAAGATTGCGAGAAAATGTGCTTTTGCCACTGTTTTTAGGGCCACAGACCAAAGCTATAACAGGTTGCAACGAACTGCAGGAAACAAAATTCGCTGCATCTGACCATTCCTCTGGTATGAAAGGCAATTTATTTTCTACTTCCGACATTGCAATCACACCTTGGCCACTCGTGCTTTCTTTCTGTGACGCTCTGTTTTACTGTTTATCAAAGAGAAATCACGCAAAGAAAGAGTATTTAGTAAACAGCGAACAAGTCCCTTTCCACCTAAAACACAAGAAAAACCCGATTTCCAATCGAAGACTTTACGGTGATACAGATTTCTACGAGCCAAGAGGCTAAGTTTACAAGGTGAAACGTCGTATTGGAAAAATCAAGCTCCACTAGAAACATACCTGTTAAATATTACGAAGAGCCCACGGAACTGAAACCGTCGGAGAAGAAATAATAACCAGCGATTATGGAATCAAAGGAGAAGGTATAATCGAGCCGTCGAAGAAGAGGGAACCATAAATATTAGGGTTTTAAACTTCTATTTTCAAATGCTTACGAAACCGAACCGGAAATCATTTCAAATCGAAAACCAGCTTTTTCGAACTCAGACCAACCCGGTTCAACTACTAGCAATATTAAATTTAGTTTATCTTTCTAACAATTTTTTGTGGATATTCACTTCGACACATGAATCTGCTGATTCCCACCAGCCAAGTCAGAGATCTCAATTACTTCGCGGCAGCTAATATTCCGCCGCTGGATTCATTATAACACCACATTTTTAATATCTTTAATATATTTTTATAAACTACTATCAAATACACATAAATTAGATGTAATATACAAGTTGAAAAAAATACGACAATTTTCTCATACAAGTAACAGAAATTTACTCGTCTGATTAATGGTCCGTAATCGCAACTTTGTTTGTATTAACATTGTACTGTGTTTTTATAATTTATAATTATTATAGCAAAGCTGATTACTCAAAATGATTCAGATAGACTTAGTAGCTGAGGTCCAGTGATTTTCAAGGAAGAGATCAATTTTTTTCAAATATAAATTGTTTGTCATTTTTACTTGGCTATGGATATTTACCCGGGCTTTCTCCGTTCTCCAAAAGCAATCTTTGGTATCTAAAATTCTGGTCTTTTATAAAAAATGATACAAAATCTCCTAGTAGTTAGAATTAGTGGTTCTATAGAAACCAAAACATCTCGGTTATAAAAAAAATGGTTTATATATTTTATCAACAGTGGAATAGTTTCGGCAACCGCTTTGAAACGATTAGGTATCTGCGATTCAAATACGTAAAAATGACAATGCAAGCATTACCTTGTAAACACGAAACTGTGGATAGCAATATCTCTTAGGGTCTGTTTGAAACCGTCTCGTCTCTTTCGACATTTTTTTATAATATATAGTACTTTAATGAAGGCCCATATTATTGTTATTCTGGTAGAAGATTACGAATCATACAACCAGAAACATCACCAACAACAAAAAAGAGAAAAATGGTGTCGTTTAGTCAAAGATATTAATGAAGTGGGTGTGATAAATTAAAAAACAAAAGTAAAGTAATTGGAAAAGTTGAAATGAGAATCTAAGAAGGGACAGTCTAAGAAAACGAAAGTCGATCAATGGTTTAAGTTTGAATACTTA
This sequence comes from Lepidium didymum, assembly GCA_963920545.1. Taxonomy (NCBI): domain Eukaryota; kingdom Viridiplantae; phylum Streptophyta; class Magnoliopsida; order Brassicales; family Brassicaceae; genus Lepidium; species Lepidium didymum. The sequence continues at coordinate 3,845,851 of OY986996.1, read as the reverse complement.
AACCAAAAGCGTGTTGTTCTTTCAAAACTGACCTGGTCTTAGTCTTCTACATATCATAAACTTAAGTCAACTTCTATTACTCTTCATCTTTTTTTCTTTCTTTTTACTAATTTAAATCAATCATTTGCTGTTTTCTTTTTTGTTTCTATGTGAAATTATGTTTCTGTTTAATTCATCATAATTCAAGAAGTATGACTTATTCTCTACATATACCCTCTTGTGATTCTGAAGTAAAAGATAGAAGATTGAGTAATTTTGAAGCAAACCATTTTATTGAAATTTAAACCAAGTGTAATTATTACATGAAATTGTTATTGCAAATGTGTCAATAATCTCACATGTATGATTATAATGATCTAAAGATTATAGGATCAGACAACGAAAACTCTTCTGGGATAGATATCACATAAAAAATAACTGTACTTATGTTATGCAAGCTACTAAACTCAATATTGTTGTCCATGACTTAATATCAATACCTAGTATAAAATCTGATATTTGAAACCCAAATCGTAACCGATTTGACTAAGAATAATCAAATATGAACCGAATTCAATGAAATACTGTAATGAGTCTTAAATAAAATTTAAATTTGAATCCAAAACAAAATATATTGGGTACCAATGTGTTTTTATTAACTTTAATTTTTAGAAATTTTTTATGTTAAATCTTTATTAATTTTGAGCTTTTATACAATTTGAATAAAAATTCCTAAGTCTGATTTATATCCTAAATCGATATATACCTAAATCGAACGTAAATCGAAAAATAAAAATATAAGTATGAATTTTTAATGGAACCGAAAACTCAAAACTCAAAACTCAAAAAAACTTCACCCCAAAGGAATAGCTTTTGCCCTTATCAAATAGTATTTTAGATAAATCAACTGAAGTACTAAGTTTTGGATAAATCAATTGCCAATTGTACTCACAGTTGAATTAGTTAATGAAATCGTTTTATTCACACAAACTATTAACGGCAAGAGAAGTCCAACATTGAAAAATGGAGAAACAACGAAACCTTAACAATCATAAACTTTAGTTATAATTGTTATATAATTATTTGTAGACAAGTGGTCAAGATTGTAAAATATTATATTGAAATTATAGGTTTGAGTAAGTTAAATGTTTGGTGTATAACAAAAATTGTATGAGAGAAAAATACAATGGTTTATTAATGGATTGTAATACACGTAGCTAATTATGTAAGTAATTAGCTGTCTTACAGTTTCATGAATATCTTTAAGATAAAGTTATAGAACCGTCTTTTGTTATATAGTATAAGACTCTAAGAGATACAGATCTAACGAATATCAATTTTAATAATACAAATATTATTTTTACAATGACTCAATGACTACTTTTATGATTTTATCCACCCCCTTTTAGCTGTCTGCCAACGTATTCGAATAACTCCATTAATAAATCAAATACTATAACATATCAAATAAAATTATAATTAAATAAATTGAAAACGATGTTTTCACAAGGTGAATGATATTTTGTCTTTCTTCTGTCACACTAATAATAGTATAAGAATAATATTTTAACACTAGGATAATAAGTCCAAGATTAAGACTTTAAACATGTTTTTATGTATCTAGTGTTAAAATAACAAATGGTTGGTGTGAATTAGAAGAATTGAAATTCAGGTCTTAGTTGTGGACTATAGATTAAAATTATAAAGGTGGAAATAATTGACCCAATATCAATCCAATTTGATTATGTCCTCCAATGAACGCTCAAAGTGTGCAGGCTGTTATCATAACGTGTTCCTTAGGGTCCAACAGTTGATAATGTTTATTATTTACGCACAACAACGCCTTTTTACTGTTAACACAAGCAATTATCTAAAATCAAATTCGATTTTGATATTTAGAACTTAATCTATTTCGTTACAGTAAATATATTCAAAAGATATTTTAAAAATAGTATTTAGGGTATAGATCAGTTGTATCAATCTAATTATCAGAAAAAAGTCAAATTTGGTTAATTTTTTTTAGTTTTGTCGATTAGATCAACAAAATTAATTCATAGTTTAAATTCAATTCATACTCTAAATTTGACTTATCTCTAATTTTTTTTATTTATATATAATGTAGAGTCGAATTTTAGATGACTTAATTATTAGTTGGGGCATGTAACCAAGTGATATATAATTTAAAAGAGATTTAATCAAATTTGATTAATTTTTTTTTAAAACGGACACTTAATTATTTATAAATATTTTATCGAATATATATATATATATATATTGCATTAAATTTTTTTTGATAAGAATAAAATTATTTTGCAAGAAGGATATAAAATGTGGGAGTATGTATTTATGCTCCCAATAAGAAAGTCAAGTTGAAAAAGTCAGTTCATGCCCAAGTTGCAAGTTCGAAGTTTGATCTTAATATTACGTCTGTATCAAAAGCCTCATCCACATTCTTTATTTACGTCTAATTCGAGCCAAACAATTATCCATTTTTTATATTTAATATAACCCCTTTAGAAAAGAAAAATAGAAACAAAAACCCATTGAAAAACCTCCAAACACAACTCCCGCAAATCTCTCTCTCTTTCTTTCTTTCTTCTCTATTCAACATAATGTCTCCGTCTTGGCTCCGTCCTACCACCGATCATAGTCATCCTCCGCCTCCGTCTCCTTCGCAATCTCCGTCGTCTCCTTTATCTTCCGGTGATCCGAATCTTACTACTTGTCTTTACCAAACAGATCATGGCGTTTTTTATCTCACATGGTCTCGAACTTTCTTAGGAGGTCACTCTCTCAATCTCTTTCTCCACTCTCAAGATTACTACAATCACTCTTCTCCTCTCTCGTTCTCCTCCGCCGATCTCTCTTTATCCTCCGCCGTCTCTTTTCATCTCAACTTAAACACATTGGCTTTCTGGAAAAAACGTGGATCCAGATTCGTTTCTCCTAAAATCCAAGTTTTCTGGGACTTAACTCGAGCTAAATTCGACTCTGGATCCGAACCTAGATCCGGATTTTACATAGCTGTTGTTGTTGACGGAGAGATGGGACTCTTAGTTGGAGATTCCGTCAAAGAAGCTTATGCGCGTGCCAAAACGGCGAAACCGCCGACGAATCCACAAGCTCTGTTGTTGAGAAAAGAGCATGTGTTTGGAGCTAGGGTTTTCTCAACGAAAGCGAGATTCGGAGGGAAGAACAGAGAGATTTCGATTGATTGTCGTGTTGATGAAGATGCCAAGCTCTGTTTTAGCGTTGATTCGAAACAGGTTTTACAGATCAAGAGACTTAGATGGAAATTCAGAGGAAATGAGAAAGTAGAAATCGATGGAGTTCAAGTACAGATCTCATGGGATGTATACAATTGGCTTTTCCAAAGCAAAAATTCCAACGACGGAGGAGGACACGCCGTGTTTATGTTCAGATTCGATAGCGATCCTGAAGCAGATGAGCTTTGCGAAACGAAGAGAAAAGAAGAAGAAGATGAGAAAAACAAAAACGGAATCGTTTTATGGAAGCCGAAACAGTGTGGAAGCAGCTTAGGGATTAAAGGAATCGTGGAATGGAGAAAGATGAGAAAGAGATTCATAAAGAGTAAGAGGAGTTCCTCGTCATCATCGATTTCAATGTCTTCAGCTTCATCAGCTTGTAGCTCATCTGTAATGGAGTGGGCAAGTAGTGCCGATGAAGCTGAGTACGGCGGAGGAGGATCTTCTGGTTCTGGCTCCGGCAATGGTCTTGGATTCTCCTTGCTGGTTTACGCTTGGATTAAGTGACAATTTTTTTTAAAAAAAATTAAAAGAAACATACTATTTCGGTCCAAAAAAATCATTTATTGCTTTTTTCTACATTATTTACCATCTGAAGTCGTATAATCGAGAAATTTAAAAATTCAATTTTCGTAAATGAGTAATTTCAATATTGGATTCCATTGTTTACGAATATAATTTGTAAAAACAAAAACGTTCAAATTATATTAAGCTGTCTTATTGTATTAGTTGGAAAGATTAGTTAATAGATGTTGACTAGAGGTGGCTTTGGATAATAGTCCAACTAAATCATAAATAATTTATATTGAGATGTATAATTTTGTAACGTTGATTGAAATTTCTGACAACTCTGAACTGAAAGACTGTACAAATGAAATGGCAAAACGTGGCAGACAATGTAAAAATGCAAAAAAGAAAGGGTGTAAAAAAAGTAAAATTAAAAAGTAAAGGGGTGAAATATGCGTTTTTATAAAATTTGACGTTGGTGTGAGACTGTGAGATGATACTTGAAATAAGGAAAAAAAGAGAGGGTACCTTTTGGGAAATATTTCATATTTTCCGACAAAGTGCCAATGTAACATGTGAACTATGGGTCCCACTGTCTCCTACTCTTTTCTTTTTTAGTCCCCAATTTTCTCCCTCGTTTTCGAATTTACCACACTTACTACCTTTTCTCATAATTCGTTTTATAACAACTACTACAAGTTGCAGATAGAGAATGTAAACTTATTAGGGCATGATCAAAGGAGAAATCTTTTATGGGTTTCTTAACTATTTTTTAAATATTAAAATGCTTGAATGGGTTTTTTAAGTGTTCTTAAATAAGAAACTTTCTTAAGGGTTTCTTAAATTTTAATATTAAAAAAATCCTAAGAAACCCATCAAGAAACCCTAAGAAACCCCATTGCTAATGGCCTTAGAACATGGTTACAGGTTTTTAGGCGCTTTTATTGATACGCAGACATTTTTTCCTGATCAACACATTTTACGGACTATATTATCTTGTATTCTTTTTAAGGAATAGTTAACACTATTGAGGAAGCCCAGTCCATGTAGGCCCAGTTTCATCTTTTTGGTCCAGTTTTACCTGATCCATTGGGCCGAAATCGCTACTTTTGGAGACGAGTTATTTTTGGGTGGATTTTCCATGGGCCGAATTACTAAATCTTTAGACTTTTGTTTTGTATATATAAAATTATTTTATTTTTTTCAAACAATTAGATTCTTATTCCGGCTCTCTCATATCCATCTAGCTGGCCTCGTTTGAAGTCTTTCTCAAGTGATATTTTGTTCCAAAAGAGGAGATTTCTTACTGCCACCTTCAGACATGTTTCAAGAGATGCCAATATGTGTGCTGACTCAATAGCTAGTAGAGCTAATTTTGCTCAAGTTTATACTGCTTATATTAATTGTTTCTTGCCTCCTTGGCTTACTCATTTGGTTGATGTAGAGAAACAGTTTGTTCTTTGATTTTAATGAAAGAATTTTTCTTGAGAAAAAAAAAATCTAAAATCCATCCCTAAATGTTTTTAAAAATTTATTGTTACATAAAAAAAAAAACGAACATCTAGTATCAAATCATTAGTTGGATTATCATAACCACCAAATATAGAATAATTCAACAATAGTAAATTTTGAATAATTTTGAGATAGTTTATAGTGAGAAAACAACGTCAACCACATAAATTACCAGCTAATGTACATGAATAATATTCTCCGCTGGAATGATGAAGAGAAACCTATAGGCAAAAAACAGAAATGTTTACAACAAATTTTCTTGCAAAAGAATCTTTTGGTGGAAGTTTACTTGATGTTGTAGATTGATTTTTCTTGTTATATATTTCCCTTTTTATACTGTGGTCGACCGTTATCTACGAAATCAAGAATGGAGAAAAATAGTACTATGCTTAATAACGAAGTTAAAGGTCTCATAGACTTGCGTTTGGTCCAATAAACCCATTTTGATCCCTACTGTTTTACCATCAATGCGTTAATTCTTACACATCAACAATGATATTTATAAGGTAAAAAAGCCAAATAAATTAAATAATGATAAGGTTTTTTAAAAAAAAATTAATGGGAGAAATAACAATGAATATAACCAATACATTTAAAATGAAAAAAGAAATGAATTTAATGGGAATTGAAGTATCAATTTAGAGGCAACACGAAAATAAAATCACAGTGTTCTCTTAAACACAAATCGAACCCGGGACGACTCAGGTGGAGTGACTAACACACACACCTTTCACGGCCATCTCCTGCCTATCCGCCAAACGTATACCCGAATCATACAACCCAAACCCGATTCAAATCGGGTCAGAATTGAATGATGACTCTCTTCCTGGTTACCAGATGATAACATTCTCGGAGACACCGTGAAGCAACGGCCGACATTCTATCAATAGATCTAGCTTGCTACTGACGCCACCATGTCGGTTCTTCTTTAAATCATCGGTACAATTAAACCGATCTGATCGGCTTATAAACCGAATTGACTCCTCGAAAACCGATTCTTCACACGGAATAACCAATGGTCCCTGGTTAGCAAACCCGAACTCTTCTTCAGCCTTAACCAAGAGATTCATGAGGATCGGGTGGTTCAAATACGTCGCTCTCACAATGAATCTCTTGTAATTGGTTCCAACGTAAACCGCCACGTGTCCTGATGGCACATCCGACGGCACAGAGCGTCTAACGGACGACATCCTCGCCTTACTCCGCCATTGTCGAAGCATCTGCCTCAGCTTCACAATGTGTCGGATCTTACAGCATTTTCCGATACTTCCAGCCATTTTTCTCGGTTAATCAAGCTTTAACGATTAGAGAAGACAATACCGGTTAGTTGAAAAACTCTGAGAGAAAGAGAGAGATATGAGGTAGAGGGATTTAAGAGAATTTGAGAGAGACGAGGTTTATATAACAAACAGTATAAGTTAATGCCCTCAGGTTTTATATAAATTTACGAAATTGCCACCGTGGTCTTAATTTCGGCTTCTCGCTTGAGATAAAGGCAGTTAAAAGGATTAGTGTATGTGATGATGGATTATGGATTAGATTAATCAAATATTTGGAAATTAGTTTAAATGATTTTGTCAGCAGAGATATGTAGATACGAATCTTAGAGGAGGAACATAAAAGATCTTGTATGTTTTTATCTTCTTCATTCATTGGATGTGTTTGATATATTATGGATTTGACATGTGAAATTAAGTGGTTGATTGGTTCATATAAAATCCAAACTAGGCTATAATAAATGTGAGAATGAAGCTAGTGTATTGAAAATATGATAAAACAATGGGAGCCATTGGAGACAAAGAGATGATTAGTATTAATTAAGTGAAATTGTCATGATTAGTAATGAAATAAACCAATAATGGTGGGTAAAAACGAATTAAGGATCAAGTTGTAATAAAAAGAGAAGTGATTAGTTGATGTGACCAGTCATTGAAGAATTAAACAACAGCATCATTAATTGGTTTATAGTAGCGACGTTACAATTAAAACCCTAAATAATACAAGTAATGTTTTTATATAAAATGCAACTAAAAATGTAAATGTTTAATGATGTTAAAGTACTTGAAGTTAGTTCGTGCTTGTACAAGCAAAGACGTGGTTAGGGTCAAAGCTTTTTAAATCTTGAAACTAAAACAATACATGCATAAATGTTTGAAAAACAATACAAATAGAAACTTAAATTTAACTGAATACTAAATAATGTAGTATTCATTTTTCTTTTCTTAATATTATATGAATTGAAAAATAAAATAAAATTGAATACTAAATTATTTTTAAGATTGGTTTGTGGCGCACGGAAGTACGAGAAGTTTAGTGAATTAATAGAAGGAAATTTAAAAGACCACATGCGTAGCTGGAATATGGGAAGAAAATGTAATCAAACAAATACTTTGTGATCGCAAATAACTTTTAGTTTAGTGGCAGACGGTAAATTCACTAAGACATATGTATTTGTATAACTAAGAATCGAGTTCTGCTACTTATATTATATAAAAATTTGGCTAATAAATCAGTCAGTTGTGGCTTAGGGTTGAAAAAAAAAACAAATACTTTGTGATTATTAAAACATGAACAATTTCTGTTGTAAGGATTATGCACCATAAGGAAAACCAATTTAATTTATAAGTAACAATAATGTAATGCGGCGTAACAAAACACTAATATTTGTATTTTACGAATGTGGACATGCCCCATGTGCCTTAATGTCTCATCTCCAATTTATATTATTTACAAGCAACAAGATTTAGACCCCAACAACAAAAAAATCAACAAGATCTCAAAACATTTCTTGTTTTCTATTTGGGGAAAAATGTTTACTTTGTTCTTATTGTTGTTATATATGATACACTTTCATGTGGTCAGATTTTTGTCGATTACATAGTCACCTTAGAGATAAAATGTGGGATTTGATCTAGATAAATAATAAAATAATTCGGTTTACCAATGATCTAAACATCAAGTGTTTATTCTTCCTACATATCACATATTCTGCATGTGGTGTGATTTGCTCATATCATTCATATACTCAATTTATAATTTCAAATTTTTTTTGTCAACATTAGGCCACAACAAACTGACTCATTAGCTAAGTTCTTATATAATGTAGACGGTGGGACTCGATCCCTGACTGTATAAATGTGCATGTTTTGTGGACTTACCGTCTACCACTAGACTATAAGCTACTTGCAATTTCAATTTACTTAGATATATAAATATGTACCATATTGAAATAAAAAGTGTATAGATGATTAAATATTAAATTATATGAAATAGGGTCAATCTTAGTGCATGTTAGGGAAGATCGGGTGCATTCCCCATGGTTACTTAATTGTTGGGTACTAAGTATATTAATTCTCTTTTAAGTTTTCTCATATCAAACATAACCTCATTAATGCTTCTGCAGCTATAATAAGTATTGCATATGCAGCAATTAAACTATATATTATGATACATGAAATATAACACACAGTAGTAAATTTAGCTATTTGGTTGTAAATTTGATTGATGTTTGGCTGTAAATTTAGCTATTTTAATGTATAGTCGACTTGTAAACCTTTTGTATAGTGAATTCGTTAACTTTCCACTCAATTATTTATTGACTCTGCGTTAAACGTGGAGGCATTCGAGTTTGGTCCGTGGAACATGCACTCTTTGGTTTAGTCTTTGCTTTTATGTAAGCAACTGTCTTTACAACAACGGTTAAGATTTCGTCATAACTTACGCAATATGATCAAGTCTGAGTTACGATTATGTTTTCTTTTATTGCCTGACAATCTCTTATTTACTTGTATGATAAATATATATTTTGTTTGTTTGGAAATTAAACAAGTCATATCTATTTAATAAATCATGATTCTTCGCAAAAATTTTCTCAATATGATGGTTAGAATGATCGAGCTAATGACATGACTTCGAAGTTTGATTCCTCCATACTACATTATAGTAGATTAAAAAGAGATTTTATAGATGGATTTAACGGTATAGATCGGGTCTTGTCGATCTAATTGTTGACAATAAAAAATTGTGTTTCTTCATGATCAATATATCTTTTTCTTTTTTTTCGTCAATTTAATACCAATAACTTATATTATAAACTTTAAACTAATCTAATTATTTATGAAATAAACCTTAAGTTCTATGTACAAGTATCTGACAACTAGTATACTTTTTTTAAGGACTAATTGGATGAGCTCTGAATAGTGTTTCCTGCGTCAAGCACAACAAATAAGACCTCATAAGTCATAAATCTCTCAAGAGAGGAACACAAACTGTAAGAAGACTTAACGTCAGAACTAATCCTCAAACCACTTGACTAATTCAATGTTTGGTTTATACCTATTATTAATGAAACATCTATGGACTCGTTATAATGTAATTAAATTGAGTTCGATCAAAATGCTTAGTTTAGACTAATGATAAAGTAATTATATTCGGCCAATCAAATCATTGTTGTGAGCTAATCCGTGGTCGAGAATCTCGAGTTCCACTTCGTGTGACTTTCTGGCTCGTTTTCTCGACCCCATTTCAGGTCGATAATTCTTCTTGAACTCTCTTCTTCTCTCTTTGTTGCTTCCTTGTTTCTAGAATTTGGTCCTTTTCCACACCTCCAAAAGTTAGCTCCAACATATCAAAAACAAAGACAAATTTATAATGTGAAGGAGAGTTCTCGTATCAAACAACATTTAGAGATTCAACGAAGTTAAATTTTCCAGTCACAAGACGATTGCTCCATTCAACTTTACCCCAAATTTCCCCTCCTTGACGTCTTTCCAGCGAAATCTCCGCACACCAGATTGTACATTTTCTAGGGAAAAACACCACCAGTTTCCCACCGTGATTAACAGATGATGACCAATTTGCATGTCTTGTCTCATGTAAGAATGCTTCCAACCCTTTCACCACGCGCCGACACCTCTGCTTTCGATCGTACGCTCTCAACGCTTCCTCATCAGATTCGCAATCATAATAGTACAATACGTCATCAATGGCACACGCATCCTTCCACTCCTTGGAATTCAGAATCTCGTCTGTTTCCATTTCCTCTCCTTTGGATTGTAAACAAAGCTGCTATCAAAACCACCTGTATACAACTTATTATCAGCCATCACCACAGTACCATGATACGCATCACCTGCCTCAAAGTCGTACGTTGTCATTTCAGGCTCCCACTTTTGTATTTCTGCGTTGAACACCACCATCATCGTCTCTAAGTCACTATGGCAGAAAACAGAAAACCCAATTTGAGAGAAGAAGAAAACAGAAAACCCTAATAGAGGGAGAGAAGAAAGCAAAAAGCCCTAATCCCTAGTTTGTTTGAAGCAAGAAAAACTGGATTTCTATAGAATTTGGGTTATGATCAATTTCGGATCTCGGATCGGTTGAATACAAATTTGGCTCGGACCAAACGTAGCTTTGACAAGCTAGAAACTCTTTCCCTTTTAACTGGGCCTGAATCTAACTATTCATGACTTATTACACAGAAGCCTAGAGATACGGTTCGGCCCATCATCCCTAATCAACAAACAGTTGGATAGCAAATCGGCGAAAAGAAACACAAATGTACACGTCACCGATCCTAACAAGAACTGAACCAATGAGAAGCGAAGGTGCGGATCGCCACGTCAGTATTTTCTTACATCAAACTGAATCTTAGCCGTCAAAAATATCTAGATTGGACTTGTTCTGTAACTCATTAAGATTAACCGACTAAACATTCACCTATATATGCTTATAATAACCTGATTTTACTATTCCAGATTAATTAAGCTCCCTTTTTTCAAATTCTCTCAAGCTTTTCGAAAAGTCGCATCGTTGAGAAGACAATGGCTCGTACCAAGCAAACGGCTCGGAAATCCACCGGAGGAAAAGCTCCCAGGAAACAGCTTGCCACCAAGGTTTGTTTTTAATCTTTAGTATTTCACCGAAATAAAGATCTAGGGTTTTCGAATTTCGAATTTTCATGAACGAAATCGGTTAGAAGGGGATCTAGGGTTTTCTTATTTGTAATTTGTGAATTCGTCTTTAACGAATTGGTATCACAGGCGGCGAGGAAATCAGCGCCGACCACCGGAGGAGTTAAGAAGCCTCATCGTTACCGTCCCGGAACCGTCGCTCTTCGTGAGATCCGTAAATACCAGAAAAGTACTGAATTGTTGATCCGTAAACTTCCTTTCCAGCGTCTTGTTCGTGAAATCGCTCAGGACTTCAAGGTACATTATTCAATTTAATTCTTCGTCTTCTCATTAATCTAACTCTTTAACGAGATTGATTTAAAGCAAATTAGCTTTATTACTGCAGTTGAAAAGAAGTTTTCTTAATTTGTGATTCGAATTTGCAGACGGATCTGAGATTTCAGAGCCACGCGGTGTTAGCGCTTCAGGAGGCTGCAGAGGCTTATCTTGTGGGTTTGTTCGAGGATACCAATCTCTGCGCAATTCACGCTAAAAGAGTCACAATCATGCCTAAGGATATTCAATTGGCCAGACGAATTCGTGGAGAACGTGCTTAAGAATCTTCTTTATTCTATTAGATTTCGATTATGTATTAGTCTTTGGATTCTTTCTTTTCGTTTTTTTTTTCTCTTTGCTACCAAAATATATCGTGTTTAAACGTTGAACAGCTCGTCGGAGCAAACAATGACATAATCTTTGCTTTCTTTTCAAGTTCTATTAGATTTCTATAAATTAAATTCTTTGATAAATTTCTGGTTTTGAAATGGCCCATAACCGTGAAACCGACGCCGAAGTCGTTCTTAAAAATACGTCTGAAGCTGATGAATTTTTTCTAGTTGAAAATGTTAATTTGATTGCATAAAATTTGTTAAAATTCCTTTTCTGCGTAGCGTGGACTTGAAAAAGATACAGACTCAATATGGGCTTGCTGTAATTTAGGGTATAGTATAATGGGCTTATCATTGGGCCTTTAGATAAGTCTTTTGAGATTACCTTGTCGTGAGAAGATTCTAAGTTCAAATGTTTTCTCCATTTGGACATATGTCTTCTTAAAATGTGCATAGAAGTAGAGTCAAAAGTTTTTTAAAATTTGTTTTTCAGTTTCATGGTTTTGAGTCTTTTGACTCTTGTCTCACCTTTTGTGCATCATATGCACATGGTTATTTTGTAGTTTGTACATTATTTTCATTGCATCTGCAGGTAGAGCATGAAAAGCTAATGGACAAAAACTGACCACTCTTGTCTAGTGTACACAAATTTTGGGGTCTTTCAAAGATTTCATTGGATTCTTGATGTTTTTTTAATGATTTGTTGTTAGCTGCATTGTTAGGATAATCTGATGTATTAAATTAGGTTTGTTTCTCTAGACTCTTTCCTTCTTGTCATCATCACACTTAACAATTAGTTCCTTCCTTTATATCTGTTTTGTCTTCTGTAACCACTTTTCAATTAAAGAATGTTATTCTTACTTTTAGGTATCCCAACTGTGACTTTAAAGTAAGTCTTTTTTCTTGTTTCCATGACAACAAATCTTCACATAGATCTCAATGTCATCTCTTTCTTCTATACACTTACAAGTTTCTCTTTTACTTTAAGGAGCTTCAATCAACTCTTTCATGGTGGTTGGGTGTCTTGTGGATATTCATTGACGTCTAGTTGCAAAAACTCTCAGACTTATCGAGACAACAAGAGTGTACTAACTGTTAGATAATACTGATGACGAGATCAATGACAACTAAAAAACCAATACAAATAAAACCAAACTGGAGCAGAGGCATGGCTCCAGTTAAACAATATCAGAGCAAAACTCAAAAAAAGAGAGTAAAAAAACGAAAAGAATCTTAAAGCTTAAGGGACAAGTCAAGGTTCTTCTGCTGTTCTTCTTCAGCAGGCTTCAACAATTCTCCTCCTCTTTGCCACAATTCTGGAGTTGGAAACTCAGATGGAAACCTTCCTACATCGAACTTACTGTTGTTTTCACACGTTGAAGTCAACGATGGAGCTATCATCATCTTATGGTGATTCTCTGATGAAGATAGTTTACCTATGGCTGGTTGATGAACAAATGGTATCCTTGACCAATTGATCTGACCATAATCACCACCAAAAACGTTATATGAACTTAGCTTGTGACTCATTGAGTGTGCCTGAATACCCAAGGATCTGTTGCTATACTGTCCATGAAACGGGATCGGAGCAAAACCATATGGATGCCCAAAAGCTGCAGCAGATGCCATCCTTTGCCCTCTCTTTGCCAAAGTTCTCTCTCTTTTGTGGGCGTTTTGATGACCACCAAGTGCTTGTGAGCTGTAGAATGTTCTTTGACAGTAGTTGCAGGAAAAGAGCTTCTGCTCAGTGGAACTTGACCCGTTATAACTCGAAGTGACTACATTTGAATCTAAGCAGTTGATGAGATTAAGTTCTTGATTGAGCTTTGGTTGATTAGAATCATATCCTGCTATCATGAGGTCAAGCCTTGTAGCTTCCTCTCCTATTTTTTGGTCATGATCAACTTCTTCTTGTGCCGCTTCTGCGTCTGTGTTGTAATGTTCTAGGCTCAGGTTTAGAGAATCTGGAAATGGAAGAGTGGTGGATGCAGAAACTACACATGAGGAATCAGATGGTCTTGGCTTTCCGCTTGAAGAATCCATGAAGGACAAATAGGCAATATAATGATGGATTTGTTCCCTGTAATTGTCTCTTCCTCTCTTACCTTCTGTCAAGAAAACAGAAAGCATAAAAATCTAAGATTTTCTTTTCTCAGAAGTGGGAGCAGAAGTTGATGCTATATAAGGAAAGCTTTTGAATTTTGTATTAAGTAGAGAAAAGTAGTAAGAATATGAGAGAGAGAGAAAGAGAGGGGTAGGTCAAATTTGCTGACACATAACACACACACACACACAAAGATAACAAAACACTTGAAGCTGATTGGAACTCCACCACTGAATACCTGTGTAAGAAGCACCTGTGTTTATCTCTTGTTAAGAAGCAACTTTGCCTTCACACCAACGTTTTTGTTTTGGCAGCTTTCTTCAATAAACCAATTATGCCTTAATGTGCTCAAGAGTTTTCACTAAAGAGTATTCATGTCTTTCTCTTATATCCAGGTTGATGCTAATGACAGCCTTTCAAATAACTTGGCTCTAAAGAGTTTTTTGTTTTGTTAACTCAGTAAGTTCATTGGCATTTTGTATAGAACTATGCTTGATATTTGCTACAGATCCGACTCAGATTGATGGATGCATCGTTTTTCTGTGGGCAGATTCTTAAAGGGCCCAACTCGTCTTCTTATGTAAGTAAATTACTAAACCATCCTCACTATTTTGAATTTGTGATTGGATATGAACAGTAGTATTCACTAGCTCTAAACTAATGGAGACTTTAATAGACTCTTTTGGAAAGGAGTTGGGAAGGGAACAAGACAAAACAAAAAGCTTGGCAGTTCAAAAGATCATCTGGAAACTGGGACCGTTTTCATTTGTTTGTTGCAAACAGACAACTTTTTGTAATACTCACGGAGTTGATGAAGATGACAACAAAACAAAGTGATAATGAAATGAAAAGGAAGAGAGAGAGATAGAGAGAGTGGAGCAAGTGAAAATTATTCAGGTATGTTTGATGTTCTCTGTGTACTTTTGTAACTTGGAGAAGAAAGTGGCCATGCCTGTTTCCTTTTTTAGCTTTCTACTGTTTAACTCTCTTTTGTCCTCTTTTCACTTCTTCCTTTTCAAGTTGGCTTCATATTCACTCTCTTCCTTCCTTTATAGCCATTGGAATCCTTAACAGTGTCCCAAAAATCCGTATTTGAATACACAGAACTGAATTCTCTTTGTAAACATTCTACATTAACAGTGATCACTACTTTGTAATGGAAACTTCTTGTAGTACTCAGATATATTGTCTCTAGAAGAAACTCAGCAATATGTTACATTCCTTGTGTTAAACTAAGATTGTTTCTACTCATCATAAAGAATTGTATCCTCATTAGTTAGATCTGATCCATCTTGATGAATACTGTTTTGGATCCTTTTTGCTTTAGTTTGCTTTCCACTTGAACATTTTTATATGAATTAAGAGTGACATGATTGATATTACCCTTTTCTCACAAATTAAAACTTTGCCAACTCAGCTGTCTAAATCCACTTTAGAGTTAGAGTTAAACACTTATTATTAAAGAAACATCATTAGCAAATATTTAAAAAATCAAACTTGAATGTGGATAAAATGTTATGGACTTTTTTCTTTTCAATTTGATAATCAAGGAGATTTCGGTTTCTAGGAAATCGACAACTTCCACGGTTTTTACCAAGATCTTTAATATTGATGGTCGACACATCATTCTCATTCATTGTAGTCTTTTTGGAAGGCAGGAAAGTCTATGTGAATACCCCTGATCAAGTGGAAATGACAAGTATTTCATGTTTGAGGGGAATTGATCTTTCGTGGGCTGAACCAACATGCCAATTTATTCCGCAAATAGAAACCACAAAACTAAGACCTTAAATTATACAATAGACTCAAATTTTCCTCTAGTTCAAATCCATAATCTTTGTTAGCAAATGGGAACAAGGCGAGATACATTTAGTTTTTTATTTTATTTTTTCAACTCAATATTGTCGTAAAAGAGGCAAGAAACAAGCGTTTAATCACTGGATGACTTTCTAATACTATGAGCGAGAGCATCAGCCTTATGATTCAATGTTCTAGGGATTACATGCAATGATATAGAGCGAAAAAGATAACTTAACCTACCATAGTCTTCTTAGTATAGTTGAAAAGCTGGCCACTCATCGAGATGCATCATAATCTTCACTACATCTGCACAGTCTATCGCGAACTCCACTTTTAAAATCTGAAGAGCTAAAAGGGACTCCATCGCCCATAGGAGAGCTTCAATTTTAGAATAGAGCAGAGAGACTTCTCCACACTCCACGTGCTCCCCTACACTCTCCCTAAAAAGAGTCTGGGAAGCAAACCTAGCTTAAATCTGAATGGAAATCTGAACTCTTCCAAGATCCATCAACGTAGCACATGTATCCAGTGAAGCTCTGGTCACGAGTAAAAGTTATCGACCAAGGTGGATGCTTCAATGTTGGTGGATGTGCGGCTGGTTGTTGTAAGACAGCGGGAGTACTCTTAGCTGTTGACTATTCTGTCATATCGGTTTGTGCTTGCATAAATATCTCTCGAGGATCCTTATTAGTATTTGAAAAATAATTATCATTTTTGCCTTCCAAATATGTCATATTAACCATGGGAAGATCTTGACATCCTTCCGATCTGGGATTCTCCAAAAAAGATAATCAAAATTATACCAAATAGATTGACTAAAAAAAATATCCACGGCCGATGGAATACATGAGAGGGCCCAGGTCTGAATTGCCGGTGGACACTCAAATAATACATGATTAATTGTTTCCTCATATGCACCACACCGACTACGTCTTATATCGCAATCAATGCCGTGTTTTTTAAAGTTCCGTTGACGGCAACACACCCCAATAATATTTGCCACATGAAATGTTTAATTTTATTGGGATAATCAGTGTTTCATAATTTGGCTTGAATAGCCTTTAGATTGGCGTAAATCTCCCCATATATAGTAATGATCAAATCCCTGATTTTACATTGATAGAGTTAGTTCATATAAAATAATAATTATTTGAAATTAAAAAAAATCGATGTCCATTAAAATGTTCTGGTTTGGGTGGGAAAACAAAGTAAAACGACAAAGCGTCTCATCTAGGTTCGGGATACGAATCTTGGACGTTAATTTATAGTAGTGGAACCCGAAAAAATTAAAATAAAAATCCAAAAGATCTAATTGTTAGGACAAGTAGTTTAAGTGATGTTGAGTATTTTGTCGAAAGGCACTTATATTGGAGGAATTGGGACCTAACTGTATTTTGTGGATTTTTTTCTTTTTCTTTTATCAATAATTAGATTAACAAAATTCGATAGCATAAAAATTTACACCTTAAATTTTTTTTAATCTACTAATATCAACAATTGGATTAGCAAAACTCAATGTATAACCTAAAAACCTACACTCTAATTTTGTCGGACGATCTATAATTTAAAAAAAATTGGGAAGTTTGAATTGTTAGTTAACTATCTGAATTTAGATTTACGTGTAACGTTTTTGGTATCTCCAACCAAAAAAAAATGGTATGACTTCATAAATCTCAAAATCATATCCTGATTACTGAATTTTGGATGAATATTAGACAATTGGACTCTCAAACGATTGTGGAAAATAGTTATTAAGAAAAAAAACATGATTAGAAAGACAGTGAGACAAGTGGAGAAACATCCCCACAAGGATGATGACAAATATTAAACTATTTGTCTAATCACTAATTAGTAATCACAAATCAACTCAATTTTTTGATTTCTTCTGTGTCGTCTAAAATTAGGCAGAAAATTCATTCCAAAAATACATATAAACCTACTTTCCACATATATATATAAATATAATCTTACTCTCTATTTTTCACCAACAATAAATTAATAATAGATTATGGGTGCTCAGCTTAAACAAGGGTGATAAGAATGTGTCTTAGAATTTCAAATTCTGCTTTCTCAATATCATTTTTTTATCCTACCATTCCACTTTAATAGAAAAGAATATCGAATTTTAGTGTCTAAATTTTTTTGTAAAATAAATACTACCATTAGTTCACATTTATTTGGTGTTTCGTAATTTTAAAAAATAATGAAACCTTACTTTTTTTTAATACATGATGGAACCTTACTTTTAAAATCACCAAACGCCGAATACAATTAAATCAATTGACACCCTTTTTCTTTTTTCATCATATTTTTGTACCTTTTTCTCGGTTAACATAGAAAATCTAGTTAAAAAGTTTTTTTATATATTTACCAAAAAAATTATGTATGAGTGAAATTTTTTCCTACAAGAGAGAACAAATAAATGTATAACACTCTAACATATAAAATAGTGAGCACATAAGTGTAGAGCACTCTGACAAATTAATTGGTGATAAAAATTTTAAGAATATGAATGAACTTATAATATATTTTTACTATAACTATTTTGTAATGAAATTTTTTAAATACGAGTTTAACTATTATTTTTTGAAAAAGTATTTTGATACCCCATAGATAAATATTATGGCTCCATCCATCAATTATATTTTTCTTTAAGGGTTACGAAATCTGTTTGTAAAAATATTGGCATTTCTTACATTTATTTGGTGCAGGTATGTATTGTATCATGGAACCAAACTGACTATTTTCTACTTGTTTTAATCAAACCAATATTTTTGATCAAATAAAGAATTATATTAAGAATATGACCGACTTTTATAAAGAAATAATTTTTCTTTATTAGATTAGGAAAATCTCTCAAAACCTAAACTCTCAGTCTCTTTAATCTTACAAGTTATGCCACACGACTAAAATCCCGCAATGTAGTGATTAGGCGGCAATGCATATAAGCACAAGACAGACCACTTGAGTAGCTTCTAATATCTTTTAATTCTATTCTGATTATTATAGTGTAGATGATGTTGTATTTTGCTTTCTATTGGCAAACGGGAACACTTTCATTTCTTAAACAATGACTGCTTCTTTATTGTCAATACACAAAACAATAAGCAACCTTACTTGAATCCACAACCATTTAAATCATTCTACTATAACCTTGCTAAAACGTTCTTCCACTCAAATTTCAGACTAGTGAACGAAGCCCAGGAAAAAAGCCCGAATCAGAAGCCCAATATACAAAACAGATTTTACCACGTGAATAGGCAGGCTCAGACAAGCCGTTATAGTAGGAAGAGCTCTGTACTGTTTCTGTAAGAAGTCTGATTTGATTCTCTATTACACCTAGAGAATTGTGAAGCAGCACCTGTGTCGTATTGCTGCTGTTTTTTTGTCGGTTTAAAATATTGTTTTTCGATATTTCAAACTGACAAATTTATGATCATTCTTGAAAGAAAATAGAAAATTAAGCTTAAAGGTTCTTCAAAAGGAAGATAAGAACTAAATCGAACTTCCAAAATCGATTTGGTTTTCGATTTGGAATTTCTGTCGAGTTCAATTAGCTTAGTCAACTTAAAATTGATGGTTTAATTAAAAGTCAACTATAAATACGTTATTTAATCAATAATAGCCGGAGTTTCGTGTTCAATTTAACTGATAAGTTCGTTGTTAAATCGACATTTTTCTGATTTCGATCATCAAACAATCAAGTATATAAGTACCATTTTCCTTTAGTTGTAAAACGTGTGAAGACAGTGAACATCTCAATTACAAGCTTTTCCCCACTCTATAATCTTTAGCAAAAGCCATACAATGGGCTTATCTACTGATGTCAAAGATACGAGAAAGAAGAATATCCTACAAAGCATAAAAACTTACCAGGCCCCATTTATTAGCAAGAAGATCAACTATTAAGTAAAAATGTGATTAGTAAGAACATCAAAAAGATAAATTTATAAGATTATTTTATTAATGAAACGGGTAGCTGAATTGATATACAATCACAAACTCAAGCTAAACAAAGACCCCTAATTTTGATCAAAGGGGTTTTCCTGAAAACAAAGCAACAAAAACACAACAGTCACATACTACACCAATTTGCCAATTTACACAGACAAGTCTAATTGGTCTCACACTCACAAAGACTACAAAGAAAAATCTAATTGCAGTTGCCTTGAATTTTTTAGGTATCTTTCTCTTAATTTGCAACACTAGTACCATCTTCCACACCTAGACCATACAAGACTCCAGTGTATTTCTCAGTCGATCCTGGGAAATAACGTTCCTTGAGTTTCCTAAATGAGCCTAAGGTGAGCAAGCTATCTGACCCCGCTTGATGACAAATTCCAACTCTTTCCACACCCATAAGCTCAGCGAGTCTGTTCAATCCGCCAAACAACCCATTGCAGAACGTCATCAAGTGCTTAATATCGTAAACCGTGGGGAAATACACATACAGAAGCTTGAAGAAATCAGCTTGCTTGAGAGGCAAATCCTTGCAAGTCAACAGTTTAACCAAATACCCGAAATCGTATCCGCCATGGAAAGTAACCCAAGAGATAGCATCGTTCAAAACAATCCCAGACGACATCATAAGTTCTCCAAAACGAGCCACATCAATACCTTTCTCAATGTTCTTCTTGAAATCAATACCACACTGATGCAAAAGCTCAATGGACTCGCTCGCATAGATGTCCTCACCGATATTGAACTCACGGAAATTGAATTGCCAGATGCAGAACTTATCAGTCCCACAAGTCGGGAGATTCCCGTTTTCATCAGAAAATGTTAACCCCACTTGGATCAATTTCAGCAAATCGACATTTTCCTTGAGAGTCCTATAGTTAAGGTCGTTATTGTACTTGAAAGTAGCAACCGGCTTCAAAACTACACCTGGAAACTCAGTATCCATAGCGATATAACTGTATTTGTCAACAATTTCACGGATCAATTCGAATTCTTCAGCTAAATTGTCATTCCAAACCTCCCGAATCATAATCGAATCTTCTTTCAAAGTCTCCGCCATTTCTTGATATAAACACAGATCTGAAAACACAGCATACGTCAACTCGGAAGAACTAAATCGAAACCTGTACGGAGATCGTTAGATCTGAACACGATACCTTCCGATCTGAAAAAAGAGAAACCCAAACGCATCAGAAATCGTTCGCGCTCTCTCTGGAAGAAATGAAACAAGAACCAAACCCTAGTTGTAACCAATTCGAAATGGAAAACAGACAAGGTAAGTATAAATTACCTCAGATTTCTCTATACAGATGTTACAAAACGAACAGATCTAGCAGATTCCAAGAGAGATCTGTGTGTCTGTAAGAGAGAAATTATCGGGTCAACAAGAGAGAGGCTTCAAGTGAGAAAGAGAAAGAGAGGTAAGGCTTTGGGGATAAATCAAGTGATAAATAGAGAAGCGATGGAGACAACTGTGAGCCCTATAAAACGATACCGTTTTGGTTAAAGAAGGAAGGTTCATACGACGACGTTTTGGCGTGCGCCTTCTTACATCAATCATTACATTTTGGCCAGTTACGAATTACTTTATCCGAATTGTGCGTTTTGTAATAATATAATATTATTATAATTTATATTAAATGATTCGAGTATGTCATATGATGACCATTTTCTATTAATGTCCATCACGGAATTTCCGTTTATTTCTAATTTCCATGATTTTTTTGGCTTTCTAAACCCACCCCATTATTATCATTTTCTTAATTTTCTATGTGATTTATACTCTAAATTATATGTGTTAAATTGTTGTATGTATAACATTTTTATGTATCTTATGAAACATAAAAACAATTTACAAAAAAATATATGTTGTACATTGAATTTTGTATCACCCAAAATTTATGGTTTTGAAAAAAAAATGTGTTGGTGAATAAAGTTGAACTTGGGTAGTTTGGGTGATTGGTGTGTGCTGAAAGATATCTATAAATCACAATTGGTTAATAGTTGCGAATAATTTGCTAGTTATGATAGAAAAAAATTTCGCAATTACACTCGACTGTCTAGCTTTCAGATTTTTCAAGACTAATCATAACTTCGTAATTATAGCTAAACTTTTCATGGTTTGTAATTACTGAATTAGTCAACATATATATGTATTATTCTTATTCCTTTTTGGTTAACATATATTATAAAACAAATAATATATTCTTTTTTCTTTTTTGTCAAGATTATGTGTTAGTAAATGCATAATCTTATGTTATGTGTATAATCCTTTCAAGTTTGTATGTCAATATGTGTGTTTGTAAACATTTTCTATGGTTATAAATGTCAAGTTGATAAAGAAAAGGAATGTTCATAATTTGTTCAACTTGATGATAACCAACCTAGAAAATTTTAAACTTTTTTTCTAACATGTTGTAAGAAATTTTGAATATATACCTTTTTTTGCAAACAAAATAGTCAAAGAGAACACAAGATATATGATTGTTTTCCATGTGACTATTAACTACTTCTTTTTAGAAAAAATATGATAGTCAATTTTGGCTACTTTAATAAAAACATGATTCTTATGTCGTTGTGTAACAAAATAAAAACTTTAGTCAATATAGTTGCTAAATTTGAAAGATTAAACAAACTAATTATAATTATAATATTGTTGACTTCTGTATATCTTACCTTACAAATATTCAATAATCAATATGTAAATGCAAATATGCAACGGAAGGAAGAGATACATGCATCTCTTATCTGAACATGAACATATTCTATCTCAATATTTTTTTTTCTTTAAATCTATACCTAATATAAAAAAAACCATTAAAAACTCCAGGCAACATCTTAATTAATTTGCTTATGTATAGAACCATTTTAGATTAAAAAAAGTTTGAACCTTTAACACTAAAAGCTTTTGGAAACAAAAGGAATAGATGAGCAAAACTGAATTTCATTCACTTAAAAGATTTACATGAATTTGTATTACAAGTTCTTTAAATAGACTAATGTTAAAGGACAAAAGTGAAATTATACAACAGTCAAAAGATAACTACACAAGGTAGGGTCAAGTTACTTACTATGGTTCGGTTAATTTCCTTGGGATTGTTAGCTTGTACAAACTGCAGACTATCTTGCAATGGGAACCTCTCTGTTTTGTTTGTTTCTAATGTAGGATTGTCTACTTTATTGATGACCAATTGCAGGTTTTGTTATGATCCAAGACAATTGTTGTTGGGCTTGATGGGTTTTGTGGGCTCTGTTTTGGATATGTCTCTAACATCCCCCTTAAACTTGTGGTGGGTGAAGGACCAACACCAAGTTTGGCTCGTAAGTGAAGAAACACAGTATGGGGAAGTGACTTGGTGAACACATATGCAGTTTGTAATGTTGAGGGAATGTGTTTTGTTTCAATGTAACCCAATTCAACTCGTTCTCTGATGTAATGCAGTCAAGTTCGAAGTGCTTTGAACATTTGTGCAAGGCAGGATTTGTACTTAGATGGACAGAAGACAAGTTATCACAGTTCAGAACTGCTGGTCCAGATTGAGGAACGTGAAGGTCACGAAGTAAAGAGGAAAGCCATGTAAGTTCTGCAACAGTTTCAGACATAGCCCGATACTCAGCTTCAGTTAAGGATCGAGAAACCGAGTCTTGTTTTTTTGCACACCATGACACAATGTTTGGACTGAGAAAAGCACAAAAACCTGTGGTGGAACGTCAAGTTTCTTTGCAGCTAGCCCAGTCATTGTCACTATAAGCCATGACTGAAAGATCATCTGATTGATGAAGGTGTAAACCCATAGAGGAGGTGCCTCAGATATACCTCAAAGTGTGCTGGTGCATTCTTTGACAAATTAGATTGACAGCAAACTGTATATCAGGTCTTGAGATAGTTAAATACTGCAATTTCCTAGCTAGACTTCATAAGTATGAAGGCTCATGAAAAAGGTATGATCCGTGAGGTGTTCTATCGAGTTGAACTGGTAGTGGAGTATGCATAGGATTGCACGATGACATGCCAGCTTGCGCGAGTATATCCCCTGTATACTTTGTCTGATGCATAAACATTCCTGTTGGTGTGTAATCAATTTGAATACCAAGGAAATAGTGAAGAATTATGAGATTTTTCATTGAAAATTTGGAATTGAGAGCAGCAATCAGATGTTGAAAGAGCTTTGAATCACTACCAGTTAATATGATATCGTCAATATAGAGTAACAAGACTAGAGTGTTGCCGTGATGGTGATAAACAAATAAGGACGGATCTGCAGTGGTACACTTGAATCTATACTCAAGTAAAAAGGAATTGAACTTATCAAACCATGTTCACGGAGCTTGCTTTAACCCATATATAACTTTGTTCAATTTTCAAACATGAGAGGGATATTGAGGATCTATGAAGCCACCTGGTTGATGCATATAAATGTCTTCGTGAATGTCCCTATGAAGGAAAACACTTTTGACATCTAGTTGTGTGATGGACCATTGTTTTGTAGTAGCAACATTGAGTACAACTCTGATCGTTGACGTCCTGACAACAAGACTAAACGTTTCTAAGTAGTCAATACTTTCTTCTTGATTAAAGCCTTTTACAACAAGTTTGGCTTTGTACTTGTCAATGGTGCCATCAAATTTCAATTTGACTCGAAAAACCCATTTGCAGCAAAGAATATTCATATCAGATGTTGGTGAAACCAAGTGTCAAGTTTTGTTTTTGTGTTGGACCTCAATCTCCTCATTCATTGCACCATTCCACTTGATGTTTTTGACAGCTTCTGCCACTGTACGAGGTTCAGTGTATATCGTAGTAAGAAGCAAGTAGCGGGGATTTGGTTTAATGACACCAGCTTTAGCTCTGGTTTGCATCAGATGCACATTAGTTGGTGCAGGTGGTTCAGATACACCTGATTCAGTGACAACAAGAAGATGTGAAACATAAAAAGGTAAATTAAGACTCTTCCCCATTTGACACGCCTCACAAATAGGTTGATTAGAGTGTTTATTGATGTGAATGGCGTTAGTTTGTTGAAGGTGCTGGAGAACAGATTGGCTAGTATGCCCCAAACGCATATGCCATATGGAGTCATGAGTAGCTTGTTGTCTATTTGAGTAAAAAGCCTTGTACGCTTTGTTCTCTAGCATATATAACCCTTCACTTTTTGGCCGCTGAGCTAGCACCTTCTGAGTTTCCAGAGCCACTATGTAAACCTTTTGAGCATAAAAAAAGACACCACATGGATAATCTTCCCAAAGACGTGAAACAAATAGTAAAGATTTTTGAACAGAAAGACACACCAACACTTCATTCAATGGCAAACTACATGTGGATACCGTGAGCTTTGTAGAGCCTACATGAGCTATAGGCAACTCATTTCCATCTGCAACCATCACATTTTCTGCACCATTGTAAGGCACTAAGTGGGTTAAGCCATCAGTTATGCTCGTGATGTGTGTTGTTGCACCAGAATCAGGAAACCACTTCTGACCATTGAAGTGTGAGGTTTGAAAGGCAGCAAGAACTTGTTGTGGTGGAGCTTGTGGCTCAAGGTCCTCTTGAATTATAATCAAATCTGTTTCAACATCTTACTGCTGAGTGTCCTACATTTTGAGAATCATGAGGTGAGGAGTTTACCTATTGAGGAAAGCCTCTGCCACGTGCGGTGTAACTGTTACCATGACCTCTGTTCTGTCTAGAGCGATTTGAGAGAGCACCACGTCCACGAGATCTGCCATAAGAGTTATACCCGGATTGATTGCTCTCCTGGTAATATGAGTTATGTTGAGCTTGAAACGCCATGCGTGGTGTGGTGGAGTCAGTATCATCATGAGATTAAATACGGATATCGAAGGCCGAGACTTCCGTAACAACGTCATTGAATGTGGGTCTTAGAAGTCGAGACATAGAATGTTATAGCACAATACATATTGGGTCATATTCTATACCCAAACCATTGAGAAAGTTGAAGATTTTCATCGACTCATTGATTGGTTGACCAATAGCACGCAACTGGTCACGAACAATTCGAAACTCACGACAATAGTCTGCAAAGCTCTTATCTTTTTTGCTTAAGAGCTGCAGACTTCTTTGAAGCTCAAATACTCGAGCCAAAGAACTTTGATTAAACTGATCTGCAAGAGCTTGTTAGATCTCTTGGGACATTGACAAGCCAACAACAAAACCAAGCACTTCTTCAGATAAAATACCAAAGATCCAGGATTTCACGAGGTGGTCTGTGAACTACCAAGATTCCCGATGAGGATTGGGAACAACATTTGTCACTTAACCTGCTTGTACCATGACAGTTGCTGGAGGTGGTGGAACACGACCATCAACAAAACCAAGTAACTTTTGACTGGAAAGGAGAGACTCAAGTTGGGATTTCCATAGGAAGTAGTTTTGAGCAGTAAGTTTTATATTCACTGAGCTTGACACGTGAACATGACTAGGAAGCTGGTAAGCTTCTTTTTGCGCCATTATCAACCTGTTAGAGTTTTTAGAAAGGCTCTGATACCATGAAAGCTTTTGGAAACAAAAAGAAGAGATGAGAAAAACTGAAATTCATTCACTTAAAAGACTTACATGAATTTGTGTTACAATCTCTTTAAATAGACTAAAGTTAAATGGCAAAAGTGAAACTATACAATGGTCAAAAGATAACTATACAAGGTTGGGTCAAGTTATTGTGGTTGGGTTAACCTCTTCGAAATTGTTAGCTTGTACGAAATGTAAATTGTCTTGCAATGGGAGCCTCTCTTTTTGTTTGTTTCTGATGTACAATTGTCTTTGATGATCAATTGCAGATTTTGTTCTGTTCCAAGATAATTGTTGTTAGGCTTAATGGATTATGTGGACTTTGTTTAGGATATGTCTCTAACAAACACTAGCGTAATCAATTTTTTATCCATAAAAATATTATAAAAACGATTCTCCAACTCAGAGGAGGACCAATATTGTACATACTCCATATAAAAACAATTATTAGGGAGGATTAAATTAAAAAGGAGAAAGGAATATTGATGCTCATTATTACGGAGCCAAGGCATTATCGTGCTTCCCACTTACCCTGAATCATAATCTCTGCCTTTCTATTAATTAATTCGTTTTTGTAAACTATATATATGATTATTACTACAAAATAATGGCGATGCACTCGTTTTCTTAAAAAATAAAAAATAACGTTAAGTTACAAAATACTAGATGATGGTTCATCACTCGACCAATTTCTTAAGAAAATATATATGTTGCAATCCAACTCAAGCGAAAATCAAAGATTCTGCATAATATTCGTCATGCATAATTGCTTGCTGCATCTAATTATAGAATTTTAAAAAACAGTAATATAAAGGTATCATTTTCTTAAAACTAGGAAAGTGAATAATCATCTTTACACTAGAGTGAATATTCTTTGCATCATCTATTTTAAATACGAATTGATTAGCTTCTCGTTTAGTTCAAACTACTCGTCTAAAACATCCACTTATTCGAATTAATAACTTTTGCAGAACAATAACTTGTCAAGAACATCTACTTATTGAGAACAATTTTTTGGTCTAAAACATCAACTTATCTACAACACATCATCAAATGTCTTCTTCTTTATTTTCTTTTTAACCAAAATTATTTGCACCGAAAGTCTACCAATCTCCAAAACAACAATTTTGACAATTAATTGGTTTCAGATTTTCTAATAAAATTAGACATAATTTTATATACTACAAGAAAACAAGCAATTTGCGAGAGAAAAGAGCTTTGCAAATCTCTCACAAATTGCCTTTTATGATGTATTTGCAACGTAAACAGTTTCGTCACAAATCATTAGTTACAGTCTCGTCGTAAATATTGCAACAAAAAAAACGTCGCAAAGCATGCGATGGAAACAGACCTCGCAAAGACATCGCAAAGCCTGCGACAAATCTGCGAGGCGCACTGCATTGCAAAGCCTTTGCGAGACTGCCTTTGCAAGGGATTTACGAGTCATTCCTTACTAAGTGTCTCGCAATGGCATCGCAATATTTGTGAGGTATCTGCGAGGCTTTGCCTTGCGAGGCCATTGCGAAACGTCTTTTGCAAGGGATTTGCGACACCAGCCTTGTGAGATCTTTGCGATGGCGTAGAAAAAACAATTTTTTTATAAACTTTTATAAACTAACTAATTTCAAAATATTAAATATATAATTAAAATAGAAATTAAAATAAAATATATTTAAATTAAAACATTCTACAAAATATTTAAAATAATTAATAAAAATCCTAAAAGTTTTCTAAAATGTCATGGTTCTGGTCTGGGTTCTCGTCCGCGTTCCCCGAACTAGATCCGAGATATTCGCTGTGAAGCTGCTTCAGCTTAGTAGCTATTCAGTCGTCCTTCTCGGCCAAAATAGAGAACAACTCATCATATGCCGATTTGTTTAGCTAGCTCATTCTGCGTCCGATCTACCACTTCCCTAAGATCAGAGGAATGCAAAGAGGCTTGAAAGTGAGATCCTTGCGGTGAAAGACACAGCTCAATCCTCTATCCGAGTGAGTGACCGGTCCTAAACAGTCTATCTTTTTTACGAGGAGCGATCTGATAAAAAAAAAAATTTATACGTTAGTGTAAATAATTTAAATGGACAATACACAAAATAAAATAGAAGACTTCAGGCAGAGCTCTGCTAGATGCTACACAAAATAAATAAAAAATTTACCTCGGCGTATATTTTGTTCTTTTGTGCAGTAGATAGTTTGCTAGATGCACAACTCTCATCACTATAATCCTGAGTTAGCTCCTGAATCTTTGCAGTGACCTCGTTGTAGATCCTCTCTACTTTCTTGTCCACAAAGACTTCAGGCTTGTTCCGTTTTGTCTGGTAAAGAGTCTCTACCAGATCAGGGTGAGGATCTCCTGATTCCTCTTTCCGAAAGTATTAATATATATATATATATATAATTGAATAAAAATTTATATAATATATTGAAAATATAATAAATTCAGAATACTTACAATCTTGCGAACTCAGGCTTTAAACGAAATCTGTTCCGAGCAATGCTTGTGTGGATCGTTGCTATAAGCGTGCCGCCCGCGCACTAGCGCTCTTCTTCTCGGACTTCTGATCTTGCTAATAGCGAACAAGACCATCCCAGACCCGTGTATCGAACAATCGGGGCATTGCATTGTTGCCGTTTGTCTTCTATTTACTATTCCAACGTCCCACTTGGTCGCACAAGCGACTCTTCAACATGTCCTCGAACTGTTTACAGACTTTCCCCGTAATGGAGGGACTCCAATGAAACATTGCTACAAAAAAAATTATGTTATCAAAAATAATAGTTAAAAAAAAGAAAAAAAAACAAAATAAACTGGCCAATTCCTCACAATGGCCTTGCAAGTTATAAGGAATCTGCGAGGAATATGCCAAATTCCTCGCAATAGCCTCCCAAATTGGTGTTTTTCTTTTAAAAAATAGCAACATTCATTTAAGCTACAATAATTTAGTTATCTTCATTTTCAGAGTTATCATCCTCGATGTTTCCTTCTTCCTCCGTCTCATCGAACTCGTCACAGTCCGCATTTTTATGAAATAAATTATCGTGAACAATGTCTTCTACTTCTTGTTCTGCATGTATGATATCTTCTGTGGATTCAACAACTATAGAAACTTTTGATGCTCTTTCTTGTTTCATAGCCACATCATCGACTTCCCGACTATACGACCTCTTGAAGTCACTTTTATCACATATAGCCATGTCTCACGTCTTTGCTTTATACGAGGATAAGGAATAAAACACATTTGTTCTGCTTGATATGCTAGAATAAAAGGGTTAAACTTCGAATATCTTTGGCTTGAATTTACATCGGTTACCCCTAACTGATTAATATGCACTCCTCGGCCTGCCATTGGATTGTACCAATGACATTGGAATAAAATGCATCTAAATCCAAAAACTCTTATATATGTGACTTCTATAGTTTTGTTCAAAATACCGTAGAAGTCGGTTTCACATAGCACGTAGATTCCATAATTTGCGGTTGATTTATTGGAACCATGGTTGTAAGTATGAAAAGTGTATTTGCGGGTAAAATACATTGGAGCTGTTACGATCTTTGCAATTGGTTCATCAACAATCTCATGCAACCATAATGGCAAATGTTTGCCTGCACATCCATTCTTGACCTACAAATTATATATATATATATATATATATAAATATTATATGATTTTTTAATTTTGATTAAATATACACAATTATCTTACGTATGTAATAACTCAACCATATAGTAAAATCACGTCCTTTGTAAATTTCAAATTTTGTTTCATCTAAATCAGGGAAGGCTTCTCGTATCTGTCAGTCGAATTCACTGCAAATTAAGTAAAGTTGATATTAATTAACTAAACTATTTGTAAAAAATTACTAAACTAATATATATATATATATATATATATATATATATATATATATATCTCAAATGGTACTACATCTTCACAATTTCTCAATATATAGTTGTGAGCTGCACGACAATATGTGTGGTTTTTCCAGTATTCTTCCTTTATTTTTTCAGCGAGTCTTCCGATTTGAGTGAAGATATATGGAACAACAACGGCATATGATGGTGCAACCCCTCCACGTCATATCCTCCTACCTGGGTTCTTTTGGTTTTGACGGTTGGACTAAAGTAATATGATGTGAAATAAGATGTTTCCTCTGTCAAACTTCCTGCAACGATCGATCCTTCTACTTTTGCTTGATTTTTGACATTTCTTTTTAGATGTCCTATGAATCGCTCAAACGGGTACATCCATTGAAATTGTACGGGGCCACCAAGAGCTGTTTCATGAGGTAGGTGGATTAGAAGATGTTCTATCACGTCAAAAAATGAGGGTGGAATTTTTTTTTCCAAGTTACAGAGGAACACTGGGATATTAAATTCTAATTGAGTTATGTCATCCTCTCTTAGTATTCGTGTACATAGATCCCTGAAAAATGCTCTAATTCCTACAAGTTGATGCTAATTAAATATATATAATTGAACAACTTATATAATTAACTAAATGAGAAAATATAAACTAGGTAGAAATTTACCTGCAATTGCTTCGTGGACAGTTCTCGGTAAAAACTCAAGTAATGCAAAGGGCAGTAGTCGCTGCATGAATACATGGTAATCATGACTCTTCATACCAAAGATTTTTTTTCCTTGCTCAATATATCGGGAGAATTTGGACACATAACCATCGGAAAACTTTACTTCTGAAGAAATCTAGTTAACAATGCATGTCTTGCTTCTCCAGATAATCGAAAGTTTGGAATCGGTTGTTTGCCATCATGTGTAATATGTAATTCGCTTCTCGAGCATATTTCGGCTAAATCCAACCTTGATTTGAAATTATCTTTACTCTTTCCCTGCACATTCAAAATCGTGTCCATGATGTTGTCAAAAAAGTTTTAATGATGTGCATCAGATTAAGGTTGTGAGGTAGTAAGAGATCTTTCCAATATGAGAGTTCCAAAACATACTCTTTTTGTGCCAGATATGAGATTATGTATATCCGTCAGGCATGTTTGTTGGAGTGTGCCAATTGCCCCCACGTTTACATGTTTCCTGAGCACCATAATAATCAATCTGCTCCAACAAATCATCCCCTGACATGTGTGCTGGGGAAGGAATATGCACAATCTTGTTGTTCTTGAACTATTTCTTGTTCCTTCGGTAGGGATGGTGCATAGAGAGAAACTGATGATGACAATCAAACCAACATGATTTTTTACCATGCTTTAATTGAAATGCATCAGACCATTCCATACAATATGGACACGATAACCTTCCATGTGTAGTCCATCTAGATAACATTCCGTACGCAGGAAAGCCACTTATCGTCTACAATAAAACTACATGCATCTTGAACTTCTGCTGCTGTGAGAAATCAAATGTGCGAACACATCTATATCATAACTGTTTCAGGTCGTGAATCAGAGTTTGAAGGAACACATCAAGGGATCGCTTACGATGACTAGGACTTGACACTAGAATAGTCATAAACAAGAATTCGTTTTGCATGCACATATCAGGTGGAAGATTGTATGACGTCAATATGACATGCCATAGAGAATATTGTCTCCCAGATAAACCAAACAGACTAAATCCATCTATGCCTAAACCAAGATAAACATTTTTAGACTCTTTAGCAGAGTCGGAATGTACCATCTAAAAGTGTTTCCAAGCTTTTGCATCTGCGGATGTATAACCTCCCCATCATTTGTTGTATGTTCTGCATGTCATCTCATTGCCGTTGATGTCCTTTTAGATTGGTATAATCGTTTCAATTTATCAGTGATTGACAAATACCACATACGTTTGTATGGGACATGAGTCATTCTACATGTTGCTCGATATCTCGGCTTCCCACAAAAACGAAATTCCTGCAACTTATCATCGTTTTTCCAGAAAATCATGCAATTGTCAATGCAAATATCAATCATTTCTGATGGTAATTCAAGACCCGCAACTAACTTCTGCATTTCATAATAATTCCCAGTAGAATTATCATCTTCTGGCAAATACTCTTCAAACGCAACCACTAATTGGTTTATACTTCTCTCAATTATGTTTTCATCACTTTTTATAGACATCATCCTAGATGCTAATGACAATTTAGCAAGACCTTCTATACATCCTTCATAAGTAGGTTGATTTGCAGCATTTAGCATATCATAAAACTGTTTCGCTTCAGCGTTAGGTTCTTCAATAGTATTTTCACTGACAACTGAAAGAGATCCATGATATGTATATGTAACCATATCATGATACTTATTTCCTTGTAGATGATCATAATTTTCAAAAATATTTCCGCCATAATTATAATTAGCATTATAACTAAGTTGATCATCAACACCAGCACCCATACTACTATTTCCTGCACCCAGACTATACCTCTCCCCATGTGAAAACTAGACATAATAGTTTAAAGTAAATCTTCTATTATATACATACCTTTTCACCATATTGATAGTCAAATATTTGGTGTTCTCACACTTTAGACATGGATAAAAGATATTACCGTCATTCAGAGTAAATGGGCTATTAACTACCTGGTTTATGAATGCTCGCAACCTATCTCGAAACTCTTTCATCACTTCTTCGGTCTCCGGATCTTTTCGATTATATATCCATCGTCATAATGTGAACATTTCATGTTCCGACATCATTTATTTTTCTTTAAAAAAAAAAAATTCTTAAATTTCTTTTTTTCCCGAATTTTTTTTCCTCAAATTCTTTCTCTCTCTAAGTGTTTATGAGATTTGGTGTGAAGATACAATCTCAAGGCGGGCTATTTACAGCGGAAAATTGTTATGGATTTGCAATGGAAATAAATAACATCGCAAGTGTCTCGCAATTTTGTTAGGGAAAACTCACATCGCAATTTTGCGAGGGCGTTGTGAGGATGTTGTTTTCCTCGCAATTGTGTCGCAAATCATCGCAAATGCACCGTAAAATTGTGAGACCGAGTTTCGTAGCAATATTGCGACGGGATTGCGAGGTCAGATAATTCTTTGCAACCGTGTCAAAATGGCATAACAAATTTGCTACGAATAATTTTCCTCGTAAAATGCCATTACAAATGACTTGTTTTCTTGTTGTAATATTTATAGGCCAAAAAGAATAACAATTTAATTATCGGCAAAAATTGAACTCAAATCCAACAACTTTTTACGCCTTTGTAACTTATTGCTGGCATATATATAATTATTTATTGCGATAATTTCCACCCTTAAAAGAGTGGAAAAACTTGTTTACTTTTATAGTCGTTTCTGTCAAACGTCTGATCAATTTGATACCAAGTATAAACAAATTCCACTTCCTAATTATGTTTTATTCGAACACTATGAAACGTATATGCACGTGATCAGTTAGAGTCGAGATACTAACTATTTGCTAATGAGTGAGCATATGGCATCAAGAGGTCAAAGGACTATCTAATATATGATCATGATTCATAATCATGGAAAGTTATTCACTAAAAATATCTCGATAAATTATTAATATATAATCTATATATGAATACAATTTAACTAACTTGTTTTTTTCAACAATTTGACCGAAAATGTCTAGCATTATTTTCTACAAACTTTTTAATCTATTTCCGATATTAAAAAAAAATCAAAATTTTAAAACTAAAATTATTAGCTGAATCATATATCACATGAATGAAAATAACTAACTTACTGTCGTAAAGAGACCGAAATCACAAAACATTTATTTTTTGGAAAAGAAAATCACAAAGCATATGAAAGCTTCTTAAAAAAAAAAAATCACAAAACATATTATGTAAAAAACTTGCATACAATTGGTTGGATATTGAAGGGACCAATAGTAAACAAGTAAGCATGTGGTCATCATTCACGTGACCTATATTTCTTAATATGCTAAGTCACGTGCCATCTTTTGGCGTTGGCTCGTCCGATTCCTAATGAAGGAGATTTCACAATTTGCACCTCTTGGAACCCTAATAAATTTCAATTTCACTCATTCTTCTTCTTCTTCACTCTCTCTCGATTCTATCTTTCGGCGGTGTAAGAGTGCTTACACCATCACATATTCCTTCTTCTTCTTTCTTCCATCTCTTCCCAGAAGATGTCTACTTCTAAGAATCATTCATCTGGCAAAGCCAAACGTTCAAGTCTTTCTGGAAAGGATAAGGTTTTCCTACACCTCTCGCTTCAACTTTGGTTCTTCCGTTTCTACATTCTTCTTCTTGGATTTCATTTTTTTAGCAAATTTTCACTGAATTACTGATTTTTTACTAGGTTTCTGGTGCTCGAGAATATGGTGAAGGCTTGCTGGGTTCAAGGATTAGAGTTTGGTGGCCATTAGACCGCAAGTGAGTAATTCAATTTTAATTAGGGTTTTTCTTTTTGTTGTCAATTATTACAATGAATCTTACAGATCTCTTGGTTCGCAGATTCTATTAGGGTGTGGTAGATTCATATGCCTCTTCTAAGAAGAAACATCGGGTAATTCATATTGTGATTGTTTTTCTTTGTTTCCATGGGTCTGTTTAGATGTAAATTTATGCCATACTCTTTGGATTTTGAATTGGATCTTCATTAAAGGAACATTGTTTTTAATGAACTAGGATATCACTTGAATTCTAGGATCCTTAATTGAATTTTCTCACGGGAATTCAATTTTCTTATATAATGTGGATTGTGTGACTCAATGTTTTGCTCTACATTACTATTTTTTATTACAATAGGTTTTGTATGATGATGGCGACAAAGAGACCTTGGGTATGAAAAAGGAGAGATGGGAGTTGATCGAAGAAGATAAAGCTGAAGCTGATGAGGTAGAGAGTGTTCCATCATTTATTGTTTTGCTGCTGTAGATTATACTAGCTTAATGATTCAGCATTACTTTCAGATCTCTCTACAGGAAGACTCTGCTGATGGAGCTCCTCGTGCCAGTTCTAACGATTGCAAAGTTAAACTTTTCACTAGGTTTTGATTCAGATCTTGTATTGTATTGGGTAGTACTGATATTTTATAATCCCTAGTAGAGTAGTAGTCATAATTTTGGAACATAAGTCTGTTTGATAGACATATATTTGTGTCTATAGATTGTATTGCTCAACCTTATAATTTAGTGTGAAGTTATTCTGAGTGACCTTTATTATATCTGACCAAACACTTTACAGGCTTAACAGGAAGAAAGCCATAAGTAATGGTAAGGTTTCTGGAAATGGAAGGAAGGATGATGCTATGCCGAAAAAGAAACAGAAGATAGATTCTTCAGCTAAGAGGTTGGTTATGTTTTACAGTTTACATGTGCACACGTATATGTGAACGAGTGCACACATGCAGTTACATACTATTGTCCCTTGTCTCTGCCTCACATGCTATAGAAAGAAAAGTATTGTTCTCTTGTTTTGATTCTGAAGGCTTAAAGACCCTATTCATGTTTACAGCAAGTCCAAAGCCAGGCCTGGTAAGAAACCAGAGGGTAGTGAAGAAGAACGACCGAAAACAAAGAGTAGTGTGAAGAAAGAGGAGAAATCAAAAGATGATGCGAAGCAGACTCCAAAGGCTACTGAGAGGAATGGCAGCATGGGTGATATTGGTGGTAAGATTGTAGCAGCAGCCTCACGCATGAGTGGAAGGTTCCAAGGCAAGGCGAATGGTGTGAAAAAAGAGAAACCAAAGACCTTGAATTCCAGCAAGAAGGTGTCTGACTCAAACAACTCAAAACACAAAAGGCCTTCATCTACATCAGAGGCTGTCTCTGAGAAAGTGAAAAAACCAAAGACTTCCTCGAAAAAGATTGTGAGCAACAACACTGATGAGGAAGATGGTGAGGACGATAAAAATGATCCAGGCCCCTGGTGAGCTATTTGAAGAAACCTCCCGAAGCAATTGAAGCGTTGATGGAGAAAATGAAGTGGAAGAAAAACAGAACCCTTAATAGAAGATCTCAAGTAAAAAGAAAAAGAAAAAAAAAAAAACAAAGTGACAAAGACTGGAGTGGGTCTCCCGCCATGTGCAGGTACCTTAGTAGACAGTTAAATCTGTAAGAAGCCATTAAAGGGTGTGGTTTCATTTTTAATTTATACAGTGAACACTTATTTTGAGAAATATAGGGCTTTAGGTTATGTTGCTTAGCAAATGTGCAGCCACTGGAGTTGAGCTGGATCAGCTAATCTTTTGAACTATGAATGTGAATGAATGGTTCCATTTAATCTCATTCCTTTGATATTAATTGTATCTTCACTTTTCAGGCAAAGCAGCTTCTGATTGTTCTCAATTTTTGTTTTTCGTTCTGTTATATTTGTTTCTATTATGGACATGTATTCCATTTTGATCAAGACATGCCATGGAATATGCTATGAGTGACCAAATCGTGCCACGTCACTGACCCATTCATTGGTATCAACAGTAAACATATTCCAATGGATACCTCATTAAACTACATTATCAACATCATATAACATATTCTAATCATTGGTTACAACGAAATGACTTAAAAAAGACATAAATTCAATTAACATAGACGAGAATAGAAAAGATAGGATGATGCTTCCTTCTGTAATGACGCACACACTAATTAAAAATTAAAAAGACAGTAGCAGATAAGACGGCAAAGAGACGGAAGTGATCAAAAAGACACATCCAACGGCTGATAATGTTCTAAAGTCCTTCGATTGCGACACGTGTCTCTCTCCGACTAATCAGAACCAAGCGTTTTTCCCTATCCGTACTAACCTTCACTTTCTCTCAAGCTCTCCTTCCTTCTTTCCTCTCTGTTTCTTCTTTTCGTCCTTTAAATCTATAAATGTCTGCCAAAACATTTTCAGATTTCATTCACTTTAGGGTTTTTAGTATATCTCTGTGTTAAATCTCTCGTTTCTTTCTTTCTATGGAGGAACAGATAAAGAGGTTATGCTAATTTGCATGTAAGAGAGTCGAGAGAGATTAAGATAAAAAGAAAAATTAGTTTTGTATTTTATTCTTAGTTTCAGCTGCAGTTCTGAGTTTATCTCCTCTATTTTTGTTTCTAGATTCAATTCCTTTTAAAAAGTTAGGAATTAGAGAAGAAGCCCTAATTTGCAGTGACCGTACTTAAATTTAGACTTTCCTATTATGGATTCATGGATCAAGGTCTCTTTAGTTGCTGTTTATTCCGAGATTTGATCTCAAGTACCATGGATTTGTACTTTCCCTGTTTTATCTTTTTGTTTCATCGGTATCTGGACTAAGATTTTTCCTGGCTACATTTATACACATATTCAATATTTGTTTCTTTGTTTTCTTTTTCAACATATTACATGCTTATATATCTATACACTTATATATATAAATGAGTATATGTTTGATGGGAAAAAGAAGTTGACAGAAGAGAGTGAGCACACAGAGGGAAAGTTGTATAAATGTTTGTATATGGTTGCTTTTGCGTGCTCACACTCTTTCTGTCATAACTTCTCCTTCATCAATCTTCATTCTTTTTTCTTCTGTACTCATATTGATTTTTGTGTTCATATATACCTTAATTTGCAATACCAAATTATGCATATACCTATGTTACATGTATTTATCTACAGCTTTCAATTTATGTAGTTTCAAAACTTTGTACATTCATGATGATGACTCATATTCTTACCATATCTACAAACATAAATGTGAAGCTGTAAAAATTGACTATGAGGATTATTTATGATAGGTGTTAGATTTCACATAGAATTTAATGTTTAAGGTAGTTTTATTCTATTATCATTGGAACAAACACATTGTTTTTGCAGAATCTATCTATCACACATGAAGTGTCCCAACTCCCAGTTTCAAAAGGTGAGCCAAAGTTATGCAGAGGGCACTTGAATCCATGGAATCAGATTTGGTTTTATGATGGATTGGTGGTGGGAAACAATTGAAGTTGATGAACTCAAAATTTTGGATATTGTAGTTTCAATGTAAGTTGTGCAACATTTATGATTCCAAAGTCTTTAATAGCTGTGTGCAATCTAGAGGAATAATCAGCCATTGGATAAGTAGAAGACGTAGAAACTTATGTTGATTAATAGATATGTGTGAGTATTTAATCATATCTTGAAGTGTTGTGGTGGAGAAGATATTATTGTGTTACAAAGGTTTGACTAGTAGGAAGTTTTAGTTAGTGTACAGCTAAATTCTATCTGGGTAGTGATATATATATCAAGTGAATTGAATAATGTATCAGTAAAGTGATTGGATTAGGAAACACTTTAGGCTAGAGTTTCCTTAAAATATATGATAATGTAACTAGTTGTAGTAAATTAATAAAGTTAGCTTTATTTTAAAAACCTGTAGATGTAAAACCACACAAGGTCTAGTATGTGAATTTACACAAGGTGTAGTATCATTCTGATAATTATGGGTGTAGACATGTGTTGTATGCTTGTATAAGTTGATGAAGTTTGATGGCTGAAACTAGAACAATGTTTATCTTTTGGAATCTTATTTAGAAGAAGGTTTGTCTGTGAAGATTAAGATACAACAAACTAAGTGTCATCACTTGTTATCTCTGTTTGATATTATGTTTTACTTGCTGAATTCTTTTCGGTCGGTGGTTAGGATGAAGCAGCTAATGATTTGGCATAAGGGGTTCGATTCTTCCCCACTACATATAGCAGATACAAAAAGATTTTAAGGGTGAGATTTAAATTATAGATCAGACATGGTTGATCCAATTGTTGACAAAAAAATTAAAAACTTAGATCTACTCATTTGTGTATCAGCTTGTTGCAAATTACTTACGCAGTAACCTACTAAAGAGTCAAGATTAGTCTTAACTGGTACTGGAAACTAAAAGTGTTGGAGTATGTTTTGATTGTTCGATTTATAAGATTCATTTGTATATTGTTATTGCATTTCATTTTGTCTCTTTAAACTTATTCGTTATACCAATATTTTTTGTTAATTAGTTAGTATCCTAACATATTGTTCTTTTGTTTTTTTTTTCTCTACAGCGGTGGGATTGAATATGGGAGGAACATGTGCACTGAAAATACACTGTTGATCATTGGAATTGAGTCTTTTTGTTTTGGGTCTGTAGCTACTAATTAAATGATTAACATAATTTTTTTGTACTTAATTAGAACGATTATATCGAATCCAACGAGTCAACTCTGTAATTAATTTTCACAACAAAAAAAAGGAGAAGAGAATGGTTGTGATGTGTTAAGAAAACATGAATAGAGCCAACACATGCATGCAAGATAACTCTCCATAGAATGTAGAATCCAAAGTTGTACTAGGAAATAAGGATAAACAATGAGTCAGTGTTGTGGACAACAACTAAAATTATTTTATTTTTGATTCAGAAAAAATCGAAATGTTAAATAATATCCAGATTCCAAATACACTCATTTTTTTGTGGAAAAACTGGAGAAAACTTTCAAATTTAGATTTATTCAAAACGTAAAGCAAAATTACATGTTTAAAGTCATCAAACTCTTGCAAATATCATTTAGTCTAATGGTAAGCGGTAAATCCATTAAGACATGCGCACTTGTACAACAGTGATCGAGTCCTACCGCTTACATTATGTAGGAATTTAACTAATAGACTGGCCAATTGTGGTCCAGTGTTAGACAAAAAAAAATTATTAAACTTTTTACATCCTTATCAAACAATCTCGCGGACACAAAAGGGAGAAACTAACCGCATTTAAAAAACGTAAAGGCAGAAAAAAAACGTGATTAGCTAACTCATCCGCAAAACAATTAACTTCTTCATACACATGTAACATTCGGACAATTTAATCTTTTGAAAGAAGTTTCTCCCAAGCAATATAAAAACCATAGTAGACTTCCCATATCTTTCAAAAACACTAGTAAAAAGCATTTTTTTTCTAAAAAAAAAGAGTAAATTGTGATCTACTCTTGTCCTAAACTAGACATCAAACTATCGAACTTTCCAAATGTGACAACTTTTTAATCATTGTTATGTAGGAAAAATAAATGTTATCATATTTATTCCAAGGAATTTTGTTGAAATTGTATAAGAAATTTAAGATATGAAAATAAATAAAATAAATGGTCGCTATCTAGTCACCAGTCACGAATATGTATTAATTATGTTTTTTAACATCCGACCAATGTATTAAATTGTTTTCGTCCATAAAAAACGAAAATTTTCAATTAAACATTGTTTTTCCGAAATATCGTTAATTAAACATTGAACTTTGAATGCCTTTGATTAAATATGTAATTTATTATTGATTTTTAAAAAAACATCAAACTTATAGTTAACTCGGCCAATTAAACACTCCGTTAATTTAACTAACGAAATTAATTAACTCCATTTTAAAACCGTTAATGTTCTCTGTTAATTGAAACGCAGTATTTCATTAACACATGGATCTTCTCCTTCGTACATTCAGGCATGAACCGTCAGGCATCGTTGATGACCTGAGTTTTCACAGGATGAACCGTCAGGCATCGTTGATGACCTGAGTTTTCACAGGATGAACCGTCAGGCATCGTTGGTACCATCTCCAAAGCTTCAACATATTAGAACCACTCGTATTCTCCTGACCTATCCTCGCGTCGCGTCTTCTCCTTCTCGTCTTCTTCTCAATCCACGAACCCAGCATATTACTCTGCAAATCCCTTTCTTTTTCCATTTTTGCTTTTTAGCTCTAGAGGAGTTCATCATCAAAAAGCATGCGTGCACCAGTTTAATATCTTAATTCTACTTCCTGCTTCTTCTTTTTGTCATTTTCCGATGGCATTTCTTGTTCGTTTGCCGGAAATACTCATTGTTTTGGCTAGAATCTTCTTCTATTCGAATTCGAGTGTAAAGCCTGTTTCTTTAAGGAGAAAGGTTATAGTTTCGGCGAGAGATTTATCTGGTGTGAAGAATCAGAAATCGAGATTATATGGGAAATTCTCAGCTCCGGTGAAAGAAGGTTGCGAGATTAGAAGAGAAGAAGAAGATAAACAGAGTTACTATGTCAATATGGGTCACGCAATTCGGAGTATCAGAGAAGAGTTTCCTACTTTGTTCTACAAAGAGCCCAATTTTGACATTTACAGGTTTGTAGATTCTCTAATTGAACTGTTCTTCATTAGCTTTCTTAAAGAATCTTCTGTTTCAATGTCATGCTTATATCCCAAATTTGACCTGTTCTTAGATTAGCTTATATTTCTAATGTGTTATTGGTTAGATTGTTATGTTCTTGATTAGCTCTGGTCTTGTTTAATATCCACAGAGATGATATTGTGTTCAGAGATCCTATGAACACTTTCATGGGAATTGATACCTTAAAGGAGAAAATTCTAGTATTAATGAAACGCATCGTTTCAACTGAGGACATTAATGGTTTTCAAACGCCGTTTATTAATTTCGTTAATCAAATTAACGGAGTTTTTAATTGGTTAAATCAACTATAAGTTTGATGTTTTTTTAAAAAGTCAACAATAAATTACATGTTTAATTAAAGGAGTACGGAGTTTAGTGTTTAATCAATGATTTTTAGTAAAAATAATTTTTCCCTTAAAAAAAGCAGCGTTGTAACAATTTGTAAACGAACGGCTTAGATGTAATTAGAGTACATGAATACCCAACACATGTGCGCAGAGGATTTCCCCGTAGAATGTAGAACTGGCTACGAGAAAATGCGTCAGATTGAAAAGGGATCCTTTCTTCCAATTTGTATCTGATCGGTGGCTGTCGTTTTCTCCATGGAAAATCTTAGGTTTCACGATGGTAACATCTTCAATCTCCTCCACACAAGGTCCAAGGAGCCAAGTCATGTACGTTACTCATCCCTCTTCTCTTTTTTTTCTTCTCCTCTGCGTCCCATTGGAATTCGGGTTTTTTTCTTTCTCATTGCTTAGGGTTTTAGCTACAGTGATCGAATTTGATATATGTAGGGTCTTAGATGTAGTTGAATCCTCCTGAATAAACCACT
The DNA here is from genome assembly GCA_963920545.1 of Lepidium didymum. NCBI lineage: Eukaryota > Viridiplantae > Streptophyta > Magnoliopsida > Brassicales > Brassicaceae > Lepidium > Lepidium didymum. The sequence goes on along the minus strand of OY986996.1, from coordinate 3,803,755 downwards.
TGCCTATTCTTGCTTCAAGTTGAAATTTTGTCCACTGTTGTCTGTGTAGGACGTTGATCAAAGAATGCAAATTCACTCTTCCATGGTTCGGAGACTTTCACAGGAACAGGAAATGGAGGTTGTATTTTCATTTTACTTCTATGCACTCATTATGTCAACTGAAATCCGATAAGATCAATGAATTTTTCTGCAATTATGTTTATTGTACTTCTTATTATTCTTCTACGGCTTTGCTTATCTTAAAGATTTTTTCTTGTGTGTGGCAGGGACATAATGGCTGTGTTAATGCTCTGGCTTGGAACTCCAATGGTTCACTGTTGATATCTGGATCAGATGATTTAAGGGTATATAAACTACCAACTTGAAATTCTGTAATATTCCTTTTCTGCTTGCATATCTTTATTTTATTTTTTTAGTCTTGTAATTAGATAAATTATCAAGTCTTGTGTCATTTAGTTGAGCTTCTTTTTGGGTTTTCTTAAGATGTAGCTAGGAACAAACGTGTATCACTTATTGATCTAAACTGATGCTTACATCCCCGGAAAATCTGTTGTCCTTATTATAGCTAATTTGGTTGTGAGTGCTTAAGAACTCCGTTTGAGCATCTAATTTCTCTCGACAGGTGCTATATAGCTGACTTGGCTTGAAAGTTATATCTACACTTGATTTGTAGGTTAATATATGGAGTTTCTCCAGTCGGAAGCTTTTGCATTCTGTTGATACAGGGCACACTGCAAACATATTCTGTACAAAGTTTGTCCCTGAAACCTCTGACGAGCTTGTGGTATCTGGTGCTGGAGATGCTGAAGTATATAATACTACTCCTTCTCTTTTGTGCTATCATTTGGCTTTAGTATGGTATTTGTAACTCATTGATGATTTCATATTTCTTTTGGGGTGTGTGCGTGTAAATATACTATCTTATAGGTTAGGCTATTTAATCTATCACGCTTAAGTAGTAGAGCAGATGACGGCAATGCTATTGCACCATCAGCGTTGTACCAATGTCACACACGAAGAGTGAAAAAGCTGGCTGTAAGACCCTCTCAATCAGTATTTGAGTCTTCCATTTTGAGCTGTTTGTTTATCAGATGTTTTTACCATCATATAGGTTGAACCTGGTAACCCCAATGTTGTCTGGAGTGCTAGTGAAGATGGGACATTACGGCAGCATGATTTTCGGGAAACTTCCTCTTGTCCTCCTGCAGGATCGGCTCATCAAGAATGTAGAAGTGTTCTTGTAATCTTCAAACTCTTGTTATATTGTTTTCAGTTTTAATTTCTGTGGCTCCGGGCTTTAACTTTCTCTCCAAAACAAATTGTTGATACTTGTCTATAATCACAGTTCTCCAGCATGTTTCCAACTTGCTAATTTGCAGCTGTGAGTTCTAATTTTCAAACAGAATATCATCTTTTTGTATATTCACCTTTTATTTTTCATGCATAAAATATATATTTGACCTTGTGTGGATGTTTGACTATCTTTTGAGCCCTGTCTAGATATTTATAGACGTACTATATGGCTCTTACGAAACTTTTCTTCTGTAAATTAAAGCCTTGTTGATAGCTCTGAATTTTTCAGCTTGATCTGCGAAGTGGTGCCAAAAGAGCACTTGCTGATCCTCCTAAACAAATTCTCTCCCTGAAGTCTTGTGATATAAGTGCCACAAGACCACACCTACTTCTCGTTGGTGGAAGGTATTTGCCTCCTTGTTTGTGGATCACAGTTCTCTCCTTTTCTCCTTAACTAACTTCTTGCTCTTTCCTTTCCTCTTTGGCAGTGATGCATTTGCACGTTTGTACGATAGAAGGATGCTCCCACCGTTGACATCATCTCGGAAAAGGATGGCTCCTCCTCCATGTGTCAATTATTTCTGTCCCATGCATCTTTCTGAACGTGTTAGTTTACATTGATTGATATTGAGATACTCTACTAGTTCTGCATCTTTACAAGCTCACTGTTCTCTATATTTTAAATATTCAGGGGCGAACAAATTTGCACTTAACACATGTTACTTTCAGCCCTAATGGCGAAGAAGTTTTGCTTAGTTACAGTGGGGAGCATGTCTATCTGATGAATGTAAATAATGGTATTTGCAGTTCAGATGCTTGCTGCCTAAAGCTTAAATTCCGTGAATAGTTAAGCATGCAGTATGAACTTGTCTTTGTTAAGAAAAAGGATTGGAGTTCGAATTGGAACGAGATTTTCCTTTTCCTTTGTGTCGTTTTTATTTTCTGCATTTGTTTTCTTCCTTTCTCGTGCCCCTTTCAGTTCTGCTGAAGACATTGTTTTCTTGCATGAAACCCACCTTTGGAACATGTGAATAATTATTGATGTTTGCTGAGAATTTAGATGGTAATGCTATTATGTGAATCCCATTGAAAAAAGATTAAGACTAAAGAATGTGTTAACCCACCAGATTTTTGCGTTATTCTTGTTATGTAGATATCTCTCTTTTAACTGCCACTCTGTACATCAGTACTTGCTTAGATATATTCGTACTGCTAATCTTCTTGCTGAAAGCTCCTTTTTGCATTGAAACATTATGCTATTTTATTGTAAGCTTAATATCTGCTGATTATTTCCTTTGTTTGCCACTTGTAGGCACAGGAACCATGCAATACACACCAGGAGATGTAGCTAACTTGTTTTCTTACAGTAACATCCTCAATGATGTAGAATCTCCTCCTCAGGTTACCACCAGTTCTCAAAATGGCTTTCACAGAAACAGCAATACTGCAACGGTTTGGACCTTCCTTTGTAACTGTTCCATAAAGCTACATTGTCATTCCATCTTCTTAGTGCATCTGACTACGTTCTTTCCAGGTTAAGAAATGCAACGAATTGGTAGAACTTGCTAAAAGGTCTTTAGAAGAGGGTGCAGATGTTTTCTATGCAATCGAGGCAGCTAATGAAGTTCTGGATGCTCATTCTAATTGTATTGATTCGGTGCTGAGGCATGAATGCCTTTGTACTCGTGCCGCATTGTTGCTCAAGGTCTCTTAGAACTGGTGTTTGTAATTACTTTGAATCTCTACATCCCTCCTCTCAGATAACCTCAACCAGCTGACTATTTTTGTTTCTTATTCCAGAGGAAGTGGAAGAATGATGCTCATATGGCTGTAAGAGATTGCCAAAATGCTCGGAGAATCGATGTTTCATCTTTTAAAGCTCATTACTACATGTCTGAAGCGTTGCAGCAAGTAAATTCATAGCTCTGATCACAGTTATATTTTAGTTTACTATTTGACTATTAGATGGTCGTGCAATAAGCATTATTTTTGGCACCATTATATTTCATATACATTTTTTACGCAGTTAGGAAAATGTAAAGAAGCTCTAGACTTTGCAACCGCTGCACAACATTTGAACCCATCAGATGCAGATATCCTGGCAAAGGTGGAGACTATTAAAAGGGATCTTCAAGCAGGTCTGTGACCACTGATGTATGTCTATTCCTGCAGATGAACTGCTTAGTTATTATTTACTTTTCCTGCTGTTTCTGTTTTCCTCTTCGAGCTAGGATAGAGTCTCACGTCTTCCCTATGTTTCTGTGGCTCTTTGATGAATTATAACCGTTTTTCTATTATGAGCGTCTATCATATACTTGAGAGAAGAATCCTAGGCATGGATTGTTAGATTTATTTTCAAGCCCATTTGGCATATTTCTTAAAACGTGGCAGGCTTCTTCCAATTGTTTGTTTGTTGTATGATGTGTCTAATGTGTATGAAAGTATCACGTCTAGAGCACTTCTTTAGATTTGGGCAATTCTTCATTCTCAAGGAGTATTTATGTGTTCTAAAGCTTTCGTGATTCCACGGGTAAGGAAAATTCTTTTTATATTTTAATATTCTTGTACTTGTTTTTTGATTGACCAATTAGCCGGAGCTGAAAAAAACGAGGAGACAGAAGCTGAAACTGCTAGAGTACTTTCTTTGAGCGATATACTATATAGATCAGAGGCCAATAGTGACAGTTCACATGATATGTCAAGATCTGAAAGAGAAGAATCTGATTATGACGAGGAATTGGAGTTGGATATACAAACTTCCTTGTCTGATGATGAAGGACGAGATCAAGATCCAGACTCGAATGCTGTGCGTAGCAGTCTTAACCTACGAATTCATAGAGTAGATAATGACAAACCGATGGAAAATATAGTTGATAATACCTCCTCAGGAACTGCATCGTCATCTCAAAATGATAAAACGTCTTATCTGGTGAGCTTTAAGATTATGGTATACTTATATTTTAAAACATATTTAGTTACGTTTTTGAGTTAGAACTTAGGCTTCCTTTAGTTTAGTACTTGGCTACCTGTCTGCGCCATTAATTTCTTGGTGATTACAGCCAGAGGGAGCCATTGATATGAAGCATAGATATGTTGGCCACTATAATGTTGGAACTGATATCAAGCAGGCCAGTTTTCTCGGTCAGAGTGGTTAGTTTCTTCGGTTTGCAACTTTTTTTGTTATACGAGTGCAGTTCTAGCGTGGTAGAAAGAAGCTGTTCCTAAAATTTCAAATGCCAATACGGCATTGACTTACTGGCTGTTCATAAAATTTCAAATGTAAATACGGCATTGACTTACTGTAAACATTTTGATTAATTTCAGGTGAATATATTGCAAGTGGAAGCGATGACGGTAGGTGGTTTATATGGGAGAAACAGACGGGTAGGCTTGTGAAAGTGCTCGTTGGAGATGAAGCAGGTTATATTTCTTTTTTACTTTATCCATTATGTAACCTTTTTTTCATTAGTTGGCTAAATGAATCATCTGTTGTTCTAGTTGTGAACTGCATTCAATGCCATCCGTTTGATAGCGTTGTAGCAACGAGTGGAATAGATAACACGATAAAGGTAACAAGTGCACGAAAGCTATCATCCATTCTTTTTGGTTTTTATATGTTAGAATCGCTTGAATTAACTTTTGCAAGTAAAAAATATGTGTGAAGATGTGGAGCCCAACAGCTCCAGTCCCATCGATTGTAGCTGGTGGATCAGCTGGACCTGCAACATCCAATGTAGTGGATATAATGGAGAATAATCAACAGAAGCTAAGCCGGAATCGAGAGAACCCTCTGTAAGTTTTCTGTGATGGCTTTTGGGTTAAAATAGATAGTCTTATGACGGTTTCAGAGTTCATATAGTTGTTTTGGTGATTTGTGGTTATAACATTGATGATTCATTTGTAGGTCTGTGGAGCTTCTGCAAAGGTTTAGGATGCAAGAGTTTGCTGAAGGAAATTTTCACCCATTTGAATGTACTCAGAGCTAAAGCAGGAGGAAATTGTATAGGTAAAGAAGCATGCTTGTGAAGGTTATGGTGGAATAATAATGGCTTTGATGAACATGAATATGAGTAATCAATAATAAAGTTTAGTTAGGTTTCAAATGTAGCAAAAGCTTTCACTCATGCACAGCTTCCATGTAGGCTTTGTTTTTTGTGTTATTTTGGTCGTCTGTTTTGTGTGTTGTACAGTCGATATTGGCTTCTTTTGACTGTATATATACTGTTTAACTTATTTTATTTTCTTTGAATATATACATACTGTTTATTTTCTTTATTTATTTATTTATTTATCGTGTTTAGTTTGCAGAAGACAAGACAAAGTTGTATGTGTCCAGTTTCGTGTTTTTCTTTTAATAATACTCCATACATAGGTTTTGGTATGTATTTAGATACAATCCTATCTTTTTATTGTGAGAATTATTTCTTCAATAGAATTTCAGAAATCATAGCATTCTACTGAATAAAACAATGTACCAAACAGCGTTTGAATTTAGACGATAACATAAGCAGGTTTTTTTCATCAATATCATGTGTGTTTGATCATGCAATTTAGGCATTTGAAAACAAACAAGATATATTTAAAACCAATTTGATAATCAATGATTTCAAATTTAATGATATTATAGTACATATATAAATGTATAATATAAAGAAAATAAAAATGGCATTACGTCGTGAGTGTATGATTACCAAAGTTGAAAATGAAAGAGTATTGAGTATATATAAAGAAGAAACACGTAACTGACTTTCATAATTTGTGAAACACTCAAAATATATCAAGTTGTCATCTTCCTCATTAAGTTTCAAAGGTTAATAACAATGGATTTGCTCTTCTTCAGGTCTGTGAGTAATCTCTTCTCATGGATTCGACACACTTCCTTCTCTTAATCCTCCTTTCTTCTTACAGTTACATTCCTGAGTTTTTAGATTCTCTAATCAATGGAGGAAGAACGGCGAGTTTTGTTCGGAAAGTACGAGATGGGAAGGCTTTTAGGCAAAGGGACATTCGCTAAGGTTTATTACGCTAAAGCTATCATCGCCGGCGGCGAAACTTCTGAGAGCGTCGCCATTAAAGTCATTGACAAGGAACAAGTTCTCAAGAGACCTGGAATGATTGATCAAATCAAACGCGAGATCTCTATCATGAAGCTTGTTCGTCATCCCAATATCGTTGAATTGAAAGAAGTTATGGCTACAAAAACGAAGATCTTCTTCGTCATGGAGTTTGTTAGAGGCGGTGAGCTTTTCTGTAAGATCGCTAAAGGTAAACTTCAGGAAGATGCTGCTCGTAGATATTTTCACCAACTTATCTCCGCCGTTGATTATTGTCATAGCAGAGGCGTTTCTCATCGCGATCTGAAACCTGAGAATCTTCTTCTCGATGAGAATGGAGATCTTAAAATCTCCGATTTCGGATTATCGGCTTTGCCTGAACAGATTCTACAAGACGGTATGCTTCATACGCAGTGTGGAACACCGGCTTACGTGGCGCCGGAAGTTTTGCGGAAGAAAGGTTACGACGGTGCTAAAGCGGATATTTGGTCGTGCGGCGTCGTTTTGTATGTGCTTCTCGCCGGATGTTTGCCGTTTCAAGACGAAAATCTGATGAACATGTACAGGAAGATTTTCAAGGCGGATTTCGAATTTCCTCCTTGGTTTTCGCCTGAATCGAGGAGATTGATTTCGAAACTCCTAGTCGTTGATCCAAATCGACGGATATCGATTCCAGCGATTATGAGAACGCCATGGCTCCGGAAAAACTTCACTCCGCCGTTAGCGAACAAAATTAACGATCAGATCTATTCACAAAGCAACAACAAGGAAGAAGAAGAAGACATAGATTGGGAAAATCAAACAGAACCGATTTCACCGAAATTCTTCAACGCTTTCGAATTCATCTCGTCGATGTCTTCAGGCTTCGATCTATCAAGCTTATTCGAGAGCAAAAGGAAGGTACATTCAGTCTTCACGTCGCGATCTTCAGCGACGGAGGTGATGGAGAAGATCGAAACGGTAACGAAAGAGATGAACATGAGAGTGAAGAGAACAAAGGATTTCAAAGTGAAGATGGAAGGGAAAACAGAAGAAAGAAAAGGACGACTGTCGATGACGGCGGAAGTATTCGAAGTAGCACCGGAGATATCGGTGGTTGAGTTCTGCAAATCGGCAGGAGACACTTTGGAGTATGATAAATTATATGAAGAAGTCCGGCCGGCGTTAAACGACATCGTCTGGTCATGGCACGGCGATAATATTAACACTATCAATCATAAATCCGATGAAAACAAACCTGTTTAAGATAACCGGTTCTCGGTTTTGTAGTTTTAACTCATATTGAACCTAAATTTTTCTTTGGTTTAATAAAAGTTTTGGTTTTTGTCTTCCACTTCAGTTTATTTTTCGGATAACTTTGCCTTTAATTTCATTCCAACATTTCATAATATTGAGATCAATAAGCTCGTTCTCGAACCCGTAATGATATTATATGTGACAAACACGATTATTCAGAATCAAAAATAGGTGAAAAAATAACATAACATATATAATATTTAAGCATTTGATCAAAATTATTTTTTTAATATTACATAATTTTTTGTTAAACAATTACATCGACAAGACATAATTCATAACTCAATCTCATATCTAAAACTCATATTAACTTAGATTATGATTATTAATTCTTTTTAGAAAAATCAAGCTGAGTTATTGTTAGGTCGCATTCATCGGAATATATGGTTTGGTTAGGATTAGAGTAGCTAATTTGGTTTATTGGGAATATTTTAAACTGATGGCCCTATATTTAAACAGAATTAAACCTTTTAAAGTTGTAATGAGTTGTTTCTAGATACAAATGAATAAACAAATCGAGTTAAATTAATCGACAAATCACCACCACGTGTCGTGTCTCAGAGACCTTCAAAAGATTAACCTTGTGTTAAGAAGTCAAATCATTAAAGGACAAAGTCGCATCAAACTAGTCCCCTCTGGTTTCATCCGACCACTTTTAATGAACTTTGAACTTGTCTTGTATTTACTCATAATTGTACAGTCGACTTTGAGGCAATTAATGAGATGAAGATGATGCTAATCTTACTTCCGCTAATGACCAGACAATCTTAAATTAATACATAATTGTTCATCGTATTTGTTTTGGTAAAAGCATAAGGACAAACTAAGCATTAATGGCGTATAAGTTATGTACTCAGCGAAAGCAGAAAAGACAAAGAATTAAAGAACGATCGAGAGAGGGAGATAAGGTTAAACTCAATCCACTGAATGTCACAATGTAAACGAACGGAGCTTTCTCACAATAAAATATAAAAAAATCGACCAATCATCTGAAAAAAAGCATCAATCAGTGGCTAATATGGCAGTTTCAGGACAAGGATCATGTCACAATCAGAAAGTGACTCCACCATCAAATTAGATATATTAAATCCAAGAAGCAAGGAGTGTGTGTTTGATTCTAGTTTAACTATTTTAAGAGAGGATAGAACACCAATGAGATTATTACTGGTTTGTGTCATGTATTTTGTGTGTCAATTTGTGTTTGGTCATAGAAAATGGAGAGTGTGACATTTTGGAACAGTAAAAGGATAATACAAAGTTATCTAACAGATGTTCCACATCGTAAGGAAGAGATGGAGGGTCTCATTGTCATGTGGGGTCCTCCCATGTTCTAAAATATCATGTCTAGATGCAATCCACTACTCTATCATGTTGGATTTATTGAACACTAATTGGTCCAGAACCAAAAACAATGAGAGCCTAAGTCGGCATAGGCTTTGATTGGTAATCTATCTTGAGGTCCTTGGATCTTCAACTGCTCGTTCGAAACGGACAAATGGTTAAAGATAGATGGTTGACGAACAATTAAATCGACAAGAGTCTATCCATAGGGTAAAGTCTATTTCTAAAATCTATGAATTATTCTAACCACCATAAACTCAGCATCGACAAAAATTAGAACTCATTAATTTTGTTTATTGGTCATGGTTTTATTTGTTGTAATGGGTTAAGTTAAACATTGACATAGTAGAGAGCATTTGAAATGAGAAGAAAACTAAACACTTGTACAATAACTTGGTTTGTAAATATTACAAAACTTCAATAAACCTTATTTTGTTTTTGGCAAACACTGCAACATATTGCTTAAAAGCTTCCTCGGATAAATACTCAATAAAAATGAAGGCTGGATATAATTTTCATCAAGTCTTATTGCTAATGGTTTGCTCTGGCTCATGTAGTAGCAATGTTGAGCTTGTTGACCCAGAAGCCGAGTTGCTCAGCTACACAGTTGGATCCAGTTGACCCATATGAACTGAACTTATTGACTGAATTTTCGACTCCCAAAAACCCAAAAACATCTTCTTCAAACACTGGACTCAGCTTTTTCATCTCTTCAAGACTTAAATTCTGAAGTTCACAGCCTCTTGAGACACAAACACCTACTAGTTTTCCTACTACGTCATGAGATGACCTAAAAGGCATTCCCTGATAATCAAAAACAAAACTGTGTTATCTTTCTGAATTTAGTTTCTAGAATGTGGAAGCTTTTGATAAATAAAATAAAGATCACCTTTTTCACAAGGTAATCGGCTAGAGTAGTAGCATCAAGATGTCCGGCAGGGAGACTTTTCTTAATTCTGTCTTGGTTGAATGTTACATTCTGGGCAAATTCTGCAGATACATCAATCATTCCCACAATTGTCTTGGTACTATCAAACATGGGTTCTTTATCTTCTTGGAAGTCTCTGTTGTATGCAAGGGGAAGTCCCTTGCACAGTGTTAAGAGAGTGACCAAATCGCCTATGCATCTTGCAGATTTTCCTCTGACAAGCTCCATTGGGTCTGGATTCTTCTTCTGTGGCATGATACTGCTTCCGGTCGAGACAGAATCGCTTGGTGTCATGAAACCAAACTCCTCAGACGCCCAGAGTACCCATTCTTCTCCAAGCCGTGACAGATGAATGGCTGTGTTGGAATTTGTAAATAAAAACTCCAACACAAAATCTCGGTCTGAAACTGCATCGATGCTAGTTGAAAGAAAGAAATTTTTTTAAATGAGATTCCACAAGACCCAAACAAAGAAGCAAGACATGATATAAGTCCAGATAACTGATGAGACTAACTCATGTCGCAATTTGCAAGATTCTCATACTATCGTGGCTAGATGGAAGGAAACCAGAACTAGAAACGTACCTGTTTCTCATTGGTGCGGTAAATCCAAGAGCATTTGCAGTCATAAACCGATCAATAGGTAGACCAGTTCCAGCCAAAGCACAAGCTCCTAGGGGAGAGACATTTAGTCTCGCACGACAGTCTATATAACGACCAACATCACGTTCGAGCTGCCATACATGATGAACCAAATAACAGTCAAGAAAGTAGAATTGAAAGTGAAAATACATACATATAAGATGATAGAGTCAGAGAGATCTCAGAAAATGTAGCAACTTATGTTGGTTTAAGGTACAGAATAATCAAATGCAGATAACAAAGGAAGACATAATAATCAGAAGATGAGCCCCATAAAGCTAATTATAGTTATATATTGCTATTGCTAAATTTAACTAACATACTAACATAGCCTCACCAAAAAACTAAACAAAAACCAACACCAAGAAAAACTAAAGCTTGAGCAAAGACGAAATTCCAAACCTGCTCTACATAAGTTAAGAGGACATGTGGCAGTAAAACAGGCTGAGCTCGCTGAAGATGAGTATAACCAGGGACAATCAAAGCCTCATTCTTCAAAGCCAATGCAACCAGTGCCGTCTGAAGATTTTTGATTTTCCCGATAATTATGTCAATAGCGTCACGACACCAAAGCCTAAAATCAGTAGCTACTTGGTCGTTTCTGCTGCGTGCTGTGTGAAGTTTCTTTGCAGGTTCACCAATCAGATCAGTAAGGGCTGCTTCAATGTTCATGTGCACATCCTCTCTATCAGTCCTCCATTCAAATTTATCAGCTTCAATCTGTCTCTCGATATCATCCAAACCTTTTAAAATGCTATCTTTGTCGCTATCAGTTATGAGCCCCTGTAAGAAAATAATCACCAACATTGTCTTTACTTTACAGATTTGCATTACTTAGAAGACATCAAATTAAAAATCAAGCAGCCATTCGTATCTAAACGAATCATAATATTAATTTGAAGAACAAGTTATCAAGCTAAGATCACAACTGAGAAACACGTTAACCAAAAAGTCTGTGAATTAAAATCAATTTTACAAATTAAGTTCAAACAATGAAACAAGTTGAAGCAAAGTAAAACCTGGTGAGCGAGCATTGTAGCATGAGCTTTGCTACCCATAATGTCATGCTTGTAGAGAACCTTATCGAAGGAAATTGACTCAGTGAATTTCTCCACCTTCTCAGTGACACTCTCTTCGAACCTGCCTCCCCATAGTTTCGCCTCCTTTGAGGCTGCATCGTCGTCATCGTGGCTCATTGAACGCAACGGCGGCAGACACCGTGACTTGCTTCCCGGCGGGAGAAAAGAGATGGAACGTTGTGAGGAGGAAGGAGGATTAGTACGCGACGGAGAGAAGAGAAGACTCTGTGAAAAGGAGAGTTCAATTGCTCCCATTGAGTCAAGTGGAGGAGAAGAAGGGTTTCAGTCTTTCAGTCTTTCAGATGTCCAAATGGGTTTTTGCGGCGACAACAGTCAGATACTTATGTGGTACGGTTAAGGATGTTGTGGTGGGTAAAAATACCCAGACCCAAGCCCAGTGTTTTTTGGGCTTAAAAATGGGTAAAAATATTTGTAATTTTTTGCTGGTTCTGGGTACCCAGTAAGCTGAAAACCCATTTTAACATCCCTAGGTACGGTCCAAGGAACTTTATTTTTTATTTTAAGCGGTCTGGTTTGATAATCGAACATTATTCCGTTTGGTTTACGGTTAAATACGATTTTGGTTTTGGTTCAAATCATTAGTTTTTCCGCGAACATTATTCTGTTTTTCAGTTAAAATCGTTCTGATTTCAATTACAGTATGTTACAAACTTCGGACTTACGATGCTGTTTCCAAAAAGATATCTGTTTCTAATTAAAACCTGAACTTTATGAATGAAAGCTTCAGGATTTAAAATCTTGATCATCAAATTTGACTAATTCCATATAATTAAAAAAAAATCTAATCAATCACAGCTTCTGAATCACTCTTAACTTGGCACTTCTTGCTCTGCGATTCAGTCTCTCCTCATCCTCTGAAGGCGTTATTGGTCTCTTTGTCAGTATTACTCCTTTTGAGGCAATCACAGTCTGTTTGATCCATGCTTCTTTCTCTTTCAATTCTTTCTCTACTCTTTCTTCGATTTGTCTTTCCGGTTTTATTCTCCTTTCCTCGCCGTTTATCTCTTCTCTTTGAAACCCTAAGATGTCCAGGAATGTTTGTTTGACAACCCGATCCTCCAGACTGTGAAACGAGATTACTGCTAGTCTCCCACCTGGAGACAGAACATCAAATGCTGAGTAGAGAGAGTTTTGTAGCGTCTTTAGTTCGTCGTTCACTGCAATCCTTAGGCCTTGGAACACACGTGTTGCTGTCTTTATCCAGCCTTGTCTACTTCCTACAACATTTCAAATGAAAGTCCGAACAAAAACTAAAGAAAGGATTATCTTTCTTCATCTGTCTACGTGAAAACTCTTTTGTTGTCTAATATTTTCATAATCTTATTTTGAATCACTCATTGATATGAAGTAACTGAAACTCGCATTGGGATTAGAATGCAAATAAAGAAAGCTCAAATAGATTACTAGACATAGAAGCAGAAAAAGAAAACAAGAGAGTATCAATGGATATAGATATATTATTACCTTTGCTTCCTGGTGACATACCCCTAATGAGATCTACCAATTCACCAGTAGTATGTAACCCGCCATTAAGTCGAGCCTTAACAATTCTAGTTTGAAGTGAATACCAATTGCTTTCTTCCCCATAGTCCCGTAGAACTCTCCCTAATTCAGATTCCGGCCAAGAATTTACTATATCTTCTGCTGTTAGAGTCGCCTGTGACATGTTAGCAGATAGGTTAGGAGACAATTCAGCTGAAATTCCATAATATTCAAATGTCAAGATATCACATGTGTGAATCATCCTCACCTGAGGATCCATTCGCATATCAAGAGGTCCCTCTTGAAGAACGCTAAACCCTCTTTCGGGATTGTTTACCTGTCCAATAAATCAGCTTGTACAAGCGTGGGTGAATGATGTCAACAATAAAAGGAAACAGTTTCTTGTAAATTCACAAAACTTACCTGCATAGATGACATTCCAAGGTCCATAAGAACGCCATCAACACCTACATCTAACAATTCCGGATGCGTATCAGCGATCACAGATTTGATGTATTTGAAGTTCTTCAACACGATAGAAGCCTCCAAAGTTGGATGCATGAGAGAATCAATACGAAAGTGACCCATTTTTCGTGCCACAGGATCAACATCCATTCCAATAAAATGCTTCAATTCAGAGTGGCTTTGAATAACCTGAAAGACAAATTTACAATGTTTCCTTGCATGTCCAACAATAAATAGCAAAGAAACATTTGAAAACACTTATCGTAGCACAAGAAGTTCATCATACTCAACAATCCATTTCCAGCGGTAACAGAATCGCTCAAAACCCTACTTAAGAGCTTATTCATTTTAGCTAATCAATCAACAATCTGTTCAAGTTTAGATGAATGAACTTACAGAAGAAGAATGACCAGCTGCGCCAAGGGTACAATCCACGAAACTTTGTAGGCGAGACGAAGAGAAGACATCGACAACTTCCCCGAGCATCACTGGCACATGCGAAGACGGAACCTCATCGCCGTCGGCGATTTCATACTCTTTGCTCGACCGTGTCCTCCTCTTTTCCTTATTCACCACTGCTTCTGCCGTCGCTCTAGCCACTTCAATCTCTTTCCTCCTCTTCCTCTTCTCTTTCTCCTTCTTCTTCGTCGTACTGTGATTTCCCGCAGTTACATTGATATTGCGTCGAGGAAGGCTTATCAGAACCTTATCCTTGTTTCTCGAGAGAATCGAAGAGCATAGAAATAGCTGCTTAGCCCTAATAACTCCTGCCATTTCCATTCCTTCTGCTCATGCCTTCGTATTCGCCATTGTCGTGGGATTATCAGTAGAAGAAATTGTACTGGTTTGGTCAATCAAAGTTCTCATTCAAGACAGAAGAATGTGTTTGTTTCTCAATTTGGGCCTTTAAAATATGGGTTGGCCCAATAGTATTGAAAACAGCATCCTTTTCGCTTTCTAAGCAGCGAAATGCGCGTGGTTTCTTTGCCCTAGAACCGGCAGGAAGTTAACACGAAAACGCTCGTTCCTCGGTGGTGCAGCGGCGGTTGTAATCGACATCGTCACCGGAACTGTTCCGGCGACCTCACTGAACTGTGGTTTTTGTCCCGTTACCTGTCAATTTCATCAGAAATTTTGGAAATTGTATCGATATGCCGCCTCCAGGTAATTCTTTGTTCAATGGAGACTTTATACTCAATTGATATAGTCATATAGCCCATCGCCTTGAAAGTTTCTCTGTTTCTGAGCAGAAACTAGTAATGTGTAATGAAATTGTAACATTTGATGGGTTCTTCTGTAGAAATTTCGAAAAGGGTCTTAGACGCAAAGCTTGAAGCTTGCAAATTCGCATTCTTGAAGCTAAGTGCGGTTAAGGTGACGAGAATGAAGAACTATAAGCAACTGCGTACTATGCTTATGTTGAAAGAAATAGCTCGACGTGGTGCTGATCGAGACTTTCTTAAAGTAACGTTGAAACTAGATTCAGTCTCCATGTCAGTCTGAGCTTATTAGTATCTTTCTATTCTTTTTTGCTTATTACTTCTAACACCAAAGTTACATTCTTTTATGCAGGATCCGGAGAATAGTGTAACCCGAATTCTGTGTTCGGTTCTAAAGCAAGTGGTAAGTGCACTAGAGTAAATGCCAGAGCAGTAAATGTGTAAAACGACTTAAAACCTTGAATTTTGTGTAGGTGAGTAACTCAGACCGTTCTTTAAAGTCTCTTCGTGGATTTCACTATGAGACATTAGATGATCAAGAGAAGCAACAGGTGACGAGGATGCTAGCTAGTGTACAAGGAATGGGTAGTAGAAAATATGAACCAGAAACTGTTGATCATCCTGATGACATAACTGAGCCAATGGAAATGGAGATTTATTTGGGAAATGGAGATGATTCTGTTGTTGGTGATTTTGGTGACATTGTTTTGGAATCAATCTCATGGCCTTTAGAGTCACAGCTAACTCTTGAATGGGTTGAGGCTTTGATGGGTTTGTTAAACCAGTTCACATGGAAGAACTCAGTTTCTGAGTTCCCGTTGATATTGCCACATTCTGTGGCTGTTTCACTGGTGGATTGTGCTTCGCATATCCTAAGCAAAGAAGCCAATTGTGTTCAAATCAATTGCTGTAGTGAGAATTCTAGAGTGATTGTGGTTGGGGATCTACACGGTCAATTACATGATCTCCTCAAAATCTTTGAACAATCAGGAAGGCCTTCACAGAACCAATGGTTTGTGTTCAACGGTAATTACATAGGTCGAGGTTCTTGGAGCTTAGAAGTGTTCTTCGTTCTCTTAGCTTGGAAGGTACATACGTATTTTAATTACTTGTTTCCATACTTATTAGATTGTTTGCTATGAAACCATAACTGGAAGTGTTGGGCCTTTCTCATCTTTTGTCTTTTAGAGTGTAATGAAACTTTATCGTGCTGAAGCATCAGTCTTAAGACTTACTTTGGATTGTTAATATGGAAGGCATCTAGTTTGTTTTCGGTAGATAACATACAGAATAATCAATATTAGTTTGCTAGGTGTTAACACTAAAGCATTAGATTTAAGGTCCTAGATATGATGTCTTTCATTCTATCTGCTTTACTGTCTTAATTCATGAAACAATGTTCCCATCTGGTCATCTCGTTCCTAATCGCAGATTTTGATGCCTGAGAGTGTATTTTTACTTCGAGGAAGTTCTGAAACAAGAGTGTCTGCAGAGGAGCTTGACTTCTTGAAAGAAGCATGTGACAGATACGCTGAGCATGGTCCAATGCTATACTCCAAGTGTATCGATTGCTTCAAAATGTTACCTTTAGCATCAGTGATATCTAATAGCGTCTACACTACTCATGGAGGTCTTTTCCAAAGTACTCGGGTCCATGAAGATAGCACAAATCGGTCTTTGTTGTTGGGTTCTGTAGAGGAACTTGACAAAATTGAGAGGAGACAAGCTGGTGAGAATGATGATGAGAATATAACTCTTAACCATGTGTTATGGTCATGTCCATGGATGGCTGATGGTCTGAGTGAAAGCAATTACAAGGGCCTTCTCTGGGGATCTGATTGCACCGAAACTTTTCTAAAACAGTCAAACTTAAAGGCAAGTGTATAACTTTGGGTAAAAACTGCTCTCCAAATTGATATTCCAGTTTTTTGTGTAGAAATTAATCTGTTTGGTTTCCATCTTAGATGATTATAAGATCACATGAAGGCCCTGATGCAAGATCAGATAGAGAAGACATGGGAAACATGCTAAGTGGTTACTCGATAGATCATGAAGTAGAATCTGGAAAGCTTTATACAGTCTTCAGTGCTTCAATGTTCTCACAGGTCCTTCTCTTTAACACTCGTTCAACAAACAGAATCCAAATGCTACCTGTTGCTTATCCAACTGGTTCTTCTACTTTCAGGGTTCAAGAAACTATGAAAACGAAGGTGCATATGCTGTTCTGGAGCCTCCCAACTTCACAGAGCCTAGATTTGTTTCTTACACAGTTGAAAATGTCCCAAGGGTAAAAACTTGTAATACTGGAGATTGCTGAGTTTTCAAGCAGTGTTTTAGGCTTATTCTTGGGTGTTTCTTTCACAGTTACAACATCAAATCATAAGCCATGGATCCTCAACTCAACAACAGCAAATGTGGGAGCATAGAACAGGACACGATTTTGCGTCAGTGGGGATATCTAATCCACCTTCTTGGACCGTTCCTTTGCCAACTGACCCGAGTCAGATCGTTCAACTTCAAGAGCCTTCTCAAGTCTTTGAAGGTCTTCCGCTTCCCGACACCATGGAGGTAATTTTGATTATTGTATGATTATACTGATGGTTTATGATAATGATCTTTGATAACTGTATCATTGTGATGATTTCAGGAGCCTCACAAATCAAACTATGACTACTTGTTTAGACTCATAAGTGCTCTCAAACAGGAGATTCAAACTAGGGTATAAATACACATAAAGTCCTCATCATTCTTCACAAGCACGTAATCTCTTGTAAAAAGACTGACCTTCAAATTTGTTTTTGCTTTTGCACAGGACAATCGCGAGAAAGAATTGGTAAGCCTTGAAAACCAAACTATAAACATATCTGATGTTCCAAAAAAATATTAAAATGACTTAATCAGAGTGTTTTGAACTAACGTAGATGGATCATTTGACGAAGACAAAAGCTACATTAGAAGCCATAAGCCAAATGTCATCTTCACTCTGACCATTAAGACACCAACCCAACGATTTTGCTCTTTGTGTTTTTTTCCTTTTTTCCTTCATTTTACTTTTTTTTTTTTTCAACATTGGATGACAAGGCTAAAGCTCAGCCCTATAATTTTTTTTTTTTCCTTCATTTTACTTAGTAGTGTAAAAAATCATTTGTAATTTTACATTTTACTTTTAGCTTTCCTACAATAAATACACCTTTGATCAATTTACAACCAAAAAACCAAATTCAAATTGACCAGTCTTATTCAAAAGATAAAAATAAAAATTTAATAGAAACACCAAACTTTTCTCGAATTTATTATGGTATTTTCCCAACGACATTTGGTAAAATTCATAAATGGTCTTATAAATTGTGTTACTTCATTACCATTTCGTTGGTCAACGTTACATTAATTTAGTACTCATTTGATCTTCAAAAGTTTGACCTTAAAATCACAATTTATGGAGTATATTTTAGCAACAAAGTATAAATTGTGAATTGAATTTGTTATCAAAACCCCTTGTTCAAAAACGCGGCGGCTTGGTCCGTTTATCCGGCGATTAATCGTTCATCGGTTTCAAGCCGTGGCGATTTTAACATATTCGGATCAAAAATCGGAAAATAGGAGAAAATCAATTTTTGGTTCGTTTTTTCTTCAAAATCTACTATTTTATTGTAGATCTATGTAAACATAATAGAAATATACAAAAACAAGAAGAAAAAAAGGTGAAAGAAACAAAATACTCAGCCGCCATTACTAGGGTTAGAAATGGGAGTTGTCTTCACGAAGAAGAAGATAAGAAAATTACGTATTTAACCTTCATTTATAAGAAAGAGAAAAAGGCTAAAAATTGTTAAAAGTTATCTATAAGTGGTTCGGATTTGTCACCCAAGGTCAGACCAAAACCCACAACCACTGTACCAAGCCGTCTTTCGTGTATTTTATTACTAAATTTAATATATTAATAACAAACATTAATCTGTGTATAATCTCTGAACGTATAGATGTTTTGAACATGGTGAAAACAAAAGAAAAGAAAAAGAGAAAGTGAATTGCCAAATATTTATAGGCTTTTAATTAAATAGAGATTTCATAGTTAAAAACGTGGAGAACGAGAGGTGATTGCATTAAAAGAGTTTCCGAAGATTCAAAAGTTTCCCTCCAAAGGCGATTGAAGTCAAAAGAACACTGTCATCTCGTGATTCTCATTAATAACATTCCTCTCTTCTCTCTCTCTTTCTTCAATCCCGATTCTGATTTCTCATATAAATCTCTTTGGTTCAGTTCTCTTTTGTGTTACCGATCGATTCTGGAGGTGAATTTTGAATTCTCCGATGGATGACGGTGGAGGAGTTAGAGCAGGATGTATTCGAATCAGGTGTCCATCTCCACGGCGAATTGTAGCTCGGTGGTTCTCTCCGCACGGGAAAGTCAAAGGGAAGAAGACGGCTATGGCGAGAGGTCGGATCAGAGACTGTGACTCGGTGAGGATCAAAACATGTTCAGAGGACGTTGTTGGCCATTTTTCAGATTCTCCGCCACCGTCGATTCATTCCGGTAACAAGTTATTTTTCAAATCCTCGAAAGTTTCGGCGAGTTGTGATGTTTGATCAATCCACGGAAATCTTTGTTAGTATTTCCATAGCGAGTCGATCATAATTCATAATTCGCATTAGGAATTTTTCTAAGAAAGGTAGATGATCGTAGAATCTTCATCTCAATTTGCAAGATTACTCATGTTTAGTGAGATTTGAAAATGATTTTATATCTAGACAATCTTTGATCCTTCCCAATATAATCTATTAGCAAAATTTGAAGTTGTTGTGTTATTGTTTGAGTTGAATTATCTTAAGGGTCTCCCATTTCTAAATTGAAATATTTTTTTATCTGTAGAATTGCAAAGAAGGGAATTTTTGTTCAGCATTGGAGTGAGTTGTTATCTGCTACATCTAATTGCTACCGGTAGAGAAGAGATTCACAGGATATTCGAGCTACGAAACGATTTAGAGAAGTTTCTGAAATGTCGAGACGAAGATCTGAAGCGAAAACAGCAAGAGTTTGTCGAGTTACGCAACGATATAGAGAAGTTTTTAGAATATCACAATGAAAAACTAAGGCGAAAACAGCAAGAGCAATGTGAAATCTCTGTGTATTCAACCACAAGTGAAGTTGTAGATGGTCAGGTATCTTCTACTCATCAATATTACTCTCCACAGGCAGAGGAGACATCTATGTGTATTGGAGGTGAAGGAGAAATGGATCAGCTTGAAGCAGAACTTGAAACTGAGTTTAAGCTTCTTCAGTTTGGCCAAGACCAGGATGGTAAAAGTTCCAAACTCAAGGTATGTACTTGACTTTGAATTTCTGAGATTTAAGGATCAGAGATTCTGATTCGAAGTACATGATCACTGAAAACGTATTTGACCAATTTAACATAGAGAAGTTGTTTAGATCCTCTTTAAATGAAGTTCCTCATATAAAGATCCTGCACAAATAGATTGATAATCTGGTTCCTCTTTGCAGGAGGGTTCAAAGAAGGGTGAAGATTCAGAAGGATTAAGATTGGGACGTATGTGTCCACGACAAGTGGAGGAACAGCAAGGAGTGTGTCCATATGAGCTTGAGAGAAGACTACACGAGCTCATGGAGACAAGAAAAGAAGAGGAGATAAGGCAAATGGAGATTGCATTGGAAGATGCTAAACAAAGGCTTCAAATGAAGGAGACAGAAGCTTCTTGGTGGAAAGATACTGCTTATATAGTCTCTGAACGTATTCCAGAACCTTCTAGAATCGACTACAACTCTCGAACTCATCCTTACCCTCTCTCTAGGTGAGGTTGAGAATTTGGTTTTTCATGTTTCAGTAGCAGCAATAAAATGAAGAGAATATGTAATTTTGTGAAGAAGCAAACAACATGTTGAATAATGGATTTGCCTTACATTATCTTTTTTTTGAACTGGAGATCAAACCCGGAATGCCTTGAACACTGGGAGGGGTCTTTGCCACCTCTTCTAATAGCTCCAGGCAGATTTGCCTTAAATAAAACAGAGTAAACTCAAACTATTGTTTTGAATTTTATGTTAGTAAAAAAAAAGCTGGCCCACTTTATGAATATAGTTGGGCCCAAATAATCGGATCTCGGATCTTCTTCGATATCAACGTTTCGGATTTGTGATCGCAATATTTTATTTTCTCGAGAAAATAAATGAAGGCATTTGTACGAAAAGAATCAATTTACACAAAAAAGTCCAAAGCACGTCAACGCGAGAGGAAGAAGAAGCTTCAATTTTCTAGTAAGTCCTATGAATTTCTTCATTCACAGTTACTTATCTCTAGCTGCATCTCTTTGGTTACTTATGTTAGAGTTGTTTCACAAATATGGGCCTGATATTTGGATTAAATCAATAAGATAGAGTCCATTAAGTAAGCCCAAGTGATCAACTTCTTTCACCGCTTTCTCTGTAACAAACTCTCTGTCTTATAAAAGGCTGAGAAGAGTAAAGTTGTGAGATAGAGATTAAAAACAGATAGAGAGATGGGAGCGAGAGAGAAGAAGAGAGAATCATCAATTCGATGAATTGATTTTGCTTCTGTTAATCGATCTTCTCTAGTTGTTCTTGAAAGTCTCTTTATCATCTTCATCTTGCTGATTCAAATTAGTTAAGTATCTCACCTCTTATCTACCGTGATAAAGATTTGAGGGCAGAGGAGACTCTAAGAGATACCACCATTGAAGCTTCTTCACGGAGGATTTGGTGGCTAAATCTCTCAAGTTCAGAAGTATACACTTCGCCTCTGCAACTTTCGTTTTTGGTTTACTCTCTGTTTCAGGTGTTGCATCTTTGAGTTCCAACAACTTACATCATCATCAATGGCGGCGATGTTTTGCAGAAGCGGCATGGCAACAGTAGTCGAGTCGGACTCTGGTTCTGGGGATTCCAATATCTTGAGTCTTGAATCGATCAGAGAATCGTTGATTAGGCAAGAAGACACCATCGTTTTCAGCTTGATCGAGAGAGCTAAGTTTCCTCTCAATTCACCTGCATTCGAGGAATCCCACCGTCTAGATTCTGGAAATTCCTCATCACTCACCGAGTTTTTGGTCAGAGAGACGGAAATCCTCCAAGCTAAGGTTCAAAATCCCATTTAGAAACTGATCCTTACTGTAAAAATTAGATACAGAGTTACCAATGCATTGTTTGACTCGGTCTGCTATATAGCATTTTCGTAGGCTATATCATTAATTAGCAGAAATCAAGCTACAAGTCAGTTTGATTCACATATGAATAAGCCGTGGTGTAACTGGAATTTGCCTGTATATCTCATTATGTGACAAACATTCCAACTTATACTCTCATTATGAATTTTGGTTTCTCTATAGTTGTGGATATTGAGCCTACATGTTTGTTCATTGGTTCACTTGAAAGTCTTATATGTGTGTGTGTGTAGGTGGGAAGATATGAGAATCCAGAAGAGAATCCTTTCTTTCTTGAGGACATTCCAATCTCGATTTTTCATACACACAAGTATCCACTGGTATGTAATGTAGTCAATTCTGTAAGCATTTTCCCTAGTAATACTCTTGGTACTTGAATCAAACAATACTTTTCTTTTCTCTTGATTAGGTTCTGCACCCCAAGTCTTCATCTGTTAACATAAACAAACGCATTTGGGATGTTTACTTTAAAGAATTGCTTCCTTTGTTTGTCAAACCCGGCGATGATGGCAACTATCCATCAACTGCTGCTAGTGATCTCGTGTGTTTACAAGTAAGGAGATCATTTGCAACACAAAACCAGTTCCTTATGTGTTTATGTCTGATTTTATGGTTGGTCTTGTGAAGGCTCTTTCGAGAAGGATTCACTACGGTAAGTTTGTTGCTGAGATCAAATTCAGAGATGCTCCACAAGATTACGAGCCTGCAATTCGTGCTCAGGTAATACTCTTGTCATGGTGTGATTTGGTTTTCACTGTGGTTTTATATGAAATGATCACACCATAAACGTTGCGGTTTTGAAACTGTGTAGGACAGAGAGGCTTTGATGAAGCTCTTGACGTTTGAGAAGGTAGAAGAAATGGTTAAGAAGAGAGTCCAGAAGAAAGCAGAAACGTTTGGACAAGAAGTCAATGGTGATAATGAGAGTGAGAAGAAGTATAAAGTTGATCCGTTGCTTGTCTCTCGCATCTATGGAGAGTGGCTTATTCCTCTAACTAAGCTCGTTGAGGTTGAGTATCTTCTACGACGTCTTGATTAAATTTGAGATCTGAGAAAGGACAAGGTTATATGTGAAAAATTACAAGATGATGAGTTCATTGTACCAAACCTGGATTGAACATCCACATTAAATAATATTAAATACTTTTGTATCAGATTTTTTTTTTTGGTCACCAAAGCCAAGCATCATATTTATAAACAGAGTCTATATGAAGATAAAAGCACCTAATGAGCTCCAGAAAGGGAATACTAGTAGAATCTTTGATCTGAGATCAAAGAGTACCAATGCTTGTTTTCTTTTTTTCCTGGTATGGAGAGTACCAATGGTTCAAAAGTACAAATCCAGGTCTTGTTGTCAGCTTACTTAACTTACTTAAGCCATAACTTACTTCAGCCATAAGACATAAACTTGATTATATTAACGGTTTACGACACTTGTCTACTTGGCCATCTCACATACAGCTTCAAGGCACAAGTGCTGTGGTCTTCCATCCCTCGTTTGCCTTATTATGCCTCTGTACTCCTCACTCCACAAACCTCGAAAGTTATGAAGAAGATTGCATTGTTCGACTTCAACTTCAACTTCTTCGTACTCGACTCAACATATTCTTCCACTTTTTGTACCACTACTTTCTTCAACGTAAAGGGCCTTTGATGTACCTGCAAGAAAAAAGCTTGGTTGAGTGCTAAAAGAATGAGTATATTCACTTCTCTACTCTTTTTTTCCCTCCCACTTAGCGAACGCTGCAACATCCATATAAAGATAAAGCCAATCATTCTCTTCCAAATCTGATCTTTCCACCTCTGCATTTGAAAGATATAACATCAGTAATGTATAACAAGGTATTCTTGTCTGTGTGTTAAGCAGATCACATAATGGAAATAACCACACACCACATAGCACTGCAGCTTTTTGCTTCATTGAAGTCCACCATCCTCTATCACCAGTATAAAACTTACCTACAGCAGTTGGGTCCCACTCCGTATCGTTTTTGTGTTTCAAACTTCCAACAACTAAAAATTTCTAGACTGTTGGTGGTGACAAAATTTCTAAAACATAGCCACGAACAACCAAACACTTGCAGGTACGATCATAAAAGAAAAGCCTATATTGGCATCGCCACTTCCAACAGATCCATTTCAAACCAGAGTTCAGGTGTCCAGAAATTCGAGGTTTTGCTGCGGCGGTTCGACGGAGGAGGATCCTTCGAGCTTTTCCTGCGATGGTTCGACGGAGGAGGATCCTTCGCGCTTCCGCTTTCGCAGCTACGCTTTCGGATTTGCTTCAGAAAGTTTCGGTTTCGGATTGGTATCGATAGAACGGCGTCTGTTGCTGTTCCATCGGATCCAAATCGTCTTCGTCACCTCAAACCGTTGAAACTCTTTCTAACTTCCGAAAGGATGAGAAACGGATACGCTAAATCAAACAAAAGGATCCATATTTGGGAAGAGAAAAAAAGAGTGTACATTTGGACCCGAAACTGAAGGGATATTTAAGTGGGCCTTAGATTTAAGATTATATGTGGGCCCATTGATATTTGTCATGATACGACAGAATAATTGAATGAAGAGTCATCACTTCTATAAATTTTTAAAAATATTTTTAAGGAAAATAAAATAAAAGCGGAAAAGGTCGCCAATGGTTTCTCAATGGCCATATTTATTTATTTATATAATTTGATGATTATCCATTAGAAACACCTTCAACGCTCCACTCAACGCACTAGTCAGCTGTCTCTTCCTTCTATTCTAGGGTTCTCAAACTTCAATCTCAACCTCCACTCCGATCCGTTCTAATCTCAGGTCTGAATCTCTCCTTCTTGGCCATCTCAGGGTCTGAGTATCAGTTTAAGATCATTCTCTTTTCGATCTGTTTTCATTAGATTCTTCTTGGAGCTCTTAAGTTAGTTATCCGATGATTGTGATTGCTTCCTTTTATAGATCTCGTTTTCAGTTGTGACAATATTTAATTGCTGTTGGTTTTTCTGTTAATGATGATGATTTGATTGCGACAGGTGAAAGATGCAAGCTGTGGTTCGATCCTTGGTTTCCGGTGGAAATGTCATGAAAGCATCTGTGCTGCAACATCTCCGTGTGATTAACCCGGCGATTAAGCCTTCTGCGTTTTGTTCACGCTCCGAATCTACTCAATCTGCTTGTATAGAGGAAACTGGCTTCGAGAGCACCACTATTTCTGACGTCATGAAGGCCAAAGGCAAAAATGCTGATGGATCTTGGCTTTGGTGTACTACTGATGACAGTGTTTACGATGCTGTTAAATCTGTATGCTAAAATTTATATTTATGCCTTTGCCTTGTAGATATTCATCGATTTTAAAGTGTTTTGTTACCAAGTATTGATTACTTTGTTTTAAATTGTTTAGATGACACAACACAATGTTGGTGCCTTGGTGGTTGTGAAACCTGGTGAGCAACAATCTCTTGCTGGAATCATTACAGAGCGAGGTAAGCTATATTTGACTCCCAAAGGAAAGTTTTTTCTTTGATGCGTCTTTTGATATGCGTGATCCATTTTCTTATATGTATCTCGACATTGCGATTTTCTTCAGATTACCTACGGAAGATCATAGTGCAAGGGAGATCATCCAAATCGACAAAAGTTGGGGACATTATGACTGAAGAGGTATCAAATTTAGTGATGTAGATGCACGATTATATGATTTTCTTCACCTTTGTGGAATAAAAGCTGACTAGATCTGTGAACTGACAATTTCAGAATAAGCTTATCACCGTGAGACCGGAGACCAAAGTCTTGCGGGCTATGCAACTGATGACAGGTAAGCAGAAAAACTTATACTTTGTCCATAAAAGGTGCTGGCTTATCGGGTTAAAACCTACTAACGCAAGTATATAAATCCGGTTTTGTGACCCTTCAATGTGCAGATAACCGAATCAGGCATATTCCGGTAATTAAAGACAAGGGCATGATCGGAATGGTGTCCATAGGAGACGTGGTCCGCGCAGTGGTGAGTGAGCACCAAGAAGAGCTTCAACGCTTAAATGCATTTATTCAGGGAGGTTACTGAAAGAATAGTAACCCTTTGTGTCTGGTCTCATGCTGCTGAATCCGAAAAGCTTTCCGATCAATGTATATACATGTAGTCCTTGTTGTTGTGTTCTATTTCGATGTTGTGTTTGTTTCGTTGTTTAACTTGTCAAAAACGAAGGCCTTGTGCTCCATCTCTCCTTGCGCTTAGTCTGCAAGAGAATAAAACCAAGGACTCTGATCTCTATATGAAAGATTATGATGTTTGTTTTTGTTATAAATCCTGCGTCAAGTTTCTTTTATATAAATGGATTGATCCTGATTAATATACATATTTGAGTTTTTTAGGGACTCTTATATACATCTGCAAAAATGAAGGACACAAATATACAGGGAGTCAGGGACTAATTAGTGGAGAGACCATCTCGATGACTTCTTGCTTGAGTTATAACCAAAAAGACAAAAAAAGAGTTTTAGACAACGATGTATTAACTAGCAATGATTTTGATTGTTTAAGTTTAGATTATGGCTTATAATTGAGTAGACTATGGATTTAGGCCCATTACTTAGACTATGGAGTTAGGCCCATTACTTAGACTATGGAGTTAGGCCCATTACTTGCAAGCTCGTGGAAAGACTTCATGTGAAGTGACGTGGGGAACAATAAGTGGTTAATAAGGATCAAAACACTTAAAAGCCAAACCGGATTGCCAAACCGGCGGTATGTATGACATTGGATTTATTTAGTCAGGCGGGTATAAGTCTCGAAGCGTACGAGTCATATAAAACTGTAGCGTAGCTTCAGATCTGGTAATTTCTTCTTCCTTTAACAGCCATGGCTATCGAATTTCGGTGGAGCAGTAGCCGAATATTGGAATCTTCTTCTCGATCCGCGATTGCCTTAATTCTTCTGCTCTTCGTCCATAGCGCTAACTCTTTCTATCTTCCAGGTGTTGCTCCTCAGGATTTCGAAAAGGTAAAACGTCCGTATTTGTTCTCGTAAGCTTTTAGATCTGAATTAGATCTACTGGATCTGCGTTTCATATTTTCTGAGATCATTATGTACTTGATCCGCGGGAAAGAGGAAGAAAATGAGAGTCGGTGTGCTGATGCACCGACTTTTATAGTTGAGCTTTTTTTCTTACTTTTTTCCGTAGAGAATAGGCTTTTGGTTTCGGCTGAAGCTTTGATTTTAATTCGTTTGCACTTCACGAAACTCTCGATCTGAACAATGTCACATCTTAAGTGAGCTACATCAATTTTTGCTCTTCTGGATTAGCCATATTCGTTGTTATTTTTGATTGCTTTTGTTAGGTTCTTAGTGATCTTTACCATCTCCTATTGCGATTACTACGAAATCCCAAGTTGCGGGTGCAAGGGGATTGCCGACCCTGCATGCCATATTACGAGTATCACTTATAGTACTTGCATGTTTACTTGAAAAGCCGGATAGCAGACGTAAAAAGATTGAGCAGAATCTTATTTTCTGGTCCTTGCTTGCATGTAGGGTGATGAGCTGAAAGTGAAAGTGAATAAATTAAGTTCCATAAAAACTCAGCTTCCATACTCCTATTACTCCCTGCCTTTTTGTCGCCCTAAGAAGATCGTGGACAGTACTGAGAATCTTGGAGAAGTGCTTCGGGGTGATCGGATAGAAAATGCCCCATATTCGGTTAGTCTATATCACAATCTTTAACTTGTTATTCATCAGGCTGTCTAAATTTCTATGTTTGCACATTAACTCTTAACATTTGCGAACTTGAAACAATTGCAGTTTAAAATGCGGGAGGCACAAATGTGCAATGTTCTCTGCCGGGTCACTCTTGATGCTAAGACAGCCAAAGCGTTCAAAGAAAAGATAGAGGATGAGTACCGAGTCAACATGTACGACCAAAAATATTAAATTTTTGTTGATTCTTTGTATGAAGAACAGCTTTCGTCTTGTCAGTTTTCTTACAAATCATTCTTGTGTGTGTTAGGATCCTCGATAACCTTCCTCTGGTGGTTCCAATCGAAAGATTGGACCAGGGTTCTCCCTCTACTGTTTATCAGCTTGGTTATCATGTTGGTCTTAAAGGCCAGTATGAAGGGGTAAGTAGGTTATTGTTAACACAATTTTGAATGTATGGCAAGTCTCGATTTTCTAAGTTGCCTTTTTATACAGAGCAAAGAGCAAAAGTTCTTTATGCACAATCACTTGGCATTTACAGTCCGGTATCACAGAGATCTGCAAACTGATGCTGCAAGAATTGTGGGGTTTGAAGTCAAACCGTACAGGTGCAATTCCCTTTTTATATTTTGAATGCCTCTTGGGGATTTCCTGTCCATCAGTACTGATAGTCCTTGCTTTGATTTTTAGTGTTAAGCATGAATATGAAGGAACGTGGAGTGAGAAGACCCGTCTGACGACCTGTGATCCTCACGCAAAACGACTGGTCGTTAGCTCGTCTACCCCTCAAGAAGTTGAACAAAAGAAGGAGATTATCTTCACATATGATGTCGATTTCCAGGCAAGTTTTTGTTTTTACACTCTGCAATTTGTGTCTCAAGTGAATGCTATTGGGCTTATGTTTGCAATATTTTTCTGATATCCTGATGCTGTTATGTCCAGGAAAGTGATGTGAAGTGGGCATCTAGATGGGATGCTTATCTTCTGATGAGTGATAACCAGATTCACTGGTTCTCCATTGTCAATTCTCTGATGATCGTTCTGTTCCTTTCTGGTATGGTGGCAATGATAATGCTGAGGACCCTTTACCGTGACATTTCACGATACAACGAGTTGGAGACACAAGAAGAAGCTCAAGAAGAGACAGGATGGAAGCTCGTCCATGGTGATGTTTTCAGGCTTCCTACCAATTCAGATCTGCTCTGTGTGTATGTTGGTACAGGGGTCCAGTGTTTAGGCATGGTACTTGTCACAATGATCTTTGCCATGCTCGGGTTCCTCTCCCCTTCCAATCGGGGTGGTCTGATGACTGCAATGCTCCTGCTCTGGGTCTTTATGGGTCTCTTTGCTGGGTATGCATCTTCTCGTCTCTACAAAATGTTCAAAGGAACAGAGTGGAAGAGAATCGCCTTCAGAACAGCTTTCTTGTTCCCGGCAGTTGTTTCAGCAATCTTCTTTGTCCTAAACGCTCTCATCTGGGGACAGAAGTCATCTGGTGCTGTGCCCTTTGGGACAATGTTCGCCTTGATTTTCCTCTGGTTTGGCATCTCAGTTCCTCTTGTTTTTGTTGGTGCTTACATCGGGTTCAAGAAGCCAGCTGTTGATGATCCCGTGAAAACCAACAAGATTCCGAGGCAAATACCAGAGCAAGCTTGGTACATGAACCCGGTTTTCTCAATCCTAATCGGAGGAATTTTACCGTTTGGAGCAGTGTTCATCGAGCTCTTCTTCATCCTCACATCCATCTGGCTCAACCAGTTCTACTACATCTTCGGATTCCTCTTCCTTGTCTTTGTAATCCTCATAGTTACTTGCGCCGAGATAACCATAGTACTCTGCTACTTTCAGCTTTGCAGTGAGGATTACCTGTGGTGGTGGAGATCTTATCTTACATCAGGCTCATCAGCTCTTTATCTCTTCCTCTACGCAACATTCTACTTCTTCACAAAGCTTCAAATCACCAAAATGGTGTCGGCCATGCTTTACTTCGGGTACATGCTTATCGCATCTTACGCATTCTTTGTTCTCACAGGAACAATTGGGTTCTATGCTTGTCTCTGGTTCACAAGGCTCATTTATTCATCTGTTAAGATCGATTAGGTCATAATGGCGGTTACTAAGGAAGAAAGAAGGAAAGGTGACTACAGTTTATCTTCTTTTTCTCTATTACAAATGTTTTTGTTGCATTTTAGGTCTTATTTTATTCCGGAACAAAGGAAGTTTAATATATGTAATACGTTTAAATAGTGTATTTTGTTTGATTTGTCAAAACCACTTTTTTGATAATATGTGATTCATTTATACGCCAATTTGGCCGCCCCAAGAGATATAATTAAAAGGATTTATTCAATAAAACACTTAAAATAGTAAAACTTTCGATATGATTTGTATCAAAATCCAAATACTATAGTATTTAATTTTTTTTTGTCAAGTAGTATAATATAAAAATATTTCAAAATGCAAACAAAATTTACAACATTAAACTATTAGCTGATTCTCTAATATTATAAACGAGAGCATCAATTTTATGATTTAAAAATTTGCGGAATTAAATGGAGAGATAAAGATTGGAAAAAAGAGTTTAAGCTCGCGTAGTCTTCTTGATATGATAGGAATGCTGGCCACTCTTCATATTGCAACATTATCTTCAAAACATCTTTATAATCTGTCACTATCTCAACTTCTGAAACTTGGATGGAGAGCAGTGACTCCATCGTCCAAAGCAAGGCTTTAACTTCTGAATGTATTGCAGAAAGCCTTCTTCGTACTCCTCAGACCCCCACACATTCTCCCTCCACCGAATCTGGCAAGTAAACCCATCCAAGACCTGAGTGAAGATCCGAGCTTTTCTAAGAACCGTCCACAAAACATCTATAATGAGTAAAGCTCGGAGTCGTAGTAGAAGGAGAAGCCATTGATGTCCACTTTGTAAGGTGAGCAACCGTCACAGGTTTTCGAGTATATACCACCTCACTTCTAGCTAAGAACCATTCTTTTTAGTCAGCTTCCGCCTGGGAGACAATATTTCTTGGATCACCATCAATACTTGAAAAACAATGATCATTTCTTGCTTTCCAAATATGCCAGATAAGCCATGAGAAAATCTTAACATCTAATCGGTCTGAGATTCGCCAAAATAAATAATCAAGATTATACCAAATTGAATTTTCTGGAAAAACATCAACCAGAGAGGATATACACGAAAGTGCCCAAATTTGAATTGCTGGTGGAAATTCAAATAAAACATGATTAATTGTCTCTGTGCCAGCACCACATTGGGAGCATCGAATATCACACCTAATCCCCCGGTGATTAAGATTATGCTTAACAGGAGCACACCCTGATAGTGCTTGTCATATGAAATGTTTTATCTTACTAGGGTAATTCATCTTCCAAATTTTAGTTTGAAGTGCCTTAAAATTTGGACCAAAATACCCCACATCTAGTAATGATTCTTTTTCCTCGATTTGATACCCAAACTTTACTGTGTATCGACCGGTTTTAATAAAATACCAACCCCAATAATTTGGTATCTTTCTCCGAGGAATAGCAATTCCAAGGACCAGCTGAATATCAGTAGGATCAAATATTGTCTTAATAAGACCCCTCGCCATGTCCCAGATTGGGGATCAATGAATTGATCAACAATTAGATCCAGATACAACATCAGACCAACATCAACTGTCGGAGGAGGTAGAACATCTAGAATCCATGGGTCTTGTCGAACCAAGGTTGCTTTCCCATCATCAATCTTCCTAATAATACCCTTATTGACCAGGGATCGAGTTGAGGAAATACTTCACTAGCTATATGACGGATTAGAATTGGTCTTTGCCATCAATGGACATTGATTTTTGTAATATCTCCCCTTCATCACTTTTACAAATAATGATTCAGGGAAGTCTAATAAGCGCCATAATTGTTTAGCCAGGAGAGCATAATTAAATTCCTACATAGCCCGAAAACCCAAACCTCCTTTAGATTTTGGTTTACATAATTTTTTCCACTTCTTCCAATGGATGCCTTTGGAAGTTTCTGAGTTTGACCACCAGAAATTTGATATAACTGAACTTAATTTCCTAACTATAGTTTTTGGTAATCTATAACATGACATGACATTCGTTGGCAGTGTCGTAAGGACATATTTAATTAGAACTTCCTTACCAGCTTTTGACAAAAAATTTAAGGACCAACTGTTGATTTTCTCCTGAAGTTTCTCCCTAACAAAGGCGAATACTCTAGTTTTAGCACCGCCTATCTTCTCCGGAAGTCCTAAATATGAACCTATACCTCCAACCTAGTGAATTCCCAATATCGAATGAATTTCTGGTTTCTCAACATCTGATAAGCATGGCCAAATTGGATTGACGATTTGTCAAAGTTTATTTGTTGGTCTGACACTGCCTCATACTCCTTTAGGATCCTCTGAATATGAGTAGTCTCGTCTTTGTTAGCTTTACAAAAGAACATAATATCATCAACAGATAAAAGATGTGAAATATTTGGGCTTTCTCTAGCAATGGAAATACTCGTGATCAACTTATCCTTCTCAGCTTTCCTCAACTTGGAAATGAGAAATTCCGCACATAAGATAAAAATATATAGAGACAAAAGATCACCTTGTCTCAAACCTCGCTGCAGAATTATTTTCCCGCTAGGTATACCGTTCAATAGAACTAAATACTTAACACTGGTAATGCAATGCATAATACATCGCATCCAGTTACTGCTAAATCTAAGTTTTCAAAATAAACTATCAAAAAAGTTCCACTTGACTTTGTCATAGGATTTACTTATATCTGTTTTAATATCTATGAATTTTCCCCTAACCGCTTTGTTAGTACGGAGAGCATGGAACATTTCTTAGGCAATCAGAATATTACCTAAGATGAGTCTGCCAGCCATAAAGGCCGATTGAGTCTCGAAAATAAGCTTTGGAAGGAACTTCTTTAAACGAAGACATAGGACTTTGGAGATGATCTCATAACGGACATTACATAGGCTAATAGGTCTAAGCTCCGTAATCTTGGTTAGTTTTGAGATCTTGGAGATAAGACAAATGTTTGTCTTATTTAAACCTTGATTAAAAGAACCCGAGATTAGAAAAGCATTAACTAATGTTCTGACATCTTCCTTAATTATATCCCATGACTTTTGGAAAAAAAGAGCGGTCATGCCATCATGTCATGGAGTTTTCCTAGGGTCCATTATAAAAAGAGCTCTCTTGATCTCTTCTTAAGTGTCCTTTCCCAAAAGCATTTGATTGTGTGAGTCCGTTATTTTGGACTCAGTCTCATCTAATAAAATATTGACACTACCATTAGTAGTGAATAGTTATGAGAAATAAGAGGAAGTTTCTCCAAGTATATCCTCGTCTTTAGCTATCCAATTCCCACTATTGTTCATAAGACCAATAATTCTATTTTTCGTTATCCTCTGTTTTGTTTGGGCATGAAAGAACCTAGTATATTCATCACTCTCTTGCAGCCATTTATTTATGCTCTTCTGTTTTAATAAGCTTCTTCATCGACATTAGGCTGGGCATTCAGGTATTCAAGTCGGTTCCGGGTAACATCTATTCGGATCTAGGTTTTTCGGGTATGAAACTTTTATACTCATTTAGGAATCGCATATATTTCGGTTTGGGTTCGAGTCGGTCCTGCTCAGTTCCGAGTTGGTTCGGGTCCATACTTTCTATACCCACTTAGGAACCAAATACAATTCGGTTCGGTTCTGGTACCATTCTTATTCGGGTCGGATATAAATATTAGAAACTTTTTACGATTCAACTCTATATTTGAATATTTCATACCCGAAAAATACCAGAATACCCAAAAAAATACATAAATACTGTAAATTCTTTAAAAAATTACCTTAAATTCTCATATATGTTTACATGTTTTCGGGTTAATCAGGTACCCATTCAGGTATCGGTTTGGTGTCGCATATTACCCAATACCTACGGGTATAGATGAAGATGACCCAATAGATATTTTTCTTGGTTTCGGATACTACCTAGTATCCATTATTTTGGATCGGTTTTTTGGTTTCAGGTATTCTTAGGCCTAATCGACATATGCATGTTTGAGGTCCAATTTTGCCTTGGTAATTTCAGATGTACTATTGGCATTACTATTCTGTAAATCCTCAACAACTTTATGTAAATCTTTAATTTTTGTCTTCCGGATAGAATGTTTTTGTTCCTCCAATAGGAAATATCCTAACAACATCTCTTAATCTTACCAATAAACGATAATCTACAACGATATGGAAAACCCTTCTAGCTTTTTTCAATTATTTCTTTGAAGCGATTTTACCAATCCATCTTTTATCAAAAATGAATTGTTTATGATGTCTAAAATCTTGGTTATTAAATACTATAGTACTTAATTATAAATTTTATTTTATTTTTGTCTAAATATAGTTTCATTGAGTACTAAGATTTGTCAAGAATAATATATGGAATGAAATACGATGGATTCATTAGCATTGATATATTGGTTGATTAGACATAATTACAAGTCGTATATTCATTGAGGGCTAGAGTCCAGACTTAAAGGCACCTCTAGAGTCCAAAGGAGTTTCTCTGCTACATTCAGAAGTGGAGTTCTGCTTTGAGCTATGGAGTCTCACTACCAGAGAAATCGCCATTTGCGACACCATTACGACACCGACATATTCGTCACAATGTATCGCAAAACTAATTGGTCGTAGACGTGTTGCAAACATTACGACGTCACTTGTGCATCGCAATACTGCGATGGAAAAAGACCTTCCATAAACGTCGCAGGAGTTGCGATAACGTTGCGAGGAATGCTCTGCGATGTTGTTACGAGGCAAACAATGCGATGTTCTTGCGAGGAATGCACTGCGACGTTTGTGCAAGTCACATACTGCGACGACCTTGCGAAACATCATCTGTGATATTTTTGCAAGGTACACCCTGCGAAGTATTTGCGAGGCGGTGTCTGCAACCTTTTTCTAAGACCGTTTCTGTGACGTCATTGCGACGACATTTGTAAAAAATAATTTTTTAAAAATTTAAATTATTATTAATTGTAAAATAAAATAAAATAAAATTAATTTTAAAATTATTTAAATTAAAGAAAAAATAATATACATTAAAATGAAAATATTTTCTAAATTATTTAAAATTATTTACGAAAAAAAACAAAAAGTTATCAGAAAAAGTTGGGGTCTTTGTTCTGCCCTCTGCTCCGCGGTAGCCGAATTTGATCCGGGCTCATCGGGGTGCAGCTCCTTCAGCTTAGCAGCTAGGACTTTGTCTTTTGAAGCCAATTAGGAGAAGAGTTGATCATACTGTGAAAGCTTCTATTGCTGAGAAGAGATCAAGGTTGTTGCTGCTTCTAACTTGTTCTCCATCTTCACCATTTCATCGGAATCCGTAGAGGCTGATCTATCCTCGAGTACAGCGAGCGACTTTTTTCCTTTTTTACGGGGAGCAATCTGAAAAGAAAAAGCAAATTAGTACGTAAGTGTAACAAATTGAAATAGAAAATATACGAAATAAATAAGAAAAAGCGTACCTCAACGTATAGCTAGTTCTTTTGTGCGGTAGACAGCGGGGCAGATGCACTATTCTCATCACCGTAATCTTGGGTCAACTCCTGCATCTTTGCAGTAACCTCGTTGTAGATCCGCTAGGCCTTCTTGTCAATAAACACGCCAGTCTTGTTCCGTTTTGTCTGGTAGAGGATCCCCTGTTTCTTTTTGCTGAAAGTATTGTAGTAATTATAAATTATTGAATATAATTTTATAAAATGTTGTGTAAATGTATTAAAATAATTTCTTACCCGCTTGCGGGATCGGGCCTTGAACAAATTTTGGCCTGAGCAATATTTCTGGCGACCGTCGCTATGAGGATCAGCTAACCGTGCCACCCACACACTCGCACTCTTCTTCTCGGACTTTGGATCTTGCCAATAGCGGCCAAGGTCCTCCCAAACGTTGGTGTTGAACCAACATGGCATTGCGAGGTTGCTATGTGTTCTCCATTTAGCCATCAAACGACCAACCTGGTCGCATATGCAATTCTTCAAAATTTCCTTGAACTTGTTACGGACTTCACCCATAAGTGAGGGATTCCAGTGGTATCGTTGCTACAAGGGGTTTGGGTATGATATATAATTTATGGGGAAAAAATGAAAAAAAAAACTAAATGAATCTTAGAACTTACCGCAAAAGTTTTGAACTATCTATCGATGATGTGGTTCGAGACATGCGTAAAATTTGCGTACGGTTCCTTGAAATCTCTTTCAAAGATTTCTCGTACGGTAGTCGCCAATTTCCCGTCATCATTGAACCTACCATTTTAAATTTACAAAATCATTTAAATTGATTTTACTAAATTTTTAAATGTAAATTTATAATTTTAGAATATACCAAAGTGTTCCCGGCGGATGCTAGGGAACGGGATTTGTAAAGTAGTGGTGGTTGGACGTGTTTAGTATGTTCTCGATGGCTATCCGCGCAACAACATCAAGCGCCAAAGGCTTGCACATGCTTGGAGTAGTAAGTGTGGAATCAGTGTCCTT
Source organism: Lepidium didymum (assembly GCA_963920545.1). Lineage (NCBI taxonomy): Eukaryota > Viridiplantae > Streptophyta > Magnoliopsida > Brassicales > Brassicaceae > Lepidium > Lepidium didymum. Next base: position 3,767,513 of record OY986996.1, on the reverse strand, counting down.
CATCCGAGTGTACCCTGGCTGAGAGCCGAAGCTACGAACGCGAGTCGATAGGACAGATCTCGAGCTGAGAGATTGCATCAGCTGAGATCTGCCCACTCCAGGCGATGACTGTAGTTGAGATCCTGGAGGCGTCAGTTGTTGAGATCTACCCGCGTTGGTGAGGTAGCTAGTATATGGGTTGTTGACACAGAACATCTAAAATTATGACAATTTTGCTGACCAGATTTGTAAGCAATTTTGTTAATATTAATATTTTGATTATGGATTTATTGATTATATGAATTATTTTCAAAATACGAAACATATTTTAAAATAACAAAACGTTTTGGAAAAATTACAAAAATCATTAAAATGTGCTTAAATTTTACAAAATGTTTCGAAAAAATTGAAACCGTTTATAAAAATGTTTCTAAGATTAGGGAAAATCATATAAACGTTTTAGAAATATCAGAAAAAATGTTTTCTAAATCCAAACACGTTTTGTACAATAAATAAAATATTTTTGATAATTCTAGATCTAAAAACGTAGTTCCACATCCTAGAATTCAAAAACTCCACCCTAGATCTATATTTCGTGGAGCCTAGATCTACATTCCATGGAGAAGAGACTTACCTTGGAAGCCGAAGAGAGGAGGGGAAGAAGAAGAGACGCGCGGAAGCCGGAGAGACAAGTGGAAGAAGAAGAAGTGCGAGAATAGTGCTTCCATCGCAACGGGAGAGAGGAAGAAGAAGAAGAAGAGATGCGAGAAGAAAAGAGACGCAAGAAGAGGAGAAAGAGAGGAAGAAGAAGACGAAGAGATGCGATAATGGAAGAAAAAGAGAGGTGAAAGAAAATTCGCAGAGTGGAGAAAGAGAAAGAGGAAGAAGAAAGAAGACGCAGCCAATTAAATTTATTCGGCTCTACGACGTCCTTGCGAGGGATAATTAGAGTTTTGGGGTCTCGCAAAAAGCCACGACGACGTCACAGTGGAATCACAAATTGCGAGTCTGTTATGACGTCTAATATCATGGACTCGTAGTGGACTTGCAATGTGCGACTCCAATGCGATGTCGTGTGCCTGAACGTCGTAGTGGAATCGCAAATTGCGAGTCTGTTGTGACATATATGTACATGATGTCGTAGTAGACTCGCAAAACACTTAATATTACCGGAAAGAAAACGAAGATCGGTGCATAAATACATGTTGCAAACACTTAATAACATTGTTGATACGAAAACAAATACATGATTTTTTCCAAGAATAATACATAGTGAATGTTCTCTGGATAATTCAAATTGCAATTTCGTACCTTGTCACGGTTGTTCGTTATGTTTTGGAGTAAGGTTGGGGTTTAGCGGTTTAACATTTTCGGTTTCAGCATTTGCGACTCCACGCAATACTCGCAAATGTTGAAACCAAAAATGTTAAACTGTTATGATCCTTGCAATTGGTTCATCAACAATATCATGTAGACATAACGGTAAAAGCTTGCATGTACATCCATTCTTGACTTACAAAATACGCACACATATATATATTATAACATTATGTGGTTCTTATATTTTGATTAAATATAAATAATTATCTTACTTACATAGTAGTTCAACATCTAGTAAAATCACGTTATTTGTAGGTATCATATTCTTTTTCATTTAGATCAGAGAATGCTTCTCGTATCTGTCTGTCAAATTCACTGCAAATTAAATAAAGTTGATATTACTTAATTGAACTATATCTAATAAATTAATTAATAAGTTGATTTATATTTATAAATATATACCTATCAAATGGTACTATATCTTCACAATTTCTCAGTAAATAGTTGTAAGCTACACAAAAGTACATGTGACTTTCCCATTATTCTTCTTTTATTTTTCCAGCAAGTCTTCCGATCTGAGTGAAGATATCAGGAACACATACGACATATGATGGTGCAACCCGTCCGTCATCATATCATCCTACCTAATTTTGACGGATGGACTAAAGTAATATGAAGTGAAATGAGATGTTTCCTTTGTCAAACTTCATGCAATGATCGATCCTTCTACTTTTGCTTGATTTTTGACATTTTTTTTTAGATGTCCCATGAATCGCTTAAACTGGTTTATCCACCAAAATTGTACAGGGCCTCCAAGAGCTGCTACATGAGGTAGATGGATTGAAAGATGTTCCAACACGTCAAAAAAAGAGGGTGGAAAGATTTTTCCAAGTTACAGAGCAACACTGGGATATTTGCTTGTAATTGAGCAATGTCATCCTCTGTTAGTGTTCGTGTACATAAATCCCTAAAAAATGTTCTAATTCCTACAAGTTGGAACTAATTAACTATAACAACTTATATTATTTAATTAAATGAGTACCTACAAGTTGGAACTAATTAAACTAAGTACCAAAGTTACATGCAATTGCTTCGTGGATAGCTGTGGGTAGAAGCTCAAGTAATGGAAATGGCAGTAGTCGCTGCTTGAAAACATGGCAATCATGACTCTTCATACCAGATATTTTTTCTTTTGCTCGATATATCGGGAGAATTTTGAAACGTAACCATCGAGATACTTTACATCTGAAAAAATCCATTTAAACAATGCATGTCTCACTTCTCCGGACAGCCGAAAGATGGGAATCAGTTGTTTCACATCCCGTGTAATATGTAATTCGCTTCTCAAACATATTTTAACTATGTCTTACCTTGATTTCAAATTGTCTTTACTCTTTCTCTACATCCCTCATAGATAGGTTGATTAGCAGCATCAAACATATCATAAAAGTGTTTCGCTTCTGTGTTAGGTTCTTCAATAGTATTTTCACTACCAACTAGAATAGATCCATGATATGCATTTGTAACCATATCATGATACCTATTACCTTGAAGATGCTCATAACTTTCAAACATATTTTCGGCATAATTATAATTAGCATTATCACTAGGTATATCATCACCACAAGCTCCCATACTACTACTCCCAGTACCAAGACTATACTCCTCCCCATGTGAAACCATACATAATAGTTCGGAGTGAATCCTCTATTATTTACATGTTGTTTCACCATATCAACATTCAAATATTTGGTGTTCCCACACTTTACACATGGACAAAAGATGTTACCGTCATTTGAAGTAAATGAGTTATTAGCCGCCAGGTTTATGAATGCTCGCAACTCATCTCGAAACTCTTTCGTCACTTCTTCCATCTCTAGATCTTTTCAATTATACATCCATCGTCGTAATGTGAACACTTCATGTCCGACGTAATTTTTTTTCTTTAAAAAAAAAAATTTCTCAAATATTTTTTTCCCCGAATCCATTCTCTCTCTAAGTGTTTATGAGATTTGGTTTGAAGATACAATCACATGGTGGACTATTTATAGGGAAATATTTGCTATGTAATTGCGATAGAGGTAAACAACATCGCAAAGATATCGCAGCTGACTCGCAAGGACGTAGCAACAATATCGCAAGTGTGTCGCAATATTGTGACACTTTAATACGTCGCAACACTGCGACGTCGTTGCGATGTTGAGTTATTAGTCGCAACATCGTTGCAATGACATTGCAATATTGCGACATCGTTGCAATGTTGAGTTATTCGTCGCAACATCGTTGCAATATTGCGACGTTAGTTTTCCATGCAAAATGACGTCATAAATGGACCGTTTTCTTCTAGTGTCTCTTCTATCCCTACAAATTTCAGAATTGCGGTTCGCGACATGCAGACATTGTCAAGATTATGTTGCAACCAGAAAAATTGCTTCCTTTTTAACCATACTAGAAAGACTATGCTAGATTAATATTAATTTTTGTTCTCTGACTATCTATATAATTTCAAGATCATTTGATGTTCTCGTCCGTAGCATTAGAGAAATCATGAAATTTTTTAATGCCGTAAAGTTTTTTTTTTTTGTCTTGGTTGGATTTTAATATTATTTGAGTTCAAAAAAAAACCTAATTACGATTTATAATTGGGTAGACTATCGATTTAGTCCCATACTTAATGCGTAGTGACGTGTCAAATAGTAAGTGGCTGATAAGGATCGAGCACTAACGTGCCAAACCGGATTAATAAACCGCGGTATGTGTTAGATTGCAATTATTTAGTGAGGCGGGTATTGGTCTCCAGTCTCGAAGCGTATAAGAGTCATATACAACAGTAACGTAGCTTCAGATCTGGTAATTTTCTTCTTTTGTGGAACAGCCATGGCTATGGAATTTCGGAGGAGCAGTAGCAGATTATCAGAATCTTTTTCTCGATCTGTGATTGCCTTCAGTCTTCTGCTCTTCGTCCATAGCACTCACTCTTTCTATCTTCCAGGTGTTGCTCCTCAGGATTTTGAAAAGGTAAATCGTTCGAATATTTGCTCCTAGGCTTTTAGATCTGAATTAGATCTACTTGATCTGCGTTTCAATTTCTCTTAGGATTATTCCGTACTTGATCCGCGGGAAAGGGAAATAAAATGAGAGTCCGGGTGCTGATGCACCGACTTTTGGTTAAGCTTTTTTTTTCTGGTTTTGTAGAAAATAGGTAATTAGTTTTCGCTGAGGCTTTGATTTCACTTCCTTTCCGCTTCACGAAACTCTCGATCTGAACAATGTCGCATCTTAGGCGAGCTACATCAATTTTTGTTCTTTTGAATTAGCCATATTAGCTGTTATTTTGATTGCTTTTGTTAGTTTCTTAGTGATCTTTACACTCTCGCCCTTGATTCACTTGCGATTACTACGAAATCTAAGTTATGGGTGCATAGGAATTGCCGACCCTGCATGCTATATTACGAATATACTAGCATGTTTTACTAGAAAACCTTTATAATAAAGATTGGACATAATCTTATTTTTCTGGTCCTTGCTTGTATGTAGGGTGATGAGTTGAAGGTGAAAGTGAATAAATTGACTTCCATAAAGACTCAGCTTCCATACTCTTATTACTCCCTGCCTTTTTGTCGCCCTAAGAAGATCGTGGACAGTACTGAGAATCTTGGAGAAGTGCTTCGGGGTGATCGGATAGAAAATGCTCCATATTCGGTTAGTCTATATCACCATTTTTAATTCGTTATTCATCAGCCTGTCGAAAATTTTATGTTTGCACATTAATTCTTAACATTTGTGAACTTGAAACAATTGCAGTTTAAAATGCGGGAGGCACAAATGTGCAATGTTCTCTGCCGGGTCACTCTTGATGCCAAGACAGCCAAAGCGTTCAAAGAAAAGATCGATGATGAATACCGGGTGAACATGTACGACCAAAAATAGAAATTTTTCTTTGATTCTTTGTATGAAGAACAGCTTTCCTCTGTCAGTTTTCTTACAAATCATTCTTGTGTGTGTTAGGATTCTCGACAACCTTCCTCTGGTGGTTCCAATCGAAAGAGTAGACCAGGGTTCTCCCTCTACTGTTTATCAGCTCGGTTATCATGTTGGTCTTAAAGGCCAGTATGAAGGGGTAAGTAGGTTATTGTTAACAAAATTCTGAACGTATGCAAAGTCTGGATTTTCTAAGTTGCTTTTTTATACACAGAGCAAAGAGCAAAAGTTCTTTATGCACAATCACTTGGCATTTACAGTCCGGTATCACAGAGATCTGCAAACTGATGCTGCAAGAATTGTGGGATTTGAAGTCAAACCGTACAGGTGCAATTTTTTTTTATATATTTTAAATGCCTATTTGGGATTCCCTGTCCATCAGTACTGATAGTCCTTCCATTGATTTTTAGTGTTAAGCATGAATATGAAGGAACGTGGAGTGAGAAGACCCGTCTGACGACCTGTGATCCTCACACAAAACGCCTGGTCGTTAGCTCGTCTACCCCTCAAGAAGTTGAACAAAAGAAGGAGATTATCTTCACATATGATGTCGATTTCCAGGCAAGTTTTTGTTTTTACACTCTGCAATTTGTGTCTCAAGTGAAATCTTGGGCTTATGTTTGCAATATTTTTCTGATATCCTGATGCTGTTATGTCCAGGAAAGTGATGTGAAGTGGGCGTCTAGATGGGATGCTTATCTTCTGATGAGTGATAACCAGATTCACTGGTTCTCTATTGTCAATTCTCTGATGATCGTTCTGTTCCTTTCTGGTATGGTGGCAATGATAATGCTGAGGACCCTTTACCGTGACATTTCACGATACAACGAGTTGGAGACACAAGAAGAAGCTCAAGAAGAGACAGGATGGAAGCTCGTCCATGGTGATGTTTTCAGGCTTCCTACCAATTCAGATCTGCTCTGCGTGTATGTTGGTACAGGGGTCCAGTGCTTAGGCATGGTACTCGTCACAATGATCTTTGCCATGCTCGGGTTCCTCTCCCCTTCCAATCGGGGTGGTCTGATGACTGCAATGCTCCTGCTCTGGGTCTTCATGGGTCTCTTTGCTGGTTACGCCTCTTCTCGTCTGTACAAAATGTTCAAAGGAACAGAGTGGAAGAGAATCGCCTTCAGAACAGCTTTCTTGTTCCCGGCAGTTGTTTCAGCAATCTTCTTTGTCCTAAACGCTCTCATCTGGGGACAGAAGTCATCTGGTGCTGTGCCCTTTGGGACAATGTTCGCCTTGATTTTCCTCTGGTTTGGCATCTCAGTTCCTCTTGTTTTTGTTGGTGCTTACATCGGGTTCAAGAAGCCAGCTGTTGATGATCCCGTGAAAACCAACAAAATCCCGAGGCAAATACCAGAGCAAGCTTGGTATATGAACCCTGTTTTCTCAATCCTTATTGGAGGAATTTTACCGTTTGGAGCAGTGTTCATCGAGCTCTTCTTTATCCTCACATCCATCTGGCTCAACCAGTTTTACTACATCTTCGGATTCCTCTTCCTTGTCTTTGTAATCCTCATCGTTACTTGCGCCGAGATAACCATAGTACTCTGCTACTTCCAGCTATGCAGTGAGGATTACCTGTGGTGGTGGAGGTCTTACCTGACATCAGGCTCATCAGCTCTTTATCTCTTCCTCTATGCTACGTTCTACTTCTTCACGAAGCTTCAGATCACCAAAATGGTGTCGGCCATGCTTTACTTTGGGTACATGCTCATTGCTTCTTACGCATTCTTTGTTCTCACAGGAACAATTGGGTTCTATGCTTGTCTCTGGTTCACACGGCTCATCTATTCCTCTGTTAAGATCGATTAAGATTATCATGCTGGTGACTAAGGAAGAAAGAAGGAAAGGTGACTACAGTTTATCTTCTTTTTCTTTTGAAAATGGTTTTGTTGCATTTTAGATCTTATCTTATTCCGGAACAAAGGAATTTTAATATATGTAATACTTTTAAATAGTGTATTTTGTTTGATTTGTTAAAAACATTTTTTTGATAATATGTGATTCATTTATATACGCATTTGGATAATATTGAAAGGTTTTATTCTATAAAAAAACATTCATAAATTCATACAAAATAATGTGAATTATTCATAAAAGCTTATAGCCTTCAAAACAATGTTTAATAATCAAACTCTAACTTTCCCAGCGATCATAAAAGCTTTGTAAATGACGGGACGAATCAGATCAGATCCTCCCCAGGCGTTCTCAAGCTCTTTCACCAAACTCTCCGGTAACAAATCGACGCCTTTCTCTTTCGCTGTGACGATCGCCGACCATGATTTGATCATCCTTATAATCCCTTCGAACGAAGTCGTTTTAGGCATTTCCAGCTTCAATGGCTTCCCTTCCGATCCCATCCCCACACTTTCGAAAGGAAACGGCAATGCTTCATACGCATCGAAAATGTGCTGAATGTAAGGATATTTCCAATATGGCAATGTTGTGGCGTGGAATCGATACTGGATGGTGTCGAAATCTGGATTCACCAACACGTCGTTGTATCCCCACACAGCGATTATCCCGCCGGGTTTTCGGAGGAGACGCGTGGTTACTGCGTAAAATCTAGGGAGATCGAACCAGTGTACGCCTTGAGCAACTGTGATCAGATCCACCGAGTTCTCTCCTCCAATTAGTTCTACTAGCTCATCATCGGTCATCGACGAAGGCGTGTGGCGATAATCAACCCTCTGATGCGGCGTTGCCAGCTTCAGCTGCGATTCGCTTATGTCCGTAGCTATGACTCTCTCGTAGTGCTCTGCAACCTGTTTAATTCAATCAAGGCAAAAACGAGTGCAGTATTATAATCAAGATCCAGAATTTTGATGCATGTTGTAGTTCATCTGAACTGTGAATCATTTACAAACAAGAAGCTGAAAACTGAGTTAACAAAGTTCATGAGCATATTGATGTACTGACGGCGAGAGCGGCTTGACCGTTGCCGGTGGCGGCATCCCACGCTAAACTGTGGTGATCGGTGAGATTGGCGAGCTTGGAGAACCATTCCAACGGGTAATTAGGTCTGGCGTCTAGGTAAAGATCAGCTTGTTTATCAAACAATCCAGCCATTTTCTCTCAGTTTTGCTCTTTCTTTTCGTTCTCTCCTTTTTATGTTTTTCTGGCTTGTGGGGAATCTTAAACGAAGACAGTGACCTTCAAAAATTGCTGACAAAACTTTACTTTTTTGTTCAATAAAGCATGTGTTTAAAACCAAAAAAAAGGATTTTTAATCTTAGCTGGAAAGAGGAAACATTGAGTTATGGAGAATTTCAGACTGGTAGTTGTAAAAAGACGTCATTGCTGACAGAGTCAACGAAGCCAAATGTCAAGTGGGGTTATTTTCTTGTATACATTTATGGGTTTTCCTCGTGTTTTAGTGGATGTAAAAGCTTTCTTGAAAATCTAAAGGGAGTTTCTTTTACATTAAACAACGACGATAGTCTCTTGTTCTTGATATTTTTCAGATCCAATGTTCACCTCCTAAGCCGTAAACACCATGGAGACACTGGAAACTGAGAAATTCTTCTCAGATGACAAAGCTCTGCTAAAACCAATTTCAGATAACTCTACTGTCGCCTCTATTTTGCTTCAGCCCTTCAAATGGCTACAAATGCTGTGTTCTAGGCTAAACCTGAGCTTTGTTCTAGGTGTGGTCCTTGTGTACGGCGTCAACCAAGGGTTCTCTGGTTCGATTTTCAAAGTCGTCACAGATTATTATTGGAAAGATGTTCAGCAAGTACAGCCATCGGTTGTGCAGCTTTATATGGGATTATATTACATCCCTTGGGTCATGAGACCCATTTGGGGTCTCTTTACCGATATTTTCCCGATCAAAGGTTACAAAAGAAAGCCGTATTTTGTGGTTGCTGGTGTTCTTGGTTTCGTATCTACGATTGCACTTGTTGTTTTTGGTAAGTTGCCCGCTGCTTTGGCTTTGAGCTGCCTCTTAGGTGTTTCTGCAGCTATGGCCATTGCAGATGTGGTGATTGATGCGTGTATAGCAACAAACAGCATCACTATCCGTTCTCTGGCTCCTGATATTCAGAGCCTTTGCATGATTTGTTCATCTGCTGGTGCTTTAATTGGATATGCAACAAGTGGAGTCTTTGTTCACCGGCTTGGACCTCAGGTTGAGTCTTACACTTTTTTTTTATCCCGTTTCAGGACGTATTCTCTTATCGAGATCGTAATCTTGGAATCTCGCTTTTTATATCTCGCTCTTCTAAGAAACTCAATTCTGTCTTTTTGTGATATAGGGAGCATTAGGGGTATTAGCTTTTTCGCCTGCGACTCTTGTCATACTTGGGTTTTTCATCTACGAGAAAAGAGCTTCTGCTGTTCCTGTACAGAAAAACAAAAAGGTCAGACCCAGCCTGTTATCTCAACTCCTTTAGTTTCTCGCAGGTCACAAGCATTGGCGTTGCAGGACAATAATCTAAACAGCAATTTTTCTTGTCTTTACTTGTTTCTACGGTATTAGTATGAAAGTTCCTGCCTCTATATCTCATGCCCTGGAATTTTGATGGAACGCTGAGCAATCGTTTGAACGTTGTTTAGGACACAGATGACTTAGGAGTAGCTATGAAGCGAATGTACAAAACAATGAAGTACCCTGAAGTGTGGAAGCCATCACTTTATATGTTCATATCCTTAGCACTCAACATCAGCACTCATGAAGGCTACTTCTACTGGTATACTGATCCGACAGCTGGGCCTGCCTTTTCCCAGGTTGGTTTTACAATTCCACACCGGACAAGGCTAAAAGATTGAGAATAGAGATCTTGATTTAGAGAATCAGATTAGTGGTCGAATAGTGTGGACTTGGTATAGATTTGAGTTCATAGGAGCTAGTCTTGTACTAAACGCCATGGGAAGCTAGCAAAGGAAACTTTCCACGGATTACAACCTCGAGACTTACACTGTGGTATTTGCCACAATATTAGTTGTAGATCATATTTGAAATTGTTTTGCTGGCTTATCTAAAATATTGTCTTCGGGTTTGTAAAGATCGGTATGCCTTGTTTAATGGTGTTGAAACTATTATTGTCTGCTACTTGATATATAACGCTACGGAGTTTGTGGACAAGCTAACAAGATTCTACATTCAATTATGCAATTATGAGCCAGTTCAAACTTGCTTATTTTGGTCTGTAAATACAGGAGTTTGTAGGCATAATCCACGCCATTGGGGCATTGGCATCCATGTTTGGAGTTCTCATTTACCAGCAGAAGCTCAAAGGCTATTCCTTTAGGAACATACTCTTCTTCGCACAGCTTTTATACTTCTCCTCAGGAATGCTTGATCTCGTCTTCATTAAACGCTGGAACTTAACTCTCGGGATACCAGATTCCTTCTTTGTGATAACCGAAGAATCTTTCTCGAAGATAATAAGTAAGATCAGGTGGATTCCCATGGTGGTTCTCAGCACAAGGCTGTGTCCACTGGGAATTGAAGGAACCTTCTTTGCTTTCCTCATGTGCATTGATAGTTTTGGACAGCTTGCTTCTAAATGGGGTGGAGGGTTTGTTCTTCACGCTTTTGGTGTCACCAGACACGACTTTGGGAATCTTTGGCTCGTGATTCTTATAAGGAATATCTTGAGACTCAGTACCTTATGTTTCGTTTTCCTCGTTCCAGATTCTGATCATATGGATGATCTTATGCCCTCTGATGTATTGCCAAAGAACGAATCAGAAGATCATGATGACGACGTTAAGCTTTGACTATAATGATGACGAAATTTAACGTTTGTATCTGTGTAGGGAGTAATAATAGCCTAATAGGTACAAGTATAACAGAGGTTTTTTTTTTATGTCGTTTTATGAGAATTAAAAGAGAATACCTGTCGTTTCAATCTATATTGTACATGCTGCTAACCAGATAAGAACAGCTTGTAGTTTTTTTATATTCCAAAGGAAATACACGCTGTTTTAACTTACTATCTGATGTCACGTGCTAAGAGACATGATCACTTTCATTTTACGATTATACCCCTAGAGATTCTTGTTGGGTTTTTGTTTATTGTTTTCGTCCGTCTTCGTCTTCGTCATTGTCTTCGTCGTCGAACTCTTCAACCTCTGCTATCGGAGTCAAACTACACTCGAGGATGGTAATCGATTTCTTCTCTTTCGTTTGTTTTATGCAATTTTCATGTTTTCCTTAGTCAATTGTGTATAAATCTTAGCATAGCCTTTTGGTTAGATCGTGTTTCCATAGAAACTAGGTTTTTTGAGTATCTTTCCATTACGCCGTTTGACTCTCGGTATCTGATGGATGATTCGTCATTAGTTTTCGGAAAAAGAGTGCAAGCTTATAAATTTTCGTTGGATTCTCTCGGTTATTATCAGCTGACTGTGCTCAGCTATCTTCTTTGTTGCGTAGGCTAATCATAACAGCAGGCACACCATTATTTTGTTGCAAAATTCTCCCAGCAGAGCTACCAGGACTTTTATGGACTACGATTCTATAGGCCAAGCTATGGATGGTAACTATTAATTTCGAATTCACCATTCTGTAACTGGTGTATAGCTATAGTTACTCATTGTTGACTCAAGTTACATTTATACTAAGGTTTATCTAGCTACAGAGATTATTTGAAACTACGACTTGTATACCATGTAGTTCATAAACGGTCAAGATAGTTCTTTTAATGAGTGATGAATTTCTCGGTATCCATCCTGATGCTATGATCGTTGGTTAGTGCACGTTGTATTACTAGTTCCGTGGTTCGTGTAATGATTATTAACTTGTTTGCTCAACAAAATGGAAGAAGTAGCATGAAGATAGATAGGTTACTTAAGTTCTTTACCTTTCTTTGTGGGTGTAAAGTGAATGGCTGAGCTATAAACTTAGTTTTTTTAGCTACCTTTTTGGTTTAACAGCAGCAAAGTTGTTTTTAGCTATAAATAATGCAGTCATCACATGCTGAACTGTCTTGCTCTAAACAGGTATTTGTGGCTTATACGAAAGAAAGTTGAAGGAAATCAACCCTTCTCTCAGAAGTCTTAGCTACGACATTGCTGACCTTTACAATTTTATTGACGGTCTTGCTGACATGAGTGCTTTGGTGTAAGTCTTGCCCCCTTTATTTCTCTTAAATGCTTTGGTTCATAAGTTCTTCTGCATCCATCAGTTTGTGTGTGTTCATTTGTCTATATCTTTGTTTAAAGCTATGCAACCTGTTCACATTCACATAATCGAAAAGCAGGAACCTTGTGTTGAGTGATCATTAAGACCCTTAAGTCTCTATTTTATGTATTGCTACTTTTGTTGTTGTGCAAACGATCAATCCCTACGATTTTGAATGACTCATTTTCCGTTTTTGCAGTTATGAACACTCGATGAGTGCATATTTGCCATACGACAGACAGTGGATTAAGCAGAAAGCATTCAACCATCTCAAGAGACTTGCCAATGGAGCCAGATGAAGAAGCAAAGATCCTTTACCTGAGGAACATATAAAAAAGAGAGCCCATCATCACTCTCTTTATATATATTTTAGTGTAACAAGAAATATGAATGCATGTGAGAGTGTGGTGTTGTAGTCGATGTGTTGAACTTGAAACATTGACGTAACATTGTGATCGAAAATTAAAATTTCTAATTGCTATCCAAAATGATATTATTCTTTTAATAATGTCTTAAGCAAGAAAGAGTTAAGTACTGGCATTTTTTTTCTTTCTTCATTTAAAGAATGTCGAAAATACTGACCTCCTAACAATATCTACATTCATAAGTGTTTGACTATCTTATTTGATAATAATTGTGCTTTCTTATGCATGTGGTATGATGAAATGCAAGACAATTACAAATATTGTTTTCCCTATCTCACAGGAAACATTGTGTAAGACTATGAACTGAATAATTGGGTGCGGTAAAGTGGTTGCTCTGACATCACAAGCACTACCAGCTCCACCTCCTGGCCATATGGCAATCCAGATTAAGCAGGTCTGTGACTCCTCTGAGATTCATTTCCACTTTAGTTTTATTAATAGCAAACTTAGTCTTGATTGCAGCTGTTGCTTTGTATATATGGTAACTTCTCTTTAGCACAAACATTTTCAGGTTTTTACCCCAAATGTTCTGGATATCACTGTTGTTTCTCCTGAGGACGAGCACCTCAAACATATTATTGATAAAATGGCCCTTAATGTGCTGGAAGGTGGATGTGCTTTTGAACAAGCTGTTAGGAGAGGGGGGTCGTGGGTCTTCACGTTTCAACTTCTTGTTTGAACTCGGCTCGAAGGAGCATACTTACTATCTCTGGAGGATCTATTCCTTAGCTCAGGTACATTTCAATTGCTTCATTATTATGATTATATGAGTTTCTTTTGCATGTTTTTCATACCCTGATAATGATTAGGGTGATACCCTTCAAAGGTGGAGAACATAGCCATATATCATGATTGCTGGATGTGGAAGGTATATAACCTTGCCAACTTTGAAACTGATTCAGGTGTTGAATTGTGTTTATATTAGCACTTTTGGGTTAGCACTGTTGATTTTCTTTTATTTGAAAGATGGATTCCACCGTCGCTGCCTGCAACTAGGAGACCAGAGCATGGAAAAGAGCCTACAGGAGAAGTTAGTATATCTTACTTCCTTTCTTGCCTGTTTTTGGAGATGTTTGTTTTTACCTTAGCACTGAAAATATAACAGCGTACAGGTTGTTGAAGTTCTGACAGATTCATTGACCCCGAAAGAATAATCGATTCCAATAAAATTTGCAAGACTTATGCTTGTGTCTGACATCTTTCATTATAGCAGTGCTCCTGTTAAATATGCCTCAACAAAATTACTCGTTATAATGGAAAGCTTCAACGCTCTGTACTGTACGGAGACAGAGATAGGCAACAACATGATTGTTTGTTTGGTTTGCTGCAGGGCACGTGGTATGTTGTGTGTGACTTGTGTCTATGAAGATTTCAACTCTTTTGTTTCTTTCTTGGCTAAACACAAACACTTTTTTTCCATCACTGTCCCAATCTCGAGAGATTTCTGCAGAAGTAAGCATATGAAAATGGTGAAGATGATAATTGATTCTGTTTCTTTTTTTGTGTACCAGTTGACGTAATAACCTTGAACACATTATGTAATAAAAAAAACAAAGAATCATTAAACTTGGCTTTCAAATATTTGGCATAAACCTTTAATCAATAAAAAAAATCTATTAAGGGAAAATGCATCAAAATCTTTGGCCAAGTCAGAGTCAGCAATCAGCAAAGGGAAATGCATCAGCCATGGAGATAACTTGATAACTCAATTCCTTATGAGCCTTTTGAATCACTCTCTCTTGTGCGTAGAACAACATATAACATTCACATCCTCTCACCACCTCTTCTTCAACCTCATTGATCCATGCATCATCACATCTATACCACAACCCTTTAAGCCTTAGGTAAGTCACATAGTGACCCGATTCCAACATCCCCGAGTGAGTTACAACAGCAAATATCTCAAATTCTGCTGATGACGATGATGATGATGAACCATCATACTCACCTTCTCCATCAAAGGCAAAGATTCTGTTCCCAAACCGCTTTCCGATGATGGAGGAAGAAAGGTAAGGAGACATGTTTAGGCAGAACGGATACTGCAAGTAGCTATCAATTTTTCTGGAGGTTTTCCGAGTAAGAGAATGTTCGAAACGCTTTACGTGCAAACAAAGAAGCAGAGGAAGTCTTCTTATGGACATTTGTTTGGAAGATTCTCTCTTTTCTCCACAACTCTCACAGTTTAGTTTCTGATCCGGACCGAGTTTCTCTGACCGTGTGAAGAAATCTAAGCAACCCGAGAGAGTTGGCACGGTTGCGTTCACGCTTGGTCCACTACTGACTCTGTTCTTTCTGCAATCAGCGGGAGAGAATCCATTTGCTGAATCTAAAGTAAGTGAAATGTCAATAAATGGGTCGTATGTTGTTGATGTTGATCCGCATGTTGTGCATGTGACATCTGATCTTAAAAGACCAGAGAATGCCTTGTGAGTGATACATTGACACTCCTCATGATCTGCACAGTAAACCACCACAAATTCAATCTTGAAACTGTCATCAATCAACAAGAATCCAAGGCCTTCATACCATAACCATCACATAAGTTATGTCTTCTTCCAGATTAAATATACCTTGATATAGAGACTTCGACTTTCTTCCATTCTCATGGATACGGTCCAATAGCGAAATGAAGAACTCGTGAGAATCTTGCTGCTCATATGTAGCTAGATTCGTTGAGTGCTGCCACCAACTTCATACGCCAAATAAAATAAAATCAAAATCAAAATCAGCTCACATAATGTCATTGAAGATGTCAAATCATGTTAACAATCTCACACAAACAGATATAACTATGTGGCCTTAACATTTACTTAGAAATTTTAGAATATCTTTGATGAAGAACTCAAAAATTCGAACCTGTAAAGCAAATGAGCTGGGCTATATGGAGTCCGTTCACCGGAAAACATTGCAGAGAAGATGACATCAAGATCACAAGGCAAACACAGCAAACCTTTTGATCTCCTCGGACAAAGATCACTATTATGCTGACCACTTAACCAAAAGTTTCTCAAAGGAGGAGCATGAACAAGTGCTTGCAACACAGCATTCATGAAACAAGTGCTTCCCAGATTGTTCAAACCTCTTAATCCCAAAGGAAAAGACCATTTCTCCCTTCGATCTCGAGGTGAGACCAAAAGCTTCGATCCTATAATCAATTGAGAGTCCAATCTCCTCTTCTTGTTCGATCTAATCGCAACAACATCAGTCCCGGATTTATTAGACATGCCCAGACCAAGAAGCTGCTTAGACACGACAGCCTCATCGAACTCAGGATCGTACACTTGATCGATGCAAGAACAGCAATAAAGCTCAGATCTTTCAACATCAATGGCGATATCATGTCCTTTATTCGATTGGGTATGCAAAAGCATATGACTTGAACAAGATATCGAACGACAGATTAAACAGATATAGAGTCTCTTGTGATAACCCGAACAATAACTGCATCTGGGTATCTCGATTGCTTGCAGTTTGATCTTAATCCTTCCATCGTTGTAACATCTGAGCAAGTTCTGGAAGGAATTGTAACCATCAGTACCAAATCTAAGCTTATAATCAGATAAGTGATTGCAAGGATCCGGATTTTTCAGTAATGAAATCCTCGCGGACATGAAAACAGAGAGCAAAAACGAAACTGATATTCGCTCGACAAAATACAAAGATAAATTTTAGATTCAGCTTAGGAATAAATGGAATCAGATTTTTTTTTAAATATAAAATCTAAGAAAAAAACAATATAGAAACGAAGTCTTTGAGATCAAAGAATCAAACTTTTTGTGATGAATATGGAAGGATCAGGTTAGCGTGCTAAGTCATCTGTTCGTTTATCAATCACTAAACGATCGGAAGAATATGGAAGGAAAATAAAAATGAAATTTTTTTTTTTTTCTTTTTCTCTTTCGGTCTTTTTGGATATTTCCTGGAAATCTATTCCTTCTCGCAATCTTATAATCATTAAAGTAAACAATTTTGTCGTCAAGAGTATTTTGAGTAGACCGACTTGCATGATTCTAAAGACTGCACTTTGTTCCACGTCTTGTGCTTCCCAAACTTGACCTAGTTTCCATAGCGCCTACTAGTCCACCTTGTATGTAACCTTCTGAATAAAATGGAAGGTCTTTTGACTCATGACAAAAGGAGAAAGCAAACTATTGAGTGAAAGCAATAAAGAGCAAAACTTTTCTGTAAAACGTTATCCACTGCTGTCTATAAAGATGAAAAACAAAAAGCTGGGAAACAGGTCCCTTCAGTGCCAATAATACACTCATAGACGTGATGAACAATGAAATTAGACTGAAAAAAAGTGAAAAAAAGCTATGATATTTGAGGTTTGGAAATGCTACAAGAGGATCATTAAGATGAGAAGGTCCATATGAACTTCCCTCATGACAGGGTCTGAACAAATCGCATAAATATCTGTTGCAGTTATCTCACAAAGTGTCCTCGTCTTCTCCAAGGTTTTAGCGGATTATTTAAAATACAAGAGATACAGTATCATCAGTGGAAAACCAATCCTCCTGCCGAGTGCTCAACTTCCTGGGATAAAAGGAGGAGAAAACAAGGTGTGCAGCTTAGATACGATGAGCCTAAATGCCAGATTCTTACTTTATGGATAATTACAAGGAGACAAGATTTTACTTCAGACAGAAATTACCAACCTGAGGAGGGGGTAGAGATAAAACCCAATCTGATGCATGAGTTGGAAGAAGCCCCAAAGTGTTGAGCTGAGAAAGTGAGAATATTTTGTATAAGAGAATGGTAATTTACACATGTAATTTGAGGCAGTGTTGCCTAAGGGAAAGGGAAAGAGAACACAGTGAGGAAAAAAGTAAACTTTCTCACCTTCCAGATACCCAAAGCTAACCCTCCAAAGTTGAGGGCAAGAAACACTAATTTGGGCATCAATAGTTCCACCTTTTTATCCTTGAATGGCTCAAAAACTGCACACAAGGGTAAAGGTTAATTGCAAGGATGAACAACAATACACGACTTGAATTCACAAGCGAAATTATAACTCAAGCGTTGCATAAGATTATATGACTGTAAAACGACTAATTGCATAATCTGCTAGATGAATGAGTATAGCGGAGGTTTCTTACTCTTTCCAACACTCTGAAGAGCACTGATAGGTTGCCAAAGAGCCGAGAATGTGATACCAATGCTAAATAGATGCACTGTGTTTCCAGCCATCCACATCATGAAACCCATCATCATCAGATTCTTAAATGGAGATTGCGCTACTTCCCACGCTTTCTGCTCATTCATCAAAAAAAACAAAAAAAAACACATATCTGTCATCCACTTCAAATACGAGCTTAAACAAGAATTTCCCGTTTCTTATCTCACCACGGCTCAATTTGAATAGTGAAATACAGTATAATGTAAATTTTATGACAATCCACAACATGAAAGTCAATGGTTTTTAAGATCTATATAAGAAGACCAAGTTCGATTCCGTACAATTTAACATAGGACCTTTGTAATTTGAAATAAGTACCTGAAGTTTCCAATTAGCTTCAGCATCTTTCTTTTGGCGGCTGGTTGCGGAATCATCCTGAAAACGAAATCCCAGGATGCAATACAACTCAATTCTCAAGTAAAATTCCAAATCGAATCTTCGAACCCAATCGAGAACAACAAGACATCTAAGGAAGTCAATACTGAAACAGACAAAATAACAAAATTACCTGTTCCGGAGAAGCACGAGAGAATCCAGGTGGATCGAGGATGTCCCGAGAAGATGGAACAGTAGATTGATCCGAGAAATCAACGGCCCATCTCCGACCAGTACCCATCACTGCTTTACCTTTATCCATTCCCTAAGTTCTTCGATCGACGAGACAAGAGAGAGATATCAGAGAAGAAGAGACCTAGATCGGATTTCACTTCATAAACTTTAGATGTTTCCTTGTAATAGGCTTCTTTTTTTTTGAAAGTGAGAAGTAAATCTAGAAAAAATCTTTATTCACACAATCCAAATCGTTTCTTCAATTCGGATTCAGAGCCTTTGGACCCGGACCCGAATATTTTTATCCGGATCTGAAATTCCTGTAATTCTATTGTTCGTAAGGCTTTCAGCAACGCAAAAAAATGTTTAATGGGCCTTAACAAACCCATAGTTTTATTGCTTTCGAACCGGTACAGGTTCGGTTTAATAGTTATCAATAATCAGCTAAATTATATTAGATCGCATTCGATTATCATGAAGCCCAAAATCCAAACTTTTCTATTCAATTACAATAAAAAAAAAACAGAAAGACTATAGAAGTGTGTTATTGTTGAATTTTTCTTTTTACTTATTATGTAATATTTTTTTTCGATTAAATGTCAGTTCACTCAAAAACTTTTTTTAATCTTATTAATTGAGAGAAGTTGAATTCGTAATACCCACACTCATCAAAGGGTTATCTTTTTTTCACTAGAATTATATTAATAAAAACTACTGCTCCAATATTACAACAACGATAAAATATTAAAGCTGATGAAAAACGTATATATGTTATTAAAAACTAAAGTCCGAAAAAAAATAAAATTTGAAACACAAATTCTAAAACAAACTAAATCAGAAAAATACAGGTTTGTTGAAACACAAACACACTCATCAGACATGAATCATACTAAGAGTTCGACTTATTTAATAGGTTATAAAGAAAGAAAGGTCATTATTTTTTAAACCATAGTAAAGACTATAGTCCAAAAATGAAGAGACACAAAAACTAGAAAGGTTGAACACAATGTATAATAATAATCTTGATGCAGTGGTTAATCTGTATATGTTATTCCGTGCCCACTAAGTTAAAGATGAGATGGAGATCACACCATTAAGAAGAAATCTGTTTATTAATTCGTTTATCTGTTTTTAAATCTTTCATTATAAATTACTCCAATCTCATATCACTATCTTAGTGGAAACCTCATTCATGGTGGGACGTGACAAGTGCCCACAATGCTAAATCAATAGCTTTCTAATAAACACCAAAATTCAATAATTGATGATATTCAGGGATCTCGGTTAGAGGGTTTTCCTCGCATCCCAATATCTCTTAGACTGGGAAACAAACTTGATAATATTCAGGAACCTAGCTTCCCGACAGTCAATGTGCCTGCCAAACGGAAACTTGGAAGACCAATAAGGAAGAAATCAGTGCGAATTACTCTTGCTCTCATGGGTGTGAATTCCAGGAAGAGGAAAACTTGTTAAATCAAACTTTCGCCTAGGAGGAAAGCTACACCTGTCCAGAAAAGACAATTGGGACCAATATTTGTTGCATGACCATCCTCTTCATGCCCTACAAGGAAAGAAAATGCAGATATATCAGTCTCTGGAACTGGCATGCCAGAACAGCCTCAACAAAATAAAAAAAACAACAGATTCTGGGAAAAAGGTGAATTTTCAGAATCCACTGCAGCTTGTTCCTTAAAAATTATGAGTTAGAACTGTCAAGGTTTAGGAAACCCCTTGACAGTTCGTTGTCTTAAGAGCTTAAAGTCTAAATATAAGCGAGACATAATTTTCCTAATGAAGACTAAGAACTCTGATGTTGTTGTACTTAAAAAAGTGGAAATTCTTCAATATTGTAATCATGAAATCGTTTCCCCTCAAGGTCATGGAGGTGGAGGTTTAATCTTACTTTGGTCAGACAAAGTAAAAGTTGCAATTAGAGAAAATTCAGATTATATTGATACTCATATCTCTTGGAAGGTAAGAAGTTTAATGGTATATTTGCATATTGTAGCACTGATAAAAATCGCAGAAAACAGTTGTGGAACCATTTAGTGGAGTTGACGAGTGTAAGGAACTCACCTTGAATGATAATGGGAGACTTCAATGATGTCTTATCCAATGATGAGAAGTTGGGAGGTCCTGTAAGGCCTGAAAGCTCGTTTACTGACTTCAAGGAATTTGTGTCGGAAGCAGGTTTGTTTGACCTCAGTCATTCAGGAGATCCTCAATCCTAGAAAGGTAATAGACATCAGCACACAGTAAGGTGTTGTCTGGACAGAGCTATGGTGGATGAGAAATGGTTTGATTTGTATCTTACGAGCCGATGTGCGTACTTATGGTTCGAAGCATCTAACCATAAACCCCTACTTTCGGTCCTTGAACCTGAGAAGAAAAGAAGAAAATCTATGTTCAGGTTAATAGGCGAATGAGAGATAATGAGGAAGTTAAGAAAATAATTCGACAAAAATGGAGGAAAGACAATAATTCCTTTCCAGAGCAGATTAGGGCGAACTCGAGCTGCAATTATACAGTGGACTAAAGAGAAATATAAAAACAACATGCAACAAATTGAAGATTGCAAACGGGAGCTTGAAGAGGCAATGGTAAGTCCTATATGTGACCAGTTTACAATCAAGGATATAACTAAAAGACTCCAAGAGGCCTATTTAGAAAAGGAAGAATTCTGGAAGCAACGAAGTCATATACTTTGGTTACAGCTAGGAGATAAAAACTCCTCATATTTCCATGCTGTTACTAAGGCCAGAAAAATAAGAAATCATTTTTCAGTTACTAAGAACGAGTATGGAACAGAGGAAACCAAAGAAGAGGCCATATAAGGGGTTATCACATATTATTTCAATAAAGTCTATGCTACATCTAGTAGTAATAGTTAATCCTCTGTGGAGGAAGCATTAGAAGAAAGACTCATAAGGGCTGATAATGATGAGCTAATCCGAGAACCTTCTATCCATGAGATCAAGGGTGCTGCCTTTGATATTAATGCCGACAAAGCCCCGGGGCCGGACGGATTTTTAGCATCCTTTTTCTAATCAAACTAGGATATTGTGGGACCTGCAGTTACAAAGGAAAAGAAGGACTTCCTTAGTTCAGGAGTAATGTCAAGGGACACAAATGCAACATTTATAAGAATGATTCCAAAGGTTTTAAACTCGAGGAAAGTCTCTGAATACCGTCCAATTCCTCTATGCAATTTCACATACAAGGTAATTGTAAAATTGTTGGCTAAAGAATGAGAAATATCCTACCAAAGTTGATTTCGGGGAACCAATCTGCTTTTGTTTCTGGCAGGGCTATATTAGATAATGTTTTAGTAACTCATGAGATTTTACATTACTTGAATACCTCTCAAGCTAGAAAATATAGAGTTGTTGCCATTAAAACTGGCGTGAGTAAAGCATATGATCGCTTGGAATGGGGTTTTATTGAATCAGTCTTAACTAGGCTGGGTTTTCATTCAAAATTCTCGAGATGGCTGATGCAATGTGTATCTATTGTTCAGTATGCAGTCATAATAAATGAAGTGCCTAAAGGAGCTATCCTACAAACTAAAGGGATTAGACAAGGAGACCATATATTACCTTACCTTTTCATCATTTGTAGTGAAGTATTGTCGGGATTATGCCATCGAGCTCAAAAGGATAATACTTTAGTTGGTATCCGAGTGTCTAAGAATGCCCCCCGCTTTAACCACCTTCTTTTTGCAGATGATACTATGTTTTTCTGCAAAGGAAATTATCGCAGTATCAATACGCTTAAAGAGATAATCGGCAAGTATGAGGTAGCCTCAGGAGTTACTTTTTCCAAGAAGATGCAATCAGATCAGAAAGAGAAATTAAGGAATATGTTGCAGATTAATCAGGTTGGAGGTTGTGGAAAATATTTGGGTATACCAGAGCACTTTGGAAGGAGAAAACGTGACCTATTTACATCAATTGTGGATAGAATACATCAAAAAAGGCTCAACTGGAAGTCCAAATTCCTATTTGATGCAGGCAAGGAGGTGATGCTAAAAAGTGTTCTAAGTTCAATGCCAACATATGCAATGAGTTATTTTTTGTTACCTAGTTTTCTATGTCAAAGAATCCAGTCAGAATTGACCAGATTCTGGTGGGATAGATCAACGAAAATTAAGTGGAAACATGTCGTGGTTAGCATGGAGGAAACTAAGCAAAAGCAAGCAAGATGGAGGCTTAGGTTTCAGAGATATTAAAGCATTTAACATTGCCTTGATAGTAAAAGTAAGTTGGAGAATACTTATAGATCATGAGGCTTTGCTGAGCCAAATGTTACTTGCCAAATATTCCCATTCAGACTAGTTTTTATCTGTTGAAAAACCAGCATGTTGCTCTCATGCTTGGAAAGGAATTTTACTGGGAAAAGACATGTTGAAATCAAACTTGGGTTGGGTTGTTGGCAATGGGAAGAGTATTAAGTTATGGAGAGATAACTGGTTGAATGCCTCAACCCCATCAATGCCAATCAGACCATCTACAAAGCAGAGTGAAAACTTAAATGTATCAGATTTGATTGATGGAAATTCAAAGGAATAAAAATTTGAGCAGATAAAGAAGTTAGATCCACATCACGCCACATAATTCCAATGCATAAAACTATGTTCATTAGAGATTAAAGAGAAAATGATATGGCTGCCGCAAAAAAATGGTTTGTATTCCGTGAAAACAGGGTATTATACTGCTCTTATTGGTTTGGAAACACCTGAGACTCATGACTCTCGTGTCACAGTGGATTGGATAAAAGATATGTGGATGCAAAAGCTACCACCTAAGCTAAAGATGTATATGTGGAAACTTTTTCATGATATTCTACCAGTTAATGGAAATCTAATCAAGAGGAAAATCAAAGTGGATCCAAAGTGAAAACTATGCGGAGAAGAAGAATAGAAGTGCATCTTTTATTCAACTGTGAATTTGCAAAGAAAGTGTGGAGAGAAGCCCCTCTAATGCCAGTTCCTGACTTGTTACCAAATCAATCCTTCCCACAGATGTGGAGATGCCTAAAGTTGATCCTTCCTCTTCCACATACAGGATTAAACAACACAATCTTGCCGTTGTGAATCTGTTGGTATCAGTGGAAGATTCGAAACAACCGAGTGTTTAACAACATACATCAATCTGAGAAAGAGATAGTGAATGAAGCAGTCTTATCTGCGAGAGAGTGGATGGTGGCTCAGGAAAAGGCGAGTCCGATTGCCAAACCACCAGAGTCTGTGCGAGAGAACCACGATCTAGAAAAGTCATCGTCTTCACAGACGTAGCGTGGAGAAGAGAGGATCTTCGTGCAGGGACTGCGTGCATCTTCAAGCATGCCTCTGGCCACAACGAAAGCTTCGGAGAAAGTACTGATTTTGTGAAGTCGGCTTTAGTTGCTAAAGTGTTAGCAATCCGATTTGCGATCCAAATAGCAATCTCTCGAGATGTGCTTCATTTGGAAATCTGATCAGACTCCTTTAACCTCATTACATCCATCAATCAAGGTGTAAACTTTTCAGAGATTTATGAAATTCTTCACGAAATTTCCAACTTTCTCTTATTTTATTTCAATTTCGTTTAGTTTTGTTGCTAGATTTAAAAATACTGAGGCGGATGTTTTGGCCAAATCGTTTCTTTTAAGACTCAATGTTTGGTAGGTGAATTAATTAATGAAGTATTATTTGCCTTGACAAAAAAAAAGATATTCAGTTACAAAACCACCAATTATTCTTCGTTACATTGTCTTTTTCTTTCTTTCTTTTCAATCATACCATAGTACTCTCCTTCTCCTATATTCTTATCTTTATAGAGAGCTTGATAGCCGCCACTGATTTAAACGACCAAAATTATTTGTCTTTTTTATTTTCTTTTTCAAAGTATTTACTGTTTTTATGGCTCCATATATATATTCTTGCATAAGCATTATCTTTCATTATACATTACTCATGCACGTGAAGTGATTCATCACCGAATTTTCGTTTGGTTTTACTATGTCTTCAGATTTTTAATTATAAAAAATATTTTTATAATTAATTCCGTGATTTTCGTCAGCGGACATCATATATCCAATTCAACTTGGGATATTTTAACTTATTATTTTATATAAATAATACATGTTACGTGGAACAGAAACAAAACATAACTTATATTATTATTGAAAGAAAACCCAAAATAAATGAAAATGAATTTATACATGGAGATCACTCATTCATACCTTCTACATATAAACTATTATAAGATCAAATGAATACACGATCTTTCAACTACACAGAGTTTCATATTTGAAGCCAACGACATTCATTATTAATGATTCAAATAATAATCAGAGTTTTTTTATATGAGTTTTTAGTTAGTAAGGTATCGGATTTAAATAGTAGAAATTGGACGAGAGTCGTCTATTTTCCAAAAACCAAATTATTAGGCGAAGAGTCACTTTCAAATAAGTTTCTAGAAAGTATGGTACAGATTCCAGCTTTCTCCCACTTCCATTACATTGAAGATTCTTTTTTTATTTCTTCTTTAGATTTTCACCTAATATCTCTTATATTCTGATCCTTATTTATTAATTTTAATTTGTCCAAATTTTTTTTAGATATCTGTTAATCATATGCATATGTGAGTTTTACAAATCCCAATTTGTGGAAGTAATAATTTAATATTAAAAATAATTATTTACATAAATTTTATTTTTAACGGTTGGATCGACAATAATCAATTCATAATCAATCTTTAAATTTTAAAACCGAACAACATTACGTAGAGTAAATGTAACTACATATAGTCAAATTTATATTGGATATTTAATTTAGTTGCAGAAGGAACATAGATAATAAAAATTATTGATTGAGATAAAGCAAAGCAATCAAAGGTACCACAAAAAATAAGAGGATGTTTGCTTTGTGTCACTCCCTACCAACTTGTACTCATTGTATTTGTCAATTTATTTTCCCAAAACTATTATGAGCCCCACACTTCTAGTTCATTGAGATTCTTGTGAACTTATTTTCTCAATTAGTATACTTTATTAATGTTTTTGGTCACAAATTACAATCACTCCAATTTATTTTCCTATCACAGAAAAATTGTTTACTTATTTTGGGTAATATCAATTATGTTGATCTCAAAAATATTTTTTTTATAGAAATTAACTTGAATTTTACAACTAGAATTAAAGGAAAGTTTATTAAAATAAAAAGAGAGCCATTTGCTATGCTAAGTTCCTTTCTTCTTCATGTTAGTTTCTTTTATATTAGTTTTCTTCCGGCAATCAAACTTCTTAATTTTTAGCATTTACTTCTCGTGATTTCCTCTTTTCATTTACTCAGTCTGTTACTGCTTTGTTACTTCGTAACCGCCTAATTTTGAAATCACCCATCATTTAATGGGCTCTAGTTCACTTTGGGCTTTATCAAATCTAGTATCTCCAATGGCCCGAATTGATATGGAGATTCAAAAATATTGTTAAATTTCTTTTTCCTGTGATTTTCTCAAATCATGCTTTCCTTGTTTAGCTCCCACATCGCATCGTGATTCCGCTTTTCTAGGCTTGTGCTGCCTATAAACGCTAACTCCTTTTCATTTCCTCTCAACTGCAGCTCGCCGGTTTCCAAGGTAGTCTTTTCCACTTCCATTCTTTCCTTATATTTATTAGCTTGTTCCTTTTTCATTAGTTCATCTCTCTGCACACTCGCCTTGTTCACTGTTCACAATGGCTCCACGCATTTCTTTCGGAAATCCTTCTTCTAAATTGTGCTCTTCTTCTGCTCAATCATCACATGGTGCCTCTCGGCATCCTTACTCAACAATGGAGGATCTCGATCAGCTTCGTACTATTCACTACATTCCCGGAGAAGTTAACCTTCGACTTCCCTGTGACGCTCCTCCGAGTTATGTGATGAGCTCTGCTTCCTTCTTCGACGACTGTCATTTCTCTTTCCCTCTTCCGTCTCCTCTAATTTCTCTACTTGAGTCTTTAGGTATTTTTTTTAGCCAAGTGGTTATGAACTTTATGTGTTATATGATTGCTACTTTGGTTTTATTTCGCGAATTTGGTGAGGATTTATCTCCGGGAACCTTTCTTCAGCTCTTTTCCGTTTGCCGGTCGGGAAACTGTGCGGTTTTCTATGCTTATGCGTCTCCTAGGAATAAGTTTCTCGAGGGCTTGCCGGTCCATCAAGACGGTTGGTTAGAAAAGGTTTTTAGCTTTAATTTGTGTCTTTTGTCAATCAGAGACTTTCTCCAGATCAAATTCTAGAACCTGTCAATCTTACTTGCGGTTTGGCATTTGTCTTTCATGCTATTTCGAGCTTTTAATTTTTAAGTTTGCTAATGTCGCCTTGATTTTATTGTAGCCTCGCATTCTCCGACTTATGATTTTCGCTTCCCAAACTTCTTATTTCTGCATACTAACGACATCCCTCTTTTTCCACTGGAGAAAATATCTCAATGAGATAAATTTGAAGCCGCTTGGGCTCTTCGAGCTCGGTTTTTTGTATCTTTAAGCTTCTATTTTATTGAACTTCTTATCTTTGTTATCTAAACGTTGTTCCCATGTGTCAGGCCTCCGCCGAGATGAACTATCTGGTTTTTACTCTTGAAAACTAGATTATGAATTCCACTTCTTCTAAGAGCGTCGAGAAACTTCGTTCTTCTCATGCAAAACTTCAAGAGATGCTTCGAGGTGTAAGAGTCTTCTTTGATGAACGAGCTTAAAAGTTTTCTTCAGAGAGAGATGAGCTCACGACCAAGTTCTCGGTTCTTTCTAAAGAGAAGAACCTTGCTGTTCAAGTGGGCAATTATTTGAAGTCGCGCAACTCTAGGCCAAATATGAGAAAAATAAGGCGCTTGACTCCTATTTCTACCAGGTCCTGGAGTTTATTTTTGGAAAATGGGGGCGCAAGACAAAGAATGGCAACTCACCCTTGACATCCGTGAGTTTCAGTCTAACCAATACAAGAATGTTGAGCTTAACTCTAGCGTCCAAGCTAGTTGATTGTCTCAACTTTTGTTTTTTTGTATATGTATTCAATTTTTCTTTCTTCTGTTTTTGCTCCGACCTGAAACATTAATGAAAATGTTAAAAACTTTTTTATTAAAGGGGTTGCACTCACCTATATACGAGCTGCCTATTTACCCCACCGAATTGGATCAAACCCTTTCGTAATACTTTAAATTCATAACATTCCAAGGTTTTATCTCTGCTTTGCTAGTTGTAAGATCTCACAGGCGATATACCTTATCTTTTACCTAACTTGAAATTTGATAAGATCCTTCCTAGGTCGTCCCTAATTTTCCAGCGTTCAACTCTTAGTATTTTCGAATACTTTTCGTATGACGAGGTCCCCTTCCTTGAATCTTCGCGTTTTAGTTTTCGAATTATAGAACTTTGCAATTACTTGCTGATAATTTTGGGATCTGATCAAAGCCTGATATCTTCTTTCATCGATTGTGTCGAGATGATCTTCCAGTAAATCGTTGTGTATGTCTTCCACATCAAGCAACATTTTTCTTCGTAAACTTTGGACTGTCATCTCTACTGGAACCATCGCTTCCAACCCGTATGCCAGCGAGAAAGGACTTTCCTTAGTCGCCCGTCGCGGTGTCGTTCTATATGCCCACATGACTAATTGCAACTCTTCTGACCACACCAATTTTTTCGAGCTTAACTTCTTTTTAAGATTGTTTAAAATTGTCTTGTTTGTCGCTTCTGCCTGTATGTTTTCTTGCAGGTATCGAGGTGTTGACGAATTTAATCGGATCTATAGCTCTTGACAAAAGTTAAAAACCTATTGTGAGACGAGGTTTATCCCGATGTCGATAACGATCTCCACTGGTAGTCCCAATCAATAAACGATGTTCTTCCAGAGAAATTCTTGGACTTGCATGGCGTGATTTGCTGGTAGGATTCTACCTCAACCACTTACTAAAATAATTCGTTGCAATGAGCATATATTGAAGTCGTCTTTTTCCAAATGCTTTTAGTGGACCCACAATGTCCATAGCTCAGCGCATGAAACGATATGGGATCATCACCTGATGGATCTTCTCACTCGGTATATGGATAAGTAGGGCATGCCTTTGACATCCCTAACATCGCTTCAAATAATCCTCACAGTCACGCAAAATCATTGGCCAATTATAACCTTGCTGTTTTATTTTAAAAGCTAAAGCTCGCCCCCAGATGGTTTCCACAAAGACCGGAATAAACTTCAGCGAGTACACATGCAACCTCTTCATTAGTCGTGCACATTAAATATGGTCATGCGACACTTCGCTTATAAAGACGACCGTTTATGACACAAAAGTGTGCGCTTTGATCTTTACTTTCTTGGCCTCTCACTTATCTGCCGATGTGACCCCGTGTAGTATATATCGGGTAAGCGGCTCCCCCCAGCCTGGGTGCAAGGTGATATATGGCTCGTGGACGAACTGTTCTGTTGCACTTTTGTGATCAAGGACAAAAATTGACGTTGTAATCTTGATGCTTGACTTCTCTAAGTATTCAACTGGGATTATCTGTTTGACTATTGGTTCTGAAGTCGAGGCTTAAGCTGTTGAGCGTCTGCCGTAGCATTCTCTGCTCTTGGGATCTGCTCGAGGTCAAATTTCTCGAACTGCATTGCCACTTCACGAACAAGCTTAAGATATGCATTTTTCCGCTCATCCTTTGCTTTGTAGTCCCCGTGGAATTGGCTCGTTAGGAAGTGAGAGTCACTAAACGCGTTCAAATTTTTTACTCCTAATCTACCAGCGATTCAGAGACCTGCCAATATGGCTTTGTATTCCGCTTCATTGTTTGACGCCTCATATCCTAAATGGCATGAATGTTCAACAAGTTCACCATGTGGTGACGTTAAGCAACATCTGAAACCTGAAGCATTCCTAGACGATGACCCGTCGACGTGCACTGTCCATTGCCCTTGAGATTCCTCGGTAACAGTTGAATCCAGACATATCTCAACAAGAAGTCAGCGAGAACTTAGGATTTCCACTAGTCTGTACCTGGTAATCGATGTCTTATTCGCTGAACTCAATTACCCATTTTTCCAATCGACCAGATTGACTTGGACTATGCAGCACGGCGCGTAAAGGTTGATTTGTCATTATTACGATTATGTGTGATTGAAAGTAAGGTCGCAACTTCTTTGCTACCACTATTAACGCTAGCGCCAGTTTCTCCATCATCGGATATCGTGTTTCTGCATTTACTAAAGATTTGCTCACATAGTATATGGGACGCTGTTCACCCACATATGCTCGTACTAGGGCCCCGCTCACCGTTGTTGGTGACACTGCTAAGTAAAGGTATAACTCTTCTTTATTCACTGGTTTAACCAGGATTAGTGGTTCCGATAGATATTGTTTAAGCTCGTCAAAAGGCTTTTTGACTGCTATCATCCCAAATGAACTTCTTATTATCCTTTAGTAACTTGAAGAATGGTAAGCTTTTATCCATTGATCATGAAATAAACCGATTTAAAGCTGTTATTCGCCATGTCAAACGATGGACTTCCTTCTTTGTCCGGAGTGGTTGCATCTTCAACAATGCATCTATCTGCTTTTGTTTAGCCTCAATTCCCCATTTCGTGACCAAATAGCCTAAGAACTCTTCAGAAGATACTCCGAAAGTGTATTTAGCTGGGTTTAACTTTATCCCATATTCATTTAACATTTTGAAACAACATCGTAATTGCTCCACATGGTCATTGACATGTGCGGATTTAACCAATATATCATCGATGTAAACCTCCATGGACTCTCTCAGCTGCTCTGCAATCATAAAATTCACGAGGCGTTAGTATTTACCCCTACATTCTTTAACCCGAAAGGCATGACTTTATAGCATTATGTTCTATGGTCGGTTATGAATGACGTGCTCTCTTGATCTTCTGTATGCATCAGAATATGATTGTACCCAGAAAAAGCATTCATAAAGCACAAAATCTCGTGCCCAACTGTTGCTTCCATCAGCCTGCCAATATGCAAAAGGGTATAACTATCCTTTGGGCAAGCTTTGTTAAGATCTGTGAAATCCACACAAACATTATAGTTTCCGTTTTTCTTTTTCACTACCACTAGACTCGCTAACCATTCAAGATATTTGACTTCCCTTATAGATTCGGTCTTTAATAACTTTTCTATGTCATCTCGGAATGCCTTTGCTTTTTCTGGTCTGAGCTTCCTTCACTTTTGCTTAATCAGTTTGAATGTTCAGTCTACATTTAACTCAAGTGATGTGACTGAGAGGCTGATTCCGTACATATCCTGAACCAACCAAGCGAAAGTTCCCATGTTTTCCTTAAGAAAAGATTCCAACTCCTCTCGGATAGTAGGATCGAGATCAGCCCCAATATTTAACTCTATTTCGAGATGATCAGGAAAAAGAGCAACCTTGACTACTCTTGTCACATATGGCCATTTATTTGCGAGCTCACTCATTGCTTTTTTGACCTTAGCACGTTGGTCGGTTAATTGCTATAATCCTCCATTACGCATTCGTTTAAAATTATCTTGGTAACAACAGCGTGACGCCACTCAACTGCTTTGGATGGTTCTTTCCCCGGTTGGTGTTGGGAATTTTATACATGGATGATAAGTCAACGCGACATCCTTCATTGCGTACAGCCATGGTGTACCCAAAATGGCATTGAAAGAGATATTTTATCCACCACCATGAAGTTTATCAATTTTCTTACCCCTTGCGCTAACACAGGGAGTTGTATCATTACTAGGTACATCGCGGTGTCTCCTAAAAGTCTCGTCAGAGGGGTTTTACCGCCAACCAACTTGCAATCTTCTAAACCTATCTTTTTGAACGCGTTGTAAAAGAGTTGGTTGACGGAACTGCCAGTATCAATTTAGATTCGAGCCAATTCTACAGCTCCAACATCGAACTCAACAATTAATGTGTCATAATGAGGTTTGTCCAAGTGTAAGGTCTCACTCTCTCGAAAGGTGATTGCTTGTTCATTGCTGACGCTCTTACTGGATCTGGAAGCTGACAATTGCACCTCGGCTTTTCTTTAATGCTTTTTGATCACGTTTACAAAATCACAGTACATGTGAGATCCACCGATGATTACTTCAACTCGTGGCATAGCAGTGTTTACGGATTGTACTTCACTAGATTCATCTTCTCTTGCGGGGTCTCTTTCCCTTTTTCTTTGGCCGGGGTCATTTTTCCACACCTTTCGCATTCCCTCGTGCCATTTTTCTTGTTCTTTAAGCCATTGCACTATTCCAAAGTGTGTATGTGTGCTTGGTGATAATCACAAAACTTCGTCATGTCAACGGGGGTCCTTCTGTTTTAAGGATACTTGCCAACTGAGAATGTATGTCTTTCTCGATTTGAGTTATCTCCTTGCTGTCGTTTACCTGATTGGTTCTTCTTCGGACTCGGCGTAGCTTTCACCGCTTATTTCTTTTCAGGGCGCCAACCTGTTTCTACTCGATGCTCCTCCCAATTGATGAAATTTTTTGTGTTGTGAAGAGCATCGTCCAACGAGCTTGGAGGCCTAACTGTCAAATCCTGGCTGAAAGCTGACGCTTGCCAGATTCCTCTTTTCAACGCAATCTGAGCCATGTCATTTGTCACATTGATACTCCAAGATTTCATTTCCTTAAAGCGTGTGATGTAATCACGTAAGGACTCGAACTTTAGTTGAGTTAAATTTATGAGGCTGTCGATCATAGTTCGATTTTCAATAAATATCAAATATTGTTTCAAGAACACTTCCGCGAGTTGTTCGAAACCGTCAATCGGCTCTTTGGCAAGGGTCGAAAATCAATCGAGCGTCGACCCTATGAGATTTTCCGAGAAGAATCGGCAAAACCCGGCGTCGTGTTCATCCCCATCCAAGTGTGCTAGATCCATAGCCAGGCGGAAGGATTTTAAATGTGCCACGGGATCTGTATTCTCTGCGTATTACGGGAATTTAATATTTCTAATATCGCGAATTCTTGTGCTTGATATTCGTTTAGTGAATGGTGTATGACGGGTTTTTCAATAACACGCTTGATCTTGGGTGCGGTCGATACTGCGCGATTAATTCTGATCGCATGCTAGCATAGTCTTGCTGCATTTTTACCATCATCTCGCGAATCTCGCTTAATTCCATCGCATCTTCTAGCTTGTTGACGAATGACGCTTCTTGTACGGGCTACGACACTCTTTGCATCTCATCCCTTATCCTCTGACATTAGGCTTCTGCCTGAGCCAGCCGCTCTTAGAGGCCATGTGAATTGTTGGCGTTTCTTGCCATATCATCAATTGATATCCGTGGAGATGCTTGCTCCCTGCTTTTTGGTAAGGCGATCGGGTTTGCCCATGCTACATGGGTGTTTGGGAGCTCTCGTGTGTTTGTCGGTATTGTTCCTCTCAAAATCCCTAGTACTGGGTTTTGAACCTCCGGAAAAGGGTCTGACTCGTTGTTTTTCTCATTTCGTAGGACAGCAGCTTGCAACTCTGCAAGTTGTTCTCTAAATTCTTCCTCTCACCGCTGGATTTAGTCCAATAACTCATGGTTCCTCTGTTCATTTTGCCTAACCTGTTCGGCCGTCGCACTTGCTAGAGATCGTAATTCCAGGATTGTCCGGGCATATCGCTGATAAGTCATCCCTTCATCAAATTGTGAAGTTGGAATGATAGTTCCAGTCCCATAGGTAGCGTGTTCAATTACTGGTTCAGTTGGATTCAACGTGGATTATCCTGCAGCGTCGAATTCCCCATAGCTTGCAACGTTTTTCTGTTAGCTAAACTTTGATTCCTCTGTTCAGAAGATTTGTGTAGAAATCGTTCCCACAACACCAATTTGTTGATCCCAAAAATATTCTTTTATTGAAATTAACAAGAATTTTACAACGAAAATTAAAGGAAAACTTATTGAAATAGAAAGAGAGTCGTTTGCTAGTGAGAGTGTTGAGTTCTTTTCTTCTTCATCTTCGTTTCTTTTATATTAGCTTTCTTATGTTACTCAAGCTTCTTAATTATTAGCATTTACTTCCCGTGATTCTCTCCTTGTTACTTCTTTGTTACTTTGTAACCGCCTAATTTCAAAATCACCCTGTCATTTAATGGACTCTACTTTATTTTAAGCGGCTTTATCAAATCTAATATCTCCAAATTACAGTATTACCAAAATATGTTGAAAAAATATCTTCCAAAACTATGATGACAACTAAGAAAAGTCATGTGTAAGTATTTGTAATAATTAACTAACTGTAGTTTACCGAAGTCAATTAACTGAATAGGTAAATGGCAAAGTTCAGTTTATTAAAATGAAGCATTACTAAATAAGTAATACCTACTTAATATTGACAGTGTGGATTCGCTATTTTGATGTAACAATACTTCCTTTTACATGTTTCTTATTGCATATCAAAGATTGATAGTAATATACTAAAAAGTGTGAGATTTAATGTTATACTACACGTTCATGTAAAGAACGGTTAATTAATCTACCAAATGTTTATTAAAAATTACATAAAATATAAATATTTTGAGATTAATTTCGTGAAGCAACACTATTTTCCAAATTGATGCAAACATATGATATGTTACTTGCATGTAGTACGCATAAGGAATCTTAAAATAAAGTGACAGGATGTAAATTACTGATTGCCTAAAGATATTGCTTTCATTTTAGTTGTGTATAATTAGTGAATATAACTAATTGTTGTAAGCAACACTTATGTAGCTTTCAATTATTAAATTATTGGTTCTCTTATATACGTTAAGCTTTATGAACCGACTCTTCCATTATTGGACTAAACTAAGATAATAAAGATGACAATCATGAGTTGATAAAGGAATAAACTCTTATAAAAAAAATAATATAATAAAGACTAAAATCAGTATAAATT
The DNA here is from genome assembly GCA_963920545.1 of Lepidium didymum. NCBI lineage: Eukaryota > Viridiplantae > Streptophyta > Magnoliopsida > Brassicales > Brassicaceae > Lepidium > Lepidium didymum. The sequence continues at coordinate 3,733,076 of OY986996.1, read as the reverse complement.
CTGATTGGCTGGTGAGATACTTGGATTGAAATAAAATAGATCAATACCAGAATAAAACTTTACTTTATTTAATTTTTGGTATGAATTATAACTATTACATAAAAATCATATATATTAGTGATGAGGGGAGACACAAATATAACTTTCCCGATGTGGTACAATTGAGCAACTATTTTGATGTGTTTTGATGAGACACGTGTTTACGCTTCATAACATAAACTATTTTTTCAACAATTGCATCAACGAGACATGATTTATAACTTAAAGTTCACTCCATAGTTAAAATCACTTTTTAATATACTATTTATAGTGGGAAAAAATCGAACTCTAATATATGAATCACTAGGTGGATCATTAAAAACACTATACTGAGAAGAGCTCGACATAAATAAATTGTACTTCTAAACTTTGTTATGTCATTGGACATTTATAATACTTAAAAAAAATTGTATTACAAATTAGCGAATGGAATTGAGAGTTCTTCTTGATCATATGGTTAGAATAATTCAAACTAATATCAGGAGTTTATGTTCAACCCTCCCTACTACAAAATAAACAGATTAAAAAAGATGTAGGAGAGTGGGTTTTAAACTATAGATTGAACATTGTTGACAAAATAATTAACAAATGAGCACCAATCTAACATCCATGCATAATCTCACACTAATCAATAAACAAATTTAGTGGAAAATGATTATATTCATTGTGCTCAAATATGGAGTGTGGAAGAGAAAACAGAAGATAACAATAATACTAAAGTTGGGAGATGATGTGTCATTGCGTAAGTGGTTGATAAAACCAATGGAATAGAGTCATCTTACTTATGTGATATGTGTGGATGACTACTGGATTGCTTCTAAAGCTTAACAACCTCCACTACAGACTTTGTGAGACCTTATAGATTGGTTATAAAGGACCCAACCATTTCCATGTTATTCAGTGAAGGTAAGAGAAAAGAGAGCAAAATGATCTTAAGTAAGGATTTGTTGAATATTATAATAATCCTCTGTGTGTTTCTCAATTTGGGTTGTAACGAGGGAGCTCAACAAAAACAGAGGACAGACACTCAATTTCAAACTATCCAACTCAACTCTCTCTTCCCGAAATCATCATCATCATCATCATCTTGTGTTGTTTCTTCCAAAGGTAATGTAACTCTTAGCTAATTCAACTGTGTTTTAAGCTTTTAGCTATGATTAAGCATATAAGTAGACAGAACACTGTATGACTCTACTTGAGTTAATACTACAAAAGTATATATTTCTCTGTTTCTAACTGTGGACTTATGAATCTATTCAGCGTCTAATTCAAAGTCCTCACTACACGTAACGCACAGACACGGCTCGTGTTCGCCTCTAAGCAATGGCAAAACCACGAGTCCAGACCATGTGGAGATTCTGAGACTTGACCAAGCACGCGTAAACTCTATCCACTCAAAACTATCAAAGACCCTCAAAACAGATCAATACAGTCAAAGCAAGTCAACGGATCTACCGGCTAAAGACGGAAGCACACTCGGTTCAGGAAACTACATCGTGACCGTAGGACTCGGGACACCAAAGCGTGATCTTTCACTGATCTTCGATACCGGAAGCGATTTGACATGGACTCAATGTCAACCATGTGTTAAAACTTGCTATACACAGAAAGAACCAATCTTTAACCCTTCTTCGTCTTCTTCTTATTACAACGTCTCTTGCTCATCCGCAGCGTGTGGTTCTCTATCTTCTGCGACAGGTTTCAATTTCAATTTTTGCTAATACCGGTTTTCCAATTGATTTCCGGTTTATATTAACCGGTTTTAATTCAATACCAACCCCGGTAATTAGGAAACGCCGGAAGTTGTACGGGTTCGACTTGCATCTACGGTATTCAATACGGCGATCAATCGTTCTCCGTCGGATTTCTCGCCAAGGAGAAGTTTACGCTAACGAGCTCCGACGTATTTGACGGTGTTTTATTCGGTTGCGGTGAGAATAACCAAGGACTTTTCACTGGTGTCGCCGGACTTCTAGGTCTTGGCCGTGATAAGCTTTCATTCCCGTCGCAGACAGAGACAACTTACAATAAGATCTTCTCCTACTGCCTCCCTTCGTCCTCTAAATACACCGGACATCTCACTTTCGGATCCGCCGGAATCTCCGCATCCGTCAAATACACGCCGATTTCCACCATCACAGATGGAACCTCTTTCTATGGCCTTGATATCGTCGGAATCACTGTCGGTGGTCAGAAATTGGCAATATCTTCAACCGTATTCTCTACTCCGGGAGCTTTAATCGATTCCGGGACCGTTATTACTCGTCTCCCACCAAAAGCCTACGCGGCGTTACGAAGTGCGTTTAAGGCGAAGATGTCAAAGTATCCGACTGCGTCAGGAGTATCGATCCTGGACACGTGTTTCGATCTCAGTGGATTGAAAACGGTGACGATCCCGAAGGTGGCGTTTCTTTTCAGCGGTGGCGCCGTCGTGGAGCTTGGCTCGAAAGGGATACTTTACGCGTTTAAGATGTCGCAGGTTTGTTTGGCGTTTGCAGGAAATAGCGATGACAATAACGCTGCTATATTTGGAAACGTTCAGCAGCAAACGCTACAAGTTGTGTATGATGGTTCGAAAGGGCAAGTCGGGTTTGCTCCTAACGGATGTAGTTAATAAAAACCTAAAAACAAAACAGGTCAATTATATTATGGATTTGGCACAAATTAGCTTAATCCTAAAATCAAGTGTGTAATTTGGGTAATTAAGAGCGTGATGGATTGTATTTGGAGTAATCGTACAGTGATAAGTTTGTACTGATGATACAACAATTATCTTCTATCATAGAAGACCAAACTGTTAATTTGTAATTGTTTATTCCAATACTAGATAAATAATACACAGTGATGTTTGGTAAGAAAGAGTGTTGAATTTCACGATTTAATGTGAAAAGTGTTATAGGCGAGATGGACGGAGAACTAATAAGGACGAAATCACTAGAGTCGAGTTGATTACGGTATGAACGCCAAATGATAAAATGGGAGCTCACCAAAAGAAAGAGGACACAAATTCTTTGTATTAGAACAAGAACACTCCATCAAAAAATTCTCTTTTCAGTTTTTTTTTCTTACTATTAGTTTTAAACTTGGAATTAAGCCCAAAAATAAGATTATTAGATATGGATCAACAATTTGGCATCTTTCGTGGAACCTAATCAATCCATAAAATTAGACTCTATTAAGATCTAATTCGCATTATAAAGTATGAAGGAATTCGATCTTAAAGATCCGAGTTTATCAACCCCGAATGCGAATAAACAACCCAAAAGCAAAGAATATTAGACTTTGAAATTTGGAAATTTCTATCACGTGCAAGAGGAAATGTTTTAGGAAGAACGTACTGGACCCAATCCCAAAAGTGGATGAGAGCATTTTTTTTTTGTCACTAAACTTCTTCATTAATTACCCAAAGTTTTGAGATACATCATCTAACAATAATCAACTTAAAAACATGCATATAATAAAAACACATCCAAATGAAAAAACTTAAATATATCGGAAATTTTGGATAGGAATTGGATAAACGTTATTGAACCTGAAACAGATCCTGAACCGATCTAAGTTCAGCCACCATAATCGGTAGTTAAACAAACCAAGAATTTAAATAACCAAATCTCTCCCATAAGGAGGGGATTCTAAGGTCTAAATACAACCAAAAATATTTAAATCTAAAATGTAATCTTAAAACTAATGGGCATATATATTGAAATTCAATCTAATGCCCAATGATAGCACATTGGTTAAAGTCATAAAGTCTTAGCAACAAGTTCATTGAACCGTTAGACAGACGAGCATGTAAAAAAGAGAGTTCAACAAGATCACAAAAGAGTGCTCAAAGAAGCTAAGTGATCTTGCAAAAAGATATATAAATTAATAAACAAGGCTAGTAAACGACTTTCCCAAAGTAAGAAGGGAACAAATTCGGTTGGAATAAAAGAAAAATATCTAAGATAAAAATGTGAGGTTATAAGAAAAATCTAATCAGTCAGAGAGACAAATAAAGCCTAAAAAAGAAATGTCAAACAAACAACAAAGTCTTAAATTACATACAAGACATTAACCGAAGTCAAAAAAGCCAAAGATCAATGAACTAAAATAAAAGGTAGAAACAAAAAATAAAGTGTGGAATCCACTATACTCCTCAGGAGATCTGGGAGCAATTTTGCTCCCAATAAAATCAAACCTAGAAGGAACCCCTCCAGCATTGACATCCATCATGAAGTTAGAGTCAGAGAGAAAGCAAAGACATCTCATATTGAGGTCAGGAACTTCACCAGCATCATGCTTGAAAGCATCCAAATCAAGTTTTTCTTTCTCCGACATGCTTGTGAAGTCATGGAGGGTCATGTTACTATTGTCCACTTTTTGATCAGCGATAACCTGGCGTTAGTCCGTACTTCCTGAACGTGAAAACCATGATGCATCCTTGGGCGTTCAAACTTGTCGTGTACATTTATGAAGTGAGCCTTATATCTCTTCCTCGGCTCCTTAGATTTCTTGTGACAGCCCGTGCAACAGCTATGTTTTGTATTGAAGCGTGTTGCTCTCTTGTTCATGAGCTAGAATGTCAACAGTGACGACTAACTTCCTTTGTGCGCTGCGAGTTTCCTGTTAAGGTTATCGACCTCGGTATAGAGTTTGTTAATCTCAGCATCACGACTAACCGTCTCCTCATTCAATATCTTGATCGAGTCAGCCAGTCTGTCAGCAGTCTCTGAGGTGGTTCCTCCTTATATTCAATCTCTTAATTGTTAATGACTTTATTCACATAAGCCATAACCCAATTTGACTTTATTCAAATTGGGTTAATGTCCCTACAACTATGTGATATGTGTGTGGGGCTTGGTTTAACAACATTCACTAGAGACTTAATTCCCAATTGAAGAAATATTAACAGATTTGGTTTGCTGTAATAACAAGAAGCAAACTTATGTTATCTTAAAATCAAAGACCATAAACATGTTAGAGAGATATCTGGAAAAGCTGTAGGTTCTCATTGATTCATTGAAGTATTAAAAACTTATAAAACATCAAAAATATGTAAGTTTAGAGCTACATAGTACCAAATCTTTAAAGATGATGCGTTTCGCGCTATAATCAGAATTACCTGGAATCTTTCGGAATAATGATTCTAAAAATGAAGGTTTTGAAACTTGGTGGAAGCTTACGACTCCGAGTTAGAAGAATTTTGAAAACTCAAAATTGTTCATATATATGAAAATCTTAAAAAAATAAAACTAATCAATAACTAAGTTTTTGACTTCTAGTTTCACTAGTAAAAAAAAACGCTATACCCGCAAAATTTTCGTGGCAATTTACAGAGGAATTTCGTGGGTATGGCGTCGTGGGTTAAAAGATTAGTGGCTCCTCGTGGATACATGTGTCTGCGAAATGCCACGAAAACTTCTGTGGTAACATTGCCCGCGAAAAGCCACTTAATTTTACGTGGGACTATTTACCACGAAAACCCATTAAATTTTCGTGGCAAACGAAGTAGCCCACGAAAAGCCGCGAATTAAATCGTGGGGACATTGCCACGTGAAGCCACAAATTTTTCTGTGGCAACATAACCCGCGAGTTGCCACGAAATTATGCGTGGGTATTCTTGCCACTAAAACCCGCGAAATATTTCGTGGGTCCTGAAGGAAAACCCACGAAAGGCCACGACTTGTTTCGTGGGGACCCGATTGTTTAATTTTTTTTTTTTTGTTTATGTTTGATTTAAAATTTAAATTGAAATTAAAAGAAAAATAAATATATTTAATACATTAAATATTTTAATAATAAAAAATAAAATAAAATGGTTTCTCCAAAAAGATTTGTTGTTAAAAAAAAAAGTTATTACGACAAAAAAAAATCTACTACGGGTTGTGGTCGAAGTAAAGATGCATAGAGGGTAAAGGAGTGGTGACTTCGTCTTCTGGTTGAGGACGGGCTGAAGTCCTCGACCCACCTGGTAGCCGCTCCATCAATAAATCGAGTTTGGCTTCAATGTTGCCCATCTTGGCTCTAATGTCATCGATCTCCCCTCGATGATGCGCTTGGGAGCTGGTCGGGTAATCGTCCATCGGCTGATAGAACTGCGCCTGGGCACTGCCTACACCGTCTAGCGTACCGTATCGCAGTCTACCACGCTGCATTTGATGAGTTGAGAATGTAAAGTTTAAATAGAAATAAAACTGTCGAATGTAAAAAAAATTCGAAAACGTACCTGAACGTATAATTGGTTAAGGATGTCTCGAGAAGGACCAGTGGTGGAACCAACAGTGCCCGGTGAATCTTGAATGTGGGTAGCTGCAGCCTCGACCTCTCTCACGAGCTCCTCGCACCGCTGATCGACAAATGTACCGTCCTCGCGTGTATGTGTAGTCTTCACCAAATCCACAATCGAAGGTGGATCAGAACGAATAGATTTCAGCCTCTGCAATTGTAAATTAATACGTCATATTTACTAGTAATTCCGAATATATTTTAATTATTATTTACGGTTAATTAAATTTAAAAATTATACTTACCAACTCGTACTCAATCTTCACGAAAGAGTTAGGCCCGGCAGTGTGTTTGTGCATTCCTTTGCCGTCTTTATTAGATCTACGGCTGATGGCTACGGCTTGACTCTTACGAATTGCAGCATCAGTCTGCCACCCCTCCATAAGAAGCGCCCAATCATCTTCGCTGATGTAACTGGGTCTTTTGTTGGATCGCTTCTTTCGCCTAATGTCTTCCCCAATTCCTTTCTTAGTCTTTTCCTTCCAATGGTAAAAGACGATGTCTTCGTATTTTGGGTCCCAGTAATAGTTTTGCTAGATTTTATTTAAACAACTAGTATTAATAAATAATTTAATTTAAATTATTATTGTGTTAAACATTAAATATTTAAACGTACCACAAACGTTCCCCACCAAGATTGAATCTTTTCAGGAGCTATTTTTTTACATCGGACCAATTCTTCCAAGGTCCCCAAAAATTCTCTTGCCAAGTGTGTTTAATAAAGTTTGTGACCGAATCATCGATCCCAAACCTTATTAATTTGCTTGCAATATTAGTGTGGGTTTGATAACAAAATTTACATATTTATTATTTAAAGTTTGATATCTTACCATAACGCTCTGTTTTTCTTATTAGGATGTAATAAGGGTTGCGAAGCCCTAGTAGGGGCTTCGTAAACGGCACGTAAACGGCAACGATACTCTCATGAGGCTCCGCGAGCTGATCTCGGAAGATCGTAATGTGTGCCACATGACCCCGTATAATCAGAACTAGAAGATGCCATGACTAGAAACACAAATTTTGAATTACTAAGTTGTACATAATTAAAACGAAATGTCTTTATATTTTGTAAAGTAATAGGATTACTAATTTGTAATTACATGTATATCTTTGTATGTTTTTTGTATGATGATTTAAATGTGCGTTACAAGTTTAAAAAAATTGAAATTTTAATTTCAATTTTTGGGTAAATAAGGTTAAATTGTAATTTAATTCTGGTTAATTAATATGTTAATTAGTTGGGTGTAGTATAAAAATTGGGACAATTATTTTTTTAATTTTGTAAAAATTCGAATTAATGAAAACTTTTAATATTTATCAAAAAAAAAACAAAAAAACTAAATATGTCGATTACGGACCAAAAATTTCGAAAAAAAATGTTTGAAAGTCGTATTGGTTATGGAAAGGAAATCTAACAAAGACAACAAATTTGTGAGTGATTTTCTATGTTGAAATCGGATTAGAACGGAAGATATTTTCCAAAAATCGAAAGTTTATGTAAAATCCGTAAAAATGGCAAAATTTTCGATTTCCACAAGCAATTTAAGGCCAATAATAATGTTTACTACTGTTAGGAATGGTAACAAACATTCCTAACCATGATTTGTTGGACATTTGCCAAGATTTTTTGAAACCCTAGAAATTGGGGGTTTCTTGAAATAAAGGAATTTATGAGACTTACCAAGGCGAGGAGGAGAATTGGCGGTTGCGGGATGGTAGCCACTTGTCGAAATGGATGAATCGTCGACCGGATCACCTATTGTGGGAGAGGGGACGAAGCTTTTCGGAAATGACGAAGAAATGGCTCGTCGGGGAAGATGAAGAGGTACCCACAAAATTTTTCGTGGGTACCCGTGGGTTTTTTAAAAAAAGTCACGAAGTACCCACGAAAAGCCGCGAAATTTTCCGTGGGTACAAGTATAAATTAATTTTTGTCCGAACATGTTGGTTCGAACCCGGGCCTGATGCTTAATGATGGGTATACTTACCAGCTGAGCTAGGGTCAATTATTGGTATTTGATTACACCTGGTTATATATGTAAGTATGGAAGTGGGCAAAATTTACTTAATGGCAAAATGATTGTGTTCTTTTTTCAACATAAGCATCATTTTTATTTTAATAACTCACACCATTACAATTGAAGAGAAACAGATAACAAGATTTTGAAACATTACGGTAGATAATAAACGAAAATACAACAACACAATGCATAGAGCTTATTCATATCACTGCTATTAAGCCAAAATTTGATGCAACGGTCTTCGAGGATAGATTTTATTCTTCACTATCAGAGTCTGGAATTGTTGCAGATTCCTAATCATTATTGCCTTCGTATCCAGCCACCATAGCATTTCCACCTATTATCTGTTAAGAAAATTAGTAAGGTTGTTTTCTAAAATCATTCATATATATTCATTAATTAAAATAAACCTTGATGATGTTGCGAGTAGTTATATTGAGGTACTTAGACGTGGAATTGAAACGGGATACAGTCACATTGCGTGCAATAACAACCGCGCTAACCGATGTAGCTAGTCGATACTCATCATTTAAGAAGATGTTACGGTGCATAGATCCGTCAATTTTACCTGATGGATCCTTCAGAGTCACAAGAAGATCTCCTTGGCCGTTCAGGGTTAAAGTTGAGATCATTGCCACAATCTAAAATTGATTTTAGCGACAAAAACAAACCACTTATACTACAAATAAAGTAGCTGACACCAATGAGTAGTATTACCTTCTTGACTTTAACAAATTGATTTGCCGGGCACTGTATGTTGGCAACCTCGGTCCAAAACGGACGCGTCCTGTTGGTGAAACTACCTACAAGTACAAATAATGGATTTAGGAATTTTTATCTCCGAATCATAATACTAAAGGCATCGATTTATTTCTGTATATACCTTCGTGCCTTAGGTACTCTATTGTAGAAGTCCACCGAGGGGTAGTAAAGTCCAAGTCGACCGCCTGTGGCTCATTATAGACATCCCGAATGAAGCCTTGGGTAGGTCGAGTTTGTGAACTTTCTCCTCGCGCAACCATTGCGTCGTGACTCTTTTTGCGAAAGAGGCCAATCTAAACTTGACGGCCAGGTCCGGGTATAAGCGGAGTTTGGTACTGCAACTGTTGAGTTTGCTGGAGGGGAATAGTAGGTGGAGCTTCAACAACATTCATGTGATCATACGGTGGACTTCCAGGCAAGGGAGAGGGGGTTGTATCTAGTTCGAGGGAGTCGCGAGATTCCAAATAATATCTCCACAGCTCACGGTTAGACATTTTGTCAAAGTATGTTGTATAATACTAATAAACTTGTGCCAAAGGCAACGACATTTATAGAAGAGAAATCTTGAGGAAAATCAGTTACGAGTTTAAAGTTGTGGAGGTGGGAATCAAATTTGCAAAAAGATTGACAAGAGTAGACATTTGAGCGGCCCATAAAGTATGCAATGCGCAGATTCCGCAATTAATGTTGTCGGCAAGTTACTGTTGATGTGACAACACAATTATAGTCAAGGGTGTTTTAAATAGTTGATACCACTCAATTTATTCGAAATTGGCATGTGCAAGAATTGGTTGGTGTGCATTACAGCACTAACGCATTTAGTCTCCGAATATATCACTTTATTCGTAACACTTTTTATGTGGGAGTACAACAAAAAACTACGCATAAGTGTTGAATAAGGCGTGGTCCACTACAATACACACTTTAACCATAGAGTTTAAGACATTTATTTTTCAAACTTTTTCACATAATAACAACTTATATTACAATAATGATTGAACTGGCAGAACAAATAAAATTTAATGCAAATACTAGTGAAGTGATTTCATTCATCATCAGTTGCTGAATCATCTTCGGATACTTCATTGTCTGTTAACTCGTGTTTAGATGTGTACACGTCATTTGTGTCTTGGTTGGGTATATCGTCGTAATTTTGAGTGTCGTCAACAACGTGGGTCTCAACTCGCAAAAGGCATGCTGCAGCGACGACGTTATTTCTTGATTCATCTTGGAATGCCGGCTGCAAAGCATTTGTTACATTTCGAACCCCTCTAGGAACTACTTTTGTACATGCTAACCACTCAGACACGTTCCTCCTCCTTACTTTTGGATACGGTATGTAACATGCTTGATCGCATTGTTCTGGTGTAATAAACGGATCATAATTTCTGTACTGCCTATTAGCGATGACATCAACTAGTCCAGAACGACTTATACGCATTCCAGTACCACTAGTGATATTGTACCAAAAGCATTTGAATATAACGATCTTCAACCCAACTCCTCCGTCGTACTCAATCATTCTGATGTCGTCCACTTTGCCATAATATTCAGTATCAGTTGTTCCTCGAACACAAACACCAAAATTCTGAGTTTTTTTGTTTGCACTCCGACTCACGGTACGGAATAAGTATCCCCTTGTTGCAAACGAATGTCACGATGTGTAAGCACGACGTGGACCTTGTACAAAATTACTCAGCCATTGTGAAACGTTTTCCAACATGCTTCCATGACTAACCTGTTACAAAGTATAACTATATTAGCTACGTAGTAGATTATTAAATTACTATTTATTGTAAGCATACTTACGTATTCTTTGCACCACTGGGCGAAGTTGCTTTCCTTAAAAGTTTGAATGTCAGTGCTACTCATTTCTGGATATGTCGATTGCATTAATTCTTCAAATATCCTATACAAAAGATATTGTACATTCAAACGTCTGCTTTCTTCAAGGTAGGATAACCAATGTCTCGGAAAAACAGAGCAATTTCTAATAATGTGTAATACGCAGGGTATTAATTAGTGATTAATATACGTGGTAATTACCGTGTAAAACGTATAGAGAAACCTTTTACCTGATATCGCTACGTGTACAAATTTAGGAAGTAGTTCCATCAGACAAAATGGAAGAAGCCTTTGCATTATGACGTGACAGTCGTGGCTTTTCAAACCTGAAAGTGTCTCATTACTTTCATTTACACATCTACCAAAATTAGAAGCGTACCCATCTGGAAATCGGATTTCATTCTTCAACTAACTAAGGAATTTTGTTTTTGCCTCACGAGCCATCCGAAAATTGGGCACTGGAGCACTCTCATTCGTTATCAACTCCAACGCTCTCCGGCTGCATATCGTCGCCAAGTCTAGCCGCGATTTGATATTATCCTTAGTTTTTCCCGGCACATTCAAAACAATGTTAATAATATTATCGAAAATATTTTTTTCGATATGCATGAAATCGAGGTTGTGCCTTAGCAATAAATTCTCACAATACGGCAACGACCAGAATATATTTTGTTATACCAATTGTGATATTGGCCATAACCATGCACCGTTCTAGATGGATCGTTGTGTCCATTTCCACCACAACAATTACTCATTTCTAGACCTTCTATACTGTTAATGGTCTCTAACACAGAACTCCCAATATGCCATATGGGAGCTTCATCGTGGACTGATTTGGACTTGGTGAAGGCAACAACATTACGCCTGTACGAGTGATCAGCCCTCAAAAACATTCTGTGGCAGTCAAACCAACTATGTTTTCGACCGTTGGGTAACTAAAATGATTTTGTTGCATCCATACAGTATGGACATGCGAGCCGCCTGTGTGTCATCCAACCAGATAGCATCCCATAAGCTGGAAAATCACTAATCGTCCACATGAGTGCCGCCTTCATCTTAAAATACTGTTTCCTTGAAATATCGTAAGCATCAGCGCCATGTGTCCAAAGTTGGTGAAGCTCGTCAATTAAAGGTTGGAGGTATACATCTAGACTTTTCTTCGGGTGTGTTGGACCCGGAACCAAAACCGAGAGAAATAAAAATTCTCTTCTCATACACATACCAGGGGGTAGGTTGTATGGAGTTACTATGACAGGCCATATTGAGTGTGCCTTGCCACTCATTCCTAGTGGATTAAAACCATCTGTCGATAGTCCCAGGTATATATTTCTTGGCTCACCCGCAAATCTCGGATAAATATTTTTGAAATGTTTCCAAGCCTCTCCGTCAGATAGATGATTCATTTCACCTTCATCCACAGCATGCTCTGCATGCCATCGCATATGCCTTGCGGTTGAGTCGCACTGGTATAATCGTTTCAAACGATCTGTAATGGGAAGATAAAACATTCTTTGTCTTGGAATCTTTTTCCCTTTACCATTCCAGGGATGGTACCGCTCACTATCACAGAATCGACATTGCTCTAGCATAGCATATTCACTTTTCCAAAATAACATGCAATTGTTCTCACATACATCGATTTTATGCACGGGTAAGCCAAGAGCCTTAGTGATCTTCTTTGTTTCGTAGTACGAGTCAGGAGCAGAATTTGGGCCTGGTAAAATCCTTTTCATTGTACCCACGATATCGTCTATAGCACTTTCCGCTATATTATAATCCGTTTTCCACCGTAAAATACATGATGCCAAAAATAATCTGGTATTTTCTTCACTGCAACCTTTGTAAAAGGGTTGATTTGCTTCAATGAATGCCTCGTACGACTTGTCATCAAATGTTTGAACATCATCTGTCTCTAAGGGCGGCTGATATTGCCGGCTTAAAATATCTCCAGCGGTTTCGGATGCATCGTGGAACATTTCTTCTGGATCGACTTGAATGTGAGAAGGATGATAACCCCCTCTAAAATCCACCCCACCCATATAAGTTGCATTCGATGTTTCTCCGCTTTCCATGAAAGATTCGCCATGATTACTCCATATATAGTAATTGCCTTTATAAAACCTACTGTGAATAGATGCCGCGTCACCACTCTCACGGAATGGAGTTTCTCGTTTTTGCACCTGGCGCATGGACAAAGGAGTCTCTCCGTGGCCATAAATGATGGTTGTTAGCAAGCGAAAGATATGAACACATTGATCCCTACCGTGAATTCTTCAGTTACTGAATTGGTTAACGGATCGAGCCTATTATCCATCCACACTCTCGAATGGCTCGAGGATGCCATAACAAATTTTTAATATCTATATGATGTTTATGAACTGGAATTTTTTCTTCATATGCAATGAGAACATGTTAAACACCATCGCATACATGCATATATAGCCAACGTGTGGTCGTTAACCATTCAACAGTCATATTTGACAAACCCCATCCAACGGCTGAGATTCTTGCGTCAAAATTTATTCCAAACTTTTTACCACTAACCTTCTCAGTCCGACATGATTTGACTACACCTTATAATGGCTGGTCCTTCTGCGCATGATTTGACACAACAAGGCAGTCTTTGTCCCCCCACATGCATCTTCATAGCTATATTCATATGATTCCACCATTGATTTGACAACTCTCTTCGCTTTTAAAATTTTGTCCATCATTGAACGAGCCAAAATCAGAGAGGTGTGGCCAACAAGAATTAGTGGACTGCAGGCTTTTCTACCAATGTGATGCGATAGCTCTATGGATGGTTGGATATGTCTTCATACATCCAACGGCACAAATCTAGTCAGGAAAAGCAAACAATAATATGTGGGTACCATGCATGTGTACCAAATTGATTAAACATCTCGTAGTAATAGTTTTAATAGCCTTCCAATATCCATCTGCCCATATCAAATCTAAAAAAGGTCTCAAGTCAAAGTGTGGGTAATAATATTCAATTGTGTTTTATACACGTAACCAGATTGTCTATTTTTCAGATGGAATGAAACAAAAAAGTTGTGTAATTACATATTCAAAACACATATGAAACCAATTATTATTATGTAATGACGTGAAAGACTTACAAAAATAGAGAGTAACATACATTGAGAACAAAATTTAGTCACGAAGTAAACAACAAACACTATAAAGAACAACAAACATACGACATTTTTGTTGGAGCGGACATAAAATACACATACTTATCAATCACACCTGACCGACTATATTTTTTAAATTTAACAGGTACTACCGTTTATTCGTGCCTCATCTCTTCATCCACTTCGTGCTTGCCCGATTCGTGTCTAAAACCATCCATGCCACCCCTTTCCCTTGATTGATGGAGAATCTGGAACTCCATCGCATAACTCCCTCTTCATTGCATCTACATCAAGATTTAAGTTTGGGCTTTCAAGTCTTTGGGCATCATCATAATAACTAAATTCACTACTAGTACTTTCACTATAGCTATCTGACTTAATCTTTGAAGGAGATGGTTGTACATCTTTGCATAGCCTTTCCCATATTTCATCTACATCAATATTCGGGTCAGGACTTTCCGGCCTTTGCGCATGCTCCTCTTCATTAAAAGCATACGAGTCCACAACATCACATATTGGGCTCGAATTACCACCTTCTGAGCATGTTTCAGATTCCCACGTGTACTTTGGTATCTCCCCAGTGAATTCGTTGCTTTGCGTTTCAGTTTCCCACGAGTATTTCGACACTGCGAAGTTGAACAGCTCTTGGGTTTCTTCACTATCTTCAATAGGTGATCGACTTGTCATCTGTTGGGTTTAAAAAAATTGATTACTATATTTATATCTCAGATAGCTTGTGGGATGTATAAATTCCACCACTCATATTTATAGTGTGTACATGTGTGGCTTTTAGAGGAGGAAATAACATACCCGCGGAAAATTTCGTGGGTTTTAGTGGGTATATATAAGCCCACGAAATTTTTCGTGGGTTTTCGTGGGTAATAATGTTACCCGCAAAATTTATAGTGGGATTTCGTGGCCCTTATTTAACCCACGAATAATTATGTAGGTTTTCGTGAGAAATTAATGATCCACTAAACAATTCGCGGGTTTTCGTGGGTTTTAAATAAGCCACGAAAGTTTTCGTGGGTTTACGTGGGTTATATCCCACGAAAACCAGCGAAATTTTTTGTTGCTTCGTGTTTACTGTTCACCGTGGCTTTTGGTGAGATTTCGTGGGTTTTGGCCTATACCCACGAAATTTTTCGCGGCATTTTCATGGGTATAGCGTTTTTTTTTACTAGTGTTTATTATGCGGTTTAACTATTTTTTTTTTTGTCAACATTAGGCCACAACTGACCGCCCATTAGCCAAATTCCTACATAATGTAGGCAGTGGGACTCGATTCCTAGATGTGCAAGTGCGCATGTCTTTTGTAGACTTACCACATGCCACTAGACTAAAGGCCACATGCGCGGTTTAACTAGTTAATTTAGATAAAAAATATTTCAAAATGTTTTGTAATATTTAAATTACAAATTGGATTTTGTTTTTCTTTTTAATTTATTTTAATATAATTTTTTGTTTAGTAATTTATGAATATATATATATATATATATATATATGTTTACACGTTTTCAACAGGTACTCGCTTTCTTAAATTTTTTTTAAAATTTTATTTTATTTTCTGGACGCTTCCGTTTCTATATACCCGCTTCCAACTCTATGCAGATTAGGTTTAGAGTTTGGTTATATACAAGACAGAGGAAAAAGAAGATAACAATAATACTAGTTGGGAGATGATGTGTCATAAGGTAAGGTTAATGAAACCAATGGATTGCTTAAAACTTAACCACGTTCACTAGAGGCTTTGTGAGAGCTTATAGATTGTGTATAAATATAAAGGATCCAACCATTTCGATGTTTGAATATTATAATAATTCTCTCTGTGTTTCTTAATTTGGGTTGTAACGAGGGAGCTCAACAAAAACAGAGGACAGACACTCAATTTCAAATCATCCAACTCAGCTCTCTCTTCCCGACACCATCACCATCTTGTGTTCTTTCTTCCAGAGGTAATGCAACTCTTTGCCAGTTCAACTGTGGTTTAGGCTTTTTACTATATACTTGAGGTGTTTAAACTATGTTGCATGAAATTCCGTCCGAATTTTGTTTCTCATTTTGGAAACATTCCGAAAACAGAAATTTTAGGAAACATGGTGAAAGCACAATTTTTATAATTTTTTTATTTGGAAACACGATGAAAATGTGTGTTTCTATTTTGAAAATGCAACGGAAATTACTAATGTTTTGGACAAACAAAAATTATACTCATAATTCATTGAAAAATAATTTAAAATTTTATTAATTTAATATTTTGAGTATATAGTTAATGTAAGCATATTTATTTTTCCTCCATCTTGTAAGATTAGAATTTTTTAAAAAAAAATTCAGTTTTGTTTGATGATATTGATGAAAATGAAAATAATATTCTAAATATTTAATTCTAAGCTATGATATTTTCATTTTGTTTTATCGGATGTTCTCGAAAGGACTCGAAGCTATTATATATATTTTTTTAAATTAGTTGTTGTTTATTAATTGAATGTGAGTTATTTGATTTTTCTAATATGAATTTATGATTTAATGTTTTTATTTTGTTATATATATATATGCGTTTCCAAAACGTATTTTTTTTAGTATTCTTCAAATTTTTGTTTTTATGTTTTGTTTCAACATACATGTTCTGTTTCCAAGCAACATAATTAAAACACTGTTTTGACTCTACTTGAGTTCAAACAAACAACAAAGAATAGTACCGTATTCTAACTGTGGACTTATAAATTTCTGGGAAAATTGAGTAAATAACAACTTTTGAAATTATGATTAAGTTATAACCAAAAACCTTAAACTTACCGTTATTCAACATATTTTCTATAATATTTGCTAAATTATCTTTTTAATTTATTTATTTTTAAATATTTTCTTTCCTCCTTCATTTTATTTACATTATATCTTTTCACAACAAACTAATTTATTTTAATATTTCTTTTAAAAAACATAGATTTTTTTCTACACATATTAGAACTTAAATTTTTTTTAAATAAATAATTTTTTTATAAAAAAAAATATATTATTAATTAATTTTATATAGAACACTAGTATATAAAATGTCTAGTTGATATATAGAATATTTTTTTTTATTAAATAATCAATTTGTACATAATGTTTGAAATATCTCATTAACTTTGATTTATTTACTTTTTTATTTTTCTTTCTTTATTTTCGTATCTTCTTCCTACTTTTTTCCCTATTCATCATTTTCTCTTCTTCCTTCACCCCTTCCTCTTATCATCCTCCTCATACTCTTTCTCCTCCTCTTCATCTTCCCCTCTTCCTCTTCGCATCCTCCCATCATCTTCCTCTCCTCTTCCTCTTATTCATCTTCTTCTTTCGTATAGTTGTATTATATAAAATAAAACAGATAACTTTTAACAATTATTAACTAATTTTATATAGAACATCAGTATATAGAATATATATTTGATATATAAGTCTTGTGTATGTAATATAACTGAATAGTCATATGTTTAATAATTTTGTGATTATGTTATTGATTAGAAGTCATGTGTAATATAATAGTTTAGTTGTTAGTATAGAAGGAAGACTTTTTGACCCATCTTTCATCCACGTAAGCAAAGTCTTTCTTTCTTTGAATTAATTTTGATAATAAGCAAAAGAGTATAATAGTAAATAGTTAGTGCAAAGTGTCATTGACTTAATTAGTCAAATAGAATGACTATATTCTTCATTAAATTTATTCAACGTCCAATTCAAAGTCCTCACTGCATGTGACGCATAGATACGGTCCATGTTCGCATCTAGGCTATGGTAAAACCACGAGTCTTGACCATATGGAGATTCTAAGACTCGACCAAGCACGCGTAAACTGGACTTCTCGGTCTTGGCCGTGATAAGCTCTCATTCCCATCGCAGACAGAGACAACTTACAATAAGATCTTCTCCTACTGCCTCCCTTCATCCCTTGAATACACCCAACATCTCACCTTCGGATCCGCCAGAATCTCTGAATCCGTAAAATACACGCTGTTTTCTACCATCAAAGATGGAGCCTGTGGGATTAATATCATCGGAATCACTGTCGACGATCAGAAATTAGTGATATCTTCAACCGTATTCTTTACTACGGGAGCTATAATTGATTATGGGACTGTTGTTACTCGTCTCCCACCAAAAGCCTACGCGGCATTACGAAGCGTGTTCAAGACGAAGATGTCACAGTATCCAACTGTGTCGGAAGATTCGTTCCTGGACACATGTTTCAATCTCAGCGGATTTAATACGGTGGCAATCCCAAAGGTAACGTTCATTTTCAGCGGTGGCGCCATCGTGGAGTTTGGTGCAAAAGGAGTATTGTACCCGATCAATATGTCCACGGTTTGTTTAGTGTTTGCAGCGAATAGCGATTGTTGGATAATTCCTAACTTGAATAGGAAGTTATTTCTAGAAGGAGTTAGCTTCTAGAGATAAGATCAAATAAAAGGATAAGATTTATATAAATTAAACCCTAGTAGAATAGGGAGTTAGCCTATTTCCTAATATAATAAGGAGTTTAGCTTAGTCTATAAATAAGATCTTTTGGAGAGTTGTTCCAAAAGACAAACAAGAGAATTTGGTTAAGTTTTGAGCAAGTTTCTTAATCAATAAAGAAAAGTAGTTCTTTAAATCTTTTGCTATATTTGTCTTCAGCAATGACAATGTGGTTGCTATATTTGGAAACGTTCAGCAGCAAACGCTACAAGTTGTGTATGATGGTGCGAAAGGGCAAGTCGGGTTTGCTTCAAACGGGTGTAGTTAATGTTTTTCTTTTAAAAGAACGTGAATTAAATAATGGATATTAGCAGAGAATAGCTTTATCCTTAAATCATATCTGTAATTTGGGTAATTAAGAACGTGATGGAATAATAATGTATTTGAAGTAATCGTACAATGATAAGCTTGTATTAATTGTATTAATGATACAACAATTAGTAGAAAACAATTACCTTCTACTGCAGAAGACCAATCCGTTAATTTGTAAGTAGGGGTAAGCACGGAAATTTGCAAAATCTGTGATCCACTTCGTTGCTGAATATCTGAATTTGTGATCCGCTTTGATCTGAAAATTTTTGGATATCCAGAAACTTGGATTTTTTTTTCTAAAGATCCGCAAATAATCCATTCTAATCCGTTTTTTTAAATTAACAAATATATAATATATTAAAGAGAAAATAACAAAAATGACTCAAAATTTTATTTTAAATGCAAAAATATACCTCAATTGAATTCATCTTCAAAAATAACCCACGAGAGTAGTGAATTTATAGTTTTGTTCTTAATGACCAAACAAAAAATCTGGAAACGCAATTACATTTATACCATTCGCTATATATTGCAGACCTCACTTGAAGTCTACTTACAAAAAGATTTCACGTGAAGTTTACTGCTTATACAAGAAGACTTCACATGAAATTTACTGCTTATATAAGAAGATTTCATGTGAAGTCTGGTCTTTAATTATAGATATAATTTTAAATTAAAATAGTAATTATTATTATATGCTTACAATTTTGATTAAAAAAATCTAATAATAAATAATTATAAAATATTAAAAATAAAATTTCGCTAAAACAAAGTCAAATAAAATCAACAATGATCAACCACAAAGTTCATAAATCAACTATGTAATGATTTAAAGTTTAGGGTGATAAGAGATGGTAATCATGTGAGATTTGTAAATTTTGTATTTAAAATATAGAAGTGAAAAAAAATAGTTAAATTGTGCATATATTTAGAAAGTATAAGTATTTGGTTTAACATTTGTGTATTTTAGAGAAAATATTTGGTTTGCGGTATAGAATTTACGGTTTACAATTTAGGGTATAGGTTTAGGGGTTAGAGTAGAATTCATGTGAAGTATGCTCCTTGATTATATATTTAATTTAAAATTTAAAAGTAACTATTATTATATACTTATAATTTCGATTACAAAATCTAATAATAAACAATTATAAAGTATTAAAAATAAAATTTCACTAAAACATGATAAAATAAAATCAACAAAATTCATAAACCAACTATGTAATGGTTTAGAGTTTAGGGTAATAAGAGATGGTATTCATGTGGGATTTGTAAATTTTGTATTTAAAATATAGAAATAGAATAAAAAAGTTAAATTGTGTATTTATTTAGAAAGTATAAGTATTTGGTCTAACATTTGCGTATCATAGAGAAAATATTTGGTTTACGGTCTAGATGGGTTTAGGGTATAAATTTTATGGGTTATAGTAGACATCAAGTGAAGTCTACTAGTTCGAGGAGAAGACTTCACGTAAAGTTTGCTCCTTAATTATATATTTAATTTATAACTAAAATAATAATTATTATTATATACTTATAATTTTGATTACAAAATCTAATAATAAACAATTATAAAGTAGTAAAAACAAAATTTCACTAAAACATGGACAAATAAAATCAACAATGATCAAACTACAAAGTTCATAAGCAAATTATGTAATAGTTTAAGTTTTAACAATATAAGATGGTAATCATGTGAGATTTGTAAATTTTATATTTGAAATGTAGAAATAGAATAAAAGAGTTAAATTTTGCATATATTTAGAAAGTATAAGTTTTTGGTATAATATTTGCGTATTATAGAGAAAATATTCAGTTTGCAGTCTAGAATTTATAGTTTAGAATTTAGGATATAGGGTTTAGGAGTTAGAAAGTAGACTTCACAAGAAGTCTACATCGTTGCAGACTCTACCTGAAGTCTTCTAAACCAATATTAAAACTAAATTGAATTTTACCAAGAACAATAAACCAATATAAACCAACATTGTACCAAAAAAGTTAATCACGTACAAAAAACAAAATTTTACCCATGAAAGAAAACCTAGCTACAATACCTTATTCTCTCACCCTCTTCCATATTCTCACGTTCTCTCTCACCGGCGTGAATCTCGCATCTCCACCTACCGGCGTGAATCTCACATTAAGAGAGTTAATCCCGATTTTCAGGTTTGTTAAACTAATATCTGATAATGTCATGCTTCTTGAATTAAAATGAATATTACAATTCGATATCTAGAGGGCACAAGATGTTCTAATGTGTATTATAAAAGAGCTTGTATTTTCTATTTACATCATACAGGTTTGATAGCTTCCGAGTCTCTTTGTTATTTGGAATTTATTGATTTGGGATTCTATAATAGACAGTAAAAGACTGTCTTCTTGTTTTATTTGGAACTTAAATTTGAAAATTAATGATCTGTGTTTTCGTTTGTGACTTCCTTACTGGCTCCACATAGTACTGTTGAGAATAAGTAACACCATATTGTTTATTATTTAATCTTTTTGTCAGTCTTGTCTTTTCCAAGTGCTCTGTCACGTCTCTAGATTGCATAATGTTCCAAACTCAAGATCCATAGTTCATTGGGTTGTGATTGATCCATACTTCTAATATGTTGGTCTATGCTTAATAAAAACCTATCGGTGGTTCTTGTGATACAGATTGGTGGATGAAGGCTCTGCTTTTACTCATTAGTTTCTCGTGAAGAGAAAGAAGTAGAAGAAGAAACTCTAAGTAAAGAAGAGAAGAGAAGAGAAGTGAGGCTAAGAAGGCATCTTACGAAGAAGTTAGAAGCTTGTGAGGAAAATTTTCTTATTGTAATTGTAGTACACAATTTTGTAAGATCCACAAGATAAATAAATGTTGTAAGATCATGTATTAACCTCA
This sequence comes from Lepidium didymum, assembly GCA_963920545.1. Taxonomy (NCBI): domain Eukaryota; kingdom Viridiplantae; phylum Streptophyta; class Magnoliopsida; order Brassicales; family Brassicaceae; genus Lepidium; species Lepidium didymum. The sequence goes on along the minus strand of OY986996.1, from coordinate 3,711,321 downwards.
ATAAAATAATTTATGTTGTAATTTGAAATTGGTGCAATATTTATGATCGGCTAGATACGAAATGTTAGTATTATATTTTAAAAATAGAAAGTATATGAGTTAACTTCACCAAAGAATGAGCAGATCAAAATACAAGTTATTGATAATCCATTTGATAGTCATAGATTATTGATAACTTGATAATTTTAGAGAGAAATGTATTAGCCAATGTTAAGTACATTTTTAACAAAATAGACATAATAGATTTCAGGTGAAGTCTATTATTTCTAAAATTTACATAGACATAACTATAATATATAAATATATAAAATAAGCAAACACAATATCAAACACACATAAAAAAATACTTAAATATACTTTAAATGTATTTTTATTTGGAGTAGACTTCATTTGACGTCTACTTTGAAAAATAAACTACCTAGATTATTTCTAAAATTTATACAACTATAACTATAATATATAAACATGTTAAACTTGTATAGAAAAAAAACACAATATCAAACACACATAAGAAATTCAAAAAAAAAAAAAATTAAACATGCTTTACAAGATGTCTACTTGGAGTAGACTTCACAAGATGTCTACTTTGAATAAGCTAACTACTTATATTATTTCTAAAATTTACACAGACTTAACTATAATATATAACCATGTTACATTTGTACAGAAACAAACAAAGTATCAAACACACATACGAAAAATACAAAAATAAATAAAACATTTTTGAAATGCATTTTTACAAAATTAACATCGCAGACTTCAACTGAAGTCTACAATTGAAGTCTACGGGTATAAATAGTAGACTTCACGAGAAGTCTCCTTTAACAATAGCAGACTTCAAGTGAGGTCTACATTTTACACACACAAACTTCCTTAGGTTGTTTTTGCAATTGACCAAATGCTGAATTTTTTGGCGCAGACTTCACGAGAAGTCTACTTTTTAAGGAGGTTATATTTGCAATTATCCAAGATAATGAATTTTATTAGTAGACTTCACCGGAAGTCTAAGTCTTCACCGAAAGTCTAAGACTTCACCGAAAGTCTAAGACTTCACCGAAAATCAACTAAGTTTTGTATGAAAATAGTAGTCTTCACATAATGTCGTAGATTTCACATGAAGTCTACTCTAAAAAACAGAAGTTACTTCTGCAATTGACTAAGTTTGACTTTTAATACAGAAGTCTACACGTGAAGTCTTTGAAAACGCAGACTTCACCTGAAGTCTTCATCGTAGATGATAGGGGTGGGAATTTGACCCGACCCGAACCGAAATTCGGGTCGGTTCGGGTCGGATCGGATTTAATTTTTTTTTTAAATTCGGGTCGGGTTGTTCGGGTCGGGTCGGTTCGGGTCAGGTTTTTGGGTCGGATCGAGTTTTTTTAAAAAAAATTCAAAAATTTTAAAAAAAAATCATTTTTTTCGGAATTCGGGTCGGGTTTTTGGATTTTTTTTGAATTTTTTTGAATTTTTTCAACAAAAAAAAAATAATAATAATCTGACCCGAACTACCCGAATTCCGATCCGACCCGAACCGATTTTTTGGTTCGGTTATTTCGGACCGATTTTTCACTACCCGAAATACCCGATTTTCGAAATACCCGACCCGACCCGAATTCGCAACCCTAGTAGATGGAGTAGACTTCAAGAGAAGTCTACTTTGTTTTATAAATAATTAAATTTTTTTCATTAATTTCACAGAAACCATATGAGTGTCCATTACTTAGTATCTAACGTAGACTTCACCTGAAGCCTGTAGAATTTAAGAAGATTTCAGGTGAAGTCTGCGTTTTCATACAAATTTCCAGAGTTTTTTGGTCAAATAACCGTTATGTTGGTCAATTTCAAAAATAACCCCTCTAAGAGAAGTAGACTTCAGGTGAAGTCTGCGAGTTTTTCGCATACTTCATTTGAAGTCTACATAAAAGTCAAATTTTTAGTTAATTGCAAAACTGACTCAAATTTTAGCAGACTTCAGCTGAAGTCTTCTTTTATTTTATTTTTATTGTATCCAAACAAGAATGAGCATACTTCACATGAAGTCTACTCGCCGAATCCAGAAAATGGTCAAATGCAAAACTAACCTCTGTGTTGACTAGCAAACTTCAAGTGAAGTTTACATGGAACACAAACTTCACTTGAAGTCTACTCTCTGCAGATTAGCCAACTTTGAATTATGGATTATATTTACCTTATTTAAATGCCTAGAATGTCGAACAAAACCGTTAATCGTTACTTTTAGTTGCTAAATGGACTGAAAATTTAAGCTTTAAGAATTTTGAAAATGTTAAAATAAAAATTAGAGAGATTTATGGATAGAAATGAAGAGAGAATGGGAGATAATATGATGAATAAGCATTTAGAGCTCGAAATTGGGTATATACATGAGCATTTAGAGCTTTCTTTTTGGTTGTTAATGGTGGGTGGGGAATTGAAGAAGATGACATTTTAGTAAATATTTGAGGGTACATGAATATTTTGGTCATTTTATATGTTGATGAAATTGAAAAAAAAAAACTAAAAAGTAATAGCATAATCGAAATTATTAGAAGAAAGAATGATAAAAATGAGAAATTTTGAGAAAAAAAAGAAGGGTTATTCTACCTATTGACCAAAGTCAATGTGTTAGTTTAGAGACAATCCCTATATTAAAATCACAAAAAATAATAAAAACGTATTAGAAACCAATACCAACATAAAATTTTAAACCAAAAATAAATATTTTTCCAATATAAGTTTTTAAAAAGCAAATTTAGCTAACTATTAAGGATTAAAAACTTTTAATCAAACTAGTTCCAGGAACTAAACTCATAGTATTTGACATGACAGAATATGATAACATCATAAAAGTTGAATATAAAACAATAAAAATTAATTAAATACTACATTTTATTCATCTCTAACCATATAAATATGCACAATACTATTTATATAATAATACATATACATAAGATATAAATATATATTTGTTGAGATACAAATCTGAGCGGATTCGGTATTTTCGTCATTTTTGCAGTTTTTCATTTCATCTGCCTTTTTTGTTATCTCTGTATTCTGTCAAAAACTCGAAAAATGTATTTATAAGATTTACATTTGATACCAAAAAAAGAAGTCATATATAGTTTGTAAAAAATTTTGTTTAGAAATTTTGATAAATTCATATATAGACCAAAAAGAGTATCTCCAACTCATCTCTATTTTTTACTCTAAATACTATTTTTTACTCTAAATACTATTTTTTACTCTAAATACTATTTTAGAGTAAATTCATTTCAATCCACCTTTATTTTGTGCTCCAAAATAGTGGAATGCTATTTTAGAGTAAAAATGGAATATACTTAGAGTAAAAATAGAATATACTTAGAATATTCTCTTTTTAAATAAGAAATAGAAGAATACATTAGAGTATAAAGGAGAGGATTAAAGGCCACTAGGCCAGTTGACAAAAAATAATAGAGGAATACATTGGAGTTAAAAACATCTCTATTATAGAATTCCTCTATTTTAGAGTAAAAAATAGAGAAATAGTGCTAGGCATGGACATTCGGTTAAACGGTTCAGATTCGGTTCGGTTCGGTTTGGGTTTGGAGAATTTAAAATTTGAAAAAATTAGCCGAATGGTACAAAATATATATTCGGTTCGGTTTCTGTAGACAATTACCAAACTTTAAATCGATTTTTTCTAATATTTTTGGTTATTCAGTAATTTTAGGTAGTTTGGTTATTTAGTTTAAATTTATTCAATATGAAAGTAATATTAATAGTAGGCATGGACATAATTCCCGAACCGAGCAAAAATTCTCGAACCCGAACTGATATTCTCGAAACCGACTCCGAACCCATATATAAAATTATCCAAATATAATGAAATTTTTAATACCGAATTAATTTTTTCCGAATAGAACCGAACCCAAATGATGTGAAACTGAATAAATTAATCGATATTCATGAAAATAACTAATATTTTAATTAAAAATATAGATATATCTTTACTATATGAAAAATACACCATCTTTAACTAAAATTAATAAATTATTTTTAATTTAATTTACATATTATTGTCAAAAACTTAATAAAAATATAATTTGGTCATAAATATAATTTATTTTATAAAAAAAATTAAAAACGGAATATATATTATTACCATTCGACTACTTTTTTGAATTACAAATTTTCCGAACCTGAACTTAATTTTTCAAACTCGAACCATTTAACCGAACGTCCATGCTTAAATAATATAATTTAGTAATTTCTTGGTAAAGTTTTTTTCTGTTTTTAGAATAAAAACCAAAATAATCAAAACCATAATAACTAATAACTAATATTCAATGATAAAAAAATACTAAAAATTAAAGTAAACAAATTTCCTAACAATTGTTTAATTTTGGAAAGCTTTAAAAATGAAATATATTATACTTTTGGACTAATCACGGCTACATTAGTCTCCACATGCAAATACACAACAATTAATAAAAATATTATAATCAAACGTAAGTTACCTAACCATATATATATATATATATATATATATCTATTGTGCAGTATTATTATATATGATATTTTTATTTGGGTAACCAATTATCTAAATGGGTTTTGATAAAATTACCAAACCGAACCAAATACCAAATAAATATAGAATTGTGTCCAATCAGAATACATAGAAATCTCAAACCCAAACCAAATTACGTAATTTAGTTCGATTTAGGAAAAATTATTCAATTCGATAAAATACATTAGAAATTGGAAATGATCTCACAAACCCCAAGACTAAAGAGTCCAACAACGGCTACATAAATTCCAGCTTCATGGCGGAAACAAACCATCATTCCAAATTAGGCCTATATACTTCATTTCACCAACTCAACGTTCCCGTGCTGCACGCAACGGTTTGCCATTTACCGTTCATAAGCCTCATACCAGGTCGATCCACACTAAGACTTCATCCACAACTTTGCAACTTATATGCTGCTTCCAAATCCCAACTTTATCTTCTCTTTTCACCAACTAAAGTCCATATAATGATTAACAGTTTAGCATTTGAGAGAAATTAATCTATGATCTAGATCAACAAGACAACTTCCTTGTCAAATAGAAATCACTAGACCATTACCATTTAGTTATTAAAAACATTTTTTGTAACTTATGAAAACAAAATATTGTTTCTGTTGAAATTTATCAGATCCTGTATGTAATCATCTATCCAGAAACAAATATGATTATTTACATAATCATTTACTTGACAACTCACTTTTATTAATTTCTTCATTTTAAAATGCAATAAATATATTCCACAGCCCCAAAATGATATATCAAATCTAAACACAATTACATATTGGTTTTGAATGTTTGGCAGATTGAATACACTTACGGTGATCTGCATTTAAAGTTACCATTCACACATGTTTTTACAGACTAAAAAATTAATAAAATACTTTATGCTCTGTTTGCAGTATCAGACAAAAAAATCCCACAAAACATATATTTTTTTCTTTTTTTTCTTTCTTTACTTAACTAGTCTTTTACTTAAATAGTCTAGACAAAAATAATTTTTTTGAATCATTTTCCTTAAAACATTATTATTTAAAAATTAAAATAACTATGATAAGTTACATACACATTAACTTAGATATTTATACATTATACAATATATACAGTTTAGAATTTAAGTTTAAATTAAATTATACATTAATTTACTTAAAATATAAACTCATTTTAAAATTGAAAATAAATTGCTTAAATATTTATAGTCTCAATAAACTAGTTTTAAAATTTAGTAAAATGTATGTTCTTAGGTTTTTAAATATTCTTTATATTAATAAGTTAGGTAATTAGAAGAACATAAATGTTTATCAAAATCACAAAATCGTAAAAAGAATTTTATAATAAAATAATAATATAAAATATGTTTTGCATGCTGCATAATTTGCATATAATCATCATTCTTTGCATATGATCTGCATTCACTATTGGAAGCTATTATTTAAGCGGTTCTCTTTCTTTCTTGAAACAGTTCTTTATCCTGACTTGAAGTAAGTTTCGCAGTAAACGTCAAAAGATGCATCAACATTTGCTTAATGTCCAAGTACAGATAATTATTTTCCTTTTTACTCGAAAAAGGGTAGATTGAATATTTTGGGGTTCTGGAGAGGCATAAATTCTGCCTCAAAGATTTCAACAATTTCGCTTGTGACATATGAATGATATGACTGATCTGTCCCATGAATCTAAATCTAAATGATCACACTTTTTCTTCCAGCGAAAGTGGACTATTCTCCTCTATATGTAATGTTCCAGCAAAACGAAGAACAATGAAGAATCCATCGAATTTTCAGTTTAATTCCATTAATTTATATATATCATTAAAACTCTCCATGGAAGATGATTATTTACAACATAGATTTGATTGAGATGAATGAAAATTGTTTTAGACTCTTTCAGAGAGAGAGAGAAGAGACAAATGCTTCGATAATCATTGACCTCTACTTTAATCTCTCAATCCTCATCCTCGTCGTGGTTAACTTTCGCCGAACTCAATGTTCTGCACGGTTGTGACGGTGGTTGCTGTGGTGGTGGCGCGTCGACAACAAACGCTGAAGACATTTCCATTTGACAAACCCTAACAGCTCCGATTAGTTTCTCCGGGAGCTCTTCTTCTGTTTGAGCCTCTGCTAAGAACCCCATATCGATAGTCACGCTGGTCACATAACCTAAAGCAAGCCGTAGAATCGCCGTTGCTATGGCTGAGCTGCTAATGTCGACATCGATCTCCAAGTAATTAGGACCTCTATGGTAATTACACGTTAAAGCCTTACCTAGAAGGCAAGCGCCATAGTTCCCTACCGCGGCTTTCACTACCCAGGGACCTTTCACGATCCGGTTCACGATTTTGAATCTCTGATTCCGGAAGGAGTCGTCGCCGTTAATAAACCGGTGGAGAAGCGAACCGGAAGGAATCGGTTCGTCCGTAGCGAAGTAAAACACGGCACTGTGATGATCTTTACCTGGAATCTGGAGATTCACAGCGAAGATGAAGCTCTTTAGAGATTGACCTCGAGATTGGGCTTTTCTAAGCGCGTGAGCCACACGGTTATCGGAACGAGCGAGGACATTATCTAGTTTTGAACTTGATTTGAGCCAGTCCATGCCGGCAGGAGAGAGGAGATAATCTCCGGCGGGAGATTTCTGTTTTTTGGTCAAGTAAGAATTGGAGCGAAGAGAAAAAACGTCGCCAGGAGGAGAAGCCCAACCATCGGTACCTGTATCGGGATCTACGCGGCGGAGAGATCCACCGTTGATTGATTCAGCAATCCATTCCGGTACGTAGGAGGAAGAACCGGATCTAACCGGTTTAGACTTGTTATCGGCGGTGGAGCTGCGATGATGTCGGTGCTTGGAAGGGCTCATAGTTTATCGGTGTCTGTGTGTGGTCGTTGGCCCTTCCTTTTCTCTCTCTCTCTTAGAAGACCACTTTGTGCGGTGTCACAAAAGAAGGGCTTCAAATGGCTTTGGATTTTTATAAGTAATACTTTCTCTTTCAAAAGAAAAAAAAAACAAAAGTAAATGAAACTCCAATATTGCCCCTTGGCTTACCTGGATTTCATGTGTATTTTTCTCAATTAATGACATTAATAATGTGATACATTACATATACTTCTAATTAATTACTTACAAATCAGGGCCCGGAGGATTATTGATTTATTTATATTTCCAATAATAATTTTACTCCTTAGTTTTAATTTAATTGATATGTTAAATTTAACATTCTCACCTACCAATACAAAAATTAACATATTTTTTCTGTATTGCATTTATATCTTTATGATTTTTTTACCTACAAATTTATGTTTTCAAATAATTAACTACTTATAAAAAAAATTAAAATAGGTATTTTATAAATTTTCTTGTGGGTGTTACTACATTAAACATCACTTATATTGAAATACAAAACTACAAGATTTGTTCTTCTTTACAACTTTGATAATTTCATGTTTTCTTGTTATTTAATTGGTGAATGATATGTAGGGCTGGGAATTGGGTCTGCGAGTTTGACGGGTTTCGTATGACGGATTTTTTTTTTTTGGTTTTAGTCCACCGGATCCGCGGGTACCCGTGAAAAAAAAATCATATTGTTTTTGTAAAACAACATGATATTTGCATTACAAATATGTGAACATCATGACATTTTTGTTAAAAAAAAAGCACGATGTTTGAAATTCGGATAAAATACAGGTTTAATGCGGATTTCGCAGGTTTTTGTGGGTTTATTGCGGATTTTTCATGAGTTGGTTATGCGATTTTTTTTTTTGCAGGTAAACCGCGGACTCTGTGGGTTATTGCGGAACGGGTGCGAGTTTCGGGTTAAAAACCCGTGTTTTTGCGGTGGGTACAAGTTAAAAAAAAATCAAAAAAACCCGCAAATTTTTTGCGGGGCGAGATCCGCGAACCCACCAACCCAATGCTAATGATATGCATATACAATCAGAATTAATGGTATGAACACGTGTTAAACCAACCAATCATAATTATTGCAATTGGCACGAACAAGTTTTTGTTGACAGGTTATTAATTATTTGTGTGGATAATCAAATAAATATAAAAATACAGGAAATATTTTTAGAGAATTATACAAAGCTAATATCAAGGTGGAAATGCATTGGCATTTGTAGCTGGCTTATCAATACAGTCCAAAATTTACGAATTATTATATTTCTAACTACGTAGCTTTTCATCATAAAAGTAAGTGGTCGGTAAAGATACAAAAGTAAACAACGTCCCGCGTAAGATAACCGTTAAAATGGATAAATATGTCTGTATCAAGTGGATAGTTTTTTTGAAACGTTGGATAATTCAAGCACAGGAAATCAATGAACTTGTTAAAGAAACATGAAATGAGAAACATTGAGCCACAGGGAAATGCTTGGTTTTATGTAAAAAAAAAAGAAGTCATATTAAGCTATTCAGAATCTCACACTAAAAGGAATTTTTCCTTTTTTCATATATAATCCCATTTTCTAATCAAGCAAAACTTACCTCCTATACACTTCCACATTGTGATATTTGCTGACTGCTCATTACCATTTCCAGCCAGATCAAATGGTTTCTGAAGACTATTTTCTGCTCTTGGTTACATCTTCTAGTCGATTCTCTTTGGCCCTGGAGTAGGATCGGTGTTAGAGATCATGTATTCTTAGTTCTAATAGAGAGAGAATACACCTCTGTACTGTAAACATGAATGGAATAAAGAGTGAAATATGGCCTTACCCTTAGAAAATGTGTGAAACAGGGTACCTGCCATATGAAACCAGATATCTAATGATCAGTTCGTGAGATTAGCAAGGGACTCAAACGAAAACATAGATAAAAAAATTAGGGAGATAAGAACCAAACTAGTTTCTGCTTTATTTTTCACTAAGAATAGGTGAACAAATAAGAAACTAAAAAACAAAACAAACCAAAACCTGAGAATGTATTTTAGACCAAGTTCTATGTCATCACCGAGACAATCAAGTTATACATACATAGCATTAAGGCAATCTATGAACTCGTTTTCTATCTTTTCTATGAGGACTTATCACAGGACTGCAATAGTCTTTGACACCGAATGATACTCAAAAAAGGGTTACTGAGAGGACTTAAGAACAAAGAACACAAGAGTCAGCTCAAGAAGACAAGAACTCAAATCAACCATTACGCACAAAGAAAAGCACTTGGTTTCGTTTCAAATTTACTGGCTGCAGACCAACAAGTATACGAGTGTACAAACAATGATTGTAAATCTATAGCAGAAAACTGCATAAAGGTCGGTACAAGGTAGAACATTGGTGAAAATGAACTAGTGAACAGATAAGATCCACCTAACAACATCTATAACATCGCTGGAAAGAAATACGCATCTAATTAGGTGAAATTAGATGAACATTCTCGAATTTATAATAAGCGACAAAATCAATGATCTCAAATCCACCTAATCGCAAATACTAGATCAGAAGCAAAATTCATCAACTGTTTAAACTGAGGGAACTACCTAGTTGAGATACGAACCTATTCAGTGAAATTTTCCTCTCTGAGGCCGACGATCAGTGGCCAATCTGTAAATCCAGTAACCCTGCGAAGCCAAGAGATCAAGGAATGGATGTTAGAGCATATAAAAAGACGAAGAAAAACAGATACAATCACGAGAAGTACCAATGCGATGACATGAGCTGCGGCGAGCAAAACAACCAAAGCAGGTACGAGATCTAGAAACCAAGGCCGCAAATGCTGTTCTTTCGCCATGAATGACGAACAAAAGTACCTCGTGTTTGATCTTCTAAAGGATCGGATGGATACTGAATTCCTCCGAGACAAGAGGCAGCAACTATGACAGTATCATTATGTGTACGACACCGCCGACGTCTCACTCTTCTCCGACTAGAAGTTTATGCTGCTGTTTGGTAGTAGGAGTAGACTTATCCCAACTCTAGTCAAACTTATTTAAACATGGGCCAATGGCCCATGAGCCCAATATTTTACAAAATAACTGTACAACTGGACTGGTGAGGGACCCACGTGATACTACTCCACTTGCCTAAAGTGACATGTAAAGTTTCTCTACATTCGCCATTATTTCCTGCACCACTTACTTTAATTTGTAATCTTTGATCTTATTGCAGGACGCAGTTGCAATGGTAAAGGAAGTCGAAGATCCTGAGGAATCAGCAAAAAAAATAGTGGGAGATGCAATAAAGAGAGGAAGTGCAGACAACATCACATGTGTCGTCCTTCGTTTCCTGGACAACAAGACAGGTTCATCAAGCCACGTCAGCTCCTCCTCAGCCAAGGAATCCAGTAAAGCTCCGCAACATGGAGACCTTGAGAGCTCATCCAATAAAACTAAACAAGTCCTGTCAGAGAATATCGGATCGGGGAATGAACCAGACTTTGTTTCAAATCGTAAACCGATCCCTGCAAGCAGCTTACCGGATGAAATGACTCTTAATGGTTTAGGGAACAAACAAAGAATTCTGTGAATCAAAAACTGGTCCCTGCAAGTAACTCAACCGATGCAGTTACCATTAGAGGAGTTCAGAGACCGATCCCTCTACTCTTTAGGAAGCTAAAGAAGCTGTCTTTCCCAGCATTCTCTCGTCTCAAAGACAGCAAAAGAAACTTACAGATCGTTTAGGATCAAGGTGTATATGATATGAGTATTCATGTTTATGATGTTAAAGTTACAGAGGGAGATTGACGATGGTGCGAGAAAGAGGAAGAAGAAGAAGTGAATATGTCATTCTCATTGAATCATTAACCCAGATACAAAGCACATTCTTTCTTATAACAAGAATGATAACAAATTGGTTTATCTTAACCGATGGAATTGAAGTAAACAAAACCAATTTTATTTTGGTCTAATACCCTCCCTCAAGATGGCAACGATATTGAAAGCAGAGCCATCTTGACAACAATGGAAAGTCACCATGACGGAGAACAAAACCGGTGGAATAACCGAACCATTTCGATGATAAACATCATGAGTTCCTTGGTGGAGATCGATGTTAGCTTCACCAAAGAGAAAATATGTAACATCACCAGCAACATTCGTAGATGCTTGACCTTGTTGCTGTTTAGAAGTCTTGAATTTTGTATAATCTGTTGAGTATCTCGCGGAAGAAGAGCCTCTTGCTAATCTTTTCGTCCGACGAAGTATAACACTTTCAACAACAAATCTTTCCAAAACGTACAGTCCAGCTATCTGTTTACCCATTTGGTGCAGTACCATTTTTGTCACTTGCTGGAACAAGAGTGACTGGTTAAGCTGCTGGTATATGCAATTGTGAGCTGAAATAAGCTATCACATCTTGAATCTGACCTTTAGACATGCCTCCAATCATCGTAGGAATATCTTGAGAGGTATGTGAATTGGAAATTTGCTCAACAGCCATGTTTGCAACGATAAGAAGTAGCTTCACTCTGATTTATTACTAGAGCTGGATTAGGCTCAGAAAATTCTGATTTGGCTGATGAACTTTGTAAAGTCTAGATCGGTGTCCCTCTATTGTTGAACTTTGTACTGATTTATCTTCTGCATCATCTCTGACAAAGAGCCTTTTTTTTTGAGAACATCATTGTCTTCAGACATGAGGAAATTTGATTAATCACCATCTTCGAAATTGAAGTTATCTTTTGAAGAGTTTTGTGTCTCTGCTTCCACAACCCATTCAGTGAGTTGTTAATCACAGGTTCCATCGGACTTGTCGCCGGAATAGGCTCCGATGTCACAGACATGACCGAGCAAGTTGTCTTCCTAGTTGAAGAACATTCACTAGGCCTTCTTCTTGCATTCTTGTGAAGCTTTACAATCCTCAAGAGTCGATCTTGGCGGAATAACCAAGGAAGAAAGAGGATTTCATTATCAATAACACCAAATAGAGATGCAAAAATGACCAGAGTGATGTGATTCATAGGTGGATTTGGTTTCGAATTCACAGTCCCTGGCCAACTGAGTTGTGTTTCTTGAAGAAGAACCTCGAGCTAATCGCTTGGACTTTCGAACAACCACCATATTTACTGAGAGTTTTGAAAGAATCTCCGGCGGAATAACCGGAATAAATGAGTAGCTAAAGAACTCCCCAGAAGAATCGATGAAATCAATCTTTCATTTGATTGATTTGTTTTCTTGCTCGACGAAGAACCACGAAGAAGAAGTCTCTGATTCTTGCGAACTGTGACAATTTCATTGAATTGACCTGAAGCTTCTGGATTTTCTCCTCAAACTGGATTTGTCTCAAATTTTGTCTATTTCTCGAACGAGTTTTTTTTTGGATGACGAGCCACGAGGTAGAAGATGACTGCTTCGGCTTGAAGTTACCATTTTTGAGATAGAATCTTGGTGGAATAGCCAAGATGAAGAGATAAAGCTTGCTGGATTTCGTCGATTTGGACGATGAGTTTTTTTTTTTTTTTGGAGAGAAATGTGGAATCAGGTCCGGATTTGAGTAGACGACTAGGATTTGTTCAATCGAGTGGATTTAATCGTTCTTTTCACAACTGAAGAATCGGTTGCTCGAGCAAGTTTTTGTGATGTTCGACGAAGAACAACCATGATGCAAAGCTTCTCGGCGGAATGACAGAGAAGGAAGAAAGATTAAGCGGAAAGAGTTGATTTGAAAGAGAAGATCGAATTGGCTGAATTTGGATTCAACCGCTCTGATACCATGTTAAAGTTACAGAGGGAGATTGACGATGGTGCGAGAGAGAGGAAGAAGAAGAAGTGAATTTGTCATTCTCATTGAATCATTAACCCAGATACAAAGCACATTCTTTCTTATAACAAGAATGATAACAAATTGGTTTATCTTAACCGATGGAATTGAAGTAAACAAAACCAATTTTATTTTGGTCTAATAATTACGTGTATGTAACTGCGTGTATATGTGTAATATATAGAACAAATACATATGAAGTATTCCGAGTTTCTTGCCGCAAGATTTTCTTCTTGTGAACGTCAGTCCAGACTCTGAACCAAGAACTTTGGATCCATCGACAACGGTAGTATTTGGGCTAGTCAAGTCCATTAGAGAGCAAGCCCAACTAAATGAATATCCAATGATCTCGCATTGAAAAGCCACGTGCGGCTCTCTTGGCTTACCTGGTCGGTTCGGATCCTCAGGTAAGGAGTGTCTACGTGGCACTTCGTTAAGAGGCAACGTGTTCTCAGTTGTAACGCTCTTTTCGACATTTTGCTCTCTCGGTTCCATTTTCCATCTCCATCGCCATCGGACCATCTCCTACTTACAAATTTTTATTTCGTTAACTCAAATTTTGTTTTCTCTCCTACTCCGAATCCAAAATGAGAACGATCGTTTCGCGTTTAATTCGTCACAAATTGTCTCTTTCCCAGACCCGGTTAGTGTCCCTTTCCCTGTTCTTTTCTTACTGTTGATCGCTTCTCAAGTCGATTCAAATAATCATCTTCTAGGCCTTGTCGATTTGTAGATTTCTCGGACGTTTCTAGAAATTAGATGAATCTATGTCGGTACTGTGTTGAAGGAAATGCGCATTTTGTTTTTAGTAGCTGGGATGGTGTCATAGGCTAGGCTACTTATTTAAAATTAGGTGATTGGGTGTAATTCTTAAATGATTGTTCATTGCAATAGATTTTTTGGTTATGAACTATATTAGGACTTGTAATTCCCTTCAAAGATATTTTGTGAAATTAATCGTCCTGACTTAGTTTTTTTGTTCTGTGCTTCTTGATTATATTGCATTAGGTTTGTTTCTGCTTCCAGTGGCGGGAGGTATTTCTCCACAGACTCTAACAAAGTTGATGAGCCCTTCAATGTGGAGGAAGCTGAGACTGTACATGCGCCTCCACCTCCAACTGAGAAGGTATGGGGTTTGGGGAATTTTACTTAGTAATTTATCTGTAAGGATATTGCAATTGTGTTCATCACCTTGGAACTTATTTTTTGTTCTTTTCAGCTCCTTGTCCTAGGTGGAAATGGTTTTGTGGGATCACATGTCTGTAAAGAAGCTTTAGATCGCGGCTTGGCTGTCTCTAGCATTAGCAGGTATCTGATCAAAAGTTATTATGTCTTTGATTGTTGGAAATTAAATCATCTCTGATATCAAACTCATTACGGTATAAAATTTGTAGCCCACAGTTGAAGCTTCTCGTTTTAAGAAATCTGATCTATGTTAGATGTTGATTTACGGGTTTTTATTTCACCATTTGTATGGTTTTAGGTCAGGTAGGTCGTCTTTACAAGAGTCCTGGGCTACCAGAGTAACATGGCATCAAGGTATTGGTAACTCCTTAATATTTTTGTGGGAACTAGATTCTTTATTCATGTGTTCATATTCTCTTTGTATTCCACTTTTGTTTCCAGGAAACCTTCTATCATCTGATTCTTTGAAAGATGCTCTTGATGGGGTGACTTCTGTGGTAGGTGTTTTCTTCATGTTCAGGAATAATGTAGAAATTTGATTACTGCTACAAATTTTTACTTACTAAAGCAGTATTGCATCTGACAATTGTACATTTTTGAAGTTATCCGGGATGAATCATTGCAGATTTCTTGTGTTGGTGGTTTTGGTTCAAACTCGTATATGTATAAGATTAACGGGACTGCAAACATCAACGCAATTAGAGCTGCTTCTGAAAAAGGTAAATGTTCTTTTAATGTGCAATAACCAGGACTATATATATATTCTTGCAAACTATATATTTTATTTTGATAGTCTTGTATTAAGTTTGAGACATCTATCTCAGAGAGACACCGAGGGATCATAAAAGATTGAGAACCTCATGGTTCAAAATTAATTTTAGTTCATCGTGTAGAGAGAAGTGGAGCGTGGAAACACAAGTTATGTGAATTAGTGTAGTACAACTTCAAAAACTATGGCTTTCTGGAAAATATATTAGCAAGGGCATATCTTGGATTAGCAATATTATATTGGCATTCTAATTGGGTTCCCTTGGTTGGCCAGGTGTTAAAAGATTTGTCTATATTTCTGCTGCGGATTATGGATTAGCCAACTACTTGTTGAGAGGATACTATGAGGGAAAGGTGTTCATATGCCGTTCAAATCGCAGTTATTGCATAGCCCATTTTTTGTTAGTTTTTGTTCTCATAAGAATTTTTATTTTGTTCTTTGCAGCGAGCTGCTGAGACTGAGCTGCTCACAAGATTTGCTTATGGAGGTAAAGCTATCATGTTACGACTACAAAACTCTCACACTCTTTCTGATACTTGTTGTTAATTACATTTTAAGTTTTGGTGAATGTTGTGCAGGCATCATCTTGCGGCCCGGTTTTATATATGGAACTCGCAGTGTTGGGAGCATGAAGATCCCATTGGGAGTATTTGGTTCACCTATGGAGATAGTATGAACTTCCTTCTTGTTGCATTATCTCTCAAAAGATCGTCTCTTTTATCTTAATAATTCACAATGTTTTTGTCCTTTTGTAGGTTCTACAACAAGCCAAACCTCTGAACCAACTTCCGTTAGTCGGACCTTTATTCACTCCTCCGGTGAATGTTGAATCAGTTGCAAAAGTTGCGGTTAGAGCAGCCACGGATCCGGTTTTCCCTCCCGGGATTGTTGATGTCCATGGAATACAACGTTACAGCCAACAGAAATCGAGATAAGTTCGTCTTAAAAAGCTTGAGAATGTTCTCTGTTGTTTTGTAGAGTTGGCTGCTATTACTCTGTTGGATTTCAGTGGTGGGAACAAAAATGTTTTTTCGTTCTCTCGCCAGAAATTTGCCACAAATAAATAAAGAAGACAAGGTTTTTATTTATTGAACTATACATCTCTAAAGAGAGCAAGCTATACTCTCTAGCTCTCCAAAACTTTTTCCTACACATTTTATACACAATACACCCACTTACTCTAGCAAACACCAAACTCTGAAAATCTCAATGCAAATACTGTTGTAAACACTCTTTCAGTTTTTGCAATGTTACAGGTTTCGAAATAAAAGAGTCCATACCATTTGCATAACATTCTTCTGAGCTCTCTGCTAATGTATTTGCCGTCATCTGCACATTCCAAAACTCATCTTTCTCAGTTTTCTCAAGTTTATGCATCAGAGCTCTGTGTTTAATGTGATTTAGTGAAGTACTTACCGCGATTATAGGTAGCCTGTTTGTGGAACGCAGACAAACTTGTTCATTCTCCAATGTCTTTGTATCTATTCCGGCTTCTTTTGCAGCATTCCAGTTCCCAGATTCTTCATACGAACGGATCAGTCTTGTAGCTTTTAAACCATCCAGAACTGGCATGCACACATCCTGTGAACCCAATATAGATTAGGAGCCTTATTCATAAGTAAATATGAGAGACAAATAAGTCTATGGATCTTTAATTAGGGAAATGACATACCATGAGTACCAAATCGTAGTTAGACCGATTAATCGCGGTTATGGCTTCAACTCCATTATTAGCAATATCCATGGTATGGCCCAACTGCTTCATCATGGACTTAGCAACCATGATGTTGATCTTATTATCTTCCACAAGCAAAATCTTTGGCTTTGATCTCTCTTTGAGGTTTATCTCCGTTTTCTCCTCTTCCCTATGAAATGTAACTGCAAGCTCCGACTCCATTTCTAAGATTCCACCTTCTGAGCTAGCTTGTGAACTGCTACAAGATTCAGAATCCTTCGTGGAGCTTCGACCACTTTCATTCTCATATTGGCAAGCTGATTCAGGAAAATGACCAGAACTGATTTCGAGTTTAGATTCATCTACGTAACCACCGTTTTCAACCTGAACCGTCTTGCTTTCTTCAAGGTTGTTAGAAGGATCGGCGACAATTCCGTTGATGAGCTTGATAGGACTAGTGAGCATGACTTTATGAGGTAAGAAGTTATTGCCAATGACTGGCCCACCATTAGAATAGATAGATCCCAGAAGCGGTTTAAACTGGAAATATCCTTCAGTTGTGTCGTCTGGTTCAGATTGATGATCCGCCATGTCGGAGAACTCATCTTGATCATCTGAATAATCATCTAATGTTGCAACTTTGTAGGGTAATATAAATGTGAACGTTGAACCTTCGTTGACCCGGCTTGTCACAGTGAGTTGACCTCCCATTAACTCCACCTGTAAACAAATAGAGTTTTCAGAAGTTCTTTAATTTCTTCTCCAATGTTGTAAAATTTTACGAATGGTTTACCAGCTGTTTACAAATGGCAAGTCCAAGACCGGTTCCACCGTATTTCCGGGCGTGATCAGCGCTTGCTTGCATATACTTCTTGAACAAACATGGAAGAGCGTTTTCTGCACAAGAACACCAAAACATGGACCGGTTAGATTAGTTAGAGTTGATTTCTTTTCATCTTCTTGTGCTGTTCATTTATCAGAATTGCTTGCTTGCCTGGGATTCCGATTCCAGTGTCATAAACATCGCAGCAAATCCAAACTGAGGTCTCAGTCATACTGTTCTGTTCTTGTTCCTCAGGGTCTGCGTTCAATGAGTTATTACTGGCAAAGGATGGTTGTGATATCACCTCGAGCTTGATCCCCACCTTTCCTTCATGTGTAAATTTGATAGCATTGCTGCAAAGCGTTTGAAACAATGAGGAACCATAACTTGTTATTTTGAAAATAATCCAGGATTTAAGTAAGAACCTTATCAAATTGGTGAGGATCTGCCGAATTCTTAGAACATCACCCACCACCTGAACATAAAAGGAATTAAGATCACAAAGACTTTGCCACATGTAAATCTTTCAGAAATGTAATGTTTGTGTAATAACCTCAATGGGAACATCATCTGCAATGTTTCCTTCTAATGTCAAAGATTTCTTCAACGATGCTGCAGCTGTCTGGAGCACGTGCTTCACCACTTCTCTTGGTCGAAACTTTGTAGCTTCTAATTTCATCACACCTGAAAAGAACACACAGAGACTCAATCAAATATGTTAAACAATGACCACAAGAAAATATCAAAACTGAAATGTTACGTATTCTACCTGATTCAACCTTGGAGAGATCAAGAATATCGTTAATTAGCTGAAGCACCAAATCCCCAGAAGAGATCATGACATTTAATAACTGTCTTTGTTCTTTATCCAGTTTTGTAGTAGAAAGTATCTCAGCCATTCCCACCACTCCTGAAAGCGGTGATCTTATTTCATGAGACATTGTAGCTAGCATTTGCTTCGCTCTCATTGTCTCCTCTGCAAAAACCAAACACAAATTGAAGTCAAGCTTTTTGTGACATGATTTATTTGACACTTGATGTCCTACTTGAACAAACCTGTAATATGAATGGTCTT